>OX387326.1:17086154-19486154 GCA_947562085.1 Eudonia lacustrata | reverse complement strand
GGCCCCTCCCCCCGCTGCCAAGGAAGTCTCTAATTTGGGGGGGCAGCGACCCGTGAATCCCCCACTTTTGGACACCACGAATTAAATGCTAATAAGGCGATCGGTCTGATACCGCGAACGGCCCGTTCTCGTAAGACGATGGAGATTTAAAACTCGAACGATACTAGATGATACATCGGCCACTTTCAAAAAAGATTTAATGATAATGTTTATTTTTAATTTTTTTGTTGAATTCTAGGCTGTATACCGTTGAGTTCTGAACGCTCCCATATTGATCGTAAATACTTTTCACAGCGAATCACAAAGCAATTAATTCAGTATGCCTTTGGCACGCTTAATGCCGCCATAATTTTAGGCAGTGCAACAAAAAGCGCGCGCCACTGACGAAATGTTAGGTGTCGAGTCGGACACAAAATGTCGCTTTATGAATCGAAGTTATGGCATCCCGTTTTTCTGCGTCAATGGCTGCGCTGTCAATTTGACTCGAAAGAGTTTAGGATAAAGGAGTTTTGTCTCTTCCCTTTTTTTAATTTCCCAGCGTTCTCTCGTAAAAATAAACAAGCCATGCAGTATAACTTTTGACTCGTCCCAAAAATCTTTGTCCAACGACAATTGTCGTTTTCACTATTCACGGCGTCTACCTGAGCTCGCATTGTTCGCCCATTGTGCACTTTCAGGCAAAATAATGTATTGTTTGCGTAATTGAATAAATGCCTTCATGTAGTGCTTTTGTGCGCACCCTAAGGACTCACGTGGAGAATTACCACAAAACTCTTAAGATCAATCGATACAATTTGGTCTAGGGAAACCATAGGTTGGAGCAACGTGCAATTTTATTTTATAAACTCAAAATTCCGTTTTATCTGGTGTTGGAAGGAGCGACTCGACTCATTATTACCGAGGTCCGAGCGGACAAAATTATCAGCGCGCGTCTCAATCGAGATTAGGCTCTATTAGTCACAATTTAAAGTGCATAATGAAATGGCAGTTTAACCGTCAGTTATTACTACAAGTGACGGAGGAGCCCACTGCATCGAAATTGCTACCAAACGCGGTACCCTGTAATTTGTAATAAAAAATCTATTTATAAGACAAAATAAAGCACCGAGACGCTACCTAAGATGCCGGCCGATCGATCTCGTCAAACTTTTAATAAATCAACCTTTTCGAGCCATTTTGACGCTTGTCAAACTTAAACATATGATTTAGAATCGCACGCGCTCAGGAATAGTCTTCAATGGTAAATTATTCTATAATGCGCTGAGGTCGAGTTTCGTAATTTAGTTTAGTCGCCTCCTATTTAATATCTTTTTTTCACTGTTACCAAAGAGCAGGTGATTTTTTTTTATGACGGGCCTAAAACACTGGCCGCTCGGCCGCTACTGAAGGAGTTCCGATTTTAAAATTATAGTGTATTAATACGGTGCGTTCCTGTTACGAAAATATTGTTTATGGTGTGCGCGTGCGGCGGCTGACGTCACGCCGCCATTGTTTCTTCTAATCACCTGTTTTGACAACGTCGCGCGTATATTATAATACATCTCAGTTTACGGCGGTCGTAAAAGTACGTAATGAACAAATGTCTTTATTGTACACTTGTAAACGTCGAATATCAGTCATTTCTCCTTGGACTCACAAAAAATGCCATAAATATTGTTAACAGAATGGCTCCTACTGAATATTGTGGCTATAAACGGAGGTCTATAAAATGAGGTTTGGTTGTTTAACTTTTGTTCGGAATTAAAAGAACTTTGGACGTGGGACGAGCTTTTGTTTGCCCACGGAGTCCCCGTCATAAATATTATGTAAATGATCGAAAATTATTCATAACTAACAGGAATTTGTTAGCGTTTCACTTTTCGTTTTTGCCCCCTCCGCTATATGCAAAACTATGCGACAGCAAAACTTTTATGTCTTATAAAAAATGCCATAACGTTGCCAGCATTAATATTTTAAGAGATTAAAACGAAAACGTTACTTGTCTATTGGAAATAGTCTACAATATTTAAATGACGTTACACTTTTGGTCCGTATCCCCATTAGAAAGAGATGGGGGGTCATGCGGGAGCGGGACAGCACCATAATGAAAGGAGCGTTTTTCTTCCGTTTTTTGTCCAGAAATCCGTGCGTTCAAAAATTTTTATTTTATTTAATACAAGACAAGTATTCAAAAGATACGGGGAGGCAGGTAGACGGCCGGTATTTGCTTAGTTTAAATATATTTTTTTTATCACCAAAGAATTCGGCTTGATTTATGGCAGCAGTGTGTGACGATTTGTGAGCCGTAATTTCTGATGTGACTTTTGTCACTGGCGACCATGTTTGATTTATTAATTCACAGGGTACCCGGAGGCGTGTCGCATCTGACAGATGTCAGTGGCGCGTCATCTTTGTCTTAAACACGTAATCGGCTGTCATTTTTTGGCGTTCCGGAATGGAGACGATTGGCTTGATTGATGCGGTTTGCTTGACGTTCGCTGTCAGGCCCGCCGGATTAAACTGTCGGCAGTGATATTGGACGATTTGTTTAACAAATATTAATTGTGTGTCGATGGATCTATAAATGCAACATTGAGGTAGGTCAGAGGACGATTGCATCTGAAATGGTTTATCTTTTTACACTAACAGATTAGTTATCATTATGACTGAGTGGAACTGTATTTGCGTATTACTGTATTTGCGTATGTTATCTCAGCACTACCCTATGGTTGACTGGTATAGAATGCCTCAGGCATTAAGTCCGCCATATAATATTTATGTTGCTAAAGTTTAAATACATATCCTGTTCAGTTCGACATGGGAGTCTTCTAAGTCCAGAGTAAACAGGTGCCTTTTAGACAAGAATGCTAACTATATTTTTGACCACGTCTTCGCTTTCTTTAAGGTGAGTTCGCTGTCTAATTTAAATAAAAAGTTATAACAAACACATATTTTAAGGTTCAGTAAGTAATCTGTCATCTGAGGCAAATCATCTTTTTCATGTTACTCTGTCATAGTTTAGATATGAGTGTTGGTTGACATCAACTAAATCCGTATACAGTGCGTCATAGCGAGCAAAAGTTCCTCTCGCAATCATTTATTTACATCATAAAGTTAATATACCAACGGAATAGAGCAACAAAGGGCTGAGCGAGCGAGATGTCACCAGCAGCAACACTGTGTGATAAAAAGAGGTGCGTGATGCGACGTAACAGAACTGTTTTTGGCAACTGCATGACAGTTCGTCAGCACTTATCCGCACGCTGAGAATTTGAGCTCTGTGATTTTTTCTGATTTTACGTGAAATCGTAGATATTTTTGAGAAATAGTGCTTCAGAAACATGGTGACTTGTTCAGTGATTGATTGTTGTACACAGTGAAATAATCCCGAAAAATGTTCATCTCACAGGTAAATTATTCTAAATCGACACCGCCTGACCTAGGATTTGTCTTTGCCAATGCACTTCGAATTTAAAGCACTAAGTGTGATAATTCTCTTCTATAAACATTTATTTATGTAAGAAGCAAAGATCGAATACACATAATGCAGAACGAAATTACGAATATTTTGTGTAAAGACATAATTTTCGTTTTACACTAGGGCTGCATCAAGTTATCGATATTTCATGTCCACTGTCTATCACGCGGTAAACGAATATGTATTACTGTTGTTAAAGTACCTACCTATATGACATTTAGATATGAATCACAATCATGGGAATGTAATCCCATTTAAGATACTTAGTCGATCCATAGGTATCAGTTTTTGACTGTTAAAATAGGTACTGCAATGATATTACATTAAAAGGAAGAGGTACTGTCATTAGTAATTAAAGAAATTTGATAGGTACTAGATATCATTCGTCATATTGATTTAGGTAATCATTTTGTTTCTTTGGTTGTCCATTCACTCGATCAAGATCCACTTAATAATCACAGATATCTTATTACCAAATGTATCATTGAAACATATTTGCCTGTAAGATTGAAGTACGAAACGAAATTGAAAAATATATCAAAGCTAACTTTGAGAAATTTTAAACAAAATAATACTTTTCCGAGGGAAATGAGAAATGTTAAATAAATTATTTAAAATATTTTCTTCCGAGTTTTTCTAAAAGAATCGTAGTTTCAGTCATGCGAAATGCCGTCCCATCCTATTTTAGTTCTATTAATACTTTTACTAATTAATATTATCGATATCGATATTAATGTACAAAGCGACATGACATACATCACTGACACGCATTTATTAACAATTTTACACCCACAAATGTCATCCTATTTCGGTTTCGTTTGACAGCTCGTGTTTGTTGCTCTATTATTCCGTTGGTATATTAATTTTATGGTTTTACCCTTTTTATTAAAAAAAACGTTTTACTTCTTTTTCACAAAATTCTTTATCTTCCAAATTCAAAAACTTGTAACAATGAAAAAGGTTTGACATGAATTCAAGAAGAGACACTCGTTTTCGGTATCATTTTTGGGTATTTCGGGCCCACAAACGGTGTCATCAAAGACCACTGGTAAATCAGACGCTCAGCCGACATGATAGTTGCCACTTAACCGTCCCCGTGAGGGTCGTTTGGACCCGGAAGGTCAGTTTTTGGGACATTAACGCGATCAGGGGGCTGGCGGGCATTAGAGAGGCAATAAAGGTGGGGCGTAATGACTCACTCCGGGCCACTCGGTTAAATGGCGTCTTCGTTACAACTATTATTCGGGTTGTTATCTTTAATTATTGCAGAAAATGGAACATTTAAAAAAGGTCTCATTATTGGACTATAAACATATGAATAACAATCCTTTTATACACATGTTAATAGTCCTGAAAGAAGCGCAAGTCGTCCACCTGTCAGATAGGCTGATGATCTTGTTGGGACGACGGGACGGAGGGCACAAGGGCACAAGATCGGGCCTAGTGGAAGGATCATGGGGAGACATTTTACCCAACAATAGGTAAATTAGGGTTAAGGAAGATGTTGAAGAAAAACAGTCCCGTTAACCCATCCAAATAGCTTTTACGCTTTTGTTAGGAATGGATCAGTAGTCTAACAGATCTATGGAAATTGAACTACGATCTCTGGCATTCAATCAAAGCATTATTCGTATCTGTCTTGAAGAATGTATATGTATATTAGGCATATATATGTCAAACAGTGGACTAACATAGGTTGATGATGAGATGATGATGATCTATCCGTAAACGCATATAGTTCTTCCATTTTGTTAAGACAATATTAATATTTTTTATTATATTTATAGTTAACCATTTTAATAAATTAATTTATATTAATAAATGCACATGACATTATCACTAAAAATTAAAATCTCTATCAGACAGTGCTAGTCAATGGTTTATCAAGATTTATTAAATACACAAAACAAGTTATTTTATTATAGCACTTTATTTGGGTCCTAGCGGCCCGTCCCGGCTTCCCACGGGTGGACATTTCATTTTATTATAGCCTATGTTACTCAGCGCTAATGTAGCATTCTAATGGTGAAAGTATTTTTTAAATCGGTCCAGTAGTTTTTGAGTTTATTCGTTGCAAACATACAAAAATACAAAGCTTTCCTCTTTATAATATTAGTATGATAATAAGCCTACGAGTATATGCCTGAGAATCTATGCAGTTGATATTGCTCCTCTGCACACCCTTCAGACTTAGCCCTAAACACATACAAAACGTAGACGAAAAATACTACAGATATTTCTTCAACTCTTACTATATGTAACAAAGTGTGGAATAAACGAGTATTTTATATATCAAACGGTTCTTTTAAAGGCAAACTGTCACATCTAACTTAATTTATGTCCATTGATTTCACTTAAGCTTTTTAAAATGACTATTATAATGACTAAATGGTCACTAAACTTAAGCTATGTTGTGACTTTTACTTATTAATTACTAAATTAAGAATTAATTAACCGTATTATTGTAATTCATTATGTGTCAGATGCCTATTGATTATTTATAAGTGAAATATCATGTTCTTTGTAAATATAACCACTCCACACACACTCGTTCCACACCACAGCTAGGGTTGGCTGGAAGAGATCTCTTCTAGAGATAAGCTCACCTTTGTATATATCTTGTATAACGTCTGTTTTAATGTGTGTTTTATATGTGCAATAAAGGATTAATTATTATTATAACCAAATAGAAATGTCTTTGGTTTGATGGTTGTTAATAAGTGTTTAGAAGTAATAAAGTTAAATTGGATAATAATAAAATATTATAACACATAAGTATCACTCATAGCGTTTAGACGCTAACATATACTTGAGAGTATAAAATGACGCAAAGTATTTTATTATTAAACACATATTTATAGTCAGAATACCTTTAGCGTATGCTAAATAAGAACCTCATACAAACACAAGCACACTGAATATACAATCTTAAGTAGTTGCTAATAAAGATGTAATTCCCCCAACAAATAGCTTAGTACTTATTTTTAACGATACAGACGTCCTAGGCAGCATAGGTTATTGATAAAGCCCTTTAGATAAGGTTAAGATAAACTTAACATTAACTTGTTGGATACTTAATTGTACGCGGACATATAAATATGGCTTCCATTTATGTACGCATCGGTAATATTATTCTGTAGAATATAAATTGAATAGAAAAACATTTAGTCAATATTACAACATATACGACAAATAAAACATTCACAATATGTGGTAATGAAAGGGCATCTTCTCAGTATATGAAGCATCCAGCATTCAGCACGATGCTGGTCTTCCGAAGATGCCCAGACTAAAACTGAACTAAATTTAAAAATAAAGCACTGCTACTCACACTATTTAAATGATAACTCAGTAATATTAAGTATGCCGTAATAACCAATATAGATAAAATAGACAGATCTTCGATAGTTGAGGATTCCGGTAGCGAGAAAGAAAAAAAATAAAGTTTATTGTAATCACGTAACAAATACACAATTTACGTACAACGGGTTACGTATGTGTGGTGCCGGGGATAAAGAATTGCACCACCCCCTCTCTTCCCGTGGGTGTCGTAAAAGCCGACTAAGGGACTATTCCAGAGGATAGGCAGCAGCATCTCTCTGAGTTTACCCTCAACCTACTGCGATCGCCAACCCGCCTGCCAAGCGTGGCGATTACGGCAAATACCCCTCATATCCTTGGGGGAGGCCTTTGTCCAGCAGTGGACGTCTTTTGGCTGAGATGATGATGATGATGGGTTACGTATAATCAGGAAGATTGATACAGTTAATTTAATTTCACCCATCCGAGGACTTGAATGTTGCTCAGTTGTCATGATCACAGGAAATTAAGCACTGCTACTTTTTGTAACTCTTTGTTTTATAATAAGGTGTTTATCGCTTATTACTTTCAATGTAGACTATGAATCAGCTAGCAAAAGATTTCGCTGCCAACAATATTTTTTATTTAAATAGCAAAAAAAACTGCTGTATTTAAATACACTCCATCATTTACATACATCAACGCTTCGTAATAATAACTTTAATAACTAAATGAAGTACCTACGTGTTGTTCACACCATAGACAACCGTTTTTTTCTAAGCCCAGCAAAAACTTATAAAATTGAAAACGCACTCATGAATTTAAATAGCCGTATTAGTGTTTTTTTATATCGTGTATTGTGAGATTATATTTTATAGCGCGTATCTACCGATGACCCCAGGAAGACAGCTGGCACTTAAAAAAGAGTAATAAAAAGTCTTTAGTCTATTCAATGCGATCTTGTAGTGTAGTTTTGCTTTATTTTTTTCTTATTTTTATTAATGCATAATAAAAGTTACTTTTCCATAATTAAGATGGCATATTTCTTATTTTGCATGTAAATAATTATACTATATTTGTTTCTATATTTTTATACGTTGTGCTAGAACAAAAGAAACTTATTGACCGAAAAAAAAAGGTATACAAACTTCTGAAAAATTGAACCTTATTTATATAGAAAGATAAACTTTTACTAAAGCAAAGCTCTTATAAAGCTTTAGTTAAAAGTGTGATGCATATAAGTTTCCGATAAAACAATAACAATACTGTACTATATTGACAATGTTTATCGTTTACTAGACAGCCAATAGATTGAGTCATGTGTTGACCCTAACCAGTTAAGTGGCAACGCTATCCTAACCGTGAGAATAATTCCAACCATGCAGTTCCTATACCAAACACTTAAATCCCAATCAAAACTCCTTCAACCAACCGTATTAACCCAAACACGAGTGCACTCACACACGCCTGATTTAAAAATAAACAACACAAAAACTGTTTTCGAACATGAAAAAATAAATTTTAAAAAAGCACGCGAACTTTAACTAAACAAACGAAACGCGCCAGTAGTGCCAACCACAATGCCCGCCATAATGGAATAATAGTCAAGTATTCTAACCCGTAGCCGTGCACGCGGTCTCTCAGACCCGCTGTTTGAACAAAAATAAACGCGTTTAGTGCGTGGCACATTATGAATAAGCAAGCATATTCTGCACCCCTATTTTGCCTTTTTTAATTTCGAAGCGGCTCCCTAAATCCCAGCAGGCCAAAAATTAAAGTGTAATGGTGCAATGTTTAATAACTTATCTGCGGGTTGCGATGTGTTTTGGCTTTTGTTAATGTAATTTTTTTAAGTTAATTTGTGGAGGGTCGCTAAAATCAATGGCATGCAGGCGAATATAGCGAAAGGGTGTAGTTTCTTAATAATATGTTTATTCTAAAATGAGATTGGAGTTTTTGAGATAGGAGAGGTTTGCACTTTTTAATATTACAGTTTTGACGGACTAGTCCTAGATTACATTAGCAGAACATGTAAAAGCTTGTAGTACCAGGCGACATAATCCAGAATGTTAGACAGATTGAAAGTATTCTTTCTATGTAATACAATTTGAAATTACAACAAACTTTATTTAAAAAGCGAAACGAAAAAAGAAACACTGGCAGATATGTCAAACGGCAAACTGTCAAGAAATGTCTTTGCGGATAGGTAAATTAATTCCACTGGGCTTCAATAAAGGAGTAGAAAACTAAGGGGAGGTAAGAGTAACATTAGTTTCTACTTTTAACCCCTAATCATCGACACATTGATGAAACAATCGGGGTCTGCGACCGAAGGGTTGGCATTACTGGGTGTAATCTTGATTGATCTGCGTTCCGGGTCGGATTGACCCCGCTTTCTTTGTTTGGCTTGTCGCAGAGGGTTGATTGCACTTTTCGTATTGTATGTAGCAATTAGCGCTCTTTGTGGTCTATAATTATAGTTTTCTTCGACAAGGGAGTACATATTGATGTTTTCAGAATCCGGTTGTGGTTAAACAAAAGTATTTACTTATTATAATTTTCTATTAGTTGTAAAACTATTTCATTGAAGTATTTTAAAGATTGGAACGTAAAAGTATCTAAGAAAGAATATTACATCATGATTATCACCAGACGCGGGCTAGAGTTTTGCGGATAACCTCGAGATATCCTAATATATGGTCATCCATCCGATGACTTGGCATTATAAATATTACTAAATTTGCACGACCGCAACCCGATATGCTAGCCACTACGCCAACCAGCTTTCCAATGACGAATACAATTAAGTAATTACATCGAATTGGACCGCAAACGATAAAGCGTACTTTAAATTAATATTCAACATCAAAGTTCTAGTGAAAAATTATCACTGTTGAGTGACAGGGCTCGCTGTCGGCGTTCTATAAACGCTTAAAGAATGAAATTTGTAGCCTGTAATCAAGGTGTATTGAAATAATAACTGCTTAGAGCTAACGGTCGCCCTAGGCTATCATTCAGCACATAGGGGTTCCGTACCTAAGCGAATTACCTACAAATTACTGGGGGTCGTTAAACGGTTTGATCGCAGTATTACTGTTAAAAGTGCTGAAATATTCAGCAGGCCGCCGTCTGAAGGGCAATCGTGTGGGGAAATGTAATTACGTTTCTTAGTAAAATGTTTTATTACAGTATTCAGAAAATGAAAATGGGTTTCCTAGTCGCTTTAGAAGGCAAATTACAGTATGATACGTATTGTTCATTTAGACCCCCATAGACATTTTAGGGTTTTAGTGTACTCCACAATTTATGATAATACGTAGACAGCAATTGTTGATTTTTACACATATTACGTTATAACCTAAAACTTAACTCCACGTATAACAGTTAAAAACTGTTCTAAAATTATGCGACCCATTGAATCTTAATACGGGCTTAAAATACTAAGCCAAAGTTGAAAAGACTCCTTTTTTTGTAAATATATCAACCCGTATTACAAAATGGCAGATGCGGATACCGTTATGAATATAATACCACCTCGAGACGCTGCGTTGTATTTCTGTAAACTCCTTAGTGAAAAAAAAAGCAGCATTTTGTATTTTGTCTGTTTGTGTATCTGCCCGGGCGTTCACAAGCGAGATTATAAATTTCACAATGTGTTTACTTTATTAAAATTCATGGTGCGGATTAAATACGTTTTTAAAAAAAATACCTTTTCGGAGCGCATCTGGAGCTCGAGCAGTTTAAGCTGCAGAGGTTTAGTCATTTAAGCGGGGTGATTACTAAAAATATATTTTACTTAATCAAAAAAAATACCGTGCCAGTCACTAATAGCACGAAATTTTTTTTTACGCCAACGGTATTTTTTGTTTATTTTTTTTATATATTATCGGCCTAGTAACGTCCAATTTTTTAAAACCATTTTCAGTGGATAATGGCCCAATCTCCCCATTTAAAAAAATATATAAAATAGATAATATAAAAAAAATCATACTGCAATGACATGCAAGCCTAACAATGCTCTCTTGTAAAATATTAATTGAAAATTTGACATTCCTTTCCTTATAAAAAAAATTAAATAGATTCAGCAATTTGGAAAGTTGCTTAAAATCAACCTTAAACCCCATTAAACTCTACAACTCCTATAACACACTTGACAATGTCCATACTACAGCTTGTTTACGCCAGGAGTGGTACTTACACAAGTCATATGGCACCACAAGACTTCGGTAGGTAGTCATCATAGTATCATCATCAGCTCATTTTATGTCCCTACTGTTAGGCCCTTCAAAAGGGATGGATAGGGAGAACGGACTATAAACCACCACGCAGTCCCAGTGCGGATTGGTGGTTTTTAACGATTGCTAATGCAGCCGGGACCAACGGCTTTACGTGCCTTCCGAAGCACGGAGGACAGGTAAGTATATTTAGAGACGAACCCAAACAGACAAACTACACAGAACCATATCAATCCTATTAGAGGAAACCGAAGCTAAAACAAAAGCGGCGTAATTAATTAATTAATTAACTGAATAGTAATCACTCTAACACTGTTGTAGCGCCATTTTCTTTCGCGTTTCCCGGACTAACTAGGTACATCGAATGTCCGGGTGTGCGTGTGTCATGGCGGAAAGTGAGCAGTCATCGACCAAACATTAATTTCAATAAAAGAGGGTTTGTCTATGGTAGCACATCCGCAGTAGTGTTTTGTAGAGTTCGTCATTTTGGCGCGGTTTTTTTTCGTACTTACTTAAGTTTAGTTATTTATTTAAGAACCATCAACAGCGTGAAAAAATGCAAAGTATTAATACAAAGCTATTATACATTCATATAAGTCTTATTAAAGATGGCCCCACAGTGCACCTAATTCTTATTTATTAACATAAAAATACATTATTAACTATAATTTATATAAGGCAGCTGTTAATTAGCCTACTCAACCTATTCAATTCAATTCAATTCAAAATCATTTATTCAGTTTAGGCTACAAATAGCTCTTATGAACGTCATTATGCCATCGGTTCGTAAGTCTACTCTGGGCGGGAGATCTTGTACTGAGAAGAACCGGCAAGAAACTCAGCAAGTGTCCAGCTCTTTTCTCCCTTACAGCGTCAAAAATATTGGAAAATGTCCTATCATAAAAGGACACTTTCCATCACAAATAAAAACACAAAATATAAAGGACAATTACAAAAAAACAAAAGAGAAAATATAATAATATTTAAGTTTGCAAAACATCAGTTACCAGTTAAAATTTTCACAATGTCATACAGCACTAATAAAGGTCAAAAATTGTCTAAGGTAGAAAAAAAACAAAATTAAAAAATAGTTAATAATAATAAAAATAATAGTATGCAAGAGCAGACCAGCCTCCACAGGCGGCACCCGTTCACGAGTATGACATATGAATCAGCCATCGCTTCACTCAACCATATCTTAGGGAATGTAACGACCCGACGCACATAATGAGTAAAAGTCAGTCACACTTTTTAAAGTACCGAATTTTGTTATGTTATGTTATGTTTTAAAAACTATAACATAGTTTAATTGTCGACCATTCAAATAACAGAAACAAATTGCAGTGACTCGGCCATAAGGTCGACATAACCACAATCAACATTCTTACAAATACAAACTTTGTTATAACGAAATTAGTTATTCGTATTAATGTAAACTTTTTTTAGCACTGCCACACCCATAAATCAGAAAAAAAAACATTTAAATTTAATATTCATCGCTTAGCATAACTAGATTAACTTAGGTTTAGTATTCTAAGCTTCACAGTAATGTAATCGTCAATCCAATATTAAAAGTCTATTTGCTACCAATATCAACAAACCAGTAGGTACTGAAACATACCTACGCATCCACCCTATGTTTGTAGGTAAAAACTCCCTCTAATTCACGTCAGCTGGTTCTGACTGGTCGCTCCCTTCCCCGCGCGCCTGGCGACCCCTAACAACGCTTATTTACACCGAAAATCCTCTAGAGCCCAAGCTTCATACAACAACTATCCAACGAAAGCTCAACTTACGTTCGACATTTAGACAAATCGTCCATTTTTGGTTGACCTCCCGAAATGTTAAAGCTCCCGCTGTACTGTCTTGTTTTATTCGACGCAAGGGGGAATGGCAGCTCTAGTTGGAGTGGCGAGCAGTCTAGGGGCGCTTGCCCTCCTGTCAAATACATAATGAGTATTTTTTTAGTCGTTTATACGTGTACGTTTAAGCGATCGATGGCGAGCGGCGGATTTTAATGGCTTTGCCGTATATTCGCACTGGCAACTAAGCAATTAATTAAGTAGAATTGATAATTTGATACCGACGGACGGACGACCTCCTTCACTTTTTTTCTGTTTCCTGCTTCGAAAAAGCATAGCAAGGTGCTGACCTTTTTGGACCTTTTTTTAGAGTTTATCTTTTCTAAGGGAAGTCTAAGGGATCTTGCACATGCAGCCTAGTCGTCAGAGATATTAAGAGTAAGTAACTAAGTAAAAGTAAGTATTGTTGAATAATGATTGATGGGTGACAAGTAAAGGATGATTTTATATAACCCTCTTAGTTTACATTTGGGACTTTACTGAGATATCTGTAGACAATCTAAAAAGTATTGTCCATAAAATATATAACAAAAACAAGTAAATAAGAAACAGCAAATATAATACTCCTCATCAAAAAAACCCAAATTCATTTCGTTTTAAAAACCTTCAAAAAGGTTTTTTTTTAAATATTTACGGGTAAGCACAGTGCCTTGATCTCACCTGATGATAAGACCAATCAGTGGAAGCGCACTTCAACCGGGATCCTCAACTAGTGAGGCACTGGCTATCTTATCTCTAGCTGCCGGAACACAACAATGCTACAAATGTTGATGTTATGGCGACATATTTAGATAAGATGGTGGTAGCTAGCCAGGCGGACAAACAAGTCCTACCACCAACCAAACCGAGTACAGAAACATGTAGGCTGGCTGGGAATCGAACCCGGGACCTCTGGGTCTAAACCGGTGGTCTAAACCGCTAGACCACAGAGGCTGTTAAGGTTAAGGTTTCCATCAAAGTCGAATGTTACAGGTAACTCTTTGACTTTTTACTACCAAGTTTTAAGTGTAGCGCTTCGGAGCAATTAAAATACAATAGTAATTAAGTTTCCTCGTTTGAAAAAATATCTGCCAAACCTGTACGCGGGCGCAGTAAGTTGGTCTCGCCGCATTTAATTTGGAAAAAGAATGACAGGTACAATCGGCAACGAAATCGGAAAAGCGGACGAGACGTGTCGCAAGGAATGCGCAGCGACCATTAATAATTACGCGCAGACTGTACAGGGTGTTGGAAACTCGACTACGATTATTATGAGAATTTTTTTTACCTAGTTTTTTGCGGTGGCTTGTTTTCGCATCAGCACTAGTAGTAGGTAAAGGGATTTAGACTTTTTATTGCTCACTGGGACCTACCATAACTGCAAAGATAGGCTTACAATAGTGTGACAGTTCAATTATTTACTGAAAATAGATAAAGTTTTAAGATGATAAAACGAGTCTATGGGATAATAAGATAGTAACCTCTAGCTCTTTCCTCGGAACAGAAAGAAGCTTCACCTTTGACATTAGCATAAGCGTGTTTTTATAGAAACGACTATCTTCCAAGTTTCTAAGTGCATCAACAATGTTATCGACTCCTGTCACACTGATGCCGATAAAGCCTTCCACTACCCATCGTACAGTAATGAAGTTTCCACCGCACAGGAAAAACACCAGTAATCTAATAACGGGTAATGGAAAAGCACTATAACAGCTCAATATACGTAGCGCTAGAAAAACGAGTGAGCCCGTGAGATCCAGCTGTCACATTCAACAATCACCCTGTATCGGCGGCGCGCACCTAGTGTATTTATGTCATTATTAACCGGTGCGAATTAATACTCATTTGGCGTCCATTTTTATCGCGTCTCCTGACGCGTCGACAAAAAAACCGCCATACCACTAGCGGCGCGCCCGCCACTTTTTGTCGCAGTCTGCACCGCGGACGGGCGCTGCTGCCAAAAACGGAACGCAACACCGAATTCGTACATATCAAAGTTCAGGCAGCGGTGCGCGGCCAGAAAGTTTTAAAAAGTAAATAGAGATTCACTATGGGCATTGAATGGACGCAGGTTGCTAGCTTAAAAAGGGCGCATTGTGAAATCCAACTAAAATCTATTTTGTTCTGTTTTCAAATTTTTTTAAATATTGCTGGTAATTTTTTTTTGAGCCTTCTTCAGAGCAACTTGTTATACAGATAAACTGCAAAATAGGAATGATGTATGTATTGAGTGACTATTTTACTATACAAATTAGAATAATTGTAGAGCAACAATTTTGATCATCTAAAGTGGCCTTATTACGAGTAGTTCTGTCTTTCTATATCTTTTTACCAACATTTCTATACCTTACCTAGACTTTGCAAGAAGGTGTACACTTAGACTTAATTTTATCATGTCAATCCTTACTGTCGAAGCTGTTGTTCTGTTCAAATCT
Source organism: Eudonia lacustrata (assembly GCA_947562085.1). Lineage (NCBI taxonomy): Eukaryota > Metazoa > Arthropoda > Insecta > Lepidoptera > Crambidae > Eudonia > Eudonia lacustrata. Next base: position 19,470,886 of record OX387326.1, on the reverse strand, counting down.
CTTTTAAACAGTTTTACTGAACACAATGTAACACAAAAACCAGCCAACGATGTCACAAAGTGATAATGAATGCAACAAAATTTAGTTCATCGGCATATTGATGCTGTTCTAAGCAGATAATAATGAGGCGAGTCAGCTGACGGCGCTCGAACTGCTAATTGAATGTAGCACGCCATCGCATACACCAGGGTCCTACCACGACCGCCGATGTCGACATCGAACTAGAACGGCTATCTCTTTCTTGCAAAAGACTGCATGGCAGAGATCAAGTTCTGGTAAGGATCAAAACTTTTTTTCTACAAAGCTTGATTTAAGTTAACCATCGCCGTGGGCAAATAGAGACCTAGAGGCCCCGGGTTCGATTACCAGCGGGGGGATTGTTGTACACAATTTGGTTGGCGTGTAAGGTTTGCATAAGTCCGCCCGGTTAGCTACAACCATCGTATCCTCCGTATACCTGTCGACATGACAATAATAGAAGCAGTACAGATAGCTATAAGATAGCCAGTTCCTCAGTAATTGAGGATCTGTCCGTCTTGAAGATCTTGACGCCAAACGCCAGATTCGAAAAACTCGACCCAAGCCTTCTTACAACTATACATATGATGCAAGTGGGTCTCTCTATTGTGCTTCCTGTAATAGGACTTTCAAAACCATATTTGGGTTTGCAAGTCACGCTCGCGCCCATGCAAGGGTCCAGGCTAACGCTAACACTAGCTATGGGTGTCGCCGTCGACGGATACGTCTGGGAGGACATCATCATCATCATCAGTTGAAGGCTCTAGGTGAAGTGCTTACCATTAGGTGTGTTAAATTAAAAATTAAAAAAGTTTTAATTGGTTCCGTATACGATTTCCTATTAAAACTATAGTAAAGTCTGATCGTCAGTGTTCACGCACTATGATTTCAAGTTTGTAATGGATTTTCACGCTTCATGACATTTGCACTCGCAGCAGAGCATCAATCTAAAGCCTAGATGGCGTCGGCACATAGCAAATGCGGTTTTTGTATGATACAGAACTCCCCACCGCACATATGCCTTGTCTATGGAAAGCGGTCACCCACAGCCCAAGGACTTCCAACACCAGAGTCATCGCACACGCATTGCCTTCTATGTCCTGTAATTTCACTTGATCTACTACCTTCAAACTGGAACACAGCAATTGCAAATAATGCTGCTTGGCGGCAGAAATAAGTACCAGAGTGGGCGCCATCTAGAGGGATTCTGGACAGAAACCTCACATCGCGCAAAATTGCCGATAATTCAGTTCCCATCAGCTACATCCTGACTTTTCTTAGGGTGTGGATATCAACCAATAGAGTCCTTTTATTGTAACGGCTAATCTCAGCTCTACTCAAGTATTGGTTCATTTCCACAGAGCTCGGCTCCGCTCAGCTCAGCTCAGCTTCAATAGAGTTTCCCCGTTAGTATAGGATTGATCTTGCTCACATGTGTGTAAAAACTCTAGAGTGCCCGCTGCTCTTGGTCCCGAGCCTCTTACGCAAATATTGGAATATTACTGACTTTCTAAGAATAGGTTTGCCAGTGCGCTACGTGGAACTCTTTAGGGTAGGGTGGAGTACGGAAGAGAAGACTCTATGAGAAGAGTTACTTGCGGGTAACCCAAGACCCTGGCTTATGAAATTGCATATTCCGTGTCTTGGACTTGTGCAGCGAAATAAGCATGTTAAATAAATTTTTCGCTGTTCAAAAAAAGGTATGAGAATGGAAAAACACGACTTCCTCCAGACGAGTTCTAATATTTGCTTGTAGTAATAGCCCCCTACTCCAAGTACAGGTTAGCGCAAATTCCCCTTAATGACACGCTTTAATTCTGCAAGCGATCTGACTGCTCTATTGACATAAATTGTGACAACCACTCTATTACTGCGCTCCGTGATTTTCCGTTACAGAGTCGTAGAAAGAGACGGAATATACTCCATCTCTTACCGACCGAAATATAACTAAAGTCTTTATTCGATTCTGACTCTTTTCTCTTTTCTATTTGATTTGTGAATTAAATCCCAGTTGTTATTATGAAATGAAGTAAATTAGTAGAAAAAAAGGTGTCCTGTTATTAATTAGCACATTTCTGTCCATGTTGTCACGACAAGACTTTATTAGCTGTTAAAACGCGATGGTAGCTATAATAAATTATTATAACTGCTATTGACTGTAAAGTTTAAATATCTATGGGTTTCTCAATTGAAAACAAGAAAAATAAAAGAAAAAACCCGAAAACAAAACACTATAAACCATAAATGAAAATTATTAACTACATCTAAGTCCATAGAAAAATTGGCCATATCCTTTAAATTCCGTAGACGTTGTAGTTTGTTTAAAGAACTTTGATCGTGTGGTCGATCTAACAGTTTTTTGGGGTCAAGACTACTAATAGCTAACCCGGCAAATGTTTTTACTTTTTATTATTATCGATTTTAATACCTTGACGAAAGGCAAATAAGTTTATTTTTTATTGCTTTTAACAGCAACCCATTGAATATGATTTGGTTCGGTGTGGCCCAAAAAAAGTAGGTACTATAAATCGCGAAGCTATGAGATGAATTAGAATGCGTACTGTAGCCTTCCTTTCCCACATAAAACATCGACTGAAATTGAAAGTATCCACGGTACATTTTCATCCACAAACGAACCCGAAACAAGATACGTAAGGAATTCCAAACGGCAAAAACCACTCGATTGGGACGATAAAACGAAATCGCCGATGCGTTGTCGAAAAAAAATGCAAGTGCTGCGTGCGAGCGAGACGCAAAAAACGTATCGTATCGCGGTTCCACTCTAGCGCGCGCGGCTAATGAATATTGTGCAGTGCGCAGACGCAGCTGCGCGAAACATCCGCGGATCGATCCGCCATTATATTTATTTTATTTTGGCGCGAAACTCTGAATTGGATCATGGCGACAAAGAGGTTAAATTGTGCATCCAAATCCCGTGACAATTGACAATCACGTTGTTAAACGAAACACGGACAGATGTAAACAAATATAACAATATCCGAATGGTTTGATGCGCACGAGCATAATAGCGAAAGAGCAGTCTCAATGCAGCTTGTCCGTGTCCTTGTGTTGCAGTTAGCAAAAAGAGTTTCTGTTCTGCGGTTGCGAAATCATTTGTTACCGTCGCAACATGTGCTCACAAAGGATTTTAACCATCTTGGCAAAAGATCGTGTGTTATCTCAACAAGCTGTCTCCATACTAACAGCACTGTACATAAAATTAATTTATTTTAAATTTCAGTAAAAAGTTTTGTAGTTTATCAGTAACTGTCAAAAAATTTATTTTAGTTAATAAAAAAAACAAAAAAGAACTCTCCATGTAAAGAACTTTGCAGTGTGGGGGGCACAGTGCGAGTTTTACACACCATACGTCACCATCACGTTAACAAAAACGTGCATCAGTATGTCAAAATTTTAACTTGTTTCATTCGGCCTCGTTTCTCCTGGTGACAGTCTTGGTAGTTGCAATTACGTCACTATCGAACGATGAGCAAAACCTACATTCAACTCCCGAGCTAATTTCATTATCGCGTTTCAATCTGTCATTAAGACCGCTAGACAACAAAATAAATAGACTGCAAAAGGTCCGCTTCATTTGTATGAATGCTTTGTAGCAACGCAAACATAAACCCTCTCACTAGGGTTGCCACCCGTCCTCTTAAATAGAGTATTGTCCTCTTTTTCATGTAGGCGTACTTTATAATCTACGACACCAATAAAGTACGCTAAAATACTCTATCTACGTAAAACTGATTGTTACTGGTTATGAGTACTTATGAGACTCAGTAAACTGGTATCCACAGCCACAAAATATTTGTTAAATGTCGCAAAGAGCAACAAAAATATGTTTTTTATGACAAATAAATAAATAAGTACTCTTTTTTATGCTATGTACTTTAAATGTTGTTCTAACAAAATGAAAAAATACTTTATTCGTTGAAATGAAACAACTCGCGTTATTTACACATTACTCATTTAATGTTTATCCTGACAAATCTGTAAAAGTTGTTTCATTTCAATGTCTAGTGTTCGCGTAAACTTTAGAGAACAATAAACTTTCCTACACTCACACCAATTATCTAGCCCAAGAGAAGCTTCGTTATGAAACTCGTTAAATGGTTACTAGACAACAAATAAACATACTTAAATACATACTTATTATACATAGAAAACACCCAGACCCGACACAATTTAGAAAAACAATAATTTCTAAATTGACCCGACCGGAGATCGAACCCGGGACCACAGAGATGGCGACACCATGAAAACCGGTGTGCAAACCACTCGACCAAGGAGGTCGTCTAACAATACTTTATTCGTCCTGAAAAACGGTGGCAACCCTACCTCTCACGGGCACGAAATCTCGCAACAGTTGCGTTCGGACTGTCGCGAGATTGCGTGTCAGTGAGAGCTTGTATATGTGTGTGTTGCTCGCGCACGTTTGTATGAAGACACCTTCTGCAGTCTCATTTTGTGGCAGACGATTACCCGTCAATGATCTAGCCACAGTATAAATTCAACATCGCGACTGCTAGCAAGAACACAGCAATTAATAACGGTGGCGAATCGAATTTTGTTTTCACACTCGCTTAGTGTCCGACAGATAATGTTTTAATCATCGACTTTGCTTTCGCTATCAATATTTTACTGGTTCGTAATGAATTTCACGCGTCGTCTGCCGACTGACTAAGTAACACAGATCTGAAGTTCGAGCGTTGTTACCGCAGTGATTTCTTTCGGAAAGCAGTAGATATTAAAATACCTTCTTTAGAAAATTCTAATTATTTTACTGATAATTATTATTATTATTGAAACTGACGTATGACTGACTACGTCAATTTCAAATTCATAATAATATTTAACTTAAAATTTTTACAAAAACACAAATGTTGAAAAAATTTCTACGAGCAGGATTTCAACCTGCAATTTTATGACATACAGGGTCAGGTGCTCTTGATTTTATTATCGAGCTATTTTTGTAATTTGTTCGCAACAAAATTTGCGTTAAAAATTATATAAACAAAACAAAAACATTCTTTGACAATTTGGAGTGTTAATTTTGTATTTTTATATGTATGTAATTAATTAGAATATTTAGTCATTGTTATTTAAAGTTATTTGCATGCTACATTGTCAGCTGAGAAAGAGAAGAAAACTAGAATAAGACCAAAAATGTACCTTTCTCAAGCGCAAATTAAATATATTTCATTTCATTTCATTTCAAATTTTTACTTTAGGTAATTCAAAGTTGTATATGAGTATATCTTTAGTTACTGTAGGTTAGAAAACAGTTGTTCAAGTATTTTGAAGTTAAATTATGTCAATATGAGTTGAATCACCACATAATATAGAATTGATTACGATTCGCAATAAAAATGATTATCTTAATGAAAGCATTGAAGAATTGCTAAGAAAAACTTTAAAATAAATCAATAGAAATAAAATCAGGTTTATGTAATCAATTCACATTTAAACACTACGACAGTTTAATAAAAGTGAATATTGTATCATTAATCAGATAGATAGATAACACACTTTTTTACTTACACACATAGAAAATATATACCTATGCAAATATATCAGCTCCTGGGCCTGACAACTAAATGGTTGCACAAACTGTACAGAGAAGTTGTTTTAAAAAAAGGCTTCTCCACTACCACGTATCTCTTATAATATTACCTTACAGCAATGAATGCAAAACAATAGATATCTATCTGATTAGTGATTGCTACTGATCGTGGTTTAGAGTGGCTCTAATGAGTGTGAGAATTGATTTTGTGGGAACTGCTCTGAAAAACATGGATGCCATGGGAATGATACGCGGCGCACACAGGGTTATGTCACGCGATGGAGTCGAAGACGCGCGATAATACCTTAGACATACATAATATTCATGATGACTATATATATATACTAGCGACCCGCCCCGGCTTCGCACGGTTGCAATTCTGATATACATATAAAACTTCCTCTTGAATAACTTTATCTATTAAAAAAAACCGCATCAAAATCCGTTGCGAAGTTTTAAAGATCTAAGCATTCATACATGCATAGGGACAGACAGACAGCGGGAAGCGACTTGTTTTATACTATGTAGTGATATTATTAGTGAAGTCGCACACATAAGCAAGCAGCAGTGATCATAAATGTTAGTACTCAGAGGTTACTGAACCACTAGGGCTGCGACTTGTTTATTTTGATGTGACGTCATAATAGAAATATTAAATTAAAAATTGCATAACAAGTTAAAGTAAATAATAATGTGTTAGTAACTCTGCATCCTAGATCTAGATCGGATACACTTTGGATATTTTAATTTTTACATCATTTTGTAACACGTTGACTCATACTGACGCTGACGACCTCCTTGGTCGAGTGGCTTGCACACCGGTTTTTATGGTGTCACCATCTCTGAGGTCCCGGGTTCGATCCCCGGTCCGATCAATTTAGAAATACCTGTTTTTCCAAATCGTTTCGGGTCTGGGTGTTTCCTATGTATAATAAGTATGTATTTAGTATATTAAGTACTAGCTGTGCCCGCGACTTCGTCCGCGTGGAATAGTGACTTTCGGCAGCATTTTTAATTTTTTAGGCTCTTGTTCCCGTTTTTGCAACATTTTTCACTGATGCTTCGCTCCTATTGGTCGCAGCGTGATGTTATATAGCCTAAGCTTTCTTCAATAAATGGACTATCCAACACAAAAAGAATTTTCCAATTCGAACCAGCAGTTCCTGAGATTAGCGCGTTCAAACAAACAAATTCTTTAGCTTTATAATGTTCCGTTGTCTAGTTAACCATTTCTTAAGGAAGCTTTTCTTGGGGCTAGATAATTGGTGTGAGTGTAAGAAACATTAAAAACATTTAAAAATATCATACGGGTAAGCACATGGCCTTCATACCACCTGATGTTAAGTGATGATAAGGCCCAAGGTGGAAGCGCACTTCACCCGGTATCCTCATCTACTAAGGCACTGGTAATTTTATCTCTAGCTGCCGGAACACAACAATGCTACAAACATTGATGTTATGGCGACATGTGGTAGTAGCTAGCCAGGTGAGCAATAAGCCGAATACACAAACATGTACCCCCCGCTGGGCATCGAACCCGGGACCTCTGTCACTTGTTTCTTCGGTACATAGGTAGGTATATTATTATGCATGATATTTTATTAAATCTATTTTTGTTCATTTTTTAACTGCCAAGAGAAATACTTTACTCCCAAGTCCTGAAACTAAGTCTATTACTGCTAATTAATTATTCTATATTTTTAATCACAAAAATAAAATTTGCATCGACAAAAGGCAAGAGCTGTACATAGAACAAATAGTTTAATAGTTACCTATTTAGATTTTAATAAGAATAAGAAAAAGAAACATTTATTGACTATTATTATTATTATTATTTTTATTTTTTTATTTTTTTATTTATTTATTTAATCAATGTAATATTTCATAATTATGATTATTTATTTTCCCAGTAGCCCTGTAAACCAAAACCAAGGCTACCAAACTACAAATGAAGTGTTTAATTCTGAAATTACTGATGGCACCTCATTAATTTTAAAATTGTATTTTTATTAAAGATTAAGCGCAGTGTGAAGTGCTATGAGTCAATTAAAAGCGTTGCAATTAACGCAAAGAGCACCAGCCACTAACGATCCAATGATGTATCGATAACGATATATTCATTAAAAATGTTTAATTCCTCATCTGGCGTAATTAACACTTTTTCTATGGACCGCCTATGCGCAGGGGCCACTTTTTGCCATTGCATTCCATATCCTATTAAACTCCTATTATTCACATTAAACTTGCAACTTTGTCAAAGTCTTGTAATTAAAGAGTCAGAAGCAATTAGTACTATAATTTCTTTGGAATAATTTCGATTTCATTACATAGTAGGTGTAGAGTAATTAGCTTATATAGTACCGCTGCTAGACAAAAGCCTTCATCATTGAATTCAGGTCGTCTCTCTATTAAGTATATGTTTTCCTTCAGGAGCACTGATTTTCTTCTGCTTTTACTAATATAAGAATTCGGTGATATAAGACCCGGATTGGCTGACGGTGTGGTCGAATCCTGCTGGTGGAATTTTTTTCAAGGTTTTTGCAGACATAAGAATTTTATTTAGCTTGAAGTACCTACGATGGACTGACATCTCTCTACTATATGTAAAAGGTTCACCACCCGGGACCCCAGAGCTAGCCGCTACTTATGCCAGCGTATAAACATTACTATCCAACGTGGCAATGCTGCTAGCTTACTGGGCACTCTGCCTGGTGGGGATGATTTGAGGCAATTTTTTATTTATAGTTAGTAGTATTTATATTTCATAGTTTTTTATAAGTTTAATTTTAAGTAGCTTAATTATTATCTTATTATTGTTTTTATTTAAATTAGGAAATAATAAAAGGTTCTAAATTTAAAAAAAAAACTGTTTTTTGATACGCAAAAAAAAAGTTAAACCGAATAATTATAACAGTAACAAAAAAGGCGTCAAATCAACCCGTTAACTATGTTCTAACAAAACAAATCTAAACCTTTGACTTAAGAGCGTTTACGCCGCACACTAGCGCCACTAATGAAAAAAAAACATATCTAGTAATTAGAGATAGAAAATCAAATTATGCTCAACAAACTATTTGAATAAAGTAATTTAGCATTTTTACGTCACCTAATGAACACCTCACATGTTATGGTTTAGTTAAATAAGACGTTACGGCCACTTTTAACTATAACGCCATATTTAACTGAACCATAACATGTCAGGTGTTCATTAGGTGACGTAAAAATGCTAAATTACTTCATTCAAATAGTTTGTTGAGCATAATTTGATTTTCTATCTCTAATTACTAGATATGTTTTTTTTTTCATTGGCGGCGCTAGTGTGCGGCGTAAACGCTCTTAAGTTCGACCGCTGTGACTACATCGGCCACAATGTACAAAACGCCGTCACGCTAATGGCGGCAAAAAGAGCAAACTAATTCATGAAGTGTCAACGACTCAACGCTCTCAAAGTCCCGAACGAGCAACACCAGCCAGCGGTTCCCCCCCCCGCCCGATCCTCCAAATGACAGCACACATTTACAGAATACACTAAACATGCACACTGTTTTAGGCCCAAGACACCGTACTCGTAGAGCAAGGGTACGAAGAACCGGTTCACACGCGCTCTATGCCAGGCACAGTCATGTGCCTGGGAGCTCCTCTCCTCCTCCACGGCCCGGTCTACCCGAGCCGAGGTCCGTGCCTTTAGAGGCGCCCTCGGGTGGTTCCGCTCCCCGATCCGATCCGAACCCTTCGGAGACTCTGGAAGGGCACGGGGACGCGCACTTTTAAGTGTACGATGCCGTGCCGCCCCTCTAGAAATCCTCTGAAGGTGTTTCGTTTCAACACGGCTTGAGGTACCCTTTACGTACCTCGCCGCCCCTAAAACAAGCCCGGTGAAGCTGGAAATGCCCCTCGGCAACCAGCAGTCTCTATCAAAAAAAAAAAAAAAACCAGCCAGCGGAGCGCCCGCGAACGATGACAATATCATCACAAAATACGATACCCACAGTAGGTAAGCTCCATACTAACGCCCTCGAGCAAACGCACACATACACAACCTCTCACGGACTTGGAATCTCACGACATTTCACGACAGCTGTGCTCGGACTGTTCCGAGATACGTATCGTAAGGGGGTCTGCGTGTGCGTTCGAGCGCGGTATGTTTAAGGCGAGCGTTTCCGACTGTGAGATTTCCAAGGCGTCCCGCTCGGGACTGAATGATGGCGCGAGCGTCGAATTAGGTAATAATGTAGAAAATCTACGAACGTATACTTATTATTAAAATTATAATGGCCGACAACTATTACATATTCAAAGACAATCGGTTTGGTATATTTTTCTTTGTCTGAAACGGTGTATAGCCTGAATAAAATGATATTTAGTTTATTAATAAGACGTATGTTTGATACTATATTCGATGCAGGAATTTACTAGATAAAAGGCCAATGAATAACATTTTTTTTTGGATTTAAAACCCTTATACATTTCAAATAAAACTCATTTAAAAACACCGTTTTTTTGGAAACCCTCGCCTTAAACTAGGGTTACCACCCGTACTCTAAAATAGAGTATTGTCCTCTTTTTCATGCGCACCTTATAATCTACGACACCAATAAAGTTCGCTAAAAAACTCTATTTACGTAAAACTGATTGTTACTGGCTCGTTACTGGATATGAGTACATGAGACTAAATAAACTGGTATTCACACAGCCACATAATATTTGTTAAATGTTGCAAAGAGGAACAGAAAATACAGTTTTAAGGACAAATAAATAAATACCTATTTTTTATGCTATGTACGTTTTTTTTTAGTTTTAACAAAAATTACAAAATACTTTATTCGTCCTGAAAAAGGTGGCAACCCTAATAAACCCCCTTATTCATAAAAACTATTTAAGCATTTTTTTTTGTTAAATATTGTTTTGTCAACGTCACACAAACGTCATTTAGTATTTGTGAAAAAGAGACACAAAACAATGTTTAACTACTAAATAATGCTTAAATAGTTTTTATGAATAAGGGGGTAAGCATACCTTCTGTGGGGCACCTTATATCGCGGTATCACAACCACGCCGATCGCTCGCCGTAGAGAGCACTATATCAATCATTCGGTACACAATCGCACCGCGCGCCACTTAAATAAATTTATAACATATTAAGTACGTCGAAAATAAACACTTTACCGTTTATGATTTATTTCGCGTGGCGATGAATTATGGACGTCACTTATTAAGACAGCAGCGTTAGAGCGAGAGCCACCATTTTTATCACACCTCTTTGTGGCGATTTCACGTGCCCATGCTACCGATAAAACATTTTATTGGAGTAATTAAAACGACCGATTACAGTCCGCCCGCTCTACATGGCTAAACGCATGATAAATGTGACATTTTACTACGTAATCTGCGCACGATTACATTTATGGTGCTATCGGATCACCTGTCAAACGATACTGATTTTATTTTAAATTCACACAATAGTTTGTTGTACTCCAATTGGCTTGCGTATCTCCTGTCACGGCCCAAGTAAGTCCATAAATTATAGAGAGTGGTCAGTTCCCCGACACTGACAACTTATAACTTATCACAGGCGGGTCTTAATGTCAGCACTGTTTATAATAATAGTATTGCCGCTATAAATACTGTTTAATTTCAATAATGACCATACGATGAAGTCTTTGACTGATAACGAATCAATAATACTGTTGCGAGTTGCGACAGTTCAAAAGTGAAATTTAATATCGAAGAACGCCGATACAAAGTCACTTCCGACAGCGGAATTTGTTTCCCCCGAATGTGTTGAAGACGTCAAACTTTTTAAATTGCATATCACCGCAACATGTCAACGCCTATTGTGCCAGTTGTAACAAAAAAAACGTAAAGAAGGAGGCCCACAAAGAAAATGTGGTATTATAAATTTGTAAAATAAATTACATAGCCCTTGATTGTCGGTTTGTGTCCAGATTACCTGTTTTACGAAGCCCAATTGTTACGGAATGACTCCATTTATGAGCTGTTTTTGTCGCTCAAATAATAGGTGTTACTATGTCGATTCGCCTCATCATGTTATTACCGGGAGTGGGTAATGAAATATTGGTTAAACGACTCGTTTAAGGCACTTTCTTTAAAATTGTTATTGGTTTGTGTTTGTGTTTTAAAACGTTGTTACTTGTAGCTAGTTTGGCCTTCTGAGAAGACTGAAGGTTGTCCATTTTTTTTAACGGTCCTTTTTTTGTCTATTGAAGCTTTTGATAGATAAATATCTGTGTCTTTTAATGTCGCATAAATCACTCTTCCTCTTCTATTTTTAGTTAAAAGTTTTAAAATCTTTAGAATCAACTATTTGAACATGTTTCCATTGTTATCACGACCTTGCGGCCAGTCAATTAATAAGAAAACATATCTAATCGATTACGATCGGTACGAGAGTTAATTTACGTGTAGCGCGATCAAAATTTGCCTGTAAACAATCAATCTCGTTTCAATTGAATCTATGATGCATACCGAATGGCGATACGAATAAAAAGGCGTAAACAATCATTAATAGCAGGCAAGCCAGCCAAACCATGTACAATTTCCCGTTGCTAATTACGCTTTATAGTTATTAAAGCATTATGCCGAAGAAATTGCTGCTACTGATTTACGATCCGCCATTTTGTGTGCGACATTTTAATATCCGAATGCGTTCGCGCGCCTTTTTTTCACTTTTTAATTTTGATGAGCCGGGGAGGCAGGTGCGCTCGTACAAAGTTATTCCGGCCGGTATTTTCTCTTTTGCGCGTTATTTTCGTATGGGGCCCTGAATGGAGTTTTGTTATATACTGCAGTTGGCATTGCAAAGATGCTTTTTGTTAACCAGCTCAATTATTTCGAAGTCCGTGACTAAAATCTTTTGCAATATTTGCCTAGCAGTGTCTGTGTTACTACACAAAACCATATAGAGTACTAAGTACCAACCTGTTTACTGAAGACTGCGATGTCCTCGTTGAAGGACTCGGAAGAGCAGACGTCCCCTCCGGCGACGCCAGGATCCCGGGGTGTGCAGGTCGCCAGCTCGCACTTCTCGAAGATCAGAGCCAGGAGGGGGAATAGAGGGTGCCTGCAATGTCATTAAGCATTAGACGACAATGGATTGGTAGAGGGAATTTCTGCAATATCACTAAGCATAATATAATGAATCATAGATAGACAAAGGACGTGGAAGAGGGTGTACTTACAATATAGCTAAATATGAGGCATATGATCGTATTAAATTACTAAGCTTAAGATAATGAGGCAGATAAGTATAGAATAACGTCTTATAGCCCTATTTGATCAAAATATACGTCTCTGCTGTGTAGTGTGAGTGGACCATCAGAGTCAAAGGTTCCGAGTTCGATGGCAGGCTGCTGAATGGGCAGGCCTGAATGGGCTTTAAAACTGACATCAACTTAGCCTTACGTTTGATCACTTGATACTTGATAAGCTGGTATTAACAATAGTCGCCATAGTAATAGGTCCCAGATAACTCCGCTATAAACTAAAGAGGGCAATTGAGAGGACCTCTCGCGAAAGATCACGGATCAGATGCAGATTGTGGGCACGTGACGCTGATACCATCGTCTTACAGTTCTCTTGGTTATGGTCTGTGGTCGCACTGACAGCGGACAGCAGCCCTTGACAGATTAACTATTTATAGTTTATCAAGCTTATCAATAGGAGTACTTACACTTAAGATTGTATTTTTGTTAATGCTTTTGTGTGTGTTTAAAGTATAGTATATATAGGTGTCTTTAAAATTGTAGGTTAATTGCTACTTCTTATTTGAGTATTGATTTAATCAAGGTTTAAATGTTTATATAATTTTTAACGCAAATTTTGTTGCAAACAAATTACAAAAACACAAATGTTGAAAAAATTTCCACGAGCAGGGTTTGAACCTGCACCCTTCTGACATACCGGGTCAGGTGCTCTTCCAATTGAGCTATCGTGATTCTAACCAGCCCGCCGAGGTTAAGGTTTTTTATAAAGATAATACCTAAAAAACAAACAGTCTTAATAAAAATTAAAAGGACAATCAAACCTTTTTGTGTTTTTTAAAATTCCTATTTATCAAAAAAATTGATGTAAAACATTATAACAGTTAATATATGCAAAAAAAGGTTGGACTTCAGTTCACAAATAAACTATGTTTCTATACTGCAATTTGAACTCAGCACCATAATATTTTGCTTTACTCAAAACTTGATTTGTAGTCCTCTACCAACAATAAATCATCAAAGTACACAAAACTTACGCTAACTTATTTTTTAATACCTCATCAACAATGCAAATGGCACCAATAGCTACAATTACCACATGTAACAACATAAAAACTTCTTTTGTAAACTAACCAGCCGTTCGGAAAGCAAACTGCCATAAAAACAAAACACGTACTTTTTAATAATGGCCATGGAAGTTATTCGAAAAAACTTATTCAAATCTATCCTGGCAATAATAACTCTGTCGCGCTGCGCGGGCGGCGGGCGTGACGTCCGTAATATTATTTATTAACTTTTGTAGTTAAGCTATTGCCCAGTAGTGTGTAACGCTGGAACACTAGCTTGCCATGGATGTGTGGTCTAAGACAAGTGTGTTCGGTATCACATCTTGACGAAACTGGTTACAATCATCGTCATTATGACGATGATTGTTGATGATTGACGATGATTATCTTTGGTTAAAGGTCCATGTTGAGTTCAGGTCTATTCACATGAATAGCACTTGGGGATATCAGACCATAACCCACCACGCTGGTCCCATGTAGTTTGATGGGTTCTAACGACTCCCATCTTACAATACAATCGGGACCAACAACGGCTTAACGTGACTTACGAAGCACGAAGGAGCTTCAGACGTTATGTAATTTGGTCACGTCTCCAATGAGCTGGTTGCATTTTAAATTAAAATGAATTTTATTTATGTATGACACATCGCAATTACATTAACAGTTAATGCATAGTTTGTTTCACTTTATTTAAATTAAAAACGTGACCTATGGTTACACTGATTTAAAAAGGCGCTTGTTAGAATAATTTTAGATTTAAACAGAAGCCATTTTAAATACAAACACTAACAAAAAAAGTTAAGCTTATTATCACAGCTGCAAACATCCTACTGTTCTCCCTACACTATGACTGTTAATGCTACAAAACTATGCACAGTATAATACTAAATTGCAGACAGATAAATTGCCTTTTAATTACGATAACTTTCTCGTGAGCTATTGGCAAAAAGTGCAACGGATGTGTGACCTTTTGGCGGGAAATCGCGATATAGTAAATATAGGATTAGCCTCAGCAAGCGTTTAGAAGGAGCTATTATGAAAAGCAAAGTGCATACCTAACAAGTTTACGTCTGTCTCGGACAAGATTGATGGCGCAAACACACCACACTATTATACCACAAGTTATACTATCACTACATATTCACTTCTACTTTGAATGCAAACTGATGGTAAGTTAGTCAGTTACTTACTTTTTAGTTACTATTTAGTAATAGTTAGTTACTATGTTACTTAAACTTTTTAATTCTCTTAGCTTTTTTTATGTACACTTGGAGATGCAAGACTTGCAAGCATGCAAAAAGGGCAAAAAATTTAACAAGATTAAAACTTCGGGAGTGGACATTAGGCTATAAATAGACCCCTGCTCCCTGATGATTTTAGAATAATGGAGAAATATGGAAATTAAACACGTTTTCTTACAACTTTTTATATACGGTCTTTGGGTCGCACTGCTCTTACTCCGATGTTGAATTATCAAATAAATTATAAAAACTGATTGTGATTTTTAAAAAATATGTGACTGACTATTAAATTTATTGAAAGTCTCATAACTAAATATAAATATAATTAAATGTATCGATACTAACATAGTTCTAAGTGCCATTGTTACTAACAAAAATGAGTTGTAATTATTACTTGAAAATAAATATTCTATTCTATTCTATAACTTTCAATAATTTCTAAGCACCGCTGTCACTGCAGCCCTACTACAAACAGAAGCTCCTTTAAGTTTCTTGACAAGTTTTGATCTGATAAAATTGAGATCGTGCCGAATGGGGTTCAAGTGCTAAACGCGGGCTTATTATACGCACCTCAGATCTGATAGCGAATGAAACAATATTAACCGTAAACTAAGGACGTAAAGATATATCTGTCTTTTCTACTTTAGGCTGCATGTTTTTATATTCTTTTGCGTGATGCTTTAAAGAAATTAAGGTCGATCGGGGCTGTTCCGCACAGCCCCGACCTTAATTTCTATAAACAGTGGGGCAATCATATCATATGGCTGGCAAGAACTCCTTATTAATTAGTGAAAAAATGATTGATTGCCATGGTCTTAATGGTATAATTAATTTTCATATTCTACATCGTCGTTTGCCAAGATTTTTACACGCTCTTTTGTCCACTAGCCGACTTTTTGGCTGGAAAGAGAACTGTCAGAGTTCAATATTGTTTTTTTTATCTAAGTTAAGCATTATTATGTTGACAGAGCCTTAACTATTCATCCTCAACATGTATGTAACAGAAAAATGCTTAAAACATAGATGAATGGAGTGTTACGCCATTTCGCTTGTTAGCAATGTAATTTATTGGCAGAGAGCTATAAAAAAGTTGCGTAAAAGAGCATAGTATCAGCGACCGTTAGCCGATGTGTGGTTCCAGTACGCGGAGCATAGATAACCACAATGCTTTTTAATCTGCTTCTTTATTCATCGGACGACGTCGATTTTAAATTGCTTATTACAGTGTATGGTGCTCTTTAGAATTGGCTTTCATTTTTTCAGAAAAACCTACATTTATCCAATATTCTTTAAAACAGCTGTTAACATTTTCTATCAGTTTGAAATATACATAATATTGTGTTTAAAACTCCATGGTCAATTTGCTATGTGCCTATGCGAGAAATTAAACTTCATTATTACTTATTCTGTGACTTCATCAAGCAATAGTGATCGAACATTCCTTGGATGTTTTCTGAAATACTATCATGACCCAGTGTGTTTGCGTTCTCTACTAGATTTTCCGATGAGTTTGAGTCGGAATCAGACGAGTGACAAGAGCAGAAATTCCAAAAGCGCCTGTCAAGGTAAGGGCTCATGTTGAGAGGCGGGTAGCGCCCAGGCAATGTATGTAAGTACCCGGTAAAGCGCGTGTGCGCATTAGAACTGGGTCTTCGTGTTCTTCCGCAACGAGTAAGTAGTCTTAGAGCTTAGTCTTAGAGTCTAACTGCCGTACCCAGAGACGTTAATTAAGTTTTAATGACAATGAAGTCTCTTGCTGTCACTTTCTTATGTATAGTGCTAAATAGAGAAGGATAGACATTTAATTGTCATTAAAACTTAATTGACGTCTCTGAGTACGGCAGTTAGAGTCTTAGAGCTAATGCTTACTGTGGGGAACAGCGGCTGATATTGAAACTATATTCATTTTACAGAAACGAGCAGTAAGAGCAATCTATAGACTAGGTTCACGAACTTCTTTAAGAAATCTTTTTAAAGAAATTGATGTCTTGACAGTGGCGTCTCAATTTATTTATAATTGTATAGTTCTTGTACGTTGTAATATCAATTCATTTGCTAAACACAGTGATGTACACAATTTTTATACTAGAAATAAGTCAAAACTTGCAATGCCACTGTTCAGGTTACAGAAGGTGCTTGGTTCTTTCTTGGGGCAAGGTATACACTATTACAATAAAATACCAAATACTGTACTAGATTTACCTTTAGATAAGTTTAAAAAACATGTAAAGTCTTCTTTATTAAAAAAAGGTTATTATACAGTCAAAGAATATTTAGAAGATAAAACAGCCTGGCTATAATAAAAAACATATACATAATACTACTTATAAATAGTGTCCTGCAGATAACAAAATAGCGTTGCATTGAACATTACAATTAGTTTTATTTTTATTATTATTAACTATAGTTTTTTTTGACTTTTACTAGTACTGTATGATATTGTAAAAAATTAAACTGGTAAATTATGTTTTTGCTGACTTAAATATTTTATTTAGTTATTTTTTATTTTAAGTGTTTTTTTACATGTTGTGATTGTCCTTTACATTTTGTGTTTTTATTTGTGATGGAAAGTGTCCTTTATGATAGGGCTTTTTCCAATATTTATGACGCTGTAAGGGAGAAAAGAGCTGGACACTTGCTGAGTTTCTTGCCGGTTCTTCTCAGTACAAGATCTCCCGCCCAGAGTAGATAGACTTACGAACCGATGGCTTAAAATGACGTTCATAAGAGCTTTTTGTAGCCTAAACTGAATAAATGATTTTGAATTTGAATTTGAATTTGAATGGGGGAGTGGGGAGGGAACAAAAGTAATTGTTTTTGATACGTTGAGAGATTGCTATTAGCCATTATTATTATTAGATTATTATACAGCATAGCGATATCTGGTGATGGGCGCGGGTATCCACTGAATACGAGCAGCACAAAACCGGTCGTTGTGAAGATCATTGGGGGAGGCCTTTCTCCAGCAGTGGATGTATTTTGGCTGATTATATCATCATCGTCTCAGCCAAAAGCCGTTTACTGCTGAACATATAAACTTTTTCCTTCTCCCACTGAGCTGAGGCTCTATTCTCTAGCGGCTTGCTAGCTTGCCCAAGCTACTCTCGTCATTCATTTGATTTTGAGTTTTCTTTGAAAAACCTGATAATCACTATCAATATTTTTATTGTTTTTAAATTAAATTTAAGAAGAAGTCAGGTAACTCACGTCACAGTACCACTCACCCGTATATGGCGTCCTTGTCCCTCTTGTGCACCAGCGGCTCGCCTGGCAGCGCGTGCGCAGGCGCCGCGGGCGGGGGGTAGTGCACTGGCGGCAGGTGCGGGTGCGACAGCCTGTGCTCGTGGTACATCGCGCCGCCCTCCATGTATCCTCCGCCGTGAAGGCTCTCGTCGTACTGTTGGAGGGAAACGTTACTTTAATATTAGGCGAAGACATCTAGTGTAAACTTTATGTCTGTCAATGTTAAGTCATAATTATGACATGCTCTATAATGCTTCCTAACAAGTCTCGTCATACTGTTGTTAGATAAGTTCATTTAGTATTAGGTGAAGGCAACTATTAGTAATTATTATGTCTAACATCATCATTGTCTATTGTCAATACAATCGAAGGTATTAGTAAAATAATGTGTGTTTCTCAAGTCTACAACGATCGTCATCTAGTCATAATAATGCTGTATATTGTCAGCACAAATGAAACCTTTCGTCGTATTGCACAAGGTTTTTGAATTATTAGTTAGTGCCAATTTTGTTGGAACACCCTGTATACTGTCAGTTACTGTTATGAATGAGATATACAAACTTATCACAGGTATACTTATTTTACTTGCTTTGTCGAACAGTTTATTTGTCTTTATAACATAAATAAGTAGATATGTCTTTTTTTTGTATTCTTTGTAACTCAGTATTGAGATATTTTCAGTTATTTTATGGTACTTAATTGTGTATGTAATTTTCTTTAGCTGCCTTTAAGTTTATTGTCATTCATTTACAAATAAATTATTCTAATGAAACATTGATAGGTAGGAATACATTTTTAGTGACATGTTTGGTTTGAAGTAAGAAGTCACTGATAGTCGTGTCATGGTAAGTACCAACCAAGTCACGCTTATTGTCAGTCAACGTTAATTTACCAATCAGCTTCATTCTAACTAAACATGGTACAAATAATGTTTAGTTACAAATGGTAGTAAGTTCTAACTCATTGTCACATGGTACGTAATAGCTATCTATCTACATCTTCATGGTGATGGTACCAGTTTACACGTAGTATAAAGTGAGCACTGAAGACATAGTACAAAGCTAAGTTATGTAAATTTTAATAATGTGTTATAGTGTTATATATCGAGTAGTGACATCCTTTAATCATGTATAAATTCTCCTTCCAAAACAATAACTTATGTCTATGAGCTTATCTACTTTTACTAATCCTACGTAGAGTCGATGCCTTGGACCAAATAGCGCATATTAAAAATAAAGTGTTCAACGTTTAAAAATATTTTTTTATTTTTAATCATTATCGGTATGTACCAGCTTTCGAATAGGTATTAAAACCTCCCGCAATATTTGAGTCGAGTGCTTTTGAGATTCGAATATAATATAGTTAAGTCATCCTCAGATCACATCGGCGTCTCGTCAATTAACTGGCTTTTAAAACCTTCGCCTTTAAGATTACTGCATTAAAAAAAACGTTTAAAAAGAAACATTTGACGGGTCGGACTAAGAGCTTTCTCGGGAATCATGTGTTAATGTGTGCTATGCATACATTATATATGGAGTTAAATGATTCTTTTGTGTAAATTTTGCTAGAAGACAGTGTAGGTCATAGGTAACCATTATTTCCAGTTATAGCTACTTTATCTCGTCAGCACTCAACCGTTTTTTGTATCATCCAAACCATTTCGTCATACTTAAAGATTTTAATTTTACTTAAACAAAAATTTTATGCACTTGCTTTATATTAACGGTTTTTAATTACCTGTGACTGGACTAATTTTGGCAGTTATTCTTAAGAATGAGTGTGAAATACATATACTTTTTTTTTACTTTATTGGCATAATATCCATTAAAACGAGCCCGATATCCAAGAAAACTAAACGTAGCATTAGCCTGTTACAAATTGATTTATGGTGCGATCAACACCTCAGCCTCCCTGAGACCATGGACCCTGCAAAGGGTTCGAAACGTCCGATAAAAAAATGAGTAAACTAGCCTATACCAGTCCACTGCTGGATATGTCCAGCCTCTACAATTGCACGCCACTGATAGAATTTTTTTTATAAAAAACACACTAGTTCCGTCATAATTGTAGTTTAAGCAAAATCAAGAAATAAATATTATTTTTGCAATTTTTGAGAATCATTATGTTATTGGAAAACGAAATAAAACAATTTGTTGAGGAACTTTTACAATAATAATACAAATGAAAAAATAATTAGAAATCAAGAAATAATAGTTTAATTATTTTGAAACGAATAATGTAATTGGTAATCGAAACCAAACAAAAACTAGTGATGAACTCCTCGAACGAATACCAACTTTGAAACAACAACAAAATATTCAACACGTCTCAATATGTACTCATATACATAATGGAGATAAATAGGAATTTCATAATCAACATAGCTAAAAATGACTAAAAAACAATTTCGCAGTTAAGTGTAGTGACACTTCTAATTTCTCAGCTAACGTAATATCTTCAAACAACAAACAAACGCATATGTTTCGTTTCACATTATTCATTATATAAGTATATATGATATATATATATATATATACCGGTTTTTACTAATAAGGTGTCATAGGTCATAGTTATATGCGCGAAGTTATAAACGCCATAGGCACAACAATATTATGCAAATATATTTAAAATTCGTTGGGGAGAGATCCATCTTGTCTCTGTTTTGATCATAATAACATGAGTTGATTGGTTTTAAGTTTTCGAAAGTATCTTCCAAATTTTATTTAGCGCTCTATCGTCAGAGATGTCTTTAAGTTTATTTTTTTTATCTCAATAGTTAAGCTATATTTGCATATATTTTACCGCGATAATCTAACTTAAACTCTTTTTTTCACTACACACAAAACACTATGAATGATGAATAAAATTAATCTTTATTCAAGTAAATTTATTAGATAAATGCTTTTGAATCGTCTCAAAAAACTTTACCTACCAATTCAGGACGTTTTTTAGCTGACTAGATTTAAGACATAAAGCTGTATAGATTATGATTTCAATAAATAGTATAGATCGATCAGTTTATGTAATACTTATAATCATCAATTCTAAATTCGCTGTGTCACTTAAACGTTTGCAATCAATTAATGCTTAGGAAAAGTCATCACACTAATATTATAAATGCGAAAGTTTGTGTGTATGTTCGTATATTTGTTGCTTCTTCACGCTGCAATGGATGGATGGATTTGGATGAAATTCGGCGTACAGCTAGTTTATAAACTGGATTAACACATAGGATAGTTTTTATCCCGATATTCCCACGGGTATCACACTTTATATATACACGTACACATATATATATATCATCATCATCATCATCATCTCAGCCAAAAGACGTCCACTGATGGACAAAGGCCATAAAATTAAATATATAATTAATAAATAATTAATTAATTAATTAATTATTATATATATATATATATATATATATATATATATATATATATAATAAAAATGACAATTTAATGTTCCAATACAAAATGATTTCTTTGTTTTGTTGTCATGGAAACCAAAGAGAATTTAATCACTTGATGGAAACTGTCAAAGCGGTACGAAGTCCGCCGGGTCCACTAGTAATTAAATAATATGCAAAATGAACTATAATTAGAACCGCATGTACGGTATGTGTACCGATTAGGCCATGACCTACCACGCTGGCCCATTGCGGCTGTCGTATAAACGTTTTAAATTAATAAATAACGCCTTGGTGGCTTAGTAGCAAAGCGCTCGGACCGATACCCGAAGGTCCCGGGTTCAATTCCCAGGTCACGCAAAGTGTTTCAGTAGCTCGGGTTTGTGATCACCACCCACATTTGGCAAGCGTGGTGATTTGCCATTACCTATCAATTGTAGTAATAACTTGATTTCAATGAAGCCCTTGCCCAGCAGTGGGACAGTTATAGGCTTTTTACTTTTACTTTATAATAATAGATGTAATATCCTACTATTAACTAAATCCACAAAGTATTTTGAACAGTTTCATCCCCTCGCCGACTGAAAGGTATTCGACAAGGCGGCGCCATCAAATGCAATGACTGTGCGCTCCCGCGACCCGCCCGGTCGATCCGGCCATGTCATTAGTACACCTGATATGTGTTTTATGTTGGGAAAAAAAAGCTTTTTACGACAGCGGATTGTTAAAGTGTTTAAGCGTTTTTTTTTAAAGAATTTGTGTGTAGGTATTTTTTTTTTAAATTTTGTTTTTAAATAGTTTATATGAAAAGTACTAATCAAATTAAATTAATTATGCAATTTTACAACAGTTAAGAACTAAATAGAGAATAATTTCTTTAATTTCTCTGAAAAACTATGAAGTATATTTTTAAACAATTTATTCTACATAACCTATAGTATATCATTTTTATTTCATGAAATAGAAATAGTTCATTAACGTTACAAACCACAACACAACAAGAAAGTTAACCAATTTAACACTTAGACATATGCCATTAAGGTGAATCATGGTCGAACTTATTATTTTTATTTTAACACCAATGTATGTATGTATATATATACCCATGATTATGAATGAACTAGCGGCCGCTCGCGGTTTCACCCGCGTGGTTCCCGTTACCGTGAGAATATCCGGATAAAAAGTATCCTATGTGTTATTCCAGATTATAAACTATCTGTATGCCGAATTTCATCCAAATCCATCCATCCGTTGCAGCGTGAAGAAGCAACAAATATACGAACATACACACAAACTTTCGCATTTATAATATTAGTAGGATAAATTAACTACGAATTATGACACCTTCCCATAACAACTCACCAAAAAGTATGACTGAGACTCAAATACAACTTTTCATAAATAAAATAATATATAAAGTTTTCACCACAGCTCTGAGAGAGTGGACCCTATTATTTCCCATCGTAACTACCAACCAGCAAAATCCTGTTCCTTATAGGGCCTCGCAATATTTCCTACGCACTATTTACATACAGGTACCTCGCTCGGTATGCATATAATGTGTTATACAAGCCTTCGTTACCGGTTTTGCTTGACACTCCGAGAAAACGCGAAGTAAACAATACATAATGTACAGACAGCAGTGACATTTCAAAAATTACTTTATTTTGTCCTTTTTAAAATATAATAATAAGACAATGAAATCCTTAATTAATAAATACAATCTTAACGATTACCAACATTGTTCTTTTTTAATACTTAATTTGGCAATCGCTTATTTATTTGCCTTTTTTTTTGTTAAAAAGTCATTTAAATAATTTTGATATCATTTTTTTATTCTTTTTATTTTTCGCATTCGCAATGCTATATGTATTTCGGTTCTTGCTTCGAGCTTCCAGAGACTAGTTGATTTTTTCTAGTAGAATTTTTCTTCATATTAAATTTATACAAATTTTATATTCAACGCGGTTACCAGAATGCTATTTTTTAACAAAATTATACGAATTCTAAAATGGTTGTTTATGCTTACACATTAGGGCAAGTGAACGCCAATCGCGCAATCGCTTGCTCCCAAGATAACATAACAAGATTGCAATCCAAATCACAATCGCTTGCATATAAACTATATATCATATTAAAGACTTTATGATGAATGCTTTAACATTGTTTTTCTCGTAAATCTTCGGTAAATAAGGCCGTGCTATCGGTCCAATAAAACAATCCTTCCTGCAATCTGGCGGTTTATGATGCATTGATCGCGTCTTTATTGCTGTATCGATGTATTACTGGCGTTATTGCGTTGTTATCGCGTAGCTTGGAGTGTGAAGACGGTGTAATGGGGTACCTTTAGCTTATTAATATTAAAAACTGACGCATTTCAATAAAAAATACTGTCTTAATAATGTTACGATACACGAAATTTGAGCTTCGGATTTCTTGATCTGTTTTTACATTAAACTGCCACTAGAATAGAAATCGGACCTAAAAAGGGCACAGTATTCGCTATTCGGTCAATCTGTAAACCTTATTCAAAACTTTTTTTTTCATGAATTTTCATGAAGATAAATAAGTGTTACTTAATTTAAAAAAACTACTAAATAGTAATTAATACATTTTCACCAACCCGCATTTGGCAAGCGTTGTGATTAAGCCAATACCCATAAATTATAGTGACGACTTGATTTCAATGATGGAGGCCTTTGCCCAGTAGTGGGACAGCTATAGGCTATTAACTTACTAACTGATGAATTTTTATAGGTGCATGGTATAAATTAATCCTTCCGATAATAAACATAGTATAACAAATGAAGTTGCTAACGGTACACCACATGTAAAAAAGCGTAGAATGACATTATAGCTTCATTAGAAGCAAGCTAGCTCTGTCTAGATGTTTTGTAGCGTTAATTTATTCACTCGATCTGTATCTATGCATTCTTGCGTAATTGAGAAACGATACTATTTTTAGCATTGTTGTTAACGGACCAGAGAAAACAGTTTAGTTGTATATTGTTGATGAATGAAACGTTCTTAGAACTACTATACAAGCGCAGCTAATAAAAAGTAATTATCTATAATATTAAAATTAATTTAAGTGAAGTTACAAAATAACGTATTAGATTATTTGTGAATTATATATTATGTTCCCATTTCGTCTCACTGCCGGGCAAAAGTCTCCTTCAAACCATTTTACTACTCCCGACCCAAGGGTGCTGGGAATGGAATCTGGGACCTCTGGGTTCAGATTCAGACCCAGTCTTAACCAATAGACTGAATAGACTACGGCGGTTGTATTTTAGTTTGCTCATTTGCTCGGCTCAGTATCATAAAAAATTCGCAATGCCCATATCTCATTTTATTAACATTTGACAGCTTATCTTTATATTAATACGTGAAGCAAAAACTTTGTACCCCTTTTTACGAAAATTGCGCGCCCGGAGGAGTATGAAATTTCGCACGTTTATCTATATAAATATAATGACTTGTCTGACTGACTAACTCATCATCGCCGAGCCTAAACCGCTGAAGCTAATTAGATGAAATTTGGACTGTAGGTTAATTGAGTGACGTAACCAGCCACTAAGAAAGGATTTTACGGAAATTACACCAAGGGGGTCAAATAGGGGGTGAAAGTTTATGTGAAAGTCCGTCAGTTTTGAAGTTAAATACATGAAAATTGGTATTTGGGTTCTTGAAAAGAATTAAAGAATGACATGTCTCAAGAATTCTTTAAATAAGTAAAAAAGGGAAAAAGGTTTTTTTTGGGGAAATCGTTATTTTTAAAGTAATAACTATCAAAATGAATATTTTAATCGATCTTTAGATTTTTCAACAAAAACAAAAAATTACGTGTTTAAGCATTTTTCGAAAAACCTCCCCTAGAGAGGTGGAATAGGGGTGGAAAGTTTGTATGAAAATCTGTCATTCCTTAAAAGTTTCAAGATTTTTGGAAAACGATCCCTTTAGTAGGGGATGACAATTTGTACAGGAGGTTTCAGATCCGACCAAAATTTGTTATACAGAGTGATCTTGTTACGCAGTTTTGTATTCCACTTTTTACTAATTCTAGCTCGCATGGATGGGCTTTTTAATATAAATTCCGTGACATGTTTAGTTGTCTAACCCTTATTAATTATACCCTTATGATATTTACCTTAAATAAGTTTGGCTTTTATTACGAACAAACGCAAGTCATGTAGCCCACCTGAGCAAAGCCGCAAACCAAAAGCAAGTAATATTATAAAGCTGAAGAGTTTGTTTGTTTGTTTGTTTGGTTGAACGCGCTAATCTCAGGAACTACTATTTCGAATTGAAAAAATATGTTTGTGATGAATAGTCCATTCATTGAGGAAAGCTATAGGCTATATTACATCACGCTATGACTAATAGGAGTGGAGCAGCAATGAAAAATGTTGCAAAAACGGGAAAATATTTTTTTGAGAGCTAATTAACGCGGGTGAAACCGCGGGGCATAGCTAGCAGTTTATATAGAGAAAGAGTACAGAATGTATTTTTTTTTATTATGCATAAAAAATACATTAAATCAATAAAACAAACATTACACACACTACCATGTACTTGACACACACGCATATGTACTTAACACACGCATATATACTCTTTTAAAAAAATTTAAAAATGGAAGAGGAGCGGCTGAAATCTGTCAAAGCCAATCCAAACTCACATTCTATCTTTTTTAATTTTTCATTGCTTAGGATACAATCCGTGCAGCCTTAATAAAATTACGCCCAAATTTCGACCACTGGGCGACCACTAGTTTTATATTATACGTGAAGCAAAAACTTTGTACCCCTTTTTACATTAAATTAAATAAACATTATTTCTTACATTTTTAAAAAAATTAAAAAATTAAAGAGGAGTTGCCGGAATCTATCAAAGCCGATCCAAACTCACATTCTTGCTTTTTAATTTTTCAAGGATACAATCCGTGCAGCCTTAATAAAATATTGTTTAGTAAACAGCTTTTAATAAAAATTACGGTCGAATTTCGACCACTGGACGACCACTAGTTAGAATAACACAGCTGTGTCACAAAATGAAAGACCCAGAAAATTCAAAAAGTTCAAAATTCAAAAAATTCAATATTTCAAAATTCAATTCAAAATTCAAAATTCAAAATTCAAAAATTCAAAATTCAAAGAAAAAAAGAAAGCTTAACACATACCGCACTCGTGCAGCGCACACATAGACACGGATCTCGGAACAACTCGGAAAACTCCGAGCGCAGCTGTTGCGACATTCCGTGTCTATCTATGTGAGAGAGGTTGTCTATGTGTGCGTTGCTCAGGCACGTTTGTATGAAGCTTACCAAATTCAAAGTCAAAGTCAAATATTCTTTATTCAAATAAACTTTAGAAAAGTGCTTTTGAATCGTCCAAAAATATTTTTTTACCTACTACCCATTCAGGACGTCTATTTTTTAGCTGTGGAGAAGAATGGGCGCAAGAAACTCCACAGATTTAATTTAAGTAACGACATTTACAAAATTAAATGCCGTTACCAAGATATACATGTTTAAAATAACTAAAAAATATTTTTAATTAGAAATACCTGTTGCGAGTGATTGGAGCATTTTAAACTCATGCTGTTTTGTCTTCAATGTAATCAGACACTTTATAATTAAGCTTTTCTTTAATGGTGATTTTAAATTTATTAATATCAAGTTTTTGAATGTTACTTGGAACTTTATTGTAAAAACGTACACACAGGCCTCTAAATGAATTATTTACTTTGTGGAGCCTAGTATAAGGTGCTGCTAGTTTGTTTTTATTTCTAGTGTTTACATTGTGAATATCACTGTTTTTAGAAAAAGTTTCAATATTTTTATACTCATACATTAAGTTCTCGTTTATATGTTGTGATGCAACTGTCATTATATTAATATCTTTAAATCTCTCCCTGAGAGAATGACCAGCTTTTAGGTTCTAAATTGCTCGAATAAGCCCGCTTCTACAGCAGCACAAAGATAGTTTGAATATTTGCAACATTAACCCACAGTAAAATGCCGTACGACATTACGCTATGGAAATAATTAAAGGAAACAAGTCTAGCTGTTTCAATGTCAGTGATCTGACGAATTTTCATTAATGCATAAGCCGTAATTATGAGGAGTTCGATGGCTGAGTGGTTAACGCGCCCGGTCTGCGAGTGCCGAGGTTAAGTAACTTTCGCAAAGGCCGGTCATCGGATAGGTGACCATAAATGTATCATCTCGAGCTCCTCCGTGCTTCAGAAGGCACGTAAAGCCGTTGGTCCCGGCTGCATTAGCAGTCGTTAACAACCACCAACCCGCACTCGCGTGGTGGTTCATGGCCCGTTCTCCCGATCCATCCATAGGGAAGGCTCGTGCCCCAGCAGTGGGGACATAAAATGAGCTGATGATGATGATGATGATGATGCAAAAGCCGCAGAGCTCAGTCTACTCCTACTACTACTATCTTCTGTAGTCTCTTTGTTTTGTGGCTGTGTGACGTGGGCGCATTCGTTTGTGAGAGTTTTTCAGAATTTCTTTGGCATACGGGCTGATATTGTAACCCGGTTTGGGCGTAGTGATGCTCGTGTGTGGATATCGAGTGTCGATGGTCGATAGATTTCATTGTAAAGTGACATTGTGGACTGTACAAAGAACATTGTTTATTAATATTTGAAAATTATGAATATTGCAATTTGTTCGAAATATAAATTAATTTAATATATTATTACTCGGTGCGGGTTTGAATACCGATGGTGGTACAACACTTTTTCCGATTGTATCAAGAAGGAGAGTAAATTGTTTTTTAAACTAAACTGTTTTCTTACATTACAGCAATATCTACCATGAAATAGAACAAATACATACATATGATACATATAACACAAAATTATATATCCCACTTGTATGTAGCATTCACTTACAAATTATGTGCACTACCTACACAATAAATAGATATTAAATAGAAAAACTTAAGCGATACCATTAATATATCTTTGAATAAAAAAAGCAGTCCGCCAATGCACCACAAATTATCAGTTGCTCGCTATAAATGGTGTTCGAAAACCAGTAATCTGGTGCCCCACCGTTTACCCCACAACCTACCGGTTGGTATCACCAGAATTATATAGTACGCGTGGGGTGACGTCGTTTTAGCTATTCATGATTGTAATGGAAGTAGAATTAAATTCAGTATTATTTTGCCCGTTCTTTTAATTGTCATGGAGAAGCTCGATGACTGCGCCATACGGTTGCTAAGGTTATGCAACTTTTGCAAAAGCCGGTTATTAGAGCGGAGACTAAAGTTTTATCATCTCGATCTCGTCCGTACTTCAGAACGTAAAGCCGTTGGACCCGGATATATTAGCTATCCTTACCTATGAAATTGGCGTTTTGTATGAAGATTTTTTATAATATTTTATTTTTCATGCTAACGTTTTTTTTAATTTTCTGATCATCTATTTATTTTAACACTATAAAAATTGTAGAGTAGTGTGTTTGTTTCACTAGCTAAATATTACAGACATTAAAAAGAAAAAAAAATCAAATCCCTTCAAAGCTACAATGAAACACTGCTACATGACAAACAATGCTACATGACGATTCCGCAAACAAAAAAGTTAGTCAGTTTAAAAAAAAATAGGGCGATAAAGACACATAATTAATAATCATTGTTTTTACTGAAGCCTAAGTAACATAGTCTTCATTAAAGGCATAATAATATTAACAACCGGAATTGACTTTTAGAAGTGATACACCTATTAATAAGTGAGAAAAAAACGTCAATTTCATAGGTAAGGACCCATATTAACAGTCGTTAACAATCACTAATCTGCTCTGGGTCCGCGTGGTGGTTTATGGTTACGTTCTTCCTATATAGGGAAGCTATATATATATATACCTATGTGATAACTTTTATAATGACAGACCCAGGACCTAACTTTTACCGCTTGGTTACGACCACGATGAGAGGATTCTATTTACATTGCGTTCTTTCTATTACCGTTGACTATGACTGCCGTAGTATAACGCGCAATGAACTAGAAACCAGCTTGCTGCGTCGCAAGACGCGCGTGCTCATAGCTGGGGGCTTAGACCGGTCCGGTGAACTAATCACTAGACCAAAATGATTTAATTAATTCTAGATATTGCACCCTTTTAATTTTAATATAACCTTTTATGATATATTTATCATTATCAAGGGTGGGTTGCTTACTAACAACAAAATATATCATTAATTAATCAATGTATCGAAATGAAGGTACCTCCGTAATAAATTCCAGCAATAAAAAGCTGCATGCCTCTTGGAGTTATGTGAACACTGTATGTTTCAATTGCGCGAATATACATAAATAAATATTGGAAAGGGCATAGACATAATGACAGCTCGATTATATCACTGGTCAAGGGCCTCTGACTTGAAAGATGCTTATAGGGTTCCGTATAACATTAAAATAAAAAAACTTTTTTATTACTATGTCGTTATTTTTTCACCACGAAAATATACTCAGCTTAAGAACTGACTTTATTTATATAATGTTTTTGTTTTGTTTATATATTTTTTAACGACAAAATTAATAATTTTTAACATTTGTGTTTTTGTAATTTGTTCGTAACAAAATTTGCGTTAGAAATTATATAAACAAAAAAAAACATTTTATAAATAGCTTGCCTACTTCTTAACTGATCTTTAGTATTGTAAAAATATTATGATCGGATGTTAATGACGGTAGTTGTTGACATTGAATGGGCGCCTTTGGCCTTCAAAGTAAATTAGTAAATACTGTTGAATAATTTCGGCGGGCTGGTTAGAACCACTATAACTCAATTGGGAGAGCACCTGACCCGGTACATCAAACAGAAGGGTGCAGGTTCAAATCCTGCTCGTGGAATTTTTTTCAACATTTGTGTTTTTGACTCTATTTAGTTCTAGAATAATTAGAATTTCTATTCTTCTACTCTTAGAATATTTTTATTTGCTAAGAATGTGGTTGGTATTACAATAAGTTGGGGATATTTTTTATAGTTTTAATTAATATGTCATGTAGACATGCAAAATTTACAATACAGTTCAATTAATTCGTTTTAATATCTAATTAATATTTATATGATGTGTATAAATGTTAACGGTTTACTATTTTATATCGGTATTTTTGTAGTCGTTGAGTGGGTATGATTGGTATTGGTACCGAAATATCAAATATTCATAGACAAAAGACATGGTAATAATTATTCAAATGTTAATGAAACTATGACGTACTTTAAATTACCTACCCAGCTTCCAAATAGATCAGCAGTCGTAGTCTGTTCGTCGATAATAACCATTTAGTTTTTTTTATTAATTAGGAAACAGCAATAATGTCAGCAATATAGTACTCTACATTATTTACTTTGTAATTATCACATGTTTAAAAGATAATACTTACCTATTTATTTATTTCTATATTTTTTGACAATTTTCTAAAAATGAAATCTAGCTAGATCGATTTATCGCCACCGTAACCCCCTGCATACTTAATTTCATGAAAATCGTTGGTGCCGTTTCCGAGATTCAGATTATATATATACCTACATATATACAAGAATTGCTCGTTTAAAGGTATTAGATATAAGAATTAAACGTAAATACTTGTAAAGCCGGACAAAAGCATAAATCTAACATACAAAATATATACGATATTACTTTCAAAAGGTACATAATGTGTATGTCTCTCATTTGTAGATATCCAGTCCTGATATGAGCCTGTGACAGATATGAGTATATTCTAATAAGCATAGCTATCTTTATGTACTCAATTTCCCGTAACAATAATATCAAATTATTAATATAGAACCTTGTTAGAAATGTTATATCGATAAAAAAACTGCCTAAGTATTGGCAATAAATTCGTTTAAATAAAATCTCTACATTGTACAAGTAGATAAAAACTCTTTAAATTAGTTGAAAACTCTATGAGAGAACCCTAGAAACTAGTAACGGCAAGAGCGTTTATTTCTTATGTATGCGGTTGTTTCCTTTAATGATGATATAAATGCAAAATGACAGCGTGCGGCCCTCCGAAGCCTTGATCGATACGATAATATGAAACTTATCGATAGAATCACATCCCACGATGTCGTCTGAGGGCGAGAGGCATGCGCCCTGTTTTAAAATCTATGTTGTTTCATCATTTCTGAAATATAGACTTCAAAAATACGTTTTTTCATACTTTAAGATAAGCTTTCTTTACATAACTGTTTAAAATAACTTTACAACTTATGCTATGCATTCATAAGTTGCGGCCCCAATATACCTCTTTGTGGCGTCTTTGTTTTGTGCCAATTGTTTCAAATTTATTTATTATCTTTTAAATCTCACAGTAAAGTATTAAAGAAACGTAAAGTATTAAAGTTCAAAGTTTTATTTGAAGTAACATTTATGTAAGTTGTACTTTACTGCCTACATAAAAATCTACGAAATATTCTACTATACTTACTTACAATTTATTATTTACAACTTTGATTCAAGGTTATAAAAAAAATTATAAATCTCTAAGTGTAATTGCATTTATAACATTATAATGTTTATTGCTATACCTACTATATGACTGGTTATCTTTTAATCCGTATTTTACTGGTGTATGTTTAATTGTGTAGGTATTTATTTACCTTTCCGAAAATATCCAAAAGGAATCCACAAAAGAACAGATGCACAAAAATAATAACTAGTATTTATCGTGACATGTGTAATGCCGTTATCAGCTTTTTGTTAGATAAATACTTTATCATAAAAATGTCATAATTTCTTCAAAATCCGTATTGACGTTAGCCACTACTGTATAAAATCTTATCTGATAGCTTATAATTTGACAAATAGGTGTCTTCGTTTGAGACTCAAATTGTTCTATTTATTGCATATCTAAACAACATGTAATAGATACAACTGATATCGTTATAGTATTAGATATTAGGTCCTTACCTATGAAATTGACGTTTTGTATGAAGATTTTTTATAAAAAAATATTTTTCATACTAACGTTTTTTTAATTTTCTTAGCATCTATTTATGTTAACATTATAAAAATTGTAGAGTAGTGTGTTTGTTTCACTAGCTAAATATAGCAGACATAAAAAGAAAAGTAACATAGTCCTAATTAACAAACGGTATTGACTTTCAGAACTTTTACACCTTTTAATAAGTAAGAAAATAACGTCAATTTCATAGGTAAGGACCTAATATTTGTTCCAAGTATTATTAACAATTATTATTATGACATATTACCTATTCATTTTTAATTCCGTGTTCCAGTAGCATGTTAAGTAAGTTATAATAAAAACTTTGTTCCAAATACCTGATAATTTTAAAAGTTGTTGATATACATTAGTGACATTTATTCTTACATCTATAGAATTTCAAATGTACAAAATGTCATCAGGAATCCATTATCACCTAAAATCGTCACTCGATCACTTGATATTTTTGTAAGTACTAAAGTATCACTAATTAAGCCGGCTACCAGAGTACGATTAATTAAAGAAACGGCGTAACAAAACAGTGGCTGCTTTAAAATCGCCATTATTAAAGAACCGCTGTAATCGCAATCGTAAAAGTCGCCTTAAATCATAATTACTTGTTAAACTATGAAGTCGTTTCAATAACGAGCGTTCACATTTTGTACCATAATCCCTTGTAATAAGAGCCTACAATGAGAGTCGTGTTAAGTGTTTTCCGTACATACTTCAGTTTTGTTTAATTAAAACATGTTATTATTTAACAATATTCTTTTGTTGATGAACTTTTTTGTTCTCTTTTGCCTGCTCGTGCAGTTCACGAACTCTTCAGAGAACGACTTTAAAAAAAAACATTGTAGGTAACAATTAACATGAAATTGTCCTTTTTCCAACTTTGCATTGATGTTACACTATAAATTCCAACTCCACACATGTCGCGGGCACTTCTAGCACGCGCTATTGTGTGCTATTGTGTTTATGCATCGATATGAAAATGGCGCCTATGGCAGCCATATTTTTATATGAGCGGGAAACAATAGCGAGATTGTATTTGAGCCTAAGCTAAAAATAGCTACAAACTGTAATCCTAATACATCGGCGCGATTGAATAGCAATTTGAGACGGCGACAGAATAAACAAAACATTACTGTTACTTTGTATAAAATATTAAACCTATTTATTTTACTGACCTGATGTTTGACGCTTTTTTTGCCAATAGTTTGTTTGTAGTGATTATTTATTGGAATTAAAAATAGTATAGCGAACTTGCCATATGAAGATAGTTACGTTATCATTAGAACGTAATTAATTAACGGGATTGTACCATGTTTCTTGTTTCCTAAGCCTCACTCTTAGTAAGAGTTCTAATAACTCTAATTTTAGTGACTCAATAACTTTATTAACTTTTTCACACAAGGCACTTAATAGCTTTAATTAAATTACAGGCAGCGAATTAAAATATCCGTGACAAAGACATGTGAAATTATGAGTAGTAGGATCTACGATGGCGCCTTCAAAATTAACCGGCCATTTTCCAACATGGCTGCCGGGAAAAATGCGCCGCATTCGTTATAGTTCGGCAAGTTGTTATAGTGGCACGCACGCAACGATACGACCTGATAACGGTCTACCACCGCCTTACGAATGTTTGGGGGTGATAGCGCCGAATTAGTGGCCCCGATCGCTTCTATTCGAGCACCACGGTACGAGAGAACAGTCACAAACTAGTTTCTATATTTAATTTTCAAATTTAGAATACTTTTTTTCTCTTCTTCTGTCTAATTAAAAACTTCGCGATGACATCAACAAACGTATTTTTCCTGATCACGCCTGATTACTTTGTCATCATTGTAGGCTGTGATAAATAGGCAATCATCGTTAAGTCTTATATTGCCTGACAACGAATAATTACCAGCTTTTGAAAACACAGATTATTTTTAATTTAGTTAAACCGACTTCAACGCAAATTGAAGCCGTTCCGTTCCACGATGGAGCCATAACATGTAATCCTGATAGAGTAATAACTGTGCTCGGTATAAAATTAAACTTGAACGATATTGTAACAGAAAAACATTCACTGTTTTGGAGATGTCACGATCAATCAGAACTGGAGTGGTCGCACGCCACCATGACACAGATCGGGACGCGGTGACGTCACTCGTAGGCGGCCTGCGCGTTAAGGATGATGCAGGGTAGGCCGAGCCCTAACGAGCCGGGCAACGGACGCAGCCCGGGGAACCGAAGTGGGTAATTATCACGATTTTCAAACAAATGAACGCTAGTCCGAGT
The DNA here is from genome assembly GCA_947562085.1 of Eudonia lacustrata. Taxonomy (NCBI): domain Eukaryota; kingdom Metazoa; phylum Arthropoda; class Insecta; order Lepidoptera; family Crambidae; genus Eudonia; species Eudonia lacustrata. The sequence goes on along the minus strand of OX387326.1, from coordinate 19,435,853 downwards.
AACTGCTGAGCGGTGTTCATAACGTATTACGTTGACAACACCACGGCCAGGACGTTGCGCGGCTCGGCGACGGCTCGCTCTACCCTGAATCATCCTTAACGTGTGCGGTACCGACACCGGCCAAAACAAATCACACTGAATAATGACTCGTACACACACAAAAATTAAGTTCACAGTTGCTATGCGCCGCATGTCACACACTAGCGGAATAAAAAATATTTTCCCATAAATTTTTAGGTCAGTGCCGGCTCACATTCCATCACGTATGAAGGGATGGGGGTAATTAAAATTCTATAATGATCGCATTGACACCTCGCCTGCAATTATAAACACCGGTATGGCTGCAATTAGTATACCGAATACATATCTTCCGATAAGAAAACATCAAAGTGATCTCATCTCGCCATTTCAGGAACGCGTCGTGTAAACGCTGCCTAAAGGTTAAGATCGTAAAATAGTCGATATAATCTATGCGCGAGCTTACACTGGCCACAAAATATGTAATGACTACCTTTTGACGTTTTGAAAGCCGGTTCCAAAATTAAAATGATACGTTTTAAAAATGGAATCGCTCAGTCCCGCCTTTTTGCCTTTAGTCCATTTGTGTTGCCATAACGAAAAAATAAGCATCGTACGTTTTAATTTTTTTAAATGACATTCTTGTGGTTTTTTGTGGATGGGAATCTTCGCCTTTAATAAGTTCTTTTCGAACGGCCGGTTTTTGCGAGCCGTATGGTTTCATGCATTTGTTTCTTTATAACACAATATGATTAAATTTCGACGGTCGGTTACGCATTGTCGTGGATTTTAGACATAAGTCTTGCCGTCAAACGCTGATGAGCCCCGAGCCCTGTTGCGCTAATTAAGGCTCGTGGTTATTAATCGCTTCAGTTATTTAAATTTTGCTTGAAATACGTCGGTGGGTCATCGTTTTTTACGACTTGTGGTTTCGAGATTAGTGTAGGTTGATTCCGAGAAGTAAAAAGAATTAAATCTTTTGCCATAACTTGAGTGAGCTGTTCAAATGTTGCGGCAGAACTGGTACTCGGGGCGTCTCGGAGAAATCAAAACAGGCATGTTTCATATACTTAAAGAAAAAGCTAAAATGGGCCGAGGTTTTCGAACGCAGACGGTTGGGGAAGACAGGAGCGTCACTTGTGCGCGACGCGGGGTGGGACATGACGAACGCCACCCTTAACTGCCGCCGTCTCTTTCTAACTTGCTTCTTCGCGCATAGCTCCATCACCGCACCCTGTCATTTGGCAACGCATTCACATGTCTGAGGGGCTACCAGAAGCAATTCGTAACAGTGAATAATGTATTTGAATAGTTCACAATACCTAATAATAATATAGACCGGTACAACAGTCATTATAGCGGCCGAATAACATTTTATGCGCAACGCACTTCACGCAGCATGTAGATCATATAAATTTGGCACAATAAAATGGAACATTAAAGCGAAGTAGGTAGCAATCGTTCAGGTGTGTTTTTATGTATTTTTTAAATTGATAGTGGTAAATCAGGCATCGTTAGACTGTCCACGGAGCTCGTATCGAATTTTACTGCGGCGTTCGACCCGTACGTAATACGACCGTAAAACTTAGAAAAATCTTTATATGTTACTCCTATAACGCGACCGAATTGAGACGTGCCAGCTAAACAGACGTCGAACGCAGCGACACTGACCACTTAAATTTATCAGCCGTATAACATTATAGCGGGCGCTAGTCATAAATTCTGTTTCATTCATGATACTCTGGGCGTAAGAGACTAAAGAATGCTCCATGCGTTTGTTTCACGACCATAAATACTAATAAAACGGCCTCGTTACGGGGACAGTTCGAAAATCGGGCACACGACTTCTTAACGACACCTATTAGGGATCTTCTGTCTGGTCGATTTAATTGAAAAATTGTATCCAGAGCGTTGCAAGAGTTGTATCCGACTCCCGCGCCGGATGCGGGCCCAGACGTCCATTATTCCATTTGCTCATCCGCATGGGGACAGCACCGACGGCGACGCGGTAACACTAACACGTGTCAATAAACCGATCGCGCGGGCGGCTCCACTCTCGCCACCTACCTTAATTACTGGCAACTCTTCACCGTTCTATATTTGAATACGAATCTCATAGGGCCTGTTCTAAATTCGAAATTCGAAGGTTGATCCACCAGATGCAACAGTCGTGGCTTTGAAGCGTACAACGCGGTACAACGTTTTAATATTCATCTTGTGTAAGCTAGAGTGTTTTTCTTGGTGCTTTTTAAAAATAGAACGCGTGAGCGATGTTCGGCGTACGGATTCGGTCGATTCGCGAGCAGATTTATCGTTCAGAAAGTATCATGGGGGAAACGTTAACACCCGTTTTAAGGCCGCGGATGAAAGTTTTAGTTCCCATTCCATTTATAATTTGAACTCTTTAAAAAACAAACACGATAACCCGCGCGGGCCGCCAGCTGATTCGGCCGTACAAAAGTTATCATACATTTAATTGTTATTGAGTCTTAAAATTAATTTTAAGAGACTATTAACCTGGTGACCCGATATTAAAATTACAAATTGTGACTTTTCAAACTTTATCTCAGTTTCTGCATAGTATGAAATAATGTTTGTCTTGTGATGTTTACATCGGGAGGTCAATAGCTGGCACATGAACCGAGTGGCGATAGTGTTGCCCTCTTATCGTCTCCTGCACTCAGGGGACAGTTCCAGACTCTCAGTCAGATTTCACGTAAATATGCGCTCGTTAAGATAACGATTTCCTTGGACGCGTCGCGACGGACGCCATATCTTTTTCCTTTTATTAAAAGTATCCGAGTAGCTAACTACTTAAAAGACTTTTCATGTTACTAAAAAAGTCAGACATATTGATATCTTATTTCATTTTCTTTTGATGTTACAAACCTGTTGACTAAAACTGATAATCAAAAGACTATTTGTTAAGATTAAGATGGCAAAAGATAATTCGGAACATATCAAACAAAATGCGGTTTATGGTAGTTTGTTTCAAGAATTTCGGTATTGACACTTACAACCAGAATTGGTAAATTTTCAAGACCTATGAGAAGGTCAATAGGTATTATTTGTTTTGAACACAATTTTAACTAGCTAACGCATTTATTTATTTTATTTATTTCAAATTTCGAAATAAGAAAGGTCCAGTGTTGCCAACAGGCAAAAAGTAGGGAAAAGGTGTCTCATCATAAATAACGTTGACATAAAGCCGCCCACGCGCGTCTTATTAACGCGTCTGTGCGCCGGTCCGTTCGTTACCTCCATTGTGCCGGTGAATGCTGGATTAGCCACACCGGCCTCGTGATTGACTATTTAGAGTTCGAGTTCTGAGTGACGCGCTCTCGGACCTCGGAGGTATTCCTTGGCTTTATATTACAAACTCCTTTGTTTATTTTTTACTTTTTTTCTCTTTCATTTCAAACGTAGAGTGCGGTTAACTAGAAATTTGTTTCATAAACTAAAATTTCTTTAGTTATTATAACATATTACTAGTAATAGCAGTTCTTAAAGATTGTCTGTGTACCAAAAATATATTAAAGCGACATGAAATGTAGGTACTTGTAATTTATACCTATCTTTAAACTACAAAAGCAGAAGGCCCGCGAAGCTATAGAATACCCAATGTTTCCCTATACAGTAAATAAACAATTTATATACCAATCATTATTACCATCTGTGGTCAACGAAACCGCTTTGAGTATGTAGCGTAGCGTTATATGCCTACAATCTAAGACAGCGGAGTTATTTCTGTTAATGATAGTGTTCGCATGATGCCCGTGCGTGTAAAAGAGTGAGCAAGTTTCGTCTAGTGCCGTTTCATGCGTCATGAGGATTTCAGCCACGCCTCCGGTCACCCGGAGCTGTTCGTTTAATTGGGCTATTTGATTGTTTATTAAACGTATAGTAGACTTACTACGCGGCAAAAATTTCGATTAATTAATAATAAAACCTTATAAAATGTTAAATAAATTATGAGAGTTGGATCAAATGAATATGTGCCAATTTCAGGATACAGGACACATTATTACCGTTGCACGGGCGGCTGGCACAAAACGCGCAGAAAAAAAACCCCTTTAATTTTTCACTAAAGACTTTTATCAAGATTTAAACAGGACGCGGGATCATGTCGGATCGCGGGGCCTTCCACCGCCCGGGACTCGTTCTTGGCAATAATTTGGTCAACGCCCTTACGCAGCCGCGGTGGACTACAACGAGAGATGTCAACCGATCGATTTATTCAAATGCGCCGAAGCAACGCTAATGCAACAGATAAGCTGTACTAATTACTCGTAACGGCTCACTATTCATCTAAAGACCGCTTTCAAAGAGAAAAAAAATGTCAACGAACAGCCGTGCTAAACAGCCCAGTAACGGACCATCGTGATTCCAATTTCAAACCTCGTTATCGCGCCGAAAAAGGATGAGCGCGTTATTGGAAAAGGAACTCAAAAAAGTAGCCATTTTAAAAATGGAACTTTTGAATGTTGCATGTGAACGGAACGCCGGGACCGCGCACCGGCCAGCACTCGGCTCAACCTCATTGTTCCAACCCTTCGATACTTTCCGCCGAATCATCTCGCGTCAATTAATATTGTTTAATGCATCCACATCCAGCATAGCACGAGTTATACCTTTTAGGAGACGGATTTGTCGATCGTTGATAAATATCAGCGGTTCTTTTACAAGTGCGAGAAGTAACGTGACTCGGACGACGGTAAGTAGGAAACATATTTCGATATGTCTGTCCAAATAGCTGTCAGTACAAAAGATTAGGTTGATTTATTACTAAAGTTCCAAGGTGGAAACGCGGCAATATTTTGACAAGTGATTACGCACGTTAGCCTATCAAGAATTCGGTGGGAGCGCGCTTAAAGGATGTATAACACAATAAACCCTCAAATTAGCGATCGTGCGAATTAGCGTTGAATCTAAAGTGCGCAATTAAGGCGCGTCTACAAAGAGCCAATTCGAAAATGAACAGCGATATTCAAATTGAAAAAGGAACGCGATTCGAATAAAACAATGAGGAGTCGGTCCTGCCCGCGGGTAGTCGGTATGCGAGCGAGTCGAGCGACGCATCTAGAGCGGCGGCGTCGTTGGCCGCGCGAATCCAAATTCAAAAATGGAATGGAACAGCGAAATTTAAATAACAAATTAGTGGGTGCGTTTAAAGCGCGTCGGCCATCGGAATGATTCGAACTGATTTCGATGTTGGAATTATGCTAAACTTTTCTGTTGGGACTCTCAGGAAACTAGACGAGTTATCAGGGATGCGTAAACACCGTGGCTAGCTAGCACCCACCTCGTTAATGTCTGACATGATATTCTTTGTCATTTTACTTGTGGCTCTATAATATATGTGACTTTATAATATAATGTAAACGCTCGCAGCCCGAATGTGAATTTTATTCTCTATTTTTATTGCCTACTTCCTATCCGCTTTAATGTATTTTAGTTTATGACTAGCGGTTATCAGTTTGTTTCGGAACATCCAACCAACGACACCTACATCACTTTAATCGCAGTGTTTCGGTTAATCATTTCCCCGTGGGTCCATTAAAAGGACATACAAAAAATAAATACATTTGAACCGCAGCTCTAATCTAAACCCACGGTGTTAAAAAAAATGTTAAAACCGGTGACGTACCGGAAAGCGGGCCATCTCTATCGTAGAATAATCCGGGTTGAAAAATGGCCACTCCTAATCACTATATCGCATTAAAAAGCGTAATGTCTTCAGACCGGTTCAGCTGGTTGTATTTTATTATATGAATATATCATTTTGTCGTATACACTGTTATATAATACATCAAACCTAATTTATCTGGTCACACTGAGGCGATGACCGTTTTAAGTAGAGTTTATCTATGGAAACTCGGACCACGTTCGAATTTAAAAAAAATAGAAAACCCCATAGCCAGGCGCTCTCTACCATTACAATAACAAGATGGCGTCATGAATTTTTACCGCCTATAAGAAATTAATGATTATTTTAAATCAGATATCTTAAAATGGTACTTCGTTTTATGAGAGTTGTGCTATTTTAATCTTGATAAAGTTATTCTTTGATATGGAGCGCTTCTTGGTGTTTTATTGTAAAGTTGTGACATTTCTTTCTATTAACATCAGTCGCAAATGGTTGGATCGACATTTTATTACTTATTTTGCTACTGTCATGAATTATATCCTGAGTAGGTTAGGTATTGGAGTATTACATGGATATTCATTTTGTTTATTTGATTAATATGAAATACTATGTAAATTATCGATATATCATATCTGTTTGTTCATTCCTTTAGTTGTTTTCAAACAATATTTTAATAATACTAAAAGATTAAATCAATCTAATCTCAGAAATAATTGCCGACGGACAATTTTACGGAACTAAATATTACAGTTAAACATTTTCTAACAAGGATCTAGTTAATGTTTAGTTTAGTGCGTTCGCAATTTTTTATCTATCGCCATAACTTCCCGAACACGCCGTAACTTAGCACCTTCGGTTTGCGCAAGTGTTGCCATTGCCAATAATTAAAACGCACACGCTAATGTTGCCATGTTATCTTCCCGTTGCGACGTTGCTAATGGCCAGCCATTTTTAAACACTTAAAAACGTAAAATCGAGTTGCTTTATCGCGAAATGTGAACGAAATTGCCTATACAATACCGGTATTATCTTTACTGTTCGAAATAAGTGCCAATAATAAGTTTAATGCGGCAAGCACCCGCAGCTTTGAGTCGTCTTAGAAAAAAATGTGCATCGGCGCGGCGCGGATTATTTCCAACTTATTTTGGCATTAATTAACACGTCAATAACCTCATTTTAATTGGCATTTAAGAAGGTCACTCTGTAATGCGTGCTTTGCAACGAACGTAACTTTTAAGCTACCTTTGGCTTTACCTTTTTTTACTTACTAAGTACGTAATATTATTTAACCAAATTTCGACCGTGCTTTGCAATGCACGTTAGGCCTATAGCCCTGGATGCCACTACATGATTGTAGGTAACAAAGCCTGAAAGGCTGGCTGGCCTGCAACGCTGAACGGCTTGAATATCAATAACACGAAGCCTCCTCATTTTCGAATATATTCTAAATAAAATGTATTTGATTTTTTTTAAACTTTGCTGGCACATGTGCGAAGTTAGAAAGAAACGAAGCATAGGGTCCGTGTGAAAAATATTTCGAAATCTTTTGAGAATCAATGAGCAGGTCTTGCGCTTGATCGCTCGATAACAATATCGGAATTTAATACAGATTCATAACAATATAAAGTACAAATTGAAAGTTAAGAATATGTATTTTTTAATACTTATAAAGTGTTTTAACGCGCAAATTTCGTAATAGTGTCTTCGGTGTTTACGATTGCCACTAAGAGCTCACTAAAACTGTAAAAATCACAAAATTGTTAATGTCACTTTAAAAAAACATTTATGGCACACATAAAAATCTTACTTTCTTTTTTTGTGGCAACGATATTTTTGTGACCTGATAACTTAGCAGCATTTTATTTACCGTTAAAAGGGCGGTTTTTAATCATTTAATGGTTTAAGGCATGACTTTAAAGTTTATGCGGTTTTGTTCATAATTTAAGCCATTTAATTTTAATGCATGAGCAATAGCCTCTTCAATAATATATGTAGGTAATTTAAGATAAATGGTAAAGTCGTCATGCGACCGTGGACCTTGCAAATGATAAGGGTTATTATGTGAAACAAACATACATAAAATTTACGTGACGAAATTCTAACACCCGCAATTTTTGTAATACCGAAAAGTCTTTTAAAAAACAAAAGGATATAGATACAAAAAGTTCTATTTTATGAAATAACTGCTCTCGTTATTTAAAAAATCTTTAACTTTTTTTTCTTTGATTGTGTTCCAAATAGTTTTTAATATTAAGTAAGACCTACTTATACATGTTACAAAAAAGAAAAATACGGTTTTGCCACTCTCAAAACACCGTTATCAGTCCTCATTTTGTGGGCCACTGCCAAACCTTGCATTATCACAGATTACAGCTGGCTATTATTAAGCAAATTGATACCTTATCGAGGGCATCGTAAAATTCACCGTATCTATCCATTTACAATGTTCGGACAAGTCTTGCGCAAATATAATTTTGTACACCAATTTGGGTAGCTAATTTGGAATTATCACACTTGTAGCAGTGTTGTAAACATCTCACTATGACCCTTTCCAGCTTGATTAAAGCTTATAATCTGTTTATGGTTTTTTTTTAATTTATCAATATTAGAACTCTTTAAAACTAGCACGGATAATATCACTTAAATTGGAATAATTACTGAAGGGATTATTACAACGTTTCTGTTATTTTCGATCCGATTTTTGTCACAGTTGCATAGTGATGTTTTACATAAATCAAAGTAAAGTTTTTTAGGGTAAATAATATAAACTAATAAAGTTAATAATATTGATGCTATTCCTTTATAAAGTTAATTCAAATTTAAAACTCAAATTCAAAAATCAAATATTTAGTTTAGGCTACAAGTAGCTCTTGTGAATGTCGTATATGCCATAATAATATTCCTTTAACCCTAAATTCTTCGTACCACTACAATAAGTCTGTATTTTCAAGTGTCAGTTACAACAACAACGAACAACGACTGCTTGCGAATTATATGCTTAAGTTAATTATAATCGAATGTTATTTTTAATTTAATAAACCTATGGTGTTTGTGTTTGTCTTTCCGCCATAAAGAACATGTTGGCGAAGCAACACACTAACTAATCAAATACGAATTAAAAATCACAATACTGTTTAATTTCATTGTATTTTTATAGTATTTGTATATATATTAGAGTAAGGGCCCATGTTTTAGTGCAATCTAGATTTTGTTAAAGTGTTTAAGATTTACTTTTGTATTGATTATTATCAGCTGTTATACTCGTGTCTTTTAATAACAAAAATACATGGTCAAATAAATAATCCTTATTCTGTTCAACTCCTAAATCTATTCTTTCTTAAATGTTTAAACTTTATGCCTTGCGAAGGCTTTTACGTTTTTAATAAAATAACGTAAAATAAATTTAAACTACGTTATTTTATAACGTAACACATGTCATGTCACCACACGTCACTCGATTAAATATTATTATCATTTTTATTTGACATGTTTCCTTTAATATGAGGAGGGAGAGTAAAATAATGATAATGGTCGCCGTCCTATCATTATTTATTTAAAACCTCGTGTTTTAAAATACTGAATCTTATTAGGAATCACTGGTTTTTACTATAGTTTAGATATTTAATAAAACTATATTATGTCGACCTAAGAGATGCGTATCAGCAAATACCTGTTGCAGTAAATGTTTTGGGTATAGAAATAGATTGCGAGTTTTTCTTTCATTAATATGTCTCTATCGTTATTTTATTTTGTTGTTGTAAATGAAAATAATTTAAAAGCCATAAATCTTTCGACATAAACTATTATCAATATTTTTATTAAAATGTTTATATAATTTTTAACGCAAATTTTGTTGCGAACAAATTACAAAAACACAAATGTTGAAAAAATTTAATTGATAAATTGAAATTGAATTGGGAGAGCACCTGACCCGGTATGTCAGAAGGGTGCGGTTTCAAATCCTGCTCGTGGAAATTTTGCAACATTTGTGTTTTTGTAATATTTTTATTGTTTTTGAATTGTGCATTCGCAATGCTATTTAAGTAATATCGAGGCCTCTGTAGCTCAGCGGTCAGAGCATTGGACCGGTTATCCAAGTGGGTTCGATTCCCACTGGAGCTTCCTGGGGCTGGTTAATTTTTTCTTGTAAAATTTTGTCTTGTAACTTATCAATACATAAAAAACAAAATAGCACTGACTAATCGCGAAATCTCAGCAGCTATGAAAATCCAAAGGACCTAGTTGGCATCACAGGTTTGTTTTTAGTAATTTTCAAACTTTGTATGTTTTTCAATTATACTCATAAACCGAGTTTTCTTTTGTAAAGTCAATAAATGTTTTTCTTTCTTTTTTCTAATAACTTGATTTTTTTTTACTACTTGTAGATACCTTAATAAGCAGATATCTGTTATGAAAGGTTTTTTTAATTCACTTAAGATCCAGGTTACTGGTAATTACGGATGAAGTTGGCGGTTTACGGCTTATAATAGTAAATAAGTTTAGAATTAATATATATCATGAGAATTGTGGTTTATTATATTTTGTTAATTTCACAAACTTTGCATGTATGTTAATACTACATTTATAACATGAACTGTTTTAGTCGTAAAAAGTTAGCTTTTGTTTATTCAAGTTAGCATAATGGTTTAACCATTTCATTACATTTGCGAGGCGGTTATATTTCAATGCGACTTACTATTTTGTACAATCAATCTAATAATATGTCATTAAAATTTATACTCGTATATGATTTTCGTTTTTGCTCAATATTTAAATACTTATAAAGTAATGGTTGCTGTACATATTATTAAGTTTTATCAATAAAAATTATTGACATTGCTTTCCTGGGTTCACTTTCTGTTATTATTAAGACACTATTTATTATGTCAATATAATGTATTTTCTTAAATTTGCCCGATAACGCCGTTGTCATTAAATCTATCAAAGTTAGTTATTTTAGCTTTTTTACCTACATCGCATGGAAAACCTCGCCTTAAAATGTTTGTTTTGTATCTAATTGATATTGCGTGTTATGCATTGTTTCTGCTATTTGTTCATAATATAATAGAGCCGTATAGTATTATGTTTACCAATAGTTGTTAATTCTTTTTAAATAATATATAGGTACCTATAAATGCAATTTATTTTATACGCTTTGTTTCTGCAATATGTAGAGTTGGAAAAAATAGAGCAGTATTATGTTTACCTACGAGTTCATCTAACACCTACATATTTAAATAAGCTGCAATTACTTTAAAAGCACTTGGTCATAAATATGACTTACCAATATATATTTTATATGAATGACGTTAGAAATATATTATCGAATGTTTTGACCGAATATAGAAGCAATATATATTTAAATTAATGTAAATTTTAGTGTTGCTAGGTCATTGCACATATAATTCGTTATGTAATTAATTTTCTTAAGTTACATAATCACATTGTATGTCGTTTTTAGTTTTTATATGTTAATTTACAATCACATGTTACCTATTTCGTTGTTTCATGAACAAGTTTATTTGGATGACTTGCTTACTTATTTATTCTTTTAGCGTAAACATGTATTTTTAGACCTAATAATTATTAATTAGATTGGTGGGTACGTTTCTCAGCTTCATTGTTGCTTAAGATTAATTTTCGAACTTTGTTTAAACTTTTATAGCAATATGCCTACCTACCAAAGGGATTATTTTTTCCATTCGTTTGTATATATTTATTTATGTCTCTTTAACTGATATGCCTTGTAGGTATTGGTTTTAAAATAGGAATATTAATAACTAATTAGTTTTTTATCATTGGATTGCAATATGCAAAATCGTTAGAGACAAAGCACGATTTACCTATTAGTATAAAGCACTATCACATTCCGTCGTCAGTAATCTGTTTTATCGACGCTGATGTTTGATTGATACCTTGCACGCACAGTTTGATTAGTTTTCATAATGACTGTCTCTTTGTGCCTGATTTATTATTTTTTATGTAATATTCACATACTGTTACCACAATTATGTTTTCATATTATATTGCTACAATCTTCTTTCTACTTATTATCAGTAATGTGTCATTTTTATTGTTTTTGTTCTACTTTTATTATACTATAACTGGGTAGTTTAACGATGAGAACATTGTCTTAATGACTTGTGACTTCTTGTGAATATGTAAAAAAAACTGTTTTGTTATTTTGTATCCTTGCCCGTTTGTAAATCATTGTTTCCACTGACAATACGTAGATTAATATAAAAACTCCTTTAGCAAAAACAATGGGTCCCCTAAATCTTTGGAAAGTTGTCCTCAGACTCCGTTAGACGCATCTTCGCGGTACAAAACCTTTTTTTTCCGCTCATTGTCAATTGAATTTTATTGTTGGTTTCTGAGTTACTCTTTTGTGCCCAACCGTGCGTTTAAAGCCGCTTGTTGCCGTCCCCGGGGCCCTAAGAGAGCAACCATTTACAATGGGCGCCCCGCTGGAAGCCATTTTATCCCATTTATATTGTGACGAACGCTCCAACAAAGTTTTATTCCGTCAGGTGTCCAATATATGGAGACACATTCATTTATTCGCCGGTCGAGTGCAATTTATTCTTTGTCATTACCATGTCTGTGTCAACCGTCACAGATGAAACGCAAAAAACGATACTGTATGGTTTTAGAACACTTTTGGGCAGTTATTATTAACGGTTTAGCACTTTAGCACTAGGCGCTGTAATACGCGTGACGGGCGTTCGTTTCGTTTTCATTACCACCGCGATGTCTAAGTAGTGATTCGGCGCATTCTTTCTAACGCGTCATTACGTATTCCAGCCGCGTGTTGCTTGTTAAAACAACTGTCTGGAGCGTGGTAATGTATCGCCTGCCTACCACTGTTTACGGGCCTGTCGTTCATTTGATTTACCGCTGTCTCTACACGTTACAAGCTGCTCACTATGTCATCTTTATCACATTTGACGATTGCCACGAACTAAACCTTCACGCCTAATCTGATAACTTGATTTGATCATCTTCAATCACCAAGTCATTAGTACTATTTATTATTTTGACACATATATCACTACTACATCGTGTTTTAGCTCCTTTTTATCAGCGCTATCGTTGTCACTATCGACTAATTACGATTTATCGTTCGGCTATCGACTCTATGATCCGGCATTATGCCGGGTGTGGTGGTGCAAGTGTTGTGAGCTGGTGGTGTACGTACCCTAGGCTGAGCCATGAAAGCTCGGCCCGAGCCCGGGTGCAAGGCTCCGCTGGCCACCACGAACGTTTTTCGTCACGGGCCCAACCTAACACAACACACAAGCACGTGAACACATACACATGGATTATTTGACACCGTCACAGCGGCCCGCTAGCTCACTAGTGTCATAATGCACTCGCGACGGTCGTAAACTTAAGGTTTTGTAAAGGTTCGATCACGGGACACGGCGTGGCCGAGCGAGGCGCGGGGAAGCGGGAGGCCCGGCGCGCTCGGCAGTCTGGCGGACACTGGCGCGGCGCGAGCGAGCGGGCGCGCGGCCGGGGCGTGGCCCCCGCCCCCGGTGCAGCCCGCCAATGGCACGCGCCCCCGCCCCCCGCACCGCCCCCGCCCGCGTACGCCGTCCGCCCGCCACTCCGCGCGCGCGTTCGCCACAGACGGTCGTGCGCGTTTTTGCAGGCTCACTGCAATTACATGAGAGTTTCCACGGATTTTCTGTACCTAATCAAAATTGCTGAGTTCCTCTCGTACGGAACGCGTGAGTTAGACGCTTCGGTTATGCTGGCTCGTTTGTTGTACTTGTCCGATGGAATGATGGACTCCGGATGCCATTCTCTGAGTACGCTCACACTTTCTGAACTTATCTGAATGATACACTCTGCTGCATTAAGACGGCATCTGACACGATGGTTTTGCAACAAAAACAAGTGTTGTCGTTTTGCACACGCACGGCGCATGCGCAAAGCCTCCATTGTAGGAACTCTGTAGATAAAAGTGTTTGATGTGAAAACTTTGTGACCCGAGAGTGACCAGCATTCATAATTCAGATACAATCTCCATATTCTCCTGGAATAATGAATGAGCTGCCGTAATTAAATGAGCAACCTCTGCTTACTGATTCTTCTAGTATATATTTACGTGTATTACAGAAAATAGATGTCACTTAGAGGAAACGTCGTTTGAAACATAGTAAATAAATATTAGATTTTTCTATGAATTTCAACGTATTTAAACAATACTGTGATGAATATGTCATCTACGTAACCAAATACCGATACTTCATTTATTAAAAATCAGGTTTGCAGTGTTTCGATCTGAATCTTGGTGAGATCATTCCACAGACCAAATTATTTCAATTAAATCACTAAAGTTCCCTATAAATATAAAATCTTATGCGCACCCCCAACAGTATTTATAATCTTGTATCATCAAAAACCAGGAGGCAGATGTAACACATTCTTCACATTCTTAAATAAAATAAATCTAGAAGATGTCTTTGTTGCTAATTGTTTATCCACTATATATGTTTATATCACTATATATATTACAATATATAATATCTGAATAGTCTCAGAAAATACTTCTTAGATTTAAACTAGGCTTACGATGGAAGCATATGCTTGCTATTTCCAGAACATGAAATAATCTGTGAAAATAGATCTCGTTTGTAATACCTTCTATGTAGCTGATACCACCTCAAAATATTTTATGTTATTGCTGTTTATAATTATAGTACCCATGTTATAGTATGAGCAATGATAATTACAATTGGGATTTAAATTATAGCTAAATATCATTAAATTTTGTAATTAAGTTATAAATCTGGTGAATAAATCTTTGGAGTCTTTTTTTTAATTTTACATTCATAATGCTATATTGATAGCTAAATGATTTCTTATACATTAGGTTTTTTTTCAAATAATATTTAATACTTTGTGATGAATTTCAGCAAAGTTTTTGTAAGTCGAACTGGTTCCAAATTATAGGTAACACAACAATACCTTGATATCTAAAATCTTAACATTTTAAAGTTACTGGGGATATTTAGTTATCATGAATGACTGCAGTGAACTCAACACTCAGAAGTGTTGGAGTGGTTTTTAACGGGATTATTAAAGAGTTAATTGTTGTCTGTGAGTAGGAAGTATATCCGTGATCATGGTGTAACAACTGTGCCAATATATTGAATACTTGAAGACAATAAATCAAATAAGTCATGATAATACTAGTAGTATCATTGATAATTACTTTAATGTTAGTGATCACGACAATTTAATACTTTAGTAGTGACACCTTATAGGAACATTAATAATCATTCTGTTAAGAGCACTTAATTGGATAATTATTAATGTTCCTATAAAGTTTTAACCTAAGCTAATAATCAAATAGCAAAATAGTTCTCAAGTTTTCACTTACATCAAACACTTTAACTACGGATCTACTCAGGCTAACTCTGCATATAATTCAGCCTGTCTGACGGGCAGAGGACGGCATATAGTGTATCAAATCTTAAACACTTAGATATGAAATTACCTTGAGTAGGTAATTTAATTGAAAGACTTGGTCAAAAGGTTTTCTGCCGGCAATTGGGTTAATATTTATTTACACAAACAATCTTTCAATTTAACAAATCTTCTGGAAACAACCTGAATTTATCTATCAATGTTTTCTTGACCTCTCTATGTTTTATTTTTGCCTCTTGTACAAAGTCAAACTGTTCCCTATTTAATTTAATGAGTCTGCGATTTTTATAATAATGAAAGAAAGTATTGACTACCAAAAAATTTAAACGAGAATAACACCTTGGGCTAGAGTCAGCCCGTGACCACGGCCGGTGTAACTCAGTCGAAACATCCGGTATAAAGAAGGTATGATACCTTTTACTAACATAGTCTGCGTTAATCCCCGTTTAAATTCTTTGATAACTATGTAGCGCGAAAGTTTAGAAGTGTTTATAGAATTGGTTGGGTACGAAATTAGTTTTTTCACGCATAGTAAGGTTGTTAAGGTTTAAAACACATTAAATATATTGAATAAATTCGTGACCATTTTTTATTTAGATAAGTATATCAGTTTGTCAGCTTTGAAATTTGTAAAATAAGAAGTTATGACATTTATGCGACCAGCGTAAGCTTAATTGTTTTGTTGTTAAACTATTTAATTCGTCACTTAATACCTATAATTATTTTATGTACTGCCATTGCTATGCAAACATTTCAAAAACTAGATCGAGAAAGACAAAGGTCAGCCTGACTTTTATCTAAGTAGTTTTATTGCAATTATTCTCGGGGGACAGAAATAAATTTATGTTAATTTAATGAAGCTATTTTTTTTCATGTTTTAAGGTCCATTGCTATTTTTGACTTAAGATGGTGAAGTTACGGTAAATAGACTATGTTTAAAGAAATGTTACCGTAATTAGTTATATGGTTTTAAAAGTAACATTCAAAATCTGCCTAATCACAAAACGTGCAAATATAATTATAAAGAAAATTTCACTTAATTGTACTCTTGCTATTTTGTTACCCTTGCACCATAATATAATAGTTTTTTTTGTAACTATAACTTTCAAATTAATCTAAACTATTTAAAACTCCTCAAACAGCCAGACTAGTAATAATGATTATTTTTTTTCAAAATTCTACGTAAAATAAGTTTTAACTTTTTTAAATTGTGTTCTTTTAGTTACAACTCATAAAAGCTTCTAGCAGATCTCTTTTAAATTAAAAAAGAATTAAAAGACTAAAGTCTTAGACAGACATAATTAAGACAATGTTAATAAAAGCATCTTATACCAAATACTTAAGTACTTGTTGATAATCAAATTCCATAGGTACTTATGTATCAAAATACATAACGTAAATGAATGACAGACGATAATGAGCAGAACCACAAACTGTTTTAAAGACCAACAAAAGAACCTTTAACTAACTAACTAACTAGAATGGCGCAGCGACCCAAAGTGAGTCCTGGCCTCCGATAATAAGAGTCGCCATCTGGGTCTGTCCTGCGCCACTGGTGCCAGTCATCCGCGTTGAGCTCGCGCAAGTCCTTACAGACCTCGTCCTCCCAGCGGTACCTGGGTCGTCCTACCGGTCGTCGGCCACTAGGACGTCCCATGTACGCTCGTTTAACCGCACGATCTTCTCCCATCCTCCCGAGGAAAAAAAGAACAAATGTAATCGTGTAAGCTGAAACTTTGGGAAGAAAATCTCATCACAGACTTACCTATAGGACTAGCAACATAAGGTAGTGTGTAAAGCTATCAAATGCAATTACAAATTTTGAGCTGTTTTACTACGATAGACATGTTTCCGGATGTTTATAAGCTGATATGATGATGAGAATTTTCCAATATACCTAGCCTTATTAGGGCACCTGCTGTGAGTCTTTCATCGGTGTGGGGTGTCAACGAAAGCTTCCTATATTAGGAAGAAAGCGACTGTTCTACGGGAGCAACCATACATGTACTTTATTTCACTGAGTGAAACCAGCCCCGATAGGTATCCGTTGGTCCTGGGTTTAACCGAGTCCGGCAAAGTGTGTTTCGGTTTTGACTAAACATATTAGTCCTGGTTTGTGATCCCTACCCATATTAACAGGTGCCCTGTCCCATATATCACATGTGATACATAACAATTGATTATCTATTGTTTTAATTTTTGGACAGCGAAACTGTTAAGCTACCCCCCAATTGTAGCGTTCACTTGATTTCAATGATAGAGTCCTTTTCACAGCGTTGGGTATATATAACGTGACCATTTATTTTTTTACTCAAAACGGGACTTCGGTTTATGTACGTCAATTGGTAGGTTAACAGGGAAATAAGAACTAGATTCTTGTTAAGTTTTATTATATTTATTAAAATAGTAGGTATTTATTACAAATGAAAAAAGTAATTAAACAAATGCTCAGTTATTTTTGTATTTTTCGGTGATGATTTTAAATTAGAATAAAATTCTTTTTTTAATTTTGATTGTTTACCTTTGATATCAACATTGCCTTAAGGACCAGTTTTGGAAAACGGGACAATTTTGCGTCCCGAAGCTTTTTCGGGGACACCGGGACGGAGTACCGCAAAAAAGGACGGTCCCGTTCAAAACGGGACGTATGGTCACGTTAGGTATATACTATACTAGCGGTCGCTCGCGGTTTCACCCGCGTGGTTCCCGTTCCCGTGGGAATATCTGGATAAAAATCCTATGTGTTATTCCAGGTTATAAACTATCTGTATGCCGAATTTCATCCAAATCCATCCATCCGTTGCAGCGTGAAGAAGCAACAAATATATGAACATACACACAAACTTTCGCATTTATAATATTAGTTTGCCCAGATTTTTGTTAATTGTTAACATGTTAACGAATAAATCATTTTTCATTTTCATTTTTTCATTTTCAGTAGGATTTACGCTAATTTATTTACTTAATAATTACTGAAATTGTTAATTTGTTTATTTTTATTTATTTATTATGGGCAGTCAGTGAAAACTTGTACTAAATAAAAATACTATGTAAGTAACATACAATAATATCTAAAATGCTAAGTACAGCCTTCTATTATTGACCGCCACGGCATGCAAATGTGGAGAGTTTGTGTAAATTTTAAAGAAGGAAAAAAATACATCAATTTTCTAAGTAATTAGTAAACAAACTTAACTACATAAATAGGAGCAAAAAAAAAATATTTATATTATTTTTTAATCCTTTATTGCACATATAAGACACACATTAAAACAGACGTTATACAAGACATCTACAAAGGTGAGCTTATCTCTAGAAGAGATCTCTTCCAGCCAACCCTAGCTGTGGTGGGGAAAGAGAGTTTGAGGGACTATTCTACGAACTAATTACTGATACATATACATCATCATCATCATCTCAGCCAAAAGACGTCCACTGCTCGACAAAGGCCTCCCCCAAGGATCTCCACAACGACCGGTTTTGTGCTGCTTGCATCCAGCGGCTTCCCGCGACCTTCACCAGATCGTCGGTCCACCTTGTTGGAGGCCTGCCCACACTGCGCTTTCCGGTACGCGGTCGCCACTCCAGGACTATCCCGCCCCAGCGGCCATCAGTCCTGCGAGCAATGTGACCTGCCCACTGCCACTTGAGCTACATATACATACTTAAACTATATAACCATAATGTATACACATACATAATATACATGTAATAATTTAATATACAACTCATTTTAAATGCTAGTAAGAATTACGAAGGGTTTACGCAGCTTTCGGACATCAGTTTTCTAAATTTGATATTTTTAAACACACAAGTATACTCACCGACTGACTTATTTTTTTGTATAATTGTAGTTACTAACATACAGAAACAACATATAATTTCCACATATAGGTAGGTAGGTACGCGACCTAATCCCATTAAGTCATACAACTATGCAGTTTGCTCGCTGCATTACTTTGTATTATATTGACAAATCCAATATATGCGCATACATGTGGAGATTAACAAACACGGATGGGTGTATATGTACACGCCATCATCATCAAAGATAAACTGTGCCTAGTATATTATGTAAGTAATAATTTAATTAACAAACTTATTAATAAAAACTAATAAACATTCCTACACTCACAACAATTATCTAGCCCAAGAGAAGCTTCGTTATGGAACTCGTTAAATGGTTACTAGACAACGGATAAACATACTTAAAATACTTATTATACATAGAAAACACTCAGACCCGAGACAATTTAGAAAACCGGTGTACAAACCACTCGACCAAGGAGGTCGTCAATTAACTTATTAATTTACAATTAAGTTAAAGTTACCTTAAAAACGCCTCGGTGGCCGAGTGGCAAAACGCTCGGCCCGATACCCGAATGTCCGGGTGCAATTCCCAGGTCGGGCAAAGTGTGTTTCGGATTTTTCGATGCATTTCGAAAAGGCCGGCAACGCATCTGCGATTCCTTTGGTTTTGCGGGTGTCCATGGGCGGCGGTGATTGCTTCCCATCCGGTGACCCGCCTGATAGTTTGCCTCCTTCTGATATAAAAAAATGGACGTCTTTCCAGCAATCCGGACGTATCAGTTTTTCCAACTGACCTTCATAGGAAAGCCATTGGTTTTTGCTGTAATTTTTTTCAACAGCTTGTTACTATATTTTTTACTAAGGTTACTGTTAAAGCGCTATTAACACATTAATATCATCATCATCATCCGCTTATTTTTATGTCCGCACTGCTGGGGCACGAGCCTTCCTTATGGATGGATAGTGAGAACAGGCCATAAACCATCACGCGGGCCCAGTGCGGTGCGGTGGTTGTTACGACTGCTAATGCGGCCGGGACCAACGGCTTTACGTGCCTTCCGAAGCACGGAGAAGGTCGAGATGATAAAATTTTTGGTCATCCATCCAATGACCGGCCTTTGCGAAAGTTGCTTAACCTCAGTACTCGCAGACCAGGCGCGATAACCACTGCGCCATCGAGTTCCTCAGACATTAATAACAGTCCTATAAACCCGCATATAAAGCTAGTATGCCTCTAGACGTTGACGTTAGGTAATGTAACAGAGCTATGGGGATTGAACCAAGACCTTTCTCTTTCAACTGGGGTTGCCATACTTAAACCATACCATACTTTAAAATAACGTATCCTACGTTATTTTCCATCCCCATACTTTATTCTTTTTAATTGAAAATATTACAAACAACAATTAAGATGGCTCTCTACTTTTGCGTTGTTTTACTTAGAAGTTGCCACGACAAGTATATTCATTTAACATTTGAAAGTGTTGACCCGACTCATATTCCTAGAGGCCTTTGCCCAGCAGTGGGCCGATTAAACGCTGATGACGACACCTTTCAATAATATACCACAAATTATTGTTAACACACTTTTTTATTTATTCAATATTACATTACAAAAATAAACTTATAAGAAATTAGTTCTAAAAACATCCGCTTAGACGTTAAAAAGCTCATAATTCGTATAAAAACCATAACTTAAGACATTTACAACTCTCGTGCAACGATCATAAAGTTTAATATCTCTAGAGGCTGTCCAATGTTTTCATTACCAAAATAGCTATAAACGCATGATTTTTAATGTGAACACAGGTATCGTTTTTAATTAAATTTATAATTACGCAAAGTTATACTGCCATTTTTAATGACAGCAAATTGCCTTGCAAATGGTGATATTAACACTTGGGTACACATAATACTATGTATTTTATATAAATACATTGAATGTAAGTTGCAATATTTTTTTTTATTAAATTTTAATATATTATGTTTAAATAAAAAAAAAAAAACAAGTGGCCTGCAAATGCGATTCTGGTTTCCTTATCAATTTTTTTTTTATAAATTAGAGACTTATTCCTTTTATTTAATACGTACGTACGCGTTAGTTGTTTCATCAATGTTTAGGTTTGAATATCAGAAAGAATGATTTTTACTAATATTTCACTAATCGAATAATTTTGTTTCTACTCTTCCAAATAAACTATCACGACACTGGTTCTAAGAAATGTTACGCTTTGTGTAGTAAAATATAAGTTCCAACATTATTTTTTCATATTCACGTACACGTAGCAAGTATCAAATCGATTAGAGAACAGTATAACCCAATCAATAATCATACCACGTTAGCATAACATGACAGAAACTACGCAACGCGGCCCGCTTTAACAAAATAAAAATGTGGGTACTTTATACAACTCAAATACATCGACCGTTTGCGTGCTGGAAATAATCTAGAAAACCTGCATTTTTCACAACGAGTCAATCATTATTTATTCGCGCCGAACAATGCGCGAGGAATGGCTGAAAACACTCTTATCCATGGCATTTATGAAAAAAAAGAACTCCCGCTAAAACGCCGCGCACTGGCCACCACAGAAAACTCCATTAAGTGCAAGTACCTAAATAAACCAGGGCGGGGCTGAGACGGTGTGGAAACGCCTCGACTGACCATAGACATGCAACCTACGTGCACTCGTAATTAGACCTCCGTGGTTGAAAAAAGTTAGCATAGACTAAATGTATTGCACTAGTTTATGGCCAGTTGCGATCGCCAGGAAGCCAACGCTGTAATTGTACGTAATAACTATGTATTAAATTAAAAATGAAAATTAAATCAGGAGTGGCCATTTTGAATACGGCCAGCAGCCATGATGTTTAATCGAATCACTTGTACAAATAGTTTTGAATTGTAAGTTTTGTTTCGATCTCTTTATTGCATGTTATAGTGTAACAATGGGTTTTATTACTAAATTAGAGCACCATGGACTGGCGAGAACAATAGTAGAAAGAGGACTCATTGTGATAGTGGCTAATTTATTGCTGTTTAGCACCAAATACCTAACTAAAATAAAATTTGTAGCTTTCCTTAGAGGTGATTTTTATTGAAGAAGTATACGTTTACCTTAAGTTACTAGTTTTGTAGCAATAGTTGATTATGTAGGAGCGTCAAACAGAGATTAGATCCATTTTTCTTTTACCTACTCTTTACGCCCGTTCTTCTTCTGCACAGATAAAAGACCTGAATGGGTGGTAGGTAAAATATTTTGAGACGATTAAAAAGTAGAGATGGGTAACTACCCGGTAAAAACACAGGTTATGGGTTACAACCCGTTTTCACCCATTTTTTCCAGGGTTATCAGTATCACCCACTTGTGTGGGTGAAAATTATATTCTTTTTATTTATGATTAAGGACGTAGAATGCACGTAGATGACGTAGATTGCAACGTAGATTAAACATAATTTTTGAAAGTGTGTCGTTATTGCTATACACAACATGGTTTTCTGTGAACTTAGAGTCAAATGGACGAGAACGGGACGTGGACGACGAACAGGCGAACCTACCCTATGGTAGGTTGCGACTGCTTTTCTACTTTAAGTACGATACGATGATTAAAATGATTTATCATTATATAACGATGATGAAATGAAAGTGCCGCGCGGACGCAAAACTGCGAGTTTAGGCATATACTTAGCTAGCGATCGGCGCATGGATGAATTTGATTGCTTGATTGATGATGAATTGAACATGAATACGCACGCACACTAATAACTATACAGAGTAGGCTAGTGATTTAATTGGAGCAATGTTTACTTTCGTAAAATCATAGGAGTTTAGGTAAAAAATAATAAAAGTCTCAATATTTTCATATTCATGTTTTTAAATGAAAAATTAGACAACAGTGGCCTGCGGAATATCAATACAAACATTTTGATGTCGGATTATTGTTTCATGTGCTATATTTACAAAGTTTCTGAAGAAAGAAGTATTTAGATATCATTACTTTTACGTATTGTTCATGCAGTTTTTGGGTATTTGTTTCAAATTCCAAGACAACCATGGCCTTGTGAAAGGATCAAGCTAACCTACACTAGTCCTTTTAAAGTGTATGACCTACTCAGCGCCTAGCACCAGTGACTTAAAAACACGTAAATTTTTGAAATTCCGCGCGGCACCCCCTTGATGTTTTGTAATGAGGGACGTATAAACGTTCTGCAACCATACCTTTAGGGTTTTACAAATAAACCAAGAATAAGCTCCGAATAGTTATTCCGTGTTTTGTTCCCGTCATGTAAACGTCATTTCAAATTAGAGTAAAAGAGACAAAACATGGAATTACGATTCGGACCTTATTCTTTGTTTATTTGTAAGGGGGTTAAAGTTTGTTTCACTATACTTACTCAATAGTAAGCATTTTCACCCACATAAATAGGTGAAAATGGGTTACAATCGGATTATTACCCAAATCACCCGGTTATAACCCAAATGGGAAGAATGGGTTCCTACCCACTCTCTCATCTCATCTCTGTTCAGAAGCGCTTACATAATAAGTTTACTTGAAGAAAGATTTATTTCATTTCATTTCATTACATTTTGTTATATTATGTTTTGTTTAAGGTGGTATTGATTATTTTTGCAATTAGATCAGTAAAACATTGACTAAAACGGACAATAAAAAAAATATAATTTTCTTAACAAAAAACATTTAAGTTATTTTATAATATTATTCTAATAACTAATATTATAAATGTGAATGTGTGTTTGTTTGTTACGCTTATGCAGTAACTACTCAACCGATCATCATGAAACTTTGAACACATATTCTCAAAGGTATTGGGAAGGATATAGGATATAGGAACTTTTGATTAAAAAAATATATATAAAATACTAAAAACGACAATTTAATTTTCCAATACAAAATTTTCTTGTTTGTTTTGTTGTCATGGAAACTGTCAAAGTGGTACGAAGTCCGCCGGGTCAGCTAGTTCTTAATATTCCAGTATTACGAGGTAATTTTCTTTCATCTAAATATGATATGAGCATTAAAATTACTTAGGATTTCGATGACATTCTCTTAGACTTTAAAGACAATAAGTTTACTCCAAACATTTGTAACTAAACTAAGAGTTTATAAATAACAGAACGTGAACGAACCAGCATAGAAAAAATTTTAAAATATTCATTCATACAGATTCCAACGTTTTTTTTACAAGCGATGCCTTTTAAGAATTAGCATTGTAATAGAAGTTTAAATATAAACATCTCAATTTGAATTTAATTAAAATCGTAATATACAAATTTACGAGATCATAAATTATTTGGTCTAATTACTTGACGAAAATATATAACATAAATCGTGGCGAGCTATAAATGACTATCTAAGTCATGTGCTAAAATTATTTACCAGTTATAATGGTAACGGTACATAACGGTTGTTTTTTTTGTTAAAAAAACAATAGCACTTTATTATATGAATGTATATTTAGAATAAGGAAATTAACTTTTGTTTTATTATTTGTGGTAGATAACGTCAGTCATTGACACTTAAAGGACGAATTTGTAATTATTTTGCCTTTGTCCAGCAGTGGACGTCTTTTGGCTGAGATGATTGCAAATAGGGGTTTTGAATTAGAATCATCAATCTTATATGCGCACTGTAGTGCAGTATTCTTATACGCAGTGGTTAACGCGCCCGGTCTGCGATTGCTAAAATTAAGCAACTTTCGCATCGGCCGGTCATCTGATGGGTGACCAAAAATTTTGTCATCCCGTGCTTCGGAAGGCACGTAAAGCCGTTGTTGCCGGCTGCATTAGCAGTCGTTAACAACCACTAATCCGCGCTGAGCCCGCGTGGTGGTTTCCGTCCCGTTCTCCCTATCCATCCATAAGGAAGGCTCGTGCCCCAGCAGTGGGGACATAAAATGAGCTGATGATGATGATGATCAGTCTTATATTAGCATACCTATGTCACTATGTCTTCCTTATGTATGCCTTATGTACACTATGTCTTCTTATCTACTATCTATATTAATACGTGAAGAAAAAAACTTTGTAAGTACCCCTTTTTACAAAAAGGGCGGACGGAGGAGTATGAAATTTCGCACACTTATAGTTTATATAGAGAAGGAGTACAGAATGTTAATATTTTTTTTAAATTATGCATAAAAAATACATTAAATCAATAAAACAAACATTACACATACTACCATGTATTTGACACACACGCATATGTAATTGACACACACGTATATTACTACTCTTTTCAAAAATTTCAAAAATGGAAGAGGAGCAGCTGAAATCTGTAAATGCCAATCCAAACTCACATTCTTTCTTTTTTAATTTTGCATTGCTTAGGATACAATCCGTGCAGCCTTAATAAAATTACGGTCGAATTTCGACCACTGCGCAACCACTAGTATAAATAAAAATTTATGTTGTTAAACGCAAAACTCGAGAACTGCTTTGGATGAAACTTTGCACATAGACAGCCCATGACCCGGACTAGGGCAAAGGATACTTTTTATCTCCGTAACAGGTTCCTGTGGGATAGTGCAGTCTTCGCGAACGAAGTCGCGGGCGACAACTAGTAAATATATAAGATTTGTTTGAGTTGTTTTCAGTATTGTTTGTTAATCATCGGTAAGAGTCATCGCATATTTGTAATAGAGATATTAGGTCCTTACCTGTGAAATTGACGTTTTGTATGAAGATTTTTTATAAAATTATATTTTTCATACTAACGTTTTCTTAATTTTCTTAGAATCTATTTATGTTAACACTATAAAAATTGTAGAGTAGTGTGTTTGTTTCACTAGCTAAGTATAGCAGACATTAAAAAGAAAAAAAATCAAGTCCCTTCAAAGCTACAATGAAACAAAAGGTCAATTCCGCGAACAAAGTCAAATTAAAAAATATATTGTGCAATAAATACGCAAAATGAATAATCGTTGTTATTACTGAAGCCTAAGTTGTAATATAGTCCTAATTAAATGTGTATAATAATATTAACAACCGGTTTTGACTTTCAGAAGTAATACACCTATTATTATGTGAGAAAAAAACGTCAATGGCTGTCTAACTTGTAAAAGTGAGTAAGTATTACTTTATTACGACAAATAAATCAACATTCTTCCTGTAACCTGTACGTATAAGGTCCTGGGATCTTGGGAATTGTGCCGTCTCTCTAACACCTTTTTTTACCTGGAAGTCCGGGGTTAGGTTCCCCAGTAGGTAGGTAAGATGAAAGCCAAGCAAATTCCCGTTGCTAGATAGAAAAAGTACTACATAGGATTTTAAATAAATGTAGATAGTTTTTTAGAATTTTACGTAGGTACGTACTAAGTATTTATGGACAGATAATACATACATACACTCGAAAAACATAAATCTCCTTCTGACGCAGTCGGGTAAAAAATAGCTCAGTATAGAACGCCCAATCATTAGATTTTTATAAAACTTCTAAAAATGTAATAACAGAACCGTTGAAATGTTGTTGCTAAACGTTATTTTTGCTATAGATGCCTTTTGTCTATGTCTTTTGAAGGTAAGTAGGCAAGTAAGTAAGTAAATAGGCACAGCCTGTTAGTTCGTGAAGCTGGTTGGACGGATATATCGAGCGCTACAATCAGCTGCAACAATGGCGCGACATCTCACTAACATAAAATAAAATCAAGAAAAAAAGGTGAACTTACATAGATAGTATTAAAAGAATAAAATATCTACTGCTCCGTTACGATAATAAATAGCTGGTTGTTCAAATATTCGTCTGTGGTGTTATAATAAATCATTACGTTCAAAGTTTCATCAGCGCTGCTACAACTGTGCGTGTTACTTTATACTACCACTAGCGCCATCTATTGACGGGTAGCGGAACTATATACGTAAAATAACCATGAAAATTGACTTTTTATGATATTGTATTAAATTAAAGATTTGAATGTACATTTTTTTATTAAGTTGTTAGGGATTTGTCTTTATTAAAAAAGTGGTTATTTATACCGAATGTTTTTAAATAGTACAGAAGAGAGTGGTGTTGGGAGTATCTTAGAAACTAAGCTGATTGTTGTGTTACTAATTATTTTCTGTATGCTAAGACCTAAACAGTGTGTAGGTAAGTGCTGCTTTTAATTATGGAAGATAGTAGTAGGTACTTACTTACTTAAAAAGAATATTAGCTCCTAACTTTTTAGCCGGATTCTTCAAACATTTACCTTTTAAACGAGCTACAGAATCGCATTAAATCGAGGCATTGTTTATAAAATTATAATTTACAACTATAACTGATTTTATTAGTATTAACTTTAGCGATTACTTGATTTTAATGATGGCGGCTTTTGCCCAGCAGGGGGGACAGTACATATTCTACACTGTACTCGTACGGTGTGCTCACTATATTATTTATATTATTATGTTTTTTTTTTCAATACATGTGAGTACTTTATAGACGACAAAATGCGTCTTTATGTGAATGAATGAAATTAAATGAGTCTTTATTCGAATAAACTTGCTACAGGACGACTTTTAGCTGCGGAGAAAAATAAGCATATAATCGTCATTTATATATCGTCATAAATATTATTATATGTCGTTACAAAATTATGCTACATTCAATATGTTAAATGAAGCGTAATAGTTTTAATCTATTTTCATGGGGTTAACCAAAATATATAAATAACATATATAAACACGAACAAAATAAAATTCTTAACAGAGCTTCCAAAAAATCTTTCTAAAACACTACAAAAAATAAAAAAATGTAATTTTAAGTGGGTTTATGTAACACATCCCGGGCGTCCCGGGATATAGCGTCGATTTTAGAAATGGTACGAACCCGCCTGTACCATATGCCCTAACATATGGCGTCGCGGGCGCCCGCACTGTGGAGAGAGCTTTCCTATTACTCTTTTTTTTTTAATTAAAAAAGGAAAGGTTTAAAATCTTTCTTTCTCTTTAAAATTTTGTTTTGTTGATTCTTGTTGAGTTTGTGTTGATTTCATGTTCCTTAAAAAAAATGTCTTGGTTACAAGCGTTCAAGCATAT
This sequence comes from Eudonia lacustrata, assembly GCA_947562085.1. Taxonomy (NCBI): domain Eukaryota; kingdom Metazoa; phylum Arthropoda; class Insecta; order Lepidoptera; family Crambidae; genus Eudonia; species Eudonia lacustrata. The sequence goes on along the minus strand of OX387326.1, from coordinate 19,407,905 downwards.
AAAGTAATCTTTTATCTTTTTATTTTTATTTCGTTTATTTCAAGTAAGGCCAAATGTCTCAGAAAGAAACCATTATAGCTCGTAATAAAAACCCAATAAAGAAGGATACTTAGATGGCTACGGGGAGTCTCCTGCAAAAGAATTCAAAACGTCGGTATAAAAATCACACTAATATTATAAATGCGAAAGTTTGTGTGATGTGTGTATTTTGTTGTTTCTTCACGCTTCAACGGATTGATGGATTTCGATGAAATTCGGCATACATATAGTTTATAACCTGGATTAAAACATAGAATACTTTTTATCCCGATATTTCCACGGGAATGGGAACCACGCGGGTGTAACCGCGAGCGGCCGCTAGTATGTAAAATAAATGTTACTAATGTAGTATCGTAGTCAAAGTTTTAAAACATTTTTTCCTAATTTTTCCGTATGTTATGGAATGACTGGACTAATTATTACTGGCTAAGTATTTACTAATGCACCAGTTGCCTTCGCGCCTGGACTCCATTTCCACTTAAAATCAGGTGGAATAGCGTCATTTACTGAACTAATTAATTATTATAAAAAGCATCAATCAATTAACTATCCCAACGCATGTAAGTATTCATAAACATTCAGCAATAAAACTATAGTTCATTAATTTAAATTATATTGTTCCACGTAAGCCCTCTCCACACATACGGGGCTGCCTCAAAATCTTAACATAACTAATGCGTACGCGGAAAGCTCTAAGCCGAGATAATTATCGTTTTTTTTTGTCTCCCTCTAATGCCCAACAAATGATAGCCGTATCGATGGCGGCAGGCACACTTCATTAGGACCGAACCGCCGCTGACTGATCACCAAATATCTGTAGCGATGGAAACATTGGACGTAAAACTATTACCATACTAATTTTGAAGCGTAATTTATATCGAGGGCCCTATGGCGCAGTGGTTAACGCACCCGCAGGCTTATTCTCGATCTCTATGTGACAGTCGCAATCGCAACAATTTGCAATTGATTGTTACCAAAACACATATTTCGTATTACGGAATTTAGAACGCTAAGTACGATAGCGCCACGAGCGACCGATTGACGAACTAAAAGTTTATGACAATAACAATGAAATTCAATTCATTTTATTCTCAAGCATCATGGCTCATTTATGTTAGTTACAATAATTATTATATTAAATTAATAAATAAATTATTAGTTAAAATTACATTAAAATTATTAAAACAAATCAAATTACCAAATTATCAATAAAAAATAAAGAAAAAAAACAAACAAAGAGAAATAAATTATAAATTAAATTTTAAAATCAAAATTAGATTTTAAACTAAATCAAATCGAATATTCAAATTCAAATTCAAATTATTTATTTCAGAATAATAAAAATCCATAATTGTTAGTATAATTTTAATCTACGTGTTAGTAGTTTACAATAAAATAAACAAATAAATAAAATAAACCGACCGATTGTAGCAACCGCAATTAGTAGCAATCGCTTTGCCGTTGTGCAATTAGCAACTCATTCCTTTTTTTCGGTATTACTAATATTAACCAACTTTAGCAAATACCAATCATCGGATGGGTGAGCAAAAATTTATCATCTCGAGCTCTTCCGTGCTTTGGAAGGCGCGTAAAGCCCGGCTGCATTAGCAGTCGTTAACAACCAGCAATCCGCACTGGACCCGCGTGATGGTTTACGGCCCGTCCTCCCTATCCATGCATAAGGAAGGCTCGTGCCCCAGCAGTGGGGACATGAAATTAGTTGATCATGATGATTTTATATCTGTAGCAATGAAAACATCATGGCGGGCTACAGTTATGCCCTTATTATATAGCTATGTCTTTGTAGAGATAGAAACATTTTTGAACTACACCAAACCAAACTAATTTGATCGTAATGAGTGTAGACGGTTCGCTGGATATCGATCGTGCAAGTTAAGTTACGTTCGCAATGCTGGAGCACCAGATGGGTGACCAAATAAAAAAATAACTCTATTAGCAAGAAGGGTCACCTTTCATAGAGCACGTTAAGCTCTTTGTCTCTGTTATCGACGTAATCGGCCATCGTTTACCGTAAAAAATGGTGGTGTGGTACTAACTATGGTGGTTTCTGGCACGATCTCCCTGTACGTGCTGTTGCCCTCTTAGCCCACAAGCCTAGCTGTGGGACCAAAAAACACAGAGCTTTACAAATAAACAAGAAATAACCTTGAATTAGATATTCCGTGTTTTTTACCGACATACGCCATTGAAACTATATTTCAGATTAAAGAGACTTAGCACGGAATAACGATTTGAAGCTTATAGCTATTCTGTATATTAACATAAATATAGTAACGTCGATCTGTTGGATTTGACAGGCCATACAAGTCCAGTGATAAACCATCTGTGATTTGCGATCTGTGAAACTCCATAGTAGGTAAGTATTGTGAAACCAATAAATTTTTAGAAAATCGCGTATTTAAATGCAATGATTTCAAAGAGCTACATGTAGAATTCCCTGTGTGGTGCCGGGGATAAAGAATTGCACCACCCCATCTCTTCCTGTGGGTGTCGTAAAAGCCGACTAAGGGACCATTCCAGAGGATGGGCAGCAGCATCTCTCTGAGGTTACCCTCAACCTACTGCGATCGCCAACCCGCCTGCCAAGCGTGGCGATTACGGCAAATACCCCTCATATCCTTGGGGGAGGCCTTTGTCCAGCAGTGGACGTCTTTGGCTGAGATGATGATGATGATGATGACATGTAGAAGATACAATTTTTACTAGAAAAAATCCAACCTGTCTCTGGAAGCACAAGTAAGAGTCGAACCCACGACCCTATGATTACCGTAGTATTGATGTTTCCTAGTAAAAAAATATCTTGTAACTGCATGTAGTATAGTGAATGCAAAAAATAAAAATACATAAGAACAATATTAAAAGGGATTTAGAATAGAATAGAAAAAAAATTATTAACAACATACACACCTAACAATATTACAACATTACAGGAAAAAAGAAAAAACAGATAGTCAGAAAAAAAAGAACAGATGAGAAATAAAATAATAAAATAGGTAGGTAGTGTGTGAAGTTAAAGGGCCCTGTCTCAGCTTATGCTGCTGTGTCATTCATGGATGTTCAGAATGGCACGAAGCGCTGTTATTCTGACAGGATTTGAAAGTCGTCATACTGAAATAACATATTATAAAGAAAATAAACGCGAGCAGGTATTTCATTTGAATGTGTATTGATTCTCCTAAACTTTATAAAACAATTTTCATGTAGGTACTTACTTAGTACCTTTGAATTGCTGAATTACGACACACCAAAGTTCAACTTTAAACCCATATCGATGTTACCATAACAAAACACTCGGCTTAACATACAAAGGTCCATTCCCTTCAGCGACAGATACATCTATGACATCATTAGACAATTGTTCCAAGTCGGAATCTATCAGAGGAACAATGGCCCATGAAGGGTTCTACAATAAAATAAGTGATTTACCTGATTAGGCGGTGCCGGTAAATTCGGTAGAATACGGCGGTTGCCGGCCGTGACGCATAAGTTGGGGAAAATGTGACCCCAGATGACGCAACAGGTCACGGGGGCCAGGTCTTGTATGGGCATGGCTGGTATGTGTTGTTGCCCCTACCATGCGATCAAAATAAAAAATAATAAAAAAAATATTTTTTAAACATGCTTGAAAATGAGGTTTTTATTTTGACAACCTTCTTCGTGACAAGTCGATAGCAGTTAATAAAAAAATAAAAATAAAAATTTGTTTATTTCCATTAAAAAATTTTGGCGTTACAAACTTTGGGTTGGAGTTTCTCTTTAAGCTTTAAGGCCTGTTTTGAGAAGCTCCGCTCCTCCTTAATGATTTTACATACATACAAATTCATAAAACAGTCACACAAAAGTAGCAAAAAGAATACTAAGTTAGAAAAAATATAATAAGCAAAATATACAAACCAAGACTCATAATGTTAGAATATGAGAGCAGTATTGGCTTCGATCAGTAATGTACTAGTTATAGGATGCGGAACAAAAATGCATGTCTAAAGTTGTCCTGTTTGCCCATTTAAATTTCGAATAATAGAATCTGAAAAAAACATTGAATAGCATTAACAACTTCAGCTTACTGTGAACCTTAAATCTTAAAGGTAAAGATTAAATTCAGGTTGCAAAATATTTGTACTTATTATTTACTGTCATCGACACAAACGGCTTGTGGCTCTGTGGCACCAAAGTCGCGTAGGTACCGTTTAACAAGCGCTCATCGGGAATCTTGTAGTATATTGATCAAAGTGTTAGTTAAAACACGCGAGCAGCAGCTGGCAGCAGCAATGTACCTAAATATAAAAATCCATAAATGGAACAAACTTTTTCAAACAAGACAAATGATAGATTTAAAACAAAAATTCTTAAAAAAGTATTTAATTCAAGCCGTAACATTAACTACAGACTGCTGGTAGGAGTATACCTATATCCTACTTCGTAGCAATATTATACTCGTAATTACCTTTTTCTGTCGTTAAGGCCAACCGCAATTTTAAGTGTCGATATTGTGTGCCGATGTCTGTCAAGTCAGGAGAAAAAATCATCTCGAAATTTTCAAATTATCATCGGATCTTAGATAATCCTAAGCTTTTTGCTATGTCTATACTCAAATCTCTTTAAATATTTTGATGGGAACCATATTTATGGGCTGTTCGAACCGGCGCGGTCGGCACAGATGATTGATCTTTTAAGACACATGTATTGTACATCTGTGGTGAAAATATGGGAATATTTTGCGGGGTTTTGTATGTTTCACTAGCATTACAATATAAACATTTTTTTTAATATTATTATCCACGGGTTAGCACTCTTCAGCTCTTCAGGTCTTCAGCTGTGATGGTAATGCCGATGGTGGCAGCGTTCTTCACCCGGAATCCTCAACTACTGAGACAGAGACTGAGGCTATCTTATCTCAAGCTGCCGGAACACAATAATGCTGCAAACATTGATGTTATCTATCTTCTATATACATATAATGACTTTCAAATGAAACAACTTTTACGGATCTACTCGCGTTTATTTTACACATTACTTATTTGATGTTTTTCGTGACGTTTCGTTGTTGTTCATTGTAGTTGTTTCATTTCAATGTGTAGTGTTCGCGTAAACTTTAGAAAACAATATATAATGACCTGTCTTGACTGACTAATTCATCATCGCCGAGCCGAAACCGCTGAAGCTAATTAGATGAAATTTTGACTGTAGGTTAATTGAGTGACGTAACCAGCCACTATAAAAAAGGATTTTACGGAAATCATATACTAAGTGGATCAAACAGGGGGTGAGAGCTTGTATGAAAGTCCGCCAGTGTTGAAGTAAAATACATGAAAATTGGTAATTGGCTGATTTTTCTAGTAAAATTTCTTGTAACTTTATATAACACTAGCGGCCGCTCGCGGTTTCACCCGCGTGGTTTCCGTTTCCGCGGGAATATCTGGATAAAAAAATATCCTGTGTTATTCCAGGTTATAAACTATCTGTATGCCAAATTTCATCCACATCCATCCATCCGTTGCTGCGTGAAGAAGCAACAAATATACACACATACACACAAACTTTCGCATTTATAATATTAGTGTGATGTGAATGCACAATTCAGAATAATTCAAATACAATTCTTACCTATAACTTTATCTTGACATTTCTACATAAGTGATGTTGGCAGAAACGTGCAAAAGCACATTGGGCCCATAAAACAAAGAAAGAAAGAAGAAAACTAATGTTTGCGTATAGTCATGTTGTTAAAATCAGCCCACCGACATACTATTGACACGTTATTGATAAGTTTAGTAGACTTGAGTATTTCGTGTGAAGTTATTTTATATATGCCGCTCTTTGTTTGCCTGGGGAGTTGTTGTAGCGATGATTGATGATTGATTCTAACTTTTCACAGAATCCGAGGTAAAGATAACCTTTTCGCGTAAACTTTAGACGTAAAAATATTTATTTATTATACTAAAAAATATTTAACATTGCAGCGTGTGTGTGTTGTATTATATATACATAACAATTAGCATATTACCGGTGTACGAAGCAGCCCGCCGCAACTCCGGCTAATTAACGAGATGTTATCATTAAAATAGTTAATGCATGTAGGTGTGAAATAACGCGCCGTTAACTTTTAACGACTTCATTTTTGTTTTTCGAACGCATTCGAGTAGGCACCGGCTTCCACCCTGCGCCTGCCCTCACGGCTGGAATGGTCACACATTCAGTGTAAATTAAAGGTAAAAAAAAAATTATCAGACTAAAATTATAGTCGTACTCGTGACGTCACTTAAACGCCAATATATTTATTTAGTTTTAATTACGGTATTTATGTTCTTTATTTGGCTAAAAATTGTTCACAGTGCGCTTGCGTTAAAAACGATCTTTGATTTTTTTACGAGGTTTACACAATTTATTAATGAAGCAATTGAAGACAATCTAATAATTATATTATAATCTAATAATACTAATCGGTCAGCAAAACCGTTAAATAAATTGAAATAAAACTACTTTTATACTACTCGCGTTTATTTACACATTCATTTAAATAAACGCGAGTAGATCCGTAAAAGTTGTTTCATTTCAATGTGTAGTGTTCGCGTAAACTTTAGAAAACAATATATTGTGATTAATGTTAAAAAGTTACAATAAAAATTAACATTAATTTTCTCTCATTTATTCCTCTCACATTTTCATTCCTAATTCTCTTTGTCATTCATCATCTTTTATACTATACGGCTGGGTGATGCCGTCTACTGTTTTACTTGGACTTAACCATCTTCCTAACTATCTAATATTTATGTATTTTCTTAACAAAGCTTAATTTCTAAAACAGGGTTGCAGGGGCAATGAATGTACTCTGCTCCTGAAAACATTTGACCGATGATATTAATGTAACTGTCTACAATAATAAAATTTGGGCTTTTACTAATGTAATGTATTTTAAATATAGTTTTAGCTATAAGTACACAATTGTGAAGAAACAAATAAATCTTTTATTATTTTTATTATTATAGACTGTACAGGTAACGACCGATATAGGAGAGTGGAAAACAGATATTTTGCGCGGACCCCGAGTAACATGTGACCATGGCAAGAAGAAGAAGACTGTCAAACTGCTAGGTAACGGCCTCTTTTACCCAAATTTTAAAGATAAGATAAGATAAGATAATCATTTATTTGCCAAAAAACATGGTAATTTACGGGTGGTATAAAATTTACAATGCGCACGTGTTTTGAAATTATAAAAACAGCATGCAGATGTTAATTTAAAATGTCGGAGTTAAACATGTCAATATGGTTAATTAATTAATTATAAGTAGAAAAAAACATAATACAAATAAATGTCAAAATATCATACTAAAAATCCAATAACGAACTTCTTGGCGGGAAAGTGAAGCGTCATTTCTGCGGTTTTGTTTTATTTTCTAAAATTTATGTTATGTCGAATATTAATGTGAAATAATGGTGGATTATTAACCGTCAAGTGTTCGTGAGTGTGCATAAGTGTTGGCAAATGAAACAAAACAGTGCAACGCTACTTTTCAAATTCTCTCAAGAAGCTCGCGTGAGGACTTAGTAAAGCCCCACATCTCTACTGAGATACTCGAGGGGTTGGGGGGTATATCATTTCTCACTTCCCATTTCTAATATCATTCATCATCATCATCATCATCTCAGCCAAAAGACGTCCACTGCTGGACAAAGGCCTCCCCCAAGGATATGAGGGGTATTTGCCGTAATCGCCACGCTTGGCAGGCGGGTTGGCGATCGCAGTAGGTTGAGGGTAACCTCAGAGAGATGCTGCTGCCCATCCTCTGGAATGGTCCCTTAGTCGGCTTTTACGACACCCACAGGAAGAGATGGGGTGGTGCACTTCTTTATCCCCGGCACCACACAGGGTACACAATATCATTCATCATCATCATATAAGGAAATATTGTTTATTTATGTATTACTTGTAAGAAAAATTACTTTGACACTGGCTAAATGTGCTAATCGCACGAAGCCATCAACTAAAAAACAAAAAAAGTCCATTAACAAAATTTGACGTTTACATGACGGGAACAAACATGGAATAACTAATCGAAGCTTATTTTCTGTTTATTTGTAAGGCCCAGCTGTTGTCACATCGTTGTAACCAACATCCACTTTTTCCATTCAATTAGTTGTTAATACTGACAATTGACATTCTTAAATAATCAGAAGAAGAAAAAAGACGGAGTTTCACCCGTGTTTCTTTTCGTAATAATACGTGTTTTAAGACTCCATTATTTATTAACTCAATCTACCAAGACAGTTCTGCTCAAGCATTTATTCAATGAAAAGTAAAATTAATAACTCTCAATCCGCTCTGCGTGACTGAAGGATAAACAAATTAACTATTTAACTACAAACATTTTCCCCCGTAATTGCTCGCAAAGCGTCCGCTCACACTTTTTAACCGCCAAACCGCAAAGGCACCACACAGTCTAAGCCTCTCTATACAAACGGACACTCAAATTGATGGCTTTATAATTGACATGTCATCCTTACCATAGAGCTACTTTTTACTTTTTTTACTCTATTCTCTTCTGCCTTTCCAGAGCACTCATTCCCGCTATTGTTGAGAGCTTAGTCAAATAACGCATAGATTATTAATATAATAATTTTGGATGTATTAAATGGTGATTGATTATGGTGACGTGGCGTTTTCTCTTTGTGGGGCACGGCACTTGTCCGGCACTAGGCTTTTTTTTTAAAGTCCTCCGTTGTCTATGGATGGTGTCTTTATTCACGGGCGAGGTGTTCGATTTTCAATTAGTTCAGTGACTAGCAGGCATTTGTCTCTTTTTTTTATTTCATCCATTTTTGTACTCTGTGCTAGCGATCGATGCTACATACTATAAAGTTGTTTCTGTCTTAATTATGCACAAGTATTTATGCACATATTTAACGGTGATATTTATAGTTTTTGATTTTATAAATCAAGTTATAGAAGCAAGACTTAGGTTCAAAATGCTTACTTCATCATGCAAATATTTGCCTCACGGGTTTCGAACCAGCGACCGTGAGTCAGGATTACCGCAAAACCAAACCCGGCCGTCAATAACTTTTTTTTAAGCAGGGATATTTTAATATCTTCAAATCTGAATCTGCAGATCTAAAAAGGTTACTTTAACGATTCGCATTATAGTGTTTTATAAAGTTTGCGCGAAATCGCAACTTAGAGAAGTAGAAGAAGATTAAAGTCTTTATATGGATTTACTTTTTTTTACAATTTTATTATAATATTTTCATATAAATGTTTAAAACATATATAAATGTATATATGTTTAGACTATATGTTTTTAGTCACTACTGTCGTAAGGCAAAATTAATAACAAATTTGGATCACTATACTTAGAGATAGTGAACCAAATTTCTTATTAATTTTATTTCTAGTTATAGGTACCAAACAAATATAATCATTATTGAATGAATGACCATTTTACGAAAGTTAAAGGTCTATTAAGGACTAAAGATTACTAAGGATCTGTAGTTAAGTAATTAAAAAATACATAAGGTTCTCAGTACAGTTGCCCATATTGCTTTTTAAGATGTGTAATTATGTATTTAAATATTTTAAATATGTTTATCCGTTGTCTAGTAACAATTAAACGAGTTTCATAACGAAGCTTCTCTTGGGCTAGATAATTGGTGTGAGTGTAGGAAAGTTTATTTTTAGTTTAATTTATTTAAGATTACTAGTAATAATAGTAAGTTATTAAATAGACGTCGTAGTAGGTAAAAAAATTATGGACGATTAAAAAGCACTTTTCTAAAGTTTATTTGAATAAAGAATATTTGACTTTGACTTTGACTTTGACTTAGTAGGTAAAGTCAACATCAAAAGTCACTAAATTCTACCGCCAAAATTGATGTCACTCAAAGTTATAAAGCTTTTGTTACAATCTAGGTTCTAGGTGCCTAGTGAGTTTCATTCGACATTTAGTTACGTTAACGAAAAATGAGTATTGCATTGAAGCAACGCCCCCTGGCGACATACGCGATGAATATTGGTAGATTTTTTTCTAAAATTATCTCATCGTAAATAAAAGTGCACTACATTTTTCTTTACATTTTGTAATTTGTAACATACTGTATACTCGCTATTGAGTGGGTGACCTAGCCTACGGCTTATCTATTTGTTTGTGATCGCACGACGGGCGGCTCGGACACCGTCGGAAATGTTCGTCTAGCTAGATGCGCGTGAGACTTCGGTCATTAAATGCATAGTTTGTTTACTGATTTTTCTGTGCTTACCGCCTTCAAGACAATACTGTACTTACCTACAATAAGTTTTTGCGTACGAAATGTGTAAAGACGATCTTAGTGTACGAATAAACCTTTCTGGTTTCTGTTGCACTAATATTTGTATTATTGTGATAAGTTTTGTTTAAGCGACTTTCGTGGCCGACTGTACATTCAACAGGTCCAACGTGTATTACAATCCCTTATGTCACGACAGGACCGAGTGTTTAAAAAACTATGTTGGCCCATAATCCGTCATTGTCTGCCCGCTTGCGTCAGTGCGTCGCGCGTCATGCGTCAAGCGTCAAGCACTCAAGCCTAAGATTTGATGTCGGCGTTTACTGCATCTCAAAGACGGGAATTACAGGGAATGTCTGTTGTAATTTATCGATTACCATAATAAATATTTAGGTGGCTGGCAAGAGCTGGATGAGAGTAGCCGCGGATCGTGCTCAGTGGCGTGCACTTGGAGAGGCCTATGTCCAGCAGTGGACTAATATAGGCTGATGATGACGATGATGATGAAGATGAGATTTATTTTGAAACTGTAAGTACCGTAGAGGCACCAGTTCAAGCACTTAAGCCCAGTATTCGACACAGTATTGTTACATAGATTTTCATTAAAATTTTACGGAAGCAATTTGAAAAAAGGCAAAGTGTTGAAAAAATTCCACGAGCGGGATTCGAACCCGCACCCCATGACATGCCGGGTCAGGTGCACTACCAACTATGCTATCGTGGCTCAATCCAACTCGCCGAAAGCTAGGAAGCAGGGTGTATACACCTTCAATAGATGCTAAAGACTGAAAATCACTTGACCAGTTTTTACAGGAAAAAATGTGCTTCTGCCCTAACCGAGAGAACACATTCCTACAAAGTCAAAGTCAATTATTTATATTATTAATTATTTATTGCAATTTATTCATGTAGTAAAAATATTATAGCTGTAGGTACAAGAGAAAGATGAAAATCTTTCTCTCGTACCAAAAGATGAGCCCGGGTGGGGCACTGCAACATTTTTTTATATCTACTATACTTACTTAATTCAATACGATATTAATTAATTTTACAAATGTTATAAGCCAACCAAATTATAAATCAAAAACAAATAAATACTTGGACGCATAATGTAACCACAGTGCCATAAAACAATTGAATTTCTATTGTGTCTGGTTTAAGAACAACTGAGTGGACGAGCCCATTTTCTTGCAATTCTGGCAAAACTGGAAAACAACGGTAGAGCCCTTATTCAGTAGACATCTTACTGCTGCTAGTAACATACAATAAACCTCTCTGAATTCGATATAAAATAGGTGCCCTTATAAACACATTTCCAAACTTTTGTTTGGAAATTACACGAGCTTCACACCTAGAGGTCGACTTTTGACGACCTCCTTGGTCGAGTGGTTTGCACACCGGTTTTCATGGTGTCGCCATCTCTGAGGTCCCGGGTTCGATCCCCGGTCTAGTCAATTTAGAAATTATTGTTTTTCAAAATTGTCTCGGGTCTGGGTGTTTTCTATGTATAATAAGTATGTATTTAAGTATTTTAAGTATGTTTATCCGTTGTCTAGTAGCCATTTAACGAGTTTCATAACGAAGCTTCTCTTGGGGTAGCTTAGACCAACAATAACTTTTTTAGTTGGTCTGTTGGTCTGAGTGGGCTAGGTAATCGGTGTGAGTGTAGGAAAGTTTAAGTTTTTAGTTTTTTTTAGAGGCTAGCTACCACCATCTTATCTTGTGTAAGCATTGTTGTGTTCCGGCAGCTAGAGATAAGATAGCCAGTGCCTCAGTAGTTGAGGATTCCGGCTGAAGTGCGCTACAACCCTCGGCCTTATCATCACATAACATCAGGTTTGATGACGGCCAATTGCTCACTCGTAACATATATAAAAAACATGGATAATGTCCGGTAATGCTGTAAAGGCCGTTAGAAGGACACGGCAAACTATCTCCATGAAAAGTCCACATCAAGAGTGACAGGGCCAGGTGAAGAGCGCATGTCTTCACCACCAGACGTGATGGTGTTCACGATGTGACGCTGATGTTTCATATCTTATCTTAAAGAAAGATACTATAGCCTATTAGCCGTCACCCGCCCGCTTCGCTGTGCGAAAATAATGGGTCAATCAATGAATGCTAATCAAAATAATTATTAGGTTTACCAACATTGTATAAAGCATCTCAAGCGTAAACTTTTTTTTTTCTTTTTTTATTTTTTTATAGCCTATCATTTGCACAATCGCATGTTCTTACTACATACAAATTTTCATCAAGATGGGTCAAGCCGTTCTTGAGTTAAAAGTGTACAGACAGACAAAAATTTCAAAAAACGTAGAATGGGTGTCAGTGAGTCATAAAATGAATATTTATCCCAAAATTTGTCAGAAAAAGTGCAAGTACACATGAGCCTACAGATTTATATAGTAGTATAGATTACAAATTAGGTATTTTATCGCTTCAGTGCCCCATACTCAAAGGACCTAGGTTCCTGCATTATGGCAAGCGTGGTTTTAAACCAATACCCATCAATTGTAGCGATGACTTGACTTCAATGATGGAGGCCTTGGCCAGCAGTGGGCTAGCGTTGCCAGGTGTCATTTTCAGGGGTCTAGTGACAGGTCCTAATTTACCCTGGATCGGGACGCCAAATGTCCCCGACTTTTCGCTAACCTCCTTAGTGTGTAGTAAGATCGATAATTTTGACAGCAAAAATGAATTCTATCTCCCGCGGCGGGAAAAACTTATTAATATTAGCACATTTTTTGAAACGGACATTTCTTTATGCGGAAGTTTCTAACGTCAAAGACGCATTGAAAGTAGCAGACAGAGCAAAGACCTAACGACATTACAGAAATAGCACAAATTATTTGAAACACAAAATATTCATAACCTGCAAAAAATATTTGCCTTTATGGCATTAATACCAGTTTCAAATGCCGCAACAACTTTTTTAGCAATTGTAGGTAAGTAGTTGTCCCGATTTGAAATCCCAAATCCCGATCGTTTTTACCTTCCGTCCCGAAATTTGACACACTGGACCTGACAATACTAAGTGGGGCAGAATATAGGCTATTTTACTTTTACTAGCATTTTATAATGTTACTAGCGGCCGCTCGCGGTTTCACCCGCGTGGTTCCCGTTCCCGTGGGAATATCGGGATAAAAAGTATCCTATGTGTTAATCCAGATTATAAACTATCTGTATGCCGAATTTCATCCAAATCCATTCAGTAGTTTTTACGTGAAAGAGTAACAAACATCCATCCATACTTACAAACTTTCGCGTTTATATTATTAGTAGGATATGTTACACACATTAACTAGATACCAATAAGACGAATCAAGTTATTTTTTTGTTTTTATTATATTTTATATGTCTTTTGTAATTACTATATAGTCGTCCTCCTCTCCGCTTCCAATTGCGATGTCCGGCAGGGTCCATAATTTGTACTTTTAATATGTAAAATTACATCTGAGAATATTTTCACGGTTGCAAAAAGTATTGAGTATTCAATCACAAAAAAAACCCTGGTGAACAATTTAAAGACAGTAGTTAAAACATGCGTTAATGATTTCAATATTTAAATGCAAAGATAATGGGATTCAAAAGGCGTGGGCTGACTAATGTTCAATGAAATTGTTGATGATATTAACTGGACGAGCCCTAAGTGCCGGCGCTTCAAAGGCACTTTGAAGAGAAATAAAAACTTAGTAAATAATATTTATAAAATATTGTGAAAAAATTAAATGCACCCCACCCAGCCAGGAATCGAACCTGGGTCCTCCGCAATCCGGGCGGCTGCACTGACCATTATGCTACCTCTGGCTCGGGGAAGCCTTCCCGGTAGCATTATATTTTATAAATATTGAATTCAGCGTGCAGCAATTAACACTTAAAAATAAATAAATAAAATTAATAAATAATAATCCCAATAAATTGAATAAATGGGTTAGTTTCGTTTCGGCACCTTCCCAATTCGACACCCATGATTTTATGAACTCGATAAATTTAAATCACGGAGGTACCTACAGTCACACCAAAAACTGCCTTACAAATAAACAAAGAATAAGGTCCGAATAGTTATGTTTTGCCTCTTTTACTCTAATTTGAAATGACGTTTACATGACAGGAACAAAACACGGAATAACCATTCGGAATTATTCTTTGTTTATTTGAAAGGGGATAAGTGTCGTTACCTCGGTGGTCGAATGGCAAAGAGCTCGGCTAGATATCCAGAGGTCATGGATTCATTTTCCAGGTCGGGCAAATTGTTCATCGTTTGCTTAGATTTGTGTGATGGTCATGAATGTTGTGCCTGATTGGCTCAGTAGTAAAGCTTGTTCTAAGCTCCTACCAACCTTACCAAATAACTTTAGTAAAATATCCCCTCGCAGCGCATCGAACCCAGGGCCTCTTGTCCGAGACTGGTAGACCACTTGACCACAAAGGCGGTTAATGCAGAAAGAAAATATAATGAGTGTGGTATACTCCCACGGGTCCAGGCCACGAGGTCATCCGCGCCCGGGCGTCGAACACGACCCATCCGTCATCGTCACGCGCCGAGGCAGCGGCGCCGCGATAACATCGATCTATCGGACCTTGTTTGTTTATCGATTGTTACGGGAAATCGATTTGTCAGTCGATTATTGTGATATTACCTTGGTACAGTACAGAGGGAACGTGACCACTATTCCGTTGCCACGAAGATGTTTAAGGAAACATTTTTTAGACGCACCACCTCCGATCCAAAAGCCTCGGAGAATCTAGAATAGGACAGAGACATGCTTCTGTGATGCCATCTCCTCTAGAAACCCTCTAAGGATGTTTTGATCACTTGACTTGAGGAACCCTTTAGGTTTCTTGCCGCCGTCGCCATCCCTTCTATAAACCTTTTAAAGACGTTTCAGTTACACGACTTGAGGAACCCTTTAGGTTTCTTGCCACCGTCGCCATCCCTTCAACCTTTTAAAGACGTTTCAGTTACATGAGGAACCCTTTAGGTTTCTTGCCGCCATCGCCATCCCTTCTAGAAACCTTTTAAAGACGTTTCAGTTACACCATACCGCTTGAGGAACCCTTTAAGTTTCTTGCCGCCCAAAAAGCCTAGTTACACTGCAAAGGCCATTGGCGGCCAGCAGCAAACGCTTTAAAAAAACGAGCGAGTCTTAGTAGTCGCGTATGATGTGTAACATTTGACATCTCACCTTAGTAATAAGCAATTATAACAATATATTCTGAAAAAAATGGGTCAGGTATTATTCGAAATGATTTTGCATAACGAAGAATAATTCTTTATAATGAAAATCCATCCGACGGCCAACTCTACCACCGCACGCTCCTCCGTTAAATAAAATGGCGCGCGCTCTGCACCACCGTATGGTTGACTGGTAGAAAATGGCTCAGGCATTAAGGCCGCCATCTAATATTTTGTTACAAAAGTTTAAAATAAATAAACAAAATAAACATGCAAAAATTTATCTATTCCATTTCTAAATATTTATTAAATACTAGCGGCCGCTCGCGGTTTCACCCGCGTGGTTCCCGTTCCCGTGGGAATATCTAGATAAAAAGTCCTATGTGTTATTTCAGATTATAGACTATCTGTATGCCGAACTTCATCCAAATCCATCCATCCGTTGCAGCGTGAAGAAGCAACAAATATACGAACATACACACAAACTTTCGCATTTGTAATATTAGTAGGATTTAGAAATGAAGGTGATAGTGAAAAAATTTAATGCCTACCCGACCCAGCCAGCCATTCCATTTCTATTCTACTAGTGTTATGCCAGTTATGTCAGATAGTGTATTCAGAACTTTTATATCTATAATTCTCGGATGAGGACTTCAAACATACCTAGTTAAAGTACTTAATCCATATTTTGATGTAATTTTTAATCAATTAATTAGTCGATTAATTTACAGAATGTGGACTTATTTCTTTACTCGTATAAAGCAACAGACATTGTCATTGATATTCAATTATCTTACCGCTTCAAAGTGTTGCTAAATAGCAATTTATTTCGCTTTAACAGATATTAAATTCAACGATTATCCTGACCCAATTATTTTTAAGTATACAACTTAACGGCTGTTTATAATTAAAAGGACCGATAGTTAAAACGTTAATTACAACCAGCTACGGCTAAGTTAATTTTCTTTTGCATTTCGAAAGCTGTTTTGTACCCGACTTCAACCATTAACAACATAACGCTTGGTCGGCGAAATTTAATTTACAGCTCTATTTTGTCAATTTTAATAAACAAACAGAGAAAACGCTCGTAAATTTAACAAAGGCCACTCGAGGAGCGTTAAGCCCGTCCAACGGAACGCCCATTTAGTGGATTTCGTAATAACTAAGCCAAGGGGATCGACGAATAATAATATCTTGACAGCCAAAGCCGCTGCGCTGCCCATGTGGTCATGCCAACTTTTCGGGAGAACTCCTAAAAACCTATCCGCACATGACGCCTCGTCCAAAATCCAAAGAGATCTCACGCTGGGTCCCGGAAAAAAAATATTCCTTCCCTCTGCCAGTTCTTTTCTCGAACAGTTTTTTTTTTTCTTAAACCCATTGTCATTGACGCATCCGACTCCGACCCATAGACTCTTTATTAACAAGATTTTGAATATACCATTGTCGCTAACACTTTCCAAATTTCAAAATTATATATTTTTTTATTCTCGTACAGTTTGGACATTTCGCTTGAATTATCGCCGGCCAGTTTTGTTAAAAGGTTTAAGATGCCGATTGCTCTTTTTTTCATAAATGTCGCTTTTGACGTGGGTGAGCGCGTGTATAATTGTTATCAGGTAGTTTGGAGCTCGGATTTTGTAATATATGGATAATTAAAGGACGGCTTAAGGTGGAATTTTTGTCAAAGTTTATCGGCGTTTTGATTGAGGTTACGACTTCGGGCTGTTACGTCGCCTCTATGGGCCGTGAAGACGTTATTCGGGGCCGGGCGGTAGCTTTATGGTACCATAATAATATTCGGAGCCTATCTCGTTTCATAGCGATCGAGAGTCGATTTGTCTTGCTGCATTATAAAAACATTGAAACTGGCCGTTAATGCTCGGCGATCGTAAAAAGTGTGTAGACCTCCTTTGATCAGCTATTATTAAATATTCGACTGTTTTGTTTTTCTTTTTTTTAACTAGTAATATTGTATCTGTAACTGACTTCTTAGGCGTGGTATTGGGTTTAATATATACATTATGTGATGTTGCTGGCCGGTCGATGTTATCATTTTATTGCTATTCTGACACCTGCATCGATCAAAGTTGGAGTTAACATAAGTTCTGTGTACGTTTATGCGCGCTAAGAGGCTGGACGCTTATCACGCGATCTTGTAGTTGCATTGACATAGAAACAGCAACCACACACGAGCAAGTTTTCAGAGTACAGCACACTTTGGTCATATTTTATGGTGCTTAAATGGAATTTATGTTTCAGGTTTAACATTTATGACAAACAGTTGTATGTAATTGTTTTGTAAAATCCTGGTAAGAACAAATCTTCTACAACGACACTATAGCGTAGGTGGCGCGTTAAACAATTTTTATACAATTTTTTTTAAATATATGCATGGAACATGGAAAGAGCTAATTTCATCCAAAAAAAAATATTAAGGCACAAAACAAACTTAGGTGGCTATACTTTATGTATATATGTATACATATATATTATGTATCGATGGGCCCTATGTATAAGGGCCAAAGTTCTTGTGCTTTTACCAACCGACGTTACGTAACACGTTGAAACTTGGAGAGCCTCTTGAAAAGTTATTATTCTGCACATTGTTGGCCTTATACATAGGACCAATCGATATTGCCTCTGGACTTGCAAAAAACAATGAGGTAGGAAGAAGGTCGAAGGTCAAAGTTTTTCGCAAACACTACTGTTATTGTCCACTACCAGTCTTCCCGTGACCACAGACCCTAATAGGGCTAAAACGTCAGGCTGAACTATGTTATGTTATGTTAACAAAAGATAGTAGATCCGTATAAATCGTTTCATTTCAATAGGTCTTACGAGCAGTAGAAAGCCTATTTTAATAGAGACACATGTAAGTCAGCGGCTTTCCACTCCTCTTTCATTAAAAAGCGGATGCGACTGTTGCAGCAAACGGAGCTTATAGGAAACATTACTTAAGATACGTTCGCGAAACTCTCTAAATAGAGACATTCGTTACCTGCACGTTACAACCGAGACAAAGCAGCCAATCCCGTACGGAAAAACAACAATAACGCCATAACAATGTCAACTAATTAACTCGCCTCGCTCAACTGCCGCCATCTTACCGAAAATACGACGTTGTAAATTTATAATTGGAATTGCTCTTTCAGACGTCGCGGCGGACACTAATCGAATGTCGCTGACGGCCTTCAGTTGTTTATTCAAATAAAAACCATAAACATTAATGATTGCAATGTTTAAGGCGAAGGTGTGTGAGCGTTCCAAATTCAAAACGTTCAGAATGCATTAGAATTTAAATTTAAAATTGAAAATGGAGTTCACTTTTCTTCTTTTTCTTCGTTAATGACTTGTTTTGTGTCTTACTGCCGAATACGATTCCGCCAATATCACGTAAATAGCCAGTACGCGCAAAGCATATACTTAATCGAATTAAAAATTGTCCTGCTTTGTTAGTGGTAAGTTTATAATTATTATTTTTATAGAAAGATTAATAACAGTCATGTTAACACATTCGAAGAGTTAATAGCCCTGTTAGAAATGGGTTCACGACAGTAATCTAACGAAGCTATAGGCTAAGTATCTGGCTACCGACGACGCCGACGACGCTTCAATTAGGTTTATTTTATATTGTTTAAAGATTACGAAAACATCATCGATTAAATAAAGAATTATTGCATTTATTGTTTTCTAAAGTTTACGCGAACACTACACATTGAAATGAAACAACTCTCCCTGTGACCACGGACCCTGCAAAGGGTTCAAATATAGATAAACATTATTTAAAAGTAATGTGTAAAATAAACGCGAGTAGATCCGTAAAAGTTGTTTCATTTCAATTATTGCAAAATTTCTGACTGTATGAAATGATCCGGTTTTGAAACCACAACATACTGCAAAACCAAAGAACACTGTTAATCAAATTTGGCGTAAAACGGCATAACAATGTCAACTAATTAGCTCGCCTCAAACCTAAAACGGAACGACCCCGGTTAAAATAAAACACAGTGTGCAAGTAACAAAACTAATTATGAGTTTCCTACGTTTGAAGGAAGGTTGTTTTTATTAGCATATCGTCTTTGAATAACTACTTAGTTAACGCGCCTCGCGCCGCTCGGTGAAATATCGACGTTGCATCGTCTTTGGAGTGTGTCAACGAATTCTGGGCAGATGCACATTAATCTCTACGATGGCGACTATTAATCTAAAGTCGTGTTCAAGGTAACGCCTCTGTGTCTGTATTGTCTAGTGGCTAGACCACCGGTTTAGACCCAGAGGTCCCGGGTTCGATGTCCCAGTGGGGTACATGTTTGTGTACTCGGTTTGGTAGGTGGTAGGGCTTGTTTGTCCACCTGGCTAGCTACCACCATCTTATCTAAATATGTCACCATTAACATCAATGTTTGTAGCATTGTTGTGTTCCGGCAGCTAGAGATAAGATAGCCAGTGCCTCACTAGCTGAGGATCCCGGGTGAAGAGCGCTTCCATCATTGGCCTTATCATGACTTAACATCAGATGAGATCAAGGCACTGTGCTTAGCCGTTAATATACGCCTCCCTGGCTGAGTAGCCAAGCGCTTGACCCTAGATTCTGGGTTTAATTCTCTGGTGGGTAACCACAGAACCTCTTTCTTTGTGTTTTGTGTGGGTAACTATGAGCTCTTAAAGCAGCCGACCCGATCCGAACCCTTTGGAGAATCTAGTAGGGCACTGGGACACGCACTAATGCGTGATGCCGTTCCCAATAAAATACTTCTGACGGTGCTTCGTTTCACACGGCTTGAGGAACCCCTTAAATTTCTCGCTGCCCCCAAAAAAGCCCAAAGAAGCTGAAAACAGCGCTCTCTCAAAAAAAATCTTAAAGCAGTCTTGTAGCAGTGTTATTGCGGTTGTGAAAATTAAACGCGTTTAGCGACATCTATACACGCTTCTCGCTAACTACCACCATCTTATCTAAATAAATAAATAAACTTTCCTACACTCACACCAATTATCTAGCCCAAGAAAAGCTTCGTTATGAAACTCGTTAAAAATGGTTACTAGACAACGGATAAACATACTTAAAAAACTTAAATACATACTTATTATACATAGAAAACACCCAGACCCGAGACAATTTAGAAAAACAATAATTTCTAAATTGACACGACCGGGGATCGAACCCTGGACCTCAGAGATGGCGACACCATGAAAACCGGTGTACAAACCACTCGACCAAGGAGGTCGTCAATTTTGACGATGATGATTTCATCATCATCATCATCTAAGACAAAAGACGTCCGTCCACTGCTGGATTTTTCTTATCTAAGTATGTCGCTATAACATAAATTTTAATAGCATTGTTGTGTTTCAATAGATAGAGGTAAGATAACCAGCTCGTCAATGGTTGAGGATTCCGGATGAAGTGATGCGCTACCACCTTTAAACTTTTCATCTCTTAATATCTGGTATTTTTTTATTTTTTATTTATTGATTCACAAACTTGATTACAAACTTAAACTTAATAATTAAACATACGTACAGTTACTTATATTAAAACATGCAGTAGTTTGTATCCTACAAGATGTGAAAAATTATTATAATCACCTTGTAAGAGAAATATAAAAAAAAACTAAATAAAGCAATAAACCCATATTCTTAGCAAATAAATATACTAATTATCTATAGTAAGTAAGTATTTCTACTTTTTTAAACAATGAAATATTTTTATTTGTATTTGTATTTTTACCCGTAAGATATAAAAAATACACCATTTTTTGGTGTTGCAACAACGACAAAGAAACAATTTACCAAACTCTTCCGTTTGCCCTCTGCCCAGCAATGGGACAGTGTGGGCTAATGACTTCACTGCCTCCGAGACGTTTTTTATTTAGCGTCCGGCGCACGCGCACGTCTTCATTTGCAACAATGGCGCTGTAAAATTAAACACTGCGGTTATTGCTGATTGTTCTGAAGCTTTAATACTTTTAATGGCTGTCTCTGAACGGCCGGAGGAATATGGCGGGACAGAGAAAACGGGTTTTTTTTTCTTTCTTTCGTAGGTATACAGATAACGAAATGCAAATAATTATTTTTTATGTTGTTGACGCTGGGAGAGTTTTAGTCGTGACTCTTACTTACATAATGCTCGCAATACGCGAAATAGAGACGAATATAAATGTAAGTACACACGCCAGCACGCAATGACGTCATCCTACCACAAACTGTCAAAATTTCTCAACAGATTTTGATCTTTATTCCTGTATGATTTGGTTGAAAATGTATTGAAGAAATTTGTCAGTTTTGGATAGTTTTATGTGCGGCCGTCTGTACATCCAATCATACTTAGGAAGAAAGAGAAAGACGTACTTAAAAGTGATGAGTCCATTCTGAAAGATTGCTTTCTTGAGCTGGCTTTGTGTCTTTGAATTGAAATTATATGTTCAATACTGAGTTTGAATACTGAAATGAAATTATACGAAATTAATTTATATTCAAGTAAACATGTTAGATAAGCTGTTTATCAATGGTCTCAAAATATTATGCCTACCCATTCAGGAAGTCTTTTAGCTGTGCAGAAGAACGTGCGCAAGAAACTGGACAGCTTTGTATATAAGTAGCGACATTTACAACATTATTTATGTTGTTACCAAAATAAGCATAAGTTAACAAATACTTGAAAATGTTTTTAATTAGAAATACCTGTGAGTGTTTGGAGCATTCAAACTCATGCAAATTTTGTCTTCTGTGTAACTAGACATTTTATCATAAGCTTTTCTATAATGGTGGTTTTAAGTTTAACAGTGTTATGGAGTATATTACTATACAGTACTTAGTTTATTCGAAACCTGAAAACTGTTTGTTCAGAATCAGTAATAGAATCAATTTCAATATTTTTTATACCATGTTACATTTTGAAAAAATAATATTTACAAAATCTCAATTAAAGTATACCCTACTAAAAAACAAAACACAAAAAGCTTGTAACTTCGTGAGTTTTCAAGATATTTTTTTTTTGTACCTACTGATTCTTTAAATGAAAATATTTGACCCGTGTTTCGATTTTCGTATAAACTAAAAATAAGGTTGTATAAGTAGTTTTGGTATGTCTTACCAAAAATGTAGTTCGTGGAATAATGTGACCAAGTAATAAAATTTAAACGGGAATACTAATTGTCCAGAACTCATTAATACAACTCCACATATTTACTACATGAAAACAAACATTTGTTTTAGTCGGCCTGTGGCCACTGCTGACCGATACCACTCAGTCGAAACGTCGGGTACCTAGGTACTTAAAAAGTAGGTATGCCTAGGATGCCTATAAGTACATAAGAGTTACCGTTAAACTAGGTATATCAAAAATTTTCGTTCGACAATAAATTTATCGGAAAAAGAAAATTATAAAATAGAAAATTGATCATAGATATGTAACATTGAATTAAAACTTACGTACCTGCATACAATATAACAAAAGTCTATGAACACTTTGTGTCAGTGACATTAAATTTATTGATTACTAGTTGTCGCCCGCGACTTCGTTCGCGAAGACTGCACTATCCCGCAGGAACCTGTTACCGGGATAATAAGTATCCTATGTCCTAGTCCGGGTCATGGTCTGTCTATGTGTAAAGTTTCATCCAAACCCGTTCAGCCATTATCACGTGATGCGCGGTCAAATAAACAGACAAACAGACAAACATACAAAAATTCTAAAACCTGTTGGAACGTGTTCTGTTATCGATTCTAAGTATCCCCAACCAACTTTTGTTCAAATATTTTCCATGTACAGACTTTCGACCCTGTTTAGCTTTATTATAGTATAGAATAGATTGAAAGAACCGTATAATTGTCGTGTTCGTCGTAGTAAGTATAGTTGCAGATTTTGCTTTCTGCTTGAAACAAATAGAAAGCTTAAAAAGAGCTGTGAAGCTCTATACAGTATTAAAATATAATGTTGAAGCTCTAAATAGAGTCTTCATGGTAATAAAGCATTGGATTTCTGTTCGCATTTGAATAGTACAATTCCAACAATGGGCAGAGCGTGTAGCCACGAAATATAGGCACTGCAGAAAGTAAGTTTCACACATGACGCGCTCAAACAACGCACGCATAGACAACTCTCACGAAAACGGAACTCGCAACAGTTTCGCTCAGACTGTTCCGAGCTGTTCTGAGATTCCTGTCCGTGAGAGGGTCTACTTGTGTGGTGCTCGACCGCGTCATGTATGAAACTTACTCTCTGCAGTCTACTTATTTCGTGGTGTAGCGGCGCGGGCGCTGCGCAGGCGCACACATTCCAGCCGAGATAATGTCTCCGGCTCGCGCGCTAAGCCTCCGCTATCTCAAATCTCATTTGCCGTTGTCTCACCATTTTACGTCTTTATCATAACAAACTCCTCGTTTTAACAATAACACAGACATAATATTTGCTCACTGATCCCCACATCCTCGGTTTGTTGGCGGATGCCAAACGGTAGCGCTCAAAATGATGACATACGGCTCTATCTTATCTGTGACCACTCTGCAACATATGTTACACGGCGCCTAATGGAGCACCTAAGCTAATTCAACATTTCAGCCCTAAAACTCGATTCGGCAACGCAATCGGCGCGCGAACAAAGCGTGTGCCGTTTAGGAGCGGCGATGTTGATTTGTTTTTCTTTTTTTTTTAATGGAGACATTAATGACGTTCCACAATGGGAGCGCACCTCCTCGGAGCGATCGGTTCCTGAACGGGCCCACTAATTTCGCGCCCTTTCACCTGTCAATCAGACGTCGGTCGCGGCGTGAGCGCGCCGTACTGCCAATAGCAACGCCGAGTCGTTGCGAAAACGGCATTCGCAAATTGCATTGCGTTTAGCGAAATGCGATGTTTTACAATTTTTACTCGTTTATAGATGGGTTTGCTCTTGACCTCAATCTGTGCGGAGAGGTCAAGCTGAGGTTGACAAAGAAGTGAGATAACACAGAAGGTCTATCAGCATTATTTTGTAAGACGTTTTCATGTCCGCGAAACTCAGACATTAGCAACATATTGAAATGAAATCCTTTGCTGTGCAAATTATTATGAATGATGAAGCAAAACGCTTGGTTCTGATCCTCAAAACTTTCACCATAGGTATAGGTACTGCGTATATACTGTGATCGATCACAGTTAAAAATTTAAATAATAGAAGTCATGCAGATTTTTTGCTCTCTCCTATGAAGAACCTACATTATCCAACTATCAAATTCGTCTACGGGCGAACTGTACCTACTCCGTAATAAGATGTTAATGTAACAATTTAATGTTAAATACGATTAAATGGTAACTGAGTGCGGAAACGTCGGCAGCCATTAATGTTTTCGCGCTACGATTTGGTACGTCAAGCGAATAGCGTTTGGCGCGGAAATCGCTCGTCCCGAAAAGAGTCGGTCGTCGGCGGCGGCGCCGGCGCACGCGCACGCTCACTATCGCGTGTCCGTCGCGTCAGATTGATACTCTTAATGAGACATACGGCCGTCCAAACGGTCATAATGACACATTAGATTGATGTCACACGAATTTAACGTGGAATATTTTACATGAACATTGGAGATGTAAAAGGTCTGTCTGTCAATGTTTTTCGTATTCTACATTCTCGTAATATTGGCTGTTTAGGGAAGGCATACAGATTTGTAATTAATAGTAGGAATTTTGTAAAAGGTATTTTTTTTAAACTATTGTAGATTAAATGAAATGTTACGATATTCTTGTTAGGTTCTCAAGAAACGTAATAAGTACATAGCTCTATAGTTTATTTGAACAAACACAAAGTGTTGAAAAAAATCCACGAGCGGAATACGAACCCGCACTCCATGACACGCCGGGTCACTGCCAACTATGCTATCGTGGCTCAATCCAACTCGCCGGAATTAATCAACACTATCTACTTTTACTTTATAAGCCAAAGGAGCCCGTTCAATGTCGACAACTACGTCATCAACATCCGATCTTAACATTTTTACAAATATTGAAAGATCAGTTATGAATTAGACAAGTAATTTATGATTATTTACATATATTTTTTTATTGAATAATAAAAATTCCACGAGCGATATTTTCTACACTGTCTTTTTTCAAATTGTAATTTGTTGTTTGTAAAACTATATGTAAATAATCATCTAAGTACTTATGATTTATTTTTATTATTTATTAATTATCACACATGCAGTGTTAAAAACAAAAATAGGCAAAAATGGCTTAAATAGGCTTTGTAAAATGTTTTTGTTTTGTATAATTTTTATCGCAAATTTTATTGCGAACAAATTACAAAAACACAAATGTTAAAAAAATAAATAGTGTTGAATAATTTCGGCGGGATGGTTGAACCACGATAGCTCAATTGGGAGAGCACCTGACCCGGTATGTCAGAAGGGTGCAGGTTCAAATCCTGCTCGTGGAAATTTTTTCAACATTTGTGTTTTAGGCTTCGTAAAGTTTACGTCATAGAATACCGTTTTTTTAACACAATAGAGAAATGCTTTGCTTTGATCTCACCTTATGGTAAGTGGCGATAAAGCCGACACTTCATCCGGAATCCTCAAACACAGAAACTTGGCCACCTTACCTATAACTGATAGACCTCAAGAGTTCATGCTGCTATGGCGATAGGCTCAGATAAGGTGGTGGTAGCAACATCAGGATCTTGATCAATCTCGCCCACAAGAAGTTAACTTGATTGGGTCTGATCTGAGGCTGGATGTCTGAATGTCACCTGATGATGTATATTCTACAGAGGGTGGTGTTTTGAATTTATATGTGTGATGTATTGTACCAAATAAAGATGTTTTATAGTCTACCTACATTATGTCAACCACGGTAGAAGATAAATTGTTTGTCAATTAATGGAAACACATACCTCTGTTCCTGTGTACGTAGACCGCAAAGGGTTTGAATGATCTCGTTAATTTGAAGTATTACTATTTCTAATTATTTTGGAATTTTGCGTTCATAATGGTATGTATATTATGTTACAACTTAAAAAAAACTAGAAAAAATCAAGCAGCCTCAGGAAACTCGAGTTGGAATCGAACCCACGACCTTTGGATCCGGTCCAATGCTCTGACCGCTGACAGAGTGAACGAGAGTGCGGCAACAGTGCCGTGACCTTGAATCGACGTACCGAGCTGTACCTACCGGCTAGGGTTGAGTCACACATAGTTAATTTATTATTGTGTGAATTTGGGTGTCTTTTATATCGTAAACTTACCTTGTTATATCTGTCGGCAAAGTAAAAAAGGAGAACTGGGATTATGGTTGTGTGTGTTGAGTCATACACAGCAGGTTTTTTTTTTCAGACCTTTATGCAACAAAACTCGCAATCGCGACACCCAAACCAAGAAAAATACGTGTATACTGATCGGCAGCGCTCAGTGACATAGGTACTTGTTATTCTCCGTTACTACAGCAACATACGCTGCCCGATCCGCGTTTGCTGGGACAGCCCGCGTCATCGCGTACTCCTTTCCCGTGCTTTTTTTCTGTGTGCTAGCTAATGTAGGTGAACTACGAGTTGGTGTGCGTGCGTTTCGGAGCGCTTGTATGAAGTTGCCGCACTTTCGTTCACTCTGAGCTACCAAAAGTCCATTTTTCTAGTAATATTTTTTTCTTGAACTATTACATTAGGCATATAAAGAAACAAAAGAAGTATCTATCGAGGAGTTCTAACTTACAGTACCAAGAAGTAATGATAGAGAAATAAAGCTTATTGTGTTTAAAAAAAATATTGTTAATGACAGTAATCAATTTGTCAAATAAAAAGCAAAGACTACTTTTGGTTTTTTAATCTACTCGCGATTATTTTACACACTAGCGGCCGCTCGCGGTCTCACTCGCGTGGTTCCCGTTCCCGTGGGAATATTGGGATAAAAAGTATCCTATGTTTTAATCCAGTTTATAAACTATCTGTATGCCGAATTTCATCCAAATCCATCCATTCGTTGTGATGAAGAAGCAACAAATATACACACATACATAAACACACAAACTTTCGCATTTATAATATTCGTGTGATTTACACATTAATTTAATTTAATGTTTATCCTGAGTGACGTTTTGAACTCTTGCCAGGGTCCGTGGTCACAGGGGGACTAAGGTATTGGTCGTCTCACAGATAATTAGTAACTTGCTTATCCTATTTAAATTTATGTGTAAAATAAATGCTACAGTAGATCCGTAAAAATGGTTTCACTTCAAATTACTACTTACATTTAAGTACTAAGATTAAATAAATGCTGTCTGCAAATGTTGTCAAATAGAAAAAGAGATTAGTGCTTAGCTTAGATGTTATTGAAGCTCAACTGCTCCTGCCGACATCCTGGTACAGTCAGCAACGGAAATTGCTAACCACTTTAATACCAGTTAACGAGAAGTTGATAGGCGCCTAAGTAAGTATTAGATTATTTTATTGTTTGATATACGAGTATTTATTTTTTTATTTATTTATTTGGGAAAACATACAATACAATGAAGCATAAAGATATTACATAAAAACAGTGCATAGATCAGTAAAGTTTCCACTAATTACTAAATCGTTTAAGTTAGATAAAACAGAATTTATATAATTATAACACTAAATTTAACCTCTAACAAATTTTAACCTTTAACAAACACAAAAAAAAAGAAGAAATCCGTTAACAATTTTACTATTCTCTGCAACAACGTTTAAAAGTACCAATCGTGTCATTAAGAATATCAGTATCCAAATTGAGTTTATTATAAAGTGAACACGACCGATATAAGAAGTATAATAGAGTATAATATTTTTGTTGGTTGGTTAGAGGAGTTTTACCAAAGTTCTTTCTGTAATAACACGTGTTGTAAGACTATTTTTAATTCAATCTACCGTACAATTCTTAAATATTTATAAAATTTACAAAATACAGTGAAAAAATTAAACGCCTACCCGACCCAGCCAGGAATCGAACCTGGGTCTTCCGCAATCCGGGCGGGTGCACTGACCGCTATGCTACCGGGAAGGCTGACGTAGACGCTGAATTTTGTCACTGCTTTTGTAATTTTTAGAGTGCTAATAGCGGCACCGCGCCATCTATCCAACGGTCATTGCAACCGTTGGCTATGCAGATTCATCTTTGCAGATGAAATACTACAAATTTGATAACACAACGCTATAGTAAATTTTTACTTTTTATTTTCAAGTGCTAATTGCTGCACTGAAGCTAAATTAAATATTTATAAAAATTACAAAATACAGTGAAAAAATTAAACGCCTACCCGACCCAGCCAGGAATCGAACCTGGGTCTTCCGCAATCCGGGCAGCTTCAGTGCAGCAATTAGCACTTGAAAATAAAAAGTAGAAATGTACAATTCTTAGTTTATAAAAAAAAAAAAAAATTTCAATACTACTTGAAATTGGCTTAATGCTAAACACGAAGCCATTAAATAGGATATTATAATAACTAGTGGTCGCCCAGTGGTCGAAATTCGACCGTAATTTTATTATGGCTGCACGGATGTCATGAAAAAATTAAAAAGTTAGAATGTGAGTTTGAATTGGCATTGACAGATTTCGGCCGCTCCTCTTGCATTTTTGAAACTTTTGAAACTTTTTATGCGAGTGTGGCAAATACATGGTAGTGTGTGTAATGTTTGTTTTATTGGTTTAATGTATTTTTATGCATAATTTTTTTTAAATATTAACATTCAGATACCTCTTTAGATTTCTCTTTAGAGACTATAAGTGTGCGAAATTTCATACTCCTCCGTCCGCGCAATTTTCGTAAAAAAGGGGTACAAAGTTTTTGCTTCACGTATTAATATATAGATAGTTGGTTTGACAAGGCACTAAAGTGTTCAGCGTCTTAACTGTGTTCAGAGACTCATATAAACAGACACTTTCATACTTAAATCTATTTATCTTCTTTTTTCTCCCTTTGACTACGTTAGCACGTCATCAGATAAATAATATAGACGCTAGTAGATTCGTAAAAAGTGTTTCATTTCAATTGATATATTTTTACGCATTGTTGAATTTGATGTAAAACATAGGTAATACAACAAGATGGACCGACGATCTGGTAAAGGTCGCGGGAAGCCGCTGGATGCGAGCAGCACAAAACCGGTCGTTGTGGAGATCCTTGGGGGAGGCCTTTGTCCAGCAGTGTACGTCTTTTGACTGAGATGATGATGATGATGATTATACAATTTATAAGACAATACCTTTATACTAACCTAGCTTTTAATATTTTTTTAACATAACACATATGGGCCCTGCCAACCGATTCCCTAATTAGAAATGAATGATATTCTATTCAACATTTTTTTTTGTAACCCATAATGTCCCAAAGAAGTATAGTCGACCATGAAATTGCTTTATCACTTTTGATAAAAACTTCCATTACAATAAAATTTCGCTAAGGCTCATTGTCAATAATGACAACGTATCTGACACTTGGTCTTTTAAACAAAAATAGAACTTGTTGTTTTATTAGATGCAAACTAAATTCACTTCTAAGGTGGTAAAGCAATTTCATTGTCGACTAATACAAGTCTCCCAAAAAAAAATATTCTAAAATGGCGTCAGTTCTAGGACATCCTGTACAAAAATGGCCGTCAGCTGTCAGGGCTGTTTGCTAGTGCTCCAACTGCTACTCAATGCGGTATCGCGCACTCTTGTGTCGCTGATACAACGATCGCTGGGCAAACAAGCGTTATAGCTTCATGGAATCACATCGATATTTTATTAACTTATATTTATTGACTTCGCTTATTTTTAATGTTGTTATTTCAAATCTAATCAAATAAAATTATTTGTTATTTCTACAATCCATATCATGCTTTTTACTAACCTAACTTCCTGCCTGATATTCTGTCTGTCACAATTGAAAACTCCTGGAAGTAAGATGCGTTCCAGGGATCAAAATCAAATATCCTGGATCTGCTTTAGCAGCATCCTATCTAGTAATCCAGGATATGCGTTAGCAGCGTTACTGTGCTAACTGCCTCTAACAAGAATTTTACGAGCATCAGATGTTTTGAAATTTCTCGGGACAGACAGAATCATCACCAGCTCATCAACGTTCCCACTGCTGGGGCACGAGCCTTCCCTATGGATGGATAGGGAGATCGGGCAATAAACCACCACGCGGACCCAGTGCGGATTGGTGGTTGTTACGACTGCTAATGCAGCCGGGGCCAACGGCTTTACGTGCCTTCCGAAGCACGGAGGAGCTCGAGATGATACATTTTTGGTCACCCATCCGATGACGGGTCTTTGCAAAAGTTGCTTAACCTTAGCAATCGCAGACCGGGCGCGTTAACCACTGCGCCATTGAGCTCAATACAGAATCACGGACAGGATAATCCGCGGGTAGAAGCTTTAAGCTATTTAAAGAACGCATTATGTTTTGTAAGTGTAGATTAAAGATTCTGGCGCCGGAGATATTGATTATATTGACGACCTCCTTGGTCAAGTGGTTTGTACACCGGTTTTCATGGTGTCGCCATCTCTGAGTTCCTGGGTTCGATTCCCGGTCGGGTCAAATTAGAAATTATTGTTTTTCTAAATTTTCTCGGGTCTGTGTGTTTTCTATGTATAATAAGTATGTATTTAAGTATTTTATGTATGTTTATCCGTTGTCTAGTAACCATTTAACGAGTTTCATAACGAAGCTTCTCTTGGGCTAGATAATTGGTGTGAGTGTAGGAAAGTTTAAGTTTAGTTAAGTTTATATGAAAAATAATTTTCTAAAAAGCTTTGAAAAGCGTCTTATTTTCTCGGAATTTCATAAGTTGTGACGAATAGAATTTCAGGCAGCCAACGCTACGGGTGGAAGCTAGTAAGCCAGCGATATAACTAATAGTGCTTCAGTGGTTGCAGATTCCGAGTAAGGTTTTTTTTTATTTGAGAGAGATTACTGATTCAAACGGCATTTTCAGCGTCACCGGGCTTTTTTGGGGGCGGCGAGGTACGTAAAGGGTACCTCAAGCCGTGTGAAACGAATCACCTTCGGAGGTTTTCTAGAGGGAACGGCATCACACACTTAAAAGTGCGTGTCCCTGTGCCCTACTAGATTCTCCGAAGGTCGGATCGGGCCGGGTAAGGTTTGTTTCCACCTCCAGCCTCATCTCACCTGATAGAAATGCAGGCTTAGTGCTGTTGTGTAATGAGAATTTTGAATGTTTGTATTAAAGTCTATTTTCATGTCTATTTAAATAAACACTGGAAGTTAATGTTGACCAATGGTCACTCTGAATTTGTCCTTATCTTAAGATAATAGCTAGGTGGAACAACAACTGTGCACATAATTTCTTAACTTAACAAGTTGTCCATTCAAAAGCGCTATTTTTCTGCAATCGTTCTTAAACAAAGCATTTTCCTGTAGCCAACCGGAAAATGCAGCGTTTTTCCGCAACTTAGTATAGTCGACCATGGAATTCATGGAACTTCCATTACAATAAAATTTCGCTAAGGCTCATTGTCAATGATGACAACGTATCTGTCACTTGGTTGGTTATACAAAAATAGAACTTGTTGTTTTATAAAATGCAAACAAAATTCACTTCTAAGGTGGTAAAGCAACTTCATTGTCGACTATACATAGTTTTGAGTTTTGTTGTATCCATTTGATGGTCACTGCAGCTGACGCTTGCAAGGCTATAACTTGCTCGTTACCAACGCTGAGGCTTTAGTTCCTGTTTCTCTGTAAAGTAAATAAATAGCCTATAACTGTCCCACTGTTGGGCAAAGGCCTGTATTGTCGAAATCAAGTCATATATAACTTATGTGCAACGTATTGTTTTCTAAAGTTTACGCGAACACTACACATTGAAATGAAACAACTTTTACAGATCTACTCGCGTTTATTTTACACATTACTTATTTAATGTTTATCATGATGTTTCGAACCCTTTGCAGGGTCCGTTGTCACAGGGAGGATAAACATTGAACAAGTAATGTGTCAAACAATCAATTTTGAACTTTACTGTTTGGTTATAAGAATCAATATTAATTGGAGAAAATTGACAGGTTTGGTTAGGTTGGTCTACCGCCGTGTGTATGGTCGACAATGAAATTGCTTTACCACCTTAGAAGGGAATTTAGTTTACATTAATAAAACAACAAGTTCTATTTTCGTATAAAAGACTAAGTGACAGATACGTTGTCATTATTGACAATGAGCCTTAGCGAAATTTTATTGTAATGGAAGTTTTTGTCAAAAGTGATAAAGCAATTTCATGGTCGACTATACATGGTCACAGCAAGATTAAATAGCACGCCAATTAAACGGGAGTTAATTCGTAAAACATAATATCATTTCAAAGACGAGTGTTTGCGAAAACTTTAGAAAACATCATTCAAAGATGCGTTTTGCACTGTCGGCCGGCTTTACCCCTACGACTAGGGTTGCTAACTATTTTTCAGGAAAATAAAGTAAATCTATCACTAACTAGTATAAAAAAAAGGATTTGAAGAAAAAATAAAGTATTTTCCAAATTTATTTATGCGTTGCGTTTCGTTACACTTCACCTTAGTCTGAGTATCATTCAGTAGTTCAGAAATTAAGTCAACGGGAATATTCCGTTTAAACGCACGCATTAGTCGGAAATAAAGTATTTTCCATACTTTATTTTCATTCAAAAGAATAAAGTATACGTTATTTTAAAGTATTGTTGGCAACCCTACCTACGACTAGGTCAACCTGAGCCTAGGTCCTTACCTCTAAAGGAGCCCTCGGGTTGTTTTTTTTTAATATATTTTACGGGTAAGCACAGTGCCTTGATCTCACCTGATGTTAAGTGATGATAAGACCAATGATGGAAGCGCACTTCACCCGGGATCCTCAACTAGTGAGGCACTGGCTATCTTATCTCTAGCTACCGGAACACAACAATGCTAAAAACATTGATGTTACGGCGACATATTTAAATAAGATGGTGGTAGCTAGCCAGGCGGACAAAGAAGCCCTACCACCAACCAAACCGAGTACACAAAGATGTACCCCATGCTGGGAATCGAACCCGGGACCTCTGGGTCTAAACCGGTGGTCTTAATCACTAGACCACAGAGCGGTTAACCCCTCAGAAAATTTAGTAAAAAACGTAGACACACATGTGTGGTTAGCACCACGCTTGGGTTGGTTGGTTTCCTTTAGAGACTTTCTGACGGTGTTTCGAACACACGGCTTGAGGAACCCTTGAAGTTTCTTTGTAAATGCCGTTTGAGACAACAGCAAACTCTAAACAAGGGCTGGACACAAGAACTTACGATAAACCAGGATTACTTCTAAATCCAAATCCATTGTAGAGTGTAACAAAATTCTGGTTTGTCTATAGCTAAACTTCTTCATACAAAAGTAGGCTCTAAATAGACAATATTTAAGTTCTAATGTCGCGTGCGACCGCGATCGAACATTGGCAACAGCTTCTGATCTTTTTAATTGGACATTGACATGTTAACCACAGCATGATCAGGCAAGGACAGTTGCGAGGACCGTCTCCATTGACTTCTATGCTTTTCTATTTTACTAATCCGGTAGTCGAGTAATAGGTGTCGTAGTACCAGTTTCCGACACATTAAGAGCGTTTACGCCGCAATGAAAAAAAAACATACCTAGTAATTAGAGATAGAAAATCAAATTATGCTCAACAAACTATCTGAATGAAGTAATTTAGCATTTTTACGTCACCTAATAAACACATGACATGTTATGGTTTAGTTAAATATGGCGTTATAGTTAAAAGTGGCCGTAACGTCTTATTTAACTAAACCATAACATGTGAGGTGTTCATTAGGTGCTGTAAAAATACTAAATTACTTCATTCAAATAGTTTGTTGAGCATAATTTGATTTTCTATCTCTAATTTTTAGATATGTTTTTTTTTCATTAGTGGCGCTAGTGTGCGGCGTAAACGCTCTTAAACAAGTGTTCGACATGAGATTGCGTCGGTAAACAATATAAGAATTTACTGGTTGACATGACAACTAGAAAGCATGTGGTTTTTTATTTTTTTGGAGAAAGATTGCTGATGGCCTCAAACGGTATTTTCAGCTTCACCGGGCTTGTTTGGAGGCGACGAGAAACTTAAAGGGTTCCTCAAGCCGTGTGAAAAGAAACACTTTTGCAGGTTTTCTAGAGGGAACGGCATCAGTCACGTACTTAATTAATTAATTATTAATTAATTTAATTATTAATTAATTAATTAAGTACCAAGTAAGTAATTAATTAATTTAATTATTTAATTATTTATTTAAAATTCATCACATAAAATAAATAATAATATATCATATTCTTAAGTGTGTGTACCCTACTGATTCTCCGAAGGGTTCGGATCGGATCGGGAAGCGGGTGGTATTTATACGAGTAAAAATAGATAATCGCCATCAAGTCTTGTCTGTCTCTTCTGGGCAGAAATAGCCACTTTTGGAAGTACCTAGTACCTAGTACCTCGTAGTAGGTAGGTAACCAAGCAAATATTGTAATCTTTCACTCAAATAAACGCCCTTATCTAGAACTTATGTAAGTAACGAGACATAGTGTGAATGCAGAGTGAGTTCACTAGAGTGAATGCACTCCAATGGCGTTAGAGAACAATACCAAAAAAAAACATTTTGTAAAAAATAATACGAGTAATATTGTCTTTCATTCATGAACTCTAGATTACGTTTCTGCTTCGAACCGCGCACATCTAACAGCGTGTCAGCCCGTGAACCATCCCCGGACTGACATCATCATTGCCAGCAAGCCATTAAGTCCTCATCGCCGCAAAAGGTTAACGCAACTGCTGCCGCCGCCCACCTGCGACGAACTGCCCCGATTTATCGGCCGGCTAATACCGACCGCATCCGATAAATCCATCAAACATTCGCATCACAACGTGTTAATTCAAGCGCATAAATCGTCAGCGGATTTACGTTATGTGCCACGGAATCGACGCTGCGTTATAAACCAGCCGAATCGAAAACACCCATCGCGAGATGACGTCTTCCGATCGACAGGTGTCCCTTGAACCGGCCTTCTGTCGCTCGCCCGCTCGCGGCCCATAAACAAGTGCTGAAAAAACATTTACTTCAAAAATAGAATTCGAATTCCCGCGCTTAATTGCGCTCCCGCCAATGAGAGCGTGCCTTGTGCGAGCGGGAGGACCGCGAAAAAGAGCGAGACGGAGAGCTGGAGAACCGCAGGCCCCGCCTTGTTAACAACATGGCGTATATGTTGATTGGCGGGCCTTTGGCGGGAGCCACCCAGCGCGGCGGCTGACGTATAGAGGGAGCGCGGGAAAGTCGCGGGCCGCGGGAAATGTCGCTGACGGACGAGCAGGGGGGGCGTGGAAAGCGTTGGCATGCGTCTTGTACCATGTTCGAAGTCGTGTTTCAATTTCGAAAACGGCGTCCGTCCGGCGCCGGCGTAGCCAACATTCCGCGGAAGCTCGCGAGCGAAATTGCCATTCGAGAATAGAATTTCTAGGATTGTTTATTGCGCTGGTCCATCGCTTTTTAACACGCATTGTGCAATAAGGGTTATGTTCAATACCGGTCGGCTAACAATCGTTTTATGTTTCATGTCGCACATTAACGAAAGATTTACAAGCATTTCTTTATAAGTATGAATAAAAACTACTTACTTAGAAAAAATTATGAACTATAAAAATAAATGAAATTCTTAGCTAAAGTTAGCTATTACAATGAGATAAAACTTTAAAGCAAACCATAAATCACGAACATCTACACATATAACCTCAACTAAATGCAAAGACAATAAATATAAACATAAGTTAGGTTTTTTTTTATATTAGAAGGAGGCAAACGAGCAGGTGGGTCACCTGATGGAAAGCAATCACCGCCGCCCATGGACACCCACCCGCAAAACCAGAGGAATCACAGATGCGTTGCCGGCCTTTAAGGAAGGAATAGGCTCGTTTCTTGAAGATCCCTAAGTCGTATTGGTCCGGGAATACCGCCGCTGAGAGCTGGTTCCACAGCACTGTAGTTCGTGGTAAAAAATTACGTGAGAAACGCACAGTAGTAGATCGCCATCCATCAAGATGGTGTGGATGGAAAGGTGTGGTGTGGTAGGTAGGTACTTTAAATTAACACTCATAACATTAAATAAATGCGATACAAATTAATCGCGTCAGCAGGCCACCGGAACTGCGTGAGCAATTATTTAAGTTGTAAAATTAAAACGTGCTGGTATGTGGTATTTTCATTACTTGCAAACCCTTTGTATTTAACTGAAAACTCGATAATTAATAGAATAAAATAGAATTGAGTAAGGTATTTGCGCCAGTGTCCGCCACAATGACCCAGTGTTGGACATCGGTTACCGGTACCCAAAAGTAACAACGAAAATCATTGAAATTTTACTATGTAGCGGCCCGTCCCGGCTTCGCACGGGTAGACCTCCTTTTTAATATATCCTATGTTACTCAGCGCTAATGTAGCATTCTAATGGTGAAAGATTTTTTTTAATAGGTCCAGTAGTTTTTGAGTTTATTCGTTGCAAACATACAAAAATACAAAGATTTCCTCTTTATAATATTAGCATGTTAACATCAAGAAGCACGTGGAACAGCCCAATTGTATACAGATACAATTGTAGCAAAAATAAAAATCTGTTGTTGTTACTCATTTATAAGTCTTTACGCGCCCGTGTACACCTGGCTTACCTACCGGCGTTTGTAAATACTATGGCGCGGGACAGGTTGATGAAAGGATAACGTATCTGGAGTCCCGTGAGACGATTCGAACAGCTAATGTACTCGTCTAAGAAAAAAAATTACTAGATAAAATCAACCAGCCTCAGAAATTAAATATTTATAAAATACAGTGAAAAACTAAAGCAATTAGCACTTAAAAATAAATAGTTAAAACTATTGCGTTGTTGTGTTATCAAAGTGGTATTTCATCTGTAAAGATGAATCTGCATAGCCATCGGTTGCAATAACCGTTGGATAGATGGCACTGTGCAAAAATTAAAAAGCAGTGTTAAAATTCAGTGCTTACATCAGCCTTTCCCTTAGCATAATGGTCAGTGCAGCCGCCCGGATTGCGGAAGACCCAGGTTCGATTCCTGGCTGGGTCGGGTAGGCATTTAAATTTTTCACTGTATTTTATAAATATTTAATTCAGCTTCAGTGCAGCAATAAAAAGTAAAATCAGCTTCAAACACGAGTGGGAATCGAACCCACGACCTTTGGATAACCGGTCCAAAGCTCTGACCGCTGAGCTGCCGAGGCCTCAGAAGACTCGTTGAACTTCTCTATATAGCATGTAAGTAGTTTGTAATTTACGGTTTTTTTTTAATTTGGAGAGAGATTGGCATTTTCAGCTTCACCGGGCTTGTTTGGGGGCGGCGAGAAACTTAAAGGGTTCCTCAAGCCGTGTGAAACGAATCACCTTCGGAGGTTTTCTAGAGGGAACGGCATCACGCACTAGTGCGTGTCCCGTGCCCTACTAGATTCTCCGAAGGGTTCGGATCGGATCGGCTTTGGTGATTTACGGTATTACGTCATTGTTAAGTCGTCGCACTTGAACTTCGTGAGGCTGTTTGATTATTCTTTAGAAAAATGTTATCTTGTATCTTATCTTATCTTAGTGGGGCCTACTATGAGGCTTCCCTCTCTCAGTGAAACCTCGACCCATCGGGATCTTTTGTGCAACCCCATCCTTTCACTCTTCCTCCTCGATAGATAGATAGATGCCATAAGTTTGGCAACGTCCTTAAGGCCTATCCGAAACTGGAGGACTTCAGGCTTGAAGTCCTCCAGTTTCGGATAGGCCAACCCCAGGAGTCCCATTTTTTCCTAGCCAGAGGGTCGCAGTCACACAGTAGGTGCTCCATTGACTCCGTTTCCTCTCCACATGCCCTACATAAACTATTTGTTGCGAGGTGCATTCTGTGAAGCATTTTTGCTTTGTGGCGTAGTGCCCTGTCAAAGCACTGATGGTTAATCGGGCCTGCCTTCTGCTGCCTCCGCATATGAACTTACTCCGTCCTAAGGCGTTTTCGCCTAGTAAAGGAGTGTCTCATACCCGGCTCTTTCCATTCGAGGCCGTGACTGTTTTCTGTTCAAGGCTTTGTTATTAGTACTTTTTTTTTTGCCACGAACGGCTCAGGACCAATAAGCTGGGTCTCTGAGCCCTCGCTGGCAAGTGCATCGCCATCTCGTTGCCATGTTATCTTGTAACTATATATAGCACTGTGAATGCAAAAATTCAAAAATATATTTTTTTAAATACTATTTTTAAATAAAAATATATTGTTATGAAACATGTGTACTTTTTTTGTAAAATGAGAAATTGAAATTCTATTTTATTTTATTATTTATTTATTTCATTAAATCAAACCCATTATCTGTGGGTTTGACACCGGTGGTGGTACCGCTTGGGTGTTCGTACGAGTCATGACAAAACATTTACAATCTGTTTTTGGTTCTGCTAATCGATTAATCGGCTCCAAAGCCTTCGAGCTCCAGGTTACACTCTACTCAGAATCACAGAACAACTACTTAATTCAGAACGCCGATACCTGGCTTCAGCCACACTACACAATGGCGAAACAAACCTAAAGTCAAGCACTGAACCAGCTCTGGTTGGATGATATGGCGACAGCTCACTAAGACTACACGTGAATCCCGAACCACTTATAAAGTCAGCAGGCTTGCCAAATGGAGTTGGCGACCACAAACCTGCAAGCTTATTAACGATCTTTAAGAGACACCCTGCTACACACTACCAACCTCACGGTTATTATGTCAGGTGTCAGACATCCTTACACAAGCACAAGGGACCATCTACGTCAGGTCATAACGCCAGATCAGAACACGCCGGTTACGCATCCTTCATCCGATACTTTTAAGACTAGTGTCTCGAGCTGGTTGCCCCGTGGAGACGTATAGTCCACTACCTAATATCCAGATAGGTTACCGGAGCTGTAAGCTCGCTCACTTCTCGTTGCACTAAGAGCACAACTCGCAAATTCCATTGCTTTGGTCGTCAACTCTAAAGTCGACTACCAAATGTCCTCTTGGGTGGCGGAGTTGTAAGCCCACTCACTTCTCAGTACCCATCCAGGCACCTGATCAATTCCAAAATCTTACGCGGCTGATTCAATCGGAGACTTTGCATCTAGCGGGCGCCTCTACTAGTTATCCTGACTAGTGCCGGAGATGTTGGAAGCAACTCAATGAAAACCATCGAGCAGAACAACCAACTATGGACATCTCACGTGCCCCGCAGATCTTTTCGCTTCAGGCCCCCTCCAGACCGCTACTCGGACCCGCTCGCTGTGCACGATATGGAAGCCTGGCCAGACCTCAACCAGGCGGACGAACATACCCACTTCTACAGCTAACCACATGCCACCACGAGTCCAACCCATGTCCGGGGCCTGTCGGAGGCGCCCGCGAAGGCATAACCGGCAAGGGGGCCTAGGATCCGGAACTCCCGTGATATCCTTGAAAAGACAGCCGGACCCGTAGTTCCAACTGCCATAGCCTACCTATCAAGGTCAGTAGATAGGGACCTATAGAGGAGGGAGGGATCTAGAGACAGTCGCAATCGCAACAATTTACAATTTTTCGCTACCAAACACATATTCGTATTACGGAACGTAGAACGATACGACAGCGCCACGAGCGAGCGATTGACGAACTAAAAGTGCACGACGGCGCTGCAGAATAAACCGACTAATTGTAGCAACCGCAACTAGTAGCAGTCGCGCTGCCATTGTGCAATTAGCAACCGGTTGCTTTGCCAAACTTGGCAATTGAATCCAAGACCGGATCGAGCCTTACGCATTGCCTCTCAGCCACTGAAGCAGAGTGAACGAGAGTTCGGCAACAGTGCCGTGACCTTGAATCGACGAACCGAGCTGTACCTACCGGCTAGGGTTGAGTCACACATATTTACTTAATTTATTATTCTATTTATATTATACATCCTCATACACAACAGGTTTTTTTCTAGACATTTTCAATAGGCACTCGCCTCATCATCATCATCATCTCAGCCAAAAGACGTCCACTGCTGGACAAAGGCCTCCCCCAATGATCTCCACAACGACCGGTTTTGTGCTGCTCGCATCCAGCGGCTTCCCACGACCTTCACCAGATCGTCGGTCCACCTTGTTGGAGGCCTGCCCACACTGCGCTTTCCGGTACGCGGTCGCCACTCCAGGACTATTCGGCCCCAGCAGCCATCAGTCCTGCGAGCAATGTGCCCGCCCTGCCCACTGCCACTTGAGCTTAGCAACTCTTCGGGCTATGTCGGTTACCTTTGTTCTTCTGCGGATCTCCTCCTTTCTGATTCGATCACGCAGAGATACCCCGAGCATAGCCCTCTAGCTCCACTGCTCTTTGAGTGACCTTGAGCCTTTTTATGAGGCCCATAGTAAGCGACCACGTCTCAGTCCCGTATGTCATCACTGGCAACACACACTGGTCAAAGACTTTCGTCTTGAGACACTGCGGTATATCGGACGAGAAGATATTTCATAGCTTACCGAACGCTGCCCAGCCTAATTGGATTCGACGATTGACCTCTTTGCTGAAGTTGGACCTACCTAGCTGGACCGTTTGTCCCAGGTAAACATAATCGTCCACAACTTCAAGGGCAGAGTCCCCAACTTTCAGAGGAGTAGGTACGACACGTGATTTCGACATAACTTTCGTCTTCTCCATGTTCACGAATTAACGCGGGCTTTCCCCTCGTTTGCGGAGACAGCCCGCGTCATCGCGTACTCCTTTTCCGTGCTTTTTTCCGTGTGCTAATGTAAGTGTACCATACGAGCTTGTGTGCGTGTGTTTCGGAGCGCTTGTATGAAGTTGCCGCACTCTCATTTTCACTCTGACTGAAGCGTTATGAAAGAGGAAGGTTACGAGCATGATAGATGACGTCGAATATGTAGAGAATGTCATCATCATCATCAGTTCATTTTTATCTCCCCACTGCTGGGGCACGAGCCTTCCCTATGGATGGATAGGGCGAACAGGCCGTAAACCACCACGCGGGCCGAGTGCGGTGCGTTGGTTATTAACGACTGCTAATGCAGCTGGGACCAACGGCTTTACGTGCCTTCCGAAGCACGGAGGAGCTCGAGATGATACATTTTTGGTCACCCATCCGATGACCGGCCTTTGCAAAAGTTGCTTAACCTCAGCACTCGCAGACGGGGAGCGTTAACCACTGCGCCATCGAGCTCCTCAAATGGTTAAAGGACAAAAATTTCAACACTGGTTTCTGTCAAATACTGATGCCATTAAGTATATAAACCCTATATTTTATAGAAAGGTTGGCCAATAGCTGTGCTCTGCCTGAAGTTAATCAGAAGCAGAATCCACATGCTCGACAGCTCCACTAGCTGTGGAGCTTGTGGCTGAACAGGCTTGTGGCTCTCTAACCGTCCTCACCTTGCCGACCCGCGAGCTGCTTCTTCAAAACTTGTTTGAAGGACCACACATGCTGTGGAAGGTGGTATTACATGCGGTGAGCTTCGGGTTGGGTTGGCTTTCAAGACTTGAAGTTATTTCTATCAAGGGTTCTTTACGTTAGGTAGGTACATCGAGGAATGCCAACTAAGGTCACAAACACTTTTAATATTACTAGTGGTCGCCCAGTGGTCGGAATTCGACCGTAATATTTTATTAAGGCTGCACGGATTGTATCCTAAGCAATGAAAAATTAAAAAAAGATAGAAAGTGAGTTTGTATTGGCATTGACAGATTTCGGCCACTCCTCTTCCATTTTTGAAATTTTAGTGTCAAATACATGGTGTAATAAAGTATAACATAGTGTGTGTAATGTTTGTTTTATTGATTTAATGTATTGTTATGCATAATTTTAAAAAAAATATTAACATTCGGATAACCTTCTCTATATAAACTATAAGTGTGCGAAATTTCATACTCCTCCGTCCGCGCAATTTTCGTAAAAAAGAGGTACAAAGTTTTTGCTTCACGTATTAATATATAGATGGGAGTTCTATTTCTTGGTGGGGCGACCAAGTGACGATTTACCAAATTTCCACCGTGACACCAAAGACTAGCACGCATGTTTCTGTGGAAGAATAGAGAAGGAGAGCTAAGGGAAAAAGATTTTCGTAGAATCTACCATCTTTACGTTCGTTCTATAAGTTTCGCGATGACAGCCGCAAGCCCGCAACGTAATATATAGGCTCTAGAATTTGTTTGGTGGCCACCACTAATAAAATATCTGTCTGAAATAAAATATTTTTAATTTTTTTTTTTTTTTTATTGAATCACACTCTTCACACCTATATTCACATTTATTTATTTAGACATTGAAGGTATGCTACTGCTCTTATGAAAAAGCCTAAAACCAGCAGTGCATAGTGAGGTACTAATAATGCACTGAATTGACAGTGGTCGGCAAATAATCGTGAGTCTGTTAGTTGCTGCCATTTTTTTTTCGCTGCTAGTTGCGTATGGCTTTTACAGCGGAATTGGGATTATAAAGAGAATAAGTATTCTGCAATAAAAGTTGTTTAATGTTAGACTCGAGATAAAAAAACGGTCCTATCACCCAGTTAGTGAGATTTTAAACGCCTATGACTATGTCAACGGCAATGTTGTTGAAATTGACAACTTTTTTTGCAGTGTTTTTTTGTCACGCCACGCAAATGCTCATGTAAGTATGTACTACATTGTGCGTATAATACATTGTATGTTTACATTCACAATGCTATATACAGGTTGACTTTTTTATCACCGAAACACAAATGTTGAAAAAATTTCCACGAGCAGGATTTGTACCTTTGAAATTTGGATTTTTGTTAATGACGGTAGTTGTTGACATTGAATAGGCGCCTTTGGCTTTCAAAGTAAAAAGTAAATAGTGTTGAATAATAGTTAGAACCACGATAGCTCAATTGGAAAAGCACCTTACCCGGTATGTCAGAAGGGTGCGGGTTCAAATCCTGCTCGTGGAAATTTTTTCAACATTTGTGTTTTTGTAATTTGTTCGCAACAAAATTTGCGTTAAAAATTGTATAAACATTTTTTATCACCGTCCAAAACTGCTGAGATGATCCCCGTGATACAAACGAACAACTCTTACTATTGGACCAACTCCCTAACTCGAAAATAAAATTCAGCTGCTGTTCCATACATTTTGGTCGAATGAATATTAATGTTTTGTTTGGACGGTGATAAAAAATTTGCCTGTATAGTTACAAGATAAAATATTACTAGAAAAAATCAACCAGCGTAACGATGCTCAGTGGGAATCGAACCCGCGATCTTTGGATAACCTGTGACGTCACTATACTCACTTAGCCCTAAGCCATTACCCATGAATTGTAGCGATGACTTGAATTCAATGATGGAGGCCTTTGTCCAGCAGTGGGACAATTAAAGGCTGTGTACTACTACTTACTTACTACCCTCACAGTCGAAAGAACATTTTTGCAAGTAATTTACGCACTGTGACGTAATACCGCTGGCTTGCAGCGTAAATCGCAAACTACTAGAAGAATTCAACGAGTCTTCTGGGGCCTCGGTAGCTCAGCGGTCAGAGCTTTGGACCGGTTTTCCAAAGGTTGTGGGTTCGATTCCCACTCGAGCTTCTTGAGGCTGGTTGATTTTTTCTAGTAATTTTTTTCTTGTATCTTCAAAATATGATTACAAAGTAAAGGTCAAGTTATTTTCGACTGAATCCTCAAATGTTTGATGGCAAAGGTCATCTTAGCTTATTGACGTGACGCTTGTAACTCCATATAGGTGCAATGCGCACGCTGCCAACCCTGAGGGTCCTGTTTTTATTCCTATGCCTTTACCAGGAGTAGGTGAAGT
This sequence comes from Eudonia lacustrata, assembly GCA_947562085.1. Classification (NCBI taxonomy): domain Eukaryota; kingdom Metazoa; phylum Arthropoda; class Insecta; order Lepidoptera; family Crambidae; genus Eudonia; species Eudonia lacustrata. The sequence continues at coordinate 19,363,628 of OX387326.1, read as the reverse complement.
GTGGATGATAATGATAATGACCTGGCAATTCTTTTACTGCTGCACTCAAACACGTCAATTATAATTAATGATTACTTAGCACCGAAAATTGTCTATTGTAAAATAGTCTCTAACAGTGACGTTATAAGCACATTTAAACAATTGTAGGTGCTAAGTAATAATTAATGATAATTGACTTCTATGAGCGCGGCAGTTAGTAGGGATGTCAGCACGCTATATAAAAATCTCCTTTTGAAAATAATAAAAAGGAAATTAAACCGTTGCTCAACATGCTGGCACAATACGGGTTGTTTATCTACTGTAAATAACCCATATTTTTTTAATAGACGCGTAAGTTCAAGGCTAAGAAACTTTTTGTTACATTTCAAGGATAACCTCCATTTCAGTCGCACCTACGTAGAAAAAAGTCGGCGAGTGTCGATGGACGGTTCTGAAGATAAGTCATAGACAAATAACGGGTGCACGTGTGAGCGCCACCTACCGGGCGGGCGGTAAATCAATCATTGTGTTGTGACGTGGGACGCCATCTTGGAGTCGGCGCGGGCGCAGGCGCGGGTGGTCTGTGCTAATGAGTGTTTTACTGAAAAATTATCACTGTTTAGTGTTCCGCGCTAAACTATCAAGACAACATAGTGGGTAAGGATAAGCCAACTTTCGCAACATCGCTCATCGCTCGCAGGACTGATGCTGGGGCAGAACAGCCCCCCGACCGCCTAACCGATCGCTTTGACTACGCGTATAGTTTATGACGTCATCTTGCTACTTCGCACGGCCTATGAAAGCAATATCAAAAGCTAAAGGCTATAGCTTTCGATATTGCTTTCATAGGCGGCACGAAACGACAAGATGACGTCATAAACCACACACGAAGTCAAAGCGATCGGTTTGGCGGTCGGGCCCCAGTTTGCGAGTAGTGACTGCTTACCGGAAAACGCAGTGTGGGCAGGCCTCCAACAAGGTGAACCGACGTTCTGGTGAAGGGTGAAGTTCGCAGATAGGCGATGGATGTGATCAGCACAAAACCGGTCGTTGTAGAGATCCTTGGCGCCTTTGTCCAGCAGTGGAAGTCTTTTGGCTGAGATGATGATGATTATGATGAACTTTCGCAAAGGCCAGTAATCGGATGGTTAACCTAAAGTTTATCGTCTTCGTGCTTTGGAAGACACGCAAAGCATCTTACCTTAGTTGTATTCTACTGAATTTATTGGGATATCTCCAATAACAGTAACGAGTATTATAACTAGTAACTATGTGCTCATATTATCTATGTGCTATATAACTATGTGCTTATATGTCACTGTACTTTTAAATAATGTTATGTACAGCGCGACGCCGGCGCCGCGCACATTCACACACTGGGGTGTCCACGGAAGATCAGCGTTGTAGTTTTTGTCCACTGCTGCAACAAATGCTGAGTGGAGTCCTTTTAGAACACACTTTTAATTAGGATTTGTTTGTTTCGTTTTAAGTATTAAAGTTTGTACTGTGTTCTAATAAATATATTTCATTTCAAAGCCGTTGGTTCAAGCTGCATTAGCGTCGTAACAATCAATCCGCACTGGGCCCGCGTGGTGGTTTATATCCCGTTTTTTCTTTCCATCCATGGAAGGCTCGTGTCCCAGCAGTGGGGCATAAAGAGCTGGTAATGGTAATTGTGGGTTGTAGCTTGTAGCCTGACCTTTCCATGTGCCATTTGATAATTTGGGAATTCCAATATCAGGCCAGTGTGATGGGTTATGGGTCAATCTTCTAGTTCTGTCTTCTGTATGAAATGGGAATGCCTTAGTCCATCGACTTGATCGATTGACAACGATGATGAGAATTTCCGTAAAAACACGAGATTTTTTAAATGTATCACCTACTTTATTTAATAATCTTCCCTACTACCACTACGCCAACATTTCTTATCAAATATTTTATTAATCGATTTTCTAAACTATTGTTCAAACACAACAATGCTACAAACATTGATGTTATGGTGACATATTGAGATAAGATGGTGGTAGCTAGCCAGGGGTACTTGAAAAAAGACCACTTAAAGCGGTTGGTGGTGATTATAGTACAAACTTCTACTCCCCGCTGGGAATCGAACCCGGAACCTCTAGGCCTGACGGTGGGCTTAACCACCAGACTACAGAAGCAGTAAAATACCTCGATAATCTACTAATATTATAAACGCGTGAGTTTGTAAGTATGGATGGATGTTTGTTACTCTTTCACGTAAAAACTACTGAATGGATTTGAATGAAATTCGGCATACAGATAGTTTATAACCTGGATTAACACATAGAATAGTTTTTATCTCGATGTTGCAAATAAACAGGCATTTATTTTTGTTAGAAATAAAACTTTGATTTATATTATGGACGAATCGATTATCGAGATTCAATTTTGTTTGGTGGCATAATGGCCCCATCACTAGTTGTTCTTTTTTTTATACTCTTGTCTCTGGAAAGCAAATATGGCTGGATCATAGTTATTGTGTGTGAATAATTAAATAGTTTTATGTAGTAATAAGGGCATTTGGAGCCGTATTATTCTACTTAAGTGGATAGTGCAAATTGTGTGTGCGTCGGAAACTAATTGTTTCGGGAAAACAATTAGCCGGGATGCCGGCCACACCGCTGCTGAAATAAAAGGTATTTTTCGTGGGAAGTGCACTTTGGGGTAGTTTGGGTGTGTTTAGGGACCCTAGAAGACCCGGAGCCGGATTCGGGCCCCATCGGATCATATGGATCCCGTTCAGGACGGCGGGAGCAGTCTGGAACTGTAAGTGAAATTTTTTCTTATTTGTAAGGTGTATTTCTAAGCAATAATTTTAGTGTCTGTTGTGGGTTTCCGCAACACTCGATATTCTTACGGGAACGGAAACCACGCGGGTGAAACCGCGAGCGGCCGCTAGTATTTCATAAACGACAAAGCTGTTAAGCTACCTTTAAAACGTTAAAGTGAGTTTTATATGTCAAGCAAATAACGTTAAAGTAAAAACTTTTAGAATATAATTTGTGAGCTGTTGTATTTTTTTATGTTAAAAGGAGGCAAACGAGCAGGCGGGTCACCTGATGGAAAGTAATCACGGCCGCCAATGGACACCCGCAAAACCAAAGTAATCGCAGATGCGTTGCCGGCCTTGAGGAAGGAGTTAGATCTTGAGGAGGGAGTAGGAATTGGGAGGGGGGAGGGGTGGGAGATGGGCCTCAGGTATTTTCACTCACCGGACGAAACACAACAGCAACGAGTGCCATTGTTTCACGCCGATATCCTGTGAGTGGGTGGTATTACGCCGGGCGAGCCGGCCCATTTCGTGCTGCAACGCAGCGTGGCTCTACCACTCAGACAGTGTCATTTAGCACCACCCAGGGGTCACGTGTAGGGTCTCAAGGGTAAACCTACGGACGCGAGTAACTTTAACCCCCAAAACTAAACTGTTGCAGCGGTAGGTATAACAGGCAATGAGGACACAAATCGCCTCCCATCTGTCGTAATTAACTACCACATTTCATTATAAGCCACACCTAGTAAGTATAATATTAATATAATTACGTTGCTCGTAGTGTGAACACTGAGGGGAGGAACAAAGACTATGCAATCCTCTTAATCGGAATAAGTCAAATTGTAATTTTTAAAATTATATATCAAAATGTCAAAATTAAACATTGAGACGATTCGAAACCCAGAATGAATATATTGGTGACACTTTAAAACGCATAGGTACTGTTTATTGTCATAATTTCGATTGTATTGATTTCGGTATAAAAATTAAAAAGCATAATATTTTTTGGCATAATACTTTATTATGCATAAACATAATAACGCAGAATTGTTGAAAGGCATAATATGAAAAATCATAATCGTTAAAATCTATATTTTTGTTTGACATAATTTTATTAAGCATACTTTAAAACGCATAACTTTACTATGCATAACTGTTAACATTAATAATTTTGTTTTGACATAACTAATCGTTGTTTTAAGGGGTGTATTTCATTTCAGACTATTACAAATGAACAAATTTCAAAGGATATAACGTTCATTGGATATAATTTTAACTTGGTCTAAATACACTTCTTAAAACAACATTACGTATATTATTCACTTGCTATAATTTTACTAAGTTAAATTGTGTATTTTTTTTATATAAATAGCATTTTAACCTTAATTTGATTTAAAATATAGTCTTAAAAAGTTAATACGTTGTGTTTTTAGTAATGTTATGCTACAAAAGTTAGTGAACGAAACGAATCGCTGCAAATCCGACTCCACGTAGTCTTGTCTGTCCTACCCCTAGAGTGTAATTTAGAAGAGCGTAGGCGCGGAGGGGTGAGACGGCCCGCGAGCTGAGGAGCAGGTGGTTTTAACGCTCGCCAACGCAGCTGAGGCTGGCCGGCAAAGGCGGCCAGCAAGCCGAAGCTGCGGTGAAGAGCGAAAACCATCTGCGACGATAAGCTCGCGTGGGAACGCCGGAGCCCCGCAGCGCCGGAGCCGTGACAGAAACCATGCCTGCTGCATGTTGCATGCTTGCTTGAATGGTTCATGCTTGCTTGCATGCTGTTAGCTTGCTTGCCTGCTGCTTGCTTGCTTGCTTGCTTGTTTGCATGCTGCTTGCATGCCGCATGCTTGTTAGCTGCATGCTTGCTGCATGCATGCATCATAAAGTGTATGATAAAATGTATGCCTTTTGAATATTATGCCTTTCAAATGTTATGGCAAATTTAAATTATGCCTTTTGTTAATTATGATTATTGCAATTATGCCTTTCCATGATTATGCTTTACAGATTTCGGCCATATGATGATATGCGTTATGAAGTTATGCTATAAAGACTTATGGCAAGTGACGATTATGGCCATGAACATTATGCATTTTCAGTTTATGTCTAAAAACGTTATGCGTTTCAATAGGTAACCGAATATATTATAAGGAAGAGATTAGACATAGACTGTTGTAATAGCCTATGCTATTGTCCCACTGCTGGGCATAGGCCTATATAAAATCATTGCTACAATTTATGTCTCTTACTACGTCAAATGCGGGTTGGTGATAACAAACTCGGATTGTGAGTCACCACAACAACCCGAGTTTGTTATCACCAACCCGCATTTGGCGTAGTAAGAGACATAAATTTGTGAGTCGAAGACTGCGAAACATGCTTTGCCCAACCTAGGAATCGAACCCAGGATATCGATCAAAACGCGTTACCGTTTGGCTAAATAGAGTTACTTTAGAAGTTTCAGGAAATATTGTAATTTTTATGATTTTTAGCTGTAGTCTTTACATTCGTGTGTTTGTTATACGAATGTAAAGACTACAGCTAATGAAGACGACTATTTAGGGAATATGCTTCTAAAGTTCTTCTAAAGTTCTCAGTCTACTGACAAATAAGTAGGTTTACAAGATATTTTTAAAAATAGTACGTAGAACTAATGAGTCTGCTCTGGGTGGAAAAGCAACTCTGATCGGATCGGATCGCACTCCGATTTCTGAATAGCATACCGCAAATCTATTTCTAGACCACATTGCTCTTCTAGGTGTTAAGTTTTGTTTTATATCCCTTATTTATTTTATTTTTTTAATCAGCCTCTATTATACCACTGCTGGTCATAGTCATATGCCTCTTCAAGTGCACGCCACCGAGCACGATCCGCGGCTACTCCCATCCATGTCTTGCCAGCCACCTTGCGATGATCGTCGCTCCACCTAGTCTGAGGGCGTCCTACACTATGTTTGCCGATACGCGGTCTTGACAGAACTCGTTTACTATATGTCCGGTATTGGTTCTGCGGCTAATATGGCGATTAAATATAAATAGCATGTGTTGTGATTAATATTTTATAGCTCATGTTAATCGGCCAAGAAGACTTAGACTGGTATTCATCATCAGCCTATACTAGTCCACTGCTGAACATCGGCCTCTCCAAATGCACGCTGCTCAGTGCATGCTCAGTGGCATGATCGGCGGTTACTCTCATCCAGCTCGATGTAGGTATGCGATATATCTTAATCAAATTCAATCTAGAGACCAGTGTTGTTATTTAAAGTACAAAGTCGTTACGAAAATCATACAAAAGGCACAGGAATAAAGAGGGACTCTACATTTGCGTTTTATTGATTTTAATAAACCTTTTGATGCTTTGACACATAAATTACATTTTATGGTACTTTTACTACAAGGGATACGCGCATACGCATATAAAACATATAAAACTTCTACACAATGTCCATGTCCATGGGTGGCGATCACTATTCCCATGAGGTGGCTAGCAAACGAGCACGTTTGCTGCCTCTCCATCATAAAATAAATTAGATGGGAGTGGTATTTTTTTCTTGGTTTAATTTTTATTACTTTTTTATTTATAAATAAATGACTTTTTAACGCAAAAACGTATCATCTTTTTTTTCCTTTTTTTATATATAATAAAAAAATATTATTTAAAAAATGGGGTGACCGCGTATTTTTTTTTGTTTTAAATATGGAACACTTTAGCAGCATCTATAGCATGACGAGTGGTAGAACCGGTCTAAAACCCAAGGATCCCTAGTCGGTTCCCAGCATGATTCCGAGTGAACTGCAGGGTTTATTTTAGCACCTTTACCACGTATTCTGCAAACTATCTCGAACTAGACGTATTCTAAAACTATTGTAAATTCACAAAAAAACTTCATACAAAAAATGAGCAACTAAAACTGTTATGACAATTTATTTTTTTTATTAATTTCCAAAACTACCCATGTGATTCGGGATGTTGTGTAAGATATATCATAGTTTAAAGAGGTTTTAATGTTTTACAAGTAATCCTAAGTATAATTTAAAAGAAAGTATAAAGAAAAATGACTGATTGATTTGTTACGAATTTAAAACTTTCATTTCGTATTAATTTTAACTTTCATAATTATTTCCTCATACTTTTTTTTCAAGGTTTATCAGGATAAACCTAGCTAGCCATTTCTATTATACATGTATATTAACAATTAGTATAGTTTGATAGATCAAACTCCTCGCACATGCGCAGCATCCGTGCGTTGACATCAAGAGCGCGAGTAATTAGCAAATTTCGTGCGCGTACGCGCAGACGCTCTTACGCAACAGACTTTATAGTGACGGTGGTGCAAGTTACAAGATGCAGCGAATGGCAACAATCGTTTATTTTATCATTCGTTCATTTGACTTTGTTTTTTTTATTTTAGTTACGTAATGTGGTCTTTTTTATTATTTACAGTTATTTGAGCTTACAGCTGGAATACATTTTTTTTTATAGGTTATTTTATCTTTAATTAAGTTATTTTTCTTTTGCTTTATTTTTTTATTGTAGTATTATAGTAATGATCGGATAATCGGATGCATATTTAGCACCTAAAGTTGAGGTGTTGGCTAATATGGAATGCACTTTTTTAACGAAAAAATCTCTAGAAATAATAACTTCCCTATAATTTTTAATTTCTTCAACTACTTCTTCAAGTTTCAAAACATATTTGAAACGGATGGTACCAACCAATCGGGGAAGCGCGCACCATTTGATTTGACGAATTAGCGCGCGGTATTGCACTACTCTTAGTGTCAATTAAATAAAATACAATTGTCATTAAAAATAATTATTATTTGTTATGAAAAATCATTTCAAATAATACCTTACCCATTGTTTTCAGAATATAATGTTAAAATTGCTTATTACTAAGGTGAGATGTCAAATGTTACACACCATAATATGCGACTACTGTAAGCCTCGCTCGTTTTTTTTCTTATTTTTTTTTTTGCTTGACGTTACTTGGGAAGAGCGAGTAGAGCGAGTGGAGCGTGACAATAAGGGCGCCATAAATGGTTAAAATTTCAAACAAATTTTGATGACGCCCTTTAAGATAAATGCGTGGTATCATGCTTTATTTCAATTCTCACTTTACCCTGATCAAGGTCTAGGGCCGGCGCTGCGGATTTTCCACGACGTCAATTAAAACTAAAACAGCCAACCGCTCACAACTCGAGGCACCGCGCGGAAGACATGTGACTCTTCCGGCGATTGCCATTCGTCAGCTTTGTTTTGAACGTCGTGTTTTGAAGTGTATAATCTACGCAAATCTCATCTTTGTCTCTGGGTCCAAATGTAGTAACTTTTACTTAATCTGTGGCCAAGTTTTGATCGAACTTGTCAAATCGTATTCGTAAAATCTTTGCACTTCCTTTATGTAAGACTTGACTCGGGCATCACTCTTTTCTGCATCGAATGTGTTCCCATTGTAATTTTATTCGAAATAGTTCGACATTTTGGTAATTTCTTTTATTTTATTTGGTATTGGTTCTGTGGCTTCAGCCAAGCAGTGTTTAAAAGCAATCTACTCTTATGCAATAGCGTGTTTTTATTTTTAAATCTATTTCGAAATATAATTAGTCAGTAAGGAGGTCTGTCGTAGATTAGATATAATCATCTTGTGCTTGCATCTAGTACTACGAGTAGTAGGTTACAATGTAACACAAGTTCCACAGTATGTGATAATCAAGTATATGTAATGATCAAGTAAATTTATCTTTAAAAAAATTGTAACCACAATTGTAGGCCAATGCAAAAAAAACTATAAGTAGATCCGTTTTTGATTTAATTCGATAAGATCTTGCTCCAAAAGTATACTGTCGGATCCTTTCACATTGAACTGGTTAAAGTAATGTTACGTATTACATCTTTGCCCTTATTGCCATACCATCAGGTGACAAAAGCCATCTCTTCCCCATTGACGATCTCCTTGGTCGAGTGGTTTTTACACCGGTTTTCATGGTGTCGCCATCTCTGAGGTCCCGGGTTCGATCCCCGGTCGGGTCAATTTAGAAATTATTGTTTTTCTAAATTGTCTCGGGTCTGGGTGTTTTCTATGTATAATGAATATGTATTTCAGTATGTTTATCCGTTGTCTAGTAACCATTTAACGAGTTTCATAACGAAGCTTCTCTTGGGCTAGATAATTGGTGTGAGTGTAGGAAAGTTCAGTTAAGTTTAGTTAGTTTATTTTGTGTATTTTTTATACATCTAATATATATTTAAAAAATACTTATCGTAGTGGCACACAGTAGGTAAACTGGATTACTGTGTCGAAGACTGGTTTAAACCAGTTTTGGTCGGCAAAAAAATTATATAGTTTTATTGAAATGTTACTGGGTGATAGCTAGGGACCAGGTAAGAATATTATTTTGTTTTTTTAATAAGAATAGTTTATTTAAACAAGTAACATTACAACAGCATATTTAAAACTATATGTATAACAAAAACAGATAAATGTAGCTTGGCTATGCAAAAGTATAGCTAAAAAAGTGAACCCCACACTAGGAAATCCTGAATTGTGGGCTTCCTAAGCCATATAAGTGTGTGTGTGTGTGTGTGTGTGTGTGTGTGTGTGTGTGTGTGTGTGTGTGTGTGTGTGTGTGTGTGTGTGTGTGTGTGTGTGTGTGTGTGTGTGTGTAATTGTTGCTGAAGTCAAAAATCGTTGCTGACCCCTTTTTTTGATTAGTTATAGGAGAAAAGAGTCGATTATTGGTTCCTGTCGAAAACTGGTGCCACTTATTGTAGAAAAAAAACTTGAAAAAAAGAATATAAAAAAATAGAATAGAATTTTTTTTTATTAACATACACATGTCGGCGTCGAGGCTGGTTTATAGTAGGTAGACCACGTCTCCGACACACACTTAACAATTACACAACAATAAAGGAAAAAAAATAAAAAAAACAGATAGACAGAAAAAAGAACAGGTGAGTAGTAAAAAATAAAATAGGTAGGTAGTGTGTGAAAAGGATCTTTCACTTTAAAAAAGCCCGCCAAAAGTAACTCTGGGCATTACATTTGTTAACTTAGCCAATCGACAGGTCAGGTGAATGCCCTACATATTGATGAAACTGTGGCAGTAACACGTCCATTAGCATGTTAACTTCATATTGACTTTTAATATTATATAATAACATTCTATTTCCATATACTTATAGCAGCGAATATACAAAAAATGTTAATGTCTACTTCGGCACAATCGTACTTCTCTAGATATTATTGCATCTGTGCTCTACTTTCGCTTAATGTCAGGTGCAAATGGTGCAATAGAGTCATTTGCGAACTTAAGATAAACAATGCAATATAGACCCACAGCTGGGCAAGGGCCTCCATCATGTAGAAAAATGTAATTACAAATATATTTATCATCGCTACAATTAATGGGTATTGATTAAATCACCGTGCTTGCCAAATGAGTATACGTGATCAGATCCCGGACTATGCCTCGAAATCCGAAACACGATTTACCCGACCTGAGAATTGAACTCAGAAGCTGAGCTGGACATCACCAGCTCATTTTATGTCCCCACTGCTGGAGCACGAGCCTTACCTATGGATGGGTAGGGAGAACGGGCCATAACCACCACGCGGGCCCAGTGCGGATTGGTGGTTGTTAACGACTGCTAATGCAGCCGGGACCAACGGCTTTACGTGCCTTCCGAAGCACGGAGGAGCTCGAGATGAAACACTTTTGGTCACCCATCCGATGACCAAATTGAAATAAATAAACTATAATGAACTACCTATAAAAATCTGCCTGTCGTTTCAAATTGTCATACCCTACAGGGTTCATATGTACTAGACCCACCTGTGACACCTTATTTACTATCATCATCATCATCTCAGCAAAAGACGTCCACTGCTGGACAAAGGCCTCCCCCAAGGATATGAGGGGTATTTGCCGTAATCGCCACGCTTGGCAGGCGGGTTGGCGATCGCAGTAGGTTGAGGGTAACCTCAGAGAGATGCTGCTGCCCATCCTCTGGAATGGTCCCTTAGTCGGCTTTTACGACACCCACAGGAAGAGATGGGGTGGTGCAATTCTTTATCCCCGGCACCACACAGGGAACTTATTTACTATGATTGACAAGAAATCTATTGTATTGTATTGTATTGTATTGTATTGACCTGCCATTGCGCAAGTTGCTTAACCTCAGCACTCGCAGACCGAGCACGTTAACCACTGCGCCACCGAGCTCCTCGGTGAACGCCACACCCTTTGCTGCTAAAACATATTTTGACCCACGCTTTGGCATACAAATAATATATTATAAAAAATACATGAAGCGACCTAACTATGACCCGCACTTTGACATACATATGTATTATTATCAAATAAAAGTTATCTTTTATCATCTAATAAACTTATCATAAAGTACCTTGTTTATGCCTAGACTAACTTAAATAAATAAAAACACAAATGATGAAAAAATTTCCACGAGCAGGGTTTGAACCTGCACCCTTCTGGCCGGCTGACCTCCATTTCGGCGGGCTGGTTAGAACCACGATAGCTCAATTGGAAGAGCACCTGACCCGGTATGTCAGGAGGGTAGGGAAGGGGATTTAAACCCTGCTCGTGGAAATTTTTTCAACATTTGTGTTTTTGTAATTTGTTCGCAACAAAATTTGAGTTAAAAATTATATAAACATTTTTAAATAAATAAATAAATAAAACTTTCCTACACTCACACCAATTATCTAGCCCTAGAGAAGCTTCGTTATGAAACTCGTTAAATGGTTACTAGACAACGGATAAACATACTTAAAATACTTAAATACATACTTATTATACACAGATAACACCCAGACCCGAGACAATTTAGAAAAAAAAAATCTAAATTGACCCGACCGGGGATCGAACCCGGGACCTCAGAGATGGCGACACCATGAAAACCGGTGTACAAACCACTCGACCAAGGAGGTCGTCAACTTAAACGAAAACCGCGCAATGAATCGTCTTAGATACGCATCTGTGGTATAAGTTTCTCTGAATGTAGATGGAGATACGGTGTCGGCTATTTCCTATGCATTTACGCTGATACCTATCCAGAAAAGAGAAAATATCGCGACGTGCCTGCAAATTATACGTCTAACCGTAGGTACTATTACGTGTTGGAACTTAGTCTGCGAGCTTAGTTGTTTTTTTAGTTGGCTTAATATACTTTTGTTATGCCTACGAAGTATTATAGCTTGTGATCCAGCGGTTAGATCACCGGTATCAGATCCAGAAGTCCAGGGTTCGATTCCCAGCGGAGGATACTTGAAAAACGTGCTTCTTACGTACAAAATGGTTTTAAAATGTCATTAAAAAGTGCTAATAATAAAGGCCGCATAAGCGTAAGGGCATAAAGAATTAATTTGTAAAACAAGTGTTAAAAAAAATCCACGAATATTTTTTTTCGCGGGATCATAAATTGTCTGTTTTATTTGTCATTAGCGTTATAATAGAATAAATTAAAAATAATATTTAAACTAAAAAATATCAAAGAACAAGATAAATTAAACTGTTACTTAATTTCCTCGTCACAAAGAACTTATCATGGCTTTCTGATTTTTTGCGAGAAACTAGTTCATTGCTCATAGAACTGACGCCGTCTTAGCATAGTAATCACAGAATGCACACGTGGTCTAGGTTGTAGTAAGGTTGTAGTCTGTTTACTAAGTAAAGTAGGTAAACTGTTTATTGCACATAAAACAAAAAAAACACAAAACAGCTGGTGTCACAATACATAGACCAATCTTCCTATGTGCTAATCATTTGAGTGAAATTATATAATAAATAATTATTTATTTATTTATTCTTTATTGAAAAAATACAGCAATAGGCGGACTTAATGTCCAAAGGCATAAAATACAAAAAATACACTTCATCATCATTCATTATTAGCCTGTCTCGACCCACTGCTGGGCATAGCATTAAATAAATACATTAAACAGTTAAAAAAATACATTCATACATACTATAATATTCCGGCACTAAATATGAGCCAAGTAACGTATTATCAAATAGCATCTGTATATCTCTTCTGTGATCGGAGTCCAACTCAGGAAATGCCAGGCATCTTGGTAAACTGAAGCTGGTCTTCGAGAACACCTTTAGGAAGGGACTACCACGATGCGTCCCACACACCATAACAAAAAAATATAAGGCCGTAGCCCAGCATTGGGAATGTTAAAGGCTGATGATGATAATGATGATCATGTAAGTTTAAGGTTTAAGCCCCTAGTAACAACATCCAACGAACAACGAAAACTGGTGTTGTTTCATAATGAGTTTTGAAATGTCTTATTGTCAATACCGGTATTTGGGTCACTATACGACAAACTGGACCATCGAATATTCACCATACAAACAAGGATAGACCGCTTAGCCTCAGGGAATATTTGACCAGGTGCCAATACTTTCTATTACCAGAATATAAAAAAGTCATTTAAAAAAATAAACATTACATCTCTCACACATTCTGGCAAAATCATAACAAAAGCAAAAAAAGCCGTTTTAACTTCTCCTTATTAAGTACAATCGAAAAGCATTACGCTACCGTTCACTATCACTCACTAAAACACGCCTTTCCAATATTTTTATCACCATCGCTTGTGTTGCACTTAAACTCGCAGCGAGAGTCAAGTAAGACCTGCAACGAACGTGAAAGTGAACGCAAATGACGAGACCATAGAGCAAAGAGGCAAGTGTCGTGGTATACAATTGCTATCACTGAATGGAAAGGTGGCTCGCACATTTCACTTAGTATAAAACGGTTGTGGGACAGGCTACAACATCAGTCAGTACTGAGACATCGACAACATCAACTAAGCATTTCAACATGATCGCTTTTGTAAGTGTTTTTACATAATATTGCATAAAAAATATGTGCCAGTGATATAATCTGTGGAAATGGAGCGGAACACGACAATCATCTGTGTTTGTTCTTTTTTTATCTGTGTCATAATGTGTTGCGAATTGCTCATGGCAGCATTATTATTTTATAATGTTACTTTTTTTAAGATATTGAGCTAGGTAATTTAATATTTATTTAAATTACTCTCGACTTATCATTCTCAGACAGTAATTAATTAGCATTCGACCGTTAGAATGCAAACTTTGCATAATGACATAACCATGCGTTGAATAGGCAAGTGGCAACTTCCTCAAACAAGATTTAACTGAGGAAATAGTGAAATACTATTTCCTCAGTTAAATCTTCAAAAATATAATATTAAATTTTTTTTGCTAATATGTAATAAATTCCTGTCTTATTACCAACATTACAAAAACCCAGCAATGACAAGAATAATCCCAGTAACAATTTAAGATTTGTACACGCGTTTGTAGTTCATAAAAATCAGTCCACTGGGCTGTGTCGAAACTGCGCTTAAAGTGTCGAACATTGAGTTTAAAGTGTCGAACATTGAGCTTAAAGTGACAAACATTAAGCTTAAAGTGTCGAACACTGGACTTAATGTGTCGACCACCGTGCTTAAGGTGTCGAACACTGTTGCCACCACCCTGTTTTTGCTAACTAAAGAGCATTCCACCTCCTTACAGAAGACAGCAGCTGTTCTACTCCTGGCCGCGTTCGCGAGCGCGCGCCCCTCCGACGAATGGGAGCCCGAAGGCCACTCGCACACGGAGCACACGAAGCCCTACCACGTGACGGTGGTGAAGAAGATCGGAGTGCCGATACCCCACCCGGTGGCGGTGTCGGTGCCGCAGTACGTGAAGGTGCCCATCCCCCACCCGTACCCGGTGCATGTGACCGTGGAGCAGCCGATACACGTTCCTGTTTACAAGGTAAGTTATGATACTAGATATAAAAATGTAAAGTAAATAACCTATATTGTCCCACTGCTCGGCAAAGGCCTCCATCATTGAAATCAAGTCATCGCTACAACTGATGGGTAATGGCTTAATCAGCACGCTTGCCAAATGCGGGTTGGTGATCACAAACCCGGGCTATGCATCGAAAAAATACGAAACACTCTTTGCCCGACCTGGGAATTGAACCCGGGACCTTCTGGTATCGGACCGAGCGCTTTGCCGCTCGGCCACCGAGGCGTTACACAAGATATTAAATTTTACTAAAAAAAGCAACCAGTCTCTTTATACCCGGTCTAATGCTCTGAGCTACAGAGTCCCCGGATGACTCGTTGAACTTTTCTAGAACTTTGTGGTTTACGCTGCAAATGACGTAATAACGTCACTGTGAAGTTACTGCCATCACACGAATTATGCTCTTTTAGGTTATGCAACCGTGTGACCCCATTATGGTCCTCATTCACGGGTACTCCACTCCATCACTCCAAATTTAAACACGTTGACCCCTATTCAAGGGCGCTCCACTGCAACGCTTCACTCCGTCCATCGCTCCAAATTTAATCTGTCTAACTAATTACTTGTATTGCGTGGCATCGCTCCGAGAGTTAGATATTCAAAAAATCCAAAATCCATCCATCCAGATGGAGTGGCGCGAATGGAGTGCTCGTGAATGGCATTTAAGTCGGGTCACGGATGGGTCATATTGAAATATCTTAGTTTTAGAGCTTCGTTACCGAAGCTTAATGAAACTTATCGTATGATCTCGTAAATTCTCACTAAAAGTATCTATAAACGTGTATTTTATATTTTTTAAGTACATGTAGAAGTCCTAAGCATTCACTTTATTTACTTTATTATCAACTTAATCGGCCATATCCATTGAAAACGTATTAAATGGTTTTTTTTCTCGGGATTACAATGTCCATTCCTATCATAAACTTTTTCTGAGTAACAATAATTATTTTCTACTAAAAATTATTCTGAAGTGAAATATAAGTCTTATCATTATATTGGTAACAGGTCTATGTTTAGAATAACTAGTCTCTGTAGCCACTTTCTAAATATGTTATGTACGTGTAGTGCAAATTCAAAATTTTGAATTCTAGGTCATATTGAAATCCTAGTTCACCGATATATTAAGACGATAAGTAACATTAGTAACTAGGTTCAGCAACAAAGTTGTTTCTTCCTAAAAATTTAATACAACCTCATTATTAGTATTTTTCACAATGTCACACATAGGTGCTAAGTAATCGTTCATGATCATGACAATTAATGTCTAAGTGCGACAGGAAGTTCATTAATAGATTGGTAAAAGGTAAAACCGTACACATTTTCATAGAAACCTTTTCCCAACCTTCTCACAGCCATAAAATGGTGTATCATATTGCACTAAAAGACATGTAATTTATATTTTCTAAAGGTTTTCCATTGTCATTCAATAGTCCCACAATGCTACCCGTTGTTCTATCAGCAACACTTTTTTGCGGATAGTCTTGGTTTCATAAAAGAAACTGCAATTTTCTGCGCAAACAATGCTATATAGATTACATCACTATCTATTGTTTCCATACTTTTTTTTATCGCGCGGTCGTGATATTTGTTGTCTGTGCTCCATTCATGTCACCGGACCAATTACATAATGTGCTGGCCAACGAAAGTAAGAGGAGTGAAGGTACGCAGTAGTAGAGCATTTGTCTATGACTTTAAATAGCGTTCTAGACTAGTTCTCGCGCTTTTGTGACATGTGCAGTTTTTAATTTTAAAACTTTATGCAAAGGAATTCCAATTTCAAACAATACTTAAAAGTATTCTTACCAACTACATATATACAATGTTTTTATTGTTTGTTGTGTACTATTATTTCTGTACTAATAATACTACTGCCAGCACTAGGACATATTTAATACGACGATTAGCATTATTACAGTATTTTATTGTATTTTATTTTATTTACAAATTTTAATTATAATTTATTACTAATTTTATGCTACTAAGGTGGCAATTAGGTATACAGCCCGCCTAATGGTAAGCGGTTATCGTAGACTATATATGGATGACCGTTTGCAACAGCAGATGTATTTATTTTTAATGCCATAATTTTAACTCATTATTTATATCAAACTCTTTCTTACAGGTCGTTCCCCAAATTATTGAGAAGCCAGTGCCCTACACCGTTGAGAAGCCCGTACCTTATGAGGTCGAGAAGCCTTACCCTGTCCATGTCGAGAAGAAGGTCGAGGTCCCCATCCCCAAGCCCTACCCCGTCCATGTGCCCGTGTACAAGCACATCTACCACCACAAGGGAGGCAAGCACTAAACTAGCTTCGAAGCGTAGAACGGAACGTGTAATTCGACAAAATTGATAACATGGCGGCACTGTCATCGATTGCCACCAATTTTGACAACTCCTTACCACAAAGGTTGCATGTTAACAATTTATTGTCGATGGAAAAAAAAAAGAAAATAGCTTACTCTGTAAGCCTTTCTTTATAAAGTGGCCGGGCTAAAACCCGTTGTAAATACTTTAAATAAGACTTATGTACATTTGACGGAGATGTATTTCCGTTAGTATTGACTATTTTGTTGGGATGTGATAGAGTATTTATTGTGTGTCATTACAGCATATTTGTTGTTTGTTGCTGTTGTTGTCTGCAAGCGTTGTTGACTATTTTATAATTGTTGTTGATTCTTTAGTTTGTACGATGTTATTAAATACATAGTTATTTTTAAACTTTTTTTTTCTGTCGCTAATATTACCTTAAACTACTAAAAAGTTTTTACTACAACCTTTTCATAAAAGTAAATACAACCTCTTCATAAAAGTGTCGGTCACGCGCACGCTACGCATGACCGCGGCACGGTGAGATTTAAATTTATTTTTGGCGCGTACCTGAATACGAAGATAAATTAATTAAGGTGAATGAACTGCGAGCCGAAACTGTGGCTGACGATGTATGATAATGATATACATAATCGCACGAGACGAATCACATTGTGAATGATGTTCGATTGCATTCCATAGACAATAATTTTATAAGCACGTGCAGGTAGATCGATCTACTTACTATCCGTTTGTTTCAAATGTTTTTTGCAATGTTTTAGTTAGAAACTTTCCGTTTCTATTAAACTATTTCATGATAACTCTCTGTATGACTTTGGTAGCTAAATAATAGTAAAGTAAGTAAGTAAACAGCCTATAACAGTCCCACTGCTGGGCAAAGGCCTCCATCATTGAAATCAAGTCATCGCTACAATTGATGGGTGGCTTAATCACCACGCCTGCCAAATGCAGACTTGCATGCATCGAAAAATCCGAAATATATTTTGGCCTGACCTGGGAATTGAACCCGGGACCTTCGGGTATCGGACCGAGCCCTCTGCCACTCGGCCACCGAGGCGTTAATAATAGTAATTTTTATTGATTTATTTTTTAATTTATTTGTAAACAAAACATTACATATAATTTTACAAAAAGGTACAGCATTAACTAATTCAAGTTTTTCCGCGTACCTTGATTCGCCATTAGGAGTATTAATTAGACTCGGCAGCGCCTAGGTATTTGTCAATAAAAAAAATTCCAAGCTTCAAGATACATGCAAATTTACAGACTTACAGTATGGTATATCTTTTTTAATTAAATTGTTAAGAAGCCTTTTAATCAACATTTTTTTTTGGATTACCTTCACTTGCACTAACTTCATGCGAAATCTAATGAAAATCCCTTTATTCTTGTATTAAATGACATCAGATCAAATAACAGTAATCAAGATAATTTTATTGATATCCTCTATCAACGGGTATTGTTTTAAATCCAGCCATCAGTTAACCTACTAATAAATCACTTAGTTCTAGTTTCCCCGATGTAGCAAACGTTGCTGGCTGGATATAGAGTGCAACCTCTATGGTAAGTATCATTGTCGTTGGTCGGTGCCGACGTCACTTTCACTGCGGTCAAGGCACGGTCAGCGACCCTGCGCGCGGGCATCCCGCGGAGCCTTGCTGTGTCTGCCTAATTACGTCACCGTTCGATCCAATTTAAAATAAACTAACCGTATCATTTGGTAGCATAGGTCCTACTGTGCGAGAATTGAACATGTAAGACTGATATAGTGCCTAACAAATAAACAAAGAATAAGGTCCGAATAGTTATGTCGTGTTTTGTCTCTTTTACCCTATTTTGAAATGACGTTAACATGACAGAAACAAAACACGGAATTCGAGCCTTATTATTCTTTGTTTTTTTTTATTGTAAGGCACATTGTTTTAAAATTATGGCAACTCAGTTCATGGACATATGACGACTTAGTCTGTAAATATTCCACAGCAGACCTTCCCATGGACGCATGGGGGATGCTTGGGGGAGAACTTATGTCAAGCACCGATATCAATCGAGTCTAACAGCTAAGCATAAGTAAAGTAAAGTAAAGTATATAACCTATATTTTGTCCCACTGCTGGGCAACGGCCTTTATCATTGAAATCAAGTCATAACTACAATTGATGGGTAATGGCTTAATCACCACGCTTGCCAAATGCGGGTTGGTGATCACAGACCCGGGCTATGCATCGAAAAATCCGAAGACACTTTGTCTGACCTGGGAATTGAACCCGGGACCTTCGGGTGTCGGGCCGAGCGCTCTGCCACTCGGCCTCTGAGGCGTTCATGTTGAACATGCCTTCCAAAACTCCGAAGCACGTAAAAAGCTATAGTTTTAGTTGAATTTTATTACCCATCATCCTATTGCAAAAGTCAATAGTAGTGAGTGTAGAGCATAACCTATCCTTCTTAAACGAGCTGTAAGGGCTCTTTCAATTTAGACGTTTATTGTCGTACGACTGCCGCACGTTTGCACTGCGTTCCATATTAAGAGGTCTATTACATTTTGACCTGACATAAAATGCCCAACTTCGGCGTTCTTATTCAGGGAAACTGAAACTCTTAGACAATTTTGACATATTGTATGGTGGATAATAGTTATTAGTATAATTCGTAGCGGCCTCGCTTTCTGCAATTTTCCCTTATCTATTTATATAAAGCCAAAATTCCAAAACTAGTTTTCAATTAAATACGCTAATGGCAATTTTCAAGCATGGATTGAACTACTAAGCAAACGAAATGAAAAATATATAATAATATACAAAAATAGTGGTTAAGTTCGTAGCGGCCTCGGAATTTCGAAATATGAATGGAACTTCTACAAAAAAAAATCCCATTCAAAGCCATAAAACGTTCAGAATTTGCTGTAAATATCTCCTTACTCCATGTTCTTCTTTTTTATTTATTTTTTATTTTTTCTCATCTGTTTGTATTTGTTTTTGTGCAGGTCAATAAATGTTTCTTATTCTTATTCTTATTAATATTATTAAGTAAAACGTACACCAGAATTAACGTTAGTTTATAAGATTTCAAATTATATACTTTTTAAACGATAAAAGATTATTAAACTTTAAATAAATGTAATTACAACTGCACAAAATGCGTCTTTTGCGATGCGTCGGCTGCTCGTAGTACTGAGAAAGCGCGAGCGCGCGCATTTTGTGATAGGTCTCTTAAAACAGAAACACGAAACGTCTAAATTGAAAGAGCCCTAAGACTCGGTCAACCCGAGGTGCTACCATATAAAGGCATCCTGTGTCTACGCTTCATAACTTGAACACCCCGGAAGTTCAAGTAGATGTAAAAAAATTAAAAAATCAAAAAGAATGGAGTAAATAAAAGTATGAGGAGCTCGATGGCGCAGTGGTTAACGCGCCTGGTCTGCGATGCTAAAATTAAGCAATTTTTGCAAAGGCCGGTCATCGGAGGGGTGACCAAAAATATATCATCTCGAGCTCCTCCGTGCTTTGAAAATAGTTGGTCCCGGCTGTATAAGCAGTCGTTCATCATCATCATCAGCTCATTTTTTATGTCCCTACTACTGGGGCACGAGCCTTCCCTATGGATGGATAGGGAGAACGGGCCGTAAACCACCACGCGGGCGCAGTGTGGATTGGTGTTTGTTAACGACTGCTAATGCAGCCGGGACCAATGGCTTTACGTGCCTTCCGAAGTACGGAGGAGCTCGAGATAATATATTTTTGGTCACCCATCCGATGACCAACCTTTGCGAAAGTTGCTTAACCTCAGCACTCGCAGACTGGGCGCGTTAACCACTGCGCCATCGAGCTCCTCGAGCAGTCGCTAACAACCACTAACCCGCACCCAGCAGTGGGGACATAAAACGAGCTGATGATGATGATGATGATAAGAAAAGTTCGTGTGATGCCGAACCTTAAAAAGCCCGTCCGTGACTTGTTCATTCACAACATCTTGAGAAACCACCAAGTTTCTTGCTGCCCATAAACTCTGTTACCCTGTAAAAGCCATAGGCGCCCAACAGCAATTTCTGTCAGAAAATAAAAGTGTACGCACGACGGGGCGCATGCGCATGCGCACGGCCACCGACTGAGTGCGTTTGCGACACGCCGACTTGGATGAAACTATAATGCAACACTATTATAATAAATAGTAAATAAAATATTTTGCAAAATCAAATCAGAATTAATCCTCCATGTTTTTTTTAGAATACTTTTCTTCTTTTTTTATAATTAGACTAACTGTGCTCGCGACTCGTCCGCGTGGAATTGACTTTCGGCAGCAATTTTAATTTTTTAGGCCCTTGTTCCCGTTTTTGCAACACTTTTCACTGATGCTTTGCTATTATTAGTCGCAGCGTAATGTTATATAACCTTAAGCCTTCCTCGATAAATGGACTATCCAACACAAAAAGATTCTTTCAATTTGAACCAGTAGTTCCTGAGATTAGCGCGTTCAAACAAACAAACTCTTCAGCTTTATAATATTAATATAGATAGGCTTGCATTTGACTACTATCTCACCTGAGAGACTTTGCAATGGATTAAAGGACACAGCAACTCACAAGGTAATGATGCAGCTGATGAACTGGCCAAAAGAGGATCGATGGCAACAGTGTATGGACCGGAACCAATGCTGCCCATACCTCAGGTCCAGATAAAAACATGGCTGCGGGAATTAACCAAAGAAAAGCATCTAATAGAGTGGAGAAACAGTGTAGGTTGCAGGCAAACCAAGAATGCAGTTCCGGTACCATCAAAAAAGCTTGCCCGCAACCTCCTCAGATTAAACAGGGGCAAAATCCGTAAAATCATTGGTATCATTACTGGCCATTGTCCCCTAAACAAGCACTTATTTACAATAGGTGTGACCGACAGCCCTCTATGCAGAGGATGCATGGAGGCGGAAGAAACGCCACAACACGTGCTTATGGAATGCATGAGTGTGGCAGATGAACGGGCACGGTTTCTCCAAGCACCTAGGACGCTCGCGGAAGCCTGCGGTAGCCTGAAAAGGCTGCGAGCCTTCTGGGATAGTCTGGGTTGGCTGGAGTAGGTGGAAGGTATACGTACAATGGCCAAATCGAATGGCTAAGTGCGGACACAGCCCAGTCAAACTAACTATCTCACCTGATGGTAAGTAAATAAATAAATAAATAAATTTTCCTACACTCACACCAATTATCTAGCTCAAGAGAAGCTTCGTTATGAAACTCGTTATATGATTACTAGACAACGGATAAACATACTTAAAATACTTAAATACATACTTATTATACATAGAAAACACCCAGACCCGAGACAATTTAGAAAAACAACAATTTCTAAATTGACCCGACCGGGGATCGAACCCGGGACCTCAGAGATAGCGACACCATGAAAACCGGTGTACAAACCACTCGACCAAGGAGGTCGTCAAGTGATGATGTAGCCTACGATGTAACACCCAGTATTTGGGAGTCCACGTCGATTTACTTGTTTAAGAAGCGCGTAAAGGAGTACTATCTTTCCACTTGAGTGTGTCATCGTTATTGTATGTATGTTTAATTTGTGTCGTAACTATTTTACTTTATGTTTAGCCTTAAATACTCTTTTGTGTTTTGTTCACACTTTTTCTACTTTTTCTACGGGCTTGCTGGAAGAAATTTCAATGTGAAATAAGCAGCGACCTACTCGTCTATTCTTACTATGTTCTCCCCCATCTGTTTGTATGTGTGTACATAAATTATAAATAAAATAAATAAATGCTTACCTAGAAGGTACCTATTCAACTCGTTATTTGAAGACCCCAATATATCATATGAAACACAGACTAAGGAACACTTCTACCTACTTTCTATTTTCTTTAATGCCAGTTCTCTCTATTATCATTCTCTCACTTTCATACAACATACCACACATTCATTCATCATCTTTCCAAAGCAGTGGGTGCTCTGTCTTTTATCACAAAATCAGGAGGCTGCAGAAGAAAAGCTTCAACAATCGCGCTTGAGCAACGCATTAGACAACCTCTCACGGACACACCCTGCTACATACTACTTTAAAGTTTATACTGACACCCCCCACCAACCTCACGGTCATAAAGTTAGGTGTCAGACATCCTTACGCAGGCACAAGGGACCATCCACGTCAGGTCATAACGCCAGATCAGAACACGCTGGTTACGCATCCTTCATCCGGTACTTTTAAGACTAGTGTCTCGAGCTAGTTGCCCCGTGGACACGTATAGTCCACTACCTAATATCCAGATAGGTTACCTCTCACGGACAATGGAACCTCTCAATAGCTGCACTTGGATTGTTCGAGCTATTCCGAGATCCGTGTCAGCAAGGGTCTATGTGTGCGTTGCTTGAGCGCAGAATGTTCAGCTCACCTTCTAGTTCCTCCTTCATTATCGGCTTACTTTATGTCCCCATTACAGCAGTGGGGCACGAGCCTTCCCTATGGATGGATATTGAAAAAGGCCCATAAACCACCACGCGGGCCCAGTGCGGTGCGGTGGTCGTTGACGCCTGCTAATGCACCCGGACCAATGGCTTTATGTGCCATTCAAACCAAGGTGGAGCTCGAGATGATATATTTTGGTCACCCATCAGATGACTAGCCTTTGCAAAAGTTGCTTAACCTCAGTATTCGTAGACCGGTTGCGTTAACTATTGCGCCAGCGAGTTCCTCCTATTTTGTGCTTTTATTAACCCTACTCTAGATTAACTTCTTTATGACATCCTCCGTGCTTTGGAATAGACATAACCATCCATGCTTTGGAATGACCGTGGTTGTTTCGATCCCTTCGTATGCTTTTATTAATGTAGAACTTCTAAGCCCAGCAGTGTCCCGTTTAAAGACTGATGTTGACACGGAACCCATCACAACCGTCATCATGTAGATACTGGTAGGTACGCAGTTCAACAACCCCTCCGCCCCAACATCACTTTGACAAGGAACGTTCAAAAACCTAAAAAAAAACCACCCACTAACCTCTCGGCATAACCTCCGAGCACCGATCACGCACCGCACCTGCCGACCCCCGCGGCGCGGGACGGATTAACGCGGGCCCTGCGCCTGCGCATTCCTTTTTTATTAGACATTATAGGACCGTTGTAGATTTATAGCTTCGAATGGTATCGCTCTATGCAGCGTTACAACAAAGTTATCTGGTTGAGAAATGTAGAGCAACGCGACAACCTATAAACAAGGCTAGTGTGGTACATCGATGAGATAATGAAACAAAACTTAAAGTCTCCCAATTTAGGAAGATGTTGGAGTATACTTTAACATATTTGAAGGGAATAGTTAGTATAAAGTGTGTAACAAAAGCCCTGTCCGATCCATAAAGGTCAAAATCATGCTAATTTTATAAATGTGACCACACTTTCCATCAATGGCGGCGGCGCCAAAGGTCCTACCTACCGAAGTGCCGACAAAAGTATTGCCATGTAAGTTTTGTCATTTAACAAAATTTTTATCGGGGTATTTTTTTTTCACACATTACTTTAAAATAATTACGTAAATAGTACTGAATCTCGATACTTAATGTAATAACACCTACACGGATCGGACAGGGTTTTTATTACATATTGTATAACATCGTTTTTTGGATTCACTTTCTCTCCGAAATATCTCTCCGAAAAGGATACAAATGTTGATACTAATTGATAAGTTAAAATAAACAAATATAGAATCACACTAATATCATAAATGCGAAAGTTTGTGTGTATATGTATGTTCGTATATTTGTTGCTTCTTCACGCTGCAACGGATGGATGGATTTGGATGAAATTCGGCACACAGATAGTTTATAACCTGGATTAACACAAAGGATAGTTTTTATCCCGATATTCCTACGGGAATCACACTATAAATATACTAAAATTGTCAATTTCATTTTCCAATAATAAATGATTTGTTTGTTTTGTTGTCATGGAAACCACAGATAATTTAATTACTTGATGGAAATTGTCAAAGCGGTACGAAGTCCGCCGGGTCCACTAGTATAGAATAAACGAATAGGTATTAAACTGGTTAGTACCTAACTAGTTCCAAATTCAAAGATACAACAAGCAATTTACATTATTTAGCAATGTTAACCTTTCAGTATTAATATTAGCAACACTTTACTGATCTCTCGGTCAACCATGTATATCAATAACATAGCGTAAATAATCCAATTACCTGCATTAACAATAAACATAACACGATAACAATGGGCACGAAGCATCCCTAAATTTGATAACCAAATAAATAAACACCGAACGCATCAAGGCGCGCGATCGCATCCAGTCGCTTCCCGCCAAACATAACCTGCAAACGTAAACATAACCTGAATCTTATTAAAGCAATCGGAAAAACATTAGCGCGCACATTAACAAGCTTTAATTCAACGCAGTACAGCTTAAATTTTGCACGAATTTCGTTAATGTGTAAAGTCTATTTGCGTCAGGTGATAAACAAAAGTGAGGTTGCGAGATTGCGCGCGCAAAATCTGGATAATTTCGCGCGCTCCGTCAACAAACATGGACGCCGCCCGCCGGCCACCGCTGAAACCGATGTGTCGAAATATCGAATTATAACTTGGCATCCGTCGTTTTCTTACGTAAGTAAGACCTAAAAATATGGGTAACTATTGATTTACTACATCATCATTCATCATCATCAGCTCATTTTATATCCTCACTGCTGGGGCACGAGCCTTCCCTACGGATGGACGGAGAACGGGCCATAAACCACCACGCGGGCCCAGTGCGGATTGGTGGTTGTTAACGGCTGCTAATGCAGCCGGGACCAACGGCTTACTATATAAAACTAGAGGCCCGCTCGCGACTTTGTCCGCTTAAGAACACCCGTATCCCATGATTGACCCCTATAGCAGCGCCACCTACCGGGTCCAATTGTAAATCAAAACAATCTCGAATTGAACATACACAAAAAAATTCACCCAATTCGGTCCAGCCGTTCAATTACAAACACACGCACATAAGATTATTATAATACTTATACAAGATAATTTTTCTACCAGTGCGCAAATTTTCTGGAGCGACTCAGAATGGGTACTCAGTATACAACTTTCTCATAGTAACATGGGTTGAAATATGTCAAAAATTTTTGGACTTCCCATACTTTACACTTGATTAGCCTGATTTGTATGAAGATTCTCAAAATTTTTACCTATGTTAATAAATAAAATAAAATATCCTGTTTATTAGTTGACCGGCGGACTTCGTACCGCTTTGTCAGTTTCCATGACAACAAAGCAAACTAAACTTTGAAAGCTTCCATGACAACAAAACAAACAAATCATTCGTCCGCTTAAGAACACATGTATCCCATGATAGACCCCAATAGCAGCGCCACCTATATCTAAACCATTCTCAAATCCACTTGAACACACAGAAAATTTCATCCAAATCGGTCCAGCCGTTTAGAAGGAGTTCAATAACATACACATGCACAGAAGATTTATCTTTACTAATATTATAAAGAGGAAAGCTTTATATTTTTGTTTGTGACAAATAAACTCAAAAACTACTGGACCGATTCAAATTCTTTCACCATTAGAATGCTACATTAGCGCTAAATAACACAGGCTATATTAAAAAAAAAAATGTCCACCCGTGCGAAGCCGGGACGGGCCGCTAGTACCTATATACACTCGGCGTCAAAAAAATCGCACCTCTTAGAAAATCACTTTCAAATGTCATTTACTCTTGATATGCACATGCAGTCGCATTAATTATGATTTTATTTACAAGGTTACTTAATTAACTTAATAAAAAACATTACTTTTCATTATCAAATAAAACCTAATGCAACAAATAAAGTGTCACAAAAATTCGATGCAAATTTTGCTACCCGTGAGAGTTGCTAGTTGCGCTTCCTTTGTGGGTATAAAACGGTCAACACGGGTTCAATGTGGGTCATTCGCTATTCAACCGTTGAAGAGGACACACGCACAGATTTTGATGGATACCACAGCTGATAAAGCCGCTCAAGTGGTTGCACTACTGCAATCAGGGGTGCGGCAGTGTGATGTCGCCCGGCAACTGAACCTGAGCCGTTATTCCGTTCGAAGAGTGTACCAGCGCTTCATAGAGACCGGTGGCTATATCCGCAGACACGGTTCGGGTAGACGTCGCTGCACTTCGGAAAGAGACGACCGGTTCGTTGTGTCGAACTCTTTGAGAAATCGTTTCTCCAACGCTGTTGAGTTGCAACAGCAGCTCCAGGCAGTTCGCAGACGCACCGTAAGCGTATCTACGGTTAGAAGAAGATTGAAGGAGAAGAAGATAGCGGCCCACAGAGCTGCTACGGGTCCAAAATTGACTGCAGCGCATCGGCGAGCCCGCTTGCAGTTTGCTCGTGACCACGTCGATTGGACCCTTGAGCAGTGGAGAGCTGTTCTCTTCTCAGACGAGACGCGAGTGTGTCTTTTCTGCAACGACCGACGGAGAAGAGTATACCGGAGGCAGGGTGAACGTTTCGCCCAAGCCTGCATCCAGGAGACGGTGGAATATGGTGGCGGATCCTGCATGTTCTGGGGCGGTATGTCTGCTGCCGGCAAAACCGACCTTGTCTGCGTCTCCCGGACTGGAGGTGCTCGCGGACAAGGGTCGCTGACTGCTCGCCGCTATGTCACTGAGGTCCTGGAAGTGCATGTGGTCCCCTTTGCCGAATCTTTTGGCGAGGGGTTCACATTAATGCACGACAACGCTCGCGCTCACACTGCAGGCATCGTGAGCGACTTCTTGCAGAGGTCCCAAATCTCTGTGATGCAGTGGCCAGCGCGAAGTCCGGATCTGAATCCAATAGAGCACCTCTGGGACCATCTTAAACGTAAGATTCGATCTCGGGATCCAGCTCCTTCGACTCTACAGGAGCTCCAAGACGCGGTGATTGAAGAATAGGGGCTTATCCCTCAAGAAGAGCTCCTGAAGTTGGTGAGGTCCATGAGGGACCGTATGGAAGCCGTGATCAGGGCAAGGGGGGGTAACACTAGATTTTAAGTTAATTTTAAGACACTTTTTGTACATTTTTCTTTGTAAATTATCTGTTGTTAATTAGGACTTAATTAAGGATTTTTATTATTTTATTAATTTTAATGTTGTTTGTATAATTATAATTAAACAGAAAGTTAAATTTAATTGTTTTTTGATACTCCTTTTTGTTACCTTTCTAATGATACCCAACACTATCCTCTACATAAGGTTTAAGAATTTTTAAAGATGATTTTTAAAAGGTGCGATTTTTTTGACGCCGAGTGTATAAAGATAAAATTCTTCACAGGTGTGTTTGTTCCACAGGCATCAGCGATAGACATTTTTTCTTTCAATTATTAAAATTAGAGGTCAGCAAATGGTTTGAATACAGGCCACCTGCGCTAGCACCTAGCTGACATCTAGTATTTCAATTAAACTCTGTGTGTGAGCTTAAGGTACCAGTTGGTAGCCGACTCCACGCAGCACCAGCAAACGACATGTCGTCGCGCCATTCACGAATTCCATAGAAATGCATAGAAAATAGTGATGACATACGGAACTGAGACGTGGTTGCTTACTATGGGCTCAAGGTCACTCAAAGAGCAATGGAGAGGGCTATGCTCGGGGTTTCTCTGCGTGATCGAATCAGAAATGAGGAGAGGATTCGATCACGTTAACAACAACGAGAATTTGTATCGCAAACTTTTAACTCTTGTCGTTTGTCGCCAGGAGGCGCTGCTAAAATGCCATACTAATTTTCGTTTTCGTAAACTTAATCGAATGAATACGGATAGTAAACAAAACTCACACGTTAGGCACTCTGGTGTCACGAAACGTATTTGTTCACCTCTCCGATAACCAGAATTACAAAGTTACCAAGTTTAAATCCAAAATCATTGATTCAGTTTAGGCTAGAAGTAGCTCTTGTGAATGTCGCTATGCCATCGGTTCGTAAGTCTACTCTGGGCGAGAGATCTTGTACTGAGAAGAACCGGCAAGAAACTCAGCAAGTGTCCAGCTATTTTCTCCCTTACACTGGAAAATGCCCTATCATAGCAGGACACAATTCCATTGCATTACAAATAAACACAAAAATAAAGAACACAAGGAACCACAACATATTTTTAAAAAAAACAAAGTTATCAAAACATTTAGGTAAAAGTTTCAATTTCCACAATGTCATACAGTACCACTACAGTACTATAATACAACAACAACTGTATTCGAACAGAAGCGTTCGTTACAAACGATATCTGCTATAATTAATGCAAATTCTCGAAGTGCATGCCTCCCATTCAAATCCTCACCTTCGCGATTGCGAGCCAACACCTGCGATGGTGCTGTGTGAGCAATTAACGGGCGCCTATTAACCCCGGGCCGCAGTGACGATTGCACGCGCCTTAGTGCCTGGCTCACACTGAAGGAACATGGGAAATTGGCAAAAGAAATTACAACAAAAAAATCTTGTTTTCAATAACGTGATTGACGCTACGGTACGCTCTACACCTTGATCTCCAGCTCATCTCTGCAGTATCAGGGAAGCTGCCTATCGTTGCCTATTGATTTAACCTTTATCAGGCAGTGGGATATATCATCATCATGGTCATCTCAGCCAAAAGACGTCCACTGCTGGACAAAGGCCTCCCCCAAGGATCTCCACAACAACCGGTTTTGTGTTGCTCGCATCCAGCGGCTTCCCGCGACTTTCACCAGATCGTCGGTCCACCGTGTAATATATGGGATGTATATTCCCATATATATTATCTTAATTTATATAAATCTTCTGTACGTGTGTATGTCACTGAACTCCTTCTAAACGGCTGGACTGATTTGGATGAAATTTTCTGTGTGTGTTCAAGTGGATTCGAGAATGGTTTAATTTTACAATTGGACCTGGTAGGTGGCGCTGCTATAAGGGTCCATCATGGGATACGGGCGTTCTTAAGCGGACAAGTGATTTGTTTGTTTTGTTGTCATGGAAACTGTCAAAGCGGTGCGAAGTCCGCCGGTCAGCCAGTTACTTTATAAAAAAATAAGATTGATAACCAATTAAATAATATTCTGAGTTCTGCTTTAGAAAAGGATTACAAAACCACGAAGGAAATCGAGATCATAACTTTTCTTTTGTTGCTGTTCATTTGTCGTGTCACCGTAGCTTGGGTTTTGATATTTAGACTATGATTTCTAATGATTTCAGGTTGCCAATTGCGAGTTTTATTTTGTTCGATGAAGTTAAGAGAAACAAGAATTTTTATATCATCATCATTATAAGCCTCTAGGTTCATTGTATGGCATAGGCAGGCCTCAAGTGCACGCCACTAAGCATGATTTGTGGCTACGGCAAGTTGACTGGCGAGAGCCGGATAAGAAATGTATATAGCATTTAAAAAAACAAAATATTTTTATTCAAATTGGTTTTTTTACAAATAATTTTTGAACCACATATTGTTTTCTAAAGTTTACGCGAACACTACACATTGAAACATCCCTGTGAGTCTCCCTGTGTGGAGTCTCCTGTGACCACGGACCCTGCAAAGGGTTCGAAACGTCGGGATAAACAATAAATAAGTAATGTGTAAAATAAACGCGAGTAGATCCGTAAAAGTTGTTTCAATTTAATTTTTAAACGTCAATCTAAGCCTACTCCACTGTATGGTTTCGTAAACCTTACAGTAGAGACCTGTTTGTACCGAGAAGAAGCCGCAGGTGTGTTTGTTACAATATTGCCATACAAATAACTTATTTTCGTTCGTTCGTTCGAAAAACTCGCACTCATCAGGTAATCCTGAAAATAGCTGTGTGTGCACCGAGCGGTTTTCAGCAATCGCATGCCACTAGCAGCGATCGCGTGCTGCCATGCAAATTGCACAGAACTACTCGAGTTCAATGCAGAAGGACTGATTCTTTCGATGTACTTACATCATCGGCCTACAAGCTTTCCATTGCTAAGCTCAGGAGTTGCCATATTGTTTTCTATATATAATAAGTATGTATTTAAGTATTTTAAGTATGTTTATCCGTTGTCTAGCAACCATATAACGAGTTTCGTAACGAAACTTCTCTTGGGCTAGATAATTGGTGTAAGTGTAGGAAAGTTTATTTATTTTTCATTATTTATTTATTTATTAACAATAGTAGATCAAGAGATTGGACCATAACCCACTACGCTTGTCAAATGCGGGTTTGTGGAATTTTTCCGAATTCCATCTTACAGCAAAGCAAAATAACTTTACATGCTTACAGTCAAGTCTTATAATAAGATTTTTAAAAATGTAGTAAAATTTTTTCTTGTTAACAAAACAACAATAAGGTACTTAACATGAAATGAGTGTGTCAAAGCCAACTAGAACCCTGCTGAGCTTGCGCCGTTGCGTTGCTGAAAAACATGAAATATATCGTTATTGTAAATGCAAGATTCAAAATAATAAAAAAAGTTTTATTATATATTAGAAGTTGACAAACGTCAGTTACATTATTTAGTTGGCATTTAACAAAGTTCTAAGCTGTTCAGCGACTTTTGCTGGTACATAACTAGAGACTGGTACAGTTATTGTTTCTGGATTTACAGTAGTTATTATTATTATTATTATTATAAATTATCACGCAGGCAGTTGAAACAACTGATAAGTGCCTGTATTCTGCTATATACACCACTAGTTATCTTTTATTTTAATTTATTGAGAATATATATTTGTCGAGTCTGTTTCTAAATTGGTTCAAGTTTTGGGCTGAGACCACTTCTTCCGGGAGCTTGTTCCACGCACTCACTACACGATTGCTCAGAAAATATTTGTGAGGATTGTTATTCGAGAAACTGGTACATAATTTAAAGTGGTGGCCTCTTAGATGGGTGTTGTCGTTTCGGATAAATAATTTGTCCCAGTTCTGAAGATCATAATGTCTGTATGTCAATTTATTATTGTCTGTATGTAAATTATGTACGTGTGTATGTCAATTTTATTTTATTTGGGGAGCTTTCAGCATTATTTACGATGTCTCTTGGAATGAAACCACTTATTAGCTAGTCATAAGTTACCGAGTCTATGTTCACAAATGTTTGATTGAGCAATTGAAGACAGCCAATGCGAAACTGCTTCAAGTTCCACTCTGCTCATCGCTGTGAAGCCGTCACGCTGGTAACTTGAGTTTCTGCTGGTTCCCTGAGCTGGTGCCGACGCGCCCTCGCCACGCCCTCACCGACCGCCATTAGCGAATGTAGCCCCCACATAGTCTTGATGAGTCGCTTACTTTAATCGTATAAAATCTGTACGGAAAAGTTCAGACTGAGTTCGTTGACACCTTTTTTTAATTCGTGTAAGCAATCCTAAAAGACTGCTGATATTAATCATGCTGCAACACCAAAAGTATCCCGATTCCCGATCCGATCCGAACCCATCGGAGAATCTAGTAGGGCACGGGGACATGCACTTGTGCGTGATGCCGTTCCCTCTAGAAAAACCCTTTCTTCATAGGAGTACACGTGCTGCTCTTCGGAGTCACCGCTTCACTGTCTCAAATATCCCATCGCGCACAAATAAATTTGGTGACTCGTTTCTTTGTCGCACCTTCAAAAGATGAAATAATCTACCAGCACACGTTTTGCCCTCCTTCCTATGATATGGGGTCCTTCAAGAGAGGCGTGAAGAAGCACCTTGTGGGCCGGCAGAGTGAAGTTAACTGATATTAAGTTTGTTTCCACGCTACACCAGTTGTCTTCGCGTCTGGACTCCATTTCCATCAGGTGGGATGGAGTCATTTGCCGAGATAACTAAGTATAAAAATAAAAACCTCCGAAGATGATAGCTGAAGGTGAAGGTGACCGCTTGAGGAACCCCTTAAATTTCTCGCCGCCCTCAAAAAAGCCGGATGAAGTTGAAAATACCGTTTGATGGACATTAACCCATCAATCGTAGCTAAGACTTGATTATAATGATGGAGGGAGGCCTTGCCCAGCTGTGCGATAGTATAGGCTATTTACTTTAGCATAGAATATAATGAAATAATTTGTTTTATACATAAAAAGAAATAAGAGTCGTAGTACAATAAGCGGCCTTATCACTAGAAGCGATATCTTCCAGGCAACCTAGGGATAGGGAGGATTAATAATAAATAAAATGGAAGCGTTGAAAACCTACTTACTTACTTACTTAACATCGTTTATTAGATAGATGTAGCGGTTTGTGCTGGGTGTTGATGAGTCGGTGTGAGTCAGGACTTTCCTTTAATTTGTTTATTAACCTTTTCACCGCCCAACTATCTTGCACGCGATGTCCCGCTGTACGCCAACGTATAAATGTATTTTAATAAAGTAGGTACAAAGAAGAACTTCTATAGAAGTTGTTGGCGGTAAAAAGGTTAAAGATAATTCTCAAAATTAATACGCGATTGCTATGACAAAGTGTTAAAAAACTCTCATGCCATCTAGATACCTGACTGACCTAAGTAAAATTTTGTTCCGATAAACATCAGCATCATCATACATATGCTTCTCGGAACAAGCACCTACAGATCCAAAACTCCAGCCATCAATTCCATTCGAGCCATTCTCATCAAAACAAAAACTCAACAGGCCAAACGTTCAGTTTTCCTCGTCGTTATCCAAACATCTCGAAAACAAAACGCAGTTGGGTGACACGGCCTCCAAATACTTGAGATTACACATCTCCGCGGTCTGTCTAATCGAAGCCACCGATCGACACATCGTGCGTTTAGAAAAACTCCTGCCACGCCAATACAAACTTTATAATTACACCATTAAAGGCTTCCAAACAGATTTAGAGACTGCACACAATAAAGTTGTATGTCTAAAAGTAGACATTCCTTCATCGAGAGACGTCTCAATCCGAACGCGTTTATCTCATATCATAACCCGGTGCGGTCATGTTTGGGCTCGTTAATTTTTGAATATTACCTATGCTAAGTAACTGTTCGTTTACATAATTAATGCTGGACGTTTAAGATAGCAGGGATAACATATAAATATATTATTGGACAACACGTCGTACAGTATAGAGATGGATTCTGTGTTTGTAAAGTGCACAGCAGACTGTGATTCTTTCACACGCTTATCAAGTTACTAAGTTACTGGTTGATTACCAGATACAGATACCAGATACCCCCCCCCCCCCCCCCACCGATTCTCAAAATGCCACTTACTACCCATTCACATTATATACTATATATACTACACAATATTCAAAATTCAACATTCAAAATCATTTATTCAGTTTAGGCTACAAGTAGCTCTTATATGAACGTCATTATGCCATCGGTTCGTAAGTCTACTCTGGGCGGGAGATCTTGTACTGAGAAGAACCGGCAAGAAACTCAGCAAGTGTCCAGCTCTTTTCTCCCTTACAGCGTCAAAAATATTGGAAAATGCCCTATAATAAAAGGACACTTTCCATCACAAATAAAAACACAAAATATAGAGGACAATCACACATATGAAAAAAAAACAAAAGAGAAAATATAATAATATCTACATTTGCAAAACATCAGTTACTTAACACATGAAATAAAAAAAAAAGAAACCTAAGGGCCTTTAGAGACGCCCTCGGGTTATTGGGTTAGTTTTCACAAAAATAAATATTAAACGTGTTGTGATTTTACCCGAAAGAAAAGAGAGCTACAGATGACAAGACAAATGTTTCAGATTTAAATCAATTAATCTTTCTTACCATAAATTACGAGTAAGAATCACTTGTTTTCCATTAATATCCATATCCTGTTTAGGACGGAAAGCTCACACATAGTTTTATATGCTGTATGGTATCTTCATGATACAGCAGTTCCAAAGAAGATGCCTTCCTATATATACTTCCTTGAAGGTGTATGAAGCAACCGTGAATTACTATTTATGGAAAAAAAATTGCGGCATTGATTGCTGCCACTCTGAAGTCCATAGTAAACTTCATCGGGCATCAGCATCCTTTATCACACCTCGTTTATCAGTGAGAAGTGCATAGATTATTGGCACTATTATTATTATTGTTATTATATTATTATATAATTATTATTGATATTAGAATAAACGGTGATAAATTAGATTTGGTAGACTCAACAGTCTTCTTAGGTATAACACTTGACTCAAAACTTCAATGGAATCCTCATATATCGAAATTGTCCGGTAAACTCAGTTCTGCTGCTTATGCTATCAGAAAAATTAGACAATTAACAGACGTTGAAACTGCTAGAACAGTTTACTTTAGCTATTTTCATAGTGTCATGTCGTATGGTGTCTTACTGTGGGCTACAGCAGCTGATGTTGAATCTATATTTATTTTGCAGAAACGAGCAATAAGAACCATTTATAGACTAGGTTCCCGAACTACTTTAAGAAATATTTTTAAAGAAATTGGTGTTCTTACAGTTGCATCTCAGTTTATTTATAATTGCATAGTTTTTGTGCGTTGCAACATCAACTCTTTTACTAAACACGGTGATGTACACAATTTCAATACTAGAAATAAGAAAAAACTTGTAATGCCACTGTTCAGGTTGCAAAAGGTTCTTGGCTCTTTCTTGGGGCAAGGTATACACTACTATAATAAAATACCTAGTACTGTACAAGATTTACCTTTAGATAAGTTTAAAAAACATGTAAAATCTTCTTTACTTAAGAAAGGTTATTATACAGTCAAAGAATATTTAGATGACAAAACAGCTTGGTTATAATAAAAAAATTAAACTACTCTTTATTTTATTTTATTGGGATCAATAATTACTTTAAAAATATCTTAGCGCTGATATGATAGCCTTTATCAGCAATGTCCTACAGTTTACAAATAATATTTATGTTACGTTAAACTTTTCATTAGGTTTTTATTTAGAGTATCTTGAGTGTGTCATGCTCTCTTTAGTGTCTCTGCGGTGGTGGCGTGTGCGTCGGGTCGTTACATTCCCTAAGATATGGTTGAGTGAAGCGATGGCTGATTCATATGTCATACTCGTGAACGGGTGCCACCTGTGGAGGCTGGTCTGCTCTTGCATACTATTATTTTTATTATTATTAACTATAGTTTAATTTTGGCAAATTTTTGACCTTTATTAGTGCTGTATGACATTGTGAAAATTTTAACTGGTAACTGATGTTTTGCAAATGTAGATATTATTATATTTTCTCTTTTGTTTTTTTTTTATATGTGTGATTGTCCTTTATATTTTGTGTTTTTATTTGTGATGGAAAGTGTCCTTTTATGATAGGGCATTTTCCAATATTTTTGACGCTGTAAGGGAGAAAAGAACTGGACACTTGCTGAGTTTCTTGCCGGTTCTTCTCAGTACAAGATCTCCCGCCCAGAGTAGACTTTTTTTTTTTTTTTTTTTTTTTTTTTTAACTTGGCATCGCACGGTTTGTGCATTTGCCACAACGAGTATTAATTAAAGGTAGGGAAACCAATTTTTGAAATACAATGTTAAAGGAACGGAATTTGGAAAAAAGAATAATAGGATCAAAGTTGGTGGTTACAATATAAATGAATGGATATACTACATAAGGGGATACTTAGTTGGAGTTAGGAAATAATACTTTTTACACTACATACACA
Organism: Eudonia lacustrata; assembly: GCA_947562085.1. NCBI lineage: Eukaryota > Metazoa > Arthropoda > Insecta > Lepidoptera > Crambidae > Eudonia > Eudonia lacustrata. Next base: position 19,327,132 of record OX387326.1, on the reverse strand, counting down.
CAGTACATTATTTACAAATTACACTTTAATATTATTGTTAATTAAAAAAGTTGATAACAAATTATATATATCAAAATTTATAGAACTCAATAAGGTAGGGATTGATGTAGGAAGAGGAACACGGAGGACTATGAGGGAATTTAAGAGTGAGGAACTGTCATGGAGGGGGCAAGCAAAAAAGATATGATTTAAATCTTCCTCACAGGCACCACAAGCACATAAATTGCTATTAATAATACCAAGTCTTGCAAGATGAGAGGCTGTGCAGACATGACCCAAGCGCATTCTTATTATACTGGAGGTTGCAAGCTTAGAAAGTTTTAATTTTGTGAACCATACTTTGAGTGGTATTTTGTGTTGAATACGTTTGTAATATTGACCTTTATGACAACTTGAAATATTCCAATGGGTATTCCAAGCATGATACAAATGATCTTTAGGAAGAGAGAGAAGGTCGGCAACCACAACAGGTTTATGCGAAATTAATGAGATAAAGTAAATCACTTTTTTTAGTATTAATACTGCGACAATTCCACTGAAGGATTGTGGACAGATGATCCATTATTAGAGATATTGTTATTTATGAGTTGATTTATACTTTGTACAGCAGCGTTGGACGGTTCAGACATATTCTTAGTTAATGAATTAATTAAAATAATAATCAGTTCTCTAATAGACATATTTGTTAAAGAGTTATTATTTTCACTAGTAATTGTGCCAATGGATGGTAATGGAATGTTATAATCTTTAGTTAGGGCAGCATGTGTATATTTGTCATAACCTTTACTATTATATTTTGGGGAGCTATTTGATTTAATATAAACTGTTTTTTTATATGAAGTGGAATTTTCATTATTACTATTGCCTTTAGTTGAATTAAAAGTTTGTCTTAAAGGAGATGAAGGTGCTGCAACAGATGTCAAAACTTCAGAGTAAGATCTAGTAACAGGAGGGTGCAACTTAAATGCTTCCGCATAGGAAATGCAATTATTAGCCATCGACTCTTTGATAGCTTTTTGTCGACTATATTCAGGGCATTTTCTGTTGGTAGCAAAGTGGGATCCAGTACATATAAAGCATACAGCATCATCTTCATCAAAATCACAGCTGTCTCCTGAGTGGTTATTACCACATTTGAAACAGCGTGGAGTTGACCTGCATTGTGATTTTATGTGACCATAACGGCAGCAGTTGAAACACTGTACTGTTGGGAAAATGTATAGATCCACTGGAAGGGAATTATAACACAAATATATTCTTTTGGGTAACACCTGGCCATCAAATGTGACTACCACGGTCTCAACAGGAATATAGGTAATTTTATCATCTTTCAAACTTTTTCTATTTATGCGTCTTACTTTTAAAATTTTTCCACATCCAAAAGGTACAGACAAGTTATCTAATATGTCTTCTTCGGACCAATCAGTCGGTACTCCTCTAACAACACCCATTCGAGTAACTGATGAGGTTGGAATGAAAGCTTTGTAGTTAAATTTTTTTAATGTTTCATTTTCTAAGAAAGAATTAGCATCTGTGTAGTTATTGAATGATATTACCACTCTATTTCTTCCAATTTTTTTGAGACTGCCATTAACTATGTTCTTTATAGAATTCTTTTTCAAAAAATGCCCAAATGAAATGGGGTGTATAGATATGTTGTCATTCGGACTTGTCTGGATCTTTTGGATGTGGATATTATAGGGTGCAGAGTCATTAGTTTCATACAGCTTTCTACCTACATATGTGCCTGGGTCAGCCTGTTTGGCTTCATCATTGTTTGGTTGGGAGGGTTGAGATTGTGATACTGAGATAGGAGTTACTTCCGGAGACTTAAAAACTTTAGGTGGCTGGATTTTTGAATTCGATTCGCATTGGCAGTCACTCTCACAAAGAACGACAGAAGACGACTTATGACGCCTCCGTTTTTTATTACAGTGTCTACATATTTTTCGAGATATTGTACGTTTTCTTTTAGAATTACTACAATTATTGATTTTACTCTCGGAAGCATCCGTATCCAAGAGAGAGCCCTCCGTATCCATCTCCAAACAACCATGAGGTACCGTCACAACCAGAGCTACCTGAGAAGGTGTCCCTCCACCAGGGTCATCTGGTTCGTCGTCCATTAGAAAAGACAAAAAACTTACCTACAGACTGCAAATATATACAATAATAACAATAAATAAACTAAATTTTAAACACAATGATCCTATTTACACTTAAAATCAAATTAAAATTAGAGAGGCTAAAATATTCGACCGCCAATTTTAAGGTTTCCCGCGCTTTTTTTCCAGAGTAGACTTACGAACCGATGGCATAATGACGTTCATAAGAGCTATTTGTAGCCTAAACTGAATAAATGATTTTGAATTTTGAATTTTGAATTTTGAATTATTATTTTTTTAATTTATTTATGGAACCACAAACAAGTTTCCAATGTAGCTTATGGTAAACTTAAATATTAGTACAGTTTATTACTTATCGTAAACTCAACGGCGATGGTTACATTTTATATATAAAACTAAAATGAATGGGGACTCAAATTAAACATATGAAATATCGTTTCTTTGAAGCACAAATGAAATATAAATATATGTACTATCTGATACAAATAATAAAATCTTTCGTAAGAGTTTTGAACGCGTCTGTAAGTAAGTACTGATATTTAATACTTATGTTTCGGGTGATATCGCAACTGGGGGATAATGCTACTAACCCGGGTTATTACGCTCCCGATCTGAACCTAGGGTTGCCAACCATACTTTAAAATAACGTATCCTACGTTATTTTCCATCCCCATACTTCTTTACATACATTCTTTTTAATAAAAATAAAGTATGGAAAATACTTTATTTCCGACTAATGCGTGCGTTTGAACGGAATATTCCTGTTGACTTAATTTCTGAACTACTGAATGATATTCAGACTCAGGTGAAGTGAAACGAAACGCAACGCTTAAATAAATAAATTTGGAAAATACTTTATTTTTTCTTGAAATCCTTTTTTTATACTAGTTAGTGATAGATTTACTTTAATTTCCTTAAAAATAGTTGGCAACCCTATCTGAACCCCACGGAGAATCTAGTAGGGAATAGGGACGTTTGCGTGTCGCCATTCCCTCTAGAAAACGTCTGACGGTGTTCCGATTACACGGCTTGAACCCTTTGGAACCCTTTAAGTTTCTCGACGCCCCCAAAAAGTCCGGTGAAGCAGAAAATGCCGTTTGAGACAATCAGCATCTCTCCAAATTATTTTTATCTAAGCTATATCTTAAGCTGATAAACAGTCCACAACTGGGCCACATCACACCAAGCTATATAACCTTATGCGAGTTGGTGGAAACGAAACAAAGAGGTTTTCATTTATGCTCTAACCTTTTTTTACTCGTAAAATATCTTTTCATTCCATCTATTCGAAAAGGATGACTTGGTTCGCCTTTAAGTGCACCCAAAGGTGGTGTTTTCTATAGGAAACTTTTAGCGGGCAGTAATGAGTTTTTAATCCTCTTTATAAGTGCGCCGCAATTATCTTTGCCGCGCACTTTTTGAATTTGGAACATCTTAGTGTTCAGCGCCAAAGAAATCGAACGCAAATATTGTTTGAATAAATACTGGCTGGTACCTACGACGGCCCATAGTCGCGCCGCCCGCCGCGCCGGCTGAATAAAAAAAGGAATCAAATTAAAAACGCGCGACCTACAGCCCGCGTTTTCGTCAATTTTCACGGATTGTTAGAAAATTATGGTTTTGTTTTGAAAAATGAATTCTTCAAGTGACAGTGAAACTATATAATTAACTCCTGAAAGTATTAGAACTGACGCAAGAAATGTGATGGATAATCTATTACCTGCAAAATCGCGGGAGAAATATATGAAAGCCTATGGTAATTTTATTGAATGGAGAAATGCAGATTCCGGAGCGAACTTAACTGTTCACAAGCGACATGGAGGATGGAAGTCGAGTGCTGTAGCAGAGGGGTATATAGAAGATTCCATTGAGAACAAGGCAAAAATATGTGAACGCTTCGTGGAAAACATTAAATTGCAACCATCAGTTAATCCATCCATGCCACTGTCGCCGCGCCCATCTACATCCAAACAACAAGATTCGCCGTCACATTTTCTTAAAAATGAGCCAGATTCGGACATTATTTAAACACGCAGAATATAAAATCTACAACAATCTCTATTCCTAATGAAACTGTAACAATAAATTTTCATAATTGCGAAAATGTCTTAAATGTAAATATAAGTTATTAGTTGTTTTATTATTAGATACTATTTAATTTCAATTTAGTTGTTTTTTCTCTATGTTTTATTAAATAATAATAATATTACAATAAAATATGAGGCGCCTTCTATTTTCTCATAGAGGGTGATGAAAAGTAGAGTGTATCACTCGGGCGCAAAACATATTTTTGGCTCGGGCGATGTACTTTGAATCCCTCGCTACGTTCAGGATTCTACTAAAGAATCCCTCACTTAGCTCTGGATTCTACTCTAGAATCCCTCACTTAGCTCTGGATTTAAAAAAGCGCCCTCGCCGTAAAAATATTATTTTGCTCCCTTACGATACAATCTACTATTTCATTCCATCTATTCGAAAAGGAAGACTTGGTTCGCCTTTAAGTGCACCCAAAGGTGGTGTTTTCTTTATGAAACTTTTAGCGGGCAGTAATGAGTTTTTAATCCTCTTTATAAGTGCGCCGCAATTATCTTTGCCGCGCACTTTTTGAATTTGGAACATCTTAGTGTTCAGCGCCAAAGAAATCGAACGCAAATATTGTTTGAATAAAGACTGGCTGGTACCTACGACGGCCCATAGTCGCGCCGCCCGCCACGCCGGCTGAATAAAAAAAGGAATCAAATTAAAAACGCGCGACCTACAGCCCGCGTTTTCGTCAATTTTCACGGATTGTTAGAAAGTTATGGTTTTGTTTTAAAAAATGAATTCTTCAAGTGACAGTGAAACTATATAATTAACTCCTGAAAGTATTAGAACTGACGCAAGAAATGTGATGGATAATCTATTACCTGCAAAATCGCAAGAGAAATATATGAAAGCCTATGGTAATTTTATTGAATGGAGAAATGCAAGACCCTTTTGGCAGATTCCGGAGCGGACTTAACTGTTTACAAGCGACATGGAGGATGGAAGTCGAGTGCTGTAGCAGAGGGGTATATAGAAGATTCCATTGAGAACAAGGCAAAAACATGTGAACGCATCGTGGAAAACATTAAATTGCAACCATCAGTTAATACTTACTGATGTAGAAACGGCAAGATTGGTTTACTTTAGTTACTTTCACAGCGTCATGTCGTATGGTATTTTATTGTGGGGCTCAGCGGCTGACATTGAAACCATTTTTGTTTTACAGAAAAGAGCCATTCGAGCTATTTATAGCCTTAAGCCCCGTGATACGCTGAGAGAGTTATTTAAGCAGATTAATATTTTAACTGTAGCTTCACAGTATATTTATGAAAATATCATTTATGTTTATAAAAACTTAGATAAATTCGAAAAAAAAAGTAATACCCATAATTTTAACACAAGAAATAAAAACAAACTTGCTGTTCCAAAACTTAGACTCAATACAGTTGGTAATTCATTTGTTGGGAAATGTATAAAAATATACAATAAAGTGCCTTTCACTCTAACAGAATTGCCATTACACAAGTTTAAGACAGAAATAAAACAAGGTCTAATGAAAAAAGGTTACTATAAAATTGATGATTATTTTAATGATAAGAATGTGTGGTCATCTTAGTCTGCTCGCCTGCACATGTTATTTCACATTGTAAGTAGTTACACTTTTTTATAAAAGGTTATTATTAAAGTCAAAGAATAATTGGATGATAAAACAGCCTGGTTGTAATAAAAAACACATTATACTCTATTTGTATCAATATACATAATAAAATTAATTTATATAATTTTTATACTGCTATGATAGTTTTGAACAGTGTCCTACAGATAACAAACAGCGTTAAATAGATCATTAAGTTTTTATTTAAAGTATCTTGAGTGTGTCATGCTCTCTTTATTGTCTCTGCGGTGGTGGCGTGTGCGTCGGGTCGTTACGTTCCCTAAAATATGGTTGAGCGAAGCGATGGCTGATTCATATGTCATACTCGTGAACGGGTGCCGCCTGTGGAGGCTGGTCTGCTCTTGCATACTTATCTCATTGTTAGTATTAATTACTATAGTTTGACTTTGTTTTTCTTAAACAATTTTTGACTTTTATTAGAGTACTGTAGTGGTACTGTATGACATTGTGGAAATTTAACTTATACCAGATGTAAATTTGATATATTAGATTTGTTTATTTGTTTTGTTTTTTTACATGTTGTAGTGGTCTTCTATATTTTTTGTGTTTATTTGTAATGGAAAGTGTCCTGCTATGATAGGGCATTTTCCAATTTTTATTTTTTTTGACGCTGTAAGGGAGAAAAGAGCTGGACACTTGCTGAGTTTCTTGTTTTCATTAGTGGCGCTAGTGTGCGGCGTAAGCGCTCTTAATGAATTAATTCGACATTCAATTGCTGAGTAAGAATATTTTGAAACATCACGTGTAATAATAGGCCACAGTGATCCTCCACAGTTATCTTTTACTTCGATGTGCTTTTGAATTCTTAGTTGATTCTGACTTACAGCAGGTGTATACCTAGGTCAATAAGCAAAGCCTTATATATATAGCCTTAAATAAAAATATTTAGAAGATCATAATAATATAGATTTCGGATCCAGCAGCGCTGCTGTCATTGCAACTCCCAAAAATATTGCCAAAGCTCCTCAAAGTATGATAGACCTCTTGACTGTAGTGCTCGATGCAGTTTTGTACAGAAACAAATTTAATAAATGATATAACTATGTCACAACATTTTTACATCTTTTCCAAACTGAAACTGAAGCCTGAACACTGCATTACCTTTACACTACCGTTTCGTTTACTACTTGCGCTTACGCCGTTTTACGCATACTCCCACACTGCTGTCCGAATCTCGGCCACTTATGAGTTTGAAATACCAACATGACCATAGACAAGCATTCGTCTACCTGTCTAACGCGCAGCGAGACGTCACGCCATCCATAAAGCTGTCACCGGTAGCTGTCGAATTAAAAAACGTCGGGACAAGCAAGGACATCGTCCCGTTCAGCCGTGGTCCCGTTGCCGTTGATGTATTGTGACGTCTATGGCCCGCTGATTTTGATTAACTACGCGCTAGTGACGCGCCGTCGGACCCGGTAATAGAGTTGGTGATTTGTTCTAAATATCGAAGATAATTAATCGTTGTCCGAATTAACGTAACGTTGTCCTGAAGATAGGGTTCTTAATTATGTTTAATGAGATATAACTATACAATACCTACGTCAACGTTACATGTGTACTTAACTTACAAGAAAGGGACACTCTGGCAAACGTTCTCGACATGCAAAACTATTTTTAGATGTAACATGGCATTTTCTGCTTCTTTTTGACAAACTAAATGATAAACTGTAATGGCGAGAATCTGGAAACAGTCCTTAGCTAAAAAGCTCGAGGATCTACGGATAGTCAACCTATTTTACTGGAAAGACTAAAATGCGCCAGTAGATTTACGGGAGATTCAACTTATTAAATTATTACCACTCATAAACACTCTTTGGGTTGGGGAATATTTGTGCTTCTTTCCAAAAAGGTTTGGTTTTAATCTATTCTAATAGGAAGAAGAAAATGCTTGTTATTTTTCTCTTTGAATTAGATATTGATAGTGAAAGTAATATAACCAATTCTTAAATATCTAGAGTTTAGTTGCTGCTATTTTATTGTAATTAATATAATATTCAGCGAAATCTTCTATTAAACATATTCTGTTTAGACTGACAGCACCGTATCTCCTAGACTACAAATCCGAGCATCGTTTATCACGTTGATAAGTTGCGGTTAAAAAAAATGAACAAACAAAGTTGAGCAGACAACAATGGCGGCGTATTTGAATTGAATCCTCCAAAAAGTTCCACTAAGCTTCTACGCTTTTTCAAACGTCCAAATGGCGAAGGGAAAAAATGTTTGCATCCTATCTCTTCATTGAAATGGTAGCGAGAAATGGGGGTCTTAATTCAATTCAATAAGTTTTAATTGGCTAGGATTGTGTTAATAAATGTCGTAACCCTTAATTAACTTTTTCAAACATGATGCGGAAAAAGTGGTGAATATAATTTTCACTGAAAATTTTATCAATATTTTTTTTTTAAATTTCTTCCCGAGGCTGCCATGAGTAAAAACCTCTTAAAAATCTATATTTTAAGAAGGCGGATTACACCATACCATTTACAAAGTTTTTATTGTATTTTTGTCTTCTTGATAAGCAGAGCAAGCGGTAGATAAAGCGCATATGGAAGTTTCGCTCATTACGGCTGCTGTTGCAGTTTCACTCCACTAGCATAGTGGCGATACCACCGATCCCTACGTCAGTACAGCGCGGCATTGAACCTAAAAAAGGACACAAATCACTTTACTTAATAACCAAGCAGGTTGTTACAAAATTGCAACAAATTATACGCCCTCCTCACAACGCAAATTTCTTAATAAATATTTTAAAATTGTCATATAGTCCTAATTATTGTTTATCCTCCCCTCGGGAGCGGGGGCAGGCGGCGTTAATTTACATTCGGTATAATTTAGGTGCGCCCGCGCAGCTTGCAAGCCGCTGCACCTGCGATTCCCGGCCGCCATTACTCTCGTTAATTGCCGTTGTGGACTGATCATTTTTATAAGCGTTAGCTTTGTTCTTGCTGACTTATTACAAACTATGTACATTGTAAACACAATTTTTCTATGGTACTTCGTTACTTTGATGCTAACTTTATTACTGTTTCTTAAGTTTATTTACTCGTAGATTTACCAATAATCATGTTTAACAGTTTCATTTTTACATATTTTATGTAAGTATTATTTTTCTGTTCCATATTCAAACCTTTTAAAAAAAAAATTATGCCGGTTATCTCGCAAAATTGATTCCAAAGGGTTTTAGCGCTTGAGATTGTAAGATCCGTACCGTATTAAGTGAGAGACAAAGTATTACTAAAAAGGTATAATATTGAGCAGCTAAAGCTTTCTGATACATCAGTATTCACACCTAGCTTGTAACCGCGTTGCAAATTACTAAAATTATGCTCGTCACATTTTCCGCGCGCTTTGTTCCCAACTAACGAGTTCCAATTTCAAATTTGAATTTGTTCTTTTTTAAAACACACCATAGAGTCCATAACTCAAAACAGTGGTGCCAGCCAGTGTCTAGTGGCCAACCGTGTCGTCGTGTCCCGGCAATTTGTCCGCGGAGGGCGTTCCGCGCCGTAATTGGCGGGCAGCACCGATAAAAACGGCCATTGTTTATTTAAAACTCAAAACACACGCCCATGTCGATTATTAACTGCCTCTAAAATTGCCTACTGTATTTATTACTTTTTTATCGCTAACTTTTGCATGCGACTCCGTTGTCAAAGGGGTGTTAGTTTTTTTTTTGAGAGAAATTGCTGATTGCCTCGAACGGCATTTTCAGCTTCACCGGGCTTTTTTGGGGGTGGCGAGAAACTTAAAAGGTTCGTCAAGCCGTGCGAAAGGAATCACCTTCTGAGGTTTTCTAGAGGGAACGGCATCACGCACTAGTGCGTGTCCCCGTGCCCTACTAGATTCTCCGGGGGGTTCGGATCGGATCGGAAAGAGGTGTTAGTACACAGAAAACCTTTTCTTTTGCTTTTATAATATTGATTTTTATTTAGTTCTAATTGATATGAATGATAGGTAGGTATACCTAATCAATCACCTACGTAAGATTGTAAAAATATTTGCGACACAAAAAATGCTATGGTGGAAACACACTCTGTAATGATATTACTGCAAATAAAATGGTTTTTTATGTAACATTAAGTTAAATTAACAACATTAATTAAATTAATTAGGTACCCTTAGCTTTGTCATGACGTCTAGACTTAAGCAGGGTGGTGGTGTTGCTAGGCGGACCTAGAATAAGCGTTGCCACTTACAATATTACCACCAACTCTTACACCGAATATAGAACCTTACCTACACTGCGAATCGAATTATCCCTGCACCTTTTGATCGGTGGTTAAAATTGTAAACATTGAGATTTGAGACTAACATTAACATTGCCTCTAATTAAGACGACACCTAGCTTTAAGTCTACAATATGTTCTACGTAGTTATTGTTTGTACCTATTTGTGTTTGTCTTGTTGGTTGTCCTTTAAATAAGTAAGTAAACAGCCTATAACTGTCCCACTGCTGGGCAAAGGCCTCCATCATTGAAATCAAGTCATCGCTACAATTGATGGGTAATGGCTTAATCAGCACGCTTGCCAAATGCGGGTTGGTGATGATCACAGACCCGGGCTATGCATCGGAAAATCTGAAATACACTGCCCGACCTGGGAATTGAACCCGGGACCTTCGGGTATCATGCCGAGCGCTTTGCTACTCGGCCACCGAGGCGTCCTTTATATAAATAAATAAATAAATACACATTCAAATCTCTCTGGTCTGGTAAAAATATTTAAAATGCTTTGGATTTGAAATACGTACACTTTAGCTGCTATTAATATTGAAATGAAACAACTTTTACGGATCTACTCGCGTTTATTTTACACATTAGGTACTTATTTAATGTTTATCCTGACGTTTCGAACCCTTTGCATGGTCCGTGGTCACAAGGAGACTCCCTTGAGTCTCCCTGAAGTTGTTTCATTTCAATGTGTAGTGTCCGCGTAAACTTTAGAAAACAATATGCTATTAATATTATAACCACTTCTGTGTTCTAGTGGCTAAGACCATCGGCCTTAGGTAAATAGCCTGCTCCTCATATAGTTGATTATTCCGGTTGAGGATTCCGAGTGAATTGCCTTTATCATCAGTACTGTAGAGCTTTAAGAGCTTTACTTATACTTATAATAAAAGGCGGCAATAATAGAACTGTCTGTGCTATATTTTTTAAACGGTTTTATTTACAAAAACAAAAACACAAATGTTGAAAAAATTTCCACGAGCAGGATTTGAACCCGCACCCTTTTGACTCGGCGGTTTTATTTAGCTTGCTATATTTTTTCAACGGTTTTATTTAGCTTGCCGTTTAATTATTTGTTTATTTGTTTGGGTCAAAAAAAGTAATTGAAATTTGACCCCCTTCCTGTTGACGGATTGATCTGAAATTTGGTACACACCTTTAGTTCTGATGACAATATAATTCAATACATTCGGTATCATTGTAAATCCAAGATGGCTGCCGCTACATCATGACGGGTTACATATTTTATCACTACTAAGCCTCAATATGGGTATCAAATGAAATGGCTTGATTAGTAGAATAGATCTTAAATAAAATTACTAAGAACTTGAAAATAAAAAAAATAAGTAAAAAAATCTTTAAGTTAAACGGTGTTATTGAAATACAATAAGCTAAAAAATAATTCGGTAGGTCCTAGGTACAGGTACAGGTAAAAAATAAAATCGTTAGGCGTGTGAAATTTCTATCAAGTCAACCGCTATGTCATACTTAATAAAAAATGCTATTTACATATTAACGCAGGTTACGTGCGTTCAACGATTTTATTTTTACCTGTACCTAGGTACAGGTACACCTACCGAATTATTTTTTAGCTTTTAGTTCAATTTTCAATAAAACCGTTTTTTATCAAGAAATTCACAATATCTAGTCTACCCTACCCTACGCGTCTCGGCGGCTGACGCGGAAATCTTCTTCTTTTGTTTCCTTCTATGGATTTCTTGCGTCGCGTTCCATAATCGACTCAGGCCACGTCGCTCGTGTGCCATAGAGCTGCCCGAGCAAGGAGACCCGATCACCACAGTATTCAACAACATAAGATGAGACGAAGGCAAATTTACTTACCTACCCGTGACAAATAAAAAAGAAAAAAATAAGTTCTAGCTATGGGCACCGCTTTAAACACACTTAGAAGAAGTCATAAATTAAGTTTAGGTACATAATGTACGCAAGTAAATAAAGTAGCCAGCCGGTTAATTATTATTAATTATGCCTTTAAATGACTCGTGTATTCGTCAAGGAGCAGATGAACGTGTCCCCGTAAAGGTTAGCATCGCAATTAAGACATTACTTCGCCGCAATGTTGCAAGCGCGGGAAACATTGGTGGCCATTTATTTACATAAAGTGGTAATAATTGTACGTCTTCGGCTGCATTTTTGAGGTTTACATTTTGTAAGTTGTCTTTTTTGAAGTCGGTTTACGTTCAGAAATAAATATCTCTTAGCAATTTTATTGTGAGCAAATTGTTATTCAGAAATAACATTATTTAAATTTTCACGATCGCATTATATAATCCTGGATTTGTTAAAACAAGAATACCTAGGATTTGTTATTTATTTTATACAATCACTTGAATAAGTCATGTAGGACGTAATAAAATAACTATTAGGTAAATACATAGATAATAAAAATAGTTAGAATGTCCTACATGCCTACATGGCATACAAAATATAATGTCTATTCTTTTTTATTAGTATAAAAAGATATTTAAAATATGTAAAAAATGTACGTCTCCGTAAACAAAGCAACCTAATTAAATGCAAATTACTATGTTAAAGGAAACCTAACGTTATCATCACAATAGGTTAGTATCTGTTTTTAAATTAGGCACAGTGGTATCTTAGGTCGACATCTAAGCACGGGCAGTAAATTACATCGAAACTGGTGCACCACCGCACATTGTATGCAGATGGGGAGGCGCGCATCTCGCCGGATTTGCATCAACTTTCGGACTGAGAAATTTGCAAATAAGCACCCACCTAATTATAGGTAGGTATACACAAAAATGTACTTCCGAAGAAGAACATCACTAACGAATATAGTCGCTACCTATAATCTTCGCTGTTTGAACACCCACGCAGATTATTACCCGCAGTTATCCACTATCATTTTCAATAATAGAAACAATAGCTCCAAACCGCCCATTGTTCAAATCACAATAGCCAGTCGCTCGTTACCGTCCCAAACGCCGCAAAACACTAACTTTATCAGCGCCCAATGTCAAATATCTGCCGATCTCAAACTATATCTGAAAAGGCACAATCGAGAAATAAAACGAGCAAACACGACTTCAACGTCGCCGTTCGGGAGCCAGATGCGTATCGGCACGCCAAAAAGCAGCATCCGAGCCGAAGACGATGATATGACATTTCCCGCGTTCCTTTTTCGAATGCCCGCGAATTGTCAACCATAGACAACGGCCTCATTTGAATACGACCGATTTGAATATAAAGGTCGGCATCGCCATCGCCATACATCAAGCGTAGAGGCTTTATGTCTTGTGAACGCTTTTTGGACTCAAATAAGCGTCGGATGTTCGACAGGAGGCGCATAATACGGTCCGATTTAGACGCGATAGTGGCCGCCGCTATTTATGAGACGCGGGTGACGAAAGCGCATTACGAGCCCATTTCGCGGACAGGGCGCGAACGTTTAAACGGCGCACCTCATCTCATATCGTCCACGGCTATGTAAATGACGGATTTAACTTCTTTTAGTACCGCATTAAGATAATCATGTAAAATATTTATAGCGTGTAAAGGTCGATAGTAAGGCGGTAGACACCCACGACAGAGAGCTCGTATCGCCCGATGCCATATTTCATTTGGCCACAATTACAACCATTAAACGGGGCGCAACTCTTTGATATACCCTTTTTTATTTATTGTAGCGAACTTATTAGGATATTGTGGCATTAATGATGACAGATGAGACCAGGTATCGGTGCTTAATGCGTTTTATGTCGGGTCTCGGAGTGATCAGTGTGCTTGATGAAAAAAGGTTTTGAATTACGTAGGTACATTATTTTGGATCGTAACGTACCTAATCATATTGTGATACTTGTGTTCTACTAAATAAAGTTTGTAAATAAAGTAAATATTTCTATTCTATCTACTTAACTACACTTACAGTAAGTTTTTTGGAAATGAGTCTATAATTAATATACTTAGTTATTTTTTTTTAAGTAGTAAAAAGAGCTAAACCACAAAGTAGTATAGATGTTCGTTTTATTTAGATCTTTGAAAGGACTATAAATTTTATGAAATTTTCTTATGGAGGGGTAGTGTTTTGTTTTTTTATTATCAAATAGGTTCAGACTTACCTCCTCAGCAAATTAACTAAACAGTATAACCACTTAGGCACCTACTTATATTAATTGCTTGGATACAATTTGTTATGCCTACATGGGAGTAAGTTTTTTAAAAGCTGTTTCAGATAAGATAAAACTGCCTTAAACGCAACAAGTAAAATAAGAAGATTTAAATTTATGTATTATCGCCACAAAAACAGAATATTATCTTAATGCTCAATGAAAACGAGCATCCAATTCTTTTTTTTATCGCCAGACAAATGTCTCACATTACCCGTCCAAATTTAATTATCAGCACGTTATTTTTCGAGCGGTGACCCCTTCGTTTCCGAGAACTCCACAAGTAACTCCCGAGACAATTTATTTTCCGTTTTCTACTTACAAATTTTGATAAAGACAAAGCTCGTAACGTGACCCTTTTCGGTTCTCGAGTCGTAGTCGTAGTCATAGACAAATTAGCGCAGATCGAATCTATTTCGAATTTGAATAGCGAACGCGGCGGACGGGAAACATGTTGTTTTTACCGCGTTTTAATTTAATTTGAATTTGGAATGTCGTCTGACGCGCGCCCCCGCTGCGTTTACAAATGGCGTCGATACATCAAGCCGATGATATCTCTTTCAATTTTTGAAAGCAGCCCGACATGCGCATCGTATTATTAAATGGTAGGCTTAGAATAATAATAACCCCACAACTATTAGTTTGGTAGGTATACGAAAGATTTAAGCAAGTAGGTAACTACTGTCTCATTAAAAAAGCAACCTTAAGTTACAAAATAATTTCGATTTTAATTGTGAGGAGGCATACGAAGCTTTCAAAAATAATACCTACTATACTTAAATCTTAGAGCATTAAATTTAAATTGATAAGTTGTGCGAGAAGCAATAAGAAATATCTAAAAATAAATAAAATACTGTTCATTATTCTAAAATACAGTTTATTTGCCTTTACCGACCCTACTATTTCTGATCGAAGACTACGACCAACTACGACCAATACTTTTTTTTATCTATACTAATATTATAAGGAAGAAAATTTCGTATTTTTGTATGTATGTATGTATGTTTATAACGAATAAACTCAAAAACTACTGGACCGATTTAAAAAATTCTTTCACCTTTAGAATGCTACATTAGAGCTGAGTGACATAAGCTACAGTAGAATCCGTTTATTATGACTCCGCCTATATTGACCAGCCGGTTATTATGACGTAATTGCACTACGAAGTTTGGTTTTCATACAAAATTCTTTATAAAAAAGTCGGATATAATGACTTCCCTTACAGTGACATGTCGCTTATTATGACCCATTTTTAATAAATTATGTCCGGTTATAATGACCGACATGATTCTTTACACTTTCGGTATTGTTCGTTGGTTCCCGACGACGTTCGGCACGTGACTCGTTCAAAGCAATATTGAAAATGATAATTTGACCATAGCTATGACTTCTATACACAATAGTATTAGAGACTGTTTTTACAATAAAATGAAAAAACAAAAGCAGACAAAAATTACAGATTACTTACAGAAAAAAATACATTTGTATGTGTTATTATAATAATGTGCTGATTACGTGCAATTTTGATTTTGATTTAATATGTATGTATACATACATATGTAATTACATATGTACTATGTTTCTGTATTAAAATACATACTTAAATACATACATATTTACATAAAAAAAGTTTTTCATTTCACATAACGCTTTATATGACGTCCGCTTATTATGACGTGTTTGTCAATTCCTTTCGATGTCACTATAAACGGACTCTACTGTATATTTAAAAAAAGTCCACCCGTGCGAAGCAGGGACGGGCCGCTAGTGTTAAATAAAGTTGGCAACCATAAGCACAACACAATGATGCCGTAAGTATGAATTTTCAGTCACAAATTTCCTTAGACTTTAGAGCATAAAACCAAATTTCAAATGTAGTTGTTATATTTCGAATTTAGTATATTCATTCAAAGGCATGCATTACGAGAGAAGAGGACTGACGTGGGCCGATTTTGAGTATGATGATGAAAGGGCCATGTTCGTAGTTTCTCTGCGGAATCAAAAATCAATTTAAAAAAACTTCAGAAGAACAGAAGCAAGCGACATAACTCAGAGAACTGCCAGGATTCAAATGGCTAACAGAGGAGACCTCTATTTTTAATAATTAACGGGAAATAGTGTCAACGAATACTGGCACCACTGTCCTCAATGAAATACCAATATGTGGGTACTGTAGTGATCGAGACTACTTGGTTGGGCGAGCCTACTGGCAGCCGTCGCGTTCTGCGTATGAACGTAGTTGTCCATTAAGAAGAAACGGATGGAAGCAAAAAGAGGACGAACGCGATCCTTCTACGCCTGACCGCCGCCGCGATAGGGCACGATTGTATTAGATTTCCTAATAATATTTTAATATAAATATAAAACGCTTTATGTGTTTTAATCCTTTAACGCCCCCGTTATATAAATATTACAACCACGTCGGTTTTAATAATACCTACAATCAGCAGCGAAAGTCGCTTCTAATGTTGTTAGTATAACATGGCACCTTATTCACAGAGTAATTGTAATCCTAGGTGTTCAGGGAATTTCGAAACTGAGTTATAAGTGGTAAACTTTATAAGTAGGAAAATACTTTTACATTAAACTTTAATTAAACTTTATCCCTGTGTGGTGCCGGGGATAAAGAATTGCACCACCCCATCTCTTCCCGTGGGTGTCGTAAAAGCCGACTAAGGGACTATTCCAGAGGAGGGGCAGCAGCATCTCTTTGAGGTTAAGTCTCAATCAACCTACTGCGATCGCCAACCCGCCTGCCAAGCGTGGCGATTTCGGCAATTACCCCTCATATCCTTGGGTGAGGCCTTTGTCCAGCAGTGGACGTCTTTAGGCTGAGATGATGATGATTTATTTATTTATTTATTTATTTATTAAACATAATTAAACGGGTAAAAACCCAATTACATAATTATCTTAAACCTAGCCACATAAATTGAACTTATAAAAACTAAAAACTAAAAAATGAGATACAATTTGGTAGCTAAATTCGACCATATATCCTTTTTGGATTATCAAAAAATATATCTATTTCTGGAAAAGTTACCAGGAGCGCGTTTAGTGCTTCATGCATACGACACAATGGAGACTGCGCGCGCGCCACCGTACGACACGGCGGAGGCGCGAACAGCCGATGTCTACGACCCGAGCGTATACGCAAATAGTTTTCAGGAACATAAAGGCGACACAACTGTTCAACACATTCTGGCGAATCCATAACTCCCCGCAAGATCGCCATAGCCGTTGCGATGTCCACACGAGCTCTCCTGCATTCTAAAGAGTCCATCCCCAACATACCTAGTAAAAACTTAGTAGGATACATAAAGGGATAGTATCCATACATCCGCTTATAGTAATAGCGAAGAAAAGCCTTCTGAACCTTTTCCAGCATTAAGACATATTTAGCTTCGTGTGGGTTCCAAATGCATGAGCTAGACTCCAATGAGCTCCTCACAAGACCAATGAACAAAAGCTTTATCACCTCAAGATTCCGAAAATCGCGTAAGTTACGTAAAATAAAGCCTAGACGACTGAAGCAGCTACGAGTGAGCATGGAAATGTGCTTATTGAACGTCAGGGAAGGGTCAAAGGTAACGCCTAGGTCTTTCACTGAGTCAGTGCGACGTATAAAGTCACTGCCCAGCTTATAATTGTACTGGATGGGACTATGCTGGCGACTAAAAGACATAACAGAACACTTACCATTATTGAACTCCAAGCCATTTTCGTTACTCCACTTAAGTAAGGCATTAATATCCCTTTGAATGAGTTCACAGTCCGCCTCATCACTTATCTGTATATATAATTTTAAATCATCAGCATAAAGAAGGCAGTTTGTAAATTTAAGAACTCCTACCACATCATTTATCATCAATAGGAAAAGCAAAGGGCCAAGTATAGATCCCTGCGTCACGCCAGATGGAGTTGAATAAGGTTGCGACACATAACAACCGTGGCGTACATACTGCTGCCGGCCCTCAAAGTAATCAGAAAGCAAGGTGATGAGCTTAGACGAAAAACCAAGGGCATCGAGCTTAGACAAAAGGATTCGACAATTAACCCGATCAAATGCCTTATGATAATCGAAATACAGCACGTCCACTTGCTTGCCTTTATCCATGGTTTTAGATATGTACTCGACCAATGTTAACAAATTTGAATTAACCGATCTTCGCGGCCTGAACCCATGTTGCTCATTACAGATATAAGGATGAACTTGTTTAAGAAGAACCTTATTTAATAAAATCTCAAAGATTTTAGCTGGCGCGCAAAGGATGGCAATTGGCCTATGCTCCTCTACAATTGATTTTTTAGTGCTTTTGGGGATCGGAGTTACACGAGACACCTTCCATGCTGATGGATAAATACCATGATTTAAAATGAGGCGAAACAAATGGCAAAGAGGAACAGCAATGGTCTCTCTACACGTTTTCAAGAGATCTGCCGGCACTCCGTCAGGTCCCGGAGACCAACTCGATTTCAAAGTGTTGATGGCACTTTCAACATCGGAGACAGAAAAATCGCCGGCATCAATGTGAGCATTCGTTGAAACCGAGACAGGTCTTGATTCTGGTGTTTGCTGGTCTCGAGTGTAGGTACCAGCAAAATAAGATGCAAATGCGTTTGCCGCATCTACGCCAGAGCACTGGAGCCCTTGGTAATAAACACTAGGTTCAAAACCGCCAGCAGATCTTAAACTATTTATGTGACCCCAAAAACTACGAGGATTGCAATGAAGATTACATTCTAAGTCTCTGAGATATGCTTCGTATGCTAATGATATTTTTATCTTAAGACAGGCTCGAAGATTGGAAAAACGAACGTAAATCGCTTGGCATTTAGATTTCTTCCATTTTTGATGGAGGCTAGTTTTAGTTCGAATACCCCTGATGATTTCAGCTGTAAACCAAACTGGATATCGTCTTGCAGAAGACTTAGGCCTACGCTTTTTTGGGACAAGCTGGTCGAAGACGCCATAAAGAGCCTTATAAAACAGTTCCAAAGCGCAAGGCAAATCTTGAGATTGGAGTACAGAGTTCCAGTCTAAATCATCTATATACCATTGCAGAACAGCTGGATCGACCTTATTAAAGTTCCAGTCCTTGCTATTGTCTATGTTACTGGATTGCATGGACCCACGCTGAATTGTTGTCTCTAACGTAATGGCAACGTCAAGTGGAGGGTGATATTTGTCTGCACGAGCTACGAGACCTCCAATCTCGGAATCCACCACATTCACTGCACAAACGCACTCCTGTGTTAACACAACATCAAGTCTACCACCATAAGAATTAACAACTTGATTTCTGTCTACCAAATTACAAAAAGATAAAAAATAACAATAATAATTATTTACATTCAATGAAGCACTATTCATATTAAGATCACCTAGAATAATAACAGGTCTCTTTAAAGTATTAATAAAACTTTCGACTTTAGTAAACCAGTCCAAATAGATAGTATCGGTTGAAGATGGGGATATATATACGACACAAAAGTACATAGCTTGTGATTGCACAGTAACAGATGCCCAGAGATCTTCTCCGGTTGAGGTTTCAAGGTCCTTAAGATGACACATCATAACACCAGGCCGCGCAGCCAACATCACACCTCCGCCCCAGGAGCCACGATCGCGACGAAGAATTGTCCAGTCATTGCTTACCACTTCAGCATCGCCAACAGAGTGGTCTAAAAAAGACTCAGTCACAGCAACGACATCATGATCAAGTAGCATCAAGCTTGTCAATACAAGTTACGTAACTTCAATAAGTTACGGAGTTTAGTCTTTAATCCTCTCACGTTTTGATATATTATGTTAACGGTAGACGAAGATCTGGTGACACATCGTGGAATTGGTAAGTTAGCATTAGGTACTCTATCGCTTGCATCAGGTAAAGCTCCCGCGTCGCTCCAACTCACCATCGCCCCGCTGACTCTGACGAAAGGGATGTCTCCACGGCTTAACACATGTATTCTCAGGCCAATTATCGGCGGCTAATATTCGCGCAGAGGAAGCCGAAGGAATGCATATTTTGAAAGATGCATAAGGACCACGAGCCCTGAGACTATCAACTTTGCAATCAGCGCATCCAGTGATGTTCAAAATGTGCGCCTTTACTTGGTCTTCGGTTGTACCCAATTTGAGGTAGTAAAGATGGAAATTACGCTGTCTTTCAGAGGCTTGAAGCTCAATACTACCTGGTAAAGCGGTGCCTCGCAACAGCCCAGCGGGAACCCGAGCGCGGCGTTGTCCATCTTTAGCATCGCTTGGTGGTTTATTAGTTACAGATGCATTACCTTTTACCGCTGAAGCACCTGGCGCCGGTGTGCTCCTATTGCTCGTCTCTCTCCTATTGCGAGGTCCTTTCACTGCTTCACTCCAACCTTCCTTACACTTTGCTTCCGCGCTATCGGAAGCCACAACTTGCGACCGCATAGAATTCCCTTGGTCATAAACATTGGTATTTGACATACTCAAAGATAGAGCAGGAGGCGCTGCAGTTGTTTGTGTAGAAGAGCAGCCAGTTCCAGGAGAGGCAATCCGAGGCTTCACCTCACTTAAACGCTCCAAACATCTTCCCATCGCTGTGACCTTTTCAGCCAAGTGAGAAATTGATTCTGAGAATACTATCGCTGATGATGATGAAACTTTAAGCAATTAGAGAAAAATTTGCATCATGAACCTACACAATCAATAAATGATCTTGAATGTTATTCCTTTATCTTTTAACATCAAACGATTAAGATTTTGCTACAAACACTACCATGATCCTTAATTCTAGAATTGCGGTTAAATCTTGATTTTAATGTAATCATATTTCTTTTTTGACAACGAATTAAGATTCGCCATCAAAAACATCACTCCGTTTCTTAAATTATTTTAATACGAAGTGATCTAAATAATACAATGTAACACGAAATATTCCTCGCCGTTTACCAAATTAGTTTTAACATTTTTATTAGATAAGCTAATTGGTTACTGATTGATGCCAGTAATCTGGGTATTTAAGGGTCGTCTGGGCGAATCGTGGCCATTGAAGCAAGATGGCGAATAAATTATTATTCTGTGCTGTAGTTGCTGTGGCATATTCTGTAGCTCAAGGTAAGACAGACATTATTAAATAATTAATCTAGCTTATGAGCAAAACACAAGCCTACAGATAGAACCAGAACATTCAATAGCAACTCTTCACCGAATGTTTTGACCTTACATAATAATTAGTACCTGTTATACGAACAGAGTGTACATCCCGCTACACACGACCTTAAAGTTTATACTGGCACCCCCACCATCCTTACGGTTATAAAGTTAGGTGTCAGACATCCTTGCGCAAGCACAAGGGACCATCTGCGTCAGATCATAACGCCAGATCAGGACGCGCCGAAACGCCTTCTTCATCCAGTACTTTTAAGTCTCGAGCGAATTGCTCCGTGCACACGTATAGTCCACTACCTAATATCCAGATAGGTTACCGGAGTTGTAAGCTCGCTCACTTCTCGTTGTACCAAGAGCACATTTCGTAGTTCCACTGCTCGGTTCGTCAACTCTAAAGTCGACTACCAAATGTCCTCTTTGATGGCGAAGTTGTAAGCCCACTCACTTCTTAGTACACATCCAGACACCTCATCAGTTCCAAAATCCTACGCGGCTGTTCAACCGGAGACATTGCATTTAGCGGGCGCCTCTACTAGTTCTCCAGACTAGTGCAGGAGATGTTGGAAGCCTTGTCAATGAAAACCACCGAGCAGAACAACCAACTATGGACAACTCACGTGCCCCGCAGATCCTTTCGCTTCGGCCCCCCTCAAGACCACTACTCGGACCCGCTCGCTGTGCACGAAATGGAAGCCTAGCCAGACCTCAACCAGGCAGACAAACATTCCCACTTCACAGCTAACCACATAGCCACCACGAGTCCAACCCATGTCCGGGACCTGCCGGAGACGCCCGCGAAGGCATAACTGGCAGGGGGCCTAGGATCCGGAACTACCGTGGTACCCTTGAAAAGACAACCGGACCCGTAGTTCCAGCTGCCATACCTTCAGCACCTGCAGCAGCAGCTTCTGCACCTTCAGGGTCAGTAGATAGGGAGATTGTACAGAGTGAACAGTCCAAATGGATCTTAGTGCATCTCATCAGCTCATTTTATGTCCCCACTGCTGGGGCACGAGCCTTCCCAATGGATATAGGGAGAACGGGCCATAAACCAACACGCGGGCCCAGTGCGGTTGTTGGTTGTTAACGAATGCTATTTTTACGGACCAACGGCTTTACGTGCCTTACGAAGCACGGAGAAGATTGCACTCTGAATCGAGTGCTGATTAAAACTTGTACCTACTCAGCAGTCTGTAACTATCAGAGATAGGATTTGTTTTTTTTTTCTAATGAACCATGTCGTTGATAAAGTAACACCACATTTGAACATTTTCCATTAATTACCATTTTCTAATGCATGCCTGCACAAGTACTTATGAGTAGAATCCACTGTTCCGCTGCTGCTGCTTTGCAACGCACCTAGATCATTTTCGTTAGCAATTCTTAATATTAAATCCACATCATACTACATTAGGTACATACGCTATAATATCTACGAGATAAAAGTGAAAACTCAAATTTATCTTTCATTTATCTTTATTTGGTACAATACATCACATATTTAAATTTAAAACATAAGAACGTCATGTATGCATATACCAAATTGGTTGCCACTCAGCATAATTATGTCCTGGTGATATTAATTTTCTTCTTTTCTTTTTAGCTGCAAGTGACTGCGAGTTGCCGAAAGAAACGGGAACTTGTGACCAACAATACCCCAGGTATTAATAGCGGCTAATCACATATTTTACTTAATCTAAATAAGGAATAGAGAAACAGAATTATAGCGAGTATACCAGTCAGTGATATTCTCCACGTGGATTTCGTGCATCTACCTACTGCTTGCTGATTGTTTATACAAATAAATACTGAATTAAAATTCTTCGTAAGTAAAGCTAGAATTACTAGTTCAGATAGTTCGTTCCTTATCGTACTTACCAAAGCGAGGAGCTCGTTCCAAACGCCCCATCTTCACAAATTTTCCATTTGGGAAAGCTAAAGCCCGTCAGTATAGCGCAGATAATACTCGTTTAACAAATCTCTAACTGTATTTAAAATTGTATGATTGATCATTTCGAATTTTCGACGCAATCTAGAAATCTTCGATTGGGATTGGATACAGTTTATTGGCGCCTGTTCAAAATAATGTGGCAATATTACTTATTTGAAACATTGTGGATTAAAGTATACAGGTTCGATCTTTGGTCAATTTGAGTCCAATGTATGCTTAGTTTATTTACTATTCAGTAAAATTGGTTATAATAAAGTGCAATTCGTTAAAACATCAATTTCTTCCCTGCTAAAGATGATAATATTTATATAATCACACGATTTTACATAAGTATTTTTTTTTTATATTATTACCAACAGCCAGTAGCCAGCTACCCACAGCTAGGTATCGGCTTATTATGTTATTTTATTTTAATCCAAATTCACCAAATATTTACTTTATTTTCAGTTACTATTTTGACATGAGGACTCGCCTTTGCCGCCCTTTCGTATGGTCAGGGTGCGGAGGCAACGGAAACAAATTCTACAGCCGCAAAGAATGCCAATTTGCTTGCCATTATTTTATGAAACTAAGACATCCGGTAGCAGAGCTGCAACCATAAATGTCTATAAATGTCTTTATATGCTTAAATGTATAAATGTCTATCATCTATGAATGTAATAAATAAATAAGTAAAAGAATAAAGTCTTGTACATAGTAAAGACACCTAAAGAGTAATAATTTATTGTTCCTTACTAATTCATTAATTACACAATTAATAAAGTAAACGAGAAAGAATATATTTAACAAAGTATAGAAAATAAGACAATCTTGCATCTGAAACTAAATTTCCAATGCTGGACTTTGGATGGATCACCAAATAAAATATCATGAAAGTTTTCGGGTCATCCATCATGTTAGAAGTTTTTTAAAAGGCTTTATGATGGATGATGAGATGAATCCATGATGATTCTGGTGGTAGTAATTATTTACATAGGGTGCGTTCCGAGTCACAATTATATAGATATTAGCGCGATAACAGTCGTTTCGAATCGCCGTGAGCGCGTTCACGAAATCTTGCGTGACGTCACTCATGACGTCATTGTCTGCGCCATCTTGCACTTACAGCGATCATGCCTCGGAGCGAAATCACTGTAAGCGTCCTGTCAGTTAGCTGTCAATGTCAAAAATAGCCGGCGCCGGCGCGGCGCCGCGCCGTCTGGACGCGTGAGCCATGTGTTTTAACTTTTAAATTTTTAAACATGGATTTTGTCAGCCTTATTGTGAGGGATGAAGAAAAAGAAAAAAAACAAACAAAGTTCGAGGTTAAGAATATTGTAAGCACGGTAACGAGCGTTCCGAATCAACATCTGTTATTTGTCGTTTTTAGCGCGATACTCGAAACGGCTGTGAGCGTTCGTAGCGCTGTAATCTGCTGTAATCGATATAATCGTGACTCGGAACGCACCCATAAATGGGCAGTAAAAATTTATTTATGCTAGCAACTCTGCAGTCAGTTTGGCATTGCATTGCAGCAGTCAATGTCACTGTCACTGTCAGTGTCAAAGGGATTCGTTACAGACTACACTCACACACTCGTAAAAGTAAATAACATAATTCCAGCGTAGAATCCCCACCACGAGTGACCAAACCAGCTTTCACCATGGTATCCGCTTCGCAGTATCATTACATTACCGTGCGATGCCGCCTGAACGTGTCCATAATTAATATAAAACTGTACTTTTGGTAGGCCACTGCGATGTTCGCCAGGGTAACGTTTTACCCCAGCCTCTTTTACAATGTGGTGATGGAGAGGATAACCACCAGGAGATGGTACGACCGGATAGATGACACAGTCATCCTGGGTGCACTTCCTTTCCGAGGAATGACAAAACAGGTAAATCTTATAAGGTTACTCTCGTGACAAAGTTGATGATAATTTTCTTTAACAATATTTTTTTTATGAATGAAATATCTTGATTGCCCTTTTTATTAATAAAGCATATTGCCTATTTTATGAACAATTTGTTCTAGGTAGGTATTGAATTGAACTATTCTTGACAGGATTAGATATATTAAAATATGCATACAGTAGTTAGTTTTAGTAATTTATATTATATTCCCTAGATGCAATAATTTCTTCTGAAGTGCCAGGTAAAGTAAAAGTAAAAAAATTTTTACTTTTACTTTACCTGGCTTGCACCACAACTCACTGATCATGATATGCAGTAAAAATAATTATAACATCATTTACTTTCTATAATTTCCTTGCATTTAATTAAGATATAACTATATTTTGTAATACTATTAGCACTAATTACAATTAGAGACCTCTAATGTATCCTTTCCTAAACATTGAACTTACTTTTGTATGAACCTAATTAAAAATTTATATTAATAACATTTCAAAAGTTACCCTGATAATTACTTAAATATTCTACAATTTGCGCTATGTTACTTTATTTATCAAAAGTCTTATTATCCTTTTTGTTAAGTTACAAGGAAACAATAGCAGTATTTAACCTACATGAATGTACTGATCAAACTTAATCATCCTATAAAGAATTCTTACACCGGTTGAGGAAAGAGATGTCCAAATCTTTATTGTTTAATGTCTTTAATTATGTATTCAACTTGTGCATTTGTTTTAGTTAAAAGAGGAGGAAAACCTCAAAGGTGTAGTTTCAATGAACGAAACATATGAGCTGAAGCTATTCTCAAATGACGCAGAGGTAAGCTGGGGAATCCAATGGATGGGATAAATTCACAGGCTACAAATATCAATGTTAATGACGGTAGTTGTTGACATTTAATGGGCGCCTTTGGCTTTCAAAGTAAAAAGTAAATAGTGTTGAATAATTTCGGCGGGCTGGTTAGAACCACGATAGCTCAATTGGGAGAGCACCTGACCTGACCTGAGCACTGAATTTTTTTCAACATTTGTGTTTTTTTTTTACAAATATTTCATAATTATTTGTTGTAAAACACAAGTTACAGAGATGTTGTTTTACAATATTATTATTATTAAAGGGCTTAAGCTGTGTCTTGCCATTGTGCCATATTATACCTTCATAAGTAAAATAAACAAACATAAAAATTTAAATTAGACTTGTCAATGTGCCATTTGGTAAGAAACATTGCTTTGCAAAAAGAATCACTGAGAAAGAGTGTATGTACATCCACTCCATACATAATAGACACAAATTTTTGATTGAGGTACACTGGCCTTGGTCACGTCATCCCGTGACCATGGCTGGTGCAACTCGGTGGAAACAATAAGGCTCCTGTAGAAAGGTATGCCTATTATACCCTTATTTATTAGAAGTGTATATGATAGACACATACAAGACCAACACTTACCATCACTTATATTAATTCACATTGGTACGTCATACTTGGTGCATACATTCGAGGACACATTGCATTTCAACTGACAATATAGTAACAAACAACATAATCTTTCAAATCAAAGCACTTATAAATTTTTTAATATTGTGTGTTTATCTTTAACTGTAACATTTTTATTAAAGTACATCTTAACTGTTTAGTTAAAGATTGGTATGTGTTATTTATCCTAGCATGTCCTAGCTCAGTTTTTTAAATTGCACATCAGGGAACCTCTCGACCTTATAGTAAGTAGCAATAAGGTTGAAGGTAGCACTCTCCAAAATCCTTAATTACTGAAAAATTCATTGACTTATTTTGCCTGATTACAATAAAATTTATTTATTTATTTATTTATTATTAGGGATAGTACACAGCACATTTACAACTAGCTTACAATATTTAAGTTTACAATTTGGAGGCCAATTAGGACTTTCCACATTTTACATTTTTAATAGATAGTAGGCGAACATTGACAATTAACTTTACAAAAAGTATTTAAATTTTATGTAAAACATGACCTGACCTTACCACAGAACTTTGTCTAAATAAGGGAGTAAGGCAGACAGAAGGCAGCTTTATTGAATAAACATATTTTAAAATATAATAATTGTAAACTTAGATTAGCTAGCAACTTAAACAGTCCTACCACCCACCAAACAGAGTATGTACAAGACTCTAGGAATGAAACTCAAGACAATGTGTGTGAGAGAAGATGTGTCGTAAACAACCGATAAGATTTAAGGATAAGTATACATAATTTTACGCAAATGTTGCGAACAAATTACAATTTGAAAAACAAGTTTAAAAACACTAGAGATGGGCCGACTAGTCGCCGACTAGTCGCCGACTATTCGGCATCTTTGGTAGTCGGCGACTAGTCACCGACTGTTCGGCAAATTATGCCGATTATAATCGGCACGAGATAAATTAAATAAAACAAAAAAATTACGCATGTTTTATAATTTACTATAAGAATATTTAAAGTTTCATTCGTAAAACATTTTCAAAGTAACAATAAGGTAACATAATAGGAACTTTGGTATCAGTCAGTAGTCCAGTAAAAAAATATGGAACCTATCAAAATGGCAACGACATAAATTATAATAACTTCATAGTTTTTTTGTCCTTAAATTATTATTTTTTATATTGCCGACTAGTCGGCAATTTGAAAACCGATTAGTCGGCTAGTCGGCAAATACCATAGTCGGCCCACCCTTAAAAAAACTTGTTTTTCAAAATAAACAAGTAAAATTAAATGAAAATGAAAAACAAGTGTTTCACTTGTTTTCAAATGTTACACTTTTCAAAACATTAAGATCCTGTTTGTTTGGTTGAATACGAAATGTCCGCTTTGGTGGTAACAGGCCTAAGTCGCCATTTTTTCCAGAAATGGCGGGAGCAAGGCGTCGAATTTCTGCAGCTAGCGACGACAGATATCTTCGAAGCACCAGACCAGGAGAAGCTGTACGAGGGCGTCAAATTTATTAACAGGTGCCAGTACTGATGATAATCCATTAATTTGTTAATTAATTAAAACATTTATTTGCATCATTATCATGATTCGAGCCCGTTAGACGGACGAAGAGCATTTTGCTCAGTTAAAACTGCAAGTTAAAACTAAAGATAATAAATGGTACTACTTGAATACTTAAATTTAGCTAGATTACGAAAATAATTATAATTCTATATTAAATCACAAAAAAAAATGTGTATGATAAAAGCTGCATAAGTTTAAAACTGTGTTGCAGCCATCTCCAGTTTTTTTAATAACCATATTTAATGAAGCTGTTTCTCAAAGCCAACAGCTCTATAAACCAAGCTGTTTCTGGCGAATGCTGTCATATGACAATGGTAGGAAGACCCTAGCCCATTAAAGGACATTATTAAACGATGATAAATTATAGTAGTCGAAATCTTATATCCCAACAATTTTGTCAGGTTTCTGCCAGTGGGCGGTAAACTCGACGGCCTGCCCACGGACAGCCCACAAGTGGGCAGCGGCTCGGTGTACGTGCACTGCAAGGCGGGGCGCACGCGCAGCGCCACGCTCGTCGGCTGCTACCTTATGATGGTAAGTGGTGTTAAGATAAGCGACAGAGGGGAACAAGTTTACATCATTGCTTCAATAAATATTTATGCATCCTTCACGTAAGGACGGATTTAAAAAGTAATACATTTCCTCCTTACTAATACCGTAATATCATCATTGAGTGCCATCCTCATACTGTAGTTTGGAGATCAGTGTACAAAATTTTCTGCGATCCCATGTAGCTTGCTTTAAGGTCTATTCAAACCTGCCCCCCGACCGCCTAACCGATCGCTTTGACTACGCGTGTAGTTTATGACGTCATCTTGCTACCTCGCATCGCCTATGAAAGCAATATCGAAAGCTAAAGGCTTATAGCTTTCGATATTGCTTTCATAGGCGGCACGAAACGACAAGATGACGTCATAAACCACACACGAAGTCAAAGCGATCGGTTAGGCGGTCGGAACCCCTGAGCGGTATTCGCTGTCGCTGTGGGTAGAGAAAACCGAGTGGGTATGCGGTAATATTACTGTTCACACCAAAGTGAATTTCGCTATCCTTGTGGGTAGAATACCGCGCGGTATTCGAGTTTCGCTCAAGAATGTAAGAAGTTTTCGCCAGTAAGTCATTTCTATAACTAATTCTACATATAATAGCTGAGCGAAACCCGCGCGGTATGCACTTCTACCCAAAGCGGCAGCGAATACCGCTTAGGTCGCTCTAGCCGCGGAACTTGATACTAAATACCTGAGCGAAACCCGCGCGGTATATACCTTTCAGGTTTGAATAGGCCTTGAACTAGCGGCGATAACTAAGTCCAGTCCACTGTTTGATGTCGTCCAGCCATAAAAAAAAGGGAAATTATCAATTAACCTTTTTACCGCCAACAACTTCTATAGAAGTTCGAGATTTTCGTGCCGTCCACGCCAGCGCTTCTATAGAAGTTCTTCTTTGTACCTACTTTATTAAAATACATTTATACGTTGGCGTACAGCGGGACATCGCGTGCAGGATAGATGGGCGGTGAAAAGGTTAAAGGAAAATACAAATTGGTTGACAGTTAGGAGAAATCAATTAAATAAACGTTTGTTTAACTGAATTTATATGATTTAAAATTCAATATAGAAATTTACTTCGACACTCTGACCAAATATTGTTAATTGTAACTGTTATTATGAATTTTAAGATCATTCAATTGAATACTGTAAAATATAATTAATTTGAGTATATAATTTGACTTTTTAGCATTTAATTATAATAAATTTGAAACTTTTGAAATAGACATGTAATATTATTAGTTAGACCTATTCTCATCCCATAGTGTTTTTTTCTTTTCTTCTCGATCTTTCTTTGAAGGCAAAGGAACTGATAGCATGATGTTGTTAATAATGTTATTTTTATTATTTAACCAATTGTAATGATTTTGTGCTTTTATTGATGATTTTAATGATATTATTATTGTTGTTTTAATGTTTCGATTATTTTATTTTGTGTTGTGTGCTGTATTTTAAATTCAATTCCATATTGTTATGCCCAAATTGGGTCATGTATGATACTATAATTTAATATTTGTAACACCCTGTCAAACTACATGAGAAACAATAAATTTATGATTTATGATTTTCAAATCTCATAAAATCAACAAAAGTTTTTTTTTTTAAATATTATCTATTATACTATCAACAACTCTGTATTTCAATTTAAGCCTAGAAAGTTTCCTTAAAATCGCCTCATTGATTTGAAAGAATTACTTGTTTTTTTTTCTGTTTGAATAGATTTGAACTTACTAGTAAATTTTTACTTTTTATTTTCAAGTGCTAATTGCTGCACTGAAGCTAAATTAAATATTTATAAAATTTATAAAATACAGTGAAAAATTATACGTCTACCCGACCCAGCCAGGAATCGAACCTGGGTCTTCCGCAATCCGGACGGCTGCACTGACCGCTATGCTACCGGGAAGGCTGACGTAAACGTTGAATTTTGTCACTGCTTTTTTTTGTCGGGTAGGCGTTTAATTATTTTAACTGTATTTTATAAATGTTATAAATATTTACTGAAATGTCTCTTAAGCATCTTCTACCCGTTCCAGAAGAACGGCTGGTCCCCCAACGAGGCTGTAGAGTACATGCGGTCGAAGCGTCAACACATCCTGCTTCACACCAAGCAGTGGGAGGCGCTCTCCATATTCCACAGCCGGCACGTGCGCGCGTAGCACGTAAACCCACATTCACATAGAACGCGCGGCGCCGACGTCACTGACGAAATGTCGCGTTATGTATAAAGGCGGCTACAGTCAACACATCCTGCTCTATACCGCATGGTGTCAGCTCTTCATATTCCACAGCCGGCACGTGCGCGCGTAGCACGTAAACCCACATTCACATAGAACGCGCGGCGCCGACGTCACTGACGAAATGTCGCGTTATGTATAAAGGCGGCTACAGTCAACACATCCTGCTCTATACCGCATGGTGTCAGCTCTTCATATTCCACAGCCGGCACGTGCGCGCGTAGCACGTAAACCCACATTCACATATAACGCGCGACGCCGACGTCACTGACGAAATGACGCGTTATGTTTAAAGGTGGCTATAGTTATCACATCTTGCTCCACACCAAGCAGTGGGAGCCGCTCTCCATATTCCACAGCCAGCACGTAAACCCACATTCACAATAGAACGCGCGGCGCCGACCTCACTGAAAGGTGTCAAGTTACCGCTTTCCCACGAATAAAGGTCTACAGTCAACACATTTGCGAATAATAAATAGCCACGCTATGTAATTGCCTAATGTGGAGACAGATGACCATAAGTATAATCATATTCACTATAAACGAGCAGGCGCAGCGCGGCGGCATGTCTTTAAAGTTTAGCCCAATACCGCCTTTTCTATGTATATCAGACGCTCCTAACAAAGTTAAAATAATCTTAAAAATGTTATAGACAGCGCAAAGTACCTAATGAAATCGTTGAGTTACAGTACCTATAGTGTATAACAAAGAATGTAAGAACAAACGTGTTATCATAAATACCGTATATACGCCGCGCTCGCGCTTTCATTGTGGGGAAGCGATAACTTTTAGAGTTCAATTAAGCGACCTGCTGTATATAGCTTTTATATAATAACCTAACTTGTTTGAGACCCTGAAGGCAAACGAAGAAATATGGTTAGAATACAGGAATTTTAGAAATAAGGAATCCTTGTTGGCATAATGTTCACAAAAACTAGCACAAATTGTATGGAAAATACTTTTTATTTTCAATTTGTTTATTTAGTTATCTTCTTAATAGTCAGCGGTGACTTCGAATACGAGTGGAAGCATTCTTTAATATCACAGTAAGATAATTATTGTCTGAGGTTGAAAATTCACACTTCAGAATAAAATTCCTAAATCTATATAATATTACGTGAAGAAGAAACTTCATGCCCTATTTATTACTGGCATATTAAAAAAATTATAAGAAGGAGTTGCAAAAGATACAATTTATGTAGAATAATATGTTTTACACTTAGATTAAAACGTTTTATCTAAGGTTTTACATTACTTTGTATAAACATTGTACATTTTGTAAAAGTACGGTCAAATTTTGACATATTATTATGGGCCCATATGAATGACAAATTAAAGAAAATGACAATTTAGTATGTGGTGGGTGACAATTTTGTTTTTCATTGGAAAATCGCCTTGCACTGCGTTATTCAAATTCAAATTCAAATTCAAAAATCATTTATTCAGTTTAGGCTACAAGTAGCTCTTATGAATGTCGCTATGCCATCGGTTCGTAAGTCTACTCTGGGCGGGAGATCTTGTACTGAGAAGAACCGGCAAGAAACTCAGCAAGTGTCCAGCTCTTTTCTCCCTTACAGCGTCAAAAAAAATAAAAATTGAAAAATGCCCTATCATAGCAGGACACTTTCCATTACAAATAAACACAAAAAAATATAGAAGACAACCACAACATGTAAAAAAAAAAAAACAAAAAAAATAAACAAATCTAATATATCAAATTTACATCTGGTATAAGTTTCAATTTCCACAATGTCATACAGTACCACTACAGTACTCTAATAAAAGTCAAAAATTGTTTAAGAAAAACAAAGTCAAACTATAGTAATTAATACTAACAATAAGATAAGTATGCAAGAGCAGAGCAGCAGTTTGTTAGTGCAGTGCAGTTATCACTGCGTCATTGTCAGTATCTGGTAACCCTGCTATTAGATTAAATTATTCTGGGCATAAAATCTAACATTGTTGTGACGACAAACTAACAAAATCCGACCAATCTGGTTCATTTATTTTGCTTATGATGCTGAAACAAAGTACAATATTTTAAGAGAAACTGTTACGTGATAATTCTATCACTCAATTATTTCTATCAATTATTATTTTCGTTATCGGCTATTCTGATATTGCAATTGCATATTTTTTTACAATATCACACGTCTGCACACAGACTGCCACATACTGTCATATTTCCTCAATAGATTTTGAACTTTATTTAAATGACATATGGTTGAACATATAATGAAGAAATTTGACAGTTATGGTTAAGTTGATGCGCATACGTCTGTACGTAGGGTAGTGGTACGTAGATATTGTATAAAACGTGTAATATCTTCTATCTATACATATAATAAAGCTAAAGAGGGTCGAAAGTCTGTACATGGAAGATATTCGAAAAAAATAGGTTGGGGATACATAGAATCGATAACAGAACACGTTCCAACAGTTTTTAGAATTTTTGTCTGTTTATTTGACTGCGCATCACGTGAAAATGGCTGAACTGATTTGAATGAAACTTTGCACATAGACAGACCATGACCCGGACTAGAATACTTTTTATCCCGGTAACAGGTTCCTGTGGGATAGTGTAGTCTTCGCGAACGAAGTCGCGGGCGACTACTAGTATATGTAACATAATTATGTAATACATCGATACAGCGTCATGACAGTTTTAACTTATTAAAATGAACAATATATACAACCTTATTTTTAGTTTATACGAAAATCGAAACACGGTTCAAATATTTTTATTTAAAGAATTAGTACAAAAAAAAAATATCTTGAAAACTTACGAAGTTACAAGCTTTTTGTGCTGTCCCGTTGTGTTTTTTAGTAGGGTATACTTTATTTGAGATTCTGAACAAACAGTTTTCAGGTTTCGTATAAACTAAAAATAACATAGTATATTTTTAGTATGTACTGACGTTGATGATGTTTTTGTTTGCTAACATAATAAAATGCTTCGTGTATAAGAATGTCTTCCGATTGTTACCTTTAGTTCTATTTTAAAGAGCAAAATAAGCTTTCGACATTATTTATTGTATAAATTGTAAGTCTGTAACGCAACCAAACTATTGTCTGTATAGTACCTAAGACTAGCTATTTATTTTAATATAGATAGAAACTATGTTATAGAAATTTTTATGTTCGATTGTTTTTAAATTGAATTAATTTTATTTTAATAAAATTTGTTAACGAAATGCATTTCGTATTAATTCGCTCTTGATCCCGTTCCTCTAATTCATTACCTACAGAACTATACAGTAAAATGATGACGTTAGGTACTTACAGACAGACAGACCGACTGATATGACGAAACATGGGTTTCTAGTTTACGAAGAAATGATAATATTGAAACAGAATATAGCTTATAACAAGACGATTAGCCTGTGGAGACCGAACCCACTTACTTTTATGGTAGTTTTTATCACACTACTGTTTATTAGCGCATAGTTACATTAATATTGAGGTAGGCTCTTGGGGGATTAAAGTTACTCGCGTCCGTAGGTATACCCTTGGGACTCTACACGTGACCCCTGGGTGGTGCTAAATGAGTGACACTGTCTGAGTGGTAGAGCCACACTGCGTTGCAGCACGAAATGGGCCGGCTCGCCAGGCGTAATACCACCCTCTCGCAGAATATCGGCGTGAAACAACAGCACTCGTTGCTGTTGTTTCGTCCGGTGAGTGAAAGTACCGGAGGCCCATCTGTCGCCCCTCACCTCTCCCAATTCGTACTCCCTCCTCAAGATCCAACTCTTCCTCAAGGTCGGCAACGCATCTGCGATTACTTTGGTTTTGCGGGTGTCCATGGGCGGCGGTGATTGCTTTCCATCAGGTGATCCGCCTGCTCGTTTGCCTCCTTTTAACATAAAAAAGGCTCGTAGCACCAGTGTCCGACAGGAACCAGCGGCCGACATTTTCCTTTAAGTCTTTAATCGCCGTGGTGGTCACCGGTGACCGACAAACAATAAATGTTCTATTGTGTCTGGTTTTGCGGCAGTCAACCTGTTAACCCTTAAACCGCCAGACTTCATATCAGTTGTCGTGCCCTCAGCGCCAGGCACGTAAATCTAAAAATGAATACCTACAACAAATAGGGATGTTCAATGGTAGATCAATAAATAATAAACACTTTGACTTTGATATACCCGTCCCAGCTACGCACGGGCACGCTTAAAATTTAATCTAAATACAGCTAGTGATGAAAGTGATTCAGTCTTTAAAGGCTTTTCATATTAATTAAAAACAGCTAGTCTTAATTTTAGAGCCAAGTCGTGTAAAAAGAGGAGTCTTATTTTAAACGACTAAAGGACTCGAGTCTCTTTCATCACTAGCTTCAGCTGTTTAAGCTTAAAGAGGTAACAAACAGACAGATAGAAAGAGTTACTTTGTAATTTATTGTAATTTAATTTCTAATATTAGTAGGTATTTTGGTAACCCAATGAAACAAAAAGCCCATTTATCGATAACATGAACATAATAACTAAGTACACGCTTAAGCATAACACCAATGGAAAATTCCAGAAGGCGGCACTCGTTTATGACGTCAGAAGCAGTAGATTTTCTCCAACCGTGATGAACCGTGGCGCGGGGTGAACTAACAACATTCGTTTCTAAACATACAAGCTAGGGATGGGAATTATCAATTCAGTCACTGACATTTTTATACTTATTTTCAAAGAAATAAAATAAAATAAACAAATTAGTCAGTATAAACAGAAATATTTTAATTTATGTGGATTTTTGTATTAGTAAATCTTTGCTCATATCCCGTCCCTATCGTCAGATTTTTCCGACAGGGGCGTTGGACATCAATACAATTTTCTAAGAATAATATCAGTAATTTATCTAATTTCAGACATTATTTTTAGGTCTTCTAATTAGGAGACTTAATTATCACGGTTCATGAGATACAGCCTGGTGACGGACGGACACCGGAATCGTAATAGGGTTTCCGTTTTACCCTCTGGGTACGGAACCCTAAAAAGGATATCTTTTCAGAACATCTACGCTTTTCTATTATTTATTGTTACACGAGCCATTGCTAGGCGTAAGCGACAACAGTCGATAAGATAAAATACATTAATATTTTGTTTATGTTAAATTTTATATTAAGTAGGTACTGTACAAATCTTATTTTGGTTGCATTCAAATGGTAATGTAGACTTGTTTGTGACAGTAAAGGTGGTGATGCAACTACTGCGCACTTGGAATAACAAATAAAATAAACCCGCGTTATCTATCACCCGCGCTATGATCATACCGTGAATAGTTTATATTACCTCTTAAAGAATCAAACATGAATTAAACGTTCACGATCATAAAGCTTGTATCAACTAAAGTACCCATGTTAAACCGAAGTTAAAAAAATGTTTTTGTTTTGTTTATATAATTTTTAACGCAAAAACACAAATGTTGAAAAAAGGGTTCAAATCCTGCTTGTGGAAATTTTTTCAACATTTGTTTTTTTTTTTTTTAAATATTACTATATACTGCCTCAATTGAGACTCGATCCCACGACTGGAGAAACTGCTTTTCCAATTCCACAAGAAAACCAAAGTTACGGTAGCTCAATAGGGAAGAGCCCAGATTATGAAAAGGGTTAAGAAGAAAGGCAATTTACAAATGCTATTATCATTTTCTATGTAGTTATCTAAAAATAACCTATAAAATGAATAAAACAACCATTTCACTAAAACGTTTTTTTTATTTTAATCTAACAAATAAATTAACGATCTTAACGCAGACACTTCACAGCGCAATCAATAGAATAGCGAACTACAGTGTGTCACGGAATCGACATAATACTAATTAAAAAAACAATTTCGTATAAACTTGTGCTTCGCATTAAGTACCTAACCAAAACTGTTACATGCGACCAAGATTTTTGAAAAATCCCAAAACTAATTTGCAATTACTTTACGTCCAAGGAATAACATAAAAGCTCGAGAAAATAGTTATTATCAAGACTATTCTCCAAACATCGGTAACTCATAAAAAAATCCTGTCAGCGCTTGGATACTGACGCAATTTACAAGTTATAGAATAATTAAAATAACATTGTCTATTATTGTCTTCGAATATCTTATTCTTATTGCATTGTTACTTAAAATTTCTTATTAAGCATCAAAAGAGATAATCAAAACTAAACTCAATACTGTATTATTGTATAATCTCTACGAACTTCTGTTGAACATTAATCTTATGACACTCGATACACCTTATTTACATTACTCATAATAAATTATAAGAATTTGTTTCTGATTTTCATGCAGTGGCACCAGAAAAAGGACTTAATGGGATGTTTATTAACGGAGCCAATGGGCCAGCGTAGTGAAAGTTCATATTAAAGGTCGTTCCGACCCATACTAAAAAAAATTACAGCTAAAGGTTTATAGTTTTGGCCCTATCATGAAAATAGTTGCCATTGCAAATTAAACCTTAACCACTTAAGAAATAGACAGAAAACTAAAGGAATTCTATGTCTTTTATGATACCGTTAAACATTTATTTGTTTCAGCATCCCATTCCCATCACTTCAACTACCTAACTAGAAACAAATTCCTACAACCAAATACGTCAATATCCAATCAGTCGTCTTAAGGCTGACACAAAGCGCAGACACTATTATATTTAATCTTAAAATCGTGAGACAGCGTCATACCAGTGAAAAAGACTTCTCTTTCTAATAAAACACAATTTCAAGACCATAAAAAGCCATTTTATTTATTTATTAAACAGCCAACAAAAACATGTACAACCAAAAAAACAGTCGGTATAGACTGAATTTCGGTATCCAATAAGCTAATTTTAATGAAACTTACTATGCTGCAGAAATTTTGACAGTTAATGGAATTTAAAAAAAACGTTTTTCAACTGATTTTATTCCATTTCAATGTATCTGTATGAAGGTTATGGGATACCGTAACACAAAATGGCTTTTCAAATCTTGACACACTAAAAAAGATTTCTCTTCCCTAATAAATCGCTATATCAAGACCTTAAAAATATAGTATCTTTGCCTTACTCTACGCCTTCTGTTCAGACTTGATAGCCCACAGTTGCTTTATGGCGTTGGAGAGGCCGACATCGTGACTGATCAGGTAGAACAGCCCCCCCAAGGTCGCGATGGAAAGCAGGTACACAAGCCCGATGGCGATTTTGGGTATGATCGGCCCGAATATGGTCGCGCGCACGTAATCAACAGCGATCGCCTCGAGGCCCCTGCAACGAGAACGAGGTTATAGCAAACTGTACGCAGGACTTCTTGGCGGGAGAGTGAAGAGTGATGTCTGCGGTTTGGTTATATTTTCCAAAAATATTTAAAATTTGTGTTATGTCCAATATTCATTTGAAATAATTGTGGATTATTAACTGTAAAGTTTGTAAAAACAACAAAACATTGCAGGGTCGGTGGTGGTCCATGGCACAGTGAGTCTCCCTGTGACCACGGACCCGCAATGGGTTCGAAACGTCGTCAGGATAAACATTAAATCAAATTAATGTGTAAATTAAATGCGAGTTTTGATTGCAATGTGTAGTGTTCGGGTAATGATGATAATTGTTCCATGCCGTGTAATACTACAATTACAAAGTTTTTTTTTCAAATAGGAAGTTAGACAGATGACTCTGCTCTGCCTGATGTTGATCAAAAGCAAAGTCCAGATCAGAGGGGTGAATCTTCCATACATTGAATAATATAATTAAAAAATCATATACAGCAGCGCCATCTTCCGTAAGAGGAACCTCAAGTTACTAACTGGTTGTCCATATAATGTCACTAGATGGCGGTAGTATAGACAGCATTTTAAATTAATTAGTTATGTTTAGTTATTTTCTAGTAACTTTCTTATAGCCACAACTTTCGTCATCTCCTCAAAGAGTTCATTGGCCGAGCGGCTGTGACGACACATCGTGTTAGAGAAATCCTAGGTTCGATCCTTCGGAAAAGAATTAATAACATTTTGATTTTTATGTTCATTTACAAGTTTTTAATATGTTTTTATCAATCTTTATTAATATTATACACAAAAAAATATATTTACTAGTTTTTTGTAAATATTATATATATATATTTAGCGCCATCTATCGGGAAGAAGCATAAACGCGCACGCAAACGTCTACTACCGCCATCTATTGTACAGGGAACCTAAATTCCCATTTTTTTTCTATGAGAGGCACATCTATACATAATCTATGGTCCAGATGCTCTACAGCTAATGGAGCAGGCTTGGGCCTCACTAACCGTCCTCAACCTGCCGACCCGCCAGTAGCTTCTTCACACCTCGATTATAGGACCGCATGTTATAGGAAGGAGGAAACATGTATGCTATAAAAGGATTCCATATCTTGGTGTTGCCACTAAGAAATTACCAAATTTCTTCGTTCGCGATGGAATAGTACAGACGCCTGCACATCAGTACCTTTCCAAAACTGTCAAATCTCTTCAATAAATGTTCAACCGTGTACTTCACACTTCATCAGCTCATTATACGTCCCCACTGCAGGAGCACGAGCCTTCCCTATGGATGGATGGTTAAAACGGGCCATAAACCACCACGCGGGCACAGTACGGATTGGTGGTGGTTAACGACTGACCGTGACCGGGACCAACGGCTTTACGTGCCTTCCGAAGCACGGAGGATCTCGAAATGATACATTTTTTGTCACCGAAAGATGCGAA
Source organism: Eudonia lacustrata (assembly GCA_947562085.1). Lineage (NCBI taxonomy): Eukaryota > Metazoa > Arthropoda > Insecta > Lepidoptera > Crambidae > Eudonia > Eudonia lacustrata. Next base: position 19,287,454 of record OX387326.1, on the reverse strand, counting down.
CCTCAGCACTCGCAGACCAGGCGCATTAACCACTGCGCCATCGAGCTTCTTCAACCGTATACCATATTCATAAAATTCAAAGACTATCAAGGAAAATTGGTGGTGGACAGTTTGGTGGTAGACTGGTGTGCAGGGTCTGCCTGTGTACATAAACACAACCTTAGTGACTGGCGGCTTCGGGGGCTTTACGTCCTTCGGCTTCCTCATATTCCTCCAGATCTTCCAGAAGGCGCGGCACAGGCCAATGTCGTTGAAGTTCAGGTAGAACAGCCCTCCCAGCATCATCACAGTCAGCCCGTACACCACGCCCATCGCCACCTTCGGCACTACCGGCCCGAAGAGGAGCACCCTTAGGTATTCCACCACCATGGCTTCTAGACCCCTGGTGTGAGGTTAAGGGTAGGATGAAGGTTGGTAAGGATATCGGAAGCTCAGATCAGGACAAGTAAGGAAAAAGGAAACCTAATGCTTGACTTATAAATAATCTACAGGATTATCCAAATGAGTCAGTATGACGTTTAAAAACTGTAACGGCGATCATACACGGGCAGCTTGAAGCAGTCAGGGTGCAAGTGCATAGTGAACTACAATCTTCTATTTACAAACATACGTGGGACGCTCGAGCAGTTTCTGCGACTGCTCCGGCATGCTCATTACCGATCTTTAAGTGACAGTCGCAATCGCGACAATTTACAATTTGCCGCTGCCAAATCACATATTCTTATTACGGAACGTAGAACGATACGACAGCGCCACGAGCGAGCGATTGACGAACAAAAAGTGCTTGACGGCGCTATACAGGAAACAGGATGTTTGGTAATATGTGTACCCATGTTAACATGTCTATATAAGTACTATGGCAACGTCAGAAAATAGAAATTGTAAAAAAAAAAACGATTTTCCATACTAACTCGATCAGCTGATGGGTCATTTTGTATGGAGAGACATTTATATAGACATGTTAACATGGGTACGTTTCGGGAATATACACATATTACCAAAGAATAAACCAACCGATTGTAGCAGTTTCTGTATTTGGCTGATAGGTTGCTGGATTTCTGGTGGGTACTGATAGCAATAAAATACCAGGACTGCTGAATTACACGTCTTTATTCTTCCATATTCGCCGAGAGAGAGAGCAATAGTTGCCATTACAATGGGTGACAAATAAACTTAATATTTAACTTAACATTAGTTAAGTTAAATATTAAGTTTATAAACTTAACATTAGTTGGCAACATCCAACACCGATTGTAGCAACCGCAACTAGCAGCAGTCACGTCGCCAATGTGCAATTAGCAAATTAAAACTCAGTGAATTGTAAAAATACTTTTGTACTGTTTAAATCGTGTATATAGAGGGCGGGAAAAAACCAAAGACAAAAATAGAAGAAATAAATAGTGAAGTAGGCGTGCGACTAGTGCTGTGCCAGTCAATTCATTCATGCTTGAACAGGTTGTTTATTCGGTAATAAGCCTGCTGCGGGCCGTCAGCAGCTCGATGAAATGGCATCTTCACTACGACTGCTCAAGCGGTCCGTGTATGTAGACCGTAAGAGACCTCGTCCCTGCTTTAAAAGGCATGGGGTAGTAGCTACTAGCTAGAGCTTTGATGTTGAGCGAGTAAAATACGGAAACAAAACTGCGTTGTTGAAATCATAGCCATCCAGCCCGCCAGCCTGCCAGTTCACTGACTAACGGTTGTTATGCAATTTGCTGTGCAAACAAAATGAACCGACGTGATTGGTCATTCATTGGTCAACAACGAAAGTAGCTTAACGCTGTAGTACCATGTCATAAAGTGTACTAGAATTTAGCAAAATTTGTTAGTATATTTAAGTGCAAAGTACAAGTTGCTACACTTACCAAAAGCTATGGGCGGTGATGAGAATCGCTAGCACAGAATCCGTGATCCTGTTGGGTATGAGCAGTGCGAGCGGTACGAGCGGCACGAGCAACGCGGAGGTGGCCTTCTCGATCACCCACAGCTTGGAGTGGTCGTGCGGCTTCTCGTCCGACAGCCGCACGGATGACGTGCGGAACGAACGCACCTGGTCACCAAAAATATTGGGATGAGTTCAATACCTTCTTTGTAAGGCAGAGCTTTGAAAGTGTGATGATTAGTCAATGATGATTGATTGATTGATTGATTGATTGATTGATGATGATGATGATGATTAGTTGATTATAACAAGCAAGGACTTCATTTTTAATGATAAAGGCCTTTCTTTTCCCAGCAGTGGGACAGTTTATAGACTTTTTTTATTTAATGCAGAGCATGTTTAAATACTTCATTGGTTTTCAATCTTATCTCAATCACAAAAAGTTCGAAATTAAATGGGAATATACATAACAGTTGCAGTTAGCTCAGTCCTTGGCTCAACCGATAGATGCTCAATCACCAAATGAAAATTGCACAAAAGCGAGTTTACTAAAAATGTATAATTTTAACTCTTGTCTACCCCCTTCTGGGAGAAGGATGTGTGAGAGTATGTATGTATATAATATATTATCAAATGTTCTTTACCGAATCGAGAATCGGCGTCTTGGTTTCATTGAGGGCAAGGCTCCTGACGGCGACCGCGCTGGTGACGCAGCGCTGCGCCAGCGCCGGCTGTGTGGCCAACTGCGACAACTGCTGTCTCAGAAGGCTTGTGCATGCTAGAATGATAAACCATGATTACATTGATAATGAGTCGCTTCTTATATTATTGAGTATACTAAGTTTCGTGCTGGTTCTTCTCAGTACAAGATCTCCTGCCCAGAGCAGATAGACTTACGAACCGATGGCATAATGCCGTTCATAAGAGCTAATTGTAGCCTAAACTGAATAAATGATTTTGAATTTGAACTTAAATTGGGACCTGTTGTGGTTTCCCTCTCATGGAGAACTTCTACGCCTCTGGTTCTACTACTTCTCTGATCCTTCCTTCTGCCTCTTCCTTGCAAACTCTTCTTCTTCAGTGATTAAGTTGGTAATAAGTTGGTAATAGGCTAGTTGATATTGGATTTGGTCTTTGAGGATGAAGAACTTTTAGTATACTGCTGCCAGTTCACCTATAACTTAGGCGAAACACATAAACACGATACAACGCACCGCAAAAAAAAAACGTTGCGCCAGGCTACTATAAACCTTATTGCCTGTCAAATTCTAGACAGACGCGGCATCATGGTACGACGCGACGTCGTGTCGTGTTTATATGTTTCGGCCCTTAGGGGTTGGTAATGAAAATGGACACAATAACAACTAGGTAGTATGATTTCCAAAAAGTTTACCTTTCACCATTTTATCTTATTTATTGTTAACCTTTTCACCGCCCAACTATCCTGTATGAGATGTCCCGCTGTACGCCAATGTATAAATGTATTTTAATAAAGTAGGTACAAAGAAGAACTTCTATAGAAGTGCTGGCGTGGACGGCACGAAAATCTCGAACTTCTATAGAAGTTGTTGGCGGTAAAAAGGTAACTTAAAGAAATATGAGCAGGATAATTTTCTTTTCAAAAGTTACTACACATTTCAAATGTAAACATTTCTAATCTGATATCACTAAACAGAATTGATTAACATAACACTATGAATTGCCACTGTAAACTGACTTCTATTCAAATACAAATTGTTGTTACAACATGAATAGGTCATTGTTGTCACAATAAGTGTTCTCTGAGTATCGGAAAGCAAGTAAAATAATTCAGTTTATGGGGTAAGATTGCAGTTGTTAAAATTCACACTCCATGCAGGTTACATTGGGCCACAGTAGTGAATTATGGCCTAATCTGTCATATGCTATATATGCTATGCATAACTATTTATATGAATTTTAAACATATTTATAAAGCAAAAACAAAATGCAATCTTAAAAAAAACTGCTGTGAATTTGTGTCAAACATAGTGTCAAAATGGCACCGAGTAAAGAAGCAATGCATGTGCGTGCGGTAAATAATTTGAATTTACTATAGTTTTTACAAAATTTATACATTTCAGTCATTGTGAAATTATTTAAATATACCTTATATCGAATAATTCAAAATAAAGGTATTTTGAATTATTTGCCAAACAATAATCTGCCTTTACTAATATCATAATAATTCATAAGCAAATGGCGAGTGTTGAGTATTCTCAAAATCGCGAAACATACAATAAAGTACACAAGACCGCATCCGTTGAGTATTCTCACACTACACCTAGAAACTTAGTGTTAAGAGTTTTACAAGCGGCAGCACTGATAAAGGAGAATGATGTGATCTCATGTCATGATATGAACAACTGTCACCAGTAATGTGATGCTACTGAATTTAATTGAAAGGTTGGTCTTCAAACAAAGTAGGTAGCTAGTTAGTTTAAATTTGAGTACCTAATTATCATTAGTAGATCCTTACTGGTAACATTAAAAGAGATACAGTTTTCAGTTTGCAAATAGGTCAGTTTTAGAACTCAAAACATACTTGACAAGCAGATCATCACGAAGCGTACATTAAAAATGTAAATAATAAGAATGCAAGCTTGCATCAGGTGCAGGCTCAAAAAACTCTACTTAACAAATAGAAACATAACCTTAAAAAATACCACAACAAAGTACTAACTTAAAACTTATCTAATTAGACTATACCTATCTACCTCACAGTTTAATGCGTATTTAATTTAGAAACGAGTCGTTAGTGTTGGGCCTAGCTTGCACTAACAAACACTATGTTATGTAACAATAACAGTAAAAATGGTTTTTCAAGTACCTGGGTTCCGTAGAAACATGGAGAAAGCCATTATACCTATTTTAAACTAATAATTAAGTAAATAAACACTAAAATAGAATATTTGTGTATCGTTTTTGAAATATATTGCTAATTCTTTTTTCGAAATTGGCGTGCGACAAAAGACACTATTCTTTTGACGTTGACACTTGACAGACAGCTGATGTCAATGTTTTTATTCACCTTTCCCATTGGTTTTAGAAATCAACATAAATCATACAGCCAAATCTTCAGTCGAATATAATTGAGATTTATAAAAACATGACCGTTTTAAAATAAGAGATATTTGTATTGTTTAGAGGCTTAGAGGCAGGGTTAGGTTCCTTGTATTATGTAGGTACTAGAATCTCACAAAAGTAGGTATCATATTTAAAAATATTATAATATTATATAATTATTAAAATATTTTAAAATCTACCACGTCTAGAATAAATTTTATACCGGCCACCCTAAATTGCCATTTTAAATATTTTAGTGCATTGGTAATAAACAAAATAGTTTTGAAATCATAAGAAATTATTGCTTCTAAATTACAAACAGAGACAAAAGCTTTCTTTTACCGAACAATAATACCTTTTTTCCAAACAATCCCTTTTAATGACTTCCCTGCATACAGTTTTTTATTAAATAGACTATTTAAAAATTTGGTAGTAATTCAGTTTTATATCCTCATACCCCAATTATTGGAAGAAAAAATTGGAATGACAATTCATTTTTATGAGACGAGTACCTAATAATACTTAACTATTGTTTGGAATTAAATTTTAGTCTGAAAAGATTGTATCCCATCGTATAAATCTAATTAGAGGCAACAGTTAGAAAGCACGATGGCTACCACGCTTGAAGATAAGTCCATCTGGGAAGATGGGGAAGAGGCGTTGAGTGAGGAAGTTTTGCGTATGCCCACAGATGAAATTATCAGCCGCACCAGGCTTCTGGACAATGAAATCAAGATCATGAAGAGTGAAGTAATGAGAATCACCCACGAACTGCAGGCACAGAACGAGAAAATCAAGGAAAACACAGAAAAAATTAAGGTCAACAAAACATTACCATACCTTGTTTCTAACGTAATAGAATTGCTTGATGTAGACCCTCAGGAAGAGGAAGAAGATGGTGCAGTAGTAGACTTAGATTCGCAGAGGAAAGGAAAATGTGCAGTTATCAAAACATCTACACGCCAAACATATTTTTTGCCTGTCATTGGCCTTGTTGATGCTGAAAAACTGAAACCAGGAGATTTAGTTGGTGTGAATAAAGACTCGTATCTGATTTTGGAGACGTTGCCGGCTGAATACGACGCGAGAGTGAAGGCTATGGAAGTGGATGAGCGTCCCACAGAACAATACTCGGACATTGGTGGGTTGGACAAACAAATTCAGGTTAGTTGTTTATTCTTTATATTTTTTTTATTATTATTTATTATTAACCCTCACTGTCCCACTGCTGGGCAAATTCGGTGGGCTGGTTAGAACCACAATAGCTCAATTGGGAGTGCACCTGACCTGGTATGTCAGAAGGGTGCAGGTTCAAATTCTGCTCGTGGAAAATTTTTCAACATTCGCAACAAAATTTGTGTTAAAAATTATATAAATAAAACAAAAACATTTTATAAATACATCTTGTTATAATTATTATTGAAAAAGAAAAAAATATGTGAATCATATAATAAATTGCAACATACCTTTACACTTTCAAACTGTTAATTACAATTATAATATTAGTTTTCATTTTCAGTTATATTTAATGTTATTTTTGCGGTTATCAATAAAATATTATTAATCTGTCTTATTAAACTTGAAGATCATAATGCAATGTCTTTGAATGCTGTAGATTGGCTATAGAATATCTACCAATGAATACTTTTGTGGTTCTATCCAGACAGATGTAAATTAAAAGGAACCGTTGAGATTTGAAAATAACAGTGCAAGCAAAAAAGTTCTAGCTATTGCTGTTTTCAGGAACTCATTGAAGCAGTGGTTCTCCCCATGACACACAAGGAGAAGTTTGTGAACCTTGGCATCCACCCACCCAAAGGTGTTCTATTGTACGGGCCACCCGGTACGGGGAAGACCTTGCTGGCGAGGGCTTGTGCTGCACAAACCAAATCAACATTCTTGAAGCTGGCTGGACCACAGCTGGTGCAGATGTTCATTGGTATGGATTAAAACTTTTTTTCTTAAATTGGATAAAAACAAGTTTATTTTGCTTATGTTCAGTTTTTTCCACTCCCCATGCCCCTATTTATGTCAGATAGTTTATCCCTAGGTGTTCAGTGTACTGTATTTTGTTAAAAAAATATAAATGGGATATATTATCTATCTAACATAATTATATTTGAATTATTTTTTATTTGATGATAAGACAATAAATATTCTCCTAGTGGGAGTTCATAAGGTTTAGAACTTATGAACTCCCACTAGGGTTAACCACTACATGAAAGATTTTATTATTAGATACCTGTGGATTTTTATATGGTATTTTATGTTCATCTTTTTTTTTGGCTGATTACCTACTGAAAGAGATTTCTGTTGGCCACCAATGGCCTTTACAGTATAACCAGGCTTTTGTGGGAAGCGAGGACTAAAGGTTTTTCAAGCAGTGGTGAAGGAACATCCTCAGAGGTTTTCTAAAGGGAATTGCATCAGGCAAGCATAACTGTGGTCTAGTGGTTAAGACGACTGTTTAGACCCAGAGGTCCTGGGTTTGATTCCCAGCGGGGGGGTACATATTTCTGTTTGATTGGTGGTAGGGCTTGTTTGTCTGACAAACAAGTCTTACCAAAGCCTACCTTAGCCTTAAACAAGATAAGATGGTGGTAGCACCATCTTATCTAAATATGTCGCGATAACATCAATGTTTGTAGCATTGTTGTGTTCCGGCAGCTAGAGACGAGGTAGCCAGTCCCTCAGTAGTTGGGGTGTCCGGGTGAAGTGCGCTTCCACCATTGGCCTTTATCATCACTTAACATCAGGCCAAGTGCTAACCCGTAAGATATTTAAAAAAAAACTGTCTGCTACTACATTCTTTCGATACATTATTTAAACCTGTTATCATGTTCATTCCAGGTGACGGAGCCAAGCTAGTCCGTGACGCGTTCGCCCTGGCTAAGGAGAAAGCGCCCGCCATCATCTTCATAGATGAGTTGGATGCCATTGGTACTAAGAGGTTCGACTCTGAAAAGGCGGGAGACAGAGAGGTGCAGAGGACCATGTTGGAGCTGCTCAACCAGCTTGATGGGTTCAGCTCTACTGCTGATATTAAGGTGAAGTCGTTGTTGTTTGGGTGTTTAGCATTTTTGGTACAAGGTCAAGTCCACCTGGCATAGATGCTGCACTGTAGAAAATACAGAAATTTTCTTAAAAGCTCTATATTGCTCTATTTATTTCTTAAGACAAATTATAGGTTCAGAGTAAGGAAGTTGTAAGGTATATAGTGGGGTATTTGACTGAACCTACAAAAAAAAGTCATGCTTGTCAAATTTTTACGTGAAGATTGTTGTCTTGTCTTAGCCGGCCAAATGGGTTCTTTCTTCAAAAAAATATATTGTACCTTATTTGCTGAAACAGTAAATGCAGTTTTCAGTGCAGTGCTAGACTATGTGTACTTGTGACACAGGTTCCACTGGATGCTTTCATGGTTCTTTAACTTTTGTGTACCTTGACTACAAAACAAAAACAATTTGTGGGAGTTTTATGCTTGGGCATGTGAAAAGCACTGAATCTTATCTTATCCAAATGTGGCGCCATAACATCAATGTTTGCTACATTCTTGTGTTCCGGCCAGAGAAGCCAGTTCCTCGGTAGTTGAGAACTGTTCCGCTGATGTGCGTTTCTATCAAACAATAAATCAAACAATAATATCTACCTTTTGTTTAGGTTATTGCTGCCACCAACCGAGTAGACATCTTGGACCCGGCCCTGCTGAGATCTGGACGTCTGGACAGGAAGATTGAGTTCCCCCATCCCAATGAGGAAGCCAGAGCTAGAATTATGCAGATCCACTCAAGGTAAAGATACTTTTTGCCTGTACCTTCTTGCAATTCCTGGACACAAATTATCTGGCTAAAGAATAGGGCTAAAGATACTAGTTAATTCGTTTTTTTTTTTGTTTTTTTTTGAGAGAGATTGCAGATTGCCTCAAACGGCATTTTCAGCGTCACCGGGCTTTTTTGGGGGCGGCGAGGTACGTAAATGGTACCTCAAGCCGTGTGAAACGAATCACCTTCGGAGGTTTTCTAGAGGGAACGGCATCACACTTAAAAGCATGTCCCCGTGCCCTACTAGATTCTCCGAAGGGTTCGGATCGGATCGGCGGTTAATTTCGTGCTTCGTAATGCACGTAAAGCCGTTGGTCCCGGCGCGGCGGCATTTGCAGTCGTAACAGCCACCAATCCGTACTGGGCGTGCGTGGTGGTTTAGGCGTGCTTTCTTTGTGGTGTTTTAATCCTCAGCGAAGTCTCGTGCCCCAGCGGTGGGGACAAAAAAAATAGTTGGTTTTGATGATTATGTTTGATGGATGTTACTAGATTATAAATACACTTTTATAGGGTGAATTTATAATCTAGTATGTGTTGGCGACTTTGCATGTTAAGCAACTTTTGCATTGATGGGCCACTGGATGTGTGAGCAAACCAAAATATCTTAAGCTACGCCTCCAGCTTCAGAAGGCCGTTGACGATTGTTGTCGTAAGATGACAGTCGTTAAAACCTCCAGTCAGCCACCATCAGAACAGTATTATGTGCTATTTATTTTCCATATATAAAGACTTGAGCTAAGGTATGGTATTTATTGTAGGGTGTGTGTGAAATGATGACACGACTTTCACTTTAACTTCGTGTATTCATAATTAAACTGTATTACAACATTACTGATCTCCGAGCACCTCGGCTCTTAGCCGGGCTGTCTAGCTCCTGACTACTTCTGTCTGCGACTGTGTCAAACTATTGCAAACCTTTTTAATTACTTATCGATGATTTCAATACTCATCCAAACTAAAGAGGTTTACATACAAATAAATTAAACTAGCTTTAAGAGCGTTTACGCCGCACACTAGCGCCGCCAATGAAAAAAAAAACATATCTAGTAATTAGAGATAGAAAAACAAATTATGCTCAACAAACTATCTGAATGAAGTAATTTTACGGCCACTTTTAACTATAACGCCATATTTAACTAAACTATAACATGTCAGGTGTTCATTAGGTGCTGTAAAAATGCTAAATTACTTCATTCAGATAGTTTGTTGAGCATAATTTGTTTTTCTATCTCTAATTACTAGATATGTTTTTTTTTCATTGGCGGCGCTAGTGTGCGGCGTAAACGCTCTTTACTATGAGCTGCATATAAACTCCTTACAATATTCCCCTCTCCATTCAAAAATTATTTTTTTTTAACTCAAGTAAAATATGGCTATATGGTATGATTCCACTACTACCGGTTTGTATAAATCTATGACATTAACTCCTTACCATATTCCCCTCTCCATTCAAAAAAAATTTTTTTTTAAAACCCAAATAAAATATGGCTCTAAGGTATGATTCCACTACTACTGGTTTGTATAAATCTACGACATTAATTTCGGCGGGCGACCCTCTGAATGAAAGGAATTTTTCATATATATTTATAGATTAGATGTGTCGCTTTGCCTACTCCAAATAAGATCGAAAGTTAATTAATACTTAAAACACAGGAAAATGAACGTAAGCCCCGACGTGAACTTTGAAGAGCTATCCCGATCTACAGACGACTTCAACGGCGCGCAGTGCAAGGCGGTGTGCGTGGAGGCGGGCATGATCGCGCTGCGCCGCTCCGCTACCGCCGTCACGCACGAGGACTTCATGGACGCCATCCTCGAGGTGCAGGCCAAGAAGAAGGCCAACCTCAGCTATTACGCCTGAGCGTGTCTGTTTATGTATAAGATGCTTTATGTATGATAAATAAAATTTATGGATATGTATGTGTTTATTTTTTGCATTTCCGGATATAATGATGGTACTTTTAGAAAGTTTGTGCATTATTGTAGTTTCCATTCTCTTTAGGAAGTGGTTTCGCCTTATTAAGAAGAAGAAAGATTATCAAATAGGTAACTAAACTAAAGCTGTCCGAGGATTTTGCAGCCAGATGCGTTCAACAACAATAGTAGTTCTAGTATATACAATTTTCTTTATGGTTCAACAAAGAGAATCTTTTTTTTTAATATTTACTACAACAATAAGGGTCTCATTCAGGATAATTGATTTCTTGGCAGCTAATATGAAAATGCAACTGTAACAAATATTTCTTAGGTTTGTATTAATTCAACGGCCCGAAGACGTGCCTGAAAGCAGGCATATTATTTTACAAACGTAAAGGGGTGCAGGGCCGGTACACCAAACCCCACTTCATTTCCACTACAAGAATACTTGTTGAAAATAATATAAAGTAATAACTATATATTATTTTAGGCCAATATGATTACGCATTGGCAATTCGTTTCGTTTCTTAAGGATTAAGGTGGGCTTGCTGAAGCGTGTCATCATTGTAACGAACGTACATGTTCGATGTGATCATTCGTATGGCCAGTGCCATACAATGAGCCGAGCCCCGAGCCGACGACGGCGAATGTGTACGTTACGGTTATGTAACAAGGATACACTCCGGTCAGTCGCTACCATTAGAATATAAAATTAACTTTTGTTACCTACAGATAAATATAAGAAATAAAAAATAATATATAATATTTATATGTATATATTGGCGTAGAGTAGCTAGCATGTTCGAGTTGCAATTGCGATCTTACACGTTAAGAAACTTTCGCAATGACGCATCACTGGATGGGTGACTAATTTATGGTCTATTCAATAATCATCATCATCATCATCTCAGTCAAAAGACGTCCACAGCTGGACAAAGGCCTCCCCCAAGGATATGAGGGGTATTTGCCATAATCGCCACGCTGCTGGGCAAGCGGGTTGGCGATAGGCTGAGGGTAACCTCAGAGAGATGCTGCTGCCCATCCTCTGGAATAGTCCCTTAGTCGGCAATTCTTTATCCCCGGCACCACACAGGGAAATTCACTAATGCTCTAAGATAATAAATTCATCATCTTCTTTCTTTGTTTTATGAACCAATCATTCATAATCATTACATAAGTGTGACACTAGCCTTGTTTTTTGACATTTCGGCTATAATCCAAATGTCAAAATTAGGCTAGGCACACGCGCACGGCCAGAGATAATTAATTAGCATTACAAGCCAAATCGAACTTCAAATAATTACATTTGTAAATTTTACATTGCTGAATATAGATTTGAAGAGAGGAATTAGTAAAATTAGCGGTAGCCTAAATGTACACATTTTAAATACAAGATTGTAAACGTTTTGGTTTATTATGAACGCATCCATATTTTAATTTTACAGAACGCGCGTGCGTGTTGCTAAATTTGAAACGTGAAAATGGATCTGTCAAAATTTTTGTAATAGTTAGCAAAAGAAAATTAGAAATTTAGTTTAAAAAGTACCTCAAAACTTAGAAATGTGAAATTATTAGTGCAAAGAAAATCATCGAGCGCATATCACCGGCGAAGAAAATAAACCTTAGTCGTAAGTACCTAACCTAATACTTAATAATTGGTATTGACATTGAAAATAAACATTAAACTGAATGCCGCATAGCGATATCGATTTGTGAATGTATTCCTGTGTGTATGCAGCGTTAAATTGTTACTGCTTTACGCTTTCAATGTCATGTCGCTCATGGGATTACTAAATGTTTTATATTTTATTATCTTGCATTGGTGGTTTATATTGGCTATTTGTGTTCACACAAAATAATGCAGAAACTGCATAGTTAAAACCTGGTATTAACCTATGAATAATTAAGGTACATTTGTATTATACTTTATACATAAGTTAAAAGTTAAACTTAAAAAAAAATATTTCAATCTTATCAAAAGTTTTATAAACTTTATTGAACCCTATATTATAATATTATGTTGAGTTCTAGAAGCACTTGGTATTATTTCTTTTTCCACAACAAAGAGCAGCCATGGACCCAGAGGGAAGCTGTAAGATCTCATGTAAGAAAGCCACAGACGATTTACCTAAAGTACACACAAAATGCAACTACATCCGTCCACACACCAGGTTTTTCTTAGTATTATGTAGTCCATTTACTATCTTTTTATATCTTTATTTATATTTTTTATTATTATAACTATATTATTGAAATCCAATGTATTTTGAAGAAGGTATACTTATACCATCCAAACTGCTTATTTATACAATACAATAAAATAAAATAAATATTATCATTTATTATACTTGATAAGAAGTAATTTGGATTTCAATATGTTTTATTATATTTCAAATACTATTTTATAACACTACATAGACAGGTAGATGTACCTACAAAATGAAAATGAGATGTTCATATTAATTTAGGCATGAAACATTGCCACATAGATTTTATTATGTACAATTTTGCTCCTTTATATATTTCACTGTGTTGCTTGGATGCACAAAAATCTTTGTATTTATTACTTTATTTTTATTGTTATGTTATTAAGCAAAATATAGTATTTGAGAGAGGCTTACTTAGGTGATGGTGATAATTATTAATCATAACTTTCATGTGCTTTTCGCAGCATTACATGTATCACAATTTATGTCAAAGTCTTCTTCAAAATTCTTTGAATGAAGGACAATAAAAACTAAGTCAAGAACCTTAAAAATATACAAATATTAGACTAAGTAAGTTTAAACTAAAATACTGGATTTACCTCCAGCAAGGATTTTAAGTAAACCTGCAAACATTGTCTTTTAATTACCTGTGTAATGTAGAGGTTAAGACCACCACTCTGAAGTCCTTGGTTAAATTTACATGTTTTCACTCAGTTTGTTTAGTGGTCAGTCTGCCTGAGTAGCTACCTACTGCACCACCACAACAACGCTGGTATTGTAACAGGGCATAATAGTAATAGTATACTTTATTGTGAAATGTAGGTTATTATTACAAAATTTATAAGTAGATGTTAATATTTCATATTATGTCTCACTACATTTCCACCTTTTACAAGGTACACAATAGGTTCAAATGCAGGAATATCAATTAAATTAAATTATATAAAAGTACAAATTATGAGATGTTAACTTTACAAGTAAATCAACTAGATGTCCAAGTGATTAGAGTACAGCTACACTAATGCCAAAATATAAATTATTAGGTATAAATTAAATGTCAAGAATGCAATAATAATAATAAAATATATAAATCAAACTGCTATAATAAATTCAGAATTCTAAATTATTGAGATATTTTACTATTAAGATAATATTATGTCATTCAGAAATTCTGTGGTTGTGTTATAAATATGTTTTATCAATTAGTAGCTTTATTAAATGTTTCTTAAAAAATGTAATTGGTAGGTTCTTAATATCATTGGGAACTTTGTTATATATTTTTGGGGCCATCCCAAAAAAGCTTTTAGCAAAGAGTGCAGTTTTATGTTTAGGTGCACATCTTATCTAAATATGTTGCTGTATCAATGTTTCTACTTTCGGCCTTATCATCAATAAACTTATTAGATTATATATTATATATATATAGAGATGAATACCAAATGCTTAACAGTATGGAATAAAAAACTAAATTTCAATGATGTCTCAAATTTAAATTAAATAAAAAAATAAACTTTCCTACACTCACACCAATTATCTAGTCCAAGAGAAGCTTCGTTATGAAACTCCTTAAATGGCTAGTAGACAACGGATAAACATACTTATAATACTTAAATACATACTTATTATACATAGAAAACACCCAGACCCGAGACAATTTAGAAAAACAATAATTTCTAAATTGACCCGACCTGGGATCGAACACGGGACCTCGGAGATGGCGACACCATGAAAACCGGTGTACAAACCACTCGACTACCAACTACCTTTTGCTAGCTTTCGTTTCTGATTCCACGGTGGGAGACTGTACTTAGAAGAACCTTCAAGAAACTAGACAAGAAATTTTGTTTTCTTTCTTTTTTACATAGTCAAATCATTAGGTACAACATAAAAGCCATAAAGTTGCCTTTTAACACGTTCACGTAATGACAGACCCTAGAAACTTTCGTAAATCGTTAGGTCGCTGACTAAAGCATAAGAAGCTATAACTTTTTCGCCGCCCATAAACCCGGTTACGCGCCAAAGGTCATAGGCGGCCAAACAAAAATTCTTTCCATAATAAAAAAGGGGCCAATGCTTCAAATGTCGAAAGGAAATGCAGGCCATTTCATCACCTTTCGGAGGAAGTAGGTATTTCGGTTGTGGTCATAAAATGGGAGTCGTTAACACCACCCAACAAAATAAGGAGATCTAGACGGTAAACTAACACATACCGCGCTCGCTCGAGCGACGCAACAGCTGCTCTGGAACTGTTCCGAGCTGATCCGAGATTTGTGTCTGATGTCTTATTTTGTGTTTTTATTTGTGATGGAAAGTGTCCTTTTATGATAGGGCATTTTCCAATATTTATGACGCTGTAAGCGAGAAAAGAGCTGGACACTAGCTGAGTTTCTTGCCGGTTCTTCTCAGTACAAGATCTCCCGCCCAGAGTAGATAGACTTACGAACCGATGGCATAATGACGTTCATAAGAGCTATTTGTACCCTAAACTGAATAAATGATTTTGAATTTTGATGGCTAGTGGTATGTATAAGTGGTGGACTGTATTACGAGTGTTATTAATAATGATGGAAACAAATATTTAAAAGTAAAGATATTTAATTACTGACCAAGGCAGACAAGTAACAATCAACCCTCCAAGCCACTGTGTCAAAAACCCTTGACAAATCATATTTTAAAAACCAATAAAAAAGAGAATTGACATACCTAATAAATATACAAAGAAGGTTTCACCACAGTCAGTCAGCAACTGTGTCCATGAGAGGGTCTATGTGTGCCATTACTCGAGCGCATTTCTACAGTCTCCTTACTTTGTGACCCGACCCACAAATATTGCGGCGTAACTGATCTCCCCATGTGTATTGTCCATGTGAAAAGGTTTAAGCCCAGCAGTGGGGGGCTTGAAGGCTGACGAGGTTCATATTTCGACTACCTGTCATCAAAATTTTACCAAATAACCAAGGCTTTACATACAGCCAGCAACTACTATTTCAAGTTGATTGCCAAAATTTTATTCAAGAGTAATAAGAAATAACTTGGTTTAAATACTAGCAAAAGGTTAGCAAATAAAGTACTTACTAGGATAGTTTCAACGGTGAAACTATGGCAGAGTGTGTGAATAAAATATCATTTAATAAATCAATACTCCTTTGATATTCAAAACGGAGCTAAGTTTTGTAATGCCGCGCGTTGCTAAAACAACAGCCATGAATGAAGGACAAACGAAACGAAACTATTAATTGTCGATACAAATCGATTTTTCGATAAACTCGAATTCTCGGAAACAAATTAGGCCAAGCTTAAGGTTGTACTTGAAAGGTGAGTAGTTTTCTAATAGTCTCATTATCAGCAGCCTATAAACGTGCAACTTCGGCACAGAATCCTTCCAACCAGTCCAAGACTGGAGTTTGAAAGACTGAACTGCATCAAACCTTTGCGTCGACTGGATAGAACTGCGACATAACAAGTAACCACGCTTGCTTCTGCAGCTTCGTTTAAAGCATATCGTTAAACAAAGATTTCACATAATACGCTAGCTGTCTGTAGGTCCTAGACGAGCGTTAGGTTTACGTGAACCACCCACTTGAGCCGAGCGAGCGAAGCGAGCGTACCATCGGCCGGCGAAGCGCCAGAAAAGAAATGTCCCCGTCGCATTTCCGTCTGTCGATGTAGTGTCTGTCTTCAGTCTTACACTCCTTCCCACTTGAACAATATTACTATTGGGAAGATAGGCCATAACCACCCACCATGGCAATCCACTGCTCCATAGAGTTTTCAGTTAGAAGGTCCCGGGTTCAATTCCCAGGTCGGGCAAAGTGTTTTTGCATGCATAGCCCAGGCGGGTTTGAGCCCCTCGCCCACGGCGACTTTTCGTAGCGATGCAGTAGCGTTGCTGTCGCGCGTTCGCAACGATACACTCGTGATGCGGTCGCTAGCAGTTTGCCTTCGCCCACATAACCGCGATTCAGTCGCGATGCAAACCCGATGCAGTCGCGATGCAAACGCTCGATTCTCCACTCACGCGCCACCCTCCCTCCGTTCTCTCCCCGATGTCGTCCGACACGGTCGCGCGTTTGCATCGATACAGTCGCGATGCTGTAGCGCGTAGTAGCGCGTTGGCATCGCTTCCGTAGCGCGTTGCAAATGCGACTAACGCGCGTTAGTAGCGATTCTGTCGCGCGTTTGCGAAACGCGCGACTGCGTCGCTACAAAAAGTCGCCGTGGGCGAGGGTCCTAACCTGCATTTGGCAAGTGTGGTGATAAGGCCTTTTCCCATCAATTGTAGTTATGACTTGATTTCAATAATTTATTTATGATGGAGGTCTTTGCCCAGCAGTGGGACAGTCATATGCTATTTACTAGATAAACAAAGTTTTCTAGACTGTTTAGTATATCCAAAGGTACATCCTGCATCCTTTTATACCCCACGTCGCGTCGTCCGAGTTGCATCAGCCGTGGTCACAGACCTGACCACGCTTAAGTTGCAATATCTGCACTTGATTCTATGACACCCTTCATTTTATTTCTATTAATACAAATCAAAATAGTACTATCGACTATCAGCCTACCCCCGCAAAGATTGCTTCCTTGCGTGGGTGATTTGAAATTTAGTGCCTTGTTATTTACGATTGAATTGTCTGGCAGCACGGATGCCTGCAACCGCTTTTCAGATTCGTGCGCGTATTAAAATTGAAAGGCACGCCCCATAAATTAAACTGCTTCCTCATGAATCAAACATTTTCATCTTTTTTTTAAATTCTTTTTGGCATATTGCTGTCAATGACCTTTTATTAACATACGTAATAATAATAAAACGCAGTGGAACACAGCGACGACAAATATATTGGTGGCAGCTTTAGATAAAATCTCAGCTAGATAAGTGCTACCTCCGCCTCGCCTAACGCCTCTAACCTAATGGTAAGGCTTCGGTGGCCGAGTAGCAGAGCGCTCGGCCCGATACCCGAAGGTCCCGGGTTCAATTCCCAGGTCGGGCAAAATGTATTTCGGATTTTTCGATGCATTGCCCGGGTTTGTGATCACCAACCCGCATTTGGCAAGCGTAGTGATTAACCTTTTCACCGCCCAACCATCCAGCACGCGATGTCCCGCTGTACGCCAACGTACCTATAAATGTATTTTAATAAAGTAGGTACAAAGAAGAACTTCTATAGAAGCGCTGGCGTGGACAGCACGAAAATCTCGAACTTCTATAGAAGTTGTTGGCGGTAAAAAGGTTAAGCCATTACCCATTAATGAAACGCCTTTTCCTATAGTAAAACACGTTTAGGGCAGCTGTTTATTATTTCAATTTCTATCTCATCAGTTCATCACACTTTTTTACGAGCGAATGCTTTTTCAATCAAGCGAAAGTGCCCATTGGTGCGTGCAAGTTTTACACACTGATAGTTTCTTGACAGCATTATGCATGCGATCCGCAGTTTGCATCACCATGCATTGATGTAGCTATGAATGAATCGGCGAGACAGAAATAGTACCTAACTATTTGACAATACGCGTGACAAGAACACATCAAACAAACAATTGAGGACATCTTCGTATCAAAGTAGGGCATAGGTTTCCCTTTGGCCCATTTCATCAGATTCTTTTGTGATTTTGTGTAAGCCAAAGGACATCTTATCACAGTAGGTCCGGAATTCCCTCCCTTGGTAGCACGTCGGCCCATCTCATCGGGATCTTTTGTGATTTTGTGCAACCAATTTTGGTTTCTCTCTCTTGGTATCACTTTGACCCATCATCGGGATCTTTTGTGCATTTCACGCTTCTTCCTCAGTAAAGATGACTGGTGGCCATGTTTGGCAATGTCTTCAAGGCTAAGAGCCTGAAATCTTCTGGTTTTTGATAGCTCAATCTTAGGGAGTCCTATTCTTTTCCTAGCTATGATGGAATCACAGTCGCACATTAAGTGTTTTTTTTTTTTTTAATTTTAGCACCTTCAACGTGATCGGATCCTATTTTTTATCTAATTTTCTCATTCATTCCAGTTCTATCTTTTATGCTTCTCGTACTTTCATACCTCATACTACACTTTCATACATCATCTTTTATACTGTTGCGGGTGGGATTCCCGTCTATTCTAGGCTTGGCCATCTTATCTATCCTATCCATATTTTATCTTTATTTTCTTAACTATTTGGGAGCAAAAAAAGGGGGTACACAATTTTAATTTCTTTCCTTGTCTTTTACATTTTTCTTATCTCACATTGACTCTGTTTTCTCTTGCCCACCAAGCTGTTTTTATACATTACTAGCTTTTGCTCGCGGCGTTTTTCACGTGGGCTACACGACTTACGATTGTTTGTAATAAAAGGCAAACTTATTAAAGGTAAGTAATTATATGTAGGGATGATCCTGAAACACTTAATAATATTTCTAAGGTCAAATACCGAAATGTAAGGATTTAACTTTTAAATTGACAGATTTCCATACAAACTTTCTACCCATATTTCACCTCTTTAAGGGTAGGTTTTTCGAAAATGCTAAAACACGTATTTTTTTATTTTTATTGAGAAATCTAAAGATCGATTAAATTATTCATGTTTATAGTTCTTACATTAAAAATAACGATTTCCAAAAAATACTTTCTTCCTATTTTTACTCCATTATTTTCCTATAATGAAAATTCCTGAGACAATTTATTCTTTAATTCTTTTCAAAAAGCCGAATACCAATTGTCATGTATTTTACTTCAAAATTGACGGACTTTCATACTTTTCACGACGACCTCCGTAGCGAGTGGCTTGCACGCCGGACTTTGGGCGGCGCTAACTCTGAGGTCCCGGGTTCGATTCCCGGTCGGGTCAGTGTCAAAAACGAACTTTTCGATAATGTGTCGGGTCTGGGTGGTTGTGGTACCGTCGTTGTTTCTGATTTCGTTGAAACGAGTGCTTTAATTACTTACCTTGGGATAAGAACAATGTATTATGTAATGTTGTCTAAATTTTTTTTTTACTTTCACCGCCTATTATTTTGACCCCCCTTAGGGTATGATTTCCGTAAAATCCTTTCTTAGTGGCTGGTTACGTCACTCAATTAACCTACAGTCTAAATTTTATCTAATTACCTTCAGCGGTTTGGGCTAGGCGATAATGAATCAGTCAGTAACATTTAAAATAGTTCTGAATTTCTGACTAGTTGATAAAGTATTAAACTTTAAAAACAGTCTGATACCAGATTTTTTTTTAAATGTGTAAAACTATGTTAGCTTTAATTATAGTTTGTAACTCTTAATGCATTGGGATAAGGGTCAAAAACTGAAAAAGTAACAACGTAACTGTGCCACAGTCAGCTCATGTCAGATCATTGTTAAAATTAGGTAGGTACTTACTCAATTTCTTTGTCAGTCAGTCAGAATGCATGACGAAACCATTATACCTAGTTGTCAGTATCTGAGAACGTTACTGTATATTTCCGTAATTTCACGACTTTGCATTAAAAAAAATGTGATTTGCATTTTGTGCGATAAATATCTGTTGGGGGGATGGCGTTATGTTTCTACCGGTCCACCCTCCACTCACTACAACACGCAAGCGATACAGCGCTGCCTATTTTGAACCGGCATCGGCAGTGACTGGCAGTGAGAGCTATTGAATACACAAAAATGTAAATAGCTATTGAAAAAAGACGTCTGGATATGGTGGCCCCCAAAACCCATTGCTCTTACATTTGCTCAAGCTATTGAGAATTTAAGACATAAGTTTTTCTATCGAATCGTGCAAGTGCTTGCTGGTAGGTGGTATAACACTACTGGTCTCGGTCTCTAGATTAAAAAAATTCATTTGTAAAATGTTTGAGAATCAAGGGACTACTTCGGAGAAAGAAGGAGCAGGATCCACATACGTATGCTACTGTATATGTGAGTTGGCCTGAGCTCAACAGTGGACCCTTATATGCTGTGATGATGATGGTTAATTATCAGTATTCAGCACCATAAAGCTTCTGTTCTTCATATTAAAGCTTACAAGTCCACATTTTCTAGACGAGAACTAAACCTGATCACTTTCAGCGGGGCGTAAGTTTAACTCGTATAATATAATAGATAGCTGTGCTCGCGACTTCGTCCGCGTGGAATAGTGACTTTCGGCAGCATTTTTAATTTTTTAGGCTCTTTTCCCGTTTTTGCAACAATTTTCACTGATGCTTCGCTCCTATTGGTCTCAGCGTGATGTTATATAGCCTAAAGCCTTCCTCGATAAATGGACTATCCAACACAAAAAGAATTATTCAATTCGAACCAGTAGTTCCTGAGATTAGCGCGTTCAAACAAACAAACAAACAAACAAACAAACAAACAAACTCTTCAGCTTTATAATATTAGTATAGATTTATTTATTTCAGGCAACAAAACAGTGTACAATGATGGGGATATTACCTATATTACTTGTAATATAAATAGTATATATAACTACGTTAACGTTTTTCATTACATCCCATTTAACAATTACAAAGCTTAATTAACAAATAATAAGGTATAGTCAAGACGTGAAAATTATTTAAATGCTTGCTACATGCACATGTTTATAGTTGCGTTTGATTACCCCTGCAACTCGACATGTAAATGCAACTCCCATTGAGGTAATTATAAGTCGGTACACGCGTGCGCAAATGAATTACAAAGATTAAAGGTCCGCTAAACACGTAAACATAATGGTAGTAAATTAAAAATATGAGCCAACCTTGTGCCAATGTTCCGCACGCCCGTTTGAAGGACCACAGAATAGAAATTACTGCAGTTGGTCGGCTGTTCTTGATTTTTGTTTGTATCAGTATCACTTTAGTATCACCAGCTTATTTTATGTCCCAACTACTGAGGCCATGAGCCTTTCTTTTGGAATGGATGGATAAGGAGAACGGGCCAAATAGTTTGGTACCTTAATCTCAATAAAGGTCAATATTTAAGTACTAAAATTATAAGCTATTTGAGTGCGCACAAATTATAATTGCGCAAAAATGTTGAAATAAATCCAAGAGCTCACTTTGGATTGCCAAGTAAATAGTGTTGATTTTTGCACCGGTCGAATATAGCCAAGACAGCCTTATTGGTAACCATATGACCCGGATCGTCAGGTGTGTGTGGCTCAAATATGGCATGTTGTATTTTTTTGTAACTTTACTTTCCTATTTGTGGTTCTCGCTATTAGTTTATGTGTTCTGGGTAGAGGAACGTATAGTCTCCATCTCCGTTTCTTCGTCACTATAGCATGAGCATGAACAATGAAAAACGTCATGTAGTACCTACGATAAATTCTCTGTATGCTTGTACTTGCATCGGTAATCTAAATAACAACATACTTTACCTGGTAAAGGAATTTATCGTATCACATGACGTACTTCTTTAAGCTTGTCGCCGCAACAAGAAATTGAGTAGTATTTTTGTGTTCCGTGCCGTGTAGTTAGAGACAAGATAGCCTACTGGATATAGTTATTTTATTTTATTTTAACCGCCACTGTGGTCTAGTAGCCAAAGGTCGCGGTGACTTGGGAATCTGGATGAAGTGCGATTCCATTTGCGGCCTTATTTTCACTTACTATCAGGTGACATGAAGTGTACTATATCAACGGCGAAGCGCTAAAATAATCCTATCAAATATTTAAAAAAAGACATTGTCGTATTTGTTTGAGTATAAATAAATACGCCAGTTTAGTAAGCATATCTTTCTACATTAATTGTTTTTTTTTCTGCTACGGTTAAGTGATGCAATAAACAATTGCCTTTGCACTCATAGACAAAAAAAAGTGTTCTTTTTTAAATTACATAAAGAGGCATTGGCTCTTCGCCGTCGACATGACAGGTTGTTGCTACTGTCGTCTCTTACGAAGGGTTAACAACAAGCAGTCGTCAAAGTTTCCTAAAGGCCCTTCGACTAATTCGACGTTGACTGTTAGTACATACGTTCGAATGTGATTGGTGATATGGTGGTGTAAATACTGTACCAGCCGGCGGCGGCGTGCCCCGCGCCCACTCCCAGTCACCTGCGGCCGGTCAAGCGTGACTGACCGATTGGTTGGGTTGCCTGCTGCTGCTCACTGCCTGCCGCCCGGCACAAAACACTTACAACATTAACTGTTCTGTGCCGCAGCGAGCGCGTTGTTTAATCTGCCCGTTCGGTTATTCTGTGAACTTTTTTATAGGTAGTGTGGTTTTCGCGCGTTTTGTTTGACAGTTGAGTTAACTTGACATAGTCACTCGGTTAGTGCTGTGTGTGTTGCGCTGTTGTTATGGGAAAAGAGTTTATGTGAGTACGATTTGTAGATGTACTGTCGGTGTCAAAAGTCCCTGATGCTGACTGTACAAGAACCCACCAACCTACTACGTTGGGTTAGCTTGGTGGGTTATGGTCTGATTCCCTACATGTGCCATGTTCACGAGGTTCTCAGCCCTGTTACAGCTGTGTGACGCTTAGAGGCTCTTAATGATCTTTTTATGGCTTTCATAACGTAACTAAGTCTATGGGCAGCGAGTATCTTGGTGGTTCTTCAAGCCATGATGACTGATCAGACCTTGGGCTTTCTAGGAGTCAGCATTATGCGAGCGTGTCCCAATAGCTTGCTAGATTTAGAGCGGAAAATCCAAGAGCGATTCTAATGGCTCAACTCGACTCCGTTTTAGCTGGTTTCAGCCGTAGGGAACTGGTGACTATAGGGTATGTGTGTCAACTAAATAGTTGATGTACAGTTAAGTTCAATAATTATATAAGCACTTCTGTACCTTGTCAAATTACCTTCTATTTTTTTTTTTTTTTTTTTAATCTTGTCCCCCGACGTGGGTCATGTCGGAGATGTTATATACTACCTACTACCGTTCTCTTTCGGCTTCCTAAGCTAGCGGGTTAGCGCTTACATTTTTGTTGCACTGTGTGTGCCCTATGTTTACTATATCCTATGCTATCCTATGTTACTTTCTAGAGACTTTCCATTTTTATCGCACTCTAGGTGCCCTGTTCATTATTTCTTATTCTATTACCTACTTATTTATATACAATTTCATTGCATTTCTTATGCTCTGTCATATTTTAAACTATTCTTTTTGCTATTTCCATTTTTATCGCATTTTACATGCCCTAACTCTTATCACATATTACTTATTTTCTATCTTAGCTATTACAATTTGACGTCCACATTACATTAACAAATTACATCATACACACAATATCTATACTAATATATAAAGCTGAAGAGTTTGTTTGTTTGTTTGAACGCGCTAATCTCAGGAACTACTGGTTCGAATTGAATAATTCTTTTTGTGTTGGATAGTCCATTTATCGAGGAAGGCTTTAGGCTATATAACATCACGCTGCGACCAATAGGAGCGAAGCATCAGTGAAAAATGTTGCAAAAACGGGAAAAGAGCCTAAAAAATTAAAAATGCTGCCGAAAGTCACTATTCCACGCGGACGAAGTCGCGAGCACAGCTAGTCACAGATAATTTTCAACTTATTTGAAACACATAAATATCACAATAAACTTATCGCTATGTCGTTTTGACTATTTTTAGACTCATTCCTTTTTTACTTTGTTAATCCTAGTATATTGAATATACGGGTGAAATCGGGTGAAATCGGGTGGGTCTTATTCCTAATAATTACTTTTGAGGCAATATTTTTGCAGAATTCCAAAAATATTGGTCTAATGTGCTTGTTATTTATAAATTTGGCTACATTATCTTTATTAACATTCATACCGATCTTTCTTTCATACTTCATTCTTTCATACTCGTGGACTGGGCATTCTGCGATAATGTGAAATATAGTCTCCTCTTTCTCAGGGTCACAGATGCACG
Source organism: Eudonia lacustrata (assembly GCA_947562085.1). Classification (NCBI taxonomy): domain Eukaryota; kingdom Metazoa; phylum Arthropoda; class Insecta; order Lepidoptera; family Crambidae; genus Eudonia; species Eudonia lacustrata. The sequence goes on along the minus strand of OX387326.1, from coordinate 19,262,749 downwards.
ATGGGTTATCCTTGCACTTGAAGCGATTCAAGTACGAGGAGAACCCACCGTGCCCCGTCATCACCTGGGTTAGTACCCCAGTCGGCTTGATCTTACGGACCAATCTGTACGCAGCTGCCGCGTCTGGGAAGAACACCTTCGTCACGGAGGCCGTCGTTCCATCCTCGTATCTCCGAGCCAGTATCTCTCAGCCTGAAGTGAACTGAAGGCTTAGCGCTTCCAAGATGTGAAATAATAAAAAAAATTCAATACCTATCAGTATCAGAAATAAGTGGGGATTTTGCGATGGCGCAGTGGTTAACGCGCCCGGTCTGTGTGCTGAGGTTAAGCAACTTTCGCAAAGGCCGGTCATTGGCTGGGTGACCAAAAGTTTATCATCTCGAGCTCCTCCGTGCTTCGGAAGGCACGTAAAGCCGTTGGTCCCGGCTGCATTAGCAGTCGTTAACAACCACCAACCCGCACTGGGCCCGCGTGGTGGTGGCCCGCTCTCCCTATCCATCCATAGGGAAGGCTCGTGCCCAGCAGTGGGGACATAAAATGAGCTGAAGATGATGATGAACCCTTAACCTCTCGTTATCCATAAAACCAGACACAATAGAAATTCAATATTGTACTATGGCTCCATATAGTCACTGGGAGATAAAAGAATAATCTAGACCAGAGCGACTAGGTATACTGTTAAGATATTATTTTGACTCAACTGGACGGTTTCCGTGCTTCGAAAAAGCACGTGAAGCCGTTGGTCCCGGCTGCATTAGCAGTCGTTAACAACCACCAATCCGCACTGCGCCCGCGTGGTGGTTTCTCCCTGTTGATTTTCCATCCACATAGGGAAGGCTCGTGTCCTAGCAGTGACGACATACAAAAAAAAAATCACAAAAAAATTTATTGTTACATACTTAAATATCTGTAGGTAAATTAATAATTTTAATATTATGGCTTTTAGGTGATGTGTAAAACTTACTCCGAGGACAGGGCGCTATGGCGCTCATTAGGGGAGGCCTATGTCCAGCAGTGGACTAAGATAGGCCGATGATGATTATGATGATGATGATGCTGAAATACGGGACTGACATCCCAGTTCGGTAGCAGATGCTACAATTGTATACAAAATCTACATACCATTAGTTATAAGCTTTAAGTTGGTGTTTATATTTTGTAAATGTTTCTAGTAAATAAATAAATATATTATATTAATAATAGCTGGTGGCCATGACTGTACGGCTAACGATGCTTCTCTTCCGATCCAACATGATTGGTTCCGTAATAAAGCTAATACACAAAACATTTGTGTGTACACTGTAATGCATTATTGTTAGATGCATTTCAATGTGAAGGTCGTTTTGTTAATAAAATGTGCTCGTTTCCTGAAATATTTTGCATAAGAATAGCGGTTTCCGTAGCATTTTAGTACCAATGTCAGTGAGTGTGATTAATACTCTTTGAAAGCAAACTTCTTATTCATTAAAAAAATATATCAAACTAGGTATCCTTTATCCTGTAATTGTAAAAGGTTTTCGTCCATGCTTCACGTTAAGATAATAATAATAATAATAAATAACCCAATTTTTTATATCAGGATGAGGGTAGACTGCTTTTATCTCTATCTTTAAAACAAGAATCAAATTCGATCACATCCCTAAAAATTGTAGTTATCTTTACTTTGGCCGAATAGTAAAAAAAACGCACTTCGCATTTAGTATACTGGCAGATATTGGAATGTAGGTAGCAGGTAGGTACGTCTGTTTGACGTATCGTCAGTGCCTAGTGGCTTCCTTATTAAGGACACTATAAATCAGTAGCGGGTTTAGGGTTTTATGAGGGTCTGATATGTAGGTTGCGACCGCGCGGCGTTTAAATCTACTTCATATAGGTAAGTATCTGGAAAACGGGGCAGTCCGGGACAATGATATTTATGTGGCGCTATATATGTATAAACACCCATAGATTAACCCTACAAAATATCAAGCTGGGATCTGCCAAAACTTGACTTAGATAGAGCATGTTAGATATCGTCCCATACAATTTTTTTTATATTCAATTTTTTCGTATAATATTATGTTTACAAAAAAATTGCCGTAATAAGACCTGATCGCCTTAATTAGGGCTAGCGATCGGCATAATGAAAATATGTAATTAAAAAGTCCTACGTCCGCAAATCCGAAATCCGTCCCACTGTGGCGTTTTTTAAACTGGTACTACCTACGCCCTTTCCAAAAGCCCTTGTAGGTATCGAATGACGGATTCGCGGCAAAAATTCTGTTACGAAAATTCTTTTATATGTGGCATGCTAGATCGATATAGTCACGGTATCGAAATCCATTGTTGCGATTAGAGTACGTAGGTAGGTACTATTCAATTGAATTGCCAATTAGCGCGATTCGGTTGGTATGGCTTCATATAAGTAATGTATTTTTAAGTGATCGCTAAAAAGCTGAATGCAATATTTCCATGTGTGCCGTTTATCTATTCAAGTAATACCACCAGCAATTACGTGATAGGAAATTAGAAGCCGATCGAAAAGGCGAACAAAATGATAATCGAATACGTACATAATCGAAGCGCAAACGCGATCGTCTGTGCGGTGCGGCTACTCCGGATATCGAGACGGGGACGAAACGATATTAAGTATGTTAATGTGTTTTCGTTGTACAGTCGACCGTAGATTAAGTGTAATAGTAACATTACCAAGCGTCGTTAGCCAAACGAATAGAAGCTCGGATAGAATGCGAGAAATCCTTATGTAATCCCCTATATGTATATAAAACTTCCACAAATATTTCAAAATCAAAATTAGCCAAATCGGTCCAGCCGTTCTCGGGTTTTAGCGACTCAAACGAACAGCAATAGATTTATATATATACAATGTTATTTTTAGTTTATACGAAACCTGAAAACTGTTTGTTCATCAGAATCAGTAATAGAATCATTTTTTATACCATGTACATTTTGACCAAATAATATTTACAAAATCTCAAATGAAGTATACCCTACTAAAAAACACAACGGGACAGCACAAAAAGCTTGTAACTTCGTGAGTTTTCAAGATATTATTTTAATTTTTTTTGTACTGATTCTTTAAATGAAAATATTTGACCCTTGTTTCGGTTTTTGTATTTAACTAAAAATAAGGTTGTATATAGATTAATATATAAAAATGTTACAAATACTAAATTTACATAATGATGAATTATATGAATATTTCAGTATAATGTGTAAGCTTATACCGGCATGCCTTTTATGAACCTATAAATGAGACTTTTTTTTTAAATTTGGCATCTTTTTTGTATTCCTGTCATGTTTTGTCGTCTCATTATTCAGAATAAGCCTCCGCCTACGTTTGAGGCCTGCCTGCATGCCTCAGTCGTAGTTACCGCTTGTTATCACGACTTGCATCCAAGGAATAGCATCACGGGCACGGCATGTTATGGCATTGTGGTACGCTGTTGGAGCGATAGCGAGAAAAACGCGAAGTACCTACCTATTGCATTTAAACAAAGTTTATTGTCGACCTTTTCCTTTCTTACTGAATCATAAGTAGCTATACTTTATTATCATCATCAGCTCACTTTATTACCCCACTGCTGGGGCACGAGTCTTCCCTATGGATGGATAGGGAGAACGGGCCGTAAACCACCACGCGGGCCCAGTGCGGATTGGTGGTTGTTAACGACTGCTAATGCAGCCGGGGTCAACGGATTTACGTGCCTTCCGAAGCACGGAGGAGCTCGAGATGATAAATTTTTTGTCACCCATCCAATGACCGGCATTTACGAAGGTTGCTTAACCTCAGCACTTGCAGACCTTATTTCACTTATTTCTGATACTGATAGGTATTGAATGTTTTTTATTATTTCACAACTTGGAAGCGCTAAGCCTTCAGTTCACTTCAGGCTGAAGGTAAAAGCGCACTTCACCCATACTGAGAAACTGGCTATCTTATCGCTAACTGTTGGAACACAACAATGGTACAAATTGTTGTTAGGGCAAAATGGTTGTAGCTAGCCAGGCGGTGAATGCCCACTTAACTACCATTATGTTGTCACGGCCTGTTTGCCAGTAGTCCTAAGTTAATAAAAATGGACAAATGTTTATATAGAACAAAATAATTAAAAATCAACATTAATTTGTCTTAAATTCTAATGAGAGTAGTTATAGTTGTTCCTTCCTTCCAATAAAAAAAATCGAATAACACTGCTTTTCATATCGTCGTCGCACTAATCTTAGGCGCTGATGATAAACGTGTTTGCTTTGTCTAGACAAAGATTATAAAGGATAAGTCCCCATTGAAAATAACCATAAAAGTGATATCTTATGGGTGATTGTTCTATTCTTCTTAGCCAGTGGATAGTAAATTGTTAAGCTGCGCATGAGTAGCTGCTTCTGCATCGACAGTGCAACGAACGACATTTTGTCAATGATTATTTGCTCTTGTTACTGTTAGTTAGAAACTTAAACAATTAAACGATTTTTCCTTTAGCTTGTTTTAAATCTTATCAGGTGTATTGCACTCAAGTCATAGGTCTAGTGCCTAGGTTAGGTATCCTATGTATATCTACAGAATTACATAGAGAATACGAGTAGTCGTCGCAAATGTTTTAATGTACAAGTAATTTTTAGTTTAATACTATATAAACAAATAAATGTTACATGTAAACGGGTGAACTACCTACATAGAAAGTGTTGCCTAACTGGAATTTAACGAATAAGGTGCTATGTACACGGAGGCGACTGGACCGCACGCAGGCTACAGGCAGCGGGCAAGGCCGAGACACGGTTCGACAAGATTAGAGTAGAGAAGTCGACAGTTACCATACCCTCACTCAGCGTTTTTATACAACCTTATTTATAGTTTATACGAAAACCGAAACACGGGTCAAATATTTTCATTTAAGGATTCAGTACAAAAAAAATATATCTTGAAAACTCACGATTTTACAAGCTTTTTGTGCTGTCCCGTTGTGTGTTTTTAGTAGGGTATACTATAATTGAGATTTTGTAAATATTATTTGGTCCAAATGTAACATGGTATAAAAAATATTGAAATCGATTCTATTACTGATTCTGAACAAACAGTTTTCAGGTTTCGTATAAACTAAAAATAACATTGTATAAACGCCGGCGCCATCGCATCATTCGCTCAGGACGACTTCGTCATTTTCTTAAACTTGACACTTTCCTAACTTGTCTCTTTTTTAACTCGGCTCTTTCTTAGTTGGTCTCTTTCTTAAACTTGACACTTTCCCAACTCGTCTCATTCTTAACTCGGCTCTTTCTTAGTTGGTCTCTTTTGCAATGTTGACACTTTCATAACTCGTCTCATTTTTAACTCGGCTCTTTCTCAGTCGCTGTTTTTCTTCTCTCCTTAGCCGTGGTCCACCGGATCAGTTCACCTAGGTAAACTACGGGCAATTTTTTTTCTCGTGGTTCACCTAGCTTCAACTAACAAGATCGCCGGTTACGCATTAGAAAAATTCGAAAAATTAATAAATATAATACTTAATACTAAAGAACTTGTTTTTCTTCTTTCCCCTTATGTGATTGTATAATGATAGTATATTAAAAAAAAGAGCCGAGTTAAAAATGAGACCAGTTAGGAAAGTGTCAAGTTTAATAAAATGACGAAGTCGTCCGGAGGGGAGACGAGTTGGGAAAGTGTCAAGTTTAAGAAAGAGACCAACTAAGAAAGAGCCGAGTTAAAAAAGAGACAAGTTAGGAAAGTGTCAAGTTTAAGAAAATGACGAAGTCGTCCTGAGCGGCATCATTTATTGACGTGAAATGGACGAACACATAATAAGAGTGTAAGCGTCCCATCGGTTATGTGTAAATCATGCGTGCCCATCATCAGCCTATAAACGTCCCATTGCTTAGTTCAGGTTATCACATGAACAATGGCCCATGTGATCGGCCCATAGCCCACACCACAACGTTGGCAACTAAGCACTTAGTAGCGGGTTGTTGGGGTTTTAATTACTGTTATCTTATATAAGGCTTAGATACTTGGACGCCCAATGTAACCACAGTGCCATAGATGCCCTGCGCCTCATCGGGGACATGCTCGCTCAATACGACGATGTCGATTTGTTTGCTGATGGCTTAGGGCGTTTAGTGGCAGCAGCCTTTTACTTTCTTGACCACAACTATTAAATAAACTATAGAATAAGCTATTTAATTTTTAATTATTTTGTAGTAAGTAATTTTGATTCTGTTATTTTAATGTGCAATTTTTGTGACATAATTTTATTGTATACCTATCTGTGACTCTAGTTCTTAAGATTTGACATTTTTATTTGATGTATGACATGTCAGTGTTTTGGACGCATAATCTGTAAACTAGCATGTAAAATGAAATAAATAAATAAATAAATAAATAGAACAATTGAATTTCCATTGTGTCTGGTTTAAGAACAACTGAGTAATAGTGTGCCTTCAGAACACTGAAAAACTTGAGAAATTTTCTCAAAGGTAATTTTTCCGGTGTTTATCAATCAATCAATTAAAGTTGCCTAACTTGCAAGATCGCAATCCACTGAGCTATCGGTCGTGCTCAAGTTTATGCTTATTTAGGCAGACACCATTCGCCCTTCCCCTTTTTCTGGAGTTTGTTTTTATTCCCATGGTAATGCCAATTTTCCCCGCTCGTTGTCCCCGCCCTCTTTGGGGCACCACGTGCTGATTCATGTAAATTGTGATCGATTGGATACTATGTTACATAATAAATATGATGTGCAGTATGTCCTCTTTACTGATCTGATCTGAATCTCTTGCTATTCAATATTTCTTATACTAAGGTACACTTACAAATGAAGCGTAGCCTGAACTATGATTACTAGATAAAATAATACATAAATAGTTATTTTTTTTGTGATAATACTTGCCCCCCGACCGCCTAACCGATCGCTTTGACTACGCGTATAGTATATGACGCCATCTTACCACCTCGCACCGCCTATGAAAGCAATATCAAAAGCTAAAGTCTATTTATTGCTTTCATAGGCGGCACAAAACGACAAGATGACGTCATAAACGTTCTTAGTCTGCTTTGGTAGCTACCACTACCTAAGCATGTAGCCATAGCAACAATGTTATTAGCATTGTTGTTCCGCCATCGACAGTTAGAGGTAAGATAGACCCCAGTAAGAAAAAAATGAGGATTTCCAATGAATTGTCCATACATAGTTGGCTTTAGTTTACATAGGCTTTCCTGTTGTAAAAAAACAATGTAGAAAAAAATCTGTTTCTAAAATAATATAACCACATTTATTTGTATTCATCAATGAATGATAAATGACATGTTAATTTCATAAGTTGCATGCTGCTTCGTTCCTATACAAATTATATTTAAATATAACTTGACTTGATTCAATAGTATGGTATAGGAAATTGCGTGCACTTATGATGACCCAGTCCTACTGCGCTTCTTTATTTTGTCATGGCACTATCATGTCAGTTGCCACGGCGACTCTCGTTTCCGCGCCATGCGATATTACGAACACCCGCTATTCAGAAACGGCTGGGAGGCGTGTGCGGTACGTTTTTCTTAACTATAATGCGCTTTCGTATATAAAATTGTAACTTTTTGTAATTAGAATTTTATGTTTTTAAAAAGAAGTTTTTTTTATTTTATTATTCGTCTCTATCTCTACTCTGACTACACCTTTAGTTGGTATTGAAAGCCTCCTATTTTTAGTTAACGTTTGGGATTTATTTTTATTTGTGCTATGCAATAATAGCTTTTAATATGTTTTCGGAGTATTTGATGACAAGTATTTAAAGTCAAAGTCAATGTGTTTTATTCAAATAAACTTTTAAAAAGTGCTTTTAATTCGTCTAACTAACCCATTCAGAACGTCTATTTTTTAGCTGTGGAGAAAAATGGGCGCAAGAAACTCCACAGCTTTAATATAAGTAACGACTATTACAAAATTATGTTATTAAATATACGAGATAGATTAGATACTTTTTTTTAAACTGAACCTTTATACGGTAACTAATTAATTCATTACAACACGTTCTTCTATTAATTAAAGTCATGTAGGAAGAAACTTTGATAAAAAAATATCGTGGTAGTGGGCGATTCTGGATGGATTTGTGTAAAATTAATTAATAACTTTTCAAAATGTTTTCTTAAAAATAAGAACATAATTATTCTAGCAAAATTACAGTGGTGTGTATGTATTTAAAATCAGAGCTTTTACTTATTGAATTAAGTAAATCATTTTACTCGCGTCTAAGTTATATATTTGATTTGTATCGTGATGTAAGGTGGTGACACTTGACAGGTGACCCGAGTGTGTGGGCACAAACTGCATGGTTATTAATTGGTTAATTTTGAGTGTGGCGGTTGAAATAAGCATACAGGACAGTCCATCTCGGCACAATATAACGACACGGCAGAAGGTAAGCTAATAAACGCGCTCGAGCGACGCACACATAGACAAGCTCTCACGGATTTTGGCATTGGTATCCATTTGCGCTGCGCGCCTTCCAGACTACCAAGGGCATCTAGGTTTATTCTATTTAAGGCGCCACTTGAAAAAATACATCAACTTTCTATATTATATGCAGCAACAAAATTACGAATATTGATGTTATCAATATATTTGAGTGATTTCAAAACGTATAGATTTTGTAATTTTAGCATTAATGATTTTTAGAGGTGTTTTCGTAAAGAATTACGATCGAGTCAAAATTGCACAATCGTGTTTTGAGCAAGGGTTTTAAAGACAAGCAAAGGTATGAAGTAGTCTATATCAAAATTTCAGATTCGTTGGTCTTGTCTGGTCTAGTCATACTCCTACAACTTTTGATGAAAGTTGATGTATTTTTTTCAAGTGTCGCCTTAAACCGGAGGGCCCCAAATCGTGTCCAGGATACCACGGACCTACCTATATCTAGACTCGTTAGGCAGTACCATGCTCTCTCTAGAACAGAAACGATAGACGTATTTGCTGATAATGCCATAAAGCTCAAAGCCTGTTTCATTGATGATAAATTGCATTAAAATGCTTCTTGATCTAGATTTCACTTTGTTTTTTATTTTAACTTTGTTCCCGATATTGATTTTAATGTAAATTTTGGTTTTGTATTTAATTTATTTTTTATTTGTTTTTAATTTTAATTTGTTTATAAATTGATTAATTGTTATTGTTTATTTTCAATTTTGTATAACTTTGTGTTTTGTTCTGCTTTTTATTTTTTTATTGCATGCTGTTCACACCTATAAATTGTAGTGGCATTTGATTTCTGTCGTTCTGTGTGTGTATTCTATTTAAAATTATATTGGCGTATACTATGGTGCTCGTTTAAATCTATACTAATATTATACAGAGGAAAGCTTTTTATTTTTGTATGTATGTTTGCAACGCATAAACTCAAAAACTACTGGACCGATTTTAAAAATTCTTTCACCTTTAGAATGCTACATTAGCGCTGAGTAACATAGGCTATGTTAAAATAAAAACCTCACGACAGCTGCGCTCGGACTGTTCCGAGCTGTTCTGAGATCCGTGTCCGTTCAAAGGGCCTGTTGGCGTTGCGTTGCACGATCGCGGTATGTAGGTATTTATCTTATATTCTGGCTCTCCTTGTTTTGTGGTCTCGGTGACCGCAGATTCACAATGGGACGGCGTATTATGCGTTTTGTAACATAATGCCTCCAAAAATGGCAAACACGTATAATTTGTGCGGCTCTCGTGATGTGAAATTCAACGATGCTACACGCTCACACCCACACAACGACAGGCCCTAGCGAAGTTCGTTGCACCACAAATATTATTTGGACATCCTCCCACTAACTTTTTTATGTCAACTCGTAATAAAGATACTAGGTTCGGCTGTCAATTAAACTTTTTTATTAAGTACCTATGTAATTTGTGTATATTAATTTGTCACAAAAACTTAAAGCGTGCACAGTGGGCCCAACTAAAGACCACTTGAGCCAATAATTTTTTGTTTCCTTCCTGTTTTTTTACCCGTTCCATGCCGGTCTGGGACGAAAGAATGTGTCAGTTACTTAACTTCCCCGTGCATGTCGTGAGAGCCGACTAAGAACATGGGTTCCAAGATATACTCCCAAATCAGGCGATCGGCTATCTATTCCACCTCGAAAACCTCCTTTTTTATTCTAAATGTGGCGTCATTAATGGCGAGTATACTTAAAATTGGTGATTTCGATGTTCTTGTCTACCCCTTTTTGAGAGAAGAACGTGGGGGTATGAATGTGTATGCACGTCTTTTAAATTTTTTTCGCAAAACCTAATTTTTTTGGCAAATCGGTAATCCCTCTGTTTTCGTATTGAAATTGACACACGAATATGACTAATTAGAATTGTTATACGAAAATAATTTGAATTGTTCAAAATGTTCCTGGGACAAAAATCTTGCCCTACAAACATTGTAATCGCATTAAATTACTTAATTAGGTACGCAGGTGTTTGTGTTTATTTAACTTTGTTAAATCGCAGCTATAGTTTTTGGGAACCACTTAGGTACCTTGTTTACATCTCAACCTAAGAATTTGCACCGGCTCGTTTCTTAACAATTAGTGAGACGTAAACAATTTAACCATTTGGCAAGTATCTAACTGGCGCTTAATTTTACTAAAAATATGTCGTGCTCAATGGGCATAATGGACCTTAATGATCGTTTTTTGAACACCTGTGTGGCACAACAGATTGCCAGCTGTGATTACTTTTGTTTTAAACTGTGTGTATAGACAAGCTTTTTAAGCTTTCCCGTTCCAATATTCCACAAGAGACAAACTCATTGGTATAGGTATTATACTCGTAGTACAGTTCAGTCTTTATTAGGTCCTCGACGTTTTGGCCGAATGTCCCGGCCGTGGTCAAGGGATTTTGTCCCGCAGAAACGAATCGCAGTTTTATCCAAATAATTCTATAGAGCAAATTTCCCTATCTATATTATAGTTTTGGACTTCACCATACTGACCTATTTGGGTTTCAACATCATGACTGAGCTGGATTCCGTACCATTTAAGTACAATAGCGTTTGGTACTTTACAAATAATACAGTGTTCTACTTACCATAAAAAGGAGTTCCATTACTTATTTGTAGAAAACAAATAGGCTGCACAACTTTAGTACATAAATCTGCAACAGGTGTGTGGACAAGATTCAATACACAACTAAAAGGTTCGTCAATAATTTTGCAACGCTACATAATAAGAAGAGCCAGAAGATAAACTTCATAGACCTAGGGTTGCCAGTTGTCAGTGTTGCCACCCGTACTCTAAAATAGAGTATTGTCCTCTTTTTCATGTAGGCGTACTTTATAATCTACGACACCAATAAAGTACGCTAAAATACTCGTATTTACGGTAAACTGATTGTTACTGGCTCGTCGTTACTGGTTATGAGTATATATGAGACTAAAAAAACTGGTAGCCACAGCCACAAAATATTTGTTAAATGTCGCAAAGAGCAACAAAAAATACGTTTGTAAGGACAAATAAATAAATACTCTTTTTTATGCTATGTACCACGGCGGCAGATCAACCTACCCAAACCTGTCAAATTTCTCCAATGAATATTGATCCTTATAACCAAATAATAAAGTTCAAAATTTATTGTAGAAATTTGACAGTTTTTGGGTAGGTTGATCTGCCGCCGTGTTTACTTTATTTTTGTTATAACAAAATGAAAAATTCCTTTTGGCAACCCTACATAGACCCCTTGCACGGACACGGATCTCGGAACAGCTCGGAACAGGCCGAGCGCACACGGGCCGTATTCTTGAGTGAAATACCTACGGCTACGCGGAGCGCTAGGGTTGGCTCCTACAAAAATAAAGCAGGCGTGTGTAGTTTTATATTGTAAGTACCTATGTGTGGAGTTTTGTCCCTGTGTGGTGCCGGGGATAAAGAATTGCACCATCTCATCTCTTCCCGTGGGTGTCGTAAAAGCCGACTAAGGGACCATTCCAGAGGATGGGCAGCAGCATCTCTCTGAGGTTACCCTCAACCTACTGCGATCGCCAACCCGCCTGCCAAGCGTGGCGATTACGGCAAATACCCCTCATATCCTTGGGGGACGCCTTTGTCCAGCAGTGGACGTCTTTTGACTGAGATGATGATGATGAGATGATGTGTGGAGTTTTAGGTTCAGGAATAAAATATAATGTACATAATAACATATTTATTTATTAATTACATTATTTATAAGTTTGTAACAGAAAAGTGTTTCAGCAGGAAGTTCAAAAAATTACATTGTTGGTTTTGTCACTGTTGTGTTTAGGCATCCGTAAACACAGCAGTTTGTATAATATTGTTGTAACGCCGCCATTATAACCACGTTATTAAAAAAAGGCGGGCGGGCGAACAGCGCGCGAGCAAAGCGGCGCGACGACACGTCGCGACTCATTCGACAGTTCACTCGACCAGTCTCGACGGCGCGCGGCGGGCGTGGCACTGAGGAGTTTTGCCATCTCCAAAATAGTTTAGCGGCCGTGTAAACGACCGACGCCTGTGTGTGCGTGAGTCGATTCGGGCGATCCGCGCTTAGTATGAAGTCGAACTACTGTATATTATGTGTATTGTGGCTGTTGCGAGATTGCGTGTCCGTGAGAGGTTGTCTCTGTGTGCGTTGGTCGAGCGCGTTTGTATGGAGCTTACCGTTTGCAATCTCCTTACTTTGTGGTTGTAACGCCAGTGCGAGAACATGCTATTCAATGATCGGACACATGGGCATTGGGCACGCCCTTATACGGAACGCACAATGTTCTCTACTGTCAGCCATATGTTCGCCGCATGCGCATCCATTTGCATATTACACTGCATGCCTCTGTCTTGGCGCCTAATGGTGTTGCCATTTACCTTGTAAGTGTTATAATGGTACGTAATTGATGTTTTAAACACAATTTATTTGGCGAAGCACACCGATTTTGTACAATAACATAGTTAGACTTAAGAAGACGACTAAATGATTCAAGTTTTTTTTTTCAGTCAGCCTCAAATTTATCGAAGCAATATAGTTTGTTGAAGATATCTTATAATTTATGGATAGCTAACATAATGTTCCTTATGATAAGGCTATGTTTTTTTACAAACACTATCATCGTTTTTGATACAGGCAATAAATGACTCACAGTTCACGGGGTATAACTAATTGTATTTCAATGTAAATATATTTGACCATTTACGCTGCTTTGGTCGTTCTGATGCTGACTGTACTATACTGACACCTGACACTCATAAGCCTGATGCCATCATAATACCAAAGTGACTAGAAGCTTAACTTGGACACACAACAGCGTTTAACTATCTTCTAAATCTTTCACGCTATACCTTCAAAGATGCTTCAAATTATAATGAAACTATATTTTCCAGTCCACATGTATCATCAGAAACCACGAATCCGTCTACGTCAGGCCTTCCGTCGAACGAGCAAAACAGAGACAGCATGAGAAAGAATGATGATGACTCTACCAAAGAGAATGTCAACGAAGGTTCCGTAACAGATTGGGTGTCGGGCGGTCCTGTTGGTGCGAAAGGAGCTGTGCTAGTGTTTCGATCATGCGTGCTAGCGTCCAGGACTCCGTCGATGGAGTCGACGACGAAAACGATAGGGAACAACACGGGCACGACAATTCTGCTGAACAAGGCCAAGAATATGGCGAGGAGGTTGGTAGCGGAGCCGCACGCGTTCAGCGTCCGACCGAAGACGATTATGCACGACGTCATGGAGACGTTCGGGAACAGCACCAAGTATTCAGGGCAGGCGTACGTGGTGCGGCACGTGAGCGAGGCGGACGTCCCGGAGACGGTGATAGTGGAGGAGCAGGGCCACGAGACGATGGGCCACAAGCGGGACATTGAGGACGTGCTCAACGATCTCAGCAAGATCACTCTAAAGAAACATTTGAACATTGAGAACACGACCGCTAATATCAAACCGCCGGAAGAGCCGCCGCCTCCCTCGGCAGGTCAGTTTTGCCGATTCTTCTTCAAGAAAGTCATATGTGACCTAGTTTTTCGAGCTGATCATATTTATTTGCTTCGAGAGCTTCTTTTACCTAGTAGATTTTAAATGGCATGAATAGGCCTGCTTATTTCAATTTGTATTATTTGCCAAAATTTAAGACCACTCTGTCCTCTATCATTTCATTAGTGTTAGTAGCTCAAAAATCATACTCAATGAATATAACATTTCAGCCGATTCAAAAGAAGATAAGAAAGGCAAAAAGGCAAAGTGTAAGAACAAGAAGAAGAACACGCAGATCCAGAGGACGCTGTCCCCGCAGTTCGACAGCGACGACTCCGAGCACCTGCTGGTCAAGGAGGTCGATAATGTCAAGGTAACTTAGTTGTAAACCGTAGGGCGGTTATTTCTATCTATACATTAATATAATATTTTTATTTATATTATTTTCGGAAGGCACGTAAAGCCGTTGGTCCCGCGGCTGCATTAGCAGTCGTTTACTTACAACTACCGCACCGCACTGGGCCCGCGTGGTGGTTTATGGACCGCTCTCCCTCCATAGGGAAGGCTCGTGCCCCAGCAGTAGGGACTGAAGAGCTAATGATGATAATATATTTATCTACACTAATGTTGTAACATTCTACTTATGTTTCCAATACTTGACTTATAATTACTACTGTTATAGCGCAGACAACAAAACACTCAATTTAAGCAATTTCACATGATGGTATAATATCCACATCGATATCGTAAAATCTCATTATAACATCAATAAAACGCGACCAATTAACCTGGCGAGCCTTATGTCAAAATCCTCATACAAGTTGTATAAAATTTTGACATTAGGCTGGCTTTTGAAAACAGTTGGGTTATACGTGAAAACTTCGTCGAAACTACTAAACTTACATACACAAAACTCTTTGGTAAGATCTTGTGCCAATTAAATAAAAAAAGAACAGCGCGCGCTCGCTCCTGATTGGCCCTGCGCGCGCAGCTGCGCTCTCATTGGTTAGATTTTAATGGCGGAAATTTGAACAATTATTATAAATAAACTATTGTCAGCTTTTACTCTTGTTGTTTGACTAATTGCATTAGTGAAGATAAAGTAGTGTATGCAACTGCATATAACACGGGTATTAAAACACTCGTTACTATTATGAAACTCGCTGCGGCTGCGCTCGTTTCATAAACTCACACTCGTGTTTTAATACCCTTCATTATATGACAGTTGCATAAACTACTATAATACGTGAAGTGAAAACTTCATGCCCCTTTTTAAGCACATAGCGCGCACGAAGGAGTGTGAGGTTTGGTAAGGAGTCTCGAAGGAATAAATTTTGACCACTGATCGACAATTACTAGTATATATAATAATAATCCTTCAATACGTAATACGTGTGTAATTGTGTATGTCACTGAATTCCTCTTGAACGGCTGGACCGATTTTGACGATTTTTTTGTGTATGTTCAAGTGGGTCTCTGGTGCTGCAATATGGGTTATTTATTGGTACTTTATAATTTGACAGTAAATCTATAGAGGTGAAGTTGTATATTACGACATAATGTGACTTTTTAAAAGGGGTAGGTATATAATATTATCACCATTTTTGCTTCCACAATAAGATCCATTTCCATTGATTTTAGCAATTTAGACCAACATTCCGAGTTAGTTAGACCGAAGCAGTCTACCGATCAGTCGATTGACTTAGAATAAAGATTTAGCAGCACGCTAAAATGGTCTCTATGCGACAGGTATTAGATAGCAACCAAATGCCGGCGCGCGCGCTGAATATCACTTACAAGCTGGTGAATACGGAGACGAAGCTCCTGAATCGGTTGCTGCAGGCACACGGCCTGATGGAAGCGAGCTCTGATGAGAAGAACTACAACCTACTGTGGTCCGGCCTTCACCCGAAGCCTGACGTCCTCAGGTCCATGTCGCCGTACCAGAGGGTCAATCACTTCCCTAGGTAAATGAGGCAGTTCTACTGAAAGTTAAGATATCTTAGTTATCCTTGTGTGGAAAAATAATTTAAAATCATCAGCCAACGTTCCTATGCATTTCTAATGCTTTTCAACCAGGGGAGATTGGGACACACCAGATACTCGTTCCTAAAGAAATATGCGTATACGACGTTAGTCGGATCGGGGGTACTAAGCCGAAAGGAAGGTAAAGTATACATGATATTGAATAACTTTTGTCCAAGAACTTTTCCTTAAAAATTGATAATTTTAGATTAACAGCTTTTTTAAGATTTCAAAAGAAATTCGCTGTGCTAGCCCTGGCGGTCACTAAAAAAAACAAATTAAAAGTTAATATTATTGGATACATTTAGTCCAATTATGGAGAGAAAACTCGACTCTTTACAATGCCCGTACATTGACATTAGAGGTAAACCTATTTGCTGAAATCCTACGTCAAAACCGGAGCCTACTCGATTTTTGTAGACCAATCCAATGTAAATAAAAAAGAAAAAAAAGTTATTTACTATCATGTATACCTTACCCTCCTTTCGGCTTAGTGCCCCCGTTCCGACTAACTTGGTATAAACCGAAATACTCTTTGTATTTGCGTCATACCTTACCTGATGGTAAGTAACGATAGGGCCAAAGGTGGCACACTTTAACCGGAATCCCCAACTGCTGAGGATCATTGTTGTTATCGGCTAAATACTTAGATTATATGGCGGTAGTTAGCCATGTACACACGCCTGCACATCAACCTACCACAAACTGTCAAATTTTTTCAATAAACTTTGAACTTTAATAAACTTTAATACTTTAATGATATGGTTGAAAATGTATTGAAGAAATTTGACAGTTTTGGATAGGTTGATGTGCTGGCGTCTGTACCATCAAGCACATATAAAAAATGTTTCGAACTTTATTTCCTACTTTTATTGAACAGATAAGACCCTTCGATTTTGTCTCTGGCCCTTTGAAATTGACTTACTTAATACCCTTTAATTCCGCTACTCCAAGTATGCAGCATCCTTCTTTCGTGTAGTTGTTGATTCTCTAACGCCTGAGCCACGAGCTCGTGCGTCTTGCGACGCGTTAATCGGATTTCTAGTTCATTGCGCGTCCAAAGCCACGTGTGATAGAAATAACGCAACGCAATGAACTAGAAATCTGCTTGTTGCGCCGAAAGACGCCAGTGGTCGTGGCTGAACGGTAATGCGAGTAATAGGCATGATGACACATTTTAGAGTCTCGTACTATATCGTAGGTATACGCCCAAAAATTCCGAAAAAAATTAAATTTCAGCAATAAATTAAGGGTGGGCCGTCCGTAAGTGACAAGTGTCATACGTTTTATTTGAAATGTCGTCGTCCATATTTATTTGATGCCGCGCGGCCATACTAATTTTGTATGGGGAATTTAAGGTGCTTAATAAAAAAATATTATTTAAATAACCACTTGATGAATCAAAAATGTAGTCTAGCAATTTGTAGTTTATCCATTGATGATTGTTTAGACAAAATCAGAGGTACAATAATTTAGATAAACTATAAGAAATTTACTAAACACCGCCACTCGTTTTCATGATCTTTGCCCAACTTTAAATGATATTGTAGAAAAAACTATAGCGTGTTATGAATTTATGGTTCTGACAAATTGTAAACACGTTCCCTATGATACTAAATATATATTTTGTTCATTTAATACGATAGTATTTTCAATTATATTTACTTAACCGTAACTGCATTTTTGGCATTTTTTGGTCGGCGCACCCTTAAGTAAACGCAAATTATTGCATATTTTTCTACCTATTTTTTATTATGCGCGAAAACGCTAGCAGGTGTCATGGCGTCCGCTTTACTTAGGCGTGACGTCATGCGCCTCGGTAAACATCTGTGCTCAACGAAGACAGTCAACAGAATATTGACACATCACAATGACGTTTACTAAGGCCTGACGTCATTCACCCAGATCGGTGTATCAGTTAACATGGCCGATTGCAGTATCTTATACTTTTATTTTATTGAAAATCTTGTGAGTCTCATTGGTATATTAAAACTGAGTATTTTTTTAAATCCTTTCGACATATTGTTTTTTGCACCATCTATACTGTTAATAAAGAGGAAAAGTTTGTGAATTGTGACTTTGTTTGATTGTTTGTTTGCGGAGGGTAATCTCTGGAACTACAGATAGAAAGCTACGTTCCTTGCGGGTAACATAGTAATTTATGTTTTGATCTTTTAACCTCTAAGTGACGTATACGTCCAAACCATGCCTAGGGACAGATCCGTCCGTAAAAGTCGTCAAAAAGTTTTTCGCAATTTTCTTATTTATCATTTACGAAATAGTGTACGAAATCCCTTGCAAATGATTCTGAACGAACGAATCAACCATAGACAATAATCATCCGTTATAAGAGTACAATATTTGAATGTTGGTACACATTCTAATACTGTCATCATGCCTATTCACGCAGGGGGCGCGTGGGCCTCTTGACGCGCTTGCTGGAAGCGCACGGGTTGTGCAAGGCCGCGTTCGACGCCGACGACTGGGGCTTGCTCTGGGCGCCGATGTCCATCGAGTTCGATGTCCTGCAGGGCTTGCGTGCCGAACAAAGGGTCAATCATTTCCCGAGGTAACTGCCTCACTTTCTACTGTAATTCCTTATTGGTCGGTTCATTCATTTGTATGATAGTGTTGATCAGGTGCCTCGCCCATCCGCATATTTCCGTCTTTTGAAGGTCTTACGAGATCAATTTTCCTCCTGAAACGCGAATAAAGTCAAGTTTTGAGCTTTTTCATTAATGAATGACCATTTCTATTCATAGGTAACAATGGCCTTTTTTTTTGACAGTGAAAAACACATCGGCCGAGTTGACCTGCTTGAGGTATCGATAATGCCAGATTTTTTCGTAAACTTTTGCCTTCGCATTTATTGCTATTTCCTATTGCTTAAGATTAAGGGTGAAGAGCTGTTATTACGCACATCCTACTAAGGATCGTTAGGTTATCAATGGTTTAAGTGGTTCACCTAGACCTGAGGTTTAGATTCTTATATTCTCGCATACAATCAACATTCGGTGAATTTGTAAAGGTTGCCTGTAGTCCTGTATAGAATAGATTATTTTGATTAGTTCAATATTCAAAAGTTTTGGAAAGTCAGTCCTCCCTGAAAGGATCCTTATCCCTTATCGAAATTTTATATATTTTACTATTTCATGTGTTTTCTCAAATTCTCAAAATAAAAACAACTTTAATAGTTTCCCCTGCTATCAACATCCGGCGAAGCTGTAAAGGCTGAGAGTAGCCTATAGCAAAAACGGCTCAAAAACATCGTACGTAATTACAATCGTCTTAGATTTGACAATGTTGTTTGTGGTATCCAATTTCCGTCATGTTGTCATGCAAAAAGTTCCAAGGTCAATTTGGTTTTTTTGATTTGGTCAGTCGCGCTTCACTGGGCATGTAATATGGTAGTTATTAACACTTAATGGTAGTCTTTAGTTGGTAGTGAACTTGGACAAAACAGTTGTTATAACATAGAAATCTATAGAGCGTTAGAAAGTAAAAAAAAATCAAAACAAGTTTCTCGTCAAGTGGTCTGGAAAGCATGATTAATTGTTTATCCCGGCTGACCCGCGGTTTACAGCTTGGTAGGTTAGCTTCGATTAATAATAGTACTAGACTCCCCATGATGCCCTTATAAAACAGAACAAGTAACATGAGCACAAACACCTTTGTGGCAAAATTTCAAATTTATACTGTTAGCATTTCTTCGATGACAAATACGTACAAATATAATGCAATCTTTTTTAAACTTTATGATTAAGACACTTTTTTTCACATGTGGTAGTTCGAAATATAAATGTATAGGTATGAGCAATCTTTATCTGGTATTATGTTGTCCTTGAACTACTTGAGGGATATGGGATAACACTATGACCAAGTTATAAGACCTGAGTGAGCCCAGCAGTGGTACGTTTAATAAGCTTATGACGAAGGTCAATCACAGTTGAATAAATAACTTGGCACATAAAGATAGCATCATCGTACCCTCTCCACCAGGTCGTACGAGCTGACGCGCAAAGACAAACTCTTCAAGAACATCGAGAAGATGCAATACTTCCGCGGCTTGAAGCACTTTGACTTCATCCCCACCACTTTCCTGATGCCCGCCGAGTTTAAAGAGCTGTGCACCACTCACTACAGGACCAAAGGCCCGTGGATCGTCAAGCCGGCTGCTTCCAGCCGCGGCCGGGGCATCTACATCGTCAACACGGTAAACACTTCATTCTCAGCACTAGCCTGATGCTGGCAGTATACAAGAAGTTCTGCACCACGCGCAACAGAGCCAAAGGCCCCTGACATCCAATCGTCAACACTATAATTAAGCTTAGTACCCAATATGAATTGTGGTAAACACTTAAAAACTTAAACGCGCCGATGCAGGAATCTGCTGCTTGGCGCCAGAAATTGGTATGAGAGTAGTAACCATCCAGACTGACTATAAACTATAGTGTGTTAAATTCTTACCACACTTCATATTCGGTACGTTCTATGACTATCAACCACGTCATATCTGATACATTCTAGGATTTCATATGTTAGCCGACTAAGTACAAGGAACTGTACCTACACCAAAAACTTTAAGGGACTATAAGCCCCTGAATAGTTGATGTATGGTCTGGATGCATTTTATCCACATACCTAAGCGATTATTTCCATGATGTAACCACCCACCTTCAAGCAGCCCGTATATATTTTAAAAGAGATATTTATTATCTATATCGAAGACATTATTTTCTAATTAACCTCCTGTTCTAAAAGCCTCATAATCGCCTCTGTGGTCTAGTGTTTAGGACCACCAATCTCACACCTAGAGGTTGGTGGCAAGGCTTGTTTGTCCGTTTTGCTAGCTGCAACCATCTTATCTAATTATGTCGCCATAACATCAATGTTATAGCAAGACCGCTTAACTGAGTCCTCGCCTGCGGAAGGTACGCGGGGCGGGAAAAACGTAGAGCCTCTGCCACGAACACGAGCGACTTGCGACGCGGCGAACGGATTTCTAGTTCATTGCGCGCTATACGGCAGTCATAGTCAACGGTTATAGAAATTACGCAATGAACTAGAATCCGTTCGCCGCGTCGCAAAACGCTCGTACTCGTGGCAGAGGCCCTACGCACCTCCCGCCCCGCGTACCTACCGCAGGCGAGAACTCAGTTAAGCGGTCTAGCTATAGTAGCATTGTTGCGTTACGGCAACTAGAGATAAGATAGCCAGTGCCTCAGTAGTTGAGGATGCCGGCTGAAGTGCAGTTCCACCTTTAGCCTTATCATCATTTAACACCTGGTGAAATAAAGGCCAAATGCTTGCCCATAAGGAATTTAAAAAAGGTGTTCTACTTCGACTTGCAGCCGGAACAGATACCGAAAGGCGAAAACGTGGTGGTAGCGAAGTACATCGACAAGCCGCTCCTGATAGGCGGGCACAAGTGCGACCTGCGCCTGTACGTGTGCATGACGTCCATCGACCCGCTGCTGGTGTACCTGTACGAAGAGGGACTCGTGCGCTTCGCCACCGTCAAGTACGACAAGACCAACAAGAACCTGTGGAACCCCTGCATGCATTTGTGCAACTACAGCATCAATAAATACCACACGGATTATATCAAGTGAGTGTGTCGTAGTTCGCTTAACCTTTAAAATTGCGCGAGTGCTGATCAGCGCCGCCAAATAATTAAAATGCCAGACGACGGACGGATTAAATAGGTAATAACTAATGCGTGTTACAATATTTTATCCTCAAAACACATAACTGAATTTATATAAACTCGTAATTATTAATTTTTATTTCAACCTGTAGCTAGAGCCCCTATTTCAGAGTACATTTTAGCTTCCAAGCTGATCTTTTTTAATTTCGTTCTTCATATATTATTTTTAAGTTAGCATTTTGTGGTTAAACTGTAACCCTCGTAATATTAAATAGATTAGAAGCTTCAAATAGTTATTCAGTATTTTGTCTCTTTTACTCTGATTTGAAATGAAGTTTACATGACGAGAATAAAACAGTAAATATCTATTCCAGGCTTTTACTCTGTATGCCCTAAAAGTATTTTCCCAACGTCGCAGTCCGTTAAGTTAATTATGTTTAATGCCAGAGCAGGAGATAATAACGACTTGAGATTGTCATTGCCTTATTTTCTACACAATCGACATAAACCGTCATATTCCGCATGTCAATTCATTTTTAATCATTAATAAAAAAGGTCTTAATATTGATCCTTGGGTAACTCCCAACCCCATACATGCAGTACCAACAAGTTTTCATATCAGATGTGACGACCCAAACGCCGGCAACATCGGCCACAAGTGGACGCTCTCGGCCTTGCTGCGGCACCTCCGCAAGCAGGGGCGGAACACCACCGCCCTCATGGCCGCCATTGAGGACCTGGTCGTCAAGTCCATACTGTCTTCGGCCCAGACTATCACGGCAGCCGCTAGAGTGTTTGTGCCTAACTTCTTCAACTGCTTCGGTAAGTTATGATTATATTTAGCTATGTCTATTTCTATACCTATATTTATATACTGTAAATAAAGATAAAGTTTGTGAATTTGTTTGTTTGATGAGCGTAATCTCTGGAAGTAAAGGTCCAATTCCATAAAATTCTTTTACTGATAGAATGCTTACATTATTTGCGTGTAACATAGGCTATATAACTATTATAAAAAATTAGTTTATTTTAAAATTCAAATCGCAACCCGCAAGTAAAATACTAATAGTAATATAAATATTAAGCATATTTCAAATAATGATAATTAAGAAAAAGGATTCATAAAAATGCACGGGATTGAAATCCAGTCCGCTCCAGGGTTTGTCTGAAAATACGGTTTACATATTTTTTTCATAACCTTTCAATTATGTTTATTAAATGTTACAAGTAAGTGAAATATATATACTCTAGCTAGGTGCTTATATTATCGAAATACAAATATATATCCGGTAGGGCCGCTGCTTGGATCAGTAAACTTTATACTTATTTAATTTTCAGAACTATTTGGCTACGATATTCTGGTGGACGACATGCTGAAACCGTGGCTACTCGAAATTAACCTTTCACCAAGGTGTGTACCGTTGAATGCATTTAAATTAAACTGTTATGTTACATTTTATTATTTTCGAACTTCGCTATCGTTTTCTTAATGTTACTTTGGCTAAGCCTACTGGGCCTTCGAAGCGTTTATGTATCTAATTTATTTAAAAAGTTTAATATTGGTGATTTTATTAAATATTTTGTAGACTAAGATGCGGGTAGAATAACTAAATAATTGTTTGGTGTAACAACTCTGACGGTCAGCTTGGCGTGCGAGAGCCCGCTAGACGCGCGCGTAAAGTCGGCGCTACTGGCTGACACTCTTACCCTGGTGGGGCTGCCGGCGGTGTGCGCGGCGCGGGACCTCACCGTGCCAGCCAACTCGCTCAAGATGAGGATCGGCGCGGTGAGTCAATTAAACCTTACCTGCTAGATACGGGGGTAATGTATGTATAGTCGACCATAAAATTGCTTTATCATTTTTTACAAAAACTTCCTTATCAATAAAATTTCGCTAAGGCTCATTGTCAATAATGACAACGTATCTGTCACTTGGTCTTTTAAACAAAAATAGAACTTGTTGTTTTATTATATGCAAACAAAATTCACTTCTAACGTGGTAAAGCAATTTCATTGTCGACTATACATAGAGTCTGCTAGACACGAAGACAAAGTCAGGGCTGTTGGCCGTTGTTCGTCCGACTTCTTGAAGTTGTGGTGGGAGCAAAGGGCACCACATAACTCGTGGGTTGCCTAAAACCCAAGTAAGCAGTGCAATTACATTTTTCACGCAGTAAAAAAGGGGCTGTTAGCCAAGGGTTTGCTAGATGCCAAGGAAAGTCAGCGCTGTTGGCTGGAGAGCTGCTGACGGTGTGAGCTCACTCAACGTACTCGACGACTCGATGACAAGTAAGATCGTCGCGGTGAGTAAATGCCGCTTTATACGATCTTGCAGCTTGGTGTGCGAGGGTCTGCTAGATTTGAGGGTGAAGCCCGCGCTTTTGACTAATGAAGCTTCAGGCAGTGTTAGCGCCCACTGAAGATAAAGATCGGCGCGGTGAGTTATTGAAGCTAGATGCGCGCGTAAAGTCGGCGTTACTGGCTGACACTCTGACTCTGGGGGGACTGACCTCACCGTGCCCGCAAACTCGCTGCAGATGACGATCGGCGCGGTGTGTATATGAAACCTTGTTTAACGTTCGGTTAGCTTTGTTTTTTGGAGAAAGTTGCCTGATACATTTATGCGGCATTTTCAGCGTCGCCAGACTCTTTTGGGGGTTTTCTAGAAGAAATAACATGACCCACTCGTGCGTGTTCCCGTTTCTTACTAGATTCTCCGAGGGTTCGGATCAGCCCTCCGACCGCCTAACCGATCGCTTTGACTACGTGTATAGTTTATGACGTCATCTTGCCACCTCGTATCGCCTATGAAAGCAATATCAAAAGCTAAAGGCTATAAGCTTTCGATATTGCTTTCATAGGCGGCACGAAACGACAAGATGACGTCATAAACCACACACGAAGTCAAAGCGGTCGGTTATGCGGTCGGACCCCTGATCGGGAGCAGAACAACCCGAGGGCGTCTCTTAAGGTTAGGACCTCGGCTCGCTTTAACCGGGTCGTGGGTGTAGAGCGCGCGTGACACACTGCGCTTCGCTCTGTGTACGCTTTAAAAACCGAACCGAACCGTTAAAACCGTTACTGCTTGTGGTTATGGCAACAGACTTATAGCTGGCCAAGCATATATAAACACTCCCAAGCACATCACAAGAGGCGGTAATATGTTTTTACAGTGTCGACGCGTCCACTCAGCCGAGAACGTGATCGTTCGCGGCAAGAACCACTCCAACAACGGCCAGCCCGTGGGCACGGGCGGCGTGGGCGCGGGCGGCGTGGGCGCGGGCCTGGGCTCGCTCACGGGCGAGGAGATGCGGCTGGTGCGCGCGGTGCGGGCGCAGTACGCAAGGCGCGGCGGCTTTGTCAGGATCTTCCCCAGTCAGAACAGCTGGCAGAAGTACTCGCAGTATTTGGGTGAGTTGGGCTGTAGTTAATTCTAATATAATCAAATAAAAATAAATAACTTTATTTGCCTCTAATAAAAAACACAGTATACAGAAGGCGTAACGTCCAAGAGTACAGATTAGAGTCAAAACGGTCTATGGCTCCGTGATTAGAGGAAACCCACAAACCCTGTTGTTTTACCATAGCTTTACTTTTATGCATCGTTCGACTGCAGTTAAAAGTAATAGTAGGTAATACAGAACACAGTACCTATAGACAAATTGAAGACGTAAACTATATTTTAAATCCAAATAGTAGTGCAAGAGCTGCTACTCACACCTGTAATTAGCCAGGGCTAGTGACTGCTCATGGAGCAGCCAATATATAGATATTATACTTAAATACACTCGGCGTCAAAAAAATCGCACCTTTTAAAAATCATCTTTAAAAATTCTTAAACCTTATGTAGAGGATAGTGTTGGGTATCATTAGAAAGGTAACAAAAAGGAGTATCAAAAAACAATTAAATTTAACTTTCTGTTTAATTATAATTATACAAACAACATTAAAATTAATAAAATAATAAAAATCCTTAATTAAGTCCTAATTAACAACAGACAATTTACAAAGAAAAATGTACAAAAAGTGTCTTAAAATTAACTTAAAATCTAGTGTTACCCCCCCTTGCCCTGATCACGGCTTCCATACGGTCCCTCATGGACCTCACCAACTTCAGGAGCTCTTCTTGAGGGATAAGCCCCCATTCTTCAATCACCGCGTCTTGGAGCTCCTGTAGAGTCGAAGGAGCTGGATCCCGAGATCAAACCTTACGTTTAAGATGGTCCCAGAGGTGCTCTATTGGATTCAGATCCGGACTTCGCGCTGGCCACTGCATCACAGAGATTTGGGACCTCTGCAAGAAGTCGCTCACGATGCCTGCAGTGTGAGCGCGAGCGTTGTCGTGCATTAATGTGAACCCCTCGCCAAAAGATTCGGCAAAGGGGACCACATGCACTTCCAGGACCTCAGTGACATAGCGGCGAGCAGTCAGCGACCCTTGTCCGCGAGCACCTCCAGTCCGGAGACGCAGACAAGGTCGGTTTTGCCGGCAGCAGACATACCGCCCCAGAACATGCAGGATCCGCCACCATATTCCACCGTCTCCTGGATGCAGGCTTGGGCGAAACGTTCACCCTGCCTCCGGTATACTCTTCTCCGTCGGTCGTTGCAGAAAAGACACACTCGCGTCTCGTCTGAGAAGAGAACAGCTCTCCACTGCTCAAGGGTCCAATCGACGTGGTCACGAGCAAACTGCAAGCGGGCTCGCCGATGCGCTGCAGTCAATTTTGGACCCGTAGCAGCTCTGTGGGCCGCTATCTTCTTCTCCTTCAATCTTCTTCTAACCGTAGATACGCTTACGGTGCGTCTGCGAACTGCCTGGAGCTGCTGTTGCAACTCAACAGCGTTGGAGAAACGATTTCTCAAAGAGTTCGACACAACGAACCGGTCGTCTCTTTCCGAAGTGCAGCGACGTCTACCCGAACCGTGTCTGCGGATATAGCCACCGGTCTCTATGAAGCGCTGGTACACTCTTCGAACGGAATAACGGCTCAGGTTCAGTTGCCGGGCGACATCACACTGCCGCACCCCTGATTGCAGTAGTGCAACCACTTGAGCGGCTTTATCAGCTGTGTATCCATCATGTATACATCCATGTATCCATCAAAATCTGTGCGTGTGTCCTCTTCAACGGTTGAATAGCGAATGACCCACATTGAACCCGTGTTGACCGTTTTATACCCACAAAGGAAGCGCAACTAGCAACTCTCACGGGTAGCAAAATTTGCATCGAATTTTTGTGACACTTTATTTGTTGCATTAGGTTTTATTTGATAATGAAAAGTAATGTTTTTTATTAAGTTAATTAAGTAACCTTGTAAATAAAATCATAATTAATGCGACTGCATGTGCATATCAAGAGTAAATGACATTTGAAAGTGATTTTCTAAGAGGTGCGATTTTTTTGACGCCGAGTGTAGTAATAGGTTTAAAAGGATAATAATTTTTATTTTATTTTATCGTCTTCCTACAGTCAGCATCAAACTTTCAGAGCTAAAAATATTGTTGCGTTTATGAAAATGCTAACATCCTGTCATTTAGAGATTTTTTGACAAATAGTGTTATTCGTATTGGATATACAATGTTATTTTTAGTTTATACGAAACCTGAGATTTTTTCTAGTAAGGTGTACTTTATTTGAGATTTTGTAAATATTATTTGGTCAAAATGTAACATGGTATAAAAAATATTGAAATCGATTCTATTACTGATTGTGTATGTGTGTATGTGTGTATTTTTTATACCATGTTACATTTTGACCAAATAATATTTACAAAATCTCAAATAAAGTACACCTTACTAGAAAAAATCTCACTCGTGCGCCGGCCTCGCGCATCGCTTGTCACGTGGATGCTAGAGAGAGGGCGCAAGGTCGCATAGCGCACCAATCGAGGCACGCGCTGGCTCCACAAACATCAACACGTGGACGCACGCCACCCCCATCCCCTGTGTCAGTCACCCGAAAGCTATCGACCGATGTGTATGTATCGCATGCGCTCCGCGCGTGTTAGTTTCCGTATCGAGAAAATGGGATTTCAATACACCAACGCTCAGTACACAGAAATGGTACGAACGCTAGCTGTGTGTGGTGATAACAGTGCGACGTTACCAATACGTAATCAACAAGTGCAGTGTCGCGTGCTGTATGTGACCACGTTCGCACAAGGACAACGGGACAGCACAAAAAGCTTGTAACTTCGTGAGTTTTCAATATATATATTTTTTTTTGTACTTACTCTTTAAATGAAAATATTTGACCCGTGTTTCGATTTTCGTATAAACTAAAAATAAGGTTGTACAGAAACGCCCTTAAACTGATGGCATAGTGACATTCATATGAGTTATTTGTAGCCTAAACTGAATAAACGATTTTGAGCAAAGACATTTAGAGAAAGGCTGTCATATTCAAAAGACCGTTCAAATTGCATTAAATAATTATGATTATTTTGTTCTGTAACAGTAGCTTACTTGCTATAATCTACTTATATGTTACTGTTAATGAAACCGTTATACTCCAGACCCGGTGTCGGGTATACCCGTCTGCTCGACGTCCCTGAACAACAACGTGCCGTACCAAGTGGTGCAGCACAACTACAACCTGCTGGTACACTCGCACGTGCTGCCCCACTTCACGCACGCCACCGCTGCCACCAGCATCACCGACGCTCCCCAAAGGTATGTCCCACAGACTTCTTTCAACACATGAATGACAACAGCAAACTTCTAGATACACTAGCGTGTTCTGTCACACGTCCGCGCCGCTACTAGGTACACTGAATTTTCCCACAGTTATGTCTCACAGACACCTTTCAATGTTATGAATGCCAAATACAACCTTCTAATTTATTTTATGATGATTAGATAATTTATTCCTGACATTTCGATCCCTCTGCAGGGTATGTGGTCACAGCGAGTTGCCTTGTTTTATTCATTTACCTATGAAATTGACGTTTTGTATGAAGATTTTTTACAAAAGTTGTATGAATATTTTTTACAAAATTATATTTTTCTTACTAACGTTTTTTTAATTTTCTTAGCTTCTATTTATGTTAACACTATACAAATTGTAGAGTAGTGTGTTGGTTTCACTAGCTAAATATAGCAGACATTAAAAAGAAAAAAAATCAAGACCCTTCAAAGCTAGGTACAATGATACAAAAGGTCAATTCCGCGAACAAAAAAAGGAGTCAATAAAAAGAAATTGGGCGATAAAGACACAAAATGAATAATCATTGTTATTACTGAAGCCTAAGTAACATAGTCCTAATTAAAGGTGTATAATAATATTAACAACCGGTATTGACTTTTAGAAGTATTACTATACACCTATTAATAAATGAGAAAAAAACGTCAATTTCATAGGTAAGGACCTAATTATAATTTAATTGTCTGAACTTATTTTTACAGACAGATTATTTAAAGTATTAGCGCAAACGTTTGATTGTCACCTACACAAACACAGGCACGCACGCACGCACGCACGCACGCACGCACGCACGCACGCACGAAATAGCTTTTAAGATCATAAGTCAAGTCCGAAGTGGGGGGCCAGAACTATGTAACCCAGGGTATCCTAGCGCAGGTTTTGCTCTCTCACAATGTCTTTAAACTACGCTAAAAATTGTAAACTTGCTGTATTATGTGTGACTATTGTGACAGAGAAATAAATTGCTTTTATTATTATTATTATTATTATTTTAGTAATTTCAATGTGTAATTCGAACACAGTGAAAATTATTTATGAAAATTTATGATTGAATATGTAACAACACCCTGCAGACTGAAGCGCTACGAGGCGGTGACGGTGACGTCGACGGCGCCGGCCATCTCGCTGGGCGAGCCCGCCGCGCAGCCGCACCACGACGTGCGCCGCGCCAAGGAGCTCGTCAAGACGCAGCTCGGCGAGGGCATGCGGCTCACGTGAGCACTGCCCATTCATTATGCACCTTATTGCCTTACAATAGGGATGTCGACCACACCACAACCACAACACGTGGGCAGGCGCTAATTTATATGAAAACTAACTGGCCCGGCGGACTTCGTGCCGCTTTGACATTTTCCATGACAATAATACAAATAAATAAATAATAAATGAACTTTCCTACACTGACACCAATTATCTAGCCCTAGAGAAGCTTCGTTATGAAACTCGTTAAATGGTTACTAGACAACGGATAAACATACTTAAATACATACTTATTATACATAGAAAACACCTAGACCCAAAACAATAATTTCTAAATTGACCCGACCGGGGATCGAAGCCGGGACCTCAGAGATGGCGACACCATGAAAACCGGTGTACAAACCACTCGACCAAGGAGGTCGTCATACATATACAAACAAATCATTTTGTATAGGAAAAATTTCCAAAAACTAAAAGAATGTTTGGGGTGGACCACCCTTATCACTTAGGGGTATGAAAAATAGATTACGACCGATTCTCATACCTACTGAATATAAAATAAAATATAAAATTTCATAAAAATCGATCGAGCCGTTTCGTAGGAGTATGGCAACTAACATGTGACACGAGAATTTCATATAAATAAGATTAATCCGGCTTGTTGTCCTGAGATTAGTGCGTTAGAAACAAACAAACAAACTCTTCAGCTTTATAATATTAGTACCGTAGATAAAGATTTGTTTCCCCCGCAGCATGGGCGAAACGCGGCGCGCGTTCGGGCTGTTCCTGACGCACGTGCTGAAGCGCATCGCGTCGCCCGGCAACGAGCTCGGCGCCGCGCACGCCGGCCTCGTGCTGCGGTTCCTCAAGCGCGCCTCCAACACGCTGCGCATGCCCTACAACGTAAAGGTGACACGCTCTCATGCGCGCGCGCACGCATCACACCACCTTGTGTCATCGCACGCCGGCCTCGTGCTGCGGTTCCTCAAGCGCGCCTCCAACACGCTGCGCATGCCCTACAACGTAAAGGTGACACGCTCTCATGCGCGCGCGCACGCATCACACCACCTTGTGTCATCGCACGCCGGCCTCGTGCTGCGGTTCCTCAAGCGCGCCTCCAACACGCTGCGCATGCCCTACAACGTAAAGGTGACACGCTCTCATGCGCGCGCGCACGCATCACACCACCTTGTGTCATCGCACGCCGGCCTCGTGCTGCGGTTCCTCAAGCGCGCCTCCAACACGCTGCGCATGCCCTACAACGTAAAGGTGACACGCTCTCATGCGCGCGCGCACGCATCACACCACCTTGTGTCATCGCACGCCGGCCTCGTGCTGCGGTTCCTCAAGCGCGCCTCCAACACGCTGCGCATGCCCTACAACGTAAAGGTGACACGCTCTCATGCGCGCGCGCACGCATCACACCACCTTGTGTCATCGCACGCCGGCCTCGTGCTGCGGTTCCTCAAGCGCGCCTCCAACACGCTGCGCATGCCCTACAACGTAAAGGTGACACGCTCTCATGCGCGCGCGCACGCATCACACCACCTTGTGTCATCGCACGCCGGTCTCGTGCTGCGGTTCCTCAAGCGCGCCTTCAACACGCTGTGCATGCCCTACAACGTAAAGGTGACACGCTCTCATGCGCGCGCGCACGCATCACACCACCTTGTGTCATCGCACGCCGGTCTCGTGCTGCGGTTCCTCAAGCGCGCCTCCAACACGCTGCGCATGCCCTACAACGTAAAGGTGACACGCTCTCATGCGCGCGCGCACGCATCACACCACCTTGTGTCATCGCACGCCGGCCTCGTGCTGCGGTTCCTCAAGCGCGCCTCCAACACGCTGCGCATGCCCTACAACGTAAAGGTGACACGCTCTCATGCGCGCGCGCACGCATCACACCACCTTGTGTCATCGCACGCCGGCCTCGTGCTGCGGTTCCTCAAGCGCGCCTCCAACACGCTGCGCATGCCCTACAACGTAAAGGCGACACGCTCTCATGCGCGCGCGCACGCACCACACCACATAGCGTATAGCGTCGTTGTCAAGCCCAAATCTACTGCATGGCATTTTTGAGATTAAAACATTTTGATCATTTTAAGTAGCTCAGTGACCAATCTATCATACACAAAAACTGCTATGAGCTTTAACCGGATGTGTATTGTAGCAAGCACATAGCAACGACGATAGACTACAAAGTCGATAGCTAGTAAATAAGCCTTTTTGAATCGTCAGTAAAAATAAAATAAAAGAAAAATAATACTGCTACTCTGAATTATTATACTCGTACCCAAAACTTTCGCTAAGTTCTCTAGATTTTAAGGCATAACATACTCTCACGTCGTTCTCCCGTAGCCGGGGCGTTGGCTGTTTTTATTCCGTTATGCTTTTCCTATCTACCCTCAAACTATCTGTTGGGAATTACTAGCAAGTGTGAGCAGTGCTAACGTCTTTTCCGGTTGTCCATATGTTGCAGCGGAATTTAGATAATCGTTTATAGCATTATTGTGTCGTTTGTAATCTAAATGTTCCAAATAAACATGGTGAACAGGCATTATCTAGGCAAGTATGCTACATACTAGGCCGCATCATCGCTAACCATCAGCCAATATCGCGGTTAAATACTTGCCTATAGGGTTTTTTTTTAAACCGGCCAAGTGTGAGTCAGACTCGCGCACAAAGGGTTCCGTACCATTATCTATAAAAAATGGCAAAAAAAATCATCGTAAATATTTATTTTATTCTGATTTTTGTATTTGTTGTTTTAGCGGCAACAGAAATACATCATCTGTGAAAATTTCAACTGTCTTAACT
Organism: Eudonia lacustrata; assembly: GCA_947562085.1. Taxonomy (NCBI): domain Eukaryota; kingdom Metazoa; phylum Arthropoda; class Insecta; order Lepidoptera; family Crambidae; genus Eudonia; species Eudonia lacustrata. Next base: position 19,230,414 of record OX387326.1, on the reverse strand, counting down.
ATCACGGTTCATGAGATACAGCCTGGTGATAGACGGATTTTTTTTTTCAAATCTGTCCATTTATACATTTCATTGCTCGTGACTGTACCTCAGCCACCGTCTGGTAGTAAATCTGGAACCTGCCCCAGGGCCCGCCGGCCAAGATGTGCGACAAGGATCGGTGCGCGGTGATCGCGAAGCAGCTCAACGACTTCCTCTACATGTACTACCGCGAGACCGACCTCTACACCGACAGCGAGGACCGCGACGGATGCGTCTCCAATATACACTTCGCACAGTTTCTGTACTCGGCCAGGTTGGTACAGCGATTCTTTTTATCTGCTATTTATTTAAGAGTATTAACCATACAGTATCCACTTAAAAATATACCATCTTGATCTCTTCCGTGATTCTGAAGGCACTTAAATTCGTTGGTCCCGGCTGCATTACCAGTCGTTAACTACCACCAATCCGCACTGGGCCCCCGTAGTGGTTTGTGACGCGTTTCTCCCTGTGGTATTTCACCAACAGTGGAGACATTTAAAAAAAAACGAGCGAGCCTTATTAGTAGTCGCATATGATGTGTAACATAAAATACGGAAACTTTTCCATTAAACAGTGACAGAAATTAACTTCAAAACTTAAAAAAGCTATACAACTTGTTGATTTGCATTCACGCCATATTCATAGCAGCAGTCGTATTGCTTATACTTATTACAAATAAATTATAAAAAGAATATGAAAAAATAATAATCATATTTTCAAAATCTGTAAATACGAATCGCACGTCTGCGTAGCACTAAAAAATAAACGCTCGTTCGCGTACGCCCGCTCACCCGACCACGAGTAGGTAGCAACAAGCTCGAGCTTCGCGGCGCGCCCGCAGCTTTGTCGGCGCGGCGAGCGCCGGCGGCCGGCGGGCGGCGGGCGCACGCCGCACGCATCAAAGCCAGTGTGCCGCGCAACCCCGAACGAGTGACACATTTCTTAGCCCTAGCGAATTTGGAGCGAAACGTGTTCTTAGGTGTGTTGTTTGTGTGTGTGAAAAAAGTAAAATGACGGAAAATTATTCTAACGTAGAACTTGTGGAGATGGTGCGATTTTACGCAATTAGTGGGAACAGTCTACGTCGAGCCGTGGTCATGTTTGTGGAAATGTTTCCAAACAGACCAACTCCATCGCGCGAGGTAATGCTTGCTGCCACGCAACGACTGAGGGATCATGGCCAGTTCAACGTTCCTCGACATGCGCAGGGTCGCGGCAGTGTGGGCCTCTCAGTCGATTTGCAAGAGCAAATACTCGAATACTTCGAGAGGGAACCACGTGCCAGTACTCGTGATGCTGGCCGCCACTTCAATGTCCACCACACAACAGTCTGGCGGCTTCTTAAGTCAACAGCACCCGTTCCACTTCAGAAGAGTTCAAGAATTGAACGAGCAAGATCATGCCGCCCGGGTCACTTTTTGTCACTGGGTACTAGAACACCGAGAAGCCAGCATTCTATGGACGGACGAGTGTATGTTTACGCGCATCGGTGTTTACAACGTCCACAATGAACATTGGTGGGCTCACCGCGAACAGAACCCGCATAAGACCAAAAAAGATTCGTTCCAGCATAGGTTTAGCATCAATGTGTGGGCTGGCATTGTTGGTGGACATTTACTCGGGCCCTATTTCATCGAGGGTTATCTCAACAGCAACTCGTATTTGCAACTTTTGCAGCACGTAGTTGACGTAATGCTTGACGACGTGCCACTAGCTCTTCACCGGAATCTCTTTTACCACTAGGACAGGGCGCCTCCGCATTATGGACGCCTAGTGCGCGATTATTAGGACGAAGTGTTCGGAACCGAGTGGATTGGTCGAGGTGGGCCAGTGTCCTGGCCTCCGAGGTCGCCAGACTTGACTCCTTGTGACTTTTATTTGTGGGGAGACATAAAAAGAATGGTTTATAAAGACGAAATCACGAGTGTTGTGCAGTTAAAACAAAATATTTTAATGGCTTTTGAGAGTGTAAGGTCAAATCGTAGTGTGCTGCAAAAGTTACCTAGAAACTTAAGGCGCCGTGCTCATTTGTGCATAGAACGTGAAGGTGCCCACTTTGAGCAGTACCTGCGAGTATCTTAAACATGATCAGTAAGTACCTAATAATAGTTTATTGCAACAAAGTATACTTATGCGTAAGAGTAAGCCACTTTACCACAGAATACATAATAATACCTACAAGTTTACGTAAGTTCATCGACTTAATGTCCGCCCGCTGCGCTCTTATGTACCTACTACGGTCTGCACCCCTATTCACGTTAGTCGACGGTCGCTATTCTAATTTACACTGAGATCATTTTATTAATCAATCGGTTCCTTATTACTTTCTCCGTGTTAAAAGTATTTTTTAGTCATTAAGTGTACCAATTACGATCAGCTGTAAATTTATGGCGGGAATGCAAATCTACAACCTATATACTGAAATATTATCGATTTTTATTTTACAAAATAGCGCGCGCTTCCCTGACTTCCTGTTACACTGTTACGTCCAACTTCCGTCACATTTCACGAAATCACTCCCACAAATCGTAAGTGATTAAAAGAACACCAACTAGATTACATTAAAATAAGGTGCACAGCACAACACTATATTAGGGGTATTCATGTAATGTAAAATATGTTAATATAGTAAAACTGTATTTTTGATTCAATTGAGAATTCTATTGACAGACAAACAGTAACTGGCTTAGGAACAATATGTGAACAACAGTCGAGCGTGAGTTGTGCATAAAAATGAGACAAATCGGTAAATTTTTTTTTGATGCTGGACTGGTGATAGATTCAGGTGTTTTATTAAAATAAATTTTAGTTTATTATTATTGATGACCTCCTTGGTCGAGAGTCAAGTGGTTTGTACACCGGTTTTCATGGTGTCGCCATCTCTGAGGTCCCGGGTTCGATCCCCGGTCGGGTCAATTTAGAAATTATTGTTTTTCTAAATTGTCTCGGGTCTGGGTGTTTTCTATGTATAATAAGTATGTATTTAAGTATTTTAAGTATGTTTGAGTCTGATAAGACTCATTTACCCATAAGGTGTTAACCTGTGTGGTGCCGGGGATAAAGAATTGCACCACCCCATCTCTTCCCGTGGGTGTCGTAAAAGCCGATTAAGGGATCATTCCAGAGGATAGGCAGCAGCATCTCTCTGAGGTTACCCTCAACCTACTGCGATCGCCAACCCGCCTGCCAAGCGTGGCGATTACGGCAAATACCCCCCATGATTATTTGGGGGAGGCCTTTGTCCAGCAGTGGACGTCTTTTGGCTGAGATGATGATGATGATGATGAAGTGTGTTTATCCGTTGTCTAGTAACCATTTAACGAGTTTCATAACGAAGCTTGATAATTGGTCAAAATAACACAAGGTGCCTTAAAATCACTTACGGAACACGATAGAATAGTTTAAAAAGAAATTGTTTGTTTGTTTGTTTATTTTTTGTGTAGCAAAGTTTATTATTATTTGTATTTTATACTTAGTTTTGACGTCAATAAGGTAAGGGCTTATATTGAATAAACGATTAGACTTTGACTTCGACTCGAACGATGATGAAATCACGTATCCTCCAGTGAGGCGGACCTCGAAGACGTGCTACTCCTCCTACTGAAGACGGAGAGCTACGTGGCGACGTTCCTGGGCGACAGCCGCAACCCCTTCTGCGTGGACCTGCCGCCCGCGCGCCTCGCCGCGCCCGCGCAGCGGCACGCGCTGCTGCCGCTGCTGGCCGCGCTGGCGCCCGTCAACACGCGCCGCTACCGGAACGGGTATGTGCACTATTCAACGTTTGGTGATGCTCAAAATGACAGCGAACTCTCAACAAAATAAATTTTTATTTAAAAAAAATCTTTTGGCCTCAGACTGCCTTTACGGAGCAACCGGATCTATTTTTTGAGGGGGGGACACCCTGCTACACACTACTTTAAAGTTTATACTGATACCCCCTACCAACCTTACGGTTACGAAGTAGGTGTCTGACATCCTTACGCGAGCGCAAGGGACCATCTACGTCAGGTCATAACGCCAGATCAGAACACGCCGGTTACGCATCCTTCGTCCGGTACTTTTGAGGGGGGGGGACAAAGTTAAAGATATGAGAAACTTAAGGGTATGTAGACACATCAGCAATTATGACGGGTATATGCTACATTTCTTCGGCGCGGCCTCCCAGCAACATGGTCAACACCTGCCGGTACAGGAACGGGTATGTGGGCTCATCGGCGGAAACCAACGTTTAATTATGTCACCATAACATCGAGGTTTATTTAGTATTATTGTGTTCTAATTTAAAGATAGTTCAGGATCCTTAGTAATTGAGGAGGATCGATTGAAGTACTTCCACTTTCAGCTTTATTATCACTTGACAGTAATCTGTGGTTAATGGTCCTGGTGTCAAATTTATTAAAATAATTTCAATGTATGTAAACATTCAGAATATGTCACTGTACTTTGACCTTAATAAATAAAAAACAGAGCACTTAAAATTGGACAAGGATATTGATGTCTCGGTTGTTTAGTTGAATAAGTGGTTGTCCAGATTGCGTAGTCTTAGGTTTGAATTCAACGTGAGGTACTCGCCTTTTAAATTTAAATTTAAAAAAATTATGTTTTCTTTTGCAGACCCTCTTCGGACCAGTCCAGCCGATCTGACGCGGAGGAAGTTCTAGGGGTTGGGTCAGGGTCCGACCTCCAACCGCCCCCCTTCAGCAACTCCGACGTTGTCCTCAAAGAATCGCTGAAGGAAGAGAAACCGCTCACGCAAGCGCTCAAGTACGCACGCTCCTAGCGACATCTACAAATGACGTGCGGTACCAACAGTTACGGGCGGCAGATTGAACGAAACACCGATGTTGTCAAAAGTATCGAAGCTTTTCAGTTAAAAAATAACTATTTTTTGAGTCAGAGTATCGTTGTTTTCAAAGTAATATCTGCGAAGTGCTAAAAGTATACAAATACCACTAAATTTGAAAATAAACATTCAAAGAGAGAAATAATTAAAGAAAGTAAACACATATTGACTTAACATAAAAATAATAAGAAAAACAAAAAACAGAATAAAACAGCGTACAAACAAAACACAAAAACTATTTAACATAAAAGAGAGTTACTTAAATGAAGTTATTGCAATGTCGCTTAAAAACAAAAAAACCACATAGCAGATTTTTATTTGACAATGACGGTATGTTTTTGACACACTCTTAGTTTTTGATTCTAGCAAAAATAGACTCTGTATATACGCGTTAAGACTTATTTTACCTAAATGTGAAATTTATTTGATTTACAAATAAATTTCACATTTAGGTAAAATAAGTTTATCACGTTTAAGTAAATTTAGTTATCACATCTCTTTCGAGTCTATTTTTGCATGAATGATTTGATCGATTTGATGCTGGCTATACTTTTCCTAAACGACGCTCCACGCGAGTTTAAGAATAACATACAGTTTTAAACTTACCCGTTGCATTATAGTTGCAATGTTAAAACAGGGTTTAACGCATTCTTTGATTGGCCCGTGACCACAGTCTGTGCAAGAGGGATACTAAATCGCACAAAGTTTTCAATAAACTTCCTTTTGTCATTGTTGTCTTTCTTCCAAACCATGAATTTAAGTTAAATCTGATTTAAAACGAATGCTATCTTATCTATGTTAATAAAGGCAGGTAGAGAAAAAACTAATTTTAAACCAGGTTTAACGTTAGCCCACGGTTTGGAAAAACAGGATGCAACATTAACATGACAACTTTGCAACTTAGAAAGGCATGGCTATAGCTAGCCTAGCCCAACACACGGTATATAAATCACTAAAACTTATATATCTAACCCGTTTTCAGACCAATTTGTGCCCATAGCAATAATTGTAACAACGACTATTTGTTGAATTAAATTTTATTCTGTGACACAAATTACATAGGACATAAAAACAATCTTGAAGTTACAGCGTTAAGTGACTTGAAGAAGTCTCACACTCAACATTATCTAAATAATAAAACATTAATAAATTTTAAAATTCAAAAAGATAAAATGTGTAACACATTTGAAATTTAACAAAAAATTACCTTCGTTAAATAAAATCGAAAAATCGTTAATTCGCGAGAAAACTTTGCAGGTACAATAATGTCATTACAAAGATCCAACTCAATATAATTAGAATTTTAATCAGGCTAAAAAAAAATACATACTAAATAATTGCAATACTGTAAATTACATTATGTCCTTAGAGTATTGCCACTATTCAATTTATACTATTTTTGTTGCCAGATTATTGCTTTCTAAACACCCAGATACACACATGCACACTAGCATAGCTCGAAGACACCGTACTCGTCATCACATTTCATCATCGGCTCATTTTATGTCCTCACTGCTGGGGCACGAATCACCATAGAGAGAACGGGCCGTAAACCACCACGCGGGCCTAGTGCGACGCTATTGGTTGGCGGTTCTTAACGACTGCTAATGCAGCCGGGACCGACGGTTTTACTTGCCCTCCGAAGCACGGAGGTGCTCAATATGTAAATGTACATATTTAGTCACCTATCCATGGTACTGTACCGATCCGATCCGAACCCTTTGGAGAATCTAGTAGGGCACGGGGACGCGCACTTTTAAGTATGCGATGCCGTTCCCTCTAGAAAACCTCCGAAGGTGATACGTTTCACACGGCTTGAGGTACTCTTTGCGTACCTCGCCGCCCCCAAAAAAGCCCGGTGACGCTGAAAGTGCCGTTTAAGGCAATCTCTCTCAAAAAAAAAGGTACTGTAAATAAATAAATAAATTCGAGTTACTGTCGCAAAGGACTGACTGTCCTTAGTTACTTAATTTTAGCAATGGGCGCATTGAGCTCCACTAACATGGCGCTTTTCCATCACACGGACAACCCGTCCGTGTTCCGTGGGTCTTACCTTTAGAGGTTCCCTCACGTTTTCTCTATATAATCTACAAATGCCCCGGAGAATCTAGTAATGTAGACCCCTAAAAACGGGGTGTAAGTACGGCTTGAGGGACCATAGTTTCTCGCCGCTCATAAACCTGGCTACACTGCAAAGACCATCAGCGACCAAATTTTGATTTATAATTAATTTTTAATTTAATAAACACCTTGTCAGGCAGAAGCGAAATAGTTAACACGACAAATTGAACCTTTTTCATTCGTAATAAGACTGAAAACCTAACAAAATTATAACGAGCTCTGTCTGCTAAAGACTTACAAGGGAAAAGAAAGTGCAACATTTTAAAATAAGCAAATGTTAATTTGCTTATTACAAGTAGACAGTCTGTCTGAAGACTATTATATGTAAACTTTGTGTAATAAATATACTAAGCGATTTTCCAAATTTACGTTCCGTTACGCATTCCTGGCTTTGCGAAATCGAGCTTTACGTGCGTTGAGTTGCAATGTACACACACCCGCTTACGTCAGCCAACAAACTGTCTACCCTTAATAGACTTTAAACTTAACATATATGGCATATGGTTCAAAGTTTATTGATTTTACAGTTTTAGATAAATTGGTAGGCGTGTACTTATGTAGTGCATTGTAACTCGAGTGTTGACGTGCTATAAAATTTTCTTTAAATAACTACTAATTAAAACTACTAATTCTAAATTCACTTCAACTTTATTTAATCTGTGCACTCTATGTGTGCAATCTCTTCCAAAGCGCCCTATTTCTCTCTACACGATGTCTTAATTATTTATAAGTAACGAAATACCATTTACTTAATATTAATTATAAATATGAGCGTGACGTATCAAATAGGTAATAAGGTATGTTCAATTGAATGAGAAAGAACTATAGTCAGGACAAATTCAATGTAGAATGTTTTTAGACATATTATTCGCTATTCATAGAATACTTTATGATACACACAAAAAATAAAATAAAAGTAAATAGAAGTATTACATCGGGTGGCCTTATCATTAAAAACAATATCTTCCAGGTAACCTGGGGATGAAGAGGATGATAATTATATTAATAATGCACAAATCTACTGCCAGATAGATTTATACTGGTTTTAAAGTTACGTGCAAATCACGAATAACGGTGACTTTTTCTCGAGAAACAGTAAAAAGTTAGCTGTCACCAGATATTTACAAATAGAATTGTATAAACATTGTTTACAATCATTTCACATTGAATTAGGCCTGTGTATAGCAAGGCGACTGTCTAACTTGCATTATAGGGATCTTAGTAACTTCACAGGTAAACAGAATACATTCTATTATGTAAACCGTCTATATGGTCTTGTGATGAGACAGCTGGTGTCAGACTCAGAAGTTTAGGTTTTTTCCAGTGGAGGATAAAGCCTCAAGTCTGCTTGGTTAGCTACCGCACCGTCTTATCTAAATCTGTCGCCATAACATGAATGTTAGTTACATTATACTCTGTATTTACATAACACTACTTAAAACAAACTAGACTGGTAGTTACCAATAAGTATCTAGAATGTCACAGCACTAACATTTTAATGGAACTAGTTTGATTTTAGTAGCGTCGTGTAAGAAAGGACATATGTTACGTGAAATGTTTGAGGTATAATAGCTCATCAGTTAGCGAGGATTCCCGGTAAAGTGCGCTTCCATTTTCGACCTTGTTTTCACTTTGCGTAAGGTCTTTGTGGTATAAAACAATCATCTGTCAGCGTTATGCTTATGTGAGTTACGCAGTCGCCGTACTAAAGGGTGAATGGGGAAATGTTTAGTTCCTAAATGTAGATGCTCTATTCGTAGTCTAGAGGAAAGAAGGGCGCGTCATGTGTTGTGAAACTAATATAGGAGAACCGAAGTTATCAGTCGTGTCACAGCGTCATTTTGGTGGATGCAACTCGAATGGTCTAAAATTATCTTCACTATTTAAGGAAAATTAATCGTATTACGTCATCTTAAGATACTAGTTTTGACAAAAACCAACTTTTCTCTAATGTTAACTTGACTTCGTTGTTCTTAAACCAGACACAATAGAAATTCAATTGTTCTATGGCACTGTGGTTACATTATGCGTCCAAGTATTTAATCAGCTCCAGGTTTCTTAAACGTAAATACATTTTTATGACCATTCGCGTTGTTTTCATCAGTTTAATGCTAACTTTAATAGTATTATGTAGATAGTGAAATTGTCATAAAGGTTTTTAAACAAATTAAAATACTCTGTAGATCACTCCACTGTCATCTATAAACTTATCGAGCGGCAGACGACGTTCAAGATACTGACAACTTTGGTTCGAATCTCGTTGTATCGGTCGACTTTGCCTTCAACACTAGCAATAACTAAAATAACGTAGATATAACAGATTACCGTACAGCCAAAGAGTCGCATACGACATATTTACAAGTTAATACCTGGCCCTATTTTACAATTACAATGAAGGTGCTAAGAGAAACGAAATAGTAGACAAACTTTGGTGTCAAATTTGTTTAGCAAGATATATCACTGTCTGTGATTTAGCTAATCAATGAGGATGGTTTTGTCCTATCTTTTATGTGTAGTGCGATGTGCAATGCCGAATACAATACTTATCCTTTTATATTAGGTGATGATTGTAGCTAAATCTTTTGTTTGTTGCTGGTAAATTAGTTATGTAAGAGCGCCGCAGATGAACATTATTTACACGTTAAGTTATAATTATAAATGAGCTTATGTCGATAATTACAATATTCAATTTAATTATACAAAATGTTAAGTATTCTTATTGCGCTTATGAAATAATCTTACTTATTGCAGCAATAGCCTCAGTACTTAATTAAAGATGAATTTTATTAGAAAATTAACTTAATTATAAATTATCCGGCTCGTCGGATATTTTTAGTCATCAACTATGATATTTAGCGTTTTTATTAAATTCTAACTTATGCGTTTAATGTTATGATTAATTTTGGTAGGTTACATTCAATAATTGTTTGGAAAAAGAAGTTGACTGTTGAACTTGAGCTGACTGTTTTCTGTGATGCAATAATGTGAAATTAGAACAATTCCTAAACAGTTTAATATTACATATTCGCTGCCCGTTACCTTTGTGACTTTATTAATTATAATGACCAAATGAGGCAGTTTTATGAATTATTTCCTTCTATATCATCATCATTGTAAAGCTCACTTCCGCTCACTGTAGGGCACAGGCTTTTCCTCCTATAACTATTTCAAATTCTAACATCGCACAATAGTCAATTACTTACCCTATTGCAAAAATATTTTAGTGCATATTATAATTATTTGTTTTAATTAAGTATTAATCTGTCATAATATGTCATAAGAAAAAATTGTATGTAACTTATTTTCAACATTATTGGTATTTTGTTATAGTGATCTGAATCTCGATGCTAGTCTACTAGGTCACACCTGTAATACGGTTGATAAGCTACTTCCGCCAAAGGCCAATATTTTATTATCAGTTAAAAGTTTAAAATTTTATTTTGCAGCAGAATGTTTAATTTTATTTTTAAATTGGTTTACATATTGAAATATATTTTTAAGGTCTTAAAATTTCCGTTACTTTTTAAATTTATATTTGTTTAGGAAGATTATTCCATCCCGTAATTTAATTTCTTATTTATTTAATTTTAAAATAGATAATTATTTTATATTTTATTACGAACTATATCACTTATTTTGGCTAAGTTTTTCATGCAACGTAACTTTATCTGTTTTAGTTTGCAATATCTGAAATTAGTACACTGGAAAAAAACAGACTCTCGAGTCTTAGGACAGAAATACTAAGTCTGGAGTGCGGCTACATCAGTAGTGTTAGTTTCAGTTGGCGAGTGCGTGCGAATACTAAAACGGTATAGTGAAGGCTGGGCGTTATAGTTAATTTTATAAAAATGATTTTTTTCTGTATTATTGATCTTTTATAGTAAATGATTAAATTTTTTAATTCATATTTTTCATAAAGTAAAGTGTTTCTGGCAGCTGATTTTGTTTGTCAATATAAAAATGTGTATTTTTAGATCGACAGTTTGTTTTTATTCCTGCCTATACTGTATTTTTTTTATATTTTAGTGCCATAACAATAGCATAGTATTGTTCGTAATTCTGAAGCTTTCAGCATTGTAATACAATATTTTATTCAATTAGAGCAGTGATACCAAATAGAAAGCAAGTGGAAGCTTCGCTTGAGTACAAAGTGTGATAATTTTAATGACTACCTTCAGTAAAGTTTTAATGTCAACTGTAAAAATATATTTTGAATATGCTAATAAAAATTCAATAAATAATGTTTTTTTTACACCTCCCAGTAGCCTCTATAGACAGATTAAATACATTCACTAAAAGCCTGGTCAAAGAAAATATATACCTACCCAATTAGTGAACAATTTTGAGAACGAATCATGGATGAAGATATGCTCCCTGATTCTCCAAGACTTTGAAAACTTTTTATCATAAAAAGCAATGCTTTGTGTCGTTTTAAATTCATATAGATATACAAGTGAAGGTTACAAATTGAAAAAAGAAACAAGTCTCTGATAGTCGGGGGGCCTTAATTCAAGGAACAATAAATAAAATCAGGATTAGGGCTCTTACATACGAGCGGCACGGAATCTGGAGTGACGTCACCAGCTTGTTTACAGTAAATGTCAATCAAAGTTTTGTACCTTTAATTTGACAGCTAAAAGTTTGTTTACAAGCAGGTGACGTCACGACATCACATGACCTGCATGCATGGCGTCTTCAGCGTTTTGGCGGCTATTTTATTAATTTGAATTTTAATGGCGATTTTCATAAAAAAAAAGAAATTCATAACGAATTAATTAAATTGCAAATATATTATGCTATAATGATATCAATATCTATGAACCATTAGACATATTTTTCTAAAACCTGTCAATTACCATTACCTACATAAATAGTTACTTGTGGTGTTCATCTCCGCTATAGTAGAGACCCCAGTACATTTTGATATAGGTAGGTATCATTGTTGTATCTGACAGTAAAAGGGAACTACCTACTACTTAATCATTAGGTTGTGGAATATTATTGAAAACCATAAACAAAAAAAACTATTAACCTCCGAGGTCTAGTCTTCTGCTAATTTAATAACGCTTCATTGTGTCAGTAGGTAGGTAATGATTTTGAATTTACTACTATGGGAAAACTCAAAACCAGAGGCCATGGCACACGATAATGGGTGCAGATGTTTTATAAAAGGGTCGAGGCCTGGTAAAATAAACGTCGAGCGTTTAGCTGATGAGACTAATCTGTTTCTTTGGTCACACACAAAATCTGACAGTTTTACTAGCCTACCTAACCTAAGCAGATGACCTCCGTAGCAGTGGTTGGCACGCCGAACTCTGTGCCTGTTTCTATGCTCATTGAAGAGAATTACATAAACAAAAAACTGCGCATACCTGTAAATCTAAAAAAAAATTGAGCCGCCACGGGACGCCGGGCAGATGTGAAACATCGACATTATTTTATAAAAGTAATATGCGAAAAGATTACGACAGGAACTAAATATGGCATAATGAAAAATTAAATATTAAGAATTATTTCCAGAAAATACTGACTGTTTATATTTAATAAACATTTATTTTCATTAAATACAGTGTGCGTCAGCACAGCTGTGCCACAATGGAAAACAGACTTTTTGACTATGCCAGGAATTAGTCGAAATTGTCGGTCTCGCGTTTAAAAGTTATAATAAGGGGTTTTTGTGGCACAGCTGTACTGACGTCAGTACAGCTGTGCCACACGCCCACTCCTGTATCTCGAGAATGAATGGAACCACGTAGAGAAGGTCTGTTTGCATGGAGCATTAGTCGATAATTAGTGGAAATTAGTCGCCAAGACAGTTACAGAATTCCCGTCTCGCGTTAAAAGTTATAAAGGGTTTTTTGTGGTACAGCTGCGCTGACTCGAGAATGGATGAACATTCAAATTTGAAACATAGTTGTACGCGAATGTTGTACGTACTTAGACTAGGAGAGCAAATATACAGACTGTCTCATTTAAATCGGTCAGTATGGGAAAGTCTGAAACTATAAGACTTAGGAACCATGTCATCGATTTTAATAAATAAGAAGAAAAAGTGCATTCATACATTTAAAAAAAAACCTGTACTCAGCTCGGGAATCGAACCCGGTTGTTTTGAAAAAAATAAACTTACACTATTTCTATTTAGATATCGATTGTGTAGGTCTAAAATGAATAAAATGCGTTGTTTTCACATACTTTAATTTATTTTAGTAGGTGTTCGAAGTGACCACCGTTACATTCAACAAGTTCAGGCATGTAAAATTGTCTCTATGGTTGTTTGTACCTCTTTGCTATCGTTACCTAAACGTGTTGAATATTGTATTGAAAAAAACGGTGGTCATTTCGAACACCTACTAAAATAAATTAAAGTATGTGAAAACAATGCATTTTATTCATTTTAGATATCATATTTCATAGAGCCATTTACTGCTTAAGACCTACACAATCGATATCTAATTAGAAATAGTGTAAGTTTATTTTTTTCAAAACAACCGGGTTCGATTCCCGAGCAGAGTACCGTAAAACTACACACAACAACTATAGTCCAAATACCTCTTCGAACAAAATACGCCGGTTTTGACTGCTAGTGACATCTAGTGGTAAATTTTGACGTTATTTCGTTTAATCAGCCTAGGAGTAGTAGTTCAATGTATTACAGCGAGGTGGCGAATTGGAATCAACTCGTTTTCTCTGAGTCAACAAAATCTTCCCTGGATTTCATGAATGTAGCCTTTTGTCTTATACCTCAACTAGAACTTACTTTTCGGAGGAATTTTGACGAAAAGTAGGTATTTGATTACTCGGTAACTACAGAAGGTAGAATCCTGGAATTTTCACTGATGGATTCATAATTGAATCAATAAAATCTTAGCACAAAAACTATATCAGTAACGTGTCTCGTTCCTGCTCGTTTTAGGTCAAATAGTTTTGACGAGCGTGACACCCTTTAACATGGGATATCTCAATAACTATTGGTCAACAAATTTTGATATTTGCTAACAAATTTAAAAATAATATCAACTAAATCATGGCGTTTGCAGCCGATCTGAAGGGGTTATCCCGCTGGGGTCACGGAAATAATGTAGTTGTATAATTTTTTTTTTCGTAATTTTTTGTATTCATTTTCTTCAATGCTCCGATTCTTGCGGGGACTGCGAAAGCTGTAAATTTTTCGTAACCTAATGCGCCTTAGCTAATCTGCGCTTTTAAGTCTACAGCCGGAATGACCGCGAAGCTCGCATGGCTTTACATTTACCTGCATCAAGGGTAAGCCTTACCTTCTGCTTTTATAGTAGGATGAACGTTTGCAAGAACATCGTAAAACTTTAGCATGCATGGTATCTCATTATAATTTACATTTTTGTCAAGTTACTCCATATCTTTACGATTTTTTATCTTTATCTTTTTTCTTTTTTTATCTTTAGCTTACTTTACTCAGTGTAAAAAATAAAACAAAGGAAGTATGAAACGATTTTTTTATTAACTTCATAAATGCTTGCGCGCATGCTTAGGGACCTCTCTTATTCAAACCATTTCCGATAAAAAAATAAAACAAAATATGAAAGTCAGCTAGCTTCTCGATCGGAGATGTTTGTATAAACAGGGGTCGGTTGCTGGATCAGATGTTATAGACAGCTTCCTCTTGTAACTCTCAAGGTAGGTTTTTGAAACAGTTGGGAACTGCATCCTCATCCCGGCGGGTAATACCTGTTGAATATTGTTAGTATCAGTATTATGGTAAACATTCAGCTTGTGATGAGGCATATCAGGCGATTAAAATTGTAAATGAACTTTAAAATGAAGCAAGGTTGATAAACCCTGAAACGACCTCAAAGAAGTGCAAGTTGACACTAGCGAAATAAATAACCGCCTGATTATTAAAAAGACGACTTTCGTTTGTGCTGTGCCTCTCGTGTTTGTTCGAAGAGTTTGTATATATATGTTCAGCACATCGTCGACGTGGTTGGACTATTGAACGTTGATTACGTTAATTTATGGATATTTATGAGTTTACGTGCACAATCCTAAGGACGATCGTTTATGCTGGTGACCGTGAGTTGGTCTGCTTTCGGACGCCGCAGGGCGAGATGCATCTAGGGGCCGTACTTACGATTGGTAATGTTCGTTCCCTCGTCTTCAGCCGTGGTCGCCTAACGTTTAGCCCGTATCGTCGTCGCATCGACTACGCATCGCCGCCGTACGCTCGCTGTGCGTGACGTCACGCCGCAAATAACTATCTGAAAACGACTCGCACGCACTTTCGTGTGAAAGTCTACGCTCGACAACGTTAGGCACACAATTTGGAAGCGGATCGTGAGCAGGACAGACATGCAGTGCCTTCTCGCTCGCGCCCGCAGCGCACTGGCGGCCGCTCTTCGCCAGCAGCGGCTTTATTACCGCATCGCATCGGTCTATAGTGCGTTGTATTTGTATTTGATTTTAAATGTTTTCGACACGCAATACTTGCCTCGTTTCTTTTAGATGTAACACCAATTACATTAGATGGTTTAGAAAATAAGCAAGACAACATAATGTTGTGAGTACATTAAGTTTTTACTTATATTACATATCTTGAATTTTTAGTTTTGAGCAAATTAGACAAAGTGACAACTTTTGATAAAGATAGTACGTAGATACCTACGCCTTTTAATTTCAGCTTACGTTAATGAAACGTTTTCACGGAACAGTAATTTGCTACTTTTTAACTTTATAGTGCGTGCGTGTAAATCGATCCTTATACAAAAGGATTTTTTATAAAAATGTAGACATAGAGCTTACTTTTCTAATAATCTTACTTCCCGCAAATGAAATTGCGGGCATATCATAAAATAATATCATCTTCAGAATTAATTAAATAAACAAGTAACCGCAACCAACCGCAAGAAGCAGTACTAAGCAGAGAGGATCTCAAAATAACATGCAGAATGTGGACTATTTTAGTGCAAAAGGAATTATTAATAAAGGAAAAAAATAATGAAAATAATTAATTACTTATGAAAGAATTTAATCTAAAAAGAAAGTATACAACTTAAAATAAAGGTCTTAATTCTTAACATTAAGATAATTAAAAATAATCATTACAAAATCTTATTGTGATAAATTTTTAGGGAACATTAACTCGTCCAATACTTAAGCGGGAGAAAATGAAAACGTTTAAGTAAAATTATCCTCATTTATTAAATTTAAAGTGATTCACATAATTTAATTTCACTAAATGGATACTTAATTTTACAGCAACCTTACCGTTAAATCTCGACCTACAGTACAGTACAAGTACGCGCACGCGATGTCGGAGACGCGGTCACAATTCCTCGGGAAGACGCACTAAATGTAGGTAGTTTGTTCGAGTCACAAGATTCGTAACTTAAGCTTATGCTAGTTGGTGCGCTGCGCCTAGTAGCGGCGCCGGCCCGGGCGCCGGCGAGCTCGTCCGCGCCCGTCACCGCCGCCACACAAAACAAACCCTCAGCACGATGCCGCGCCCTTAGCTCATAGTGAACCTACAACCGGCTCATCGCAACCTCTTTCGTATGTCGCTCACGCTTAGCTCGATAAATCGCATTTCATATCGCAATTCAACATTTAACGCTACGAGTGACGGGTAGTCACTACCGTGTTCGAAGTTTTTGTAGGATGTATCTTTTATATTCTCATCACTATAATCTAAGAGGCGTCCCATTGAGTTTATGAGAAAGGCACGTTCGATACAGAAACTTTGACAATACAGAAAATATATTCTTCACCTTTTAGTTGCAAATCCGGAGTCGCATTAGCTGCATGATAAAAGTGATTGCTGTGAGTTTTGACTCTACACTTATTGTAAGTAATGCACCAATATAATAATAGTGAAGTGAATAAGGTATTATTTAATTCTCAAGAATGATTCATTGAATTACACACTTTAAGGTAGCCCATGAGTAAACTTTAGTGCCAAGTATTGTCCAAATACAAAACAAAATCACTGTCTCACTTTTGTTAATGGAATTATATGACTCTATTCATATCTCAAACAATTTATTACTGCAAATCAAATGAATTTATTTTAATCTCAAAAGAAAGGCAGGTACAGTAGTAGCATATTAACCTAATGAACAAGACAAATTGTGAAAATGAGAAGGTCTCAGCTCAGCACAATTTGCTGCAGCTTTGTCAACAGTTGCTGAAGAAAATTAACAATACAACAGACCGTTAGAAGATTTAAAAATGATGGCCTAAATAAAAACTGTCACTTGAACATTAGATGTTATGATCTTACATACAGCATAAATTCAGAGACAAGGTAATGAAGTCATAGTCAGCATTAAAGTTTTCCTAAGGGCCATTGTTGGTTAGGTGGTAACAAGCAGTCTATCCGTACCGTCCCATGGGAGCATACTGCTGTGCGTAGGGGTCTCTGTCATAACCCCCAGGGCCAGCGGGACCTCCACGCCTGTAAATAAAAAGTTTATACCAATTAACAAATTGTCTATTTCAATCTTAAAACGATTCTGTGTACTTTAACCTCTCAAAAGGTAGAGCGTATTGTGGTAAACATTTGTCAAGATTTAAGTTATGTTATGAACTAAGACACATAATAATTATAACATTGTTGATATTTCGAGAGTAGCCGTGGATCAAGCTTGGTGACATGCACTTGGAGAGGCCTATGTCCAGCAGTGGACTAGTATAGGCTGCTGATGATGGATGATGATTATACATATTTCAAAAAAAATATTTTGATAGTATTGTTTAAGAATGTTCATAATGCTAGATACTACCTACTACTACGGCTACAATGACACCAAAGATGATTATTTGGACACATTTAGGTGTATGAATAGAAATAAAATCTATTCACAAATCCAAAATAGGTAAATAATGAAGCTTTAACTGCTCATATGCAGTGAGCACTGATCAGTGCCATAATTAATTAAAATTCTATTGTGTCTGTATTCACAGCAGACGAACATTAATCTGGCTTTAACCTAAAGTATTTATAAGATCCCGCTAATATTAACTAAGAACCATCAAACAAGATGAATCTTTCAAATGCAAACATTATTATTATTTAATATTTCATGGATTTATTTACATGCAAACATTATTTGAACTTTGAATACCTCTCTTTTGAAATCAAATACTTACTAAATATAATATACTAACACTGGAATCTGGGCCTTGAATATAACCCTGAAGAAGCAACTAAAACAACGAGAGAACAGTAGTCATCAGAATTCAGAACAAGTAAGTATTTGCTTAGAGCACTCACATGGGTGATCTCCTGCTGAACATGTCCCCGTTGCCCATGGGCGCAGGGCGCGGCGCGGCGCGCTCGTAGCCGCCCGCCATGGGCATGGGCCCCCGCATGGGCGCGCGCCGGTCCATCATGTCACGTTCGTCAGGGTACATGGGCGCGCGTCGCTCCTCCGCATACATGGGCATCTCCTCCGCCGCTGGCGCGCCGTAGCCGCGTCTGTCGTCGTACATAGGTGCCGGCGCTGCGTAGGGATCCCTCGCTCGACCTTCCATCAGTGCAAATCCGCGCCGGTCTTCGCCGCCATAGCCGTTGTAGCGGTCATCATAGCCGGCTCTGTCCGCGCCGCGGTCGTATCCGCCACCCATGCCGTTGCGCATCGGCGGTCCGTGCGGCGGCGGCCCGGCGCGCATCGGCGGCCGGGAGTATGGTGCGTCGCGTCCGCCGCCGGGTCCTCGCATTGGGCCTCCGCCTCGCCTATCTCCGCCGCCTCCTCGCATACCACCGCGAGGTCCGCCGCCTCGGCCTCCTCTTTGTCCGCGCTCCTTGATACGTCCACGTTCGACAGAGATAACGCCACCATTAAACGTAGTGCTATTCAACCCTCTGATGGCGGCCGAAGCTTGATCTTCAGTCTGCATGTGCACAAATCCGCACCGGTTCATAATATCGCATTCTGTGACAACGCCGAAGCGCTCGAACAACTTGCGGAGGTCTTCGGGTTTCGAGCCCTGGGGCAGGCTGCCGACGAACACTTTCGTTTGCTGTGAAGCGACGCACATTGTTAATACACGGTTATTCGCACGATACGCTGAGCCTCCGTCGTTGTACATGGTGAAATTTTAACTCACCGGTACCATACTGATCCTCCGGTATATAAATCAAACTATCAACTCCACCACAAATTACGTAAAATTAACACAACGGCGGCTTTAACCAGTAACCTCGTTGTCTTGCAACAAAATGGCGGACAAGCGAATCAACGACAACGAGTTACGAGTGGGTGATTATCAGGGTTGCCAACACAATACCACAAATAGGTGCTAAATGATATCTGAAAAAGTGCTAGATAGATATGGATTTTCAAAAATAGTGCTAGTTTTTTAGGACTTATAATATTATTATAATATAATTTTTAATTAGTAAAATGACATAATGTAAAATAAAAAAGAAAATTATAAGCAAAATGTAGCTGTAATAATTATTTTAAATCTATATCCAGTCATCTTCACTGTCATCTGTATCCGCTGCCGTGTTTTCTTCTCCTTGTACTGCCGCCGTTGAAGTGGATGGTTTTTTTTTAATGCTTACACCTCCAACATTATCGGAGCTTATTGTTAATCTAATTTTATCTTTCATACCAGTTCTCGCTTTTTTATACCTCTCGCACTTTCATTTCGCATACTAATCTTTCATACATCCTCTTTTGTACTTTTGCGGGTGGGATGTCCGTCTATACTAGGCTTTGGCCTCTATTCTATCTATACTATTTTTTTTATTTATTATTGGTCCTTTTTTTTGGGAACAAGAAAGGGAACAGAACACAGTTTTTATTT
Source organism: Eudonia lacustrata (assembly GCA_947562085.1). Classification (NCBI taxonomy): domain Eukaryota; kingdom Metazoa; phylum Arthropoda; class Insecta; order Lepidoptera; family Crambidae; genus Eudonia; species Eudonia lacustrata. The sequence goes on along the minus strand of OX387326.1, from coordinate 19,210,637 downwards.
TACAAGATGTGAAGTGGATGGATGCTCACGATGACTTTCAGGCGACTTTTTTAATTGAATTGAATACATTTCTTTTTTGCCTATTTTATTAATAATATCTCGGGGAATTTCGTATGTATGGCAAGTCATGTTAAAAAAATTAAGCCCTGCCCCCCGCCCGATTAACCGATCGCTTTGACTACACGTACATTTTATGACGTCATCTTGCCACCTCGCACCGCCTATGAAAGCAATATCAAAAGCTAAAGGCTATAGCTTTGGATATTGCTTTCATAGGCGGCACGAAATGACAAGATAACGTCACAAACCACACACGAAGTCAAAGCGATCGGTTAGGCGGTCGGGCCCCTGTTCGGATATGATTAATCGTATTTAAAGAGTCCAAGTTCATTTTATTCCTTAGTTTATTAAAAATATCTACACTTTGTGCCATGTCCCTAAATACGAACAACAAAGGCGCCACAGTGCTTTTTAAAATCACTTAGAACGTTTTTTCATCACTTGCCCTTAAAGGACACTCAAGTGTCTCCTGACGTAAGATGCAAAATAGTTTTTGAACACCCAAGTGTCTCCTGACGTTTGAGTGGATGAATACCTACTATTTAGTGTTAGATTTAGTGCTAGGTGCTGGATGCTGTTGTTTCGTGCTGGACGCATAAAAATAGTGCTAAATCTAGCATCGAAAGTGCTAAGTTGGCAACACTGGTGATTATTAGCGCGCCGCGGACCGCGGTCGCAAACCAAAGTGACAGCCAGTGTCAATGAGTGAAATAAGAGGCTATTGGTTGTTTGGTAGCTTATATTGTCTATGAACTCAGCGTCAATTGGTTCTTGCTTTCACCGGTAAATTGTTTAATATGTCATTGGCTTGCGTTTAACCCAAGCCATTTTAGCTGACCAATCAAATAGTTATGTTTTTTTAATGCACCTGGCTTTGGATCTGGGATTTTGCCGTATTTTATCATAAGGCCAATCTCCTTACATTCAATCTTACATGGGTCGATTTTATATTCTAGGAATAAAAAACTTTGTGGGTACCATATTATTAATATAATTACCACACTGTCATCTTAATGAATCTAGGTACGAGGACGCATTAAAAATAGATTTTACTAAATTCAACATTTGATAATTTATGGAATGCTTTACATATTCGCTTAAATTGTAGTTGTTTATGGGCCCACAGTCACTGCTCTTACATTGGAATATATCATAAAGCTTCGCTCTGACTTTCTCTGGGTCACTATGGTGGACTGCTTTGGGAGGTATTCGCTTCGCCTTTTTGTACAAACTGTCTGCCGCTATAGTTAAATTAGTGGAAATAATCTCATTGGTATGTTTCACTTCAGTCCGCGCCATTCGCCCCATCAAGTACCCTGAAATATAAATGGGACCATTACTCTCAACTACCGCGCTTGACATTGATTAATGGTATTCATGGAACGCTTGAATAAATACCACGAGACGCAATTAGGTAATGCTTTGCATTACCGATTCTCGCTGAGCAAAATTTTATTATTTTATAATGTTGCCTCTCGTGCTCTGGAGAAATCACACGTGCATTCAAAGATGTGGGAAAACAATTGGGACAATCTGCTTAACGTACCTTCCGAAGCTCGACGACCTTATCCAAAGCTTAATATTACCAAACAGCTACGTACTATTCCATTATTGGGCAAAGGTTCTATATTGGCTTGTAGCTGAACACTTTAACGCTCTGTCAAAGGAACTAAATAATGTACAATGCGTTTTTCAAACATTTTTTAGTAAAAATAATAGGTTGGGGAAAAAGTTTCTTCGTATTTTTTAAGAAAATTCAAAACATTTTGTTGCCATTTTGTTGCCATTTTGTTCGATAACTTTTTGCCATCTTGTAGGTAGGGACATAATACCCATTGCTATAGAAATTTTGGGGCTTCTGATCAAAATACCACGACAAGTGGTTTTGGCAGTCCTCTTGTGATGTTACCTGACACTGCCTAAAGAATTCTGAACAGACCGAAACAGGTGGAAATCTGAAGGTGCAAGATCAGGATTATACGGCGGATCCATTAACACCTTCAAGCCAAACTCTCTTAATGTTTGCTGAGTGGCTAAAGATTTGTGAGAGATCTAGAGTTATCATGATGAAAACCCACACCCCTTCTGTTGATTAATTCCGGCCGCTTTCTCTCAACTTCTTGTTTTAATTTCATCAGTTGTTCGCAGTAGAGTTCAGAATCGACGGTCCTGCCTAATAGTAACAGCTCATAGTGAATAATGCCCTTCCAATCCTACCACACACACAGCATCACCTTGTTACGAGCTAACCCGGGTTTCGCCACAGTCTGCGAAGCCTGACCGGCCTTTGACCACGACCTTTTTCGCACGTTCTTGTCGTACGTAATCCACTTTTCATCACTCCAGTTATCAGCTTTTTCAAAAATGGTTCGGTTTCATTACGTCGTAATAAAGAATCACAAATGAGTAAATGGTTCATTAGGTTTCTTTCAGTGAGCTCGTAAGGTACCCAAAATATCGAGCTTTTTTGTGTACCCAGTTTTTTTCAAATGCACCAAAACTGTTTTGTGGTCAATACCCAGTTCTTCAGCTACGTTGTAACTACTGATATACCGATCTTGTTCCACTTTTTCAAAAATGGCATCCATTTTATCCGTAATAGGTGCATCTTTGACATCAAAATTTCGTGATTAACGCTTAAACCAAATTAGTGCTACTCTCACAGACACCGCATTAGGTGGGTCCTTAGACATCGCAAATTTTTTTCGCGGCTTGCGTTGTATTTTTTACCATTTTTTAGTAAAATTTTAAAATGTATCTAATTTCTTTATTAGATACATTGGCGGAGCGCTTTCCTGAACTCTTTGACGAAGGTCAGTGAGGTTAAAGTAGCCTTAATGTGTTTACAAAATTAACTAAGTAAATTAAATTCCAAATAAGATAGGTACCGCAAGTAGGCAACTATATACACGTTGCCACTTCATAATTTTTTCTTTATATTGACAGACAGTAAGAAAAACAAATTAAAATCACACATTTTACTAATTTGAATTTGGAATTATCTTCTTTAAAATTTAAACTTTTAAATGATACCAAAACCAGCCAGATACAAATAGTATAGCCAAAGAGATTTTATTACAAGTTCATACATACTAACTATATGCGAAAAAACTTTTTCCTCAACCTAAAATTGTGACGTGGATCTATAAAGTGTACCTACAGCAAATTTTGTTACTGACTGTAACTCGTAGATGTCGATTTGTTTCAAACTCTGTGAGTTTCCTTAACCTTTTATAGCAGGGATGGGCAAACTACGGCCCGCGGGCCATCTCCGGCCCGTGAATGACCGAAGTCCGGCCCGCGACCATCAAACAAAAATAGAAGTGCGAGTGTGTTTCAGAAAATGTATGCATTTTCTGTATCAATATTTTTATTTCACAAAAAATATATATCACGCGAATGAAAAGGTTTGCCCATCCCTGTTTTATAGCAAAACATCACCTTCAGTCTATCTCCATAACATAAAGTTACCCACCTATGAGATAAGATAGCCAGTTCCTAAGAAGTTGAGGATTCCGGGTGAAGTGCTTACCCGTAGGAATAAATTAAAAAGAAATCAATTTCAATCGTACGTCAGTCAGTAGCCCGATTTTGTAAATTTTTCCATAGAAAAAATTAGGCTTCGGACGTGTTTCCTCTCACTCTACACTCTATTGAGACAAGATTGAGACGTTATACTTGTCGGCTGCCGTAAATACAGACATAATATAATATTTATTGTATGGCACATAATATCTTGTGTACTTTAGAAAATCTACTACATTATGTTATAGTGATAGTTTGAAAACTATCAGCTGGACCGAAAAAGCACCAAAAATGAGATAGGACCGCAAGGGTAGGACAGTTAGTTGTGAGAGCGGACGATGTAATATCAAAGTCAAGGTTCCTAACATTACATACGTTGCACTGCATGTTAGTAAATAAATAGACATACAGCCTCACCACCGAACAAGCAGCCGACCGCGACGAACAACACTACTCCCACGAACAGTCGCGAGCTGACGTGCGCCTGCGCACCCGCAGACGACGACGACGGCCCGGAGTACGAGCGCCGCGGCGAACTCATTACTGTGGTAAACTATTCAACTTGTGACAAAAACACGTAGAGATTTAAAAGTCCTTGATGTTAAAAACTAGTAGTTGGAGGATTTGCTATGAGATCCAGTGCGCTTTGTTAATGAAACCAAACAGGCACGATGTGTGCCCGTCCGTCACTCTTCGGCGCGCAATGGTTCATTCGCGGCCGCGTCCCGTAGCCGACGTGGATTCTATTATTAGGCCGCACTATACCGATTGCGGTTGTCTCCGCTTTTTCTTTATGGACTTTTAAATGTGGCTGCCGATCGTACATCAAAGGGCTGCGCTGCTGCCAAATCATAGCCGTCAACGATAGTCTCCTTTAGTAATGTATATTTGTCATATTTTTTTTATATCACGTTGGATATTACGATAGGTACTCTTTTATAGTTTTAAAAGAGAACGTCAAGTTAGCAGCCTCACCACAAAATTAGATGGTTTTGACTACGTCAAAAAAATGTGTATAAATAGTGACGTATAGCATATAAATAGTGATACTATTGTGGCGGCGCCACCTACCGCATACGCCGCACATTATTCGACACCAAGCAAAAACACCTTCTCAACCGTTTCAACAGATGACGCCACAAAACGCATACCAACGACGTCGCCATACTACGACGATAAAATAGTACGGGAAGCCTGCATCGCGGTAGCGAAGTTTCCACCATCTCCTTCGCTATATACAGCATCTCCAACTAACATTGGTTGGACCTCGGTCCTCGAGCTATAGCCAGCTCGCAGGAAGATTTTCCCTTTGGCCTTCCTCAATGTGGCATTCTACTTACCATCGGCTTCCTACAGTGGTGACCCCGACGTAGCACAGAAGCCCATTGTAGAAAGCCGATGGTAAGTAGAATGCCTGCCGCCACTGCCACTGCTACAGCCACCGTACGAAGGTCCCTACCAAGTCATAGATCGGAACAATAAAGTATTTACCATCAAGCTTATTATTATTCTATTTACACCTTCGAAGTACCCATACAAAAAACAGTTACCACATCACTAGAAAAACCGTACCAACAGCATCAATACAACCCAGCAGCATGACGACACAACCGGCAGTTATGCGAACCACATCCGATCGAGTCGTCAAGCCACCACCTGTACGCTTCGCTTGAGGAGGAGCACTGTTGCCGCACACACACAATCTACTACACACTAAAAAACTAAAAAGTACAAAAAAGTTTATAAGTATAGATGGATGTTTGTTACTCTTTCACGTAAAAACTACTGAATGGATTTGGATGAAATTCGGCATACAGATAGTTTATAACCTGAATTAACACATAGGATACTTTTTATCCCAATATTCCCACGGGAACGGGAACCACACGGGTGAAACCGCGAGCGGCCGCTAGTAAATAATAATTTGATCGTTGTGACCCCTGGGCTATTCGTGGGCTGCTAACTTGACGTATCTTGTAATGGCGATTCCAGAGAAACGGGTACAAGTCTTAAACAAATAAATACATGAAAAAATTGTGCATGAAATTGTGAATCTTACGATATAAATAAAAAAGAATTCTTCTATGCTATTTTCTAAAAATCTAATGTAAACTTCTACATTATACTCTTAATATAGGCTGTCGATCAATGTGAAGCACAGTATTAAGGTTTAAACTTTATTTTAATCATGAGGTGGGTACTGTCGAGCAAAAAAATGAAATGTTTTTTTTTACTGTGTCAATAGGTACCTACATATAGTGTTTAAATACCAAATCATTAGAATTGAACCGAGTTCAATGCTAATGATTTGGTATTTAAACACATATTTTTCTATACACTTTTTTACGTAGGTTACTGTTATTTTTTATTAAATCTCATAAAATTTTTAATTATGTCAATACTCTTCTACTTTCTGTTTAATATTATTTATTCGGGAGAAACAAATAATATTTTTCTACTTCCTACCTACTGATATTAATTTTAATATAAATCTCATTAAAAAAAATAACGTTACAAATAAATGAGAAATTGAAACGTCTAGCTGTAATGCGACTAATTATGTTGGTCGAGTAGTAAATATGAAAAGTTTTGAATGACTGAGAAAATATCTACCTTACATTAGGTACTTACCTATATCTTCTTTGTAAATACCAAAATAGAAAATAGGCTGAATACCTTTCAAAATATAGGTTGTTACTAAACTATTTAAACCATTTCACTTCTTAAGATGCAAATGTACTCACTGCTTACTAACTTTAACACAAACAATTTTTTTTTATATTGACGGGTAAGCATAGTGCCTTGATCTCACCTGATGTTAAGTGATGATAAGGTCAATGATGGAAGCTCACTTCACCCGGGATCCTCAAGAAGTGAGGCACTGGCTATCTTATCTCTAGCTGCCGGAACAAAACAATGCTACAAACGTTGATGTTATGGCGACATATTTAAATAAGATGGTGGTAGCTAACCAGGCGGACAAACAAGGCCTACCACCAACCAAACCGAGGACACAAACATGTACCCCTCGCTAGGAATCGAATCCGGGACCTCTAGGTCTAAACCGGTGGTCTTAGCCACTAGCCTTACTAGACCACAGAGGCGGTTAAAACTTTTCGCGCACCTTATCGTAACATCACACGTAAACAAAATCACGCCATCTCTCGATGTTTCTTTGTACTACGTCAGCGACACTCGTCCGTCGCTTAGAGACCGTAATATCTCGGCTTGTATTGAAATTTGTCGTATACGATTCACTATTTGTGCACCGTTTAAATAAAGAAAGACCTGAATTAAATCGCATTGATACGAACTGTATTTCAGGTGCCTGCTAGCTTGACGTCAAGTTAGCAGCCTCACCAAGATACTCAAATATCTTTTGAACCATATAAGTCACTATGTATCACTATTCATGCACAATTTTTTGACGTAGTCAAAACCATCTAATTCCGTGGTGAGGCTGCTAACTTGACGCTCACTTTTTCAGAATATATATATATGCCGTCATAATTAAAAAAGGCACATCTAACATTTTGCAAACCAGGAGAAAAACGGATTTGAAAAGATAGGCCTTTTTCTCCTGATTCCAAATGTGTATCTAACTCAAATTTAAAAAAAATGTTAGTTGTGCCCTTTTTCCTTATGACGGCAGTATAAATGAAGGATAAAATATAATTAGGGATGTCAGTAGGAACAAAAAAACTATATTAATAAAAATAAACATTTATTTTAAAAACGAGACTTCTAAAATATCGATATCTAATATTTCTTCATACACATAATATTAATTTATACACTAAGATTCATAAAACATTATAACTAATTTGATTTAAAAGTGGTCTCAGAAATGCGATGAAAATTTACATTGACAAAATTCCCTTTTCACCAGTGTCACTTTAAAAAGTCTTTATTTTCTATGTCTAACTAAACTTAACAGTCAGGGTGGGAATATTGCATTTTCAATACTATTCAACCACATTAATAATAATATTTTCAAAACACCTACTACAAAAATAGGTACATGTATCCTGAGAATTCAATTAATTGAGATATTAAGATTATCACAGATTTATTAAAATATCAGAACATTATTTTTAACTAACATTTTAATAATTATTTTTTATTGAAATGGCATGCATTTTCATATCTGTTTCTACTGTATTTTACTGTATTTCAAACTATGGTAACTGTTGTTTCTTTCAATAACATGTGATAGTAACGAAATAAAGATTCTGTTGTAAGTACTATTAAGGTTTAAATAGTTGTGTGAAGTTTTAAAATGCAATTCAGTAAATGGCAATTTTCCATAGCCACAAATTTTGGAAAAATACTGGAATCTACAAAGAAATTGGGAACAAAACATTAAACAGAATATTTATAAAGGTGTGCGGGCCTATAATTACAGAATATTTCCAATTAGCTGTTAGTAGGTATATTTACTTTTTCAAACGTTACGACATTGTCTGGTGTCCACTAAACACTTTAATACCGTTTGTTCATAACTTTACAAGTCAAAAGGATTTATACTACGCTCAAAGTTAAAGTCAAATGAAAAGTTTAAAATCGCACAAGTTTAGATAAATAAACAATATTTTAATTGTCAGATTAATAAATCATAAGTTTTCTCAGTATTTTCTTAAACATAGAAAGTGAATTTGTAACATATTGAACTTTGAAGTCTGTATGCGCAAGCGCTTGTTAATTTTTTAAGTTCATTTATACAAGTGCACAGTCAGCTACTTTCTTCACTGACCCTACACACAAATAAAGGTAAATTTTGACACTTTTGGTGGACAAATTTTGGTTACTTTGACATGTCGGCTAACTTAAATCAAGAAAAGGACATAGAAATTTAACTGTTTGGCGGTGTAGACCCACGTTTCAGCACATCATATATTTAAAATGCCTACGTGCCTACAAATAGAGGTTTAATTTTCTTGATTCGTTACTTCAACACGTCTCCCTTAGAAAACACATTGTGCCTTACAAATAAACAAAGAATAAACTCCGAACAGTTATTCCGCGTTTTGTTCCTGTCATGTCAACGTTTTTTCAAATTAGTCATCATCATCAGCTCATTTTATGTCCCCACTGCTGGAGCACGAGCCTTCCCTATGGATGGATAAGAACGGACCATAAACCATCACGCTGGCCTAGTCCGGATGGTCGTTGTTAACAACTGCTATTGCAGCCGGGACCAACGGCTTTACGTGCCTTCCGAAGCACGGAGCAAATTAACCTTTTCACCGCCCAACTATCCTGCACGCGATGTCCCGCTGTACGCCAACGTATAAATGTATTTTAATAAAGTAGGTACAAAGAAGAACTTCTATAGAAGTGCTGGCGTGGACGGCACGAAAATCTCGAACTTCTATAGAAGTTGTTGGCGGTAAAAAGGTTTAAAGTAAAAGAGACAAAACACGGAATAACTATTCAAAGCTTACTCTTTGTTTATTAGTAAAACCCATAAAAATTTAACTGTTGGCGTATCCACGTTCTGGTATTTCAAAAGTTTACGTGGTGGTTGATGGTCACTGGCCCATGTTGAAGAGCAGTTTGAGGTCTTCGATGGAGAGCTTGGAGGCGGCGTGGCCGGCGCCCGTCAGCACGTTGTTGGCCAGCTCCAGCTTGGCCTCCTGCAGCCGGCGGATGCTCTGCTCCACGGTGTCCACGCACATGAACCTGGGACCGCGAATGAGACGATTGTTTAGGACAATGAGTGCAATATTGTTAACTAAGAACTCCTTCACACTATCGTGTGTGTCGCGTTGTCGCGTTTATCTAACGCCTACGCTGAAGAAATACTTAGGTTGAAGGAGGTTAATTGACTTGATTTTCGAACTTTTAAGAATGTTTACATAATTTACAAAATAAATACAGAAATAAAATGACAACATGTTAGCAAATGTTATTAACCTCTAAGAATAGGAAAGTAAAAATATATTGTAATAAGTATAACAATTCTGATCAATGTCAGATGTATCTGACACTAAGACCAAACAATTGGCCTTAAAAAAAAGGCCTGAACCCAGCTGTAGTAAGTTTAAAGACTGACAGTGATGATAATGAAGATGATAAGGCACTGAATGGACACAAACAATGAGAATATACCGACTATCATCATCATCATCATCATCATCTCAGCCAAAAGACGTCCACTACCGACTATATCTTATAATAATTTTAATTGGGGTCGTCAAACAATTGTACGATAAATAAACAATTCTAAATAGCAGTTATTGTTCAACCAACGTATTACAATAAAACCCTGCAATGAAATACATATTTGCAATTTGAAAAAAAGACAGTGTTGGAAAAATTCCACGAGCGGGACTCGAACCTGCACCCCATGACACACCGGGTCATGCCGGGACATATTTGCAGTTTTTTATACTTTTAACGTGTTAAATTAACATATCACTTACACATTTCAAATCAAATCAAATAATTTATTTTGCACACTGTTACACAGAGAAGGGTTACAAAAATAAAAAGAAGCATAAAGAATTTCAAGTATTTAACGCCGCCCTAACGCAACAATTAACAAAGGTTTAACACGTTAACAATTGCCAAGTGACTCATCTGCGAACCGGACCCGGACATATCAAATTTTTATATCAAAGATGTTTCTACAGATATCGGAGCATCGCCGGCAGCCAAATTCCAACGACTGATGTAAATAGTTGGCACCGTGCGGCAGACGTTAATTTCACAATAGATAAATATACTTTGGTGTAGTTACAGTTAGTCAATGTTCACATAAACACTGCACGTGTGGAATATACAGGGCAGTAGGATAAGGGTAGTTTACTAGAAAACGATAAGAATAAGAATAAGAATGATTGATTGAATTGATGGCACTCTTATCCGCAGAACGTCTTTGGTTAGAGATCTGGGTGTGTATTTTGACAACAAAATGCTTCTAAGAGATCATATAGATACAATAGCGAATAAAGGTTATAAGAATCTTGGATTTGTAATAAGAACATGTAAGCCTTTCACTAATGTCAATACAATAAAAACGGTATATTTCGCCTACGTCCGTAGTGTTATTGAATATGCTAGTTCTATATGGAATCCTCAATATACTATCTACATGGATCGTCTGGAACGATTGCAAAAAATCTTTACAAAACATTTAAATTACCGTTTTTCGAAGCCAACAACGTCGTACAGGGAAAGCTGTAAACAATACGGTTTACTAACACTTGAAGATAGGCGTAAATTAATGGATATGTGTTTTATGTACGACATAGTGAAGGGTAATGTGGATTGTGCTGAATTGGTAGAAGGTATAGCTTACAACGCACGAACCCAGCGCGCCCGTCGACGGCCCCTGTCATTGTTTCTTACTCCCAAGACGAGCACGAACTACGCGCGTAATGCACCCATCTCCCGTTTGCCACAGATTTATAATGATATATTTAAAGATATTGATATATTTATTCACAGCAAAAATACAGTTAAGAGAAAAACGATAGAGATTCTGAATAATATTGAGGAATAGTGTACTATAATATGTTATTTCTTAATTTATTATTATTACCTATATTATTATATTAAATAAGGATACACAATGATAAACTAGATATAAATGAAAATAAAAATAAAAATAAACTATAAGTAGATACCTAATATTTACTGTAGTAATTAAAATTATAATATACGTGGAAGTACATAAATACATATATACATTGTGTGTGTGTGTGTATATATGTATGGATTTAGTGTATATATTATATATGTATAGTGTATATATTGTATATTTTATATATATATTTTTTTAATATTATATATTAGAATGTATTTATCAACAATTTTTTTTTACGCCTTATGCAATTAATTATGTTAAGGGAAACCTGTAATTAGCTTTACCTATTATTGTTTAAGTACTATGTAAGAAAATATTGTATTGTTACGCAGTTGGTTTTCTTAATAAAGAAAAAAAAAAAAAAGAAATTACTTATTGACGATCACACAGAAATTACAGAAAGAAACAATGAATAAGAAAACATTAAAACAAAAAAGAAAAATAAATAATAATAATAATTGAGGAGGTTCCTGTCTCTGGAGCCCTAACCACCGGTAGTTTGGACTTTGGTCCCGATGCCGGCGGACCCCTATTTTTTTATATTTTTAAATGTTTGTTTTGTTGTTAGAAAATATTTAAAAATGTAAATTAATATGTAAAAAATAAATAAAGGGAATAATAATTAAACAACAATAAGGAAGCATGAAAGTGTGTGAAGGCCAACTAGGACCCTGCCTCAGCTTGTGCCGTTGCGGTGCTGAGAAACAAACACCACCACAAAGACGCTGGTATTGTAACAGGGCCTTATAATGTGTGTGTGACTAGTGTTTTGTGTGCGTGTACATATACAATTTGTCCAGGGATGTAGTAATAAAACTTTAGGAGCAGTATCTGCAATATATTTCATCGACGAAAATACCAAAAAAATACATAAATAAATAAATAAAATAAAATAAAAATAAAATAAAAAAATAAAAATAATAATAAAATACATAAATACATTCAATTGACAGAATAGTTGTCTCTTTCTAACTCCCTAAAAAAAATCCGTATCTGCTCACACAACGCAACAAAAGACGAGGATCGCTTACCTGCACGTGCACTCGCGACAAAGGGGTCTTTTTTTTTTTTTTTTTTTTTTTTAATTTATTTGGGTCAACTAACAATATCACAATAAAATAATATGTTGTTCTTATAATCTAAAAAGTTATTATACCCATTGCGATACCAACATCGTTAACCACAGATTACAAAACAATAATAATCAAATTGCTAGAAAAAGTTGAGGTGAATGAACACGTATCAATTTTTTTGGTATATTAGTTACAAAACAGCAAGCACTAGCAGCAAACGTTACAGAACTTATATTTAATCATTTACAATGTACAGACGCCTGCACATCAACCCATCCAAAACTGTCAAACTTCCCCAATACACTTCCAACCATATGATTTAGTCATAAAGTTCAAAGTCCATCGAGAAAATTCGACAGCCCGTGGTAGGCCGATGTGCACACGGCGGCAGATCAACCCACCCAAAACCGTCAAATTCCCTCAACCAATCCTGAACTTTATTGTTTAGTTATAAGGATCAATATTCATTGGAGAAACCCGACAGACCCGGGTAGGTTGATCCGCCGCCGACTGTGCAGGCGTACCTACAGTTGCGGGCATACACACCTCCACGCAAATCATGTTGAGAACAAAGTAAAATCCACATAATTACTATGTTGCACTTAGTGTGTTCCAAAAAATGAATAAATAAATGTATTTTCTTTCTTTCCTTCTTTATTTTTTATTTTTATTTTTACACACACGAATACACACAAACACCTCACACACACACACACACACACACACACACACACACCCTCACACACATATACGCAACAAAACCCGCGCAAAACTATGCATACCCGCAATTACAGTTATAGCATCTTTAATGTTTATAAATGAAATCGACTCGATATATCTGAAGGTGAGGGTTCAAATCCCGCCCGTGAAAAATTCATTCAAATCTTTTTCAAAAAATACAGTTAAAGATATGCATTACCCTCCATTAGAGTGTCTATTATCGACCTTTTGAAGGCCATTGGTTTTAAGGCAAAGATATCAATTTTATGGTAAGTATTGTTATACGATTGTACCATTCTATATAAAGGGGAACGCATGCCTGCATTAGTACGACACTTTTTAGTAGCAAATAATTGGTGAATTCTTGTATTACGTCGATGAGCATTAACTGGTACTCTGTAACTAAGTTGACTAGTTATATCAATGCAATCATATCTGCTATTACAAAGGTCATACAACAGCATTACATCAAGTTGCTGACGTCTGTCTTTCAAATATAATAAACTGTATCTCTGAAGAAGTTGATCATATGACATATACTTTTTTGTGCATTTATAGTGCATACTACGAAGGAATTTCTTTTTAAACAACAATAGCTCTTAAACTATTAGACCGAGAATAGTGATTGCTGCATCAATTTTTTATGTAACTCAAATACTATTAAGTGATTATAAAAAAAAGGTATGTCAATGGTCTCGTTTTAGTACTATTTTTTGATAAAGTGCCCGAATGCGCACAAAAACTGTAAAAAAAATACTTTCTCCTTTCGGCAATTAAAAAAAGGAGTTGTTTGATAGCGTGTTTTTATTGCACTAGCTAGCCTACACCTTTGCCTTTAAAAAAACACCAAAATCGAGCTCCTGCACGACGTAGAACTCAAACCGCCGTTAATTTTATGAGTTAAGCGAGTTTTGGTAAAATAAAACCAATAGTCTCTGCAGTTTTGTGGGGTTTTGGAATTGACCCCCCATAAGGGGTATTTTCGTCGATGAAATATATTGCAGATACTGCTCCTAAAGTTTTATTACTACATCCCTGGACAAACTGTATAGATGGTATAGTTCTATCATCACTATCATCATCATCTTCATCATCAGCCTATTAGGCGCTAAGCTGATCTTCCCATATTAAGGGTGCGCCGTCCGTAAGTGACAAGTGTCATACTTATATTTTATTTGAAATGTCTTCGTCCATATTTATTTGATGCCGCGCGGCCATACTACTTTTTAACCGACTTCAAAAAAAGGAGGAGGTTATCAATTCGACTGTATTTTTTTTTTTTTTTTTTTTATGTTTGTTACCTCAGAACTTTTGACTGAGTGAACCGATTTTGATGATTCTTTCTTTATTTGAAAGTTGGTGCTTCCCGTGTGGTCCCATTTTAATTTGGTTTAGTTCTGATGATGGGATCCTCAAGAAATTGAGGGAACTCCTCGAATATTGTAGGCATACCTATCGCGATTTTGGTATTTTCAGAAATAAGTCAAGTGTTTACATTCATAAAGTATCATTTGATGAAGTGTAACTGATGAAAAAGACCACAGATTGCCATCGGAACTCCTCAATGATAAGTATTTCATGGGTGGCGATAAAATATCTCGATTAAGATAGTTAAGCGACTATGACGAAGCAAAAGAAGACAGGCATCGGAACTCAGTTTTTGATTTCCTACTTTGAGATAGGCGTTTCTCGTTTTCTTCGCTTGTCTCATTTAAACGGCGGCGGCGCTGTCTCATACGAGCAGCGTGTTTAGTAGGTCTACCCATATTCGCTTTTGATAAATAGATCGAAACGAATCACTAAAAAGCGAGAAATAAACAAAAATTTTAACAAAAAAAAAAACCGACTCCAAAAAATTTTACTGATAAAATTGCACTAAAAAGTTAAAAATAAGCGTTAGACTTGTATAGACAATAACTTTATTAAGAAAAAATATAGGTACAATTATTGTTACTTTTGGAGTCGGTGCCAGCCAAGGTAACTTTAACTTATACATTTAACGACATACTATATTATAATCATAATAGTACATTCAATCTTATGCATACAATTTTGACTACAAACGCGGACTGGCACCGGCTTTAAAAACTTCGTTGGCTGGCACCGGCCCCAAAAATAACAATAATTGTACCTATATTTTTTCTTAATAAAGTTATTGTCTGTACAAGTCTAACGCTTATTTTTAACTTTTTAGTGCAATTTTATCAGTAAAATTTTTTGGAGTCGGTTTTTTTTTTTGTATGGGGAATTTAAGGTGCCTAATAAAAAAATATAATTTAAATAACCGCTTGATAAATCGAAAATGTGAGACAGACGATTTGTAGTTAACACATTGGTGATTGTTTAGACAAAATCAGAGGTACAAAAATTTAGATCAACTATTATTATATAATAATAATAAAGATAATTAATGGAATCAGGCGTTATTTTGCGGAAATCCATAGTACAAAAAAATGTAATTTAAATAATATGTAGTGTTAATTCCGCTAACTCACTCGTTTATACAGCTTGGATGCAGTACGCATGCACCGCCCTCCCGCCCGCAAAAAGTATGCACATGCAGGAGAAACAATGCGTGCAAGCGAAAATGCACACCAACACCGATACCCGACACGTGTTTCGCCCCTCCACGGGGCATCCTCAGGAGCTGTTGACTGGTCGAGAGCTGCGCACCGACTGTTACGGCTACGCAGCTCCCGGCCCCTTTATAAAGCACCATCGTTTGACATTTGTGACGTACTACCCGCGACAATACGTAATAATGGGGATGGAACTAAATTTGTTTGGTCATTCAACAGCGCATAACTGTCATTATTATGTTTCATAACGTATTGTCGCGGGTAGTACGTCACAAATGTCAAACGATGGTGCTTTATAAAGGGGCCGGGAGCTGCGTAGCCGTAACAGTCGGTGCGCAGCTCTCGACCAGTCAACAGCTCCTGAGGATGCCCCGTGGAGGGGCGAAACACGTGTCGGGTATCGGTGTTGGTGTGCATTTTCGCTTGCACGCATTGTTTCTCCTGCATGTGCATACTTTTTGCGGGCGGGAGGGCGGTGCATGCGTACTGCATCCAAGCTGTATAAACGAGTGAGTTAGCGGAATTAACACTACATATTATTTAAATTACATTTTTTTTTAATAATAAAGAAAAAAAAGGACATATGGAAGAACAAGGTGCTACACGGTCGCTACTATCGGGCTCTAACTGGGCCTGATGTAGATTTGACTGCCTCGGTGAACTGGCTACGTTTTGGTGACTTCTTTGGGGAAACTGAAGGTTTTGTCTGTGCCATTGAAGATGAAGTTATCAAGACGAATAACTACCGGAAATATATTATGAAGGACGGTACGGTCGACATCTGTCGGGCATGCCGCCGTCCAGGAGAATCACTCCGACATATTATTTCTGGTTGTTCTCATCTTGCAAACGGAGAGTATTTGCACAGACACAACCAAGTAGCCAGAACAAAACTCTTTATTGCACACACACACACAGAAAAGTAAAAATAAACAACGTACAAACAATAAAATATTAGCGTAGAGTAGACAGGCTTGCTCAATGCAAGTTGGCAGGTTATAACTGCTGATATGGACATACTGTAGCGCGTTTGCCCCAGGTCCTGGCCAGCTCCTCCAGCTGCCCCACTTGTATATGTGCACGTCGCGGATCTGCTTCACGCGGTAGATGGTCATGCGCCTGCGCCTTCAGCTGCCCCACCTGTATATGTGCACGTCGCGGATCTGCTTCACGCCGTAGATGGTCATGCGCCTGCGCCTTCAGCTGCTCCACCTGTATATGTGCACGTCGCGGGTCTGGCCCACGCGGTAGACGCGTTCCTGCGCCTCGCCTGCAGCTGCCCCACCTGTTTATGTGCACGTCGCGGGTCTGGCCCACGCGGTAGACGCGTTCCTGCGCCTCGCCTCCAGCTGCCCTACCTGTATATGTGCACGTCGAGGGTCTGGCCCACGCGGTAGACGCGTTCCTGCGCCTCGCCTCCAGCTGCCCTACCTGTATATGTGCACGTCGAGGGTCTGGCCCACGCGGTAGACGCGTTCCTGCGCCTCGCCTCCAGCTGCCCCACCTGTATAAGTGCACGTCGCGGGTCTGGCCCACGCGGTAGACGCGTTCCTGCGCCTGCGCCTCCAGCTGCCCCACCTGTATATGTGCACGTCGAGGGTCTGGCCCACGCGGTAGACGCGTTCCTGCGCCTGCGCCTCCAGCTGCCCCACCTGTATATGTGCACGTCGAGGGTCTGGCCCACGCGGTAGACGCGTTCCTGCGCCTCGCCTCCAGCTGCCCCACCTGTATATGTGCACGTCGAGGGTCTGGCCCACGCGGTAGACGCGTTCCTGCGCCTGCGCCTCCAGCTGCCCCACCTGTATATGTGCACGTCGCGGGTCTGGCCCACGCGGTAGACGCGTTCCTGCGCCTGCGCCTCCAGCTGCCCCACCTGTATATGTGTACGTCGCGTGTCTGGCCCACGCGGTAGACGCGGTCCTGCGCCTGCTCCTCCAGCTGCGGGTTCCAGTGCGGGTCCAGCAGCAGCAGGTGGTTGGCGCCGCACAGGTTCAGCCCCACGCCACCCGCGCACAGCGACAGCAGCATCACCTGACAGGTGCAATAGATATTGAGTCTTACAAATAAACAAAGAATAAGCTCCGAATAGTTATTCCGTGTTTCGTCTCTTTTACTCTAATTTGAAATGACGTTTACATGACAGGAATAAAACACAGAATAACTATACGGACCTTATTCTTTGTTTATTTGTAAGGCCCATTGTGTTTATCAATGTCGTAAGGTTAGGCTATATAGGGTTAGGGCACTAGTGTTTTTTTTCGAGTTTATTGATTGCCGCTGGGCATTTTCAGCTTCACCGTGCTTTTTTGGGGGCGCCGAGTTCCTCAAGCCGTGTGAAACGAATCACCTTCGGAGGTTTCATAGAGGGAACAGCATCACGCACTAGTGCGTGTCCCCGTGCCCTACCAGATTCTCCGAGGGGTTCGGATCGGATCGGGGAGCGGAACAACCCGAGGGCGCCTCTAAAGGCTCGGACCTCGGCTCGGGTTGACCGGGCCGTGGAGGAGGAAAGAAGCGCCCAGGTACATGTCTGTGCCTGGTATAGAGCGCGTGTGAACCGGCTCGTCATACCCTTGTTCTACGAGTACGGTGGCTTGCGTAAACTAGTGTGCATGTTTAGTGTATCTTGTAAATGTGTAGTGGCATTTAGATGATCGGGGCAAAGCCACAGGCCGCAAAGCCACAGGCCACAAAGCCACCAATAGTGCTAGACGCTTCTTGTATGCGCGAGGTAACCGCATATGAGAAGCGTCTAGCAGTATTGATTATTAGCAATTTCTTGCGCCCGTTCTTCTGCACAACTAAAAGACGTCCCGAATGGGTGGTAGGTAAAATATTTTGAGACGATTAATTTAATTTAATTTCATTGTTTTTAACAATATTCTTTGAAACATACATGAAAATCAGCAATGAGACTAAAAGAGAAGTGAGTGAGTACAAGGCTCTGAATACCGTAAAAAAATTGGTATCGATACTTTTGTCAAACGAAAATACCGGTAAAAAAAAAGTACTGGTACGCTTGGTATTGTTACCGGAATGGCATTTTTACCGGTAAATTAACTAATCGCTCTACGCGGATTGGCTAAAGCGCTATTTAACGAAAAAAGTAGCGATACTTTTCTAGATGACGTTACCTACCTTTTCGGTACTAAATTACCTTTATAGAAATAACGTTACTTACCGGTACTTATATTAGGAATTTGATAACGGTATCAAGCCCTGAGTGAGTAATGTTTTTTGCGTACCTTTAGCACCTTGTATTTATAGATTGTTCATCAACCCAAGCCAGCAGATATACGTACACTCAAAGTACATACTAACACTACATAATCTAACACATTTAGTCTTTGAGAAAATAAGCAGTCTGGCGGCCTTGGGAAGTTGTCTTTTAGTTTTATTGTTAAAGCCCAATTGTGTTATGTGGTATAAATTACCGGATGTAATAGTCTAGTTGATAATTAATTAAATTAATATACAATTCATAATATTCACGTTGTTCATTTTTTTAATATTAATATACAATTCATAATATTCACGTTGTTCAGTTTTTTAATAACTATTTGGAGTTTAGTACTTAAAATAATCGCTAAGAAAAAGTACCCAAGTTCAGCTTCATATATCTGGAAAACGGGGAAGTCCGGGACAATTCTATGTATGTGCCGCTCAAACGGCCACTGGTTACTTTTGTAACCAAATCAAAATGGCTCAAAACGGCCATGGGCAGTATAGTAACCAAACGATCTTGCGTTCGTAAAAGTTCTTCTTATCTTTAAAATAAAGATTCGATTCGTTTGCTTTAACTTTTATATAATTCTGTATTAAATTCCTAACCTTTTATATTAAAGACACACTCCAATCCAGTCCGCCATTTATTATACAAGAGCGTTTGAAATCTGACACATGTCATCTGTCATTGTTATAGTATGTTGTGCCAAGTAATGTGTTTTAGTGAAATTAACTGCATTTTTTGGTATTACTGTTAAAGAGAAGTGTAATACATTGTTAGAAAGCCTATTAAATACAGTATTTAATGATGTTATTGTTTTATTTATTTCATTTATAATATTTACGTAGTAAATTTTTAAAATATTTTTTTATTTATTTTTTATTTTTTTCCGGGACTGGTTAGACATGTCTTTAAAATTACATATTTTATTAATCTTTTAATTATAATTGCTCATTTTTACAAATCTGATATAGTATTAAATACTCTTCATGGTGATATTATTATTTCAGACCTAAGTACCAGGTTCATTTAAAAATTAATTAAATAAAACTAAAAAATAAAATTTCCTTGTACTAAAAATCAACGCAGAATTTTGAAAACTTCCTAAAAAAAAATTTTTCCCCGGGATTATGCGTGTTTTTTATTAATATAGCTTAGGAATGTGTTTACAATGCTTTTAAAATTATAAAAAGTATAGGTCATCGATTTATATTTAGAAATATAAGAATTTTAATGAAGCAAAATGTCAAAAATGTCAAAAAAAAAAATTTATGTTGATTATTTCCTATAATAATCGTCTAATCCAAACAAAACTCTAACAGATGTAGTGTAATCTTATCAGCTTCAATAAAAACAACACTTAAATGCTACGCGCGCCAACGCAGAGTCATAAATAACGTTTTTTGTAAACAATAACAATGCCGCCATTAAGTGTCGAATGACGTGGCCGGGTAGGGGCCCGTCGTGGGTGGTCCTCTTGGCCGCCTGAGCGGATATATAAACACCCATAGATTAACCCTACAAAATATCAATCTGAGATCTGCCAAGACTTGGTACTTATAGAGAATGTTAGATATCGTCTCATACATTTTTTTTATATTCAATTTTTCTCGTATAATGTTATGTTTACAAAAAAGTTGCTCTAATAAGACCTGATCGCCTTAATTAGGGCTATCGATTGGCATAATGAAAATAATGATATGTAACAAAAAAGTCCTACGTCCGCAAATCCGAAATCCGTCCCACTGTGCGGCAGTGGGGACATAAAATGAGCTGATGATGTTGCTGATGATGATTGTATATTGTGTGCCGACCTTGACGTCGCTGTTGGGGTCGTTGAGCGCGGCGATGAGCGACGCGCGCGCCGGCACCGGCACGGCGCCGCTGAGCGTGACGCTGCGGGTGCGCAGCTGCTTCAGCTCGCCCTCCACCAGCCGGAGCACCGACGTCCACTGGGACACCACCACGGCCTTGTGACCTGGCGAGGGGGGATCATTTTACATAAGCCAGCTGATAGACTAGCAGTTTTGACAATGAATCGCTCGAGAATTAAAGATTTAAAAATAAAAAAGTGCGTACATACTCATAGATAAGCCTTTTTTACAACTAAAATGAAGTAAAAAGCTTGGGTCGTTGAAATCTAGCCATCGTTACAATTGATACGAATTGGCTCAATCACCACGCTCGCCAAATGCGGGTTGGCGATCGCAAAATCAGGCTATGCATAGAAAAATTCATCACACTTGGTTTGAAATGGGAATTGAACGCAGGCCTTTCGGATATCTGACCGAGCTATATGCCACTCGGCCTTTAAGGCATTGACAAAAAAAGCTTATTCAAAAGTATGTGTTGAATAGAAAACTTAGTAGCCGCCTAAGTTTTCTATATTTAGATGACTATACATTTATGTGCTTTTAAAATTAATTTAAAAAATGTAACTTATTAATGGTAAGCCATTTCATTGATTGTAAATGTTATTTAATTTAATTGATTTAATTTTAATATTTGTGTATTTTTATATTAGTTGTGTTAATGACCCAAGTTGGTTGAAATAAATTGATTGATTGATTGATTCATTCATTAAGCTACATTTTTTTATTATGACTACTTTTCCCACACTGCTAAAAAAATTATATAAATGTCTATATCACGCTGACGCCGAAAGGCGGCCGCTTCCAAACGTGTATTTTCTATTGTGGCAATAAATCACTTTGGCGGAACGAGTAGTTTTTAGTGCGTATGCTTTCTTTCCTCCTCGAGAAGGTTGGGGTGAGAGTCCCACATAACCATCTGCGTCTCATCGAACGCAGTGTTATGGCTAATAAATTTTCTCCTGTATTAAAAACGTAGCAATACATTTGTTAAGCACCTACCTTTGTTAGCGAAGACATTCTGCTTCAGGCAGTCCATGACGGCGGCGATCTTGGAGGAGGGCCGCGCCAGCTCGAACACCGGGTTGTTGGGCGACAGCACCGAGCGGATCGCCTCCGCCACGCTCGTGCCTTCTTCAGGCTCGGGGGGATTCTCCTCTTCTTCAGGTTTAGCGCTCTGGTCATTGGTAATTATTTTTTCATTATTTTGTATACTTGACGACCTCTGGTAGTCGAGTGGTCTGCACGCCGGACTTTTGGCAGCGTTAACTCCGAGGTCCCGGGATCGATTCCCGGTCGGGTCAATGTCGTAAACGATCTTTTCGATATTATGTCAGCTCAGGGTGGTTGTAATGGCGTCGTTGCTGTACCTGATTTCCATAATACGAGTGCTTTGGCCTGTCATAGAATATGGACAGATTCCATCCCAAATCAGCACACAAAAGTTTAAAATATCAAAATGAAAATATTGCAAATCCTGATACCAATTAAAATTTCTACAATGTCATACAGTATATGATAAGGTCAGTGTCGGACAGTCCCTGCCTAGTTCACGGCGCCATTGTTGCCAGCGTCTCCTGGCGGACATATCGTCGCTTAATCTCTAACACCGTTTATGACAAAATAGGGTAGGTAAGTACTTTCAGGAGAGCATCACCGCTACACACGACTTTAAAGTTTATACTGACAACCCCCACCAACCGTTAGGTTATAAAGTTTGGTGTCAGACATCCTTACGCAAGCACAAGGGACCATCTGCGTCACGTCATAACGCCAGATCAGGACGCGCCGGTACGCGGTCCTTCATCCGGTACTTTTAAAACTAGTGTCTCGAGCTAGTTGCCCCGTGGACACGTATAGTCCACTACCTAATATCCAGATAGGTTACTGGAGATGTAAGCGCGCTCACTTCTCGTTGCACTAAGAGTACAACTCAGTGTCAGTATTAAATTTCTAACCTATCAGGTGACCTACAGGAGTAGGGCAGCTAGTATTTCTGTACCCTCGTTTCAGCTAACAAAACAGCGCGGTATGCATGCAGATGCATTCACAAGCATGCAGAACAGAACAATAATAATAATTGTGTTATATTTTGATTATGGTGAGATGATTATTTACAATTATATGATTTATCATTTCTTAAATAAACAAAGCCAAATTTATTATTCATTTAGGTATGACTTTAAATGTTATGGATACATCCATTATGCGTTTCGTATTTTATGATAAATTAAATTTAGACGTATAGCAATTAAGTTCTTTACATCTATGCTGATCAAAATTATGATAAAGACAATTTTAGTAGATTAAAATTATACCGACGAAACCATTACGGGTTTATAACACTCTGCTTAACATAATTTATGCGAAAAACTTTATGCTGAAACTGTTATGCCAAACTACATTATGACGAATGAGATTATGCGACCGAAAGGGCTCCCCGCTCGGACTGGTCTTAAGATGGTCCGAGATTTCGTGTCCATATGACAGGTTGTCTGTGGGCGTTACTCGAGTGGTGTATGTATGTTTGAAGCTTATATTCTGCAGACTCCTTCTTTTGTGGTGGCGGGGTCGTCTGTGTCTAGCATGATGTACTGCACTGACCTTCCTCCTCTCTCGGGACTCCTCCAGCGACAGCTTGTTGAGTTCAGCCAGTAGGTCCTGGCCCGCGGGGTCGTCGCCGCCGGCCTCGTTATCAGCGTCGGCATCCAGCATGGCGGCGATGAGTCCGCAGTGGCAGCAAACCTGCCGCAGTCGCAGCAGCAGCACCAGGATCTCGTGGGACTTGACGGGTTTCGCACCTGTAGGTGGATTACATGTATACAGGGTGTTTCGTAATGTAAATAAACCTGTATAGTCCCGATACTGGCATATAGGGTACTGTGCATAGAACCCCGGATAATTATGGACATACCTGCACGCACAGCACCATAGACATTGAGGTTATTGTTAATAAGTGAAATTGCAAATTATAAAAGGCAAAACATGTCAGGATTGAACCAAAATAATGAAATAAAATAACCACGCTAAAATAGCCACGGTGTATAATCCCGAAACACAGCCATGCACTCAAGTACGAAAAACACCGTGGTAACATACAAAATCGTATTTACGTAAATTTACTTTCCATACTAAAACTCAAATTTATTTTATTTTAATTTAAAAAAAGACAAAGTGTTGAAAAAATTCCACGATTGGGATTCGAACCGCACCCCATGACATGCCAGGTCTAGCATAGTTGGCAGTGCACCTGACCTGGCATATCATGGGGTGCGGTCAATATCTATATTTCTATCTCTTTCTTATATTTCTGTCTATATCTATATTTAATTTATCTTAAGTGCAGCAATTAGCACTTGAAAATAAAAAGTAAAATTGACGGTGACCTGTTTGGACTTCGGGTCTGAGACCGATACACACCGGGATTTTATCATTTAACTAGCTGTCCCCCGACCCACCGCGTGGCATCGCGTCACCTTCACTTCGTATTCGTTCAGCGTTTTCTGACTTTTTTATGGCAAAAGTACTGCCTGTAATCTGTTATGTGTTTGTAATAAATAAAATAAATTAATAAATAAAATAATTAATGGAATCAGGCGTTATTTTGCAGAAATCCATAGTACAAAAAAATGTAATTTAAATAATATGTAGTGTTAAACTAGTGAGTTAGCGGAATTAACACTACATATTATTTAATTTTTTTTTTTAAATAAATAAAATAAAAATACTTTTTGAAACTGTTACATAATAAAGAATGCGTACTACTTAATTAACTTCACGGACTTCGCATCTGGGTAGGGCACGGTTGGTCTTTAAGTTTCTCGCCGCCCAAGTTCAGTTGTAAAGGTGATATACCGACAGCAATCTTTTACAAAAAAAAAACAAGCTGACATGTATCAATCTTTAAGAACCTCGGGTCTGAGACCGATGCACACCGGGATCCTATTAGATAAATGGATGTTGCTTTGATTAATTTTAGTTGATAATTGATGTTAAATTCGACGTAGAATATTTGTGAGCAAATTGCTCGTCATAATATTATTGAAATTTTTTTCGAATGAGACCTTTACAGTTTACTGATAGGCTAGTTTCTTGGTCGACTGTACTGTCTCATATTTAGCACTGTTGAAAGTTTGTTTCTCTTGAGTGATCGGCGGATAAAAGGCTTATTCCAGCTACGTACTTCGTTCATAAGTTACCTTGCAGCGCAACCATTTTTTTGTGCATCTTGGCATAAGCAGTATCTTTGTGCGGCGGCAAAAAGCCCTGAGCGTCGGCATGCTTCTCCGCGCGCTGGTGCAGGAACTGCGCGAACAGCGTCTTCGAGAACACCAGCACCTGGCAACAGCAGTACCGGATTAACCAAAGGGCACGTGCCATGGGCCCCGCGTCGTTTAGGTGGTCGTTTTAATCGCCTCTGTGGTCTAAGACTACCGGTTTAGACCCAGAGGTCCCGGGTTCGATCCCCAGCGGTGGGTACATCTTTGTGTACTCGGTTTGGATGGTGGGAGGTGTTTGCCCGCCTGGCTAGCTACCACCATCTTATCTAAATATGTCGCCATAATATCAATGTTTGTAGCATTGTTGTGTTCCGGCAGCTAGAGATAAGATAGCCAGTGCCTCAGTAATTGAGGATTCCGGGTGAAGTGCGCTACCACCCTCGGCATTATCATCACTTAACATCAGGTGGGATGAAGGCCAACTGCTTACCCGTAAGATAATATCATCATCATCATTCGTCATCGGCCTATCTTAATACAGGGTGTCTCATTGAAATGGGTCAGTATGGGAAAGTCTGAAACTATAAGACATACGAAGATCTGTTCTTAGGAACCATGTCATCGATTTTAATAAGAAGAAAAACTGCATTCATACATTTAAAAAAAACCTGTACTCAGCTCGGGAATCGAACCCGCTTGTTTTGAAAAAAAAAACTTACACTATTTCTATTTAGTTAACGATTGTGTAGGTTTTAAGCAGTAAATGGCTCTATGAAACACGATGTCTAAAATTAATAAAATGCATTGTTTTCACATACTTTAATTTATTTTAGTAGGTGTTCGAAGTGACCACCGTTACATTCAACAAGTTCAGGCATGTAAAATTGTCTCTATGGTTGTTTGTACCTCTTTGCTGGTTTTGTAATTGTAATATCGTTACCTAAACGTGTTAAATATTGTATAGAAAAAAACGAAGGTTACTTCGAACGCCTACTAAAATAAATTAAAGTATGTGAAGACAATGCATTTTATTAATTTTAGACATCATGTTTCATAGAACCATTTACTGCTTAAAACCTACACAATCGAAGCATGAGAGTCAGTTTGGATTGGCCTACCTCATCTCGGACTGCCACGGTCACCAGCTGCTGGTGCGCAGTCCTGGACGGCAGGCAGTTGAGCTAACCGCTGCTGCAATTGGACTTTGGTCCACAGCAAGATACAGCTACTCTACACAATGCACTGTTCTAAATGGCAAGTAGTTGACGTGACATACAGCCAACCTGATGGACAACCACAGTCCATTGACGCTAGCGACATCAAACGTATCACGCACGCGTTGCCGACCCTTAAGCTTTAGTCCTTTTGCTTGTAGCTCTGCGTTTCACTGGATCTAGTATCCTTAAAACCGGAAGACACTAGTAGAACACCAAAAAGATTTAAGAGTGATCGCCATAGAGTCGGGTTTTGGGCAGAAACCTACTAGCAGGCAAGTCAGTTTAGAGCAGCTTACCTTTTGGTTGACGTTAATCTTGAGCAGCGTGAGGGTGACGAGCTGCTGCTGATTGGAAGTCAGCTTAGAGCGACCTTTCTTCTGAGAGATAATAAAGCTAGCTGTTGGTGCGTCGTCATATATGAGGGGCAGTTAACTTGTTCCTTATCTCTTTAGCATAAGAGTCACTTTGCAATGGCCTACCTTCTGGTAGACGTTCATCTCGGGCTGCGTGAGGGTCACCAGCTGTTGGTGCGCAGTTCTAGACGGAAGGCAGTTGAGCTGGCCGCGCTGTTGCAGCTGAACCTTGGTCCTCCGCAGCAGGATGCAACGCATCAGCGTACTGAGGCGTTCCTGGCCGCCTTGACTCTTGTTGTCGATCCATTTCTTCCACATCTGCAATAAAAGTAGTTTTATATCTACATACTAATGGAGATACTTTTATTTCAAAATAAAAGGTGACAATATTTTTTTTTATTACGGGATCACGGGACTTATGTGTTTACGCGGAGGAAGTCGCGAGTGGTCGCTAGTTTTAGACAAAGATAAATAAATACCATTCGCAAATGCCGGACATCGTATAAATTACTAAAAAATGTATCATCTCGGGCTTTTCCGTTCCCCAAAAGGAACGTAAAGCTGTCGGTCCCGCCTGCATTAGCAGTCGTCGGTCGTTAACAACCATCAATCCACTCTGGGTTTGCGTGGTGGGACAAAACATCTAATTATATCAGAGAAATAAGGTCCTAGCATTTAAAAAAAAATCAGGCTAGTATTTTTTTTACTTTTCCTGACACAAAAATTGTAATATTTCCAAGAGCGGCCTCTCTATCGGCTCCTTTGAATGAAACTTCGGGCACGTGTAAGCGGTGAAGGCATTGCGGCCTCTCTGTTTCGGCTCCTTTGAATTGAAACTACCGAAAGTGCTTTATTTTACTTTTTAATCGAAATGTCTTTTAGCGTTTTTCTTGAAAACTAGCGTATAAAAATTTAAGGTTTTTCCAAAAAAATTGTTTATATATGTTGTTGAATTTATCCTCAAAATATTTGCAGTTGATAAAATGTGACCTTATATGTTCTCCCTGTAGTGCTTCCATGGCGAAAGCTCGTGCCCCTGCAAAATGTACTGGTGATGATAATGATGATGACACATACCGTGAGCTCATCGAACGGCGTGACCCTGAGGAACTTCATAAGCGCGAACAGATCCAGGTCCTTGTTCTGAACGGGGGTACCGGTCAGGCACCAGCGCCTCTTCCCCTTGAGCGCAGACACGGCGAGTGACGTGGCGGACTTATGGTTGCGGACGATGTGGGCTTCGTCGAGGATCACGCGACGCCAGCGCACGCGCATTAATACGCCGTTCTGAAATAACCAATAAATAAATTATATCGAATCTACAAAAATGTCGACTAAAACTGCACAAGAACGTTGACCCTTCAATCTTCCAGTCCGATTACCAAAAAGACGACCTGGACGTTGGCGATCTCGCTGCTTGAACAGCAACGCGAGGTAGACTCCTAGCACTTACAGATCGCTACACAGACAATACTTTTACCACGGCCGTTTAAGGTGCAAAGCCAAGTGAAAATCAGGTCGCTACATGAAAAAGGCATACTTAGGATGTCACTGCGGACTACTGCAAAAAATGACTCCGATTTTCTTGCTGTGCCGTTGCAGGATGGCGCAGGTGGTGAAGACTAGGTCGTCGATGAGTAAACTCTTAGGGGCTTATTAATAAACAAAATGTAAGCTTGGAGTAGTTACTCCGTGTTTTGTATCTTTTACTCTAATATAAAATGAAGTTTACATGACGGGAACAAAACACGGAGTAACTACCCCAAGCTTACACTTTGTTTATTAATAACAATAAACACACAAACAAAAAAGGTGCCATCGCTACATAAAAATAACCCTTACCTCCTCACTGTCCCGCTGCAGGATGTTGTATGTGGTAACGACCAGGGGCCCGACCACCTAACCGATTGCTTTGACTTCGTGTGTGGTTTATGACGTCACCTTGTCGTTTCATGCTGCCTATGAAAGCAATATCGAAAGCTATAGCTTTTGATATTGCTTTCATAGGCGGTGCGAGGGATGACGTCATAAACTATACGCATAGTCAAAGCGATCGGTTAGGCGGTCGGGGGGCAGGAGCTCTATTTTTGATTCATTCGTTTCGAGTGATTTTCGTTCGACGAGTGATTTTCGTTCGACATTTTCATTTTCCGCATTTTTGAATCACTCGACCGGAACGAGTGCCCTCACCCGCTCGTAGCAGTCGAGCGATACCAAGCGATTGATAGAATAATTGTCAAATGAATGCGTTGTGTCAAAATTTTAACTGCCAAACGTAAATACAATTTCGTTCTGAGGAAAATAATTACTACTATTTTGAAAACCACTTGAATATGAATCTAGAGGAATATTTAGTGCACCATAGTTATTTAAGCAGTAGAGAAGAAGATAGTGATGGGAGCGAAGAAGACCCTAGTTCTACTGGAGAAAGAAGCTACCCGTTGGCAATTTCAAATTTTCAGTTTAAATCTAATTATAAATTGATAAAGGAGCTCGCCAAACAATTAATAGAAACTCTTAGGCCTTTCATAGCCCCGAGCAGACGATTATCTGATTTGCCTATCGAAATTAAGGTTAGTCCTTTTCTTACATATGTTGTTGAATATTGTCACACACATAGTTGATCTACGAAAAACCCAAAAATATAATTTACAGGTACTCACAGCGTTAATTTTTTTTGCCAAAGGCTCATACCAAAGCTCTATCGGAAACCATAAAAATTCGAGAAATGCTCAGGGTACTGTTTCAAAATGTATCACTGAAGTTGTGGAAGCCTTGAACCATCCTTCTGTTTTAAGTAATGGACTGCCTCTTCCGTCTTCGTATTCGACGACAATAGCGTCGGAGAAGTAAAAAAAGGAACAGCAGTAACAGTGTGTCAATCCAATATGGCTACAGAGGCTAATGAGCTAGTCACCCCCACGTTCAACGCGCGTCTGCAGCGCGACTGAAACGCGACTGTCGCTGTAATGTGAAGGGATTTGCTGTGCCGCGCTGCAGCCGCGCGACTAAAACGCCTAATGATGATAACATTAATGATGATGGTTATTTCTTCCAGGTTCTAAGAACTTTATAGACTACCAGGGGTAGTCGGGTGTATAGACTGCACTCATGTTGCTATTCACACTCCACCAAATGATGTAAAAATCGCAATTAAAGAAAAGCTTTATAAAAAAGCTTAATAAAAAGTGTCTGATTATATTGAAGACGAAACAGCATGTGTTTAAAATGCTCCTATCACTTCAACTGGTATTTCTGATTTAAAATATAGTTAAGATTTTTTTTTAAACTTAATAACTTTGTAACGGCATATCATTTTGTAAATGTCGTTACATATATTAAAGCTAAATAAAAATATTTGACTTTGACTTTGACTTTGAAATATATTTTTTTATATTTACGGGTAAGCACAGTGCCTTAATCTCACCTGATGTTAAGTAATGATAAGGCCAATTGGTGGAAGCGCACTTTACCCGGGATCCTCTACTAGTGAGGCACTGGTTATCTTAACACAACAATGCTACAAACATTGATGCTTTGGCGACACATTTAGATAAGATGGTGGTAGCTAGCCAGGCGGGCAAACAAGTCCTACCCCCAACCAAACCGAGTACACAAACATGTACCCCCCGCTGGGAATCGAACCCGGGACCTCTGGGTCTAAACCGGTGGTCTTAACCACAAGACTACAGAGGCGGTAAAAATAATATATTTTTCTTTTAAACATCTGGTTTGCTTTAACATAACACCATTATTTATATAATTTAATTTTTTGCATTTACAATGATATTTTGATACTTGAAAAAAGTCAACTAATCCATACTAACATCGCTAAGCCGGGACTTTTGGCGGTCCGTTCCAATGCTCTTCCAGTTGTGCTAATACGACTTGTGGGATGCATCGAAATAGTCGTACAGAACATACCTAGACAATTACGACAGGTCTCAGTAGCTCAATTTTAGAAGAGCATTGGACTGGACATTCAGTCTGCACTTATAAGTTACATAAAAAACAGTCTTTTGCTCATTGGTTTTTATCTTTTTCAACATAACAACATTATACTTTGAAAATTACAAAATCTATATAACACTTATAAAAAATATATTTTACACTTTTATTTATGAAGCTGTTCACATTATCCCGCATCCGGAAAAAATACTGGGAACGCGGCCTTACTGCCAGCCTTTCCTCGGGATGAATGTACTTCCTCATTACTGAAAAGTGTGAATCGACATTTTATTTTATAGAATTTGAGAGGATACCATTTTAAGTCTGCATGTTTTATGTGAAACAGACCTTTGGTCAACCTTTGTGAATTCAGTGGGTGTACCCAGTATTCGCTATTATGATTGCGTCTATTTCTTTTTTGTACGTGAAATATGCAACGAGTCGAATTCTCTGGGTCTCCATTTCCACTGACGTGCTCTTCCCTAGAACGAATGTCGTGAGCTAACTGCCTCCGTCGTCCCTTGTGTGCTTTGTGTTCGCGGTGAGGGAGGACAGCCGCGGGCATCGACGGGCAGACGCGGTCTTCAATGCTTCGTTCGCGGTCAAAATACTGCCCCGCCCCGCCCCGCGCCGTTTGCAAAGCGCCAACTCTGCTTAAAACTTTATCAGGCGTTGTGCTTGTACAAGAACAAAAATGTCTAAAACTGAGACCCAATTTTGAGGATACAGGTGGCTACTGATTGATTCTGTTGAGATACCTATAATAAAGACAAATAACTAGCTAAACGTGTTAGTGAAGCAATCAATTCACATCTACAGAAGACGTTTTCACAATAATTCTTGTGTTGTGACAAGGTTGTGACGTTTATTGATTGATAGTATTGTCTATCAAAAAGCAAAGGTTTTTTTTAACTGTCAAAAGAAACATAGATACGTTCCGTTTTCATTGCGGTTGTTACCGGTTCCCTCTAAATTCTGCATGGAACGGATAATATCCAACATTTCGTATTATGTTGGCAGCACCGGACGCGAACGATTCAAAAATACGGAAAATCAGTATCATGCGACTTAGAAGGCAAGTGTGACTTAAGTCGCATGCGGCAACATTATGTCATACGAATGAATCAAAAATAGAGCTCCAGGTCGTTGGCGGCGCGCCGCACCGTGATATAGGCAAACAAGCGCGCTGTGTGTTTTGCAGTGTTTGGGTACTTCGCCGCCCCACTGCTGTATTAGGAATGCGTGTCAGACGACTAGCCGAAGACCGTTACACAAACAATACATCTACCAAGTCGCTAACAACCTCACTGCTGCATCAGCGACGCTGGCATATGACTAAGATGCTGCAAAAAGTGCTAAGCGGGCAATATGTCGCTGTGTCGCTACAGAATTTTGTAGATGGTGACCAAAAACGTCGGCGGTGCCACTGCTGCAGCAGCGACGCGAAGTAGACTTTTAAAGCTCAAAGATAACAACAATTTGTCTCCACAGACAACACGTCTACTACTACCGTTCAATAAACAAAACCCCTACCTTCTCGCTGTCCTAGGTCATCGGCGATGCCACCGCTACATCAGCAACGAATAGTAGCGACTACATAGATAAAAAAACATCCAGACAATAAACACACACAAAACGGGTACCAATATGGATCGCTAGATAAAAATAAGGCTAACCTTCTCACTGTCCCGCTGCAGGATGTTGTAGGTGGTGACGACCAGGTCGTTGGCGGCGAGCCGGTGCGGCTGCTGCGCACGCGCCGCGCCGTGGTGCAGGCACACCAGCGCGCTGTGCGGCTTGCAGTGCTTGGACACCTCGCCGCCCCACTGCTGTATGAGGGATGCGGGGCAGACGACTAGGGTGCCGCCGCGGACCGCTGCAAACACAAATGCGTCTGCTATCAACGTTTTTTTCTTTCTTTTTTATATCTTACGGGTGAGCAGTTGGCCTTCGTGATAAGGCCGAGGGTGGGAGCGCACTTCACCCGGAATCCTGAAGTACAACATAAAAATGCTACAGACATTGATGTTATGGCGACATATTTAGCCTTTTGGCGACTAAAAAATTAAAATAAAATGCATTTATTTCGACCAGCTTAGGATCATATAGACAACATAACAATTTATATAAATTTAATAAACTAAGGACCATAAGGAAAAAATACTGAATATAAAAATGTCGAATTCATAAAATTAAATTGCCGAAGTCTATTTATACCGAGATATAAAAATATCGATACTTATAAATGTCATGATATAAAAATGTCTATGCCCCAGAAAGATTAGGCAGAGAAATGTCAATATTTAAAAATGTTAATATATTATTTTGCCAAGATCCAGAAAATCTAAGTATAAAAATGTCAACAATCCTTTACCGAATGTGGTGGTGCGGCTCGAAAACTAAATAGTTTGGCGAGAAAGACAAAAATGGCGGCCATCTACTATTTAGTGGACTGTATTTTTTATTGGCGTTATACTAGGATATAGGTTTGAACTGCGAGGGACGGCGATAACACAAAATGAAGGTGGAAACCTCTATAGAGATAGGAAGATTTACAATCTATTTTAATTTTAATTCCTTCCTTGCTGGTTTGGGAGGAAAAGAAAAACTTAGGATGTACCAGCTGCATCTCGCCCCGTGCAAGTCGTAAAAGCCGACTGAGGGAAAGGACTTTCATGTGGGCACTCTGCAGGCGATGGGCTAGCAACCTGTCACTGTGTGTCATTTGTTCTAAAGATCCTACTTTCTGGCCTAATCCATGCTAATCGTGTATATATGTAGGTATACATATATTGTGCGTTTTATAATATATTATTTTTATTTTTAAAAATGTTGTCTTCACCCAATTGCACCTATCTTGTTATTTCTGCATCACCCTATAGTTGCTGGTAGAGAATGCCTCAGGCATTAAGTCCGCCATGTAATATATGTTGCAAAAGTTTTAAATAAATAAATAAATTTTGAGCTATAATAATAATAATAAAATAATAAAAAAATATTTATTCAGGCAGTTTACACCCATACAAATTACAATAAAATATCACAAAACAAAATAAAATAAAGACCAGATTGAAATCAAAATTTTAAATTGAAGTTTAAAAACTAAATAACAATAAAAAAAAATGTCACAGATTAAAAATATGAATGAATCACTTAATATTTATAATTTAAAATTATTATCCAAAAAAATCAAATAAAACAAAATTAATAAAATGTCATAGAAAACATAAATAAAATATTTAAAACATTTAGACAACACAAGTTTGAGTGACTGTCAATACAGTCTCTCCGGCACCGGGACGGCAACATGCCTACCGGAACAATGGCGGATGAAAGGGCAATCCAGCCTTCCCGCAATCATCTCCAGGACGGTGTTGGAGCTGGCCCGCACTCTTTGCACCATGGACACGGGGTGCTTGCGTATAGTCGCATGAAAGCAGTCTGGCGCGCCTCCGCGAACATGCCTGAGGCACTGCAGTATCGAGACAGCCCCATCACCGCCCTGAAGGCGTTATTGTACTGGACACGGAGGGCATTGTAATTTCTCTGAGTGTACTCAGCCCACAAGCTGCACGAGTAGAGTGATGTATACAGTACGCTCGAAAGAGCGTAATTTTAACCTCTTTTGAGCATCGCGCAAATCTGCGGGCTATCATATTAGCTCTTACCGACAACGCCCTCCGCTCCCGTTCCATATCTGCGTGGTCCTTGAGGTCGACAGTTAGAACATGCCCTAGGTATCTAAATTGTTCAACCCTTTCCAGAGGAACACCATTGAGCTTAACCGCAGGCATGCTCCCATTTAACCGCCTTGCAATTATAATTATGTAGTTTTGTTATAATGATAAACATCTTGTTTGATGAATGAATGAATTATGTTTTATTGTTACAAGGAAAATTAAATAGAAAATTAATAGAATATTGTTTTAACTGCTATAAGTTGTTGCTCACCTTTGGAGCTGCCCTTGACGGGTTCGTCGTCGTCGTCGTCCTCGTCGTCGATGTTGCCCTCCTTGTCGGCCACCAGCAGCGCTATCATCGTGATCGTTTTGCCCAGACCCATGTCGTCGGCTGTAGGGAAATAATAAATTTATAAAAAAAAAATAAGATTATTAAAAATATTTTATCTACACTAATGTTGTAACATTCTACTTATGTTTCCAATACTTGACTTATAATTACTACTGTTATAGCGCAGACAACAAAACACTCAATTTAAGCAATTTCACATGATGGTATAATATCCACATCGATATCGTAAAATCTCATTATAACATCAATAAAACGCGACCAATTAACCTGGCGAGCCTTATGTCAAAATCCTCATACAAGTTGTATAAAATTTTGATATTAGGCTGACTTTTGAAAACAGTTGGGTTATACGTGAAAACTTCGTCGAAACTACTAAACTTACATACACAAAACTCTTTGGTAAGATCTTGTGCCAATTAAATAAAAAAAGAACAGCGCGCGCTCGCTCCTGATTGGCCCTGCGCGCGCAGCTGCGCTCTCATTGGTTAGATTTTAATGGCGGCAAGTTCACTGTGACAATACACGTACGCGTGAATTTAATGTTTCGCAATGTGTTTTGTTTTTAAAATACAAATTAAAAGTCTATTAAAAATCTAGAAAATTATATGAAAAAGAATATAATAACTTTTTGGCATGGAAGATCGAAAAGAAAACTACATCATTTTCTGAAAATGTCATTCTTGTGTATCTCAAAGACCTCTCCGACAAATTCAAGCCATCTTCTATGTGGGCTAAATATTCTATGCTCAATTCCACACTGAGTATCTACAACAATATTGATATCACGAAGTATTCAAAAGTCATAGCGTTCCTGAAACGCAGTTCAGAAGGACACAAGGAAAAAAAGTCCTTGACGTTTACATCAGGTCAAATAAAGATGTTCCTGAAAGATTCACCAGATATTTTGTATCTTTTTGAAAAGGTAAGTGTATTTTAGTTCTGTTATTTAATCTACCTAGTACTTACGTACTACACACGCAAGTTATCTAGACACTCCGTTTAAGCGCTTTGTGTATAAATTAGGTAGTAGGTACCTACACTTTACTACTTCATAAATCATAGTTTTTGCCTTGGCTATGTACCTCAAGCTTATTATATCGTTTATTGTTACAGGTTGCACTAATCTTCGGCATAATGGGGGCATGCCGAAGGCAAGAGCTATACAACATCCAGTTCGATGAAGTCTCTAACATAGACGACAGTACAATCATGGTGAGTTTTGAAAACAAAAACGAAAATAGATCGTTCTTTCGTTGTGACGGGCAACTGCTATGCCGTAAGTAAAAAATACATGGAACTTCGACCCACCCCCTGTCGAAACCCTGCCTTTTTCTTGAGCTATAGATCGGGGAAGTGCGTCGATCAAAGAACTGGTATTAATAAATTTGGTGCTCTGGGAAAAACTATCGCAAGTTTTTTGAATTTGCCTAACCTAGCGTTGTACACGGGGCATTGCTTCCGGCGCACCTCGGCGACCCTTCTCATAGATAGCGGTGGTGATTTGACCGCACTGAAACGAGACGGGGGGTGGAAGTCTTCTACTGTGGCTGAAAGCTACATTGATGAGTCTTTAATGAATAAAATTCAAGTCTCAAATACGATTTATTTATTTATTTATTAGCCACACATAACAGAGTTACAACAGAAAATAAAATTAAACAAACAAGGACACAGGAACATTGGTATGCCGTAACTCCACGGGCATGTGCAGACAACATGTAAAGCATACCACAATAATTAATTATATTAATAAACACAAAAAAAAAAAAAACATATCAATAAAATAAAAAACAATTAATTAGAAACTTATAAAATGGATTTCAATAGAACATATAAAATATTAAAATAAAAATTAATAAAAAATAAAAATAAAATAAAATCAAACAAAATTGAATATAGGAAGACGATTTTTTTTTTAAATTTGAATTTATTTAAATTTAAGTTAGTGCCGTTCAAACATAATCATTTATTAATTGAATGAAGAATATACTTCCACTTAGCGAGCGATGAACCGTAGATGTCAGGCATACTCAATAACCGACTCTGCAGCGCGTTAAATTCTCGACACATTCTAAAGATAGGGTTATGGAAGGAGACGTTATTATTACAAAACGGAACTGAGAATGGAGAATCACGTCTCGAGGATTTGCTTGGAAGTTTGAAATTAATTTCCGATAAAAGGGTAGTTGTCAACGAGCCACTTAAGATCTTGTGCAGAAAGGTGAGGTCATGCAGTTTGCGTCGGACTTCTAGGCTTTTCACGTTGAAGTAGCACAAGCGGTCCTCATACGTTGTCAGTTCTCTTCTGAGGCCAAATCTCAACGTCAGGATTCTGAGTAGGCGTCTTTGAGACGACTCTAGCATGTCGACGTACGCATTGTATTGTGGAGACCAAACGACAGAAGCGTAATCCAGCTGGCTCAGGATCAGCGATTTATAAAGAATGAGTAGGCTCCTCGGAGATTTGAACTCTCTGGATGCGCGACAAATGAAACCTGAGAGCTTATTACACTTTCTTGACAGTGCTTCGCAATAGTGATTAAAACTTAGCTTAGTGTCAAAGATCACACCCAGGTCACTCAACACTGTTTTCCTTTTAAGTTTTATACCATCAATAGCATAGTCAAAAACAATGGGGCTCCTTTTGCGAGTAAATGATATAACAGAGCATTTTTCAATGCTGAGAGACATATCGTTGACCCTACACCAGTTCAAGATAACATCAATGTCCCTCTGCAAATTTACACAGTCTCTAACCGTATTTATCTGACAAAAAACTTTTAGGTCATCTGCGTATAATAAAGATAAGTTCTTTAGCTTAGGGATTAAGTCGTTTATATAAATAATAAACATTAAAGGCCCCAAATGCGACCCTTGCGGGACGCCAGACACGATAGAGACCGACTGAGAAAGATAACCCTTGAGAGCGACCAACTGGCTCCTGTTAGAGATGTAAGACATTAGCCAGCGTAAAAGACAGCCGTGGACACCCATACTCTCTAGTTTACAAAGCAAGATTCTATGATTGACTCTGTCAAAGGCCTTTTGAAAGTCTGTATAGATAGAGTCCACCTGACCATGGGTATTGAAAGCCTTGCAAATAAAGTTAGTATATTCTAACAAGTTGCTGACGGTAGATTTCCCACGAACAAAGCCGTGCTGTTCTTGGCAGAGATGTGGTATACAGTGGTGATAGAGTTGATTATACACCAAGGACTCGAATACTTTACCAAAACAAGACAATATGCTTATTGGTCTGTAATTAGTACAATCATTAGAATCACCAGTCTTAAGTATGGGAACGACGTGTGCAGTCTTCCAGGGACTAGGAAAAGTACCCGATTGTAAGGACTTGTTATATATAATATAAAGCGGCTCTGTTAGAGCTGTTGCACAGCTTTTAATGAAAAAAGGAGGAATTCCGTCTGGTCCCGCTCCCTTGTTTGGGGCTAATGCTCTAAGTTTTTTAAAGATATCGCATTCAGACACGCTTACTGCAAATAGAGTGTTATTAAAGCACTGCCGGTCCACCCTCGGAGGAGCACAACCACTGTCTGGCGTAAACACCGAGGAGAAAAACTCTGAGAATAATTCAGCTGCGGCTTGACCACCAGAGACAGTTCTATTACCAAACCTAACGGTGTCGGGGATAGACGGGCGTGACCTTTTGTTTTTTATAAAAGAGAAAAACAGCTTTGTTGATTCTGCAAGTGATTCCTCAACATTGGCAACATACTTACTGTAGCAGGCTTTTATGAGTTTCTTTGATCTAGAACGCAACAACTTAAACTCATCGTAGTCCCTTGGGTTTTTATATTTTTTAAATCTTTTATGAGTGCGGATTTTCTCAATAATACACGCTTTTAAGGCTTTCGAGAACCATACAGGATAATTCGACTTACCAATTAGCTTAAGTGGGGTATTATTCCTTATAATATCGTTTAAGACATCATAAAAACAAACAACATCCATGCTTACAGTACTATGGTTAAGAATATGTAACCAGTTGACAGCATTAAGTTGCTCGATACATTTAGAAATGTCACATTTACGGAAATTAGGCACCTTAACGTTGTTTTGTGACATCTCCTTGTCAATAAATTTAACATTGGCGATAATTTCTATGGCAGGGTGATGGCGATCAGATGTACTCAAAGGTGAACACTCCGATAATGACAAGTCGGGCAAGTCTGTCATAATGAGATCGAGGATTCTATCATTGCAATTGCTCACATGATTACATTGAAAGAGACCACCCAATTCCAACAAGTCAACAAGTAACGCCGACTTAGAGTCGTAGGCTTGGTTGCAAAGCATACGAGGCGGAGAAGATAGATCAAGTGACCAGGTTAAACCTGGTATGTTGAAGTCACCGACAATGATAGTTTTGGAGTCACAGTTGTTACAATTTAAAAGCGTGTTATAACAGTGGTCATAAAAATGTTGACACTTAGCAATGCTGAGATCAGGAGGCAAGTACATAAGATATATGTTTAATGAAGGATTGCGCGACTCTAGACCCTTACGAATAGTGATCCATAAATCCTCGAGAGAGCTCTCAAATTCCGTACGCCTTACCGCAAATAAATTCTTTTTAAGTGCTATCAAAACACCGCCTCCTGATTTCTTAGAGGAGCCAGTAGTTTCACGGTCTCTGCGAAATACAGTATACCTGTCGTCCACGAATTCGCTGTCAGAGAAAGAACCATCTAAGCTAGTTTCGCATACACAAATGACATCGTAATCTTCACTTAAAATATTAATATATAACTGTTGCAGTTTACTTCTAATTCGGTTAACATTTTGATAGAATATTTTCATAATCAAATAATAGTTAAGTACCTATTTAACCTAGTGCAAAAACAATACAAAACAATAATTTTGAAATTTTGTAAAAAGATAAAAAAAAAAAGAGAATTAAATTAATTAAGATAAGGCCTTTTTTAGGCTATCAATGTCTTTTACATATACAGCAGGCGAGGTGTCGTCTTTCCTTATGTAAATACGGCCGTATTTAACCCACACAAACTTAAAGCCTTTCTCTTTGGTCAATCTGCGAGCTGCTGCGTGCAGTTCCTTAGATGCTTTCGACAGATGTTCACCTACGAAGATTATGCGTTTGTCCACGGTGATGCCAATGTGTGCCGAATTAAGACGTTCCCTTGGATTACCCTTATTGTAACGTTTGACTGCAGAAATAATGGCGTCACGGTGGCGTTCTGAAGGAAGGGTCACTAGTATGTTGCGAGGTCTATCTGATGAAGGATTAAGTTTAGCGACCCGGCGACACGAGCGTATTTCGTTGTCTAAGATAGGGAGCTTAACTAGCTCGCATAATTTCTTGAACAAAGCAACTATGTTCTCGTTTCGGTGCTCTGGTACACACTGAATCTCAAGGTTATAGCTTCTTCGGTTAGATCTTGAACAGTATAGAAAAGAAGACGAATGAAGTAATTATAAATATTCCAACTCCGTCTACGAGCTCTACTGCTTGGCCCGCGACCGCTACAGCTGCTGGATCAATAATTAACATTAACTTTCAAAATTGTACCATCCAAAATTTGAACAATTATTATAAATAAACTATTGTCAGCTTTTACTCTTGTTGTTTGACTAATTGCATTAGTGAAGATAAAGTAGTGTATGCAGCTGCATTTAAACACGGGTATTAAAACACTCGTTACTATTATAAAACTCGCTGCGCTCGTTTCATAAACTCACACTCGTGTTTTAATACCCTTCATTATATGACAGTTGCATAAACTACTATTTCAATGGAGTTTTATGTTATGAAATTATAATAAAATACAGATTTCATAATGACAATTTCCCTAACTCAAGACCAAATCAAATGATTTTTCAAAGAAGAAAAACAGCCTGTATCATTACGTATGTAGATATGTACGTAAATAAAGTATATAGACGGACGCTTACGTGACGATGTCCTATCCAGTGTTCCGCCGTAGGGCCTAGTGGCCTAGTGGCTATGGCGTCTAGGGAGACGCAGATGGTTATCCTACCCAGTCCCGTTTTCGCAGCCAGGAGAGCTCGCTGCAGAGTGCCTTGAACGTGGAGGCCAGCTCAGTCTCTAGCAGCCGCGACTATTGTCAATCTGTATACGCCATTCGAACTGGTATGATGATTTACTATACCGCCGCAGGGCCGCTACGTACTTACGGGTAGACAAATAGTTATGTAGGACTTTCTTCTTGACCTCCACGAGCAACCTAGTCCTGATCTATGACGCTGTCCTACAAGTATCCCGCCGCAGGGCTACTACGTCTAGGGAGACGCAGATGGTCATGAGGGGCTTTCTTCCGACACTCAAACCCTACCCAGTCCTGACCTGTAAGGATATTCTACCCTGTATGCCGCAACAGACTGTTACGTCCAGGGAGACCCCCACACCTGTCGTGTAAAGACGCTAATGATTATATAGGACTTTCCTCTCGACCTCCATGCCAGACCTAGTCCAGAGATATGACACTGTCCTACCTAGAATTCCGCCGCAGGGTCGCTACGTCCAGGAAGACGCAGATGGTCATTCAGGGAAGGGAAAGGCAAGGGCTTTCTCCCGACACTAAAACCGACGTACCCAGTCCAGACCTGAAAGAATGTCCTACCCAGTATCCCGCCGTAGGGCCGCTGCGTCTCGCGCCACCGCAGCCAGGCGAGTGCATGCCGCTGATGGGGCATGAGCTCGCTGCTCAGTGCCTTGGGCGCGTCTGCCAGCTCGGTCTCAGGCGGCCTTGACGCTAACGACTCGTGCAGGTCGCGTAGACGGTCCAGGATCACGTTGCGCTCCGCCATGTGGGTCGCCATAGCTATAGACAATTTTCTTAGTAAACATCATTAAACACCGTGCTGGTTATATGAACCTAAAATATATGTTGAATTGACCACCATTTTGATGCAGCCG
Source organism: Eudonia lacustrata (assembly GCA_947562085.1). NCBI lineage: Eukaryota > Metazoa > Arthropoda > Insecta > Lepidoptera > Crambidae > Eudonia > Eudonia lacustrata. The sequence goes on along the minus strand of OX387326.1, from coordinate 19,169,303 downwards.
TATGACACTTTTTATTGTGTTTTTATTTTTTATTTTATTACATTTATTTATTGATTTACCAACATTTGTTTACACCAATACATTTACAGAAAAGAAATACATGCGCAAGTATTATTTATTAGTTACTAGCTGTGCTCGCGATTTCGTCCGCGTGGAATAGTGACTTTCGGCAGCATTTTTAATTTTTTAGGCTCTTTTCCCGTTTTTGCAACATTTTTCACTGATGCTTCGCTCCTATTGGTCGCAGCGTGATGTTATATAGCCTAAAGCCTTCCTCGATAAATGGACTATCCAACACAAAAAGAATTATTCAATTCGAACCAGTAGTTCCTGAGATTAGCGCGTTCAAACAAACAAACAAACAAACAAACAAACAAACTCTTCAGCTTTATATATTAGTATAGATTACACTTATAGGTAAATACATCATTCGCACACAATATGGACATAACATTTACAACTAGCTTAGATAATATTAAGTAAAACATTGTTGTAATGTCAGACCGAAGTCCGTTAGGTGATACAGATATATTAATTAGTACTTTTAAGTTGTTGTTTTTCTTTGTTATGTTACATTGTATTTTGCTGTTGTCTCGTGTATGTGTTGAATAAAATTATTGACCTATACCAGGGATGGGCAAACTACGGCCCGCGGGCCATCTCCAGCCCCTGAATGACCGAGGTCCGGCCCGCGACCATCAAACAAAAATTCAAGTGCGTGTGTGTTTCAGAAAATGCATACCATTTATTTCTCATCATATTTATTTATTGACAAAATACTGCAAAAAATTCCTGACCTATACATACACACACACACATCTCCCTTAAATTAATCTTCATCATTCATTATCATCATCATATGTATCTACCCGTTGCGTCGAACCCTGAGTGGTTGTATACTCCTGGCGAGAGACTCCGGGCGGGAGACTCCTGGCGGGAGACTTAACACCAGGCGAGAGAGATGAAGGCCAAGGGAAATAAAAAACCAAGGAAACTAGTAGCCGTAAAAATTTGCTAAACCTTATGGTTGACCAATCGGTAAGGGTGAACCGAACACTTTTTTTTTTTTTTTTTTTATTGTGACACGCCATAATGGCTTCACCCTGCCTGATGAAAAGCAGCCAGTGAAGCCCAAGAAGTGAAAGCGTTCATCACAGCGCTACCACGCTATGCCGAACGCTCACACTATGGCGGCCTGCATAAATGCTTTTTCACGCCCCGCTTAAATAACCCGGGAGAGAAAGAGGAGGGAAACACGTGTGCGGGAAGCGCATTCCACATACGGGCAGTTCGGCAAAGGAACGATTGTCCAAACTTTTTGGTACGTGTCTTGATGGTCAGCACGGTATGAGGGTGGCTTCTCAGACCTGCACGCGTCGATCTGGAAAGGAATGGAGAGGGAGGAATGAGGTTAAAGAGCTCCTCAGAGCATTCACCGTGGTAAAGGCGGTAGAAAGCAATAAGGGAAGCAATGTCCCTACGTAGCTGTAACGGCTCCAGACTGGTTGTAACGTCATCGTTACCGATAATACGGACAGCACGTCTCTGCAACCTGTCAAGAGCTTCGAGCAAGTACTTGGCGGATCCGTCCCAAAGATGAGAGCAATACTCCACGCAGGAGCGCACCTGAGTCTTATACAAAAGACAACGTTGCTCAGGCGTGAAGAACCGCTTCACTTTGTTCAGGATTCCGAGTTTACTTACCCTGTTTGCCGAACATGCGCGGCTGCACCGCGTTGCTGGCCTTCTGTATGTCGTCCCACGACAGGCCTTTCTCGAAGCCATCTCTCGCGATATCTGCCGCTGTCGGCTTGTCTGAAATTGTAACTACTGTTATCACATAAGTTTAAGACGACGCATTGGTAATTTACGTAGCGGGGATCTTGATTTTTCTCAACAATTACAAAACATATGAAAGTGATATTTGATGAAATGATTTTTCATTTAATTGACTTCATTTTGTTAGTTGCAGAAACACGATTTTTTAAATTTTATAACAGAGAAAAAAATATCAAAGTAACTTCTTTTAAAACTTAGATTCACATTTTATAGGCTAACCAGACCGATTTAAGCATCAAAATTTTCTTAGTAGATTAGTCTTAACACACGCTTTAAAATTGTAGTTCATTTTTTTTAATAATTTGTAGTTTTAATTTGAAGGAAAAATGGTACTTATGGTACGGGGCGCAAACGCTCGTATCAAAACGTATGAGATTTATTGTTTAGCGATTAAGTATATTATTTAATTTACATACACTATAATATTTTGTAAAAAAATGAAATAAAAAAAAAATACAGACTATAAAACTCCACGATAAATTGGAACGTAGTTATTAGCTATTTAATAGCTCTCAAAATATTATTGTGAATCAATTATTCAATATTCGCATACGCTTGCTGCGTTCTCTCTGCCACAATAATCTTTTTTCTTGCCGGGCATTCATGGAGAGCACTCACTCGAGCAGGACTAACTCGCCTGGTTCAACCAGCATATTGGCGACCTTGTTCCCCTGGTAGTGCACCAGCCCTATCACCACTGTAAACTACTCGAGCGCTTTTCAGGTATACCCGGAGATACCAGGAAAGTTTGGATGATGCTATGTAACTGTTAGCACTTTTAATTCCCGATGGAGCCGAGACAACATGATCCACCGTGCATGAGTAAAAAACCTGGTCTCTAAGTTCGGATTGCTCTGCTCCTTCCAGCCTGTCCCATCTACCGAGCTATGCCTTGTTTTGCCAAAAGATACCTACCAATAAGGTCTTGAGGATTCTAGTTTGCCGTTAGCACTGTAAATTCCTGGTGAAGTTCACACAACTGGCATAATGATATCTGCTTAGTTTGTAACATATTTTGTTTGGCATTGTGTAATGTGTGCTCTGGTGTGTCAAATAAATAAATAATCAACCATGCAAGCTTTGACACAGAACAGTCACACGAGTAGTCTATACACAAATAAATAATTAATACTCCCTGGCCGATTTCGGCTACGGTGACTGCTAGAAGAAAAAAGAAAAAGAAAGTTCCGCTAATCCGCAGTATTAGGGCTACGTTGAGCTGCCCTATCATGTGCCCTCTGATGACTACATTAGCCAATCTTATTTGAGAACGTGCGCAAACACTGGCGGCACGTTAGGACACCGTCGACATAATTATAAAAGATGGCCGAGGTGGTCTGGCCTTCAGAGCATCGTGCTTTGCATCTAAATCGGCTTGTCTTTGCACAAATAATGCATGGATTGAATAGAGTAGGGGGGGAACTCACCCGGCTCTACCAACATGTTGGCGACCTTGTCCCCCTGGCGGCGCACCTCCCCCTCCAGCGCCGTGAGCCGCTCGATCAGCCGCACCCCGCCGTCCGGCAGCGTGCTCACGTCCATATTTTCCAGCAGGCTCTATATGAAACATCGTGAAAGGTAAAGAAATTTAACGGGGATTAACGCAAGACAGCCCGTGACCACGGCGTGTGCAAGTCGGTCGAAAAAACAGTTAAAAAGGTATGCTTTTGATACCTATAATAATTAGTTTGAGTTAATCTCCGTCAAACTTTTATTAGACACCCCGTACGCATCCTTCATCCGGTACTTTTAAGACTTAGTATCTCGAGCTAGTTGCCCCGTGGACACGTATAGTCCACTACCTAATATAGATAGGTTACCGGAGCTGTAAGCTCGCTCACTTCTCGTTGCACTAAGAGACAACTCGCAGATTTCACAGCTCGGGTCGTCAACTCTAAAATCGACTACCAAATGTCCTCTTTGGTGGCGGAGTTGTAAGCCCACTCACTTCTCAGTACCCATCCAGGCACCTCATCAGTTCCAAAATCTTACGTGGCTGATTCAACCGGAGACATTGCATCTAGCGGGCGCCTCTACTAGTTCTCCAGACTAGTGCTAGAGATGTTGGAAGCCTACTTAATGAAAACCACCGAGCAGAACAACCAACTATGGACAACTCACGTGCCCCGCAGATCCTTTCGCTTCAGGCCCCCGCCGGACCGCTACTCGGACCCGCTCGCTGTGCACGAAATGGAACCCTGAACAGACCTCAACCAGACAGACGAACATTCCCACTTCTACAGCTAACCACATGCCACCACGACTCCAACCCACGTCCGGGACCTACCGGAGACGCCCGCGAAGGCATAACTGGCAGGGGGCCTAGGATCCGGAATTCCCGTGGTACCCTTGAAAAGACAGCCAGACCCGTTGTTCCAGCTGCCATACCCTACCGATCAGGGTCATAGATAGGGAGAACTTTCATTAGACAGTCTAAAAAAGTATTAAAAAAAACCACGATAGCTCAATTGGGAGAACACCTGACCCGGTATGTCAGAAGGGTGCAGGTTCAAATCCTGCTTGTAGAATATTTTTTTTCAGCATTTGTGTTTCTGTAATTTGTTCGCAACAAAATTTGCGTTAAAAATTATATAAACATTTCTAAAAAAGTATATCGTGAAGATGTTTAGAGATCAGTAACGCGGAAGAGATACATTAGGTGTTGTAAGCGTCTATAGGTAACCGCGTACCATCAGGCGGGCCGTGCGCCTCATTGCTACTAAATATAACATAAAATTGAACAATGACGGTTATGATGAAATCAATAGGGATCAAAATAAAAACCAGGGAGTGACGAGAGTAGAACTCTCAAAGCGGCACTGCACTATTACAACCTCTAACTAACAGCCGTCTATCCAAGCGGACAATAACATTATGCAACCCTACAAAAAAAATCGCACTTCTATGTTTAACTATCAAACCACTAAGGCTTGAGTAAAAAAAACTCACCCTTATATTATGCAAGTCCTCCTGCAGCCCGTTGAGTTTTCTCAGCTCCGTCTCCCGAACCTGCTTCTTGACGTACACCACCTGGTTGGGGTAGCTGGGCGGCACCAGGTACTGGCTGATGGTGTTGTCCCTACTATTACTACGCCCTGAAACCTCCTCATCTTTGATTTTGGAGCTCTTGTCGCTCGGTGATTTCGATTTTCTGGCGCTAGGCGATTTCTTTTCTACTTTTAGCTAGAAGATTAAATATTTGCTCTAATTAAGCTTTCTATGACAATAATTAAATTAAATAACCGTGAATATAGGTTGAACACTTTGAGGAACACACAGCCTGAGGAACTTATAGAATCGAAACGAGTCGAATCTTATAGGTCTTATAGGTCAACACGCGAGCGTGGCCATACCTTACTAGATTCTCAAAGCGTCAATTCGAATCAACCTGGCTATGGTTCTTTGTGAAGTTAATTCTATTACTAATTGAATTATTACTTAAGCGTAACACAAATTAAAAGATGCAATCGACTACCTTGCAGCAGGCAAGTGGATGTTGCATTCTAAGCGTAAATAAGGAGCATTTAACCGATAAACCTCTTACTTTACAATACTGTTTCGTAGTACAAGTAGTATGTCTATTTATTATTGATAATTATTTTTTATTGATTCATTATTTACGTAGTTGAACTCAGCCCAAAGGGTAACGAAAATAATCAGCTATTAATAAAAACGGTTCGCCTGAATTCGAGTTTTAAAAGCGATCGTCGATCGGTTTTGTTATGTCTAACAATCATATTTATTAGAAGTAAATGTACTAAAACCTCTTAAACTGCAATTAATATAGTCCTTTTATTGTTAGATTTAACATTTTTTTGCACATAACGTTTATACACTACAACACTTACGGTACTTGGGCTTCGAGGCATATTTCACTATTGATAATGTCACTGCTTTAAATATGTTCAATTCAATGACGACAAACAACTTAAATAGGTCAAAAATTAAAATAATTAATTAAATTAGTGGCACAACTGATTGTGTACAATGCATTAAAAATGCCATTTATTTCATGTTACTTTTTCTTTGCCTACCCTCATTATAATTGGTTGTGATTTAAACGTCAAGACTTCTACTTATGTATATATTTATAGTAGTTTAAGTAATTAGATATGTCACCTAAAGCAGAGACTTTATCAAAAGCCAACGAGCGTTTAAAAACAGAAGACGTCGCCCCTATTTGAAAACCACGATTTCTACAATCTGCCGACAACATAATACAGGGTTCGATATATATTTCGTTACATGATGGATGAACAATACCCGAAAAACACATCTTGTAATGTGGTTAAGGAAATTAAAGTTTCTTTAAACCGTACGTTATCGTAATGCGTACGTATTGGTCCGGAATCCAGCGCATAATATTCTCGTCCATTCGGACGCGCTCCCTTTGAAGAAAATCGTCTAAGATGTTGTTAGTATTTTTAAAATGCCCTGTAGTATAAATTTTGAACAAGACAACTTTGCTTTAACGCCGGACTTAGGATGAAATACTAAGGTCGACTGAATTGAAAAATATGTATGAAAAGTAGACAGAATCAACGTTTCGTAGTCCCCCGATTTGTCCTCCAAAACTAGACCGATTTAATGACTTTTTCATTAAAAATTAAAGAAAGGCTTTGGTTGTGTCCCTATGTTTTGCTTTTTTTTATATAATCTCGTCAAATTTGGGAAACACAGCGGAAAATCTGGCCAATTTTAAAGGTTTTTAAAGGTTCATATCTTTTTTAATAAATAATTTATGAAAAAAAGCAAAACATAGGGACACAGCCAAAGCCTTTCTTTAATTTTTAATGAAAAAGTAATTAAATAGTTCCAGTTTTAGAGGAGGAATCAGTGGACTACGAAACGTTGATTTTGTCTACTTTTTAACCGACTTCAAAAAAAGGAGGAGGTTATCAATTCGACTGTATTTTTTTTTTATTTTATTTTTTTATGTTTGTTACCTCAGAACTTTCGACTGAGTGAACCGATTTTGATGATTCTTTCTTTATTTGAAAGCTGGTGCTTCCCGTGTGGTCCCATTTTAATTTGGTCCAGTTCTGATGATGGGATCCTCGAGGAATTGAGGGAACTCCTCGAATATTGTAGGTATACCTATCGCGATTTTGGTATTTTCAGAAATAAGTCAAGCATTTGCATTCAGAAAGTATCATTTGATGAAGTGTAACTGATGAAAAAGACCACAGATTGCCATCGGAACTCCTCAATGATAAGTATTTCACGGGTGGCGATAAAATATCTCGATTAAGATAGTTAAGCGACTATGACGAAGCAAAAGAAGACAGGCACCGGAACTCAGTTTTTGATTTCCTACTTTGAGATAGGCGTTTCTCGTTTTCTTCGCTTGTCTCATTTAAACGGCGCTGTCTCATACGAGCAGCGTGTTTAGTAGGTCTACCCATATTCGCTTTTGATAAATAGATCGAAACGAATCACTAAAAAACGAAAAATAAACAAAAATTTTTTTCTTAATAAAGTTATTGTCTGTATAAGTCTAACGCTTATTTATTACTTTTTAGTGCAATTTTATCAGTCAAATTTTTTGGAGTCGGTTTTTTTATGTTACATATTTTTCAATTCAGTCGACCTTAGTATTTCCTCTTAAAAGTGACGTGCTGGTGGCATGACTGGCAAGGTAACGCAATAATATGATTATTTTTAACTAAATAGCGTAAGAGACAATTGCTGAAAAAAGGAAATAATTATCATGGCAGAGTTCACACAACGGTCCTGGATTTAAGGTCTAGACTTAAACTAGAATGAGCTATCTCAAATGTTATATTGCTACCTACATATAGTTAAACATTTAATCTTTCGTTTCTTACCTCATCTTCATCATCACTGCTTAATGCAATAATTTCAGGTATACTATCTACTATAGTAACATCGTCGTCATCATCATATCTAAAAGGCCTCTTTTCATTCGCCACTAAATTAATAACAACGTTATTTTTATGAGGTTGCGATTCATTTTCCTTCAAATCTAAATCTATAACAGGTACATTTTGACTATCAATCTTAGATTCATTCCTGCCTTTATTTTCATACTTCTCATTGGTTATATCTTTTAATGGACTGGAGAAAGGAGAGCAGGTAATTCTAGAGGTGTCATGATCAGGATCTCTTTGCAAAGCTGCAACAGACTTGTTAATACAAGCACTGACATCAGGCAGGTCATTGAGGCTACATGTTGAACCTGCATAGGAATTTGGTTTACTCTAAAAAAAAAGAAAATATAGTTACCAACAGAAGATTTTTTTTTATATTTACTAATTTCAATGATATGAATCACTTTTTACAGACCTACTCACATTTATTTTATAAATTATTATTTTGTGTGAAAGAAAATGCATTCAAATAAAAAGTTTATCATTGCAAGTTACAATTGAATTTGGTCATCACCAACACGCCGGTGAGATCTCTCAAAGAAAAAAATAAATATCGTGTTTGATTGCGTAAGTTCAATAATAACCCTCGTGATGTTTTAACCTTCAAGCTCCTCAGAAAAAGGTGTGATTCGTTGTTGTTTTCTGTTTATGCTAGATACTTGGCTCGTATGGAAGATTCGTTAAAGTAAAACCCGAAGCTGGTGTGGACTTTTATTAAGAATAAGCGAAAAGGAAATAATACATCGATTCCCTGAAAAGTGACCAATGGTCATCAAACTGCATCGAATGGGCCAGATATTTGCGATCTCTTCGCTGATCATTTCGCATCAGTTTTCAATGGGTCGGATTCACCACCCTGTACTCCAGCTGTTGCCTGTTGTTGTGATTATCTTAACTCTTTGCTGTTTACTACGGACGAAGTTTATAAGGCTTTGAAAAGACTTGATTCTACTAAGGGCGCCGGAGCGGATGGCATTTCGGCTTTGTTTGTCACTAATTGCGCGAAGGGCTTGGCATTTCCCCTTACATTAATTTTTAACAGGTCTTTATCGGATGGAGTTTTTTCTTGCACTTGGAAGAAATCACTCGTTTTGCCACTGTTCAAGAGTGGTGACAGGTGCTCTGTTAGAAGTTATAGGCCTATTTATATCATACTTGTGTTTGCAAAGGTTTTCGAATCGCTTGTTTATCCAGTTTTTTCATCTCTATTCAAACATATTATTGCTAGCCAACAACATGGTTTTGTTGAACGAAAATCTACTGCCACCAATCTTGTTTCTTTCGTCGAGGACCTTACTGAAGCTCTTGATCAAGGTAACTCAATAGATACAATATATACAGACATCAGTAAGGCATTCGATAGAGTGAATCACTTAGTACTTATCAGAAAGCTGGAAGCGGTGGGTGTATCGGCAGCTCTTTTACATTCGTGTCGATCATATTTAAAAAATCGTAGATTATCAGTCGTCCTTAAAGGATTTTTTTCGGCTTCGTTTGCGGTAACATCAGGCGTTCCTCAGGGCTCGCACTTGGGCACGTTGTTTTTTAACATCTTTGTCAACGACATTCAGTCCTGTTTCCGCTTCTCTAAATGCTACCTATACGCTGACGACCTTAAGCTTTTCAGGCCCGTCAATTCAAGCTCCGATGCTGCCTTGCTGCAGGCTGACGTTGACGGCTTGGCGACCTGGTGTAAGTGGAATGGCATGGATCTAAATGGGGACAAGTGTTTCGTGGTTTACAAGAAAAACACACACACTGGATAGATCTTATAATATAAACAGTACTACACTTTCAGAAGTTGATCAGATACGTGACTTTGGCGTTGTTCTGGACACCAAGCTCCGCTATCACGTTCATGTTGATAACATAGTTTTGTTAGGGTTAGTTTTGTTCTATGAAACTGCTAGCATTTTAGAAATCCTAAAACCAAAATCACCATTTACTCGGCTCTGGTTCGCAGTAACTTAGAATATGCCAGTGTTGTATGGAACCCAAACTACAATGTTTATATGAAGAGAATTGAAAGAGTTCAGAAACGGTTTTTATGGCATTTATCATATGGATGTAATATGGCCAAAAAGTTGCCAAATTATATCGACAGACTTCGCTATTTCAATTTACATTCACTAGAAGACCGCAGGCGTTTATTAGATCACATGTTTTTATATAAATTAGTGAATGGCATATTTGATACACCAGAGCTATTGTATAAAATCAATGTTCGCGTGCCGTCACATCTTCCCAGGTTATCCGCTTATTCACCCTTTGTAGAAAATTTTTCTCGGTCGCGTCAGGGTCGCTATTCCCCCCTGAACAGGTTGATGATGGCATACAATAGCTTGCACAAAAGCATGACGCGGGCACATTCTGCCAGACCTCTGGCCGGAATGCCGCTCGCTTATCTCTGGTCCCGTTGATGTCGACATTTTTGCCGATTCTTTGATGAGTTATAAGAAGAATGTAAAATTATCACGCGAACTTTAAATGTAATTTATTCTTTTAATAATTTAATAATCGCATGTCTCTCAAATGTATTTATCATTACTATATCGTTTTAATATTTGTTTTTTTTAATGTAATTTTAATTTTGATGGAATTCTTGACGTTTTATAATTGTATTTTAAAATCTAATGATCTAATATTTTTATTATTATTAATTTAATGTTTTGATGAAATACTTCTCAAACAATTTACTAGATTTTTATTATTTTTGATTATTATTATTATTTTTAATGCTTTCGTGTAACATCACTAATTAAGATTGCATTTGGAATGATCAACTATTATAATGTTTACTCATCAATGAATGATTTAATTTTAATCTTGTTGATGTTAATAAATAAATAAATAAACACCTCTACTTCTTCTGAGGTCACAGATCCTGCATAGGCTTTGAAAAGGTCACAATCATAAAATCGATTGTAGTTAAATGTAAGTAGATTCATCTAAAGTGTTTCATTTCATTGTAGTCTTGCATAAACTGTAGGAAACATGATTAATATTAAATTATTATTATCATTTTTATTTATGTGTACTACTTACTTCATCAGACTGTATAAAGTCAGATTCATCACTGTCATTGTCCTTAGGTATTACACCCATAATACTCATTCGCGTCGCCCGCGACATCACCATTTGATCCTCATCAAGTCCATCATCCTCGTCACTAACTTCATCTTGATCACCATCTTGTCTTTTATTGCTTATTTCATGCTCAACGTCACTTTGATTACTTTCATTATGTTTACTAACTTCGTTTGATGAACCTTTCAGACTATTTTTCCTATCACGTTCATCAGATCTCTGTTCTTCATCACTTCCAGTAACATCGTCTTCACTGTCATTACTTATTTCGTCACTATAACGAATAACATTTTTAGCACCATCTATTTTCAAGGGTGTGTCTTTTAAGCAGGCAACTTTTCTATTCTTGTCATGTTCAATAACTATGGAGTTTTCAGTGTCGGAGTCCATAAGGATCATGCGCTTCTTAGATTTCAGTTTTGCTGCGTACAAGCTTGTATTTCCTTTACTGGATTTTGATTTAGGATGACGCTTCCTTGGCACAATTTCAGGTGACCATTGTCCTATCATTACAAAAACATTTTTATGAATAATTGATACAAAATGATACAAAGAAAAAGTTCTAGTTTAAAATTATTATAAAAATTACCTTCATCTGATGAGCTTAATATGACTCTGGTTGGTGATGTCTTAGACTGTGTTCTTATACTGCCCCTTTGGCTGGAGTCTACAAAATGATTACGAAAGGTGTACTATGAAATGTATCATGCATGGTATGATCACATTAAATAAGCAGCTGCCATTCAACTGAGGTTGTAGTACTTTTTAAAAACATTTTGGTGTAAGGCACATAGTGTGAAATAATTTAAGGAGTACAATTACATTATACTTTCTATTTACAGCACAGCTAGGGTTGGCTGGAAGCAATCTCTTTTAAAGATGTTAAGGTATTGTATATATAATGTGTAATTCAAAATGTTATTTTTTATGTCAGAAGCCTGCTTATCAGACTATCCAAAACTGTCAAACTTCTACCATAATAACCGCCTTACAAATAAACAAAGATTAAGGTCCGAATAGTTATTCTGTGTTTTGTTCCTGTCACGTAAACGTCATTTCAAATTAGAGTAAGAGGCAAAACACGGAATAACTATTCGGACATAATTCATTGTTTATTTGTAAGGCACTAAATGTTCAACCATATGACATAGACCAGGGGTCACCAATTAGTTTCGCTCGGGGTCTGTTTTAAGAAATGAAATTACCATCGCGGTCCGCACAACATTTTATAGAAAAAATATTTATCGCGTGATTACCCACCGCTCTCGCGACGCCCCGCGCGTTTTCCCACCGCGACAATCAACGCTTTCGCAATCCGCGAACTCTAACTTCTAGCTTGTTAGCTCGTTACTTCGCCCGGCCGTTTTCGAATTGACGTCAACAAAGATAGGGGTATACATTTTTATTAAATTATGTACTCTGTAGTGCAAGTTGCTGTGTTCTCGCGGTCCGCACAAAATGGGTCGGCGGTCCGCTATTTGGCGACCCCTGACATAAACATAAAGTTTGAATCCTTTTGAGGATTTAACAGTTTGTGGTAGGTTAACCTTTTCACCGCCAACAACTTCTATAGAAGTTCGAGATTTTCGTGCCGTCCACGCCAGCACTTCTATAGAAGTTCTTCATTATACCTACTTTAATGTTATACATTTATACGTTTGCGTACAGCGGGACATCGCGTGCAGGATAGATGGGCGGTGAAAAGGTTAATGTGCAAGTGTGTGTACCATAAAGGATTAATTAATATATATTTCACAGCACATAAGCGCGACGCATGGAAGTCCCTACTGCAAGCCCTAGGTCCCTGATGAGGAATCACAGGAGTTCACCATCATCATCATCTTATTGAAATGAAACAACTTTTACGGATCTACTCGCGTTTATTTTACACATTACTTATTTAATGTTTATCTTACTTAATTTATACAACTTGTTGATTTGCATTCACGCCATATTCATAGCAGCAGTCGTATTGCTTATACTTATTACAAATAAATTATAAAAAGAATATGAAAAAATAATAATCATATTTTCAAAATCTGTAAATACGAATCGCACGTCTGCGTAGCACTAAAAAATAAACGCTCGTTCGCGTACGCCCGCTCACCCGACCACGAGTAGGTAGCAACAAGCTCGAGCTTCGCGGCGCGCCCGCAGCTTTGTCGGCGCGGTGAGCGCCGGCGGCCGGCGGGCGGCGGGCGCACGCCGCACGCATCAAAGCCAGTGTGCCGCGCAACCCCGAACGAGTGACACATTTCTTAGCCCTAGCGAATTTGGAGCGAAACGTGTTCTTAGGTGTGTTGTTTGTGTGTGTAAAAAAAGTAAAATGACGGAAAATTATTCTAACGTAGAACTTGTGGAGATGGTGCGATTATACGCAATTAGTGGGAACAGTCTACGTCGAGCCGTGGTCATGTTTGTGGAAATGTTTCCAAACAGACCAACTCCATCGCGCGAGGTAATGCTTGCTGCCACGCAACGACTGAGGGATCATGGCCAGTTCAACGTTCCTCGACATGCGCAGGGTCGCGGCAGTGTGGGCCTCTCAGTCGATTTGCAAGAGCAAATACTCGAATACTTCGAGAGGGAACCACGTGCCAGTACTCGTGATGCTGGCCGCCACTTCAATGTCCACCACACAACAGTCTGGCGGCTTCTTAAGTCGGAGCAACAGCACCCGTTCCACTTCAGAAGAGTTCAAGAATTGAACGAGCAAGATCATGCCGCCCGGGTCACTTTTTGTCACTGGGTACTAGAACACCGAGAAGCCAGCATTCTATGGACGGACGAGTGTATGTTTACGCGCATCGGTGTTTACAACGTCCACAATGAACATTGGTGGGCTCACCGCGAACAGAACCCGCATAAGACCAAAAAAGATTCGTTCCAGCATAGGTTTAGCATCAATGTGTGGGCTGGCATTGTTGGTGGACATTTACTCGGGCCCTATTTCATCGAGGGTTATCTCAACAGCAACTCGTATTTGCAACTTTTGCAGCACGTAGTTGACGTAATGCTTGACGACGTGCCACTAGCTCTTCACCGGAATCTCTTTTACCACCAGGACGGGGCGCCTCCGCATTATGGACGCCAAGTGCGCGATTATTTGGACGAAGTGTTCGGAACCGAGTGGATTGGTCGAGGTGGGCCAGTGCCCTGGCCTCCGAGGTCGCCAGACTTGACTCCTTGTGACTTTTATTTGTGGGGAGACATAAAAAGAATGGTTTATAAAGACGAAATCACGAGTGTTGTGCAGTTAAAACAAAATATTTTAATGGCTTTTGAGAGTGTAAGGTCAAATCGTAGTGTGCTGCAAAAGTTACCTAGAAACTTAAGGCGCCGTGCTCATTTGTGCATAGAAAGTGAAGGTGCCCACTTTGAGCAGTACCTGCGAGTATCTTAAACATGATCAGTAAGTACCTAATAATAGTTTATTGCAACAAAGTATACTTATGCGTAAGAGTAAGCCACTTTACCACAGAATACATAATAGTACCTACAAGTTTACGTAAGTTCATCGACTTAATGTCCGCCCGCTGCGCTCTTATGTACCTACTACGGTCTGCACCCCTATTCTCGTCAGTCGACGGTCGCTATTCTAATTTACAATGAGATCATTTTATTAATCAATCGGTTCCTTATTACTTTCTCCGTGTTATAAGTATTTTTTAATCATTAAGTGTACCAATTACGATCAGCTGTAAATTTATGGCGGGAATGCAAATCTACAACCTGTATTATATAACATTAAATAAGTAATGTGAAAAATAAATGCGAGTAGATCCGTAAAAGTTGTTATACTACTACTTATTTAATGTTTATCTTATTTAATATATATCATTAAATAAGTAATGTGTAAAATAAACACGAGTAGATCCATAAAAGTTGTTTCATTTCAATGTGTAGTGTTCGCCTAAACTTTAAAACAATGTGATCATCATGTTATATTTATTAATTTGTTGCTACTAATATAATTAAGCTTACTATAATGAAATAACTGTTATAAATGCTTACAAAGTAGAAGATTTACTTTTTTAAATTATATATATTTAAATACATTGAAGTTTAACAGTGCGCATGCTGGATTTAGAAACTTGTATTTCAAGTAAATATAAATTAATGTTAAGTAACACCAATAATTTTATTTTATTTCTAGGTATTTCTTAGTTAAGTAAGATAGTTTTGGTGTAGCAGTTGTAAGGTATTATCTATAAGAACTATGGGTTACTGACCATCATCACTACTTCTCACAGCCGGCTTCAATATATAATTGCCTTGTCCACTTTCGTTTTCATCTTTGTCAGTTTCTAAAGGAAAGATAAGTGTCAGGGTAGGCTTGAGTAAATAAAAGACATCCATGTAGCAAAAATAACACAACCCATAGGGTAAATTGAAGAAGAAAAACATTTATTGACATTAAATTGGGGATTTATGCATTTTTATGCCTTTTAATGCCACACTTACATGGTAACCTTGTTAAAATTGTATTGTATTGTGGATTGTGGATTGAAACAAAAAGTATAAATATTTCAGAGTTGCAATTAGGTATTAATATACAATATGTACTAACCGTCTGGAGCGGAGTCTTCAGACTCTGCCACAAAGACAGTGTGATTATTTACAGTTTGTTTCTTTTGAAACACGAAAGAATCTTCCACAACAAGACTATTATCAATAATTTCTGTGTCTGAATCACTGTCAACACCGGTTTTATCACGGTATTCGAAAAACGAATTTTCCATGGTTACAATGCACTGTTATTTAATTTCTAAATAAAGTAATACAACTAGCTCTGTTTATTTCGGATAGACAATTTGAAATCAAAAATGTCGTTTTGTTGACGTTTCGTTTTTGCTGTTTGCGTTTGGTAGTCACTAGTCTAGTGTTCTTTAAAAATGTAGTTCATTGTTTTATTTGATCATTGTTGTTTTTATCAAAAACCCTTAACATTTATTTTGTAAACTATTAAACTGTACCATCCATCCATAAAATCTACAGAATAAAATCGCGTAAATCGTATACAATATTTTTTTTTTATGTATTTTTAGTAGAAGGAAGCAAATGAGCAGGCGGGTCGGGTCACCCCTAGTATCATGCTTCCACATCCAACATGTTTTCTTTATGGCGGCAGTACACTCTCGTCCGAGAGCTCTCGCCCAGCCTCGCCCGAATGTCTCGCGCGACAGCCCCATGCACGAGAGCGACCCTGTACATTCTCGCGTCTTCAGTCGCAGTTGTGAACGCCGAGAGGATGGACGTAGACATTGCGTCGCACGTCGACGTCTTTACGTGTAGCATAGTTTTTAATTTATACAAGGTATCTATTCTATGGGCCTCTTTGTATTTTACCATCATGTACACTGTTTTGTTGCCTGAAATAAATAAATCTATTCTATTCTATTCTATTGAGATTGCTGCTGCCGTTGCCTTGTGTGCCATCACTTTTTACAAATACCTATTAATTGCACACACAAAAAAAAATAATATGATATGGCGTAAGCGGCGATGGTGGATGGTCTAAAGGACTAAAGACGCAAGAGTGTACTTGGGTGCGCTCGTCTGGTCTCGCGAGGGAGAGCGAGGCCCTTTGACTCGTGCGCAAAAAACCGACACGGGACCGAGAGCAGGCGAGCGACAGCGAGACAGCCCGAGAGGTAGCGAGAGCTCCCTGTACACTCTCGCACTCGGCCTGTCTCGTGGTGTCTCGGCGAGAGTGTACTGCCGCCATTATGGGTCACCCTGGAGTAGCAATCACCGATTCACCGTCGCCTAAAATTTATAAATAAGGAAGAGCATCTTGATCTTCATCAGACGACGACCGACATTGTCTCGAGTGCCTTTGTACTCTGACATGTCTCTGGCATGTCACCCTGGTGGGCTTATTGAATATCATGCCAGAGTCATGCTATATGCCAGTGGGCAATCACGTTACTGTCACGTTGCTTAGATGGGCACAGCGCCACCAGGGTGACATGCCAATGCCAGAGACATGTCAGAGTACAAAGGCACTCGAGACAATGTCGTCGTCTGATGAAGATCAAGATGCTCTTGCTTATTTACAAAACGGACAAAGACACGCTTCTGGGTGCATCCAATGTGGAAAAAAAAGTTATAAACTGGTGGGATGTCCCCGCGAGCACGGATCTTTTATCGACTGATAAAGTGACATTAGACGATAAAATTTGACAGTTCAAGTCGACAAATTAACATCGGCAGCATGGGACTTGCTTTATCGACCCGTAGATATAATCGGTAAATTTTATCTATTTAGTTTAAAAGCTAGCATGGGACACGAATATAAGAATATTTCTTGTGGATAAATTATTTGCTCCATGCTTTTGTAAAAAACCGTCAGCAATTAGAGCCCTTTCAGCAGCGGTGCTGGGAAATCGAATGTAGATGAGCAAAAGACGACGCACAATAGCTTCAGAGACCTCCTTCACAAGTTTGCTAACTGTGCATTGTCCTAACGCCAAGTTATATTCTTGCCTAATGCTGCTAGTGAGGATCGGCAAAAAGTAGATTGTTGAGGTTAGAATAAAAATATGAAATAGGAAAGAAAAAACTAAATTCCTGCTACTTACAACAACATGGACGGGCAATCCGTTTGATCTAATCCGTCGGATGGCGCCCCAAATGCTTTCGATAACCACAAAAGCTAATTCTCAGTATATGCGAAATAACCTCATGAATCAGAATCTACTAAATCCATGGAGTTGTTTCTCTGCCTCAGATGTCGCTGTTGCGTCTCTTTTGCAACCAGCAAAAGGTGCCCGAAATTCATTTTTCACGACCGCCCAAGAAAAGTGTAATATTTAGTAACTTTCCAATGGCGTCGAAAGCGTCGATAACTTTATCTAACAACTTTTAGATGCCGATAAATTTATCTACATATCGATATAATTTATCCACAAGAAATGTCGTGTTCGAGTCCCATGCTAGCTTTTAAACTAAATAGATAAAATTTACCGATTATATCTACGGGTCGATAAAGCAAGTCCCATGCTGCCGATGTTAATTTGTCGACTTGAACTGTCAAATTTTGTCGTCTAATGTCACTTTATCAGTCGATAAAAGATCCGTGCTCGCGGGGCAGTTGTTATGAAAGAATTAAATAGATACCCTGATAGGTTTAAAACATTTTATAGAATGAAGAAAGAAACTTATTTTGTTATACTAGAAAAATTGAGACCTCATTTACATAAACAGTGGACCATTTAGGGAACCAGTAAGCCCAGAAGAACGATTGCTTGTAACGTTAATGTATTATAAGCTAATATAATCATATAGACACGGTCTTTCTTGAATTAATTGAATAAACTTTATATTAAATTCTAAATCGTCCTTCATGTTTCGTGTTGCGCGTCACTTGATTGTGTCACTAAGACCTGCGCTCGCTGAGTGTGTGCCACAAGTATATACAATTTTCTTGCTTTCTTCAAATGGTGTGTGCGAGGCGGTCGTAACGACGGACGCGACTCCTAATTTAACACGTATAACTACTAAAATAAACACTGTCAATGAAAATGTACTAAAATAAGCAATAACGCTATAAAAATAGAATTATATGCAATTGCATATGCAAACATGCAATTGCATATAATCCGATGTCAAGCATCACAATTACCATCATCAGATATTATTTTTATTTTGTTAATATACAGTAATAACTAGATCCCTTTGCTTTCCGTATGGGTGATTTGACTTTTGACTTGTTGACTGACAGTGACAGAGACTTCTTGGCAGGAATGTGAAGAGTCATATCTGCGGTTTTGTTTTTAGAAATTGAATTGAATTGTTTTATTTTCTAAAATTTCGAAATAATGGTGGATTATTAACCATTAACCCCCTTACAAATAAACACTATTTAAGCATTTATTTAGTTAATCATTGTTTTGTCTCTTTTTCTCAAATTGAGAACGACGTTTGTGTGACGTTGACAAAACAATGATTAACTAAGTAAATGCTTAAATAGTGTTTATTTGTAAGGGGGTAAGTGTTCGTGAGTGTGCATGAGTGTTGGCAAATGAAACAAAACAGTGCAACGGCACTTTTCAAATTCTCTCAAGAATTCCGCGTGAGGACTTAGTAAAGCCCCACATCTTTACTAAGATACTCGAGGGGTTTGGGGGGTATATTATTTTCACTTCTCATTTCTATTATCATTCATCATCATCCTATATAGTTTATCTACTAATGAATTTAAGAAACTAATGACATGGCAGCATGGTCTATGATCTTAGCCGGTTCCTTAGGGAACAAACAACAAAAAAATGACAATGACAGTGACATTGGCTGACAGTTAATTCATAAAATTTTAGGCTTGTGTGATGGATGGATGAGCGCTGTTGTTATTATACGTTTTGTTTTCATTCTAATTTGAATGCAGTTTTCTTAGAGAAAATTTGAATCACTCTTTGTTATATAATACAATTTAAAGATGACGGAAGTACAGCTGCAAGAGTTCAAATTGGACCCTGATTCTGAATTACGTTTTGAAGTCGAGTCTAAAAACGAGAAAGTAGTTTTAGAAGTATTGTATCAATGTTTACGCTATTAACTATAGATAATTCAGGTGTATTAGAATTTACCTTATGACCTATAATTCTTATGTTCAGGTCAAGAGCGGATATGCGGAATTATTTGGCACAGAGCTAGTAAAAGGGAAGCCGTATGAGTTCCATACTGGTGCTAAAGTCGCTGTATTTACGTGGCATGGCTGCACTGTGGAATTGAGAGGACGCACTGAAGTCAGCTATGTTGCTAAGGAGACTCCAATGGTAAATATTAAAAAAACCTAATAATAACTTAGTATGAATAGGAAGTCAATCATAATAGTTTCATATTACACTGCTTCTTACAGGTTGTATATTTAAATGTACACGCTGCTCTGGAACAGCAGCGAGTAGCAGCAGAACAGGAAGGCACCCGAGGACCAGTAACAATGGTGGTGGGTCCTGGTGACGTGGGCAAGTCCACATTGACCCGGATATTGCTCAACTACGCGGTCAGGATGGGCAGACGGCCCATATTTGTGGACTTGGATGTTGGCCAGGGAAACATCAGCATTCCAGGAACAGTTGGTAAGCTGCACAAAATGTTGGAAATAAGGGTAGTGTCATTGCTTGAAGAAAAATAAATCATATCACAACAATATTGAATAGAACCTAAAAGATTTGCATATTTTATTAGGAAAATCTACAGCTTTTTCGCAAACACATTATTACATATTGTTAAGACACTTAAGCCAATTAAAGAATTCCAAAACCTAGTCTAATTCATTAACTAGCATATTATTATAAGATGTGATTTTCAAAAGATCATTAAACAAGTGTTTATATAAAATATATTAACAGTTTAAAAATTACAAAGTCTGAAAGTGGTCTGAAATTATCATGTCTTTAGAAAAAAAAAACATATAACTCAGATAATATTTTTTAATGAAATACAACTTTGTACCAGGTGCTACATTGGTAGAGCGACCAGCTTCCATAGAGGAAGGATTTAGTCAGCAGGCACCCTTAGTATATCATTTTGGTCACAAAGCTGCCAGCGAAAACCTGGAGCTGTACAACACAATTGTCACCAGGCTAGCTGAAGTAGTCACCGAGAGATGTGAAAACAACAAGAAAGGTATTAAATGATTTTAAATTTACTTAACAGTATCTAGGGTCCAAGAAGTAGTGTCCAGCGTTCGCCTCCACCTAGAAGTAAAAGAGTTCTTGGAGCACCCGAATCACCACCATGTAAGTTCCGCGATTTTAACTAAATACCTAGTTTTTTAACAAAGTTTTTTGACTTAAAACTTTTTTTATGGAAATGAAATGAAAAAAAAAATACAGGTTAAGCACAATAGTGCACTTATGAAAAACGAGAACATGTCTTAAAAATAAAAAAAAATATATAAAATAACATGAGTTCAGTGGTAAGTAGGTATTATGATCACAAACACTTCTGTATTAGATAGGTCGCTTGCACAAAAGATCCCAATGGGTCGAAGTGTTACTGGGAGGTGGAAACCTCGGCAGGCCCCACTAAGATAAGATAAGATAGGTCGCTATTCTGCTTGTTTGGAAAAAATCAGGCATGCACCTTAACTATTCGAGTCATGATGACCAAAACTTTATTTAACTTGAAATTTTTTTTTCTCCTATCTATCCTGTCTATCCTAAAAAATTTGTAGTTTAAAAACTACTGAAAACCGCGAAACATACATGGGGGTGATTCGGTCGCCACTAGAGCTCCTCTACCTCTTGGTTTCCGCTTGACTATACTTCTTAGGACACCTTGTATTAAAAAAAAATCTATTGACATGGAAAACTAAATGATAGAGTTTTGAGTTCATATAACAATAATAAAAACAAGTAACTATTGATATCGTTGCCAGACTTATCTTTACAGAGGAGGAAGAGTGGAAGGATGGGGTTGCACAAAAGATCCCAATGGGTCGAAGTGTTACTGGGAGGTGGAAACCTCGGCAGGCCCCACTTAGATAAGATAAGATAAGATAACTCTTGATATAGTTAATTAATAATTAATGAATTTATTTCAGCATCAACATCGGGAGTGATAATAAACACCTGTGGATGGATCAAGGGAGCCGGCTACAAAGTACTTACGCATGCTGCACAAGCATTTGAAGTAAGCATAACTAAAGATTACTTTTTAATCCTTGTTTAGGAACAGAAATCTTTCACCACCACCAAACAAAGAAAGCAAACAAAGTGACGCAATATATGCGCAATCCATAACGCTTGCATCATTTTCTATGCCACAGTGACAAAACTAACTTCTGTATACATCCCAATTTAAAAATAATCTCACAAATTAGTTCATACTTAAAAAAGAAATAGTTTATTAATAATAGCACACTCAAGTATATTTACGTTTTGCATAAAGGTAAAATACGTTTACAATATCTATACATATAATAAAGCTAAAGAGGGTCGAAAGTCTGTACATGGAAGATATTCGAAAAATAGTTGGCTGGGGATACTTAGAATAGTCAAAGTCAAAGTCAAAGTCAAAGTCAAATATTCTTTATTCAAATAAACTTTAGAAAAGTGCTTTTGAATCGTCCATAATTATTTTACCTACTACCCATTCAGGACGTCTATATTTTAGCTGTGGAGAAGAATGGGCGCAAGAAACTCCACAGCTTTAATTCAATATGTAACGACATACAAAATTATATGCCGTTACGTTACCAAGTTATACAAGTTTAAAAAAAAAAATCTTAACAATATTTTGGATTAGAAATAGATTGGAGCATTTTAAACCCATGCTGTTTTGTCTTCAATGTAATCAGACACTCTATAATAAGCTTTTTTATAAAGCTTTTCTTTAATAGCGATTTAAAATTTATTAATTTCTAGTGTTTACATTGTGAATATCACTGTTTTTAGAAAAAGTTTCAATATTTTTATATACATACATTAGGTTCTCGTAAATATATTGTGATGCAACTGTCATTATATTAATATCTTTAAATCTCTCCCTAAGAGAATTACCAGCTTTTAGATTATAAATTGCTCGAATAGCCCGCTTCTGCAGCACAAAGATAGTTTGAATATCGGCAGCATTGCCCCACAGTAAAATGCCGTACGACATTACGCTATGGAAATAACTAAAGTAAACAAGTCTAGCTGTTTCAATGTCAGTGATCTGACGAATTTTCATTACTGCATAAGCCGCAGAGCTCAGTCTACTCGACAATTTATCTATATGTGGGCCCCACTGTAGCTTTGCATCCAACGTAATGCCTAGAAACACTGTGGTGTCCACAAGGTCCACATTGTTATCTTTAATTCTTACACTGGTTTTTACCTCCTTAACGTTGGGTAATACAAATCTTATACATTTGGTTTTTTGTTCATTTAATAGCAAATTGTTAACATATTGTTAACATGTTGCATACTTGTTTATTGCACCACAGCTAGGGTTGGCTGGAAGAGATCTCTTCTAGAGATAAGCTCACCCTTGTATATGTCCTGTGTAACGTGTGTTTAAATGTAATTTATTTGTACAATAAAGGATTAATTAATTAACACTAAACCAATGAACTATCTTTGAGACAGCATTGTTCACATCGTCATCAATCGGCTGTCGTCGTTTCACTTTGAATAAAAGTGAGGTATCATCTGCAAACAATACTATCTCATGTTTGTCTTTTACAAAGTAAGGCAAGTCGTTAATATAAATTAAAAATAAGAAAGGACCAAGAATTGAACCCTGTGGAACTCCCATTGTAACCACCGATCCCGAAGATCTTTTACCGTTAACATCAACCCTCTGAACCCTATCACTCAAATATGAGATAAGAAGATTCAGTGATGCATCTCTAATTCCATAGTGGTAGAGCTTCCTGACCAGGGTTTCATGTAAAACACAATCAAAGGCCTTGGATAAATCACAAAAAACCCCTACGGCATCGTGTGAATCCTCCCAGGCATTAAATATTTGAAGTAAAAGCTCAACACCAGCGTCAGTAGTCGAGCGAGCGAATAGATAACAGAATGCGTTCCAACAGTTTTTAGAATTTTTGTCTGTTTATTTGACCGCGCATCACGTGAAAATGGCTAAACGGATTTGGATGAAACTTTGCACATAGACAGAGCATGACCCGGATTAGGATATAGGATACTTTTTATCCCGGTAACAGGTTCCTGTGGGATAGCGTAGTCTTCGCGAACGAAGTCGCGGGCGACAACTAGTATATAATAAAAACGTATGTAAGTATATATATATACGTAAAATACGTATTTATAATTGAAACATCAAAATAATAAATAAATCATTCTTTGCAAGCTAAGTACTAACCTTTTACAGTGGTGACTATACTTTTTTAACAACTACCTTCAGAGCAAGTAGACGTGTGCTAACGATATTTAAAAAATATTTTAATAATTAAATTAGTCTTCATCGTTAAATATATTATATTGTGTATTAAATACAACATTACCAACTGCAGTGGACGTAAAAAGTCCTTAAAAGCATCTGAAAAAGCAACCTGCTCTCGTGCGCTGTGTGCTAGGCAGTACCATTTTGCTTGTGTAAATCTTTCCTCGGATGGATACAAAAGAGTGCAATCCTGGGTGTGCCCCCTGTGTGTCAGCAAGCAGCCGAAACCTGGCGACAACACCGATACTCCAATCAAGACAGGCACTGGTCTCGTCTCAGACGACCCTGGACGTAATCATAAGAAGAGGTACTCCAACTTCAACCGCTTCCCAGGAAGGATTGATTGTGCTACCCCTATCAAGACATACGGTGAAAAGACGCTTTCGCTCAACATAGGGTTACGACGCCCCTACCGCTGGACTTTTATTATCGCAGACATAAATATGTCAATATTGGGCGCAGATTTTTGGAACATCACAAACTTTTAGTAGATATTCATGGCATGAAATTGATTGATAAACTAACACAATTATCAACTCCAGCCACTGTTTCTCGAGCGGAAGGATATAGCAGCGTCACTACTATTAACTCCCGCCTTCCGGATAGCGTTAGGCGGATCATTGAGAAGTACGCAGACGTGACCCGCCCGACAGCATTTAAGTGCAAACCAAAGCATGGAGTGCAACATCATATTGTAACGGAAGGCCCTCCAGTATATGCTCGTGCGCGACCTCTACCCCCGGATAAACACCGGGTGGCCAAGAAAGAATTTCAAACAATGATGGAGATGGGAATATGTAGACCATCCAAAAGCCCCTGGGCCAGTCCTCTGCATATAGTGAAGAAAAAGAATGGCGACTGGCGACCGTGCGGCGATTATCGCATGCTTAATAAAGCCACAGTTCCAGACAGATATCCCTTACCAAGGTTAACAGATTTCACGTACGTCGCACAAGGAAAGTCTTTATTTAGCTAAATTGATATTAAAAAAGCTTTTCATTGCATTGAGGTTGCAGACGTAGAAAAAACAGCGATAATTACTCCATTTGGACTATTTGAGTTTCCCAGAATGCCGTTTGGTCTATGTAATGCTGCACAGACATTTCAAAGGTTTATGAATTCAATATTTGGCGACTTAGAGTTCGTGTTTGCCTACGTAGATGATTTACTAATCTGTTCTACAGAATCAATGCATGAGAAACACTTGGAGATTATATTTAAGCGATTTCAAGAGAACAGCATTACAATAAACTTGGAAAAGTGCGAATTTTGGAAGAAAGAATTGGATTTTTTGGGCTACCACATTTCAAGCAATGGTATCAGCCCCACAAGTGAGAAAGTGCAGGCGATCAAAGATTTTCCTAAACCCAAAACCATTAAGGAGCTTAGAAGATTTTTGGGCATGGTCAATTTTTATCGAGGAAGCCTACGTTTAGCTGCCCAACATCAAGTTCCTCTCAACAACTATTTAAAGCAAACAAAGAAAAACGACAATTCCGTTATTCAATGGACGAAGGAAGCGGAATCGGCATTTTCGAGTTGCAAACAAAACATTCTGGATGCCGCAATTTTGACAATTGTATGGGCGCCGTGCTCCATCAAAAATGTAAACAAGGTTGGAAGCCGCTAGGATTTTACTCAAAAGCATTTACTACAGCTCAGATGAAGTATTCAACCTACGACCGGGAGCTGCTAGGAATTTTTGCAGCAGTCCGATATTTTCAACGACTACTAGAAGGTCGGCAATTTATTATTTACACGGATCATAAACCGTTGGTTCATTCATTTTCAAAAAAGCCGTCACTAAATGACACACCACGTAGAGTGAGATACTTGGAATACATTTCGCAATTCTCTACCGATATACGTCACATTAGCGGTCACGACAACGTAGTTGCAGATGCACTCTCAAGGACAGTTGATGAAATAACTATACCGTCCAACATAGATTACAAAGAGTTGTCTATTAAACAAAAGTTAGATCCCGAGCTCCAAGAACTTATTAAAAATCCGAGATTAAAAATGATTTTGGCCACATCAAATAAACACGGAATACCGGTGTATTGCGACGTTTCTACGGGAAAAACAAGACCGTTCTTACCTCAGGAATTTAGAAAGACCGCATTTGAAGGAATACATTATTTAAACCATCCCGGAAAAAATACATCGAGAAAAATGATTAATACAAAGTTCATTTGGCCTAACATGAATACGGATATAAACAAATGGTGTGAGTCATGTTTACAATGTCAACGCTCAAAGGTGCTTAGACATACAAATTCGCCACTAGGAAAGTTTATGCCTGCTCAACGTTTTGCTCACGTTCATTTAGACATTGTAGGACCGTTACCTGTATCTTAGAATAACAGATATTTAATCACGATGATTGACCGATGCACTTCATGGCCCGAAGTTTTTCCAGTTGAAGACATTACATCCGAATCAGTCGCACGTCACGTTTACGGAGGATGGATATCGCGATTTGGATGTCCTGAGAAGATCACAACCGATCAGGGGAGACAGTTTGAGTCAAACCTTTTCAAAGAATTAGCCAAGCTAATGGGTATTCATAAGATACGAACTACTCCATATAATCCCAAGGCGAATGGCATGGTGGAACGTTTACATCGAACGCTAAAGACAGCATTGATCGCAAGAGGCAATACAACCAACTGGATGGAAGAGTTACCAACCGTTTTATTGGGACTTCGTGCTTGTTTTCGTCAAGATACTGGTTTCAGTGCCGCCGAATTGGTATATGGCGCCACGATTAAACTACCAGGAGAATTTTTTGGTTGCGAGCAACGGGAAACGTTTAACGATTTCGTTACCAATCTGAGAGAAAATATTACAAAAGCAATATCTATTCCCAAAAGAGAGAGCTCGAATAATAATACTTTCGTTCATCCTCACTTGTCAAAATGTTCACATGTGTACGTGAGATGTGATCGTTTGCGTCCTAGTCTTAGTCCTCCATACGATGGTCCGTATCAAGTCATTGACAGAAGTGATAAAAATTTCGTAATATTGCAAGGCGACAAACGCGTAAGAATCTCTATAGACAGAATCAAACTAGCGTTCGTACTGAAAGCCGATCAAGAACCACTGACAAAGCAGATAGTAAGCACACGACCAGATAAGAACGTGATCACACGAGCCGGTCGTATTTCTCGACAGCCTGTAAGATTCGCTTTATAATCACGTTCCCAAGAGTGTTATAAGTCGCACCTATCATATTATGTCACACATTTACGTTCAGAATAAAGAAGTATTATCGGCACTAGCAGACAGAACAAGACGCGGAATCAGCATTATTCATTTACGCGCAGTCTGCAAGGTTGCAATTATTATTACTATACCACTAAGTTATTGTTCGTAATTTTAATTAGGGTTCTATGCATTGTTTTTATTAATGTTATTTTGTATTATATATATTATTATTTATTTTTTTTTCTAAGGGGGAAGTAATGTGCCGTCAGCACAATATTCATAGCACGTAATGTTCGTGATATTTAATAGAGATAATTAATAACGTGATTTAATATAGAGACATGTTATGTAAATTAAGCAAAACTCATTAGTTCCTGTTTCGTGACTTTCAACAGTCAACCTATCTCCCCCGCCAATTTCTTTGTTTATAGATTAATATATATACTTGTATTTTTAGTTATTAAAACTAGTCAGAAATTATACTCCGATACATTAACCAGTTGTGTTATTATTTAACTACGGGAGCCCTGCAACAATGATCATTCCCGAGGCGTCGCTGTTGGGAATTAACCAGGGAGGGCACCCGGATTTAGTAAGCATAATCAAGCGTGAAGTTTCAAATGCTGTTCGGAGTATGGTCATACCTGAGTTCCAAACACTAAGAGAGCAGATGAGCACCTTAGAATCATCCGTTAAGTATCTCAGCTCCCAATACGACGATATGATGAAATTCTACTCATCTACAAAAGCTGACATTGCCACTCTAAAGGAAGAAAATAAGCAGATGCATGAGAACATTAATTCGCTATTAGCAAGAACGAAGCATCTAGAGGTTGAACATGCGCGGCAGGAGCAATGGTCCAGGCTTCAGAACATTGAAGTAGTCGGCGTCCCCGAGTCGAAAGACGAATCAACCGTCGACCTTATCGTCAAGATTGCCGCTCAAACTGGAGTCTCCATGCAGAGCAACGACGTCGAATACGCACACCGTGTGAAGCCACGGCGCCCAGTCAGCGGCACCATGAGCCGAGCCATCATCGTCCGCTTCAGGCAGCGCGCCACAAAGGACACTATCGTCGCAGCCGCCAGGAAGCATCGGAATATTACTAGTAGGCAGCTCGGTATGGGAGGTGAAAGTAAAAATATTTACATTAACGAACACTTAACCAAGGAAAACAAACAATTACTAAAAGCTTGCAAAACTAAAGCATCTGAATTTAATTTTAAACATGTCTGGACAAAAAACTGTCGTATGCGGAAGACCGATACTTCACCTCCCATCCCGATCATAAGTTCAAAGGATCTGGACAAATTACACTAAATAACTTTGCAACAGATAAAATTCAAAAAACTTTATTTATATACAACACAACCTTATTATATACTCCAAAACATTCACAATCTCAACGCTCACATTTTTACAACACTATATACTTTGATACATCTTATATTATTGATCACTCCTACATAATAATAACAACTCAATACCTTAATTTCAACATCACTTTTTACGTTTATATTAACACTGCGTATTACATACCTATAACCTGTAAAATACTTTTAAACATACATAACCGTATCACTTTTTTGTGTGATCAATGTAATTATTTCTTACCGCTATTTACACAAGACAGACTGACCGAGTTTTTACTTCAGTATAAGACGTTTATTTACACGTTTCACTGCCTTAATCCACGGAACTAAACTCCAATAAATTACAAATATTATATCAAAACGTACGCGGTCTCAGAACGAAGACGTATGACTTTTACAATAATGTATTATTGAGCGATGCAGACATCATTCTTATCACCGAGACTTGGCTATGTGAAGGTATTCTCAACTCCGAATTATGTGACAATAGGTACGATGTGTTCCGCCGCGATCGTGGCTCGCTCGGAGGAGGGGTTATGGTAATGAGTGCAGCGCGGCTTAGTGAGCGGGTGCGCCCCGAATGGCAACGCGACGATCTTGAATGCCTGTGGATGACTGTGCCGCGGCATGCGCTCAAGGCTACATCGCCGGGCCCCACCGCCGGCGGCGCTTCGACCCGTTCAAGTTACGATCTTCACATCGGTGTCGTCTATTTGCCACCCGACAAACACATACCTATTCGCGTGCGGGCGTTGCTTGACATTTTAGCTAAAATCACTGATATGTATCCCAATGACAGCATACTTTTGGCGGGAGATTTTAATTTGCCTTCTATAAACTGGACATCGGGTGACCCGATTGTTTTACGGAAGGGCTCTGTCGATGCCCAGAACTGTTCATCTTCACTTATAAACGAAACTTCTTATGCAGGCTTCACTCAATAAATAACTTAGTCAATTCAAGTCAAAACACTCTCGATTTAATCTTTGCTAACTTTTCTTTAGGCTTGCAAAAGGCACATAGCCCACTTGTACAGGAAGATAAATACCATCCATCGGTATTATTAGATGCGACCGATATTTTGTTACCCCCTTTAAAATCAGTGCCACGGAAAATTTCCTTATTTCGAAGGGCGGACTACTCAACAATAAACAATTGCTTAAAGGATTTCGACTGGTCCAAGTTGCTTACATATTGTAGCATTGAGGAAGCTGTACATAACCTTTATTCTATACTTTATGATATCATCGGAAAGTATGTGCCGCAGGTAACTAAATCTAATACTTACGTTTATCCGGCCTGGTACAGTAGGGAGCTTATTAAATTAATAAAAGAAAAAAGTAAAGCGCACAAGAACTGGAAGAAATACAAAAATAAATTGGAATATGAACATTTCTCTTATTTACGGGCTAAAGTTAAATGTTTGCAGGACAGTTGTTTTAAGTCCTATATAAATTTCTCGGAAAAAAATATAAAATCATGCCCTAAATTATTTTGGTCATTTGTAAAAAGTAAGAAAAGTAATAATACCCGATATCCTAAATTTATGACTTTTGAAAATAAAATTTTAAATAATGAAAATGAAACATGTGTAGCTTTTAATGATTTCTTCCTTAAAAACTTTAGTACACCCTCAAACTGTCAGCTGGGTGGTCTGTCGGGTATTGTGGCTAACGGGGACCCCTTATGCTCTATACACGTGGAGGCTGATTTGGTCGAGAAGCTTCTCAAAAACCTAGACCATTACAAGGGGGCCGGCAGTGACAACATTCCACCGATTTTTCTATCAAATTGTGCTGAAACGATTGCGTCCCCAATCACTTGTTTATTTAATCGCTGCTTCCGTGAGGGCTATTTTCCACAAGTATGGAAAACAGCACACATAGTGCCCATCCACAAAAAAAGGCACTAAATCAGCGATTGAGAACTACCGCCCGATCTCAATATTAAACACATTAAGCAAAGTACTGGAAAAGGTGGCGCACTATCATCTGTATCCGATTATCTGCAAAGGTATCCCATCCCAACAGCACGGCTTCATTAAGGGACGATCCACTAACACAAATTTGGCCATATTCACAAATTATGTGCTAAACAGAATGGATGGCGGGTCGCAAGTGGATGTGATCTACACGGATTTCGAAAAAGCCTTCGACCGTGTGGATCACACCATACTTTTACGGAAATTATGTGAGCTTGGGGTCTGTGGGGATCTTTTGAGATGGGTGGACTCATACCTTAGAAATCGCTGCCAGGCTGTAGTCGTAGGTGGACATCGGTCCGACTTTGTGGAGATACCCTCCGGTGTCCCACAGGGTTCTGTGCTGTCGCCTCTGCTTTACGCGGCCTACTTATACGACGTGGGAGAGTGCTTTCACTTTGCTGACTATCTCATGTACGCAGACGACACAAAAATCTATCTTTCTGTTAAAGACGTGAGTGACTGTCATGATCTCCAACAAGACTTAGACCGTCTAAACAGATATTATGCAGACAACAAAATAACAATTAATACAAACAAGTGTGTGTACTTGACCTTTACTAGGAAAAGGAAACCCATTATCTTTGACTACCAAATAGACCATATTTCTATAAAGAAAGCACAGTTGGTCAAAGATCTTGGTATCACCCTCGATCATAAACTCTCTTTTAATGAGCACATCTCTGAAATAGTCGGCAGAGCATATAAGAACTTAGGATTTATCCTACGCGTGAGTAGGCCATTCGCCGATACCAACTGCTTGAAAGTAATATATTTTGCATATGTCAGGAGTATTCTTGAATACTGTAGCAATATCTGGAGCCCACAATATGTTATGTACAAGCAGGATATCGAAAAGATACAAACAAAATTTGTAAAACACCTGAATTACCGGTCGAGGTTCAAATGCTCGGGTGAGTATAGGGAGCTGTGTTCTTCTCATAAGCTTTTAACATTGGAAGACAGAAGAAAAGTGCTGGACATGCTCTTTCTGCATAATGTCTGCCATAGTGCTATCGATAGCACCGAGCTCACGGAACTGTTCTTAAGGCTGCAAACTCCTAGAGTCCGTACTAGGCATGCTTCTTTGTTTCACGTGCAGCTTGCACATACAAATTATTATCAAAACTCTGTCGTCTGTCGAACGCAAAATTTTTATAATAAACACTTGCTCAGTGGACCTATTCCATAACAATAAAGGTAAATTTAAAAAAAATATTGTTGATATACTTAATAACAAGTGAAAAGGTAGTAGTAGTATAAAGTATAATATAGGGTATAATTAAATAACACACACACACACACACACACACACTCACACCAAGCACACGGATATAAACTGCTCTCAATTAGTTTATACAAAGTAAAACTGTAATTGGCTGTATTATTTAGAATTAAGTTTATCTATGTTATAAAAGAGCTGTGTTTTTTGTTAAATAAATAAAATAAAATAAATAAAATAAATAATGAACGCTAAAATAAAAAAATAAAAGATGACTAAAAACTTCTTTATATTGTTTCAGGTTGACGTGATATTAGTTCTAGATAATGAAAGACTGTTTATCGAATTGAAAAGGGACATGCCAAAGTTTGTGAAGGTGGTGTACTTGCCTAAAAGTGGAGGGGTGAGTGCTACAAATTAGGTCTTAGTATTTAGTTAGTAGTGTTTGGCGATGTGGTGTTTACAATGTTTACTAAGCGCCTTACGAATAAACAAAGAATAAGCTTCGAATAGTTATTCCATGTTTTGTTCTTGTGTAGTGTAAACGTCATTTCAAATTAGAGTAAAAGAGACAAAACACGGAATAACTACTCGAAGTTTATTCTTTGTTAATTTGTGAGACCCTACAAATAAACAAAGAATAAGGTCCGAATAGTTATTCCGTGTTTTGAATCTTTTACTCTAACTTGAAATGACGTTTGCATGACAGGAACAAAACACGGAATAACTATTCGGAGCTTATTCTGTGTTCATTTGTGAGGCACTAAATGTATAGACTTGTCGGCCAAGCGTCGAAGTGAACAGACGTGTTCTCACCGCACGCCTACCAAACCAACTATAGGTAGACCGCTTAACTGAGTCCTCCCCTGCGGTAGATACGCGGGGCGGGAGGTACGTAGAGCTCTGCCACGAGTACGAGCGTTTTGCGACGCGGCGAACGGATTTCTAGTTCATTGCGCGTTATACTACGGCAGTCATACAGACAGCAGTGATAGAAAAAACGCAATGAACTAGAAATCCGTTTGCCGCGTCGCAAAGACGCCAGTAGTCGTGGTCGAGCGATAAGGTGGTACACACGTGATAATTTTAAAAAGATTCATCTGAAGATAAGCAATTATAAATAGAGGCGCCTGCCTACCAAGTTAATCAACTGTTTTGAGAAAAGTAAAAAAAAATATCTGTTTTTTACTTTGAAGCCGTTATTTGTTATAGAATATTTGATAAACACAATGGTAATGAACTTGTCTACTATTTATTAAGCAATATCAAAATAATAAGTCAATCACTTGTATCCATATCAATATCACTGGAACTTGATTCTTCACTTTCGAAGCAGCCATCATCAGAATCATCTGAATCGTCCTGCACGTTATAAATAAAATCAACAATATCTTGTATTCATTATCAATTGTGTAAAACTGAGTGGCTTTTCTTCTCACCACGCCTTTTGTGAAATCGTCTATTCCCATTCTGTTTTGATCTACTCGGTGATTGAAATTTTTCGTTGTCTTTAAATAATTTTACTTGTTGTACAATTCTAGATATAGACTTTTCCGATAGTCCTGTAACTTTTGCTTCAGTTTTGTTTGAAGGAATATCTTGTTGATATTCAGCAGAATTTAGATCCAATTTCTTTTTTTTTAAATATGCGTATACGTTAAAAGCCATTTGCTTGCACTGACTATTAATTTTATGTCCGAAGATATTCCGACTCATCTTGGAAATATAATACCTCTGCCTGCCCTTGTACCCCGCAGGCGAGGACTCAGAGACTTTGATAATCGAATCGATCGAATCGAAGGGCGCGAGTAATGAAATGTATGTAATAAAATGTATTGTAATATTGCATGATTTGGTAACGACATAGGTAATTTTTTGTTGTAAATGTCGTTACTTATATAAAAGCTGTGCAGTTTCTTGCGCCCATTCTTCCATTAGCTAAAATATAGACGCTCTGAATGGGTAGTAGGTAAAAAAATGTTCGGACGGTTTAAAAGTATAGCACCTATATTTATAATTGCTTATCTTCAAAAATTCAAAAAATTCAAAATTCAAAATCATTTATTCAGTTTAGGCTACAAATAGCTCTTATGAACGTCATTTTAAGCCATCGGTTCGTAAGTCTATCTACTCTGGGCGGGAGATCTTGTACTGAGAAGAACCGGCAAGAAACTCAGCAAGTGTCCAGCTCTTTTCTCCCTTACAGCGTCATAAATATTGGAAAAAGCCCTATCATAAAGGACACTTTCCATCACAAATAAAAACACAAAATGTAAAGGACAATCACAACATGTAAAAAAACACAAAAAATAAAAAATAACTAAATAAAATATTTAAGTCAGCAAAAACATAATTTACCAGTATAATTTTTTACAATATCATACAGTACTAGTAAAAGTAAAAAAAAACTATAGTTAATAATAATAAAAATAAAACTAATTGTAATGTTCAATGCAACGCTATTTTGTTATCTGCAGGACACTATTTATAAGTAGTATTATGTATATGTTTTTTATTATAGCCAGGCTGTTTTATCTTCTAAATATTCTTTGACTGTATAATAACCTTTTTTTAATAAAGAAGACTTTACATGTTTTTTAAACTTATCTAAAGGTAAATCTAGTACAGTATTTGGTATTTTATTGTAATAGTGTATACCTTGCCCCAAGAAAGAACCAAGCACCTTCTGTAACCTGAACAGTGGCATTACAAGTTTTGACTTATTTCTAGTATTAAAATTGTGTACATCACTGTGTTTAGAAAATGAATTGATATTACAACGTACAAGAACTATACAATTATAAATAAATTGAGACGCCACTGTCAAGACATCAATTTCTTTAAAAAGATTTCTTAAAGAAGTTCGTGAACCTAGTCTATAGATTGCTCTTACTGCTCGTTTCTGTAAAATGAATATAGTTTCAATATCAGCCGCTGCTCCCCACAGTAAGAGGCCATACGACATGGCACTATGAAAATAACTAAAGTAAACTGTTCTAGCAGTTTCAACGTCTGTTAACTGCCTTATTTTTCTAATGGCATAAGCAGCAGAACTGAGTTTGCCGGCCAATTTC
Organism: Eudonia lacustrata; assembly: GCA_947562085.1. Taxonomy (NCBI): domain Eukaryota; kingdom Metazoa; phylum Arthropoda; class Insecta; order Lepidoptera; family Crambidae; genus Eudonia; species Eudonia lacustrata. The sequence continues at coordinate 19,134,725 of OX387326.1, read as the reverse complement.
GAAATGTGAGGATTCCATTGAAGTTTTGAGTCAAGGGTTATACCTAAGAAAACTGTTGAGTCTACCAAATCTAATCGATCACCGTTTATTCTTATATCAGTTGGTTCATTTTTGACATTTGGTAATTTAAAATTAATACATTTTGTTTTTTTAGCATTAATCTGCAAATTATTAATAGTAAACCAACTGAGTACATCAGAGAGTGCTTTGTTTACATCGTCGTAATTATTCTTACACCTACTTACATTAAAAATGAGTGAAGTATCATCTGCAAATAATACGATTTCACAGAAGTTCTCTACAAAGAATGGCAAGTCATTAATATAAATCAAAAACAGAAAAGGACCAAGAATGGACCCTTGTGGAACTCCCATTTTTACATGAGAACCAGATGATTTAGTTCCATTAATATCGACAGTTTGTGTTCGAGAGCTAAGATACGACTGAATTAAATTTAGTGCGAAATCTTTGAGACCGTAGTAATTTAGCTTCATCACCAGAGTTTTGTGCTCAACGCAATCGAAAGCCTTGGACAAGTCGCAAAACACTCCAAGGGCGTTTTGAGACTTACCCAGGCATCAAATATATGTTTTAATAGAGCAACACCTGCATCAGTAGTAGAACGACCCTTTGTAAATCCATATTGTTTATTATGTAAAAGGTTGTTTATGTTAAAATACGACATCAACTGTTCCAATATAACTTTTTCATAAATTTTGCTTAGAGTTGGTAGTATTGAAATGGGTCGATAGTTACTGGGGTCTTCTTTGTTTCCCGATTTGAACAAAGGTATGACCTTACTAAACTTCATAAGATCGGGAAAGATACCTTTATTCACACAGTTATTAAAAATTTCAGCAAGATATGGTGCAATAGAATGTATAATATTCTTAATTACTTTTATAGAGATGCCCCACAGATAAATCTTGTTAAAATTATCACGTGTGTATCACTTTACCGCCATGCCAAGACCACTGACGTCTTGCGATGAGGCGAGCGATTTATAGTTCATTGCGTTATTTCTATAGCCGTTGACTATGACTGACGTTGTATAGCGCGCAATGAACTAGAAATCCGTTCGCCGCGTCGCAAGTCGCTCGTGTTAGTGGGTCTACCACTATACGTACTTCCCGCCCCGCGTACCTACCGCAGGCGAGGACTCATTTAAGCGGTCTTGCTATACACGTTTTCACTTTGCCCCTAAATTAGAGGACACTAAATACGTCATCATCATATCCAGTGGTGATCATAGTAAAAGTCAGCATAAACTATGACGTACTGCGACGTGCTAAGTTATGGTCCAGCAATTAGACGTGAAATAGCCAGTTCCTCACTAGTTGTGGTAACTAAGTCGTTCCTCAGCTGGTAGTTAGATAAGTGGGAGTCGCGAGCGGAAGCGCGTCAGCAGTGCCACATTCTCAATTCCGTTTTCTGCTAATTAAAAGGCGCCCTTTAAGGCGCTGAACACTCTGAAATGCCATTCTTTATGCATGTTTTTATAAAAAAGTATACTACATTATAATAACACTCAGAAAAATATATGATATCTTTATACAATCTGTCCGGTCACCGGTGTCGGAGCTTTAAATATCATAAAATATGGTCAACTTTATTGATAAAGCACCCCTTATATGTAGGTTTTCTCTAACCATAATGAAATGGCAGACTTTTAATTATTTATTTTACCGAAAAGTAGGTGTGCGTACAAGTTTGACCATATCTACTCTTCTAGAGGTCCTACGTTTACAAACGAGGTGTCATTAGAAAGCTAAAAAGCTAGGTAAGGAACTGATGCTAAGAATGTTATCACAACAGTTCATAAAAATACAACATAAATTTTTTTATGAAAAAAAAAAACAAAAGAACGAGTTTTTTTTAGTTATTATGTTTTAAAAAACAAATTAGGTCATTGAACTACATTTTTTATGTTTTAAATAAGTAGTACAAGGTATGTGCTAAAGGCAGACACTAAAATATTAGACCTAACTTAGATAGTTTAGGTTTTACAACAGTCTGAATATGACCCTCTTAAAAGCGCGTCCTTCATTGCCATAGCAAACTCAACTTCCTTATCGGTGGGTCGGGGACAGGAGCAGGTAAAAAAAAAACAAAAGAATGCCAGCTGAAACGTCAGTTGTTACGGGCTTGTCAGGTCAGTCGTCCCTCGCTCCGCGTTGTGATTACACTACTTGCTGTTTTAAAATCTACCACATAGTTTTGTTGTTATTGTTGAACTTTTGTTACGTTTTTATTTTGTTGTTGAACATTTCTTGTTAGTTACAATGGAAGACGGTTACTACTCAAGACAGCACCTCGCCGATATCCATTTCGTGTACGGATTGTGCAACGGAAATGCCAATGCTGCTGTTAGAGAATACGTAAGAAGATTACCAAATCGACCTACACCGAATGCCCGGACTTTTATAAGAATACACATGAGAGTAGCTGAAAATGGAATCAGAAGACCTGCCAATGAACGTGCTCGTCTTGTGTCTCACCAAGAGGAAGAAGAAATATTAAATTTGATTACTCAAGATCCTAGACTTAGTGTCAGACGAATTGATAATCAACTGAATTTATCCAGATGGTCAGTGTGGAGAGTTCTTAAAAGGGAAGGATTACATCCGTATCATTTCCGAAGGGTACAAGATATACTAGAACCGGATTTCGCGACAAGGTCAGTTTTTTGTTCGTGGGTTATTAGAAGAGTGCGACACAACCCAAATTTTTTTAAAAGAATTTTGTGGACTGACGAAGCCACTTTCACTAGATCGGGATATACGAACCACCGCAATGATCATCTGTAGCTTCATGAAAATCCCCATGCCGTGAGACCAAGTTCATTTCAGCATAAATTTTCTGTGAATGTTTGGGCTGGAATGATTGATGATCTTTTAATTGGACCGTTTACTTTACCGGCGACATTGAATGGCCCAAGATTTTTGGAATTCCTGCAAACTCAGTTCCAAGACGCACTACTGGATTTGGACCGTTGTCCTACGAGCTGGTATGATATTACAATTAGACGGCGCCCCGGCACACTTTGCAGTAAATGTCCGAAATTTTTTAAACGAACAATTTACGACGTGGATTGGACGCGGTGGAACGATCGCTTGGCCACCGCGTTCACCCGACGCCACTCGATTTCTTTTTGTGGGGTACTATGAAGCAGAGAGTGTACGTAGACGTGCCAAACACACGAGAAGAGTTGGAACAGAAAATAATTGATGTCGGTAATGATTTGAGAAGAGACAGGGAGATGATACGACGCTCGACCAGTCATGTATCATTAAGAGCCACTGCATGTCTTCAGTACCACGGAAGTCACTTTGAGCAGTTGCTGTTATAAAAAAATATTAAAATGAAAATTCTTTATGTGAATGATTAAAATGTTATTATCATTAGTTACCAGCTTTTCTTTTTATTTCTACTTTCCTACAAAATTGAACTATTTAAATGGTCATGTTCAAACTGTTGTAAATCCTAAACTATCTAAGTTAGGTCTAATATTTTAGTGTCTGCCTTTAGCACATACCTTGTACTACTTATTTAAAACATAAAAAATGTAGTTCAATGACCTAATTTGTTTTTTAAAACATAATAACTAAAAAAAACTCGTTCTTTTGTTCTTTTTTTTTCATAAAAAAATTTATGTTGTATTTTTATGAACTGTTGTGATAATATTCTTAGCATCAGTTACTTACCTAGCTTTTTAGCTTTCTAATGACACCTCGTTTGTAAACGTAGGACCTCTAGAAGAGTAGATATGGTCAAACTTGTACGCACACCTACTTTTCGGTAAAATAAATAATTAAAAGTCTGCCATTTCATTATGGTTAGAGAAAACCTACATATAAGGGGTGCTTTATCAATAAAGTTGACCATATTTTATGATATTTAAAGCTCCGACACCGGTGACCGGACAGATTGTATATATAAATCTTCTGTGCGTGTGTATGTCACAGAACTCATTCTAAACGGCTGTACCGATTTGGATGAAATTTTCTGTGTGTGTTCAAGTGGATTCGAGAATGGTTTAGATTTACAATTGGACCCGGTAGGTGGCGCTGCTATAGGGGTCCATCATGGAGTACGGGTGTTTTTAAGCGGACGAATGATTTGTTTGTTTGTCATGGAAACTGTCAACGTTTTGTTTGTTTTGTTGTCATGGAAACTGTCAAAACGGAACGAAGTCCGCCGGTCAGCTAATTTATATACATATATTAAAGACTATATTTGCAACATTTGTTATTATTCCAAAACGCAGAATTATGAATTTTTTTAGATAGAAAAAAATCCAAAGTCACCTATAAACAGTATCTATCTATATAATTATCTCTTTCATTTACTAAAATACGTCGATGAAATTAAGCATACTTAAACGTTATACTTATTAGAAAAGCGCTATTATTTTATTTTTCTAATAAAGCATCTCGTTTTCTAATAAATAGAGATTTCACACTATTTGCATCCCTTTTGCTTGTATGCAGATTGACAGAAAGCGCCGTTTATGGTTGTCAGCGTCGTGTGGTAAGGTTAAAGTGTGTGTGCGTGCGCGCAGGTGGTGGAGCGGTCGTCGACGCAGCGCGCGGAGAGTCGCGACGCGCGCATCCGCGAGTACTTCTACGGGCGGCGCACGCCCTTCTACCCGCACTCCTTCGACGTCAAGTTCGCGGACTTGAAGATATACAAGGTCGGTAGGCGTTTTTATACTGGCTCCCACAGTTTGTTGATATCAAATGCAAATGATTACAGTCGAAACACAATTATGGATCAAGCGTTGAAGCTTATCCAAATATCTGAACACTTGACAACAAACAACTTTATTAAACTTTAAGCTGCACTTTTATTAATTTGTTCTCTGACGTCAATCCAAAGTGTACTTAACTGTGATTGTCATAAGGTTAATTTTTGTCAAATGTTTTAGATATTTTGGTAAGTTTGAACTTTCTGCAAGCTTAGCATGAACTACTATCGTAATCGTAACGTAAAGTTTGCGACATGCTAATATCATAAAAATCTATGAAATAACGTCTGTCAATTGCTAGTTTTATTTACAGATAACTGTGCGTTAATTATTTGTGCTTTTGCTGTTTGTCTTTCTATACTATTGTTGAATGAGTGTTACCCTACCTGCCCCCCGACCGCCTAACCGATCGCTTTGACTACGCGTATAGTTTATGACGTCATCTTGCCACCTCGCACCGCCTATGAAAGCAATATCAAAGCTAAAGGCTATAGCTTTCGATATTGCTTTCATAGGCGGCACGAAACGACAAGATGACGTCATAAACCACACACGAACGAAGTCAAAGCGATCGGTTAGGCGGTCGGGCTCTTGGTCAGATGGGCGCGTCGTCGCTGCCCGACTCGTGCATGCCACTGGGCATTCAAATGTGCGTTGAATGCGCGCTTTTATGCTTGTTCTTATTCATTTCATCATTATCATCATCATAATTTCAGCCTGTGAGCACCCACTGCAAAATGTTTGCGTCCGAACCGAATGTGCAACGCCTAGACAAACCATTTAGGTTTAAAGGCGTAAAGTTGTCTAAATATATATGTAAAATTGTATTTTCGATAAATAAATTAAAAAAAAAAATGTTTATATAATTTTTAACGCAAATTTTGTTGCGAACAAATTACAAAAACACAAATGTTGAAAATGTTTCAAAGTAAAAAGTAAATAGTGTTGAATAATTTCGGCGGGCTGGTTAGAACCACGATAGCTCAATTGGAAGAGCACCTGACCCGGTATGTCAGAAGGGTGCAGGTTCAAACCCTGCTCGTGGAAATTTTTTCAACATTTGTGTTTTTTTTTTTAAATAACTTAATAACTATGTTAGTATTATTTGATTGGCACCTACTGTGCTAACTTGGTAGCAACAGGCAACTTTCCATGGAAGCGCCTGTAGACTAAACCCTTCGGCCAGAAGTCCTCCTTCATGAAGATGTCAGCTTCGATGTCGGGACTCGCACCACAAAAGCTTCGAAGCTCGTATTATGGCGCGACTTCAGCGGTCCAATCCTCAAATTAAAGTTAAACTTCATTCGTATGAACTCTGCTACCTCCTGCGATGTGGTGGTGTGATGCAGGCGGGACAGATACATGGCCGTGTTCGGTGTCGCAGCACGCGGCAGGAAGTCGGTTGACTATACGGAGATCAAAGTTGTTCTGTCTGCGAAGCGCCTAACTGTCAAAAACTCTGTATTTCCCTTCAGCATAAAATTTTTCATTAAAATCGGGCTATTGGTTTGACAGAGTTAGAGCTTTGAATGGACTATCGAAATGTGAAATGGCTCTAAATCTGTACAATGGGGTATTTGACCGGTTTTAGAAAAATATGTCTAATGGTTCATTATAGCATAATATATTAGTTTATTTATTTTTTTATGAAAATCGCCACTAAAATTCAAATTAATAAAATAGCCGCCAAAACGCTGAAGATGCCATGCATGCAGGTCACGTGATGTCGTGACGTCACCTGCTTGTAAGCAAACTTTTAGCTGTCAAATCAAACGTACAAAACTTTGATTGACATTTACTGAAAACAAGCTGGTGTCGTCACTCCAGATTCAGCGTCATCCCGTGCGTTTTTGCTCACGTGGTCAATCATAAAAAATTTATTATGTTATTAATGATTAAAAAAAAATCATACTTATTTTAAAATTATGTGCTGGCTAAATTAATTTAAAAACATGTTTACTATTAAGCTAACAACAGTTTAAGTTAATGACGGTAGTTGTTGACATTGAATAGGCGCCTTTGGCTTTCAAAGTAAAAAGTAAATAGTGTTGTATAATTTCGGCGGGCTGGTTAGAACCACGATAGCTCAATTGGGAGAGCACCTGACCTGGTATGTCAGAAGGGTGCGGGTTCGAATCCTGCTCGTGGAATTTTTTTCAACATTTGTGTTTTTTTTTTTAACAACAGTTTGTTCAATACTTTCATTGTAGTCAAATACCCTATTGTGTGGTTGTTCAGGTGGGCGCGCCGTCGCTGCCTGACTCGTGCATGCCGCTGGGCATGCGCGCGGAGGACGCGCTGACGCGGCTGGTGGCGGCGTGGCCATCGGCGGCGCTCGCGCACCGCGTGCTCGCCGTCTCCTTCGCCGCCGCCGCCGACGCCGACGTGCTGCATACAAACCTGGCCGGCTTCGTGTGCGTGTAAGTGTCCTTAATACTATAGATAGACTACCTAGAGATCAGTTTTTTAAGATAAATCATTCATTTTCAAACTTTAACAAACTCTGGGAAGTGCTCACCGTTCGTCAGCTCTTCATCCTCTCAACTGTCCTCCGTAAACATTCCCAGCTTCACTATGATCCAGTTTTATGCAGTAACAAGCGACGAAAGGGCTCTGTCTGTCTCTCTCGTCCTTTAAAGACTAAGCTATCAAATAGATTTTTCTGCTTCATGGGTACCTACCTTTATAATAAAGTGAATTCTACCCTTTCTCTGTACTCACTGACTAAAAAGGAATGCAAAAGAAAACTGACCGCATGGCTATTACATTTGACCTATGATGTATCATCATAGGTCAAATGTCAGAGAACCTACTGGTAGCTACGGTATAACACACACACACGCACGCACACGCACACACACGCACACGCAAACACACACGCACACGCATTGCATTGCAATAAATGCATTATTATTATTATTTTCCGTGTTAATGTAGGTATGTGTCGTTTCACTAGCCTTGTACTTTATAGGGATTTGTGATTGTATAAGCCATTTATGCCAACCAGCTCGTATCATTTCGATTCGTAACAAATACGTAGATAAAAGAAGAATAAAACTGCACTTGCGGTCATAAGCTTATTCATAGTAACTTACAAAAGAGACACACAGATACTCACACCCTCTTATAACACTCACACTCACTTACAATCACTCATGTATACGCACGCATACTCACTCATACGCACAAGTGCTGACGCGTCTGGTGGCGGCGTGACCATTGGCAACATTCGCGCACCGCGTGCTCGCCACAGTCACTCACACTCACTTACATAAACACGCACGCACGCAAACGCACACGCACGCTCGGATTTACTCACATACACAAACACTTATCGTAGAATCTTATTGCTTGATATGATTGTGTACTAATGATTATTTAAGGAAGTATCAGGTTTCTAAACATATTGACGAAAAGAAACAAATAATATTATCAACAACAAAAAATTGAAAATTACCCTAAAAGCCTACTACTACTAAGGTCTACTTTCCCCCAGCACGGCGGTGGACACGGAGCGGCAGACGCTGACGATCCTGTCGCCGCAGCCGCGGCCGCTGCCCAACACTGTATTGCTGCTGTCCGAACTGCAGTACATGGACAACCACTAGCGGTGGACATCGTTTTAAAATAATCTTTATGTACCTTAATTATAACGTATTTTATATAAAAAATGAGTTTTATTGTTACCACACGTCTTGTTCGGCATGCCGTGGTGCCGCATGTGGGAAATGTGAGAGGATCTCAACGGAGTGGACCCCACAAAGGCGACCGGGGCTTCAATTCTGCTATTTAAAACGTTTACAATCGTGTATGTGATGGCTTGATTTTGACAGTTTTCCCATATACCTAATGTTTTTAAATTTAAAGCCAAGTTATTATAATTGACGCATAGGTTAATAATAAGTTATGTTTGCATGCTGTTAAAAACGGTTAAATAGGCTTAAGATATATCTACTCTACAATTGATTGTAACACCACATTTTATGTATTATTTTTATGTATTTAAAGCAAATAAACAATTTGAATTTGTCAATATTAGGCTACCGATACACTATGGAGACGTTATTGATCTAAAAGTCTTGAGGCCCAGGTAGACCGAGAAGATGGCGGGACGACATCGATAGGTTCAAGAAAGACTGGCACGACGTTGCAGGGGACAGGAAGATGTGGAAAAACTGCGGGGAGGCCTTTGCCCAGGAGTAGGACAGTTATGGGTAATCACACTAATATTATAAATGCGAAAGTTTGTGTGTTTGTATGTCTGTATATTTGTTTCTTCTTTACGCTGCAACGGATGGATGGATTTGGAAATTCGGCATACAGATAGTTTATAAACTGGATCAACACATAGGATAGTTTTTATCCCGATATTCCCACGGGAATCACATAAAAACGACAATTTAATTTTCCAATACAAAATTATTTGTTTGTTTTGTTGTCATGGAAACCAAAGAGAATTTAATCACTTGATGGAAACTGTCAAAGCGGTACGAAGTCCGCCGGGTCCACTAGTATTATAATAATTGCTACCCCATTTCAAATCAGTAATAATTATTAAGTAACATTCATTATTTTCGACATTGGATTATAGAAGTGATGGGGAATGTGATTGCATAAATCAGTTTTGTTTTCTAAAGTTTACGTAAACACTACACATTGAAATTAAACTACCTTCACTGTCACTTTCAGACTACACTTTTTTATATCTTACGGGAACAGTTGGCCTTCATACCACCTGATGTTAAGTGATGATGAGGCCGAGGTTGGTAGCGCACTTCACCCGGAACCCTCAACTACTGAGGCACTGGCTATCTTATCTCTAGCTGCCGGAACACAACAATGCTACAAACATTGATGTTATGGCGACATATTTACAACGTGTACCAGATAAATCGCACACCCTCTTAAGTGGTGACTAAGTGATGATGATGATGATGATGATCATCATTTCATGAGTGTCGTCCAGTAGTCGCACGATGCGGACGCGTGCAACAATTATTGCGAAAATCAAATTAATTTGCCAAGACAAAATAAACCTTAACTCAACAGTACTTTGAGCTAAAGTGAAAAAGCAGCAATAGACCGCGCGGCTCCACCACCTTAACGCACGAAAACCAAAGCAACGTAAGTGAAATTTATTTTAATAAAAATGAGTATCCAACATTCACCTACAAAACCAAAAACTGCAATTAAAGGTGGATCCTTAACAAACCTGGCTAATATGGAATTGGAAAATGTATCTCAAAGGAAAAGAAAGCAGCCTGAAAATAACTGTGACTGTAAGTTGGAAATGCAAGGATTACGTCAAGAGCTCAATCGCATGACAGAACTGCTTGAAAAAATGAATGACAAACAAGATATAACAATGGAAAACATGAAACAGAACCTAACCGATATTAAAGACCAAATGCATGAAATAAAGCAAGTAACTCCTTCTCTAGCCACGGAGCAAAATACAATAAAATCCGAACTGTCTAAGCTAAACAACCAGGTAGGCGCAGGCGAAGCTAAAATGCAACATATGGAGACAAACTTTGTACAAATTACTAATAAACTTATAGTTGCTGAGAGTAAACTACAAAATTTGGAATCAGATCTACTACAAAAAAAACCGACAGCTAGATCGTCGGATTTCATGAACGAAGACATTTTTATGGAAATCCAAGGGCGAAATAGAAGAATGAAAAACCTTATTATTTCTGGGATGCCAGAGCCTTATGATATGGATAGCAAGCATAGACACCACAATGATCAGCAGGAAGTTTTGAAAGTTCTTAACACTCTTACTGACAACTGCCCAGAACCAGTCAAAATAATGAGGATTGGAAAATACAACAAAGAGAGAAACCGTCACATCAAGATCTGCTTTACTGATCCTGAAACTACCAGAATATTACTAAACAATAAAACGAAACTCATCGGCACTCTAAAAATCTTTTCGGATCAAACTCCAATGCAGCAAGAATTATTTAAACAAACGAAAATGGAGCTGAATCGGCGACTTTCAGCAGGAGAAACAATATATTAGAGGAATTCCTAAAGTTATAGAAAATAACCCTAAAAAAAACTGAATTCTACAGTCACTTACGATGATTCAAACAAAAATGCTACATACCAAGTCTTAAATAGCTACCAAAACCTCATCTCTTCGAAATTCCGTCTAAACTTTCTATATGCGAATGTGCGCAGTATCCGAAAACCAGGCAAACTTGATGAACTGAGGTGCATTCTCAAATCTATACCTACCTAATACCGTTCATGTCATACTTCTCGCTGAAACATGGATTACAACACAAGAAGAAACAAAAAAATTTGAACTGGTAAACTATACACACTATTATAACATTAGGAATAACAAAAAAGGTGGAGGAATTTCAATCTATATGCATGACAGTCTGAACCATAACTGTTGTTACGAAGCATATATAGGAGGAAATAATTATCTATGGGTTCACCTTGACAAATATAACTTGGACGTGGGACTGGTTTACAACCCTGGCGACACAAACTTTTCGGATTTCTTGGATGTCTTTGGTCAGCAGCTACAGGATCACAAAAGAAGTCTAGTCTTCGGCGATTTTAACACTGACTTGTTAAATAGAGCTGATAATAAAACGAAACGCTATAAAGCACTATTGCAAGAATCCGGATATCAAGTTTTAAACCGTACTACTAAGCAATTTTGCACAAGAGAAACAGCTACAACCAATAGCTTAATTGACCACGTCCTGACCAATTTACCAAACACGAACTTTCACCTAGCAACAGTGGATTCCAGTCTATCTGATCATAAGCAGATTTACGTCGAGATAAAAAAACACAAGCCTCCTAAACTAAAAAAGGCACAATATATCTCCACAAACTATGAAAAACTACTAAATTGTATCCAAAGTGAAAATTTTTAATCGAATAACTATCATAATTTAGAAAAATATATACTAAATTCTATTACACAATGCAAGCAAGTCAAAAGTAAAATAGAGAATCTACCACGAAAGGATTGGATTAATAAAGAAATTATTAGAACTATAAATCAAAAGAATGAACTATGGAACGAAATTAAGAAGGAACCGGACAATTCACACAAACAAGAAGAATTCAATACACTGCGTAAAGAAGCACGACGGATCATTAAAAAAAGTAAAGAAAATTTCTACCTTGACAAGTTCAAGAGCGTTGAGAATAACCCAAAAAAACTGTGGTCCTTGATTAACACTTTATCGAATAACAAAACTAAAACTAGTCGTGCTCCTCCAAAGTTAAAAACATCAACCGGTATAATCACTGACCCGGGAGTAATATGCGAGGTTTTTAATGACTTCTTTTCCTCGGTAGGTCTGAAACTTGCAAACGAAATACCATTAAAATTTCATCAAAGTTCTGTTTATGCAATGTCATCCTATAATCCTGATAAAACACTCGACACATTTACACCCTGTACTAAAGACGAAGTTATAAAGATTATTAATGGCCTTGATATAAATTCAAGCTCCGGTATAGACGGCGTTAGTACCAAACACATTAAATGTATTGGCAATCTAATGGCTCAAAATTTCACGAACTGCTTTAATGTACTCCTATCAGAAGGTAGTTTTCCTGCTTCCTTAAAACTAGCGAAAGTTAATCTCATTCATGTCAGGCCCTACAAATGATCCAAATAATTATCGCCCAATCTCGGTACTGCCCGTGATATCAAAAATATTAGAAAAAGTTATTTATTCCCGTATAGACGAACACCTTTACTCTATCAAGTTCTTTTCCGAATGTCAATACGGCTTCAGACCTCACTCAAACACATTAGCAGCCACTTTGGATTTAATAACTGAAATAAAAACTAGTATAGATAATAAAATGATAGTCTTGGGAATATTTATCGACCTCAAAAAAGCTTTCGACACTATCAGCCATAAGCTATTAATCGATACAACTTGAAAAAACTGGCATAACTGGTACAGCTTTACAAATGCTCAAGTCTTATCTCAGTGACAGATGCCAAATTACAAAGATTAATGATAGTCAAAGTAAGGTAAAACCAATTATGTGTGGTGTTCCACAGGGCTCGATTCTTGGGCCGTTGCTTTTCTTGATATACATCAACAATATATGTGAAGTCAACCTACATGGTAAACTAACTCTGTATGCAGATGACACATGTTTGTTTTATTTTGGTAATTCCATAGATGTAATTATAAGTCAGGCACAGGAAGATCTAAACATTATATTCAATTGGTTTCAATATAATTTACTTACAATAAACACTGCAAAAACTTGTTATTGTATTTTTAAACCTAAAAATAAAAAAATAATGACTCACAATAAATTAACTATAGATGGAATAACCATATTTGAAAAAAAAGAAGAAAAGTATCTCGGCCTAAGAATTGACAGCCACCTAATGTGGACTTCACAAGTTGACTACATAAAGGCAAAACTTGTCTCATTTCTTGGATGTATACGGCACAGTGTTGGCTGTTTTCCTCGAAAAGTTCGATTTATGCTTTACAATTCATTTGTGAAATCTCATCTTACTTATCTAATCGAATTATGGGGAACAGCATCAAAAACAAAATTAAAAGAACTACAAATATTACAAAATAAAATCATTAAATCTTTATTTAATTATAACTACCGAACCAGTACTGAAACAGTTTACAAGGAAACAAAATTAATGAACATTACCCAATTATACATTTTCCAAACCCTAATACTTATCTATAAAATACTGCATAATAAAATTCATTCAAAAATTAAATTTAATACAAATAATGAAACTCCAAAATATAGCCAAAGAAGACCTAAAAAATTCTTCCTAGTGCCAAAATCAAGAACAAAATATGGTCAGAAGGTTATATCCTCTGAGGGAGCACTTCTATTTAATAAGTTGCCAGATTCTATAAAAAATTCAAACTCCATAAATATTTTTAAATGTAGATTTAAAAGGCACATTTTTCAGGGTACATTCTCATTAAGTCTATAATGAATTAATATTTTGTCCGAAAATTGCATGTACGCGCTTTTGCGGAAATAGCCTCTCAAGCTTAGTCGACCGACAGCTGCGCGCATCCTACCTACGCCCGCCGCGCGCCAGCGCCAGCGCCGCCGGCCAGTAGTCAGTCGCTCGCTAGTCGCTAGCCACGCGCCTGCTTACGCATGCGCCACTAACCAAATGGATACATTAGTAACATCGCAATGCTCTTACTATGGCAGTGTTTTCGTATGATACGGTTCACAGTTCCATGTAAGTACACAAATTGAATCTAATCTGCTTGAGAGACGATTCCCAAACCCAATATGAATAGCGACGTACTTTAAATATTTACGCAGAATTGCAGGTAGAAGATCGATTTGGACTGAAATCTTTTTTTCGTTGCTCAGATAGTGACTATGAAGAACTTTTGACAATGATTTTACCAGTTATACAAAAGAATACTACGATAAAATGAAATTACCCTTCCCCCTGCAGGCGAACACGGGGATGTTTTCCGTCCGCCTACTGTGTATGGATAACATCTTTGCTTAACAAAACCGCTAGGTAGGCCACGCCCATATTTTGTTAGATGTTTGATTTTAATTTTTTTTTTCAAGTGCTAATTGCTGCACTGAAGCTAAATTAAATATTTATACAATTTATAAAAAACAGTGAAAAAATTAAACGCCCACCCGACCCAGCCAGGAAGGACGGACGGCGGGCGTTTAATTTTTTCACTATTTTATAAATGGTATAAATATTTAGATGTTAGATGTTAGGTGTTAGAAAACACAAAACAGTGTCACAGGAAACACAGCTTAAGTGATAGATAAGGGTGGTCCACGTCCACCACAAACATATTTTTTCCAATACAAAATGTTCCACGATGTTTGTTTTGTTGTCATAGAAACGATTTGATTGTGTTGACATAGAAACTGTCAAAGCGATACGAAGTCCGCTGGATCAGCTAGTATTTATATAATATGGTGGTGGTCAAAGACATTTAACTACTTACTATATTAAATATCTTTGGTGGTAGTCAACCAGGCGGACAAACAAGCCTAACCTAACTCGAAGCGATGGCTGATTCATATGTCATGCTCGTGAACGGGTGCCGCCTGTGGAGGCTGGTCTGCTCTTGCATACTTATCTTATTTTTAGTATTATTAATTATAGTTTGACTTTGTTTTACCTAAACAATTTTTGACTTTTACTAGAGTACTGTAGTGGTGCTGTATGACATTGTGGAAATTGAAACTTTTACATAATTATCTGATGTAAATTTGTTAACTTACATTTTTTATTTTGTTTTTTTACATGTTGTGGTTGTCTTATATATATTTTTTGTGTTTATTTGTAATGGAAAGTGTCCTGCTATGATAGGGCATTTTCCAATATGTTTGACGCTGTAAGGGAGAAAAGAGCTGGACACTTGCTGAGTTTCTTGCCGGTTCTTCTCAGTACAAGATCTCCCGCCCAGAGTAGACTTACGAACCGATGGCATAGTGACATTCACAAGAGCTACTTGTAGCCTAAACTGAATAATGATTTTGAATTTTGAATTCTTTTTTTGAATTTTAACAACTAGACCACAGAGGCGCTTAAACAATCACTGTCTTTTAACAGTATTTGGTCATGTGGGTCAAATAATAGGTATTCGACACAAATTTGAAGTCGGAGACCGTAGTCTAACCAATAGACAACAGAAGAGGTGCGGAAACTAATGCTAAAATGTAATAAAACAAAGATAATCGTTGCACAATTAATTTATTAAAAATAACTATCGAGGTATTCATCAACAATATTTACAATAGCTACAGGAAGACTCCAAATTAATAATACATTTTAAATACTAATATTATTCCATAACCAAAGCATAATTTAATTTTGTGCATGTAGAATACAAAATTATTACTTTTTATTTTTATTTTTTAAGTGCTAATTGCTGCACTGGAGCTGAATTAAATATTTATAAAATACAATGAAAAAAAGCCTTCCCGGTCGCATAATGGTCAGTGCAGCCGCCCGCACAGTTTTTCGGGGGAAGGATTGCGGAAGACCCAGGTTCGATTCCTGGCTGGGTCGGATAGACATTAAATTTTTTCGCTGTATTTTATAAATATTAAGAATAAAAAAAATCAAGTAGTTTAAAAAAGGCACCAATGTTATGTCGAACGCTCGCCGTTAGCACATAGGATGCTTTTTTTTACGAATTCAGACGATCGGGATGTATCGTGCTTATTCGTTGATTCGTTGATAGGCTGTCTTAAGGGAGTTGATACAGCAAGCGGACAAACAGCACCGCTGGCTCCGATCCGATCCGAACGCCTCGGAGAATCTAGTAGGGCACGGGGACACGCACTAGTGCGTGACGCCATTCCTCGCCAACCTCTGACGGTGTTTCATTTCAGACGGCTTAAGGAACCCTTTAAGTTTCTCGTTGCCCCCAAACAAGTCCGTTCGGTGACGCTGAAAATGCCGCCTGAAGCAAATAAGCAAACTAAAAAAAACGGCCGGGCCGCTTAGAGGCATAAACGTATGCGCGCGGTGCCCACTTGTTGTATTTCGTTCCATAGAGCACAAATTAGCTCACCATATCAACTAACATAGGCAGGGCTGCCAGTACCCAACTTGCTTTATAACAAAAACAAATAAATAATTTCAATTCGTATTTTTGTATGCCATTATACAAGGTTATCTTATAAACAAACAGGATACATAAGATAACCGTATTACACACATTCTGAATCTAATTATAAGCTCTGGCAGCCGTGAACACAAAGAAGAAAAATACATATATTTATTTAAATCAATCCTTAGGCAAATGACTAAATGCTCCACCATATGTTAAGCAGAAGCGTCCAGATGCAAAGACAGTGGAGCAGGATTGTGTTACACTAGTCATCTTTACTTTATACACTCTAGAGAAACAACGCCGCCTCTGGTCCTTGGTAGGGCAAGGCCTAAGGCAGAGCGAGAATCAAAGTAAAACACGATATCACTCGGTCTACTCAAAAGGCGATAAAAAACTTATTTGGTCGATATTGTTTTCGCATTCATAATTTTGACGCCCCTTGCCACCGAGTCGAGCGCCTAGATCGACCGCTCCTCTCGCTAAACCTTAAGGCTGGCGCTGTAAAGAAAAATCCCAGGCTTGTGGTTCAGTTGAGCTGCCTGTTCTTGGTGGGCGCGGTGGTTTCCTTGAGGTGCGCCTGCGCATACTTGATGGCGACGCGCATCGCGTCCTGCACCAGCTGCTCGCAGTTGATCAGGCTCACCTGCCCAAGGTGGAGGAAAAAATATGTTTAGGAGAAATGACATAGTTTATACGGATCTAATAAAGATCGTTATGACTTAATTTTTTTATGGTTTATCTATTCGACGCGATTTGTGTACATTTTTTATTCAATATTTCCGACTCTCTAAAAGAAAGGAAGAAAAGCTTGTTAGTTCTTCTCGGTTCAACGTCTCCTGTCGTCGAATCACAATGTGCAAAATCGAATAAACTATCACAGGAGAGCTCCTGTGTAATTAGAGATAGAAAATCAAATTATGCTCAACAAACTATCTGAATGAAGTAATTTAGCATTTTAACGTCACCTAATGAACACCTGACATGTTATGGTTTAGTTAAATATGGCGTTATAGTTAAAAGTGGCCGTAAAGTGTGCGGCGTAAACGCTCTTAAATCCACGCGGACGAACTCACAAGTAAAGTGCCAGTTTTAATAATAAATGTGTGTAGCGTGCGTATACCTTGATGTGCGCCATCTGCGCGAAGGTGGCGGAGTGCGGCGCGGCGACGGCGCTCGCGAACACCGGCGCCGCCACGCGCAGCCAGCGCTCCGCGCCGAACGACGCGCTCACCGCCTCCTGGCGCCCGGGGGACATTCATCACATAACTTAATACATTTTTACTTTTTATTTTCAAGTGCTAATTGCTGCACTGAAGCTAAATTAAATATTTATAAAATTTACAAAATACAGTGAAAAAATTAAACGCCTACTGGCTGGGTCGGGTAGGCGTTTAATTTTCTTTTCACTGTATTTTGTAAATTTTATAAATATATAACTTAATACGTCAAGTCAAACGTGCCCTTTTGCTTAGAAGGGCACGAAGCTTAAATAAATAAATGCGTTTATTGCTTTCAAAAACGAGTATTTAAGTAACAACTCCATACTTAGATAACTAAAGAAAAAAAACATAGATAGGAAGATAAACATATTTCATGGAAGAGGGTATATCAAAAAATAAATTTTGAAGGCAAATGGAGGCGACTCAGCTAGTGCTGACATAGGACAGCGCTGATTTTCAGCCGCTCCCACTCCTCTAAGGTCTATTGTGAGGGTTGAGTTACGAGGGCTTAAAAGGTTGTCGCTTAAAAGGACACTCATCCGAACGCGCAATGTAAGCACATTGCATTGCACAATGTTGTCCCCCCCCACCCGGTCCGATCAGAACCCCTCATAGAATCTAGTAAGGCACGGGGACACCCACTGTGCGTGATGCCGTTCCCTCTAGGAAACCTCGGACGGTGCTTCGATTTACACGGCTTGAGAAATCCTTTAACGATGACGAAACGCCAGCCTTTGCCTAGTAGTAGAACGTTGATAGGCTGACAATGATACATACCTGAGGAACTGTACACACAGCAACTATAAGAACGCCGGGGCAGGCGCGGTACAGACGCCAAAGACGCAGGAAGTGTACTACGAAGCGTCGGCCTTTGCCCACGATACAAGATGTTTTTATAATGAGCATTAAAAAAAAGTATGAATTTGACTAATTTTTATGTATAGTCGACCATGAAATTGCTTTATCACTTTTGACAAAAACTTCCATTACAATAAAATTTCGCTAAGGTTCATTGTCATTAATGACAACGTATCTGTCACTTGGTCTTTTAAACAAAAATAGAACTTGTTGTTTTGTTATATGCAAACAAAATTCACCTCTAAGGTGGTAAAGCAATTTTATTGTCGACTATACAACTCACACTTAACCAAAAAAATTGCTATGCCAAAATTGTTTTCACAAAAAAAGACTTTAAGGGTTCCTAAGACAGTTTCTTTGTATATCTTATGGTTTCTGACTTCCCCATAGTGTCTCAGTTAAAAAAAATACTCTGTATATTCCGTTCGGCCAACACAATGTAAACATGACATACCTGTGGCACCCTACAGACGGCTACTATAACCCCACCGGCGCACCCCAATAAGAACGCAGGAGCAGGCGCGGTACAGTCGGCAAAGACGCGCGCGAGCCCGGCGCCCTGCATGAGGTAGGAACAACGTAAAAAGTGCACCACGAAGCGCCGGCCTCTCGCCGCGGCTGCGCGGAACGCGTCGCGCACCTCGGCCTCCGCTATGGCCCTGAGAAACAAAAAAACATACAATAGAACAAAATTATCATTTAGGGTCAATTCACACCGAAGTGGCAGCAGCCGGCAGTTTCCCTGTCAAACCACTTTAAACTTTATCTCTATCAAAAGTAACGCGTAGTATCGCTTGGAAGCAGTCGCCCGCCATTGCTTTGATAGGCCGTTTGACGGCTAGCGGCGCCGCGAGTGGCCGCACGTCCAACCCGAATCTTTCAAGCGATACTATGCCTTATCTTATAGAAATAAAGCTACAAGTGGTATGACAGTCAAACTGCCGCCGGTCGCTGCGACCGTTTTGGTGTGAATACCGGGTGAAGTGCGCTCCCACCTTCGGCCTTATCATCATATCAGGTGAAAAGAAGGTAAAGTTCTTACTCGTAACTTATATTTTAAAAAAGTACCTAATCTTTAAGTTTATATGAATAAAAACTCTGAATTTCACTTAACACCAATAAACTGAAATAGCAGTTAATTGGGCGTTGAGTATAAAGGAGCTGGGTTTAACCGATCTGTAATTAGACCAACGGCCTTAGTACTCTCGAGTTGTAACGAGAGGTTTAGGCGTTAGGGCATGTCGTTGCCACCATCTTAGCTAAGTAAGTCACCACAACAGCAATGTTGTGCTCCAACATCCTCTTCCCCCTCGGACCGCACAAGCGATTGACGTGTGCCTCTGTGCTAAAATTTGTCGCGATTATTATTTAAATCAATTTATTTTTATTTCAAATTCTATTAAAAAGATCGGCAAGTACCAGGCGCTCATAAAACGCGAGTGCTATTCGGTCGACGCACGAGAGAACGAGACAACGCAACTGCAACAACATCAGTCTGCAAGCTACGCGCGGCGCACGCGTCATAGCCACCGTACACGTACGTCACTCATCTGTTGCTTACCACAATTCATAGGCGGTAGCGATAACGGCTTCTAAATAAGGGTTTGGCCCAATCGATGAGCATATTTTTGATTTAAAAATCGTAAAGTGTCTTTAACAGGCTAAAGCTCGAAACTCATTTAGCCCCTGAATCAACTATTATAAAATATGTCTGTTAAAAGATCGCCTGCTAAAAAATCAACAGTATCCAACTTGAGGCAGCAAACTTCTTCTAATTACGGATCGGACCCCGAACTATCAATAAATACAGCAATTGATCTGCAGGATGACAAATCTACGCCACCAAACCATATTTTTCAACGTAATAAAAGACCCCGAGACGAAAGCATTTCACCATCGCAGTTTCGCAGTTTTAAGGAGGAAATAAAGGAATTTATGTCGTCATTAATATGTGAACAAAAAAAGGAACTGGGCGAAATCACTAAAAACCTAAAGGAAATTCAACTAAGTAACACTAATATTGAGCAATCTGTCTCCCTGTTGACTACTCAAAATGAAGAAATTCGTAAAAAGATTGAGTTGTTGGAGTCTCAGGCTAAAAAGGACCGGGAACATATCTCCATTCTCGAAGAGAAAGTAGAGGATCTACAGAGAGTTGCCCGTAAGACTAGTGTTGAATTAAAAAATGTCCCACGTAAAAACTCTGAAAACAGAGACGACTTAGTCAACTTAGTCTTGAGTCTATCCAAAACTGTAAAACTCGACATCTGCCCGCGAGACATAAAAGACATATTTAGACTCAAGGGGAGAAACGAAAATGAAAATAACCCTCCGATTGTCGTGGAACTTGGTTCTACTATTCTAAGATCAGATCTACTTAAAAGGACTAAGGATTTCAACATAAAGAACAAAATCAAACTTCAGGCAAAACACCTGGGCCTCACTTTTAGTGAAGACACTCCTATTTATATATCGGAGCAGCTAACCGCAAGGGGTGCTCGCCTGTTTTTCCTATCCCGGGACCTCGTCAAGTCCAAGCAGTACAAATACTGTTGGACTGCTTTTGGGAAAGTATTTGTACGTAGAGACGATGCCTCCAAGGTTATATGTATTCAAAATGAAGCTCAAGTACACCTACTTATGCAGAAATCGTGACTACCTAATCTCAGACAGAACTTTGATTTCTGTTTCTTTATTTACTTTTACTATGTAATAATTCGTTGTAAGAACAAGTTTATATCCTTTAAAATTATTATGCATGTTAAAAATCTTCTACAATCTATGTACACCATCACACCACTTTGTTACACAATTTTACTATTACTCATTCATACATTCAAATCTATATACATACACACTCATACTATTTGCCTTTTTGCCTCAAATCAAGCACAGTTTCTAAGTATCATATTTAGGGAAATACCATCTACAAGCCTCATAATCATAATTGTCTCCTTGCTACCTGTAACTCTAATAAACTCACACCCACATATACTGCTAAATACATTTACTTACGACTTTCTAAGATACACTCCTAGTTTCGACTATTATCATATAAAAATCTTATAATAAACAGCATTCATTCTATACAGGAATTAGACTCTTTGCAAATCACTGAATCATATAACTGTAACATACAGGACTTAGGTCAATATATTTCGAGTAGTGCATGTAATAATTTAATAGTCATCACCCAAAATATAAGGAGTGTATATAAGAATTTTGATGATCTGCAGGTGACACTATCACAATTACACTTTGAAGTTGACATATTGATATTAACTGAATGTAGATTAGTCTCAAATAAACAGTTACCATTTTTAAATAATTATACCTCTTATCAGACAGATAATGTCTTAAACCAAAATGATGGTGTCGTGGTATATATCAAGGATCATCATCAAGCTAAAGTAACAGAACTTAGTCTTACCAGCGCAACCGGACTCCAGATTGTGATTGCCAATTATGCTCTTCTTGCCGTTTATCGTTCTCCATCTAACCTACATGCTGACAGTTTTATTGGCTCCCTTGATGCACATCTTGAAACCATTTCCCATTTTAAAAATGTTTTAGTTATTGGCGACATTAACATAGACTTGATCATTTCAGAAAAGGAAAAGTCACACGAACGCAGCAATCGGCTCGGTTACCTTAACGTCTTATCCTTGCATGGTCTCTTGCCTGGCCACACCTTTTCTACTAGAGGTGACTCGTGTCTGGATCATGTTATGCTGAAATTAAATACCAATACTAGCTGCGCTTCTGTTGCTGTTTTAAACACCACCGTTACGGACCATAATCTTGTTTTAGTAAAGTTTTCTTTCACATATAAAGAGGCCACTCCCTGTAAATACAAAACTGTAATAGATTATGAAAACGCGTATAAATCCCTTATAGCTTCTGATGTGTATTTTCTTAACATTTACAACGATCCTGATAATTTTGCAAACGCATTTATAGGAATGATCAGGGCTGCAATCCAAGCAAATTCTAAGACTATAACTGTGCCAAATAGTAAAAGGATTCTGAAGCCTTGGATGACCCTTGGGGTCCTAAAATGTATTAAACTCAGAAATAGTATGCAACTCAAGCAAGGCAAAGATCCCCACAACACCATTTTAAAAATAACATACAAACGTTACCGTACTTTCTGTACTACTAAGCTTAAGCGAAAATATAATAGTCATAATATTAAAAAATCTGTAAATCAACCTAAAAAATTATGGTCCACGATAGCTGAGATTACACAGTATAAACCTCCTAAGACTAACAACGCTGACCTACTTAAATTAAAATCGCAACCACAAAACTCAGTCAATCATGTAAATAACTATTTTGTTAACATAGGTGCTACCTTAGCAGACCTAATAACCAAACAAGCTCCACCTAATGCCCCTACTTCTAGCGTCTCATCGAATGCCTGTTCTCAGCCCACCTCGTTTGTCCTGCTGGAGACAGATCCCGAGGAAGTTGATAGCATACTCATGAGCCTTGACTCTTGCAGTGCACCTGGCTGGGATGGGATAAATACCCAATTTCTGAAGCATGCTAGAGATTTTGTTGTTCCGTATATTTGTAAGTTAGCTAATCTCTGTTTCAGTGCTGGAGTCTTTCCTAGTGCCCTTAAACGGTCTATAGTTACACCTGTTTACAAGAACGGAGACAAATCTGACGTCAATAATTACAGACCCATCTCTGTTTTAACTTCTATTTCAAAAATAATTGAGAATCTTATTAATAATAGACTGATTAATTATCTTAATAAATATAATATTCTATCTAAATTTCAATATGGCTTTCGCAAAGAAATATCAACTCAAGATACAATTTTAGATCTGATCTCTATTATAGCTGAGGGAGTTGACAAAGGAAATAAATGCCTCACGATATTTTTAGATCTTAAAAAGGCTTTTGACACGGTTTCTGTCTCAGTCCTTGTCAACAGACTAGATAGTGTGGGGATTAGAGGAAATGCACTCTCTCTCTTTACTAGCTACCTTAGTGAAAGAACTCAAGCTGTAAAAATAGACAGCTTCATCAGTGATGAAAAAGCAGTTAAATATGGTGTTCCGCAGGGGAGTGTCCTTGGCCCGACGCTCTTTTTACTATACATCAATGAATTATGTAATTTGCAGGATGTCGGGGGAAGGATACTCTCGTATGCGGACGACACTGCAATCGTTTTTACTGCCAAAACTTGGGGTTCTGTTCACGAGGTGGCTGCGCTTGGTTTGATGCGTGGGTCAAACTGGTTAAGGGAATACCTTTTAACCTTAAATATTAAAAAAACAAACTACATTTGCTTTGCTCCTTATACATCATTACAGCCAGGTAATCACTTGCACATCAAGATCCACTGCTGCCCAAACCCCGAAAATTCCTCATGTGATTGTCCCGTTGTGAATAAGGTGAGTCAAACGAAATATCTCGGTATCATCGTTGATCAGAGACTTAATTGGCACTCACAGCTGGAAAATGTCATAAATCGGATCAGAAAACTAATCTGGGTGTTTAAATCACTAAGGACAGTAATGTCTAGCTCTCTCTTAAATAAAATTTACATAGCCCTAGCATAATCGATAATCTCCTATTGTATCCCAATCTGGGGAGGTACTAATAAGACTAACTTTCTAGACTTGGAGAGAGCTCAGAGAGCTCTTATAAAGGTCATGTATTTCAAACCTTACAGATTCTCTACAAATACCCTGTATCAACCAGTAAACTTCTTTCAGTTCGGAAGTTATATATACTTAACTTGACCCTAAAATGTCATAAATCCTTACCGTTCAAAGAATCAATTCAAAGGAAAAGGAGAAATTATATTGTTGCCCGTTTACCCACTGCACGTACTAACTTTGCTAGTAGACAATACCCATCCCAATCTGCATTTGTATATAATAAACTTAATAAAATACTCAAAATATATCCTATGCCTCTGTATACGTGCAAAAAAAGTCTGACGCAGTGGTTAGGGGCACTAACTTATGTAGAAGTCGAAAATCTTTTAACTAGAATTGCCTAACCAGCTAAAAGAACCCAATATGAACTTTGACGAACTTGTACGAACTTGAGGCTTGCTCACACACACACACGCATAGGCTCACACACACACACACACACACACACACACACACACACACACACACACACACACACACACACACACACACACACACACACACACACACGCACACACTCACACACACATATTCACACATACACACACAAAAAATGCTTAATTTCTTTTGTAATCTACTGTTATCCATAGGGGAAGTAGCGGGTCATTCCCAATACAAATATCTATCGATTACTTAATGGGATGTCTCAGCAATGTGTTGTGTCTAAGATTACTGAAATAAACGCATTTTTATTTATTTATATATTTTAACAGATAAGATGGCCAGTTCCTAAGCAGTTACCTACTCCGGGTGAAGTGCGCTTCCATCATCGCTCTTAACTTACCAACAGATGAAATTAAGGCCAAGCGCTTAAATTACTTATTAGTATTTGATGATTCTTACATAGAAAATAACACGACCACAAACAATAAAAATCACAAAACGCTTTTCGCAGGTCAGGCTAAAATAAAATGTTAAATAAACGCGAGTAGGTCAGTTTAATTTCTATTCCTATGATACCTCCACCGTTCCCGGGCTATTATCTCTATAATCCACTTACTGAATCGCCACATCGTCGCTCTTCCCCGCCCTACCCTCCAAACTGTCCAGCAGATCAACGCAGTGCTTGTAGTCGGCGTAGGGGGCACCCCCTCCCCCGCACAGCGCCGCCAACTGACGCTTCATATTCGTGATCTCCTCCTCGCGACGCTCCGGGGACACTAGGTCGATCACCTGCTCGAGTTTGTTAGCTCGACAGAATAATTCGCGGGCCTGTGTAACATAATTGTAAATGTGTGTATGTAAGAATATAACCCTTATATAAAAAGGCAGAAGGTAAAAATTGTTTCAACGATTCAAAACCACTTTTCATAAGTTTATTTAAATAAAAAAAATTACTTTGACTTTGACATTGCAAACATACGAGTGTGTCCAGTTCCAGAAATGTGCAATACCCAATAATTAAAGAAGGAACTAGTTTAGCTAGATGTTAAAAAGCAGCACACCCACTGCTTAGAATGAAAGGTGATGGATGAATGAGTGGTATGTGGAATAAAAGTGCGAGAAGAATAAAAACGAGAACTGGAATGAATGCAAATAAGCTAAAATAGGCTCCGAATATGTTGGAGGAAGCAGTATTAAAGAAAAAAAAAACCCAATAAGACAAATTCCCAGAATGTCCAATTTAGAATAATGTGTTCCTTTATGGTGCTTAGTCTTTGTTTATAATACATTAAGCAATTATTCTAACTAGATAGATAGATGATAGACAATTTATTTATTTGCAACAAAACATGCACACAATTAAAACATAATAGGTACAATAATAAAAAAAAAATACAAAACAGAAAAATTTAAAATAAAATAGTAATAAAAAAAGCAATTAAATATACAACTTCCACAAACATTGGTTATCAATTGTGTGCCGTAGCGATGCAAAAAGGTGAAAACTCAGTGAAACATATGCTCGTGCAGCAAATCACTGATTTTCATTTCCACCCGAACTAGTGAAAGAGAAAGAAACATTGACCACACCTATTTTTATTTATTATTAACACATTACATAATGAAAGTAATGAAACAGTTGTAATTATTTTTTTTGTAATAGTGTTAAATGCTTATATACTTAAAAACAATGATTTATATATACAAACATGAGGTTGATATCGCACTAGCGCGTCGAATCTAAGGCAATAAAACTCCGGCAATTGGCGTAATTTCATTTAATCGTATATACTTAGGCGCAAATAAGAAACACGAGCTGTCTTTTTCTTTCTTATTGTCATAATTCATCCTCATCAGCTCATTTTATGTCCCCACTGCTGGGGCACGAGCCTTCCCTATGTATGGATAGGGAGAACGGGCCATAAACCACCACGCGGGACCAGTGCGGATTGGTGGTTGTTAACGACTGCTAATGCAGCCGGGACCAACGGCTTTACGTGCCTTCCGAAGCGCGGAGGAGCTCGAGATAATAAATTTTTGGTCACCAATCCGATGACCGGCCTTAGCGAAAGTTGCTTAACCTCAGCACTCGCAGACCGGGCGCGTTAAGACGTTTACGCCGTTTTGCTCAAAAACTGTACTTTTCAAACCTCTTAATATCTATGAATATTTACTTTACAAATATGTTAATTACTTATATCATTAGGCGATCTTGTCATCAAAATAGTTTGTTGAAAACATTTTAAAATTTATGGATATTTTGGAATTTATAACAAGATAATTGAACAGAGGTTTTTATAATTTGACTTTCCGCGTCAACTTCGAAGCTTAAAAATGTGTTTAAATTACTGACAAACCTAAAAACAAAAATTTTATTTCAATTTCAAAGATCTTCAGCAAAATAGTTTGTTGAAAACATTTTTCGATTTTGGTTACTAACAAAAACTATAAAAATCCAAACATTGTGAATTTTAAAAAAAATTATAGGTCATAAAATAATTGTTTTCTCTAATATACTTACTATTTAAATATAAGATAAAAGCTTTTTACTATAGAAAAAAGTGTTTTTTAAATTTTGCGTAAATTTTTTTTTACTAAATTAGCTCTATAATTTTTCTATAAATATTTTAAAACTGCTCTAAAACTACTACAAAACTCAGCGTTCTACTAGTTTCAAATCAGTCCGCCGCCGTGAGGCCTCTGAGAGAGTGGTCACGTCGCTCGACGCTCTACCCGACGATTGTCGAACAATTGCCGTAAGTTCGAAGATAGTGCAAATTTATAGCGCGATTAGCAAATCTTAGTACTTTGGTGAATAAATTATTTTATTTTACTTTTGATGAATTGCAGCATTTTTAAATTGGACGACCTCCGTGGTAGAGTGGTTAGCGCGCCAGGTCGGGCGTCGCGCCGTCTCTGAGGCCCCGGGTTCAATTCCCGGTCGGGTTATTTTAGAGAAGGACTGTTTTTCTAAATTGATTTCGGGTCTAGGTGTTTTTTCTATGTTTATGTATAATTATCTATTATCTACACTAATGTTGTAACATTCTACTTATGTTTCCAATACTTGACTTATAATTACTACTGTTATAGCGCAGACAACAAAACACTCAATTTAAGCAATTGCACATGATGGTATAATATCCACATAGATATCGTAAAATCTCATTATAACATCAATAAAACGCGACCAATTAACCTGGCGAGCCTTATGTCAAAATCCTCATACAAGTTGTATAAAATTTTGATATTAGGCTGGCTTTTGAAAACAGTTGGGTTATACGTGAAAACTTCGTCGAAACTACTAAACTTACATACACAAAACTCTTTGGTAAGATCTTGTGCCAATTAGATAAAAAAAGAACAGCGCGCGCTCGCTCCTGATTGGCTCTGCGCGCGCAGCTGCGCTCTCATTGGTTAGATTTTAATGGCGGCAAGTTCACTGTGACAATACACGTACGCGTGAATTTAATGTTTCGCAATGTGTTTTGTTTTTAAAATACAAATTAAAAGTTAAAAATGGACAGCGACGATGATATTTGTACGCCTCCGGATATTCTAGAATTGGCAACAAAAGTAACTCACAATCTTTTGCCAGAAAAATCTAGAAAATTATATGAAAAAGAATATAATAACTTTTTGGCATGGAAGATCGAAAAGAAAACTACATCATTTTCTGAAAATGTCATTCTTGTGTATCTCAAAGACCTCTCCAACAAATTCAAGCAATCTTCTATGTGGGCTAAATATTCTATGCTCAAGTCCACACTGAGTACTACAACAATATTGATATCACGAAGTATTCAAAAGTCATAGCGTTCCTGAAACTCAGTTCAGAAGGACACAAGGAAAAAAAGTCCTTGACGTTTACATCAGGTCAAATAAAGATGTTCCTGAAAGATTCACCAGATATTTTGTATCTTTTTGAAAAGGTAAGTGTATTTTAGTTCTGTTATTTAATCTACCTAGTACTTACGTACTACACACGCAAGTTATCTAGACACTCCGTTTAAGCGCTTTGTGTATAAATTAGGTAGTAGGTACCTACACTTTACTACTTCATAAATCATAGTTTTTGCCTTGGCTATGTACCTCAAGCTTATTATATCGTTTATTGTTACAGGTTGCACTAATCTTCGGCATAATGGGGGCATGCCGAAGGCAAGAGCTATACAACATCCAGTTCGATGAAGTCTCTAACATAGACGACAGTACAATCATGGTGAAAGTTTCGAAAACAAAAACGAAAATAGATCGTTCTTTCGTTGTGACGGGCAACTGCTATGCCGTATGTAAAAAATACATGGAACTTCGACCCACCCCCTGTCGAAACCCTGCCTTTTTCTTGAGCTATAGATCGGGGAAGTGCGTCGATCAAAGAACTGGTATTAATAAATTTGGTGCTCTGGGAAAAACTATCGCAAGTTTTTTGAATCTGCCTAACCCAGCGTTGTACACGGGGCATTGCTTCCGGCGCACCTCGGCGACCCTTCTCATAGATAGCGGTGGTGATTTGACCGCACTGAAACGAGATGGGGGGTGGAAGTCTTCTACTGCGGCTGAAAGCTACATTGATGAGTCTTTAATGAATAAAATTCAAGTCTCAAATACGATCTTGAACAGTATAGAAAACAAGACGAATGAAGTAATTATAAATATTCCAACTCCGTCTACGAGCTCTACTGCTTGCCCCGCGACCGCTACAGCTGCTGGATCAATAATTAACATTAACTTTCAAAATTGTACCATCCAAAATTTTAACAATTATTATAAATAAACTATTGTCAGCTTTTACTCTTGTTGTTTGACTAATTGGATTAGTGAAGATAAAGTAGTGTATGCAACTGCATATAACACGGGTATTAAAACACTCGTTACTATTATGAAACTCACACTCGTGTTTTAATACCCTTCATTATATGACAGTTGCATAAACTACTATTAATTTTTAAATTGACAACGTATTATGTTGCAGACATAATGCGGTAACAAATTCAACGAAACAAACGGGGGGGGGGGGTTATCCCCATCCGAAACGGGCGTCGTGTAAGTATGTAGGTAAAAAGCTTCTACCTAAACTAAAGTGAGTTTTAGGTAACTTTCGCAATGCTGGGCCACGGGATGGGTGGGAAATACCATCTATGTGTGTGTTTCTCTCTCCCCTCCTTTGCAAGACACGTAAAACCATGGAATTAGTATATAGTTATAGATTGGCGATGGAATAATTAAGGCGAGACTAAAAATTATATACTTCGGTGTGCGTGTGATGCGCATGTGTGCGAGGCAAATAGTGCTGCGCGTGCCTGCTTCGACTTCGATTGTCGACTTAGTTTGCAGCGTCTCGTGTCTGCTGGCACAGATCTACTTATAAAGTGCATATCTTTAAGTTTGAAGGAAATAAAATAAAACTACAGACAGAACGTGTTGAATTTTTATCTTAATCCAAAAAGAGTTAATTTATTGTAAAAATGTCGTAAGCTTTCTTTTGTAGTATTTTGCAATTTTGCTTCATATTTTATTCTAATAATAAAATAAGTTTCGATTATTATTCATTAGTTTTATTAATAGGTGGTTTTACATTTACAATAGAGCCACTTGGCTACGGAACTCCAAAAACAAAAACAGATATCTATAAGAAGTGTATTAAGTAGTAAGAATATTACCCAAAATTAAAGGGCTACATTCAAAGCACATCTTTGCCGGTTAGGTACATATCGATAAGATAATCGATGGTGTCAATCTCTACAAAAGTGAGGTTAGGAATAGTAGGAATTCACATATTTAATATTATTTTAAAATGAATTTCTATGCAATCAGAGCATTCATGTGATAAAAGGCGATAGTTTTGCGTGTAGAAAAACTTTTGTAGGAGATCTAGTAAACAATTCAAATTGTACTACGTGTAAAATGTATAATTATGTGGGTTTTCTTTCTTAGATGACTTACATCCAGGTACAGCACACGTAACCATAATTAATTACGTCATTAACGTCTCATATATATATTAATTTACACTTTAAATCTCGAATATTACAAAAATAAGCGGATTTGTTTTATTCGCAACTGACTCCAGGCCGATACAGGCCGATAGCGTGTACATGAATGGTCTCGCCTATCTATCTCGCTCTAACACATGCGTATACTATGATCTATCTCTTTTATATTGCCAATCTATTTCCACTTAACATCAGGTGGAGTGGAGTGGAGACATTTGCCGAGCTATGAATAAAATAAAATAAATTTGTCGTCGTCAAATCAATTCGTCCAAAATAAATCGTTGAGGAACAGATAGGTAGGTATTGATTATAATTTTGTGATTTAAGATTAATTACAACATTAATAAAAATACATAAGTACAATATAATATTATACTTAGGTACTTATTTCATGTATCCGTAGTTTAGTCATCTGCTTACACCCATAGTTTAAAATAATAATTTCTAAGTATACCGAAAAACTAAATTCGAACGGATCAAAGTAGTGAGTTTGACTATAGTGAGCAGAACTAGCCTACTATACGCACACACTCGCGCGCGCTCACAGCCCGCTTCTGTGTTCGTGATATTTGGACTTAAAAACCTAAACTTGAGGTCTCGCGCTCGGCGTAAACGCTCTTAACCATTGCGCCATCGAGCTCCTCAATTGTCATAATTACGGTATCCCTTTTACATCATTTGACATTGCCTGTGCTGTCGCCGCTGCGTTTGAAATTCAATCGAAAAATTTTGAAGCAACTTTTTTTGTGTGCATATATATATAACGTATCTAACTTATAAAATCATTGGCTGTAACAACCCACGCTCGCTAAACACGACTTTAAAGTTTATACTGACACCCCCCACTAACCGTCAGGTCATAAAGTAGGCTGTAACAGTGTTGGCTGCTTATATACTTATAATGACATACCTCCTTGGCCCGCTGGCTGGTCAGCGCGTGGACGGTGGGCGTGTGGCTGCCAGCGCCCTTCACCAGCGTCACGCAAAAGTCTTCCACGAAGCCGGTGGAGGGCACGTGGGTGCCGCAGCAGAGCTCCCTGGTTAAAGAGGAATCATTTGACTATTGTTTCTTACAATAATATTAATAATAAATATCACCACTACTATTATTATTAATTATTATTATTATTAATATATGTCACTCAGACAAACAGTTGAATCAACTGAGTTTCTGTTAGAAGTTTTATTCACCATTCGATATAGTTAACAAAAACGAAATGTGGGCAGACCTCCAACAAGGTGGACCGACAATCTGGTCGTTGTGGAGATCCTTGGTCGAGGCCAGCAGTGGACGTCTTATGGCTGAGATTATGGAAGGAAAACGAGATATTTTTTCCCTTCCTTCGGATATTGAGCCGAGTACTTAGTCTGCTTAGCCAACGAGGTGTAGTACTATATTTACTAACGCTGGGAATCCAGTCAGTACACTCTAAATTTTAGAGCTTGGTAAAATTACCATTAAACAAGGCACATACAGTTAAACTAAACTTTCAAACCAATATTGTATCATTAAAAATTGTTTCTATCTACTGTTTGATAATTGTGCTGTGGCTTACTTGGAGGACAACGGCGACTTGACCTCGACCAGCCTGAGCCCAGTCTCGGGGTAGGTCTCCCCGGGCACGGTGACCAGGTCCGGTTCGCTCGTCATCTCGACGCCGTTGGTGATCCGCGTAGACAGAGGCACGTTGCATTTTATTGATTCCCTAAATAGTTAAAATATTATGTAAATATAATAAAATATATATATGTAAATAAATAAAATAATAAATACACATCATTTTGATGTTGGTTTCAATTTCTTTCTATTAAACACATAGTGAAAGTGCTTTCAATGCATATTCACTAAAAAGTTATAGGACCCTGCTACAATGAAAGTGCGTCTAATTTCAAATACAATTAAAATACGATGTGTGGAGGATGGTACATGAACGTTGTAGGTATACTTAAACATGAAATAAGACGTAAAAGAACTGCATACGGCTCCGTATTTCGTGACTGTAAAAGTGATGGAAATACATTTTATCCCATTGAGACAGCACTTTCATTGTGAGAGTTTTAAGAGCAAATTGTTTAATATTTTCTAAAAATTTTATTGTCAAAACTGTGATTCCACGCGAGGGACCCGCGCTTTCTAGTTAGACTATAGCAAGTAAGTAATGTTTAATGTTTCTTACCTAATTAATTCTTGTGCGTCTAAAAGTACCTTCTGCGACAACTTCTCGCCGTAAACCGACAAATTTAAATAGAGTCCTTTATCAGTAACACTAGAGCCGACGGGGCACACCACACTATTCGGCAGCACTTTCCTCACCGCCGCGTTCAACAAATGAACTGCCGTGTGATTCCTCATAGCGCTCAGTCTTCTATTCACATCTATTTCTAAAGTTACTTCACTACGATAATTTACATAAGGCTTTTCTATACCATCCTTCACTGTGAATCGACCTTTATGATAAACAAAGTCCCTAATTTTGAAAACACTGTTCACTGTAAAGTTCACCCTATTGTTTACATGTATTACACCCGTGTCGGCTATTTGACCTCCTTCCTCGCAGTAGAAGTTTGTGTCTTCTGTGACTAGGTAATAAGATCTATCTTCGCATGGCTCTAGGAAGTCTATCCACTCGCATTCTTCGTTTAATATTGCTACCAGTTTTGTTTTGAGCGGTTTGAACTGTATTACATCCCCATTAGGTTCATAATCGTATTTATGTTGATCGTTGGTGGACTTTATGCCGTCTTTGATTATTTTTTCGACTGCTTTGTCGAATAAGAGTCCACGATTAGCCGCTTGCTCTTTGAATGCTGCTTTGTGTCTAGATTTGTGGTCGGCCAGTAGTTTCCAGAACCCCTTTTTGTCGATTTCCAAGTTGTTCAGGCGCGCAATCCTTTCGATCGTGTCTTCTTGGAAGCCGTGAGTATCGTACAATTTGAAGACCAACTTGCCGGGTATGGTGTTGGACTTTATCTGGGACATGGTCTAGAAAAGAAAACATTTAGATATTTTAAACAAATACTGAAAACAGGTTTTTGATCAGCTTAATTTTGAATCAACTCTACTAAGACATAAAACATTTAGCCCGATGATTGTGACTGTAAAACATCGATTGTAACGTCGAATTTCAATTATCAGCAATGGTGATTGCACTCAGTATTAGCATTTAGGTAAAATAAGTCTTAGCACCCAGCTTTTAAGTCTATTTTTATTGAACCAAAAAGTTTAACAATGTTTGACAGAAAAAATTGTCTGATCTACAAGTAATAGAAACAAGGTAACATTATTTTATTTAAGGTTATTTAGACTGTAGGTATACAAATCGCAATATTTGAATTGTTAATAAGTGACTATTGAAATAGAAAAAAATATTTATTTGGTACACAATATACATCATAAATATCATAATACATCACACATAAAAACCCAGGAACATCATTTACACATATACCAAATTGGTTTCCGATCAGCATATGTGGTGTCATTGTGCGTCCCCACCCTATGGATGGATAGGGAGAACGGGCCTAAACCACCATGCGGGCCCAGTGCGGTATGGTGAATACATTTTTGGTCACCCATCCGATGACCGGCATTTGCGAAGTTGCTTAACCTCAGCATTCGCAGACCGGGTGCGTTAACCACTGCTCCATCGAGCTCCTGTTTTATTTTGCCTTTTCATACATAAATAACAACAATCACCTACCTCTTTCAACTCCTTATACCCTAATGTGAACCCTGTCAGCTCCACATCCCTCATCTCCTCAACCTCCGGGTATTGAGCCACCAGGTCCTTCCACTTCTTCATCAAGCCAGATCTCATCTTCGCATACGCTTCTGCCTCATGCTCCATTATAAGCTTCGCATCTTTCTCTTTGGTTATCAGCTCGGGGTAGGTTGGACCCAGAGTCTCCATAACTTGCTGGTACAGTAAAGAGAGTAGTTGCGGGTTTTGGAACACGTCCGATGATATCTTGAAGGATTTGCGCATTATCTGTTTAAGATTGAGGCTGAGGAAAAAAGAGGAAAGTAAATTAGAACGCTCAATAGACATGTTTTTGATGTTGATAAAGTCGTTAAGATTCGCCCTATATAGGGATGTTTGAAAATAAGATTAGATTTTTGTAAAGGAAAAATTATATATACTTTTAACATACAGTCCTAGGTAGGAGGTAAGCGGACATGACAGTTTCGCAGTAGGAAATAGGTTGAACAATAGAAGTTTTCACGGGCTTCCTAAATATGTGAATAGATTGTGCACACCAGAACGCACTGGAAGCTGGTTCCAACTTGAACGGAAAAGGAACAATCATAAAAGGTGGTGCAGTGTTGGGGTTTTTAAGGCTTAGGGCGCCTTCAAATCCTGCTAGGGTGAATACTGGTGATTGCTAACCGGTAGGGATCTAGGGGGGGAGGGAGGGAGGGCCATCCGCACCTCCCCAGGCGCGGTAGCGCTCGGACGATGAGTTTTCCACTGTATAAAAAAGGTGCCTTCTAATTAACGCTACGTGTCGCGCGGAGGCATTGCTGTAGCCGCGCTAATTTTTAAATCCATACAAATATAAATCAAGGGACTACTACGCGTTTTGCATAGCAATAGTAATTCAAACGCAATGGTAGTTCATTGCTGTTAATTAAAGGCGCTCTTAAGTTGGATCTGGGTGTGTAGCTTACCTGGTGGCGGGGAACAGCCCGTCGGCCAAGCACACGGCCACCATGCGCGCGTGGTCGGCTAGCCGGCGGTACGCCACGTCGGCGCCCGCGTCGGCACCGTACCGACCGCCGTATGGCGGGGCGCCTTTGCTGTGCTAAAGCGGGAAATTGAACCTTATATATACTGCAGTAAGACCTTTCAACCCTTGTAACATTCTTTTGAGTTCTTTAGGATTACATATTGTTTTATAAAGTTTACGCGAACACTACACATTGAAATGAAACAACTTTTACGGATCTACTCGCGTTTATTTTACACATTACTTATTTAATGTTTATCCTGACGTTTCGAACCCTTTGCAGGGTCCGTGGTCACAGGGAGACTGAAGTGTTGGTTGTCTCATAATTAGTTGGTAGCTTGTATACTCTCATTTAAATTTATTCAGGTGCGGTCCGTTTTACGCAGAAAGAGCTTAAAGTATCTTTTGATCTGGCAGTATGGTGTTGGGGCTGGGATTTAATATTTTGTATGATGGGATCCAAGGCTGGTGGTAGATTCTTTTCTTTAGGATTAATTTGTCAATTAAGATAATTTAGCCTCCCGCACCAATGTCGTTAATTTTATTAAGCATTTTCGGTCCTGTTTTGCGTATCACAAAAATCTGCATCTGATTAGATTAGACACATTTAGTTAATCATAAAAAACTCTAATTGCGTTTTTTAAATAATGCTTTATAATCTAAATATTGTACTACGGCATTGTTAAAGGATTATTGGACACCAGATATTCAATGCTTTAAATAGCGAAATGAATACTTATTTAATAACTTTTCGTGCAGTCAACAACGAAATTCGCTGAACACTTTAGCACCATGTTCCATAGTATCCATTTCGAAATATTATTACTTGCTTTGACAAAGTAAAAAGTGGTCAGCCACTTTTGTTGCTGACTGTACCTCATTTGAAGTACATAATATAAAGAAGTGTGAAGTGCGCTTTCACTTTCGGCCTTCCCATCGCTTTACATCAGGTAAACTTAACATCAGGTAAACTTACCCGTGCTTACCCGTAACAAATAAAAAAAACTGTTACGTTTCATGATTGTGTACCGTACACACGCCAGCACATCAGAATTGTCAAATTTATTTATTTGGTACACAAAACAGATAGAAATTAAAAAATAACAAAAAAAGCATGATAAATTGTATAAGAGCTAAATTCATATCTAAAACATGTGAACACAACACGATTAATAATAAAGGCGTCCCCTGCGCCTAAAAATAACAAAACATGTTAGCAAAACATTGCAGTCTCCTGCGACTTTTGAACACGAACATCTAGCAAACATCTACCTACTCGACAATATGACTGAAATCAGGAAATAAGAAATGCATAACCTCAATGTTCGCAAGCAACGATGAAATGAAATTACCCCTCCCCCCGCAGGCGAACACGGGGATGTTTTCCGTCCGCCTCGGGTAACATGTTTGCTTGTTTGAGCTAACAAAACAGTTAGGCCACGCCCATATTTTGTTAGATCTTTGATGTTAGGTGTTAGAAAACAAAAAACAGTGTCGCAGGAGACACAGCTTAGGCGTCCATATTAAAGTTTACTTAATCTAAAACTATATCCAATTAAAAACTAATTATACAATACATAATAATGTTAATAATGTTGACAACTTATCCTAGGTTAATAATGTTGACAACTTTATGAAGTTTTTGTAATAAGTGGGAGATGCCGAGTCGAGAATTTCCCGGTAATTTTTTAAAATTCATGTATTTCCTCAATTGACTTTGTTATGTCTTAGGCTTATGATTGAACACTTACTAAAGAAATTTGATAGTTTTGGATAGGTTTGATGTGCAGGCGTCTACGTCTGTACATACCCGGTGTACGGCGTCTATGATTGGTCGGAACAGGTCGGTGTCGTAGGTGGTGGGCGCGGCCTGCAGCAAGGCGGCGGCGCGCTCCAGCCCCAGCCCCGTGTCCACGTGCGAGCGCCGCAGCCCCGCCACCGAGCCGTCCGCCTGCCTAAACAAATAATATCATTTAGTTATATTATTTATAATTTTGCATTCACAACGCTTTATGTGTATAAATAAATAAATAAATGAGACCACATCACATACATTGCTCTGACTCCAAAGACAGTAGCTCAACCACTTGTGTTATGTAAATCAGAAACAACGACCGTACACCACAACCACCCAGACCCGAAAAAATATAGAAAAAGATTTTTTTTTCCTACATTGACCCGACCGGGAATCGAACCCGGGACCTCGGAGATGGCAACACCAGGAACTGGCGTGCGAGCCACTCGACATCTATCTATTCTAAACGCAAACGTCAAATGGCGCTTATAAATGTCGCTGTACTATCATGTTCGTCAGTTCAGGGCAGGAGACCTTGTCCTTAGATTAAGGACCGGCAAATGAGTTTAATAGTACATTCAATCACATCGATATAATTCATGAAAAGTTTGGGAGTTTTCGTAGCCTTTTATTGGGCGTTGAGTAATAATACACTGGCCTGCAAAATTAAGTATCACACTTTTAAAATTGCAATAACTTTTTAAGTACACAAGATATACTTTCGAAACAAAAAGGAAAATGTTACTAATGTATAATTTATTTTAGTTTTAAAGAAAGCTGATAAAAATTGCTGCAAAACGTTTTTTCTTTAAAAATCTCTAACTTCTATAGTTTAGAAAATAAATAAATATTAAAAGTGTAGTACTTATTTTTGCAGGCCAGTATATATTATTACTTACGAGGCTTTGTTTTTATTTGTTTTTTTATTTATTCGTTTTTGTATTCTACTTATAACTTGTAACCTACAAACTAGTATTGGAAACTATTAAGCTAATGTGCTAACACATAGTATATATTATTATGATTATGTTATAATTAGGAAAGCTGTTGTTTCCTGAATAAAAAAAAAAAACCTCACCATAGGTCTTTATTGTCCCTTTCTTTTGCAGCATAATACGCCAGCTTATCATATGCTTCTGTTTTCAGCATTCCAATTTTTGGTGGTGCGATGATATAAATAAATACATTCCATGGCAAAGGTATACACTCTATGGGAGCACATGTCTACACCAGAGCATTAAGTCTGCTGATTAGAAACTTCTTAGAAGTGTATTGGTAGGCACATTTTGAGTTTAGGACTAAGGAAGGAAGTTTAGGACTAGGAAAACTTGTCAAAATCAGGCCACTGATACATCATTGTGGACGTTATAAAATAGCAGCACAGAGGCCTACAAACAAAAAATAATAATTGAGTACCATCTCACCTATTGAGTTGTATGAACACAAGATTCCATATTTCAGTTAGTGAGCCATCAGGGTTGACATGGTGTATCTCAGTGCACGGCCCACAGGGCCCAGTGGCTCCCATCTCCCAGAAATTGTCTTTTGCATCTAGTGCCTTCAGTCGGCTTGAAGGGACCCTTAAATGTAAAACACACTTTTATTGTTACAGAAATATGGATTAAACTTTTTAATATTAACACAAGTTGTGGAAAATGCTGGAGGCTTAGATTAAAACAAAAAGGGAAGATACGGCATGCTCCTTACTTGTAGTCAATCAAAATATAGTCCTACTCAACTACATATGCAAAGACTTACACACGCACATCTATAAAGTGTAAATAGAGCGAGCGAGACAGAGCGATAAGTTTCAACGTCAGCGCGAGGGAGTCAGCGAATAGCGCTTTGACGTCTCGGTCGCTTCGCAACAGAACTTTTTCTCCCTCACACAAAGGACTGAATTGTATTCTTATCCTTTTCTTGATAAAAAAAAAAGGCGAACTGCATTCAAAACATGTACAGTTATTTTTAAGAAAGAAATGTTTTAGTATATTTACGAATGAAAAGTGATGCCGTGGAAATTGTTTTTAGTTGTTTGCATTGTTTTCTCTTTTTCACACAGCAGAATAAATAAATAAAAATATAAAAAAAATATCCCTCATATCCTTGGGGGAGGCCTTTGTCCAGCAGTGGACGTCTTTTGGCTGAGATGATGATGATGACACAGCAGAATATCCGCAATATGGTTTTTTAAGTGCGATGTAGCCTGTTCGCTCGGCAAATTGAGACTGAAGTGATATTGCGCCTTTAGGCCTAATTTTAGCGGCGCACTTACGAGACGCTAGTGCCGTATCTTCTTTTTGTTTTAATCTAACGCTGGAGGAGACTTTTCTGCCAAAAGGGTCAACCTATTAAGGACTAATGAAGAGCATACAATTTTGTTATTATTGAAACTATATTCCTAAATAGTTTACCTTTTATCAAAAAGCTTGGAAATTAAAGTTTTTAAATGTCAGGATGAAAAAACAATGTTGTAAAATAAATGTAGGTAGATCCATGTTCATTTTAAAGTTTGCATGATTTTTATTAAAATAACTTCATCATCATCATCACAACGCGGGTGGATCGTCCGTTCGGCTGGTGACGTCCCCATAAGAAATAATAATAATAATAATCATCATCATCATCATCTCAGCCAAAAGACGTCCACTGTTGGACAAAGGCCTCCCCCAAGCATCTCCACCACAACCGGTTTTGTGCTGCTCGCATCCAGCGGCTTCCATAACTTAAAATACTGTAACCTTAGACATCAGCATTTAACAACAAATTTACCCTATAGATCTCCAAATGTCCCTGGTTTCCCTGTCCTCTGTCAGGCCGAGCACTACATCTCCTGCAAAGTAGGTTACCACCAAGTTCTCTGGCTTCAGTCTGTACGGACCCAACAGTAAGTCCCATGCCATGAGACAGGCTTCTTTCTGCAAATGTAGATTGAACATTTGATTGTGAACATCAGAATCGCCAGTCAACAGTCGTATTTAACTTTGAAATTGTGCCTAAAAATTACTTATGAATGGCTTTTTGCTTAGAATTAAAACATTTAAGGTTCACCATCCATTCAAACATCAGAATGGCTGGTCAATCTTTGTAGAGTAGTAACTATGGAGAATTACTGAAATTTGTAAGCTTAGACTCTGTTATTCTTTCCATAAACTAGGTACGAGCTTAAAACCGCCAGCGCCTGTTAAATGTATGAGAGCTGAGGATCATAGTCTTCAGGGTATAAATAAAGCAATCCTTTTGCGTTCCTGTTGTTTTCGCAACCTCATTATTATTTAAAAAAATATATAATCAATATTTAACAAGGTTATAGGAATACAATAGGATGTTTGCCTAATAAAGGTAAGCTACAGGCCATAAAACTTAAAAATAAATAAAAAAACAATAAAACAAAGTAATGTTGCTCTCATACTTTTAACAGGCGCTGGCGGTTTTAAGCTCGTATCTAGTTTATGCAAAGAATAACAGGGTCTAGGCTTACAAATTGATAAGCAATCTTTGGTCCATAAAAATTTCAGTAATTCTACATAGTTACTACTCTACAGAGATTGACTAGACATTCTGACGTTTGAATGGACGAATGGACAAAGCTAAATACGACTGTTGACCGGCGATTCTGACATTCACATTTGATCAATGTAAAGTAATGAATTCAATCAATACAAAAGTGACTACAAATATCAGCAAGTTTACAATCAATTAATAATTTATTAGTATAAAAAGGATATTTATAAGCTGATCATAATGAAAACAGCCAACTTACTTTGTAGTAATCACCAAATGACCAATTGCCAAGCATCTCGAAGAAGGTATGGTGGCTTCCATCAGTGCCAACCACATCTAAGTC
Source organism: Eudonia lacustrata (assembly GCA_947562085.1). Classification (NCBI taxonomy): domain Eukaryota; kingdom Metazoa; phylum Arthropoda; class Insecta; order Lepidoptera; family Crambidae; genus Eudonia; species Eudonia lacustrata. The sequence goes on along the minus strand of OX387326.1, from coordinate 19,093,869 downwards.
ATTGTGTTTGCCCCCAACTCGAATGCATTTCTGCGAGTTCACTACTCGTGGATATGGTGCATCAACTTTTCCCAGAAAAACACTTTTAAACTGAAATAAATTAGTGTATATCTTTCAAAGTATTTGCTTTTTCTTGGTGTTAAGAAAAAGAATTATTAGCGGTTGCTTTAATTTTATAAAATAAAACTTGAAGTATAAATAAAAAAATTGTTTAGGCATACCTAACAAGAAGAAAGTTTTACCTGATTCATTCCAGCATTTACAAAAGGAACAGTGGAGTCACATAGGGGTACCACAGGGCTAGACTTTACAAATTTATGACTGTGTTTACCGACGAAATACTTCACAAAAGTACTTCTAATAAAGTCACTGGAATACGTAGACTTTAATCGTAACTTTTGGTGGATGGTATTGGTTCTAACCGGTATTCGAAACATTCTTACAGGTTATGTGAAAGTTAAACTATTAATACTAATTGAAAGACTATACTATATTATTGAATTCTTATTTTTCTGAATATTAATGTTAAAACATTTTATTTTCGATTTAGTAAATAGTTAAAAATAAATAAATCGCAATATTTTTTAGCAAATGCCAGTATGACAAGTTGACAGAATTGACGTACTTTTTTAATTATTCCAACATAAGAAGGATTTGCCCTATACAACCTAGTGTCATAAAATAAAACTGAGATTTCCCATTGCTCAAAAGGGCCCGTGTTCAGAGTCGTAAATTTAAATTAAAAAAATCTAATTCTGACACTAGCTTGAGCTTGACGCATTGAATGAAGTTGACACATTTCGATTTTCGAGAAAAATACTTTACATTTTATTGTAATGTAATTTTAATTTATTAAAACTAACGAACACGTAGTTTTTTCTCATTGGTATCGATATGATAATGTTAGTTCTCGTTTAAAAATATTCACCGGTTCATGGAATGTAAAAATAACATAAGGACACGTAAGCTTTCTTATTAGCAGTGTTTTTATCACTTTATAGGTAATTATGCGACGGTACAATTTCTTTCTGTTGTGTTTATGTATTGGACTGTCGATTGCTGAGCTACTTGGTCCAGAAACTCGTATAGAGACAGAGAAAAATGAGGAAGAAGAAGATTCGGCGGACGCCTTGGATCTTGGGGATACCGCAGATAAAGAAGAGCCCGACTATATCAAAGCCTTGAGCGAAGCCGTCAATAAAGAGATCATAAACCTCCGGGAGTATTCTGATGTGTTTAAAGGCCAAAAAGAAGATGATAACAAAGGGATTTCAGGTAATATCACATTTTGATTTAAACTTTCCTTCTCTATATTTAGGAAAATAGTAAAGTTAATCAATTTATTAACACTGAATAAAGAAAGAAGAAATCTGTGTGAGTAGTATATATAAGGAGTTATAATGCAGGAATGCAATATCGCAATTATATCTACTCCACTAACATAAACTTTGTGCTATATAGTCTTTTGAAGATAAGGTTAATGTTTTCGTGTGTGACAATCTGATTTATCTGACAGCATCTTTTTCCATAAATTATATTTAGAAATAATTTACTTCCCCTATTATTACACATGAACTAAAGTTAATCCCTGTTTATAACTGTCTGCCTTTTGTTTTCTGTCTTTGATTATTGTAATTTGTGTCTGTAATAATAAGGACAAAATAAAAATAAATAATTATCAACAAACCTAAGACTGTCATAAAATGGGTTTAATTTTGTTTAAAACTGAATGAAAAGTATTTTTCTATCAATATGGCTTACTAACAGATTAATTTTGGCTAATGTTTTACAGAAAGTAATCTTGAACAAATGGAGTTCACATTGAAACTTCTGAAGAAGAGCCTTCTGAGACACACGGACCCAAACTGGGATCATGAGAACTCACCAACTCCTACACAAGATGAGCTTGAAGTAAGTGTGTCATCATCATCAGCTTACACTAGTCCACTGCTGGACATAGGCTTTTCTAAGTGCATGCTACTGAGCACGATCCGCGGCTACTCTCAATCATCTTTGCAAAGCTCGTCGCTTCACTGAGGATATCCTACACTATATTTGCCAATACGGGTTTGGTAGTGATAAATCATACATATATATATCATCATCATCATCATCATCATCTCAGCCAAAAGACGTCCACTGCTGGACAAAGGGCTCCCCCAAGGATCTCCACAACAACCGGTTTTGTGCTGCTCGCATCCAGCGGATTCCCGCATATACATATACCTACATCATATTTTATAAAAACTTCCCATGTACCAGTATATAGACTAGACCACAGAGGCGGTTAAAACTCCTCAAATCGGCCTTTCCGAAAGTAAAAGGCTTTAGGCTCTTTCCTCTCAAAGATGTCAAACTTATGGCAGTTATCTTTTGCACAAAATAGCTCGATGGATCAAAATGCAACTGGGACAGGAAAACCTCAGAAGGCAGTCTACGACAAGATAAAATACCTAAACTAAGCATTTTGCGTTAAAACCCTATTCTTATTTTATTTGTAATGGAATGCAAATGTTTAAAAGTGTAATTTGTATATTTTATTATTATTATTACTATTTTTTAGCTAAAAACAGAGGATAATCCACAAGCCATTATGGACAGTTTACTGCCAGTACCTGCTGAAGTTGAGGAAGAACTAACACCAGAATTGAAAGAAGGTAAGATGTGTAACACTTACAGCAAACAACTGCCTACTGGCGGTCCAGGTCACCCTTGACATTCAAACTATCTTTGTGCTGCAGAAGAGGACTATTCAAGCAATTTGTTATCTAAAAGCTGGTGATTCTCTCAGGGAAAGGTTTAAAGATATGTAAATATAATGACAGTTTCATCACAATATATTATCGAGAATCTGATCTATGTTTATAAAAATACTAGATGACCCGGAACTTCGTATCACCTACAATTATGTCTGTGAAAAATATGGTCAAAACTTATCTGAACGCAACTATAAATATTTGACAACCAAGTGACAATGTTTTATTTCTAAAAAGGCAAAAGACATCAAATGTTTCACAGCTTTGTATTGGAAAATTAAATTGTCGTTTTTAGTACATATTTTCCGTTTAAACTTTCCCTGAACTTCCACAAACATTTCGAAATCAAAATAGCCAAATTAGTCCAACCATTCTCGAGTTTTAGTAAGACAAACGAACAGCAATAAAATTGATTTTTATATAATAGATTAGAACTTTTTCTAAAAACTGATTTATTTATTTATTTAGAAAAGAACAGCTAACAAAACATACACTTCACGAGTAAAATTAATCATACAATAATCTCTAAGCTGAGTGCTGTCTCAATTATAAGCTGCCACGGCATGCAATTTTTGACAACAGCGTATATATAAAAGAAAAAAAAGAATCATAACTTATAGTTACTTCTTAATTAATTATTATTATACAAATGACAAAAGATAGCGTTAAAGACTGCTTATATAAATCAAATCATAATTAAAAAACCAACACACAGGCTAGACAGCGAAAAAGCGTTATAAATATATACATATATATTTTATATCAACATTATGTATCGCAAAATTCAAATGCATATTATTACAAAATTAAATTAAATAAGGTCTCATAATTGATGTTAAAAATAATAATAGTCTGTAGGCACACATCCATATATTACGCCCATAAGTCTTTTGTACCAGAAAATATTAGTCTCCGTCATCCTGGAGATAGAAATTCTAAAATCTTGCTGACATTGTACAATGTAAATACTAAAAATAAATACAAACTAGCAGTACCTTATACTAGGCTCCACAAAGTAAAAAAAATCATTTAGAGGCCTATTTGTATCTCACTGCTGGGCAAGGGGTTCTGATCTACGTTTAGATAGATAGATGGATAGATAATACTTTTATTGCAAACATAAACATAAACAAAAAATAGAAATAATTTACAAAGTTACATTTGGCGGTTAAAAATATAAATAATTTACTAAGTTACAATTTGGCGGTCTTATCGCTTTAAAGCGATTTCTTCCAGACAACCAGTATCGTTTATTGAATAATAAACAAAAATATATTAATTTTTCCTCAGCAAAGGAGATGTACGACGCAGCGATGGCGAAGCTCCGCCGCCGCTCGCCGGACTTGCGCGGCGCCATCCTCACCATCCAGCAGGCCGCCGCCAAGGGCTACGTGCCTGCGAGGGTCAAGCTGGCCTGGTCGCACATCTTCGGGGAAGGCGTCGAGATGGACATCGACAAGGCTAAGTGGACCTTTGAAGAGCTGGCTGAAGAGGGCAACGCTGATGCCCATGCGGTGAGTGATATGACAGTTCAAGTAAGCTTGGTCGCACGTCTTTTTGGAAGGCGTTGACAAGGCTATGGAGATCTTCAAGCTGAGAAAGGCAACGTTGATGCTCATTCGATGAATGTAATGACTGGTCATGCTGGTCTGGTCCCACGTGTTTGGGGAAGGCGTCGACAAGGCTAAGAAGATTTTTGAGCTGTGGACGGCAACGCTGATGCTATGTTCGATGAGTGTAATGACGGGTCCAGCTGGCCTGGTCGTAAGTGTTCAAGAAAGCCATCGAGCTGAATATCGACAAGGCTAATAGGGTTTTGGAGGAGCTGGCTGAGGAGGATGACGCTAATGCTCATGCGGTGATTGTAATGACGGTTCAAGCTGGTCTGGTCGCACGTCTTCGGGGAAGACGACGACAAGGCTAAGGAGATCTTCGAGTTGAGGACGGCAACGCTGATGTGGCGAGTGATTTGGCTGGTCAAGGTGGCCTGGTCGCACAGGTTCAGGGAAGGCAACGGGATAGACAAGGATAAAAGGATCTTCAAGGAGCTGGCTGAGGACGCTGCTCATGCGGTGCGTAATGCTGCTTCATAAACCTAGAGGGTTCCTCACGCTGTGTGAAACGAAACACTGTCAGAGGTTCCCTACTAGATTCTCCGAGGGGTTCGGATCGGATCGGGGATGTAGTTATTACGGCGCGGAGCCCGCTTAAAAAGGTCCGCGCTGTGGAGCTCGGTGAGGCTGAGGGCCCGTATCAAAGTCAAATTTTTTAATTCAAATAAACTTAAGAAAAGTGCTTTTAAATCGTCCAAACATTATTTTACCTACTACTCGTTCAGGACGTCTATTTTTTATCTGATCGTTGTAGGGTGTGTGTTCTTTGATACTTCATCTTTGTAAAGATTCTAACTAAGGCTGGCTTGCACAAAATCTCACTAATTACGTTTAGCGCTAAACATGTTTAAAGTATCATTCTGTCTCTTTCAACTTCCAACAAATGACAGCAATGGAATGAAATTTTAACCGTGTTTAGCGCTTAAGACATTTAGTGAGTTTTTGTGCAAGCCAGCCTAAATCTATTGCTGTAAACGTGTTTAAATGTATGTATATACTTATCTTTATAGCTATATTTTCCGACCGATCCGACCATCTGCCCTTGAGGCCAGACTGAAAATCAGCGCTGCGCCTAGCTCAGCACTTTGCTGAGACTGGTACCCTTTGCTTACAAATACACGATATCTTTATCTTTAGTTAAAAATATACAATTTTATTAGAAAAAATCAACCAGCCTTAGGGAGCTCTAGTGGGAATCGAACCCACGATCTTTGGATTTTCTGAGTAGTAGAGCCACACGAAATGGGTCGGCTCGCCCGGCGTAATACCACCCTCTCACAGAATATCGGCGTGAAACAATGGCACTCGTTGCTGTTGTGTTTCGTCCGGTGAGTGAAACTATCGGAGGCCCCTCTCACCCCTCCCCCCTCCCAATTCCTACTCCCTCCTCAAGATCCAACTCCTTCCTCAAGGCCGGCAACGCATCTGCGATTATTTTGGTAATGCGGGGTCCATGGGCGGCGGTGATTACTTTCCATCAGACCGAGGCCCCAAGAAGACTCGTTGAATTTTTCAAGTCACTGTGAAGTTATACAGTTTGTTCTAGTGTTTATCCTGTAACTATACATTTATGTATATAGCACTAGCTTTTGTTGCGGCTTTGCTCACGTGGACTACACGAGTAACGTGTCACGTCATTTCGACATCTTTATTTTTTATCATTATAAAGCCCATCCATGCGAGCTTGAATTAGCTAAAGTGTCAAACACAAAACAACGAAATCAAGATCACTCTGTATAAGTTATTTTGGTCCGTTTTGAAACCTGTACAAATTGTCATAAACAATTGATCATTCGCCAAAAAGCTTGAAACGCTTTATAATTTCTTACCAGGCCAAATACCAAAATTTAAGAAATTCCAGATTTCCATACAAATTTCCACCTTTATTTCACCTCTCTAGGGGAGGTTTTTCGAAAAATGCTAAAACACGTCATTCTTTAATTTTGTTGAAAAATCTAAAGATCGCTAAAAATATTCATTTTGATAGTTATTACTTTAAAAATAACGATTTCACCAAAAAAACCTTTTTCCCTTTTTTACTCATTTAAAGAAAAATAATGAAAATTCCTGAGACAAGTCATTCTTTAACTCTTTTCAAGAACCCAAATACCAATTTTCATGTATTTTACTTTAAAACTGACGGATTTTCATACAAACATTCACTCCCTATTTTACCCCCTTAGGGTGTGATTTCCGTAAAATGCTTTCTTACTGGCTGGTTACGTCACTCAATTAACCTACAGTCCAAATTTTATCTAATTAGCTTCAGCGGTTTAGGCTCGGTGATGATGAGTCAGTCAGTCAGGACAAGTCATTATATGTGTATAGATTGCGAATTCAAAATTCAAAAATAGTTTAATATCTTTAGTTAAGTTTAGTTTTCTAAACGTTTCTTGCGCCCATTCTTCTCCACAGCTAAAATATAGACGTCATGAATGGGTAGTAGGTAAAAAAATAATGGACGATTCAAAAGCACTTTTCTAAAGTTTATTTGAATAAAGAATATTTGACTTTGACTTTGACTTTAAAAAAGCTTGTTTGTATCTTCACTAACTAATATTGTAATTTTGTAACGATAAAATATTTTTATCTTTTTTTAATATTTGTCAGGCAATGGGCTTTCTATACGCGACGGGTTTGGGCGTTCGCGTGTCGCAGGGCGCGGCGTTGCTCCACTACGCGATCGGCGCCATCGGCGGCAGCGACTACGCGCAGATGGCACTCGCCTACCGCCACTGGGCCGGCGTCACCGTGCCCGCCTCGTGCCCCAAAGCTATGGACATGTACATGAAGGTCGCGGCCAAAGGTGACACACGCTTTGATTAAAAGTAGACTGCCCTTCAAGTCTCATAGAAATTACTCTAGTTTACCTCTGCCAGATCAAAACGCGCACGATGTGTCCGTCATGTTCTTCATTCGGCCCTTTTAAATCTGTTTTAACTGAGGTGCATGAGATGTACCTCAGTTGGCTTAGTAAAATAAAACTTAAATAAAAAAACGATGAATAAATAAATTAAAGAAATATATGTCGGCGGCGAGGTTGTTTGTAGGTAGAACAGTCGAGCGAACTCGGATTCGTTGATAACACAGTTAATCTTGGATCTTCAAAATAAAGACGCAGTCGTATTCCTTACAGTCACTTTAATGTTATTTTAACATCACAATTAAATTATTTAGAAATAGTTGCCCGTCAAATGGATTTTAGAAACGAAGTGAGTTCTGTGCTTGCGTTCTCTCCGGCCGCTACCGTTCAAATGCGTCCAGTCCGTTGTTGCGCCAACTGACGTTGACGTTCCGCGTACCATAGAGCATAGGCTGCGCAGACCACACTCAAGTATAGACTATACTTGTCGTTTCTAAGCGATGCTAGCGCCATGTCTCCGACATATATAATAATTTAGCTACTGAATATTTTGACCAAATAAGGCTATAACGACTGCCTGATTTATTTACTATGTATTTGTTCCCGACAAATTTTTTATTTTCTGCTTAACGCGAGCCTGTTTTTCACCTTACTTGATATTTAGTAACGAATTAAGACTGTTATCTTATATTAGGTAGGCTTTCCGAGGCGTTTCTCTCTCAGCAGCACTTCGAACCATCATCGTGGTTTTTTATGCAACCTCATCCCGTCACTCATCTTTTATAGATGACTGCTAAAACATTTTGATAACATCTGTGAAGCGAAGAGCCTGAAGAGTCTTCTTGTTCGAATAAACTGATCCCAATGTAATTCTACGAGCTGATGATAAGTTGTTCCTCAGTGGCAAGCCAAGTGAGCTGGAGCGGTGGGCCCGCCATCCACCGCGCGCGACTCTCCGACGAGGCCGAGGCCGCCGCCGGAGCCCTGGACACCGACCTCATCGAGTACTACCAGCTGCTGGCCGAGAAGGGAGATGTGCAGGCGCAGGTGATACCATAGCACACTACCTCATTCACACTACATATGACCCTGGACACCGACCTCATCGAGTACCAGGTGCTAGCTATATCATATGAAACCATAGCATACCACACTACCTCACTCAGACTACACATGCACACTGGGCCTACAATACACATAAAGTAAAAAAAAAAGCCTATATTCTGTCCCATTGCTGGGCAAAAGCTTCCATCATTCAAATCAAGTCATCTTTTATTTGAGATAGATTGCTGTTTGCTTCAAACGGCATTTTCAGCTTCACCGGGCTTGTTTGGGGGCGGCGAGAAACTTAAAGGGTTCCTCAAGCCGTGTGAAACGAATCACCAGAGGTTTTCTAGATGGAACGGCATCACGCACTAGTGCGTGTCCCCATGCTCTACTAGATTCTCCGAAGGGTTCGGATCGGATCGGGTCAAGTCATCGCTACAATTGATGGCTTATTGGCTTACATTACAATACACAATACAATACACATACAATTTTTGATTTTTACAATGTAATCGGTTGTAAAATAGAATTCACACTAGGCACACTTTATTTTTTTGTCCAGTAAAAGTCATTAGGAAGGAAATCTAGTTTACTTAGTTTAATATCAAAACGATTATTTTTCACAGCTAACTTATATTTTAATTATTTTTTAATTTGGCATTTACTATAGTTACAAGATAAAATCTTACTAGAAAAAATCAACCTGCTTCAGGAAGCTCGAGCGGGAATCGAACCCGCGACCTTTGGTTAACCGGTCCAATGCTCTGACGGCTGGGGCCTCGGTAGCTCGCCGGATATTTTTTCTAGTAAAATTTTATCTCTTAACTAACTTATATAAGTGCCAACAAATAAACAACGAATAAGGTCCGAATAGTTATTCCGTGTTTTGTTTCATTAAACATTTCATTCAGTTCATGTAAACGTCATTTCAAACAAGAGTAAAAGAGGCAAAACACGGAATGCGAAGCTTAATTTTTTTTCTTCTTCGTTTATTCTTTGTATATTGATAAGACTCTTAAACTACAATAGAAAAGCATTATATTACAAACAAACATTATGTTATACTGAGACTGAAGGTCGTACGCCGACAGGTGGGCCTGGGCCAGCTGCACTTCCAGGGCGGGCGCGGCGTCACGCTGGACGTCAACAAGGCGCTGCACTACTTCACGCAGGCCGCCAAGACCGGCAACGCCGTCGCCAACGCGTTCCTGGGCAAGGTGAGGGAACTGTGATTATATTTGTCTATACTAGTAATAATAATAATAATAAATGTTTCCCACATTTACACCAATTATCTAGCCCCAAGAAAAGCTTTCTTAAGAAACTCGAGAAATAGTTAACTAGACAACGGATAAATATACTTAATATACTTTGTCGCACTTCCTTTAGGGAAGGGATAACTGAGAAGACTAGGGTAGTTGTTACAGTATTTATTGGTAAGTAGCATACAAGTCGTGGTTCTTATTTTGACCGAACGATGCAAAAGAGTCCCTCAATCACGACCACTATCCTGGAATTGTAGTCCCACAGGTTCAGTCTTGATGGTTGGCAGAGCAGATGACGGTAGTAGCAGCAGGTAATTGTGGGTAGAAAGGTTTCCGGTTCCGGAACGGTGAGCCCCAATTTGGGGAATTTAGGTACACTTAAATCACGAAATACGTGTTTACTTAAGAGACAATTAGATTGCCAAAATCAATTGTACTGCATAGGTAGTTGCGATGTTCGATTGCGTTTAAAACTCAGTATGCGTCTTAACCCGAACGGAGCTCGCTATGAGTGTCCCCGATGCTTTGCCGATACCCCGCTCGGCCAGCCTGTGACCTTCAAATCGCTTTCTCTAAACCGGCTATCGTGCGAGCGCGTAGCAGCCCGTAATCAAATAATAAGTTGTACCAATAATTTTAGGTGTTGTAGAAAATGTAAAAAATGTTAGTTATAAGGTTTATGTTGAATTAAGTATTAAGTTTAGTTTATTTATTTGTTAGTAATAGCTTATTATTAAGTTTTGTAGTTGTAAGTTTTTATTAATATTACATATAGTATTAACCCTATTAATGTATCGCAGTGAAAAGATCGTTACAACTTATTATACATAGAAAACACCCAGACCCGAAACAATTCAGAAAAACAGGTATTTCTAAATTGATCCGACCGGGGATCGAACCCGGGACCTCAGAGGTGGCAACACCATGAAAACCGGTGTGCAAGCCACTCGACAAAGGAGATCGTCATACTAGTGGTCAAAGTCAAATCATTTTATTCAACATAAGCCTTCACAGGCACTTATTGACGTCAAAACTATAAATTAAAAAAAAAAACTAAAGAATTAGTTTAGACTAAACTACTGAATCTATCACCAGTTCGGATTTTGGAAGAGAAGAGCTTTGGAAGAGAGAAGAGCTGGCAAGAAACTCAGGAGGCTTATTTCTTTTTCTCGCTTCTATTGGTCGCACTGTGGTCGAAATTGGACTATGGCCTATTAAGGCATGATGACAAATTTTACAGTCCCGTTCTATATCGTAGATATATGTTGCAGGCTCCGGTAGTTAAATAATAACACAACTGGTTAATGTATCGGAGTATAATTTCTGACTGGTTTTAATATGTAAAAATACAAGTATATATATTAATCTATAAACAAAGAAATTGGCGGGGGAGATTAGTTGATTGTAGAAAGTCACGAAACAGGAACTAATGAGTTTTGCTTAATTTACATAACATGTCTCTATATTAAATCACGTTATTAATTATCTCTATTAAATATCACGAACATTACGTACTATGAATATTGTGCTGACGGCACAATATACACGTCCACATATTCCCAAAAAAATATTATTTCAGCAATAAACTGATTTAACGCAAATTATTGCGTTTTTTTCTACTTACAAAATACAAACAATTTTTCTTGATAAATGCTTACAAACTCAACAATATAGAAGAAAATAGTGATACAAAAGTTAAACGGGTGCCAGCGGTAATTATTGCTATAAAAAAGAAAATGTAATTAAATCTAAGTACTCCAAGGCAAATTACTACCAAGAACAAACAATGAAAATGAATTTATTTAAGAAAATAAAACTTACTTAGAAAGAAAGAATTTTTTAAATTGATCCAGTATTTTTTGACTTTATTCGTTACAAACATACAAAAATACAAAGCTTTCCTCTTTATAATATTAGTATGATGAAAACTTACATAATATTTGACAATTATATAAAAAAAATCATACATAAATTTTATCACTCCATATGAACTGTCCTGTAAGCGTGCCCTATATAAATAAATAGTTCAAAACGCCAGAAAAATAAACAAATGTAAAAATTAAACACGAGTAGATTCGTAAAAAGTTTTTTATTCCAAATAAATAATCTTTAGTTGGCTTTCCTGTTCAGATCTATCTGGAAGGCGGCGACGGCATCAAGCCTGACAACGAGACTGCTCTACGCTACTTCAGCAAGGCGGCCGAGCTCAACAACCCCGTGGGCCAGAGCGGGCTCGGCATCATGTACCTACAGGTTACTTACTTCATTATTTGAGGAATAATAACCTAGCCCAACCTAGCTAGGAGGAGCTCGATGGCGCAATGGCTAACGCGCCTGGTCTGCGAGTGCTGAGGTTAAGCAACTTTCGCAAAGGCCGGTCATCGGATGAGTGACCAAAAATCATCATCAATGTATCATCTCGAGCTCCTCCGTGCTTCGGAAGGCACGTAAAGCCGTTGGTCCCGGCTGCATTAGCAGTCGTTAACAACCACCAATCCGCACCGGGCCCGCGTGGTGGTTTATGGCCCGTTCTCTCTATCCATCCATAGGGAAGGCTCGTGCCTCAGCAGTGGGGATATAAAATGAGCTGATGATGAACCTAGCCACCACCAAGATATAATATGCTCTTTCAGCATAGAAATATATACCGTCCTTTAAACGAGAGTGTGAAGAAGCAACTTGCGGGTTGTCAAGGTGAGAACGGCTAGTGAGACACAATCCTGCTCCACTAGCTGTCTTCGCACCTGGATTCCTTATTTTGGAGAGAGAGAAAGAGAGAGAGAGAGCGAGAGAGAAATAGATAGAGCGAGAGAGATAGATAAAGCGAGAGAGATAGATAGAGCGAGAGATATATATATATATATATAAAGAGAGGGAGAGAGATATAGATAGAGCGAAAGAGAAATATATAGACATAGAGAGGGAGAGATAGATATATAGATAGAGCGAGAGAGAAATAAATAGACATAGAGAGAGAGAGGGAGAGAGATAGATAGATAAAGAGAGAGAAACTTAAAGTGTACCTCAAGGCGCGTGATCAAAACACCGTCAGAGCGATTCTAGAGGGAATAGCATTACTCAAGCGTTCGAATCTGAACCGAGAAAAGACCAACCCACGGCCGCGTGGAGGTAGGAATAAGTACCGTGAACCGAGTCCTCGTACTGAGAGTATGGTGCTTTGTGCATTATGCTAGTATGAATGTCTACTGTATCTCAGCGTGTAGTCGCATTTGGAGGGTATTCGGTTTTTATTTTATGTCTGTATAGATTTAGTTAAACTAGATACGAATATGCAATAAAAAATCATTTCGTCTTACTTTTCATGCGAATGTTGTAAGGGACCGTCGTCGGTCTATTGTGCGAAGAACTATAGTGTTTGGAGGATCTAGATGTATCGTACGTTTTCGTACGTGTTCGTATGAGTTAAATTCGAACGAAAACGCATCCTAAGTGTGGCCGGTCTAAAGCCAGTTTTACACGTGCATATACGTGTCTGTTACGTTGTACGAATTAAATTCGTATAAAAACGTATCCAACGTAAGCTGGCCTTAAGGTCCTTATACTAACGTTAGACGAGATCTTCCATGACGACTAATTGTACAACAAATTGAATAATTCTCGTTTTTTTTTTGCCAGGGCCGCGGCGTGCCTAAAGACACTCGCATGGCGTTCAAATACTTCACGGTGGCCGCGAACCAGGGCTGGGTGGAGGGGCAGCTGCACCTCGGCTTCATGTATTTCGGTGAGTGACGCTGCTTTGCACCAATTAACACCTTACCGAGCTGAAAATAGGGTAACATTTGCTTTGGCTCGTGTAACTTAGTATGTCGGTCATCGTCATCATCAGTCTACGTTATACTTATGGGCTCAAGCCTACCCACATCCACCTCCTCAAGTGCTGAGATGGTACCGCGTTTTTAGTAGATATTTCCCCCCAATAGCGCCACGAGCGAGGAATTGACGCACTTAAAGTGCATGACGGCGCTTTAAAATAAACCGACCGATTGTGGCAACCGCTACTATAGTTTGTTCGTTATAGCTTGATACCTGTGACAGAAGTCATCAAAATCGAAGACGTGACTTTGTAAAAGCGTATGAATTTATTTGACTGCATTAAGATATATATTTTTTTATAATCCATTACTTAATATACTACAATTACTTTTATGATTCTATTTTATACATTAGATTAGGTTTATCCCAATAAACTCTCGCATTACTCACATTTATCACAATTTTAAAACATTACAATAAAATAAACGTACACCTTTACAAGGCCATTTCATTACAAATAAATACTAGTGTTGGGATAGTAAACCAAATGAAGCTCAATTGATATTCAATTGCCAATCGATTAATTTAACTTCCCATTTTTCATTATAGCTTTATTAATGAATTAGTTAGTCTTTATTTATTTTTCTTGAGTATATGACGTTTATATAGAACTTCTAAATATTAGAAGAGAAAATCAATTGGGATATTAGACAGGAACAGTACTTTATTACAATAATAATATTCAATTAATAACTTCAATTATCATTTGATGCAATTACGTCAGTATTGTCTCAACCCTAGGCAAGACAATTTGACGTCTATCACAGGTATCAAGCTATAATGAACAGGCTATAGTAGCAGCATGACAATTTGACATCTGTCACGGGTATTTAAGCCATAATGAACAGACTATAGTAGAAGCATGACAATTTGACATCTGTCACGGGTATCAAGCTATAATGAACAGACTATAGTAGCAGCATGACAATTTGACATCTGTCACGGGTATCAAGCTTTATTGAACAGACTATAGTAGCAGCATGACAATTATTTAAATATATAAATGTTTCTCACACTCACACCAATTATCTAGCCCCAAGAAAAGCTTCCTTAAGAAACTCGAGAAATGGTTAACTAGACAACGGATAAACATACTTAATATACTTAAATACATACTTATTATACATAGGAAACACCCAGACCCGAAACAATTTAGAAAAACAGGTATTTCTAAATTGATCCGACCGGGGAACAAACCCGGGACCTCAGAGATGGCGACACCATGAAAACCGGTGTGCAAGCCACTCGACCAAGGAGGTCATCATTTTTCATCTGTCACTATTTGACATCTGTCACGGGTATCAAGCTATAATAAACAGACTATAGTAGCAGTCGCGTTGCCATTGTGCAATAAGCCTGCCAAGCTTATTTATTCTTTGTTTATTTGTAAGGTACAGCCGTGTGCACATCAACCTAACCAAAACTGACAAATTTCTTCAATAAATGTTCACCTGTATGTCAGATACATAAAGTTCAAAGTTTATTGAGGATATTTGACAGTTTGTGGTAGTGTGATGCGAAAGCGTCTGTACATTTGTTTTAATAACGTGAATTGATAGACTTTTTCTACCCAATATAAGGTTAACTTAAAAGAAATATACATTGTATGTCTATTATTATCTTTATATATAGGGTGTTTGGAAGGTGGGTGCAAGGCCTTAAGGGGATGTTAGTATGGACCATCTAGAACATTTAGGGCCACACTTTTCTTAGACCAAGTCTGTTATTATTATTATTTTTTGTTGACTTGCAATTTTAGTGCCAACAATCCAAAATTTGCTAATTAATTGCTAACAACATTCAGTTTAAGTTAAAATGTCTATTTTTTACAATTTCTTTTATTAGTGTAATGTGTCTCTAATCGTATCGAAACATTTTTGAAGCACCATTGTTACCAAAAAATAAAGTTACAGGCCATTCAAAAGTGATAGAAAGTTTGGAAAAATAAATTTTCGACTTTAAATGTCAATTTAAAAAATAAAGAAAATAGCTGCAGATGTTCAAACAAATTTAAAAACAAGCTAGGTTAATGCCCTTTCTTTTGAGATATCACTTACGCAGATATCTTACCATTTCTTGAAATTATGGTGCTTAAACCAGTTAAGAGTGATAATATCGATTTTTAAGAAGATTAAAAAAACATAATTTTTGGTGATCTAACTTTAATTTTCATTTTCAAAATGTCGTCCACCATTACGAATACATGCTCGAGCACGTTTTCTGACTTCAGTCATGCTGATTTTCAGCATCATTTCTTGTTTCAACCGTTCAAATGCAAAATAGATTCTCTCCAATAAGTCCTCCTTCGTAGAAATTTCCGTCGTGTAGACAAGTTCCTTTGCCCGTCCCCATACAAAAATATCTATCTAAGATATCTGCGTAAATGATATCTCAAAAGAAATGGCATTAACCTAGCATGTTTTAAAATGTGTTTGAACATCTGCAGCTATTTTCTTTATTTTTTAAATTGACATTTAAAGTCGAAAATTTATTTTTCCAAACTTTCTATCACTTTTGAATGGCCTGTAACTTTATTTTTTGGTAATAATGGTGCTTCAAAAATGCTTCGATACGATTAGAGACACATTACACTAATAAAATAAATTGTAAAAAATAGATATTTTAACTTAAACTGAATGTTGTTAGCAATTAATTAGCAAATTTTGGATTTTTGGTTCGAAAATTGCAGGTCAACAAAATATAATAATAATAACAGACTTGTTCTAAGACAAGTGTGGCCCAAAATGTTCTAGATGGTCCATACTAACATCCCCTTAAGGCTTTGCAACGACCTTCCAAACACCCTGTATAAATCTTCTGTGCGTGTGTATGTTATTGAACTCCTTCTAAACGGCTGGACCGATTTAGATGAAATGATGTATTCAAGTGGGTTCGAGAATGGTTTCGATTTACAATTGGATCCGGTAGGTGCGCTGCTATAGGGGTCCATCATGGGATACGGGTGTTCTTAAGCGGACGAATGATTTGTTTGTTTTGTTGTCATGGAAACTGTCAAAGCGGTACGAAGTCCGCCGGTCAGCTTTAATTAAGCAGTATTCAATAAATGACCAATAGAACTAAAGAAAACTCCAATGCCTGAATTCAAATCTAAAATTAGCGGATGGCTTTTGAAAAAATGTTTTTACTCCGTAAATGAGTTTTTGGCATGTTAAATTTTGACAATATAATTTTTTATAATTTATATTCACATGCCGGTAACTACAAGATGCACTGGAACTCTATTACAAAACACTGTATTATAACGTGTATATTAGTAAATAAATAATTTGAGTTCGAGTTTGAATTGTATTCGTGTTGTACGCAGGCGGCATCGGCGTCCGTCGCGACTTCAAGCAGGCCAACAAGTACTTCTCGCTGGCGTCGCAGTCCGGCCACGTGCTGGCGCTCTACCACCTGGGGCAGATGCACGCGCAGGGCTTGGGCGTGCTGCGGTCCTGTACTACTGCGGTCGAGGTATGGGGTTCGATGCCTTTATTATAAAAAAAAATGTTAAAATGTAAATGTTCTAAAAAAAATGTTCAAACAGTTTTACTTCCTCCTAACATGATTTGTCTTAAGATAATTTGAAAAAAAAAAACTTATTAAAAGAAAACTCAAGCTATGCATCGAAAGTTCATTTGATTAACCTTTTTACCGCCAACAACTTCTATAGAAGTTCGAGATTTTCGTGCCGTCCACGCCAACACTTCTATAGAAGTTCTTCTTTGTACCTACTTTATTAAAACACATTTATACGTTGGCGTACAGCAGGACATCGCGTGCAGGATAGTTGGGCGGTGAAAGGATTAAAAAAAATTTTTTTTTTAATGTAGTTCTTTTGCACATTATGTTATTCTGACATTTCCAGTTAATTTCTATCAACGACACACATTAAAAACGCATAGTAAATTTTTAAAATTCTTTTATGATATTCTGGATAATAAACTGAATTGGGCGAGGCACATTGACGCAAAAATAAAGAAGGCCTGTATAGCGTTTGGGCAGTGTAGAAGACTTGTTGGGAAAAAATGGGGTCTAAATCCAAAAATCACACTTTGGTTATACACATCAGTTATCAGACCTTCCTTAACCTACGGATCAGTTGTCTGGTGGCCCAGAACCCAACTGGTCACGGTAAAAGCAAAACTCCAGAGTCTGCAACGCCTAGCAAGCGTAGCAGCCACGGGGTGCATGAGAACAACTTCATCAGCCGCTCTGGAGTATATATTGAACTTAAGACCTCTAGATCTGGTCATTCAAGAGGAAGCCAAGGGCGCAGCCTTAAGACTAAGATCTAACGGGTTATGGAAACAAAGCATAACTACACACTCAAAGATTCTGCAGGCAAGCCTGAAAGAAATACCGTTTCTTGAAGCGCCCATGGACAGAATACCATGTCACCACGTCTTCGATAGAAGATACAATATCCAACTTACTGCGGAACCAGTTGATAGCTCTGGCATCAATGAAGTTAGGATATACACAGACGGATCCAAAACCGCACACGGCACTGGAGCGGGTGTCTTCTCGAATGACTTAAATATAAAAATTTCAACAACTTTAGACAAGTTAAATACAATCTTTCAAGCAGAATGTATTGGTATCACCAAGGCGGCACAGGCGGTTGCAGCCAGAGCTGTCAGAGACCTAAATATAAAAATTGTCTCAGATAGTGCATCCGTTCTTCAAGCTTTAAAAAACAACACCATAACCTCTGTCCTTGTACTGGAATGTCATAACACTCTCCAATCCATAGCAGAGGCAAACAAAGTAACTTTGCAATGGATTAAAGGACACAGCAACTCACAGGGTAATGACGCCGCTGACGAACTGGCCAAAAGAGGATCGATGGCAGCAGTTTATGGACCGGAACCACTGCTGCCCATACCTCAGGCCCAGATAAAAACGTGGCTGCGCAAATTAACCGAAGATGAACATCTAACAGAATCTTAAAAACATATCTAGTAATTAGTGATAGAAAATCAAATTATGCTCAACAAACTATCTGAATGAAGTAATTTAGAATTTTTACGTCACCTAATGAACACCTGACATGTTATGGTTTAGTTAAATATGGCGTTATAGTTTAAAGTGGTCGTCTTATTTAACTAAACCATAACATGTCAGATGTTCATTAGGTGACGTAAAAATGCTAAATTACTTCATTCAAATAGTTTGTTGAGCATAATTTGATTTTCTATCTCTAATTACTAGATATGTTTTTTTTTTCATTAGTGTGCGGCGTAAACGCTCTTAATTTATAAAATTGTTAACAAAATCATACATACCAATATTAAATTTTTAAATATGAATCAGATACATAAGAGAAGCAAACAGAGACAAACAAACGGAGAAGATAGTTTTTCTACGTATGTGTATCATAAAGACACGAGAAGCTAAAATAATTGTGTATTATATACAATACGTATTTTAAATGTTACAATTGTAACGGTACAGCTGTTCAAGAACGTGTGCGAGCGCGGGTCGTGGGGCTCGCGGCTGATGCTGGCGCATGCGGCGTGGCGCGCGCGGGACGCCGACTCCTCGCTGCTGCAGTACCTGGCGCTGGCCGAGCGCGGCTACGAGCTGGCGCAGACCAACGCCGCCTACATACTGGACAACGGTGGGTGCGAGTGACGTCACCGGCGGGCTGGTTACACGTGTATATACGCGGACTCATCGCTGCTGCAGTACCTGGCGCTGGCCGAGCGCGGCTACGAGCTGGCGCAGACCAACGCCGCCTACATACTGGACAACGGTGGGTGCGAGTGACGTCACCGGCGGGCTGGTTACACGTGTATATACGCGGACTCATCGCTGCTGCAGTACCTGGCGCTGGCCGAGCGCGGCTACGAGCTGGCGCAGACCAACGCCGCCTACATACTGGACAACGGTGGGTGCGAGTGACGTCACCGGCGGGCTGGTTACACGTGTATATACGCGGACTCATCGCTGCTGCAGTACCTGGCGCTGGCCGAGCGCGGCTACGAGCTGGCGCAGACCAACGCCGCCTACATACTGGACAACGGTGGGTGCGAGTGACGTCACCGGCGGGCTGGTTACACGTGTATATACGCGGACTCATCGCTGCTGCAGTACCTGGCGCTGGCCGAGCGCGGCTACGAGCTGGCGCAGACCAACGCCGCCTACATACTGGACAACGGTGGGTGCGAGTGACGTCACCGGCGGGCTGGTTACACGTGTATATACGCGGACTCATCGCTGCTGCAGTACCTGGCGCTGGCCGAGCGCGGCTACGAGCTGGCGCAGACCAACGCCGCCTACATACTGGACAACGGTGGGTGCGAGTGACGTCACCGGCGGGCTGGTTACACGTGTATATACGCGGACTCATCGCTGCTGCAGTACCTGGCGCTGGCCGAGCGCGGCTACGAGCTGGCGCAGACCAACGCCGCCTACATACTGGACAACGGTGGGTGCGAGTGACGTCACCGGCGGGCTGGTTACACGTGTATATACGCGGACTCATCGCTGCTGCAGTACCTGGCGCTGGCCGAGCGCGGCTACGAGCTGGCGCAGACCAACGCCGCCTACATACTGGACAACGGTGGGTGCGAGTGACGTCACCGGCGGGCTGGTTACACGTGTATATACGCGGACTCATCGCTGCTGCAGTACCTGGCGCTGGCCGAGCGCGGCTACGAGCTGGCGCAGACCAACGCCGCCTACATACTGGACAACGGTGGGTGCGAGTGACGTCACCGGCGGGCTGGTTACACGTGTATATACGCGGACTCATCGCTGCTGCAGTACCTGGCGCTGGCCGAGCGCGGCTACGAGCTGGCGCAGACCAACGCCGCCTACATACTGGACAACGGTGGGTGCGAGTGACGTCACCGGCGGGCTGGTTACACGTGTATATACGCGGACTCATCGCTGCTGCAGTACCTGGCGCTGGCCGAGCGCGGCTACGAGCTGGCGCAGACCAACGCCGCCTACATACTGGACAACGGTGGGTGCGAGTGACGTCACCGGCGGGCTGGTTACACGTGTATATACGCGGACTCATCGCTGCTGCAGTACCTGGCGCTGGCCGAGCGCGGCTACGAGCTGGCGCAGACCAACGCCGCCTACATACTGGACAACGGTGGGTGCGAGTGACGTCACCGGCGGGCTGGTTACACGTGTATATACGCGGACTCATCGCTGCTGCAGTACCTGGCGCTGGCCGAGCGCGGCTACGAGCTGGCGCAGACCAACGCCGCCTACATACTGGACAACGGTGGGTGCGAGTGACGTCACCGGCGGGCTGGTTACACGTGTATATACGCGGACTCATCGCTGCTGCAGTACCTGGCGCTGGCCGAGCGCGGCTACGAGCTGGCGCAGACCAACGCCGCCTACATACTGGACAACGGTGGGTGCGAGTGACGTCACCGGCGGGCTGGTTACACGTGTATATACGCGGACTCATCGCTGCTGCAGTACCTGGCGCTGGCCGAGCGCGGCTACGAGCTGGCGCAGACCAACGCCGCCTACATACTGGACAACGGTGGGTGCGAGTGACGTCACCGGCGGGCTGGTTACACGTGTATATACGCGGACTCATCGCTGCTGCAGTACCTGGCGCTGGCCGAGCGCGGCTACGAGCTGGCGCAGACCAACGCCGCCTACATACTGGACAACGGTGGGTGCGAGTGACGTCACCGGCGGGCTGGTTACACGTGTATATACGCGGACTCATCGCTGCTGCAGTACCTGGCGCTGGCTTTCATGATTACGAAATGCATATGTCAATGACATTACACACTTTGAGCGTGGTGGTTTATGGCCTTTTCTGCCCACCCATCCATGGGAAGGCTCGAACTCTTGCACCATTGCAAGAGTTCGAGGCTTCCCGGTTATAAAATGAGCTGTTGATGATGATGATGGAAATAAAGAGAGATAGAGCAATGTTGCAAAAATAGCTACTGTGATCACGAACCCTGCTAAGGGTTCGAAACGTCAGGATAAAATTTAATAAATGTCTAAAACAAACGCGAGCACTGTAATACGTAGGTAATCAAAAAACTATAACAAAAAAAAATAAAAAATATTATTTATGAAAATAAAAGAGTTATCGTAATTTAAAACGCAAGTTTTTTTGTACCGAAATTGATCAAACTACCCCAAAATTATGCTAATTTTATAAATGTGACCACACTTTCCATCAATGGTTCTGCCAAAGGTCCTACCTACCGAAGTGCCGACAAAAGTATTGCCATGTAAGCTTTGTCATTTAACAAATTTTTTATCGGGGTGTTTTTTTTTCACTTATTATTTTAAAATAATTACGTAAATAGAACTGAAACTCGATACCTAATTAATATCTTTACGGATCGCACAGAATTTTTTTTACATATTGTATAGGTTGAATGCTATTTTACATTAGGCTTGATTAAATATTCTAAGCGATTGTTCGTTTCATCCAAATTCGTGTAACGACTCTTTTTCAAATAGTCTCTTAACTAAAATAGGCGTAAGTAATAACGTTTCCTGGTGTGGGCAGGCGAGGGCAGCGTGTTTGGCCCCCAGTGGCGGCACCGGCGCGCGCTGCAGCTGTGGGCGCGCGCGGCGGCGCAGGGCTCCGCGCCCGCGCGCGTCAAGCTCGGCGACTACCACTACTACGGCCTCGGCACCAGGCAGGACCTCGAGCTGGCGGCGCACCATTACAGGTAACCAATTGTCTATTTTAATTTATAAACGTGTAATAGGAGTACAGACCGTTTTAAACCGACTTCAAAAAAGGAGGAGGTGCTCAATTTGATTAAATATTTTTATTTTTATGTATGTTCTCTGATTACTTGAAGATGAATTTATTTTGTAGGTGATTTTTCTATAAAAAATTATAGAAACTTAAACGCAAAACATGATTGTAGTTTGGTATGAATCGGATACCAGACATTTTTTTGTAACATTTTTTTTTTCATTTTTGACAATATATATTTCAAACACTAAGCGACTAGTAATAATAAAGTCATGTCACCATGTGCCATTCGAGTGGAAAGAACATTAATGCCCGCAGTACCAATGCGTAGTTATGCGGAGAAGAGGGACAGGATGTTGAGGGTTTGAGGGCTACCGTCCGCCTATATGAGTGTTGCGTTGCGCCGCAGGATCGCGTCGGAGCAGCTGCACAACGCGCAGGCGACGTTCAACCTGGGGTACATGCACGCGCGCGGGCTGGGGCTGGCGCGCGACCTGCACCTCGCCAAGCGCTGCTACGACCTCGCCGCCGACACCTCGCCCGACGCGCGCCTGCCCGCCGCGCTCGCGCTCGCGCACCTCGCCGCGCACACCGCGCTGCGGGACGCGCTGCAGGTACGTACGCGCGCAAGGGACGCAAGCTAGGGACGTACGCGCGCAAGGGACGCAAGCCAGGGACGTACGCGCGCAAGGGACGCAAGCCAGGGACGTACGCGCGCAAGGGACGCAAGCTAGGGACGTACGCGCGCAAGGGACGCAAGCCAGGGACGTACGCGCGCAAGGGACGCAAGCCAGGGACGTACGCGCGCAACGTTAATTTCCTGGTACTAATTTAATTCTTTCTATCCCCACAGTCGATATCAGAGAGCCCGCTGGCGATGATATTCCTGACCGGGTCCTCGCCGCTGTCCAACTGGGACCTGTACGTCATCACTCTGCTGCTGGGTGCACTCGGCCTGGTCCTGTACCTGCGCCGCCCGCGACAGCCCCCACACTAGCACCTCTAGTCGCAGGGGTTGGAAACTCGTTCTATGTTGTAGCGGGGTGAGATTTGTTATTTTCGAATTTGTTGCATATTCTATAGTTGACGGGAGTACTACACGTTGAAATGGAACACTTCCGTATTTACTCGCGTTTTATCATCACATCTTCATCATTAGCTTTTGTCCCTTTTAGGGAACGAGCCTTCCCTATGGATGGATAAAGAGAACGGGCCATAAACCACCACGCGGGCCCAGTGCGGCACGCTTACTACCGAAAAAGGAAACCAGTTGTTTTTATTTATTTATTTATTTATTCAACAATGTTTCAACAGCATTTAACTAAACACAAGGTACAGAAGATGTTACTTAAGAGCGTTTACGCCGCACACTAGCGCCACTAATGAAAAAAAAAACATATCTAGATTTTTACGGCACCTAATGAACACCTCACATGTTATGGTTTAGTTAAATAAAACGTTACGGCCACTTTTAACTATAACGCCATATTTAACTAAACCATAACATGTCAGGTGTTCATTAGGTGACGTAAAAATGCTAAATTACTTCATTCAGATAGTTTGTTGAGCATAATTTGATTTTCTATCTCTAATTACTAGATATGTTTTTATATTCATTGGCGGCGCTAGTGAGCGGCGTAAACGCTCTTAAACATAAGCCAATTATAGAAACATATTATGCTACTAAAAAATGTTGACATAATTAATTAACGCAGGCAGGTAGTCTAAAATAAGTAGTTAATTGTACAATTGCAATACGATTGCTCTAGCTCAGTGTTTTTCAACGTGTGGTCGCGAAGAATTTATAAGGGGGTCGCAGAGGATCGCGAAGCCTCCGTAAAAATTAAAAAAAAAAGTATCATATCGCCTTTATAGGTATTGTCGACAATGAAATTGCTTTACCACCTTAGAAGTGAATTTTGTTTGCATCTAATAAAACAACAAGTTCTATTTTGGTTTAAAAGACCAAGTGACAGATACGTTGTCATCATTGACAATGAGCCTTAGCGAAATTTTATTGTAATGGAAGTTTTTGTCAAAAGTGATAAAGCAATTTCATGGTCGATATGGATACCTAATTATGAAAATAAATAAAAATGCACGGATTTGATATTTGTAACTTAATAAAATACATGTTAAAAACAGGGGAGGGTAGGGGGTCGCGAAAAATTTTTGCGTATTAAGGGGCGTCATGAAATAGGTTGAAAAACACTGCTAGCTAGTTGCGGTTGATAAATTGTTATTGCGGACACAAATAGCTCAATGATCGTTCGCTTATTGCATTTGCTATTAAAGTGTATGTAATAAATAAATAAAAAAATAAAACCATTTATTTCGGATAACTTAATCCATATCAGTTAGTAGTACAATAAATACATAGAAGATTGTTAGTAAACTAATTAATTTAAAACTTTATTAATAAGACTCTTCCATAAATGTGAAGAGAACCTCTCAGCTATAGTCATCAGGATGCTATTGGGACTGTCCCGCACCCTCCGGATCAGGGATGCCGTCCTTTTGCGTAAAATGACATTAAAGCGATCAGTAGTGTGTGTGTATAATAGTTTACATAATTATATTAAGTGATTTGTATCCGTAATGCCAATTTATCAACCGCAAATATAGCAGTCGCGTTGCAATTGTACAATTAAGGCGACGCACCGCTAAACAATTAATCTAATACGGAGCGTTTGCGCCCCGTACCATAAGAAAAACTGTTTTTTTTTTTCAATTAAGAGAGTTTACGCCGCACACTAGCGCCACTAATGAAAAAAAAAACATATCTAGTAATTAGAAATAGAAAATCAAATTATGCTCAACAAACTATTTGAATGAAGTAATTTAGCATTTTTACGGCACTTAATGAACACCTGATATGTTATGGTTTAGTTAAATAAGACGTTACGGCCACTTTTAACTATAACGCCATATTTAACTAAACCATAACGTGTCAGGTGTTCATTAGGTGACGTAAAAATACTAAATTACTTCATTCAGATAGTTTGTTGAACATAATTTGATTTTCTATCTCTAATTACTAGATATGTTTTTTTTTTCATTGGCGGCGCCAGTGTGCGGCGTAAACGCTCTTAAAACTACAAATAAGTTTAAAAAAATGAACTAGCATATTGAAGTGTGTATTAAGACTAATCTACTTGGAAAATTTAGATGCTTAAATCGCTCTGGTTTGCCTGTATACTGTAAATCTATGTTTTAAAAGAGGTTACTTTGATATTTTTTTCTCAGTTATTAAAGTTAACAAATCGTGTTTCTGTAACTAGCAAAATGAAGTCAATAAAATGAAAAATCAAGATCCCCGCCATGTAAATTTTCAATGCGTCGCCTTAACAACTGGTTGCTTTTTCGGTGATAAACCTGCCGATTGGTGGTTGTTAACGACTGCTAATGCAGCCGCGACCAACTCGCTTTTTTGTTACATATTAATTTACACAGCCTGTCTCCGTGACTACGGACCCTGTGTGGGGTTCGACACGGTCAGGATATAAATTCGGAAATAGTGTTTCATTACAATTGTGATTGTATCACAACAAAAGTAACGTCTTTATTCTGAATAAGTATTAGTTTTTTTTGTTTTTGTCATTTTATTGTTACTGTCTCATGTACATATTTAGAGAGAGGCAAAGCATAGTTTCCGAATGACAAGTGTTAATAAAATCGCGGCTGGTAATTAAATAGCTTTTATATAAGTATAAAAGTAGCGATATAAAGAAATCTATTAATTTCTGATGACTACTAAAAGCCCTTAAAGCTGGATTATGGATACCAAATTCGAGAAAAACAAATCTAGCCGATAAACGCCAAATATTATTATTGTGAATCGTCTTGAGAAAAGTGTGTCTTGTAAATTATTTTTTGTAATTAAAAAGAACGTGTTTTCGATAACATCATTTTTTTTTTTGCGTATATTGTAATATATTCATTAAACTGTTTATAATAGTAAAAACTACTGTTGTAGAATTACAAACTGTATTTAATAATAACACCGAGACCGAATTTAATATATTTTTAAGTGCTTTGTTTTTTTAATTCGAACAAGCTCATGAGTCCGGATTGTGAGAAGTATATAGCACATCCTATTGAAGACACTTATATATTAAAATGAAATATATTTATTAGAACACAGTACAAACTTAAGTACTTAAAACAAAGCAAACAAATCATAATTAAAAGTGTGTTCTAAAAGGACCCTACTCAACATTTGTTGCAGTAGTGGACAAAAACTACAACGCTGATCGTCCGTGGTACTTGGTACGTGGTACACTTCATTGTGTTGCTTCTGTAAATTGATTTCGATCCGACAACAGAAGGGTTATCATTATCACATCATCATATAATAAGCTGGAATGATGTGGCGTAACGTTGGCAGAATATAAACAGACGCCTGCGAACATCTCAACCTATCCAAAACTAACAAATTTCTTCAATACATTTTCAACCATATGCTTAAGGGTGCGCCGACCAAAAAATGCCAAAAATTCAGTCACGGTTAAGTTGATATAATTGAAAATACTATCGTATTAAATAAACAAAATATATAATTAGTATCAAAGGAAACGTGTTTACAATTAGTCCGATCCATAAATTCATAAAACACTATAGTTTTTTCTACAATATCATTTAAAGTTGGGCAAAAATCATGAAAACGAGGGGCGGCGTTTAGTTGATTTCTTATAGTAAATCTAAATTATTGTACCTCCGATTTTGTCTAAACAATCACCAATGGTCTAAACTACAAATCTACCGTCTCACTGTTCGATTTATCGAGTGGTTTTTTAAATAAAAATAATCAAAGTATGGCCGCGCGGCATCAAATAAATATGGACGAAGACATTTCAAATAAAATATGACACTTGTCACTTACGGACGGCGCACCCTTAATATGACAGTTTGCGGAAGATTGATGTGCAGCCGTGTGTGCTTACCCTCTTATTTATAAAAAACTATTTAAGCATTATTTAGTTAATCATTGTTTTGTCTCTTTTTCTCAAATACAAAATGACGTTAGTGTGACGATGACAAAACAATATTTAAAAAAAAAATGCTTAAATAGTTTTTATGAATAAGGGGGTAAGTGTTAAACGCAGCCACAACATAAAGCTACAGAACTGTTCTCAAGACGATTTAGAACTTTGTGAGTGTAAGTACGATCTCGAACTGTCGTGGACGCACGTGTGGTAGTGAAATAGTAATAAATCTATTTAATTACATAAACCATTTGTTTTATTGGTTAACCCTTCTCACACTTAAAGTTATGTATATATTAGAGAAAGTATTTCATTGGTCATCATAATGTCTTGCTTTAAAGTTATAAAATATGACATTATGTTATGTAACATGTTACACAACAAAATGTCACTTGTTGTAACAACTCCACCTAGCCAACCCTTTTTTAGTGTTGTGTCACACATGGATAAAAGAAAACAAAATATATATAATGAAACTTTTTTTTTTCTAAATATTATTATAATAGCTCACAGAGAAGCAAACGAACCGTTTGTCTAAAATAATAAATGAGCTCTGTCTGTACAATAATTATCTCATTGCAACATTTAGTAACGCAAATTAGTTAAATACTAAATCTTTCTGTCAAAATATGACAGAATCAGTGATACTTTGTAAATGGATTCGTTCTACGATCAAGACCTATACACCTATCCAGTATTATACATAGACGATCGAATGATCGATCCCTATCATGCCATCATTTATTTTAAACCTTACTGCCTTCGCTCTAAGTTGCAAAATAAACAGCTCTAACTGTTCCCTTGCCTCTCCAACAGTTCGATCTTGCGCGCGATGTCTTCCGCTGAAAATGCATAGTCCATAGGCTCTGGTTTGACTTCTGTCAAAGTGTTGTTTTTCTGTAAAAAAAAAATAAGTAATATTAATATGAAAATCCTTAATAGATAAAGAGCTTATTTGCGTCCTACTGTTGGGCTGAAGCTTAACAACATGCAATTAGAAAGTTTCTTTTAAAAATCTTAAATCCACGCAGCCGAAGTCGCAAGTAAAGTGCTGCTAGTTTGATAACAAAATATACGTATAAAGAGTCCCACCCAAAACTGCGCGTACTCCGGTGAGACGGTCTCCAGATACGCGATCTTGTCCTCCATGTCCTTGAGTCGTTTGAACACGTCGCGCGGCACCGACTGCGCCTGCGTGCCGAGGAACCCCTCGACAGCCAGCACGCGCTCCGCGATCGACGGCGGCAGCCCCGGCGGCGCGGGCGCAGCGCAAGGGGAGAAACTGTGCACCGTTTGCGGTCCCCACTCGTTGTCTACCTTGCGAACTGAAATAAATATTGTAAATTGAGATTTTTTTAAAGCGTTTCTGATGATTATACAGCGTCACCAGCCATTTTGGGGACGGTGAGCAACTTTAACCCTCTTACTAAGTACAAAACAGTGTTTTTTTTTATATATATTAGACAACATCACATACATTGTTCAGCCCCCCGACCGCCTAACCGAACGCTTTTACTACGCGTATACTTTATTTATATACTTGCCACCTCGCACTGCCAAAAAGAAACGAAACGACAAGATGACGTCATAAACCACACACGAAGTCAAAGCGATCGGTTAGGCGGTCGGGCAACTGATCCCAAGTTATGAAGCTAAAGCACTCTTTTTATGGAAATCAGAAACAACGACGCGTCGTTGTTTCTGATTATATCTGTCGGCAAAGTAAAAAAGGGCAAACTGGGATTATGGTTGTGTGTGTTGAGACACCGTCATACACAACAGGTTTTTTTTTCCAGACATTTTCAATAGGCACCCACCTATATGCAACAAAACTCGCAACCGCGACACCCGAACTAAAAAAATTCGTGTTTACTGATTGACAGCGCTCAGTGACATTTATGTTATTCTCCGTTACTACAGCAACATACGCCGCCCGGTCCGAGTTTGCGGGGACAGCCCGCGTCATGGCGTACTCCTTTCCCATGCTTTTTTCTGCGTGCTAATGTAGGTGCACTACGAGCTTGTGTGCGTGCATTTCGGAGCGCTGTATGAAGTTGCCAAACTCTCGTTCACTCTGGTACCACAGTAAAGCAGTAACGCTTACAAATAAACAGAGAATAGGCTTCGAATAGATATTACGTGTTTTGTTCCCGTCATGTAAACTTTTCGAGTAAAAGAGACAAGACACGGAATAACTATTCGAAGCTTCTCTGTTTATTGGGTCGTTACCTATGAAATTGACGTTTTTTTCTCATAATAGGTGTATTACTTCTAAAAGTCAATACTGGTTGTTAATATTATTAACACCTTTAATTAGAACTATTTTACTTAGGCTTCAGTAATAACAATGATTATTAATTTTGTGTCTTTATCGCCCAATTTTTTTTTTAATTGACTACTTTTTTGTTCGCAGAATTGTCCTTTTGTTTCATTATAGCTTTGAAGGGATTTGGTTTTTTTTTTTTTAATGTCTGCTATATTTAGCTAGTGAAACAAACACACTACTCTACAATTTTTATAGTGTTAACATAAATATATGCTAAGAAAATTAAAAAAAACGTTAGTATGAAAAATACAATTTTATAAAAAATCTTCATACAAAACGTCAATTTCATAGGTAAGGACCTAATATCTGTGAGGCCCCACAGGTTTCCTCGAGCAGTGTGTTGGAAACACCGTCAGAGGGTTTCTTCTAGACGGAATGGCATAACGTTAGTTTTCTTTCCCTACTAGATTCTCCGACGGGTCCGGATCAGATCGAGGCAGGACAACCCGAGCGCGCCCTAAAGGCTATGACTCTGGCTCGGGTCGACCGGCTCGTAGGGGACATGCACCTAGGTCCGATATGTCTGAACATTGGAGTTTGGCCTGCAGCTGTTGTTGGTACTACCTATAAATATAATTTTTTCTTTATTTCAATGATTCTTGCTTAATTATTTCTTTGCATAAACTAACTACTTGGTTTAATATTTTTCTGCGTAGAAATAGAAATATATTTATTTGCATAAGAGACACGATATACAATATTGTTAAGTTATATACTAGTAAAGTACATGCGTGTTCTACCGAAACGTCGGCATACAAAATATGGCGTATACATACAGGTGGAAATTGAAGGTCACCAGAATAGCTACAGATAAAAATATTTAGACCAAGCAAACCAAGCTCGCCAAGCGTCTAATTGTTACCCCCTTATTCATAAAAACTATTTAAGCATTAGTTAGTTATCGTTTTGTCTCTTTTTCTCACATACAAAATGACGCTTGTGTGACGTTGACAAAACAATATTTAACTAAAAAATGCTTAAATAGTTTTTATGAATATATTTTTTTTTGTAAAACAAGTGTTGAAAGAATTTACACAAGCGGTATTCGAACCCACACCTCATGACACGCCCGGTCAGTTGCTATGCTATCTATGCTATCGTGGTTCTATCCAACTCGCTCAAATATGAATAGTAAGAACGCATGAGTAAATACCCAAACAGAGTCCAAGCTTCCTTAGAACGCGCTGCGACGGGTACACTACTACATGCACGGTTATGTGTGCGTGACTTCTAACCGACGCCGACGGGTTCACGTACCTACGCGCCGCAAGAGGACAAACCGGTGCCAGTGGACAGTCTCGGTGAGTGTCACACGCGTTGTTTAGTGTTGTGAACTGTCATCGCTCGTAAAATATTGCTATTATTTAAGGTTTTGTTATGTTTGATTTAAATTAAGAGTGGTTTACTGTAAAATATGGTTAATTACTGTACAGTGTATGAACAATCCCAGAAATATATAAAAGTATTGCTTAATTCACGTAGTTTCGCGAACGCTTCGATCTTTTAAGATTAGATTGCTTTAGCAAACATTATAAATATTGGCACTGAAATCTTAGAACGTGTATAATGACTATACATTTTATTTGCCCGAGTGTTTTACAATTCAGCATTTTAAAAAGTCTTTGTCAGATTAGAATTTATCTAAATCTGATAAATAAATAAAAATAAGTTATTGATAAACAAAAATAATAAAAAGAAAATATTATGAAAAATAAAATAAAATATTTCGTTTCATTTATCTTATCGTCATGTGACAATCCTACCGAAGTAGGTATAAATTTTGCGTGCTATTAGGAAGCTTGGACTCTGTTCGGGTATTTACTCATGTGGTAAGAGTTGAGATTTTTTCAACACTTCTTTTTCAAATTTTCATATAACATGTATATTTTTTGTTAAACCGACTTCCACAAAAACAGGTCTGCGATAATGATTACTGCAAATCTTATAACTATTCGGTTGTATGTGTGCCTATCAACTTGAGACTATAAAGCTGAACTTTAAAGGAAAATTAATGAACAAACTTAAATTTACTAGTAAATAAAGTAAAATCAAGAATGCGTTTGAACATGTTTCCGTTTAACGACTCTTTGCATTGCAAATATGACTTTAAAATCACTGTAAACTAAACTTACTTTTCAAATGACCTTTCGAATCGCTCCGCCTAACAAATTGCGTTCTAACACGCGCGCACGTCTCCGACTCTTCCGGCTCGTTCTCACTTTTATCAGGTATGAAATCGTGTATATTGTTCAAATTAACTTGATCCCTCTTCCTTTTAATGAAGTTCTGAATTCGCTGCTGAATTTCTTCGTTGGAGACGTTTATTTGAATCAAGTTTTTGTCAATTGGGTTTTCAGGAATACATGGTGGTAATGGTGGCGAGTGTGGTGACGTTTCGACTGTGCCTGCAAGGAAAGAAGGATAACGTGAGGCGGTGATGTAATTTGTATCCGGCCCGAAGGACCAAATACAAAAATAAAAAAGACAACATGCAAAAAAAGCGATTTATTACTTCTTAACAGAAACAAAACACATACCAAACTAGAATTTCACAACAAAAACATAACAAAGGGAATTTTCGATATCTATCTAACCTAACACATATAACAACGCATTTTTACAACAGTTCGTAAATTGTTCTAACTATTCTAGTAGTAACAAACACTAATATAATTACAGAAACAGTGATGAAAATAGAAGATTCAAACCCGCCTTCTGGATTTCTATGGGATCATCGTCGTCACAAGTTCGTCACTAGGCTGTTTCGATTCCTTACAAATTAGATAGATAAAATTGCACTAGTACTACTTAAAGCCTTTTCAACACATTTTCTGTATTAAAACTCAATCACGTTTACACAAATATTTATTATATATTAGTAGTAACATTTACGTATCACCAGCCTTTTTACTATAAATTTAAAAAATACAATGCTTTATTTTATTCGAAAATTCGTTACTAATAAGCAATATATTAACATATTAACTAAGAAACAACTTAAAATAAAATATAATATTAGTTAATTCAACATTATACCTTCTAAAGGTATTTAAAATAATTTAAAAATATCAACTCAAGCCCAAAAGAGACTACTTAATATATATCTGAACTATTTGATCCGAGACCTATATGAGAAATTCTATATTTAAATATTTATATATATATATCAAAACAACTAAGGCAAATTACTCTAGAAGTAACTTGAACTATGATGCGTTATGTCGAATATGTACTTCCACTATGTACTACCACTAACTACCAACCAACGTAGCTGCCATTGTTTTTGAAAGGCTAAAAGATTTTATTTAACTAATCTAAAACACTTATTTGATTAACCTGTATGATGGTTTGATATACAGGGTATGAAAAGACCCTTACCTAAGCCGTAATATACGCATAGTGTACATCAAACTAAGACACATTAAGTAAAAATAAATGCTGGGAAATGACTTTTATTTTTGGGTATCAAAAACAGGTGTTATTTATGACACGCAATGGAACGCGTGCAACTTAGTGTGCATGTAGCGTACGATACGAGGCGACCGGCCGCGAGCCGCCGCATCATTGTGCCTTCGACATTCATTGCGGTTTGTAACTTAAAACGTCTCTTTTTAATTGAAAATGGAAAAAAAATACTAATGTTCCTTTAGAAGAAAATTTTCTAATAACCTTTTTAAACAGATTCCGCAAAAACCGTAAAAAACAAAATCTGACTTTGTTCCTCAATAACTCCTTAACTATCAGGTTCCCAGGTATGGCTCCATACAAGAAAGTAATAGTAATGATGGGAACAATCTGTATTTTTCGTTTTCGTTAAGCTTCTTTTCATACCCTGTATAATTACCATGCTATTAACCTATTCTTGGATAGCATCTAAAACTCAAATTATATGAAGAAAGGTAAGACAAAACGGACACGATTTTCTGTCTGATTTATCCGTCTGACGGTAAAAAAGGTTTTACCATCAGCTTATTAACATGGGTACTTAACCACGGACTCCAAATTTACTGTCGGCTTTATCCGACTGACGGTAAAAAAAAGGTTAAACCGTCTGTCTATTAACATGGGTACTTGACCACGCACATTCAGCGTTCTCCTTCCACTCGGGCGCGTCCGCGTCGTACACCTCCTTCTTCCAGATGGGCACGCTCGCCTTCAGCCGCTCGATGCAGTGCGAGACCGCGTCGAGGGCGTCGCGGCGGTGCGGGCTGCTCGCCGCGATCACTACGGACGCCTCACGACTGGGGACTATGCCTAGTCTGGGAAGGGAAGAAGAGACAACCGTAAATAAGGGGCCGTAAATCATTGCCTTATGTAAATTATTTCTTTAGGACTGGCATTAAACACCTTAAATAAAATAACATAAATATTAAAATCATTTATTAAGTTTAGGCTACAAATAGCACTTATGAATGTCACTATGTCATCGGTTCGTAAGTCTACACAAGGCGGCAGTATAACACACATACGGTTGTGTGTGTGTGTGTGATATACCCGTTTTTGGTTGTAAACGTGTTTACAAGACACCTGTGTGTCTTGTAAACCGTTTACCACAGACACTTATAAATACATAGCACGTTTGGGCGCGTGCGATTGCGGGCGGGGCGGACAAATCGGGTTTTATTAATATATCCTACTTATACATACAGCTTATGTATACTATAACTGATACGCAGCCAACAGCGCTTAATACTAGGGAGGCCGATACCAACAAGTGTGGGGCCACAAAACGTATTGAAAAATCGTCGCCGCCGCCGATTGCAAAGCTGGCGAGAGTGTCAGGTAATGATGTTCCTTTATTACAAGAACGAAAAGAAGATACAAGTGAGGTCAGATCGGATAAAAGTGATAGGAGAACAATGGTCAATAATAAGAATTATAAAAAGAAATTAGAAAGCATAAAGGTTAGGACCTTTATGCTTTCTAATTTCTTTTTATAATTCTTAAATACAATATTGAGCTTTCTCTTATTAGGATAAGAGAAAGCTCAATATTGTATTTGCAAGCTGTGCAGCGGAAAATAACATCTACATATATGGCGTTTGCTATGCCGACTACAACGGAGGAACAAATAAAGACACACGTTGTAAATGTGTGTGGGCCAGGAGTTGACGTTAAAGTCGAAAAGATAAAGCATAAGACTGCCAGGGACTATACATCATTCATTGTCGGCGTCCCGAAAGGAATGTTTGACAAATTAAATCAGCCAAGCATATGGCCTCAAGGAGCCGAATTTAGCGAATGGATTTGGTTTCGCAGACCTAGAAATGAAGCAAAAGAAGAAAGCTAGAATAACTGAAATATTTTATCAGAACGTCCGAGGTCTAAGAACAAAAACAATAAATTTTTTATCTTTTCTTGAATCCGCGGGTTCCGATTTATTTGCTATTACAGAGACTAGCTGCAATGCATCGATTCATAATGCCGAGTTCGTCCCATCTGGCTATCAAATATTACGCTGTGATCGAGTTGATGGGCGTAAGCATGGAGGCGTCTGTTTAGTGGCCAGACTACCGCGATTCGAGCTGCGACAAATACCCACTTTGGACAATGTTAACTTGGACGCTTGTGCATTCGAAATGGTTTGTGCTACCGTACATATTAAAAACAAAATGTTATTTGCATGTTGCGTGGTATATATACCGCCAAAAGCTGATACTGATAACTATATGATCATGTTTAGTATTATTGAAAAAATATGTATTCAATACAACAATAATGTTATAGTATTAGGAGATTTCAATTTCTATTTGGCTAGTATTGATGTGTGTAATTATTATGAATATTTAATATCGTTTTGTGAATTCATTCAGAAAAATAATATACCGAATTGCAATGGTAGGCAGTTAGATTTAGTTTTGAGCGGGGGCGGTGTAAGCGGGGCGGTATCAGTGAGCGCGTCCGAGGGCTTGCAGCCTGTGGATGGTTACCACCCGCCACTTGCCATCTGGGTGTCGAGTGCTGACTTCGGCGCACACAGTTCTGGGGATGACCGGTTGAACTATTCGCGCGAGAAACAATGGAATTTCTCTAAAGCCAATTTTCTTTTATTGTATGATAGTGTATCATGCATAGATTGGAGTGAACTGTACAGTATTAAAGATCCTGAGGAACTGTTAAACTATTTCTATAACACTATTGATAGAATAATTGACGATTGTGTTCCGATAAAAAAACAAAAGCCTGTAAACTCGAGGTATTGCTACCCTGAGCGGTACACGGCCGAGGTTATTCGTGACATACAGGTAAAGTATAGACTGCATAAGCGGTACAAGGCGAGTGGATCGAGTGATGATTATAGCGAGCTCTCCCAGTGTACGGCGCGAGTAAAGAGAGCGGTGGAACTCGCGCATGACCGCTATAGGGATCGGGTGCAATATAATCTGGCACAAGATCCTAAGGCGTTTTGGAACTTAGTTAAAAATAAAAGAACAAATTCCCAAAAACAAAAACTAACGAAAGATAGACGAGTTTTATCTGCTCTCGAAGGGGCGCACGAATTGTCAAATTTTTTCTGCTCCGTTTACAACTCTGAGCTCGCGGTGCTGGACGTAAGTGCGGCCAGCGCGGCACCGGCGGTGGCGGGTGCCGGCGGCGCGTGGGTGCAGGTGGGCGAGCTACTGGTGACCGACGTGCGGCAGGCGCTAGCGAAGCTCAAGCCTAAACATTCCACTGGACCAGACGGTATACCTCCTTTTATTTTTAGAGATTGTCGTGAGGTACTCGCTGCTCCGCTGCTGCACATCTATAATGTCTGTCTCGATTGTGCTTTTTTTCCCGATCGATGGAAGCTGACTAGAGTGGTCCCGGTACCTAAGGGCAGGAGTGGAACGGAAGCGAGTGACTACAGACCGGTTGCAGTCCTGTGTACCCCGGCTAAAGTTTTTGAGTCAGCGATACATTCTTCCTTGTACTCGCAGGTGAACGCTCAGTTATCTGACGCGCAGCACGGGTTTCGTTCCGCACGGAGTACTACGGGGAATCTACTCCAGCTGATGACGCAGGTGGCACCAGCGGTGGACAGAGATAGTCAGGTGGATGTCATTTATTTCGATTATCGAAAAGCGTTCGATACAGTCGACAATGACGTCCTGCTCATGAAAATGGCCAATGCGAGCTGCACGCCAAAAACGCTGTCATTTTTTGCCAGTTACATGAAAAACAGACGTCAGTATGTCAACTGGGACGGTCATAACTCGGAACATTACTACACTAGATAAGGAGTCAGTCAAGGGAGTAATTTGGGGCCTCTCGAATTTGTTTTAATGATGAACGACCTACCGGACGTCACGCTGGATTCGACCTGCCTTCTCTTTGCTGATGATCTAAAGCTGGTATTGGAAATACAGAACGGTTCCGACTGTGTTAAACTGCAGGCGGACATTGACAGGGTGGCGGACTGGAGTCGTAGGAACCGGTTATGCTTTAATTTTTCTAAGTGCTCGGTAATGTCATTTACTTTGTCACGGGATCATTTCATTTCCAATATTGCTTAGATGGTGCTCCTATCGAGCGGGTGACTGAGGTGAGAGACCTTGGAATTCATTTTACTACCAATCTGTCTTTTCGAGAGCATATAATTAAGGTTTGTAAGAAGGCATACCGTAATTTGGGATTTGTGTTGCGTCAGTGTGAGGGATTTACAAATTTAAATGCAATAAGAGCTTTGTATGAAGCACTGGTAAAAAGCCACTTGGAATGCAATGCATTTATTTGGAGTCCTGAGGCTAAATATAAATTAATGTTAGAACGAATACTAAACAAGTTTACAAGATTTCTTTATCTTAAATTATATGGAGTATATCCATTTTACCCGTTAATGTATCCGACATTATTTGTTCTCGGCATGGTGGGCGACAACAAATTGGAAGTCAGAAGAGAATTAGGGCTGGCTACATATATAATAAAATTGGTACGTGGTGTTTTGTTCAACCAAGGAGACTTGCAATCTGTGAAGCTGTGTGTGCCGGACCGGTACGTGTGGCGCATATTTTGAAAGAAGCGCTAAAAGTCGCTGACGATATTGATATATTTAACTGCTCTCTGAATGAATTTACAAAAGTCACGTTATGTGTTCTTTGTTATAGAAATAGTTAGATAATAAGGAACTACACTATCGCATTAGGAATAAGTATCCTGTAATGATAGTTGTAAGCTCGTAAATAAAATAAAATAAATAAAATAAAATGTATTTTATGATATACGTAACTTACACTATTGAAGCTCCAAAGTACTTTCCTAACATACTGTATAAAGAAATATGCATACATAATGATGAAATCATCAGTTTGTAGTAAACATAGCACAGGATGTAGGTAGTTTGTAATATTATGGGCGACCTTACAAGCTCTAATTATAAGATTTTACAAGTCTATTCAAGGTCTTCGTCATACTACAAAAAAATGGTGATGCAGCAACAATAATGATCATGCTATAGCGTGACAATAGCTTTAGAAGAAATAAAATAAAATAAACTATTTTTCTCTTTGTGTTTTCAATAAAACCAGTAGTAATTACTTATACAAGCAAGTTTGGCAAAAAAACAAGTTAACATTATTGACTTGCGTGTGATAAGAAACTCGTTTACATAACAACAACCGTGCATGAAGTCTGACGAAATTTCCTAATATTTACATAAATTACATTTAACTTTACCAGTATGATTCTGATAAATTTTATTTTATTCTTTATACCATTGAGTTTCAATTACAGTAATAATTTCTTTTTAAGCTAGACAAGACATTTTTTTTCGATGCTTTGAAATGTGGGTACTCGTCGCCAATGTTCTGTACTAGGACGAGGATGCGAGTGAAACAACCGGCGGCTAATAGCACACTTGTGTATTGCAACATAAAAGGGGGTCGCAGCCACGCACCGTGTTACATGTATAGTCGACAATGAAATTGCTTTACCACCTTAGAAGTGAATTTCGTGTGCATACAATAAAACAACAAGTTCTATTTTTGTTTAAAAGACCAAGTGACAGATACGTTGTCATCATTGACAATGAGCCTTAGCGAAATTTTATTGTAATGGAAGTTTTTGTCAAAAGTGATAAAGCAATTTCATGGTCGACTATACATACGTAACAGTCAGAAAACAAGTTTTTTTTCACTCACCAAATCAACACAAATAACACAGTAGGGACTGAATGTAGATAGTGTAACAGTATTAAAAAAAACTATAAATTAATAAATAAACTTGTATTTCTGAGTTATAATTACCTATGATAAATAGCTATGCTGTGCACAGCTGGCCACTTATCCCGTATTTCATCACAGATACTCTTCAAGGCTTTCAACGCCATCGACTCGTACGCTTCATACTCAAGTTGTATCACCTGCACAAACAAACATGTATACCGTCATCATTTTTGATCATTCTGAAGCAAATGCAGATACTAGAGCTGAAAAACAAGAAACTGTTATCATGTAAATTGACTCACATTTGTTCTATTTATTTATAATGCTATGGCTGATATTTCTTGGCAAAGTTTGTGGTCACTAGAAAACAAATCTTTTTTGAACAAATTGTATAAGTAAAATTTCTTTTAAAAGTAGTTTTATTTACAATCTTTAGATATTCAAATTTAAATTTCCCTCCATTCCATGGACCATTTCTCAATTGACATAAGCATAAAAGGAGATTTGGGGTTAAATCATAATACACATTCTGTTGCTATTACTATTTATAAGTATACAATCTGTCCGGGGAACTATTCAGTATTCATCTTATGTAATTAGCGCTTATGGTAAAAAAATTATATAACTGTACACGAATTTGGGGATGGGGAGGAGGGGGAAGGGGGAGGCGGGGGAGGCCTATCCTTTGGTGGTACTCCCACTCTGCGGAAATGAATAGTTTCAGAGATATAAAAAATTTTAAATTTGTAAATTCTAACCTTAAAATCAATAATTTATCACCCTAATTTCAGTCCGCGACAGCTTCGGCTTTTTATATACACTCTAGTGTAGGACAGACTAGTACTGCGTGGAGTCGGGGTTGAATAAGTAAGATTTCTGTTGTCTAATAAAAAAAATAACCTCGAAATTCAAGACAATCGCTACGCTGCGCTTCGCGATTGTCTTAAATTTCTAACCTATCACGTGACCTACAGGAGTAGGGCAGAGAAGTAACTTCATACAAAAATGGCGTAACAAAAAAAACTACGTTTAGAAACTCGTGTAAGTATTATGGTTAAAAAAAAAAACCAAAAAAAAAAAACAATGTCCGTATCATATTTAAGCAGATTATAAATAAGTTTAATAAGCAGATTATAATTAAACAGATTATAATTAAGATAAAAATTGCACTTTTTAATTAAAAGAACAAATAATCAATATGTGAATGTGAACTGCCTTGTAATTTTTGGCAACGCTTTAAACGAAAGTTGTCTATTCTATTAATCTGTAAACGTCAAAACGTCATTATGTGAAAATCGATAGTAATTGTTGTGGAAAATAATAAAACTTTATAGACCTATATCTCGAAAACTAATCTTTTCCGCAGAAAATAAAGATCAGCATTAGGATCTCTGGATTTTTTACAATAAAGTAGCATGCTTTTATTACACAAATTCGCGTACAGTCACATAAAATCCAAGCCGCGCTTATTGTGGTTAATGAGCTTAAGTGAAAACCACAGTAATTTTAATTTTAAATATTTTCTTATTATTGTAGTAAGTGCGTTTTAGTGAAATTAAAATAAATATTTCATCATAGATTTACAAACCTTTTTCCCTTGAAAGTTATCCCTGGTTGTTCCAACAAATATAGACACAGCGCCACAGCTGTCATCTAAAACGAGATCACTAATGGCTTCTACTGATAGCTTGTCTACTGTCAACTTAAGGTGGTCCATTTTGCTTTGTTAAAATTATTATTATTATTAATTATCAGCCCCCGCTTAATGGTGGTATCACAGCTATACTATCTCTTTCCCTTATTTCTAAATCAACAGACTCTTCACAGACTTGTTCATTCTTAGCTAATAATATGTTATTCTTAATAGATCCTAAGTTGTATTTCTCAATGATATAGTTGAGGAGATGCCGGTAACTTATTTTTGATGGTAACTGTAGAGTAGTCTCTTTGATGCCAGCTAATTCCTTAGATTTGGCAAAGAATAATAGCTTCACTGTAACATAGTCTATTTCCATAATTTCATTCTGAAACAACACATAGCATGATTATACATTAAATTTAAATAAAAATGTGGTAGGTAGTTAGGTTAGGTAGTTAGGTGGATAGTAGGTATATCCTTAATTTGCTTAAATTATTTAATACAATTTTTATCATAAAAATCCTAACAACTCAAAACTAAGAAAGTTTAATAATAATTATATTAATTAATATAGTGCCTCAACTAAAATTATTAACTACCAATTGAGTTCCCATCAGGCACAAATTTATAGAGGATAATATTTTTTCTACTGAATCTTATGTAATTATTTATTTTTCTTATTGTAAAATAATGAAAAAGAAGTGAATTTAATATATTTTATTACTGTATGTTACTAAAAAAAATTAATGAGTCATTTATGTGCTATATTTCCATTACCTATTATATTAAATAGATTTTGTTTACCTCTGATGTTATCTTGTAACAATAATAATGACCCTACAACTATCATAGTAAACTTGAAATTGAAACTTTTAGTAGGTAGGTACCTTATCTTTTCAGCTGTCAAAACAATATAATAAGTGTGACACACTACACAGCTGAGCCAAATAGGAGGAGACGACAACGCTATAAGAAGGCAGTCAGTACAATAAAAAAGTTATCGCATGCATGCATCGATTCGAAGTTTCGACAAACAGCATATATGGCATGTATCAAAGTTATACGTAATGGAGAATGTTATACGCAACATATTTTTAGCGTATAGTTTATATAGCAGTAATACAACAACAATATTTAAAACAACTTAAAAATAACATGAATAGACGGAAATGTATGTAATGCCAACATTTTAACCTCAAAACTATGGCTGTTGCTTCGCTACAGTAAAAGCACTATCCTGTTTGTTGTTGGGCGTGTATGTTACAAACACATAATAACTTGCGTCCATGATCTACTTACTTTTCAATTGAATTGTAATTATTTACTTTTGACTGATGGTTTCTTGCAATAATAAATTGTGTATGTGAACTTCTAGATATTATAGTGTACCCACAACCGCTCTACTCTTTGCCCACAACCCACATGAATGAGACAGTGTTGCCAGACTGTGTTGCCAGCAGTGTTGCCAACTTTATTTTTGAGGAGATCGTACCACAGAGTAAAAAAGATCGTATTTTACTAGGATTTCTAAAAAAAAATAGTACGCATTAAAACTCAATAAAACAACCAATTTCCTTTAGGTTTTATTTTATTTAAGTGTTTTTAGTCACTATCTTCAGCAAAAGGCAACGTGTTTATTCTTGTATACATATTTACATTTAGTTTTGATAGCATTTCGTTAGATGGCTTAAAATCAATGCACGATCCATGTTCCTTTACATGCTGGGCCGCCAGCAGAGTCCCGTTAACTGTCTCTGTGGACAGTTTATTACGAACTTTAGTTTTCATAAGGTTAACGTGGCTGAAAACTCTTTCACACTGTGCATTAGAATGCGGGATACATAATGTATCTAACGCAAACTGTGATAGCTCCTTATAATTTTCGCACAGGTACAACTCACTCCAAAATTTGTCGACCGGTAAAGTCAAATCCAGTTCATTAAACTTGGATGGGAGAATTCTCCATTGATCATCGATTTTTTGAATTAAATTTACATTTTCTTCCGAGACTACTCTAGGTAGTAACTGGATCAATGGAAATATCG
The DNA here is from genome assembly GCA_947562085.1 of Eudonia lacustrata. Lineage (NCBI taxonomy): Eukaryota > Metazoa > Arthropoda > Insecta > Lepidoptera > Crambidae > Eudonia > Eudonia lacustrata. The sequence continues at coordinate 19,051,646 of OX387326.1, read as the reverse complement.
AAGGAGCAACTTCGCGGAATTTTGCTGATGCAGCATTTGTGGCATGCAGTATATGAAGTTTTGATAAAAGCGGGTCATTCATGCAATAACGCTTTTTAATTTCTTTTGCGCTTGTAATCAGGAAGTTCCGACAAACATTATAAAATCTATTTAGTTCGACTCTGTTTCTTATAACTTCTGGATTTTTGAGGTCATTCATGACTCTAACACCCAAGTACAGTTGCTCATTTCTTAACCAATTTTCTTGGTTTTCAAAATGTATAACTTCAAGCTCATGTCGCATAACGTAATCTCTGTTTAAAAAACAAAGCAGGATGTCCATGTATATTTCCCGAATCTTATCATTTAGCGAAGTTATCATAACACTTTCGGATTGAAAGAATTTGTTGAACTCTGTGAATTTAGGCAAGATCCATGCGAGAAAACTGTAATACATTTTGATGAATGGATCATTTAATGCATTATGTATGACTTCTGTTGAAACAAGCTTTTCACTGAGCCATGTGTTTATAAAGAAAAGTTTCAATGCATCCCACTGTTCGAGTATTCTGTCCACAACTGCAACAAGTGACAGCCAACGAGTCTGGGAAGGATGAAGCATTTTATGTGGTTTCAATTTAAGGAATTCCTGGAACTCTGCGAATTGACATTGTCTTTTGGAACTACATTTAAAAAATCCGTATATTTCTCGAGCTAAATCCTCGCATCTTCTAGGTAGCTCTTTACAAGCTTGAGATGCACACAGGTGGACAGAGTGACATACACATTTCATTATTATAATACCAGGACAAGATTCCTTGAGGCGACTGGCAACTGAATTATTTTCTCCCATCATTACACTGCACCCGTCAACAGCAAATCCTATTAAGTTGGTCAGTGGAACACTCTCCTTCTCAAATGACTTAATAAGGGAATTAAATAAGTTTTTGCCTGTAGCTCCTTCGTTAGCTAAGTCCGGATTTGATGAATCAAATATTTTTGACAGCTCCCAAAATCTACTGACAATTTGTTTTGACTTTTCGTCATAAAATCTCACGACAATGCAAGACGACTTTTAGGTACTTATATCAGTGGATTCGTCACTGATTGCACTGAACTTACTTAGCTTTAATTTCGCCGCCAAAACTTCTTTTTCAGTCTTTATTTACATAAAGTTAATACTTTCCGAATTATAAGCAAAAAGTCACAAGATAAATTTTTTAGCCTTTATTTTTAAAGTTCCGTTTAGAAATTTTGTTAGCATACCCCGTGTTCGAATTCACTCTTACAAGTTTTCTGTAAAAAGCATAAGCTCTCTGTATTATATATTTCAATGTTCAATTTAGCAATTGAAATGTACTCATTAGTCCTGCCTATTACAATAATAGTTAAAACATATTTTCTTTACAGGCTCAAGCGCTTAAGGAATTGAATCAATTACAAGAGAAAGTTTTTAATCAGAAGAAAAAATAAAATGCTTGAATGAAACTATCCGTCGGCAAAAAATTAAAATGGCAAAGTTTAAAGAAGCTATTAAGGAGCTAAAAGAAAAAAACCTGATGACTCACGAAAACTGCATACTTCTAGAACAGTGTGCTCGGCTAAAAGACATAATATTAAGACAAATTAGTCAAAGCCAAAGGCTTGTATTTTATAATTAACCAAAATGACATGTACCTACCTCAATTATCAATTAGGGTGGTTATTATTCACTTGGACGGGGAAAAAAGACTAATTATGCGTTTTAATTACATTGCCCAGTTGCTATGGAGCTTATGTACACGGGCCGGCTTTTATTCATAGTGACTAGATTTCATAAGTTGCCCGTAACAATATTGAAAAGCGAATTAATATAAATAAATAAATACGAATTTTATTTTTATTTTTGCAGTACCTATTCCAAATGATATCCTTCTCAATATCTCCATTGCACGGGTACCGGTGTACCATACTATATAATTATATACAGGATGGCAGAAAGCCCTGGAGGGAAACTACCTTAAAATCCTTTAGCTAGAACAGCTAGATTATTTTACTCAACGGTAACATTCTTTTATTTTAAAAAGATACAGAACTGCAATCAAAGATTTTCTAGAATTTTCTTTTTATGTTTTCATGTACTTCGTATGGAATCACGTTTCTTTTATTTCAAGGACTAAATATTTATTAGAGAAACATTATCCTAAAAAACACTTAATGCTATCGATTAGTACAATAAATAGAGAGTTATATTTATTTTTATTTTTAGCCGGTTTGATTCCCGGGCGAAGTAAATCAAGCAAATTAAAAAATCTTGAAAAGCAGTTTTGTTTCTTGTTAAAAATAAAAAATGTTTCCTTTATGTAAATTAAACTTACTAAAGGATTTAAGGTAGTTTTCCTCCAGGGCCCATCATTTCTTTCCACCATGTATATATCTCCACTAATACTGAGATAAAATATTAAAACATTTAAAACCCACTATGACAAAGGTAATGTCAAAATAGCCTTCAGTACGGAATCAACAAGCTTCATCGATAGTTTTATCGACAGATAAATGATGAAAGCGATAAGTGTACAACACTAAGCCGCCATTTTTAGCTGCGGTAATACCTAATAGGTATACACGTTTTTTTCGTAGGTATGGCATTTCCATAGGATTCCTTATTCAGAGCTATAGCTTTAGTTATTATTCTGAGGTTAAGAGCGTTTACGCCGCACACTAGCGCCACTAATGAAAAAAAAAACATCTAATAATTAGAGATAGAAAATCAAATTATGCTCAACCAACTATTTGAATGAAGTAATTTTGCATTTTTACGTCACCTAATGAACACCTCACATGTTATGGTTTAGTTAAATAAGACGTTACGGCCACTTTTAACTATAACGCCATATTTAACTAAACCATAACATGTGAGGTGTTCATTAGGTGACGTGCAAAATTACTTCTTTCAAATAGTTTGTTGAGCATAATTTGATTTTCTATCTCTAATTACTAGATATGTTTTTTTTTCATTGGCGGCGCTAGTGTGCGGCGTAAACCTCAGTAGGCCGATTCTACTAAATAACTGCAACTACACTGCAGCGTCGCGTGTGTCAAAATGAGCAAATTTTGACGTTTCGGTATTCTGTTATGCAGCGCTGCTGCCGTAGTGTTGCAGGGACGGAGAAGTAACGCAAATAGGTATTCCACTAACAAAACTGCATTACACCAGCACGTTTACTGCAAAATAATCGTATTCCAATAAAATATTTTGACATTTGTGTAGTAATGACAGTAGTATTGGTGCAGTTTTTGTGCAGGTTTATTGAAGTAGATCGTGAGCAACTTTTGCACAGCTTATTATAAGCATTTTACGTATTTAGCGAATTGTGACATTAGTTCTTTTAGTTTTATTGCAGGATTCGTGCTGCTGTAGTGTGGTAGACGCGCAGTTGTAGTGTAGTTGTGGTGCAGAGAATTTTAATAGAATACGTCTATTTCCACGGCACTACTCCTACACGCCACAAATGACAGGCGTAAACGTGCAGTTGCAGTTTTCTAATAGAATTGACCTCCTGAATAATAACTAAAGTAATAAACAAATAAGTAATAAGTAAGTAACAAATCTGGTGACACCTTCGAAATAACGAAAGAAAAGGGACAATCGATCTCTTTCCAATACATCACTTAGGTTCATTAGTTAACATTGGTTCGTACTATACGAACTGATGAATGAGTGTTGCTATTTTAGTCCGGTTTCTATAGCTTTAGTTATTGTTCTGAGGTGTAAACGCTCTTATTGAAATAAAATATAAATAAATAGATAGCTCTCAGACAAAACGGTCTAACTCATACAGCCTTGTCTTTCTTACTTCTTTTGTTAATGGCCTCGTGCGGTTAACATATTAAGCCAGTGTCAAAGAAATGATTTACTAGTTATTTAAACTCGTAGTACATACGATATTTATTTTTAATCCCCAACCTCTTGAGGATCTCAGTAAAGATGTGGGGTTTTATTAAGACCTCACGCGGACTTCTTAAAAGAATTTGAAAAGTGGCGTAGCACTGTTTGGTTAGCCATTTGCCAACAATCAAACCTCCTCTGTGGTCTAGTGGTTAACACCACCGATATAGACCTAGAGGTCCCATGTTCGATTCCCGGCAGAGGAACATGTTTGTATACCTACTCAGTTTGGTTTGTGGTAGAGCTTGTTTGTCCGCCTGGCTAGCTACCACCATATTATCTAAATATGTTGCCATAACATCAATGTTTGTTCCGGCCCGCCCCACCCGGCGCGGCGGGGAGGGCAACGTTTACTAACCCACCATTATTTCACATTAATATTCGACTTAACACAAAATACTTACCTACTTACTGCGCTGGCTCAGGGACCCGAAGTGGATCTTGGCCTCCGACACGAGATTTCGCCACTCTGCTCTGTCCTCAGCCACTTCTCGCCAGTCCGGCCGTTGGAGGTGGCTAAGATCCTTCTCAACCTGGTCTATCCAGCGATACCTGGGGCTTCCCACCGGGCGCTTCCCGTTTGGTCGGCCCAGGTATGCTCTCTTCGCAGCCCGATCCGATTCCATTCTCTCAACGTGGCCGAGCCAGCGCAGTCTAGCCGACTTAGTCTTGCCCATTATGTTCGGCTCGGCCACGAGCTCCTCTATCTCGGCATTCTTCCTCAGTCTCCAGGACCCGTCCACAAAATAGAATAATAATTTTAAACTGTAGACATGACTTTTCACTTTCCCGCCAAGAAGTCTATAGGGGCTTTACAAATTATAAACAGAGACTAGCTTCGAATATTCATTCCATGCTTTGTTCCCGTCATGCAAATTCATTACAAACTTGTGTAAAAGAAACAAAACATGGAGACGAAATATCTATTCGAAGCTTATTCTCTGTTTATTTGTAAGGCCCTTAGTCTTTGTTTATAGAATTATCATGTGTAAAATGTGGTTGCATTCCTCCGCGCTCCGTTGTCGTGCCTTGTATAATTAAATTATTAATTCAATTCAATTCGATAGAATTGGTATACATTTTTTTCTACTGGAATTCTTTAATCTGTTGCAATGACAGTGAGTGTCAGTGACATTTTCTCTCTTGACAGTTTAAAATTTATAAAAGTTACCGGATTTCAAACGGTTTTGAAGTGAGCGTTCTGTGTATTTGTGTCGGAGTCTGCCGCTTCTACTGGCTTTTGGCAACATTCCCTCGGGCGCGGGTTACATAAAGCTAACGACGCACAGCGTGCGCCACAAAAAGGTTAAAAATAGATTCTTTCAGTGAGTTGCGTGTTCGCATCCCAGACATTTTTGTTTATAATGACATACATACCTACCGCGTCGTGATTATGTTACGCATTAGAAATCAGAGTGAAACTCGCAGAAATCGGCTGACTGTAAACATTGGACTGATTTTTTTATTTGTCTAACACTTCAGACTGACGTGCCGTGAAGATATCGAGTGCGGTGGCTGCGTCTGCGCATTATCACAAGACTGGACCTCTTAGCTAAGTTTACAGTGGTGTAATATTGTGCGTGTAGCCAATAAAATGGCTCATAACGTGGAGCCGATGGATATAGACAATATTGAAAGTGACTTTGACAATAAGGAAAATAGTATCCACCACAAAAATGTGTACCCCAGAACTCCGTGCACCGAGAAAGGATATGAAGAGTTGGATGTGTCCGAACTTAATATGAAACTGCGGTACTCCGTCACTCCCGCTTCTTCACCGATGTCCAAGAGCTACACAGCAAACTGTGTTGACAACAAAAATCAAGAGTCAAGTGATGACCACCTTAATTCCAACTTGACTCGATCGTTCAATGCTGTAAGTGCTAGAGGTGATGTGAATAAGTCATTGAAATCTCTACCATTACAACCCATTACTGCGGATCACTTCCAAGATAACAGCCGTAATGCATCTGTGTTGAGGTCCTTAGATACCACTGTGGTTGCTGACACAAGAAATGTGAATATAGCGGTGAATGATGATGAGAAATATGAAACTTTTGAATTACCAAGTTCATCATCATCATCAGTGCAAACTCCCAAAGTAACTACACCTACGAAGGAGATGCCCAGGACAGATAGTGGGTCTCCAATCATGAGAGGGCTCAAAACTGTCTTGAATATGTTCCGATCATCACAAAGCCCAATACCATTGACTGATAGTGGAGACAGTGCAGTCAAGCAAATATTAAGTCCAGCAGATGCCACTCTTGAGTTTGATCCTAGTCTGCAGCCCACACAATCAGTTTTAGCTTCAACACCTATAGCCGCTTATAAAAACAAAGAAAAGACATCTCGAAGAAACAGCCCTCATAAAGATAGCATAGTATTTAATGAAGATTTGGAGAAAGAACTACTTTGGAAAGATGAAACAACAATTCTTTTCAGCCAAGAAAAGATTCCACTTCACAAATTATTTTACCAACAACCCTTACCTAATAATACAGGGCCTACTAAATCTAGTGAAGGAGAGTTGGCTAACTATGATGATAATCTGAATTCAACTATTGAATACATGGATATATCTTACAACGATTCCATCATAAAAGACAAGACTATAACCGAAGTGTCCATAAATGTTGGTGAATCTGATGGAGAATTTGTTGACTGTGAAACTACAATTACTGATGACAAAACCCAAGCAACTCATGTCGGAGGGCCAATAAATGAAGTTACTACGGAAAATGAGAAAGTACCACAGGAAAACACCACTGATTTACCTCTACTATTACAGCAAACATTATCGGTAGCAAATACAACCAATGTAATTTCTTCAATAAGTAATGATACTGTTGAATGCCTACAATCTTCAATTACTAAAGACCCTATAGATGAAAACAATTTAATAGCTGATAAGACCACCTCTTTAGTTACTGAAAAGTCCGAAACATTGAGTACGAAAACAAATGAAGCAAATTTGATCAGTAACATACCCACTTTGGATACTGATCTTAACATAATAACAGACAACAAAGAGATGCTCTTACCAACTGATACAGACAAAATTGTTTTTGTGGAACAGATGGTTTTATCTAAATCTTCACATGAAGTCACTGGCCATAGTTTGATTAATCTTAATGCATCTGTACGAAACAACACAATTGAAGATTGTAGCTTACTTCCGCAGTCAGTCGCTGACAGCTTTGTTGTCCCCAAACAAATTGACTCAACAGAGGTAAGTTATTCTAATACTTCTGATAAATATCTTGATTCAATTACTTCTGAGTACCATTCAATAATTTCTAAAGAAATTAATAGACCGGTTGATTGTGAAAATGAGCTAATGGAGCAAACTGTTCAGACAGAAATTGTTGTTAGTCCAGCTTTAACAATAACAGCTGAAAATAATTCCAAATTTGATATTGAATTGAATGATCCAGTCATATCTGTACATAAACCTGACAATGATTTGCCTGTAAATGTTCCTTTGCCTGATGAAGACGATTTTGACACTGTAAAACCTATTATCTCTACAAACATATGTCCTGACTTTAATTCCATAAATAATTATACAATTGATACTAAATTACAAAGTGCTGAACATAATATTGTTAATGTACCAATTGAAACAATAGATCAGGCCAAATCATCAACTGTATGTAAAACAAATAATAGTAATAGAGACGTAGATGTAGCCAGTATGGCTACAAACATTATGATTCAAGACCATCAAAGTAATTCAGAGAAATCATCAATAATTGATAAAAAAATTAATAATGATATTGCATTAGCTAAAAATATTAAACCAGATCACAACTTAACACTAGATATTATAACAGATATTGATAATATAATAAGCGATGCCCAACTTTTTGTTAATGATCAACAATATAAATTAGTTTCCAATAGTTTGGATCAGAAATTAGATGATAGCTTTGAAACAAAGAAGAAGAACAAAGACAATATTGAACAAAGCTTGACTAGCACTCAATGTCAAAACCTTGAAAACCAGCAAAATGAAGCCAGTGTTGATGCATTACAACAACAGTCTCAAGTTTTTAGCAAAGACATAGACAATATGTCTAAATTGGAACTGCAGCATGCAGAAAAATGTAATGAAGTTGTTGAACATTATTCACATCCTCTGTGTGATGATAATAAAGTAGATAGTTTCCAACCAGATTTGAATACACTTAATACTGAACAAAGTTTTAAAAGCATGGAATATCAACAAAACCTTGAAAGCCTGCAGAATGAAGCTAGTGTTGATGCATTACAACAACAGTCTCAAGTTCATAGCATTGACATAGACAATATGTCTAAATTGGAACTGCAGCATGAAGAAAAATGTAATGAAGTTGTTGAACATTATTTACAACGTCTATGTAATGATAATAAGTTAGATAGTTTCCAACCAGATTTCAGTAAACCTAATACTGAACAAAGTTTGACAACAAGCATGAAATGTCAACCCCTTGATAATCAACAAAATGAAGCATATCTTAATCCATTACAAATTAAATCTAAAGTTCTTTGTAAAGAAATTAGTAATGAATATATGCAACATGATGGAAATTGTAATGAAGTTGTTGACCAACCTCTATCAGGCGATACTAAATACAATATGAGTGTCGACAATATTAGTGTTGAAAAAGAGATAAAGTCTGACGTAGATATAAAGCCAATTGAAGATGCTCTAACAAACTTCACTACCGCTACTCCACCTGATAATGATTTCTCTCCCTTAAAACAGAATGTTGTTGAAATAAACAGTGAAACAAAACTTGAATTATTGTCAGATGTATATAAGCAGCCTCCTATAGAAGCCCCGGACGCGCCCGATGAAATTTCAGTAGATAATGTTACAAATAAACTAAAAGTTACTGGAGAAAAAAATCAAATTTACAATTTCCAAGATATTGTTTCTGTAGAAAAAACAAATGAAAAGCCAATAATAAACAAAGATGAAATAGAAGATAACATTGATGAAGAAATAATATTATCTGAAAACAATAGTCCTTATGTATCGATAGCTGGTGATATTAATCCAATCGAAAAACAGCCAATGGCATTAGAAAATGTTGACAATCCCTTTGTCACTAAAACCAATGTTGCTATTTTGCCACCAATTTCACCTAAGATTGTTTCAAAAGGATATAATTTCAATTTTGATGAAATAGATGACCCTTTCGCTACGAAAACAAAAATAAGATTATCACCACCACTTGAATCTCCCAAAGGAAACTTTATCGATCCAGTTGAAGAGAAATATTCCCAAAGAGAAGTAAATAAAAATAGAAGGAAGTCACAACCTAATCGAAAAAAATCTGTTGTCCCTAAAAAAGCTATTAATAAAACATTTTCTGGGCCAGTAAATGTAATTGAACAAGAAAACGTAAAAGACCTTAATACCAATGCCCACCAATTGTCTCAAATCATTTCCAACTCTGAAACAAATGTTACACAAGAATCAATTCTGTGTCCTGGTACCGAATCTGAAGTTTTAGAAAAGCCTGATATAGATCCTGCCTCGAGTTCAGTAACTGTAACTTTCGCTACCAAAATTGACGCCCAAAATGAATCTACAAAAGATCTACATGACAGTATTGCGAAATATACAACTGATCATAATGCCACAGTGTCAATTGATAACGAAGTTTTCGCAAGTGATGATGTAGCATTAACTGATGAAAATAAAATGTCACTTGAATCGCTCATCAACGAAGATAAGCAAACGTCATCTTCAGACCAGTCAGCTTATTATTCTGCTGCGACATCTTCAGCAGAGAGCATTAATACCAGAAACGTATTCAACATTCCCGAAATTGATGATACGAATTTCAATCCTTTTATTACTAAGTGTAGAGTACGTCAATCCCCGCCACCAGGTACAGATGATAGTTTCAATTTAAATTTTAATAAATCATCTGAAGCTAATAAAACATCGGATGCGTACGAGGACAAAGAATGTGCTAATGTCAGCAACATAACATGTTCATCAAAAGCAACAGATGAAAAAGATATCACAGTTCGCGAAGTTCACACTGAAGATGAAGATACTATTGAAGGGCCATTCCTTGAAGAAGAAGATATGAATAATGTTGATAAAATATCTGATTTTGATGGTGAAGATGTTGACATGATGCAGTTTTCTGAATTGCCAGTCCAAAGTAACGATGGAAATTTAGAAGATGGAGAGATGTTTATTGATGCCGATGCGTTCGAGTTTTTATTAAATCAAAACAAGACCAATGTCGTTGCTAACAGTGGTAAAGAAAGTTTGTTTTTAAAATTCGATCCATTATTTGCAAAGCGGGTTTCCACTGATGGTGTTCTAGCTGCGCTAAAAAATGTACAAAAACGTCAGAGTACTCCCAAGAAGACGTCAGTAGCTCAACAACTAGACACCACATTTGAAAAACCGATTGATGGTCCTTTGACTTTAAATATGGCTGTGGCTGCAAAAACGAATACAAATGTGACAGTTGAGGACAGTGCAGAAGAACTAAACGTTACAGTGTCGAAGCCAATGATGGTAGTAACGCCAGCAGTCAATTCAGTTGTTACACCCAGAAATAAAGCTGCAACTCCTACAAGCTCGAACAGACGCTCTATTACATTCACTTCTCCTGCCATAGCTGTTATCGATAGACTTCTTTCTTTGAGTAGTAATAATAACTCATTACTTGGCCATGATACCACCATAACTCAAGTAAGCAGAGAACAAAATGAAGCAGACCTCGCTTTAACACAGCTTCGAGAACTACTCGCAGAGAAAGAAATAAATGTTTACAATTTAAGATCTGAAAGTAAAGACTTAAAAAACAGATTGACCTCTCTAGAATCTCAAATGAGAACATTGGAATCTGAAAGTGTAGAGCGTCTCAAGAAGGTCAATGAACTAAATGAGAAGCTTTCCGAAAAAACTAAATTCAATAAAAGTATGGCAGCAGTAGTTGAAGAATATGAGAGAACGATTGCTAGCTTGATAGCTGAGACTGAGCAGGATAAAAAACGAAACAACGAGGAGAGAATTAAGTTAATAAAAGAAAGAGATGAACAAACTGCTCACTTAGCTAGTATGGAGGTTTCATTCAGCGATTTACATAGCAAATATGAAAAGAGTAAGCAAGTAATTTTAACATGTAAAGCTAATGAAGATGCCTATAAGAAGTCCATCAAAGAATTCGAGGATAATCTTTCTAAAATGCAATCAAACTACGAACTCCTAAAACAGCACGCTACTTCTAAACTGAATCACGCCAACCAAGAGTTGGAAAAGATGAATCGCGCGCACGAGGCTGAGGTGTTGAAGTTGAATGCTATGATTAAAAGAAAAGAATTGCATATCACATCCCTTGAGGAAACTCTTACACAGAAAACTAAAGCTAACGAAGAGCTGACGGCGATATGCGATGAGCTCATTAACAAAGTCGGCTGAACTAAATTTAGGCATTATCAAAACATTTGCCCTGTTTACAGTGTCTGTGATCTAGACTGTTATTTCCGGACTTGTTGCTTGTGTGCTTATCTGATGATAAGTGCATTAAGTTCTGACTAGTCTTTAACATGTGCCAAATCATTATAAGTGCCTAAATAAATAAATTCCTGATGTTATTATCAAGACTGCAAATTGTGATAAAAGTAAAATTTTCATAGAATCGTTTTAAAATGATGTTGTGATGTGTATTTGTCAAAAGCTAGTTTAATTCAAAATTTTTACATATTGCACATTTTGCGTTATGCTGGACATAATGGTAATGTGTGAGGTCACAAAAAAAACTAAGATAATTTATAAATCCAACAAAGTAAACAATAGTTATTTATTTTGTTATTTTGTTAGATCTCTGTGTAAAAGAGTCAAAGTGGTCTTTAAAATATGCATGTAATGTACCTTACATATCTTAATTTTACATTATATAAACTGTTGTAAAAAAAAACCGAAATAAGTAGGTATTTATTTTGTCAGAAATGGTATAAGTATTTTTGGGATCATGTTTATTGTAATGACTAAGTAATATATATTTTTGTAGATTATACTGAAAGTGTCTTCAATTATGACCTATGTAGTTTTTGAATTATCTTATTTGTTTCCTTAAAGAGTATGACAAGCTTAGATTTAGGAATTTGAATGTGATTGTATACAAAAATTATAGATATTGTCAATTAGAGAGTGAATCCTTTGCTTGAGGGCTGATTTTTAATTCTCAGGTAAACTCTATAAATTAAAACCCAATCAAATTAGAATGTCACTTTGTAATAACAAAAAAACAAGAAGGAAGGAAAACATATTTTCAAAATTATTGTAATATGCTTCTGAGGATTAATAATTCAGCCATGAGTCTGTTATGTATAAGTTTGGCAATTGATATAATAATATATACGATGATACGTCTGATTTTTCTATTTTTGTTTATATTTCGTTTAGTACATTTGAGGTTTCTAAAAATTACTTGTTATATTTTGTCTGGGGATTGAAAAATCAGATTAATTTGCTTGCATCTCGTTATATGTTTCTTTAGTACTCATAAATTATGGCCATCGAATTAAAAGTACTTAACACCATGTCTACAATGTTGAACTGATAAATAGCATTGCATCTGGCCAAACGTTGTTACATACACCTTAGATACATTCACGTTTTATTGCACGGGTTGTTTGACCAATTACTATTTTTGTATAGTCTGTATAGTCTCTATGTCTTATAACATTGATATTTTAGTAAATAAAGTTGATGTTTCTGTGGACATGTTTTCTTTAATATTTTGCTTTTTTAAAAGAGTTGCTGTTGGCCGCAACTGGTCTTTACAGCGTCTCCGGACGTTTTGGGGGCGGCGAGAAACAAAGGGCTCCCTCCTCAAGCCGGTTTCTAGAGGGAATGGCATTACACAAGCGTGAACCCCTTTCTCTACTAGATTTTTTGAGCGGTTCGGATCTGATCGGAACTATTTTTGCAATTTAATTTATCAGACTATCACAGAGCTAGACTCTAGCCTTCCCTCGTGAACCTCGAGAGGAGATCAGTCCCCCGACCGCCCAACCGATCGCTTTGACTACGCGTATAGTTTATGACGTCATCTTGCCACCTCGCACCGCCTATGAAAGCAATATCAAAATCTAAAGGCTATAGCTTTCGATATTGCTTTCATAGGCGGCACAAAACGACAAGATGACGTCATAAACCACACACGAAGTCAAAGCGATCGGTTAGGCGGTCGGGGGGCAGGTCACAGCCTACCGCGCTGGCCCAGTGCGGAATGGTTGAGGTTCGACGACTGTTGGCACCCATCAGTTGAATGAATGTTAACTTCAACAAGAACTTTATTCAAAAAAACGCTCATAATATCGTTCGTTTCGGTATCTAGATAGGTAGGTGCTTTAAACAAAACCGGTTTTAAATTTCAACCGGTTTCAGAGCTAAGAGCATAATGTAATGGAATAGATATACAAATAAAAAGTGCTACGATATCTGTGCCACTCTGTGCCATGTCCCACGGGAGGAATAAGGCGAAGGTGAATGACCTCGCACTCACCGGGGGTACCATACCGCCTCGCTCAGCACATTGTCATTCCTAAGCGGTACGGTGCTATTCCACGGAGAGTTGCATCCGAGGAGGACGGTAGCTGGTGTCGGTTGCCATGGCAACCAACGACAAACACTGTCAGACGTTCAATGTCACCAGCAGTGAGCTCACTAGTTATTGTGTGCAAAGGGAATGTAACCATTACGTTGGTAGTGCTCCAGAGTATGTCCGAGGGATGTACGACGAAACTGTGCCTGTGTTGAACCCTAAAGAGATCGAGAGTCCAACGAACTCCGATGAGGAGGAAGTGGTGAGGGCGGCGATGGCGAAGTTCAACCCTCCCGTGCGGCATACGGCGAGGCACGACTTCGACTCGGAAAGCGAAACTGACTCGGAGCCTGAGAAGTTTTTGGACAACATACCTGATGATGAAGAGGTGAGAAATTGATGTAATAAGTCTTGATAGAATTAACACGCCCATTCCACCGACTCGCATAGTAAGTAGGTTTTCACTCTGTATAAAAACCGATATGAGTCCAGTCCAGTCGTTAGGTACAGTTGTATGCAATAATACTGTAACGGTTGGTACAGTTAGCAACGTAAATCGCTGAACACTTTGTTTAAGCAACTAAAGAATAGTAACTACGCTTTACGTTTTTCCACTTTTGTTCGATTTGTTTTATTACTTAGAATAACTTTATTCCGTAGACTGCTTTAATCAAAAACATGCAAAGATAAATCATGCAACGGATCATGGTTGATTGTTTATGTGTTTGACGACCTCTTTGGTCGAGTGGTTTGTACACCGGTTTTCATGGTGTCGCCATCTCTGAGGTCCCGGGTTCGAACCCCGGTCGGGTCAATTTAGAAATAATTGTTTTTCTAAATTGTCTCGGGTCTGGGTGTTATCTATGTATAATAAGTATTTATTTAAGTATTTTAAGTATGTTTATCCGTTGTCTAGTAACCATATAACGAGTTTCATAACAAAGCTTCTCTTGGGCTAGATAATTGGTGTGGTGTGAGTGTAGGAAAATTTACTTATTTATTTATTTATAGGGGTAATCTCATTCTGGAAAAAAATATCCTTTACTAAAACGTAGTTTATATCTACGTAGAGTAGGTACACCTATTCTATCCTTAGTAAATAACAAATTGGCTGTTTATTCCGGTTAAATACAATATTCATTTATTTGCATACCACATAGTTCAATGCTCGAGATAATATGATAAGGACTTTTGTGTCAGACCGAAATTCATTCGCTTCAAGTCGTAGGTGGTTTGTGCAAGCTCATTTATCATTATGTTCTCGAATTCAGGGTGCCAAGCGAGTTTCATTCGCCATTCGATCACGTTAACGTAATTATTATTATTATTTAATTTGTTTAACTTATTTTTCATTGTAGTAAATTTTTATATTATTTCGTCTCTAAGGGATGTCTGTTACTTGAGATTGAACTTATAATAATTATGTTATTTGCGTGTAGTGGTACCTAAAAAGTAAAGCATTACTCATTTTTTGTAAGATGCAATGTATGTTATAGTAAGTTTTTGTGTAATTGCTTTGTTGGTTACCCCATTAAATAAATAAATAATTAAAACGAGAATTTGTATGGCAAAATGTTAACTCTTCTCGTATGTCGCCAGGAGGCGCTGTTTCAATGCCATACTAATTTCCGTTGTCGTAAACGTAATCTAATGAATACGAATTGTAATCAAAACTCACACTCTCTGTTCTCTAACTGCACGTAGGTACCATAGAGTAGGTACTATCCTAAACTCAGTGCCGGACTTAGAATACTTGATGCCCTAATGTGAAAATTAGGGCCCGCGGGCCATCACCGTCTCGTGAATGATCGAAGTCCGGCCCGCGACCATCAAACAAAAATTCAAGTGTGTGTGTGTTTCAGAAAATGCATACCTACCTATCAATATTTTTATTTCACAAAAAAATATTTATTTATTGAAAATACAACAAGAAATTCCTAGACTGGCCCGCCGTAGATTTTGTTAGTAAATATTGTCACGCGAATGAAACAGTTTGCCTATCCCTGCCCTAAGCAATCCGCGCCTGTGGGCTCTTCTGATCCACGTCTTGGCCTGAACATGAAGGCTGTCTTCATATATTTGCCTCCAAACTATCTCAATATGCATTAAAATGTCTTACATCCGCTTTTTAATGTGAATTCTACGATGACTACGATATAGAAGAATTACTTGACACTACAAAAAAAACTTATCGCGGAAGCCACATTATAAACAAAAAAAAACATGCGCCTTTTCAAAATGCCTTGCCTTACCTTTCAATGTGCTAGCAATTTTTTTTGTTGCTGATTCTGGTGCCAAGGACGTGACTTCAAGACGTGATGCCCTAAGCAATTGCTTAATTGGCTTATAGGCCTATCCGGCACTCCCTATACTCTATAGTTTAATATTATAGTAAAATATAAGTTTCAGCCAGACAGATATAGATGCGACTTAGCCACGCTAGATAAGTATGTATCTACAGATATAAGCCCTGATTTAGACTGATATAGGTCATGACTAAACCGAATTAGATCTAGATTAGATCGTGGTGAATGGAAACTAATGTTAGGGTGTCAACCGCAGTCATTTCCAATGAGTTAACCGTTTGAAAAGTTGGTGGCGAGTGTTGTTTCGAGTTGAATTAACATATACTTACTAGAACTGTAATTAATCACGTAAAGATGTCACAATGATGGGATGAAGTACAGTATCAAGATATCAAGTAATAAATAAAGCTGTTGAACTAAATACAATGTTAGATCATTTGCGTTGCAGAGTAAAAAAAAAAAGTTCTACTTTATTTATATGACAAAGCGCTTCGCCTTCAACACACCTGATGGATGAGGACGATAAAACTGATAAAGGTAGAAGCGCACTTCACTAGGAATCCTCAACTACTGAGGAATTGCCTATTTTATCTCTTAGCTTTCTTCGAGTCAACAATGCTACTAACATAGGTGTAATGGAGACAGATTGAGATAATATGGTGGTAGCTAGCCAGGCACACTTGCAACAAGCACACAAATAAACACAATCAAATCTTACCACCCAAATAAACTGAATACAATTATTATGTTCTGGGTGGGATCGAACCCGGTATATGGGTCAAAGTCCGCGGTCTAACCACTAGACCACAGATGCGGTTAAATTCATAACATTAAAGAGTTAGTTGGAGGGTACGTTTAGTTACTTCGATGTATTTGTTTAACTCTATTCAATGATTTAATCGTTACTTGTTTTCTTATCCGTTCGCAATCCAGTCGCCCGAAAGAAACACGGCCCCGATTCAAAAGGCAATGCAATTGCAAAAGCAAACGTCCAAAGAGAGTAATGGAAGATCCAAGTTAGCGGCTAAAGAGACTGACTCATCAAATTCAGGTAAAATATATCTAAGTCGTCGTCACTTAGCATACTTCATACGAAAATATCAAAGGCGTGTAGTAGAAAAAATTGGTCTTAGCTGTGACCTACTTAAGATGGTACCAAGTACCATCATACATCGATAATCGTTCGCAGGCAGTGGTTGTCAATAACTATATATCTGGATGGGTTATAGTCACCAGTGGGACTATAACCCATCCAGATACAAAACATATATATATATATAGATATTTGATGACATGATTTTTCATTTAATTTACTTCATTTTGTTAGTTGCAGAAACACGATTTTTCAACTTTTATAACAGAGAAAAAAATATCAAAGTAACCTCTTTTAAAACATAGATTCACATTTTACAGGCTAACCAGACCGATTTAAGCATCAAAATTTTCTTAGTAGATTAGTCTTAACACACACTTCAAAATTGTAGTTCATTTGTTTTTAATTATTTATAGTTTTAATTTGAAGGAAAAAAACCAGTTTTTCTTATGGTACGGGGCGCAAACGCTCGTATCAAAACGTTTGAGATTTATTGTTTAGCGGTGCGTCGCCTTAAACAAAACTCACCTAGGCATTCTGGGTGCCTAGTGTGAGTTTTGTTTACTATCTAGTTGAAGTTTAGCCATACAAATTCGAAGTGATCGAATGGGGAATGAAACTCGGACTTGGCACCCTGTGCCTTAAGGCGAGACTGTGAGATTTCCAAGTTCCGCTCGGGACTGAATGATGGCGCGCGCGACCGTCAAATTAGGCAATAATGTGGATTTTATTGAACGTTTACTTATTATTAAAATTATAATGGCCGACAACTATTATATGTTTGATATTATATTCGATGCAGGAAATTGTAAAATATCGTGAAAATACCAGCCGAAATAACTAGTTAAAAAACCAATGAACGACATTTTTTTTAAATTTAAAATCCTTATACATTTCGAATACAACTCATTTAAAAACACCGTTTTTTTGGAAAACCTCGCCTTAAACAGTTAAAATTCTATCGTGTCTGTATTCACAGCAGACAGCAGATTAATGAGTTTTAGACTCGAGAGGCATAACGTCACGTCGACGTGCGATGTCATAATTATGTTTCCCCATGCGTTGTAGAGTCTGACAGTGTGGATGTGGAAGCCGAGAAGGCGGCGGCCCTCTCGGGCAGCGGCCGCAAGCGCGGCGCCGGCGTGGTGATCCCCGCGGAGGGCGCGTACGACCCCAAGCAGTTCCAGGACTTGAAGGTGCCTCCAGACATGGAGAACGTGTTCCAGTACATTATGAAGTGAGTTTTAGTTTATTTTTAGGATGATAAGCCTCTCCTCTCCCTCAGACGCCCTCCAGACTAGGCGGAGCGACGAACTTCGCAAGGTGGCTGGCAAGAGCTGGATGAGAGTAGCCGCGGATCGTGCTCGGTGGCGTGCACTTGGAGAGGCCTATGTCCAGCTGTGGACTAGTATAGGCTGATGATGATGGTAAGCGGCATATATTGAGCTTGATAGCACAGTGGTTAACGCATCCGGTCTGCGATTGCTAAGGTTGAGCATCTTTCGACCGGTCGTCGGATGGGTCGCCAAAAGGAATCAGCACGTTATCATTTCATCTGCAGTCGCAGTCGTTAACAACCACCAATCTGCACTGGGCCCGCGTGGACATATTTTGGTAGTCGACTTTAGAGTTGACGACCCGAGCAGTGGAAACTGCGAGTTGTACTCTTTGTGCAACGAGAAGTGAGCGAGCTTACAGCTACGCTAACCTATCTGGATATTAGGTAGTGGACTATACGTGTCCACGATGAAGAACGCGCTTCGGCGCGTCCTGATCTGGCGATAAGACTGACGCAGATAGTCCCTAGTGCTTGCGCAAGGATGTCTGACACCTAACTTTATAACCTAACGGTTGGTGGGGGGTGTCAGTATAAACTTTAAAGTCGTGTGTAGCGGGGATGGGCCCGCGTGGGTTTATGGCCTAATCTCTCTATCCATCAATAGGGAAGACTGGTACCTTAGCAGTGGGGACGTAAAATGGGCTTGATTCAGGACAGAATTCAGGATATTGTTCATAAACAGTTTTTTTAGAGGACATTGCAGTTAAATAAAATCCGGCTCGAAGGACCAGCAACAATATTTTTTTTACTTATAGATAAGACAAACACACTACGCTCCTATATTATTATATTAGAGTGAACCTATTGTTAAATTTTTACTACATTTCAATTACTTTCAAACCGTTATGACCTACTTTGACATCGACGGAAAGAACTTTGAATGTATCGAATGACGCTTTAATATAAAAGTTGCGCTATTTTATTTTCCTTTCACTATTCTTGTGTCGAATGATTGACAGCGATATCCGATAGCTTGTAGTTAATACGTTAATATTGTATGTATAACGCGGTCAACCACAACGTAAGAACTCCTGTGGCTGAGGATTCAGCGTGAAGTGTGCTACCATCAGTGGCGTACTTTGCCTTAGACGGGCCCTGGGTAAAAATTTGTAGGGAGGCCCAGATGAAATGTGAGATTGTGGATTTGACATAACATTTTAGGGCCCCTGTCTTCCGGGGGGCCCGTAACATTGATATGGCTGTTACGACGGTAGCTACGCCCCTGATGGCGTCCATTATACGACCTTGGAGAGGCCTTTTTCATAAATAAAGACAGTTAAGAACCAACACTCGTCGTATCTAAAAAAAAAAAAATGTATGTTAAAATGTTCCAAATAAACTTTTTTATTTTTTTTATTTTTATCTATTTCAACCCCAGCGTCACAACATCACATGGCGACCCTGCCAGTGCACTACTCCTAGGTAGTGTTGTGCTGGTTCACACATCACAATCGTCACTAACCCTTGTTTTTAGTGTGACATCTGGTGTCAATGACATGGCTTATTTTTACAACGGCGAATTTCTGATAGCAGCCGGTTCTGGTGTATTAGTATCCGTGTAGCATGCTACCTGCATGCTAGTTTATTTTGTAGCCAGTAACCTAAATGCAATTTGATCTACAAGGTTAAACAGAAATAGCAATACAGTAGTTTACTAGTTTTTCACATTCACAGGCACATTATTGGCTACTAAAATTTCAGCTCAGCTTTAAACATGTGCTGAATACTAACATAGCTTTATGGAAGTACGAACAGTAGCATAATACTAAAAACATAGTTTTTAAGACTATTAATTAAATGGACGTTTTTTATTTTTCAATTTTATTAATGTAATGTACCTACGTAATAAATGAATTTTATTTATTAATATTTTTTTATGTTTTTTTGCCGTTTATGATGCCATTACAACCTACTGCGATCGCCAACCGGCCTGCCAAGCGTGGCGATTACGGCAAATACCCCTCATATCCTTGGGGGAGGGCTTTGTCCAGCAGTGGACGTCTTTTGGCTGAGATGATGATGATGATGATGAAGCCATTTAATGATGTAGTTCAATTAGCAGATTTTAGCTCTTTTTCAACTACAAAACAGCTACATAAGCCCATCATGGGACCGCGCTAATAATACATACTATGTCCTATCCTACTTAGTCGAGTACCTACTTGCCTTTATTATCGATGATAAGGCACATCACTCCTACTCCTGTCTACTTGATGTTAAGCAGAAGTGGAATCCAAATGCGAAGGTAGCTAGCGGAGCAGGATTGTGCCACTCATCATCATCATCATCAGCTCATTTGTCTCCACTGCTGGATCACGAGCCTTCCCTATGGATAGGTAGGGAGAACCGGCCATAAACCACCACGCGGGCCCAGAGCGGATTAGTGGTTGTTAACGACTGCTAATGCTGCCGGGGCCAACGGCTTTACGTGCCTTCAGAAGCACGGAGGAGCTTGAAATTAAAAATTTTTGGTCACCCATCCGATGACCGGCCTTTGCGAAAGTTGCTTAACCTCAGCACTCGCAGACCGGGCGCATTAACCACTGCGCCATCAAGCTCCTAGCAATTGTGCCACTACCCGCACTTAATTATAATTTAAAGACTGAATTCTAACTTTCATATTTTGTTGGTCCTAATTGGTTTCGCGTGTGGTTCATTGACAGCGGGTGTCTAGTGTACTCCGCAGACAGGAAGGTGGGTGGCACCTCCCACGACCTAACCTTGCGCTAGATCAAATTATAAGTCTCACTGCAGCGTAGGTAGCACATCATACTATCACAAACTGTCATGTTTCCTCAATTGACTTTTTACTTTGTCTTAGGCATATGGTTGAACATTTATTGAAGAAATGTCCGATGTGCAACCGTCTGTACGGGTTACCTACTCGAAATCGAATGTTGTTAGATCGAATAACAAAAACTCGAACACCCTTGCCCGATGCTTCACGAGATCGATAAATCATGAGCTCGATCACTTATTACATCGATGCATCAAAATCTCGAAAGAATATAAGCTCGATGGCTAGACGGCGCAAAGGCTTATCTTGAAGTATCATTTCGTGAAATCATAACATCAAATTTAGAATTTCGGTTGGCGCATGGCTTTGTGACTGGTTTCATGACCGTAGCCATCGAGCTTGTTCTTTCGAGATTTTGATGCATCGATGTAATAAGTGATCGAGCTTATGATTTACAAAGGGTCGTTCTACTACTGATGCAGGTGTTGCTCTAATAAAACATATATTTGATGCCTGGGAGAAATCTCAAAACGCCCTTGGAGTTTTTTGCGACTTGTCCAAGGCTTTCGATTGCGTTGAGCACAAGACTCTGGTGATGAAGCTACATTACTATGGTCTCAAAGATTACGCACTAAATTTAATCAAGTCGTATCTCAGCTCTAGAACACAGATTGTCGATATTAATGGAACTAAATCATCTGGTTCTCATGTAAAAATGGGAGTTCCACAAGGTTCCATTCTTGGTCCTTTTCTGTTTTTGATTTATATTAATGACTTGCCATTCTTTGTAGAGAACTTCTGTGAAATCGTATTATTTGCAGATGATACTTCACTCATTTTTAATGTAACTAGGTGTAAGAATAATTACGACGATGTAAACAAAGCTCTTTCAGATGTACTCAGTTGGTTTACTGTTAATAATTTGCAGCTTAACGCTAAAAAAACAAAATGTATTAATTTTAGACTACCAAATGTCAAGAATGAACCAACCGATATAAGAATAAACGGCGATCGATTAGATTTGGTAGACTCAACAGTTTTCTTAGGTATAACCCTTGACTCAAAACTTCAATGGAATCCTCATATATCGAAATTGGCCGGCAAACTCAGTTCTTCTGCTTATGCCATTAGAAAAATAAGGCAGTTAACAGACGTTGAAACTAGCTAGAACAGTTTACTTTAGTTATTTCCATAGTGTTATGTCGTATGGCCTCTTACTGTGGGGAACAGCAGCTGATATTGAAACTATATTTATTTTACAAAAACGAGCAGTAAGAACAATCTATAGACTAGGTTCACGAACTTCTTTAAGAAATCTTTTTAAAGAAATTGGTGTCTTGACAGTGGCGTCTCAATTTATTTATAATTGTATAGTTCTTGTACGTTGCAATATCAACTCATTTACTAAACACGGTGACGTACACAATTTTAATACTAGAAGTAAGTCAAAACTTGTAATGCCACTGTTCAGGTTACAGAAGGTGCTTGATTCTTTCTTGGGGCAAGGTATACACTATTACAATAAAATACCATATACTGTACTAGATTTACCATTAGATAAGTTTAAAAACATGTAAAGTCTTTTTTACTTAAAAAAGGTTATTATACAGTCAAAGAATATTTAGATGATAAAACAGCCTGGCTATAATAAAAAACGCATACTTTACTACTTTTTATAATAACAAATTATACTGATATGATAACCTCTATAAACAGTGTCCTACAGATAACAAATAGCGTTGCGTTGAACATTTCAATTAGTTTTGATTTTAGAGTAGCTTGGGTGTGTCATGCTCTCTTTATTGTCTCTGCGGCGCGGTGGTGGCATGTGCGTACCCGACACACGACGTTACATTCCCTAAAATATGGTTGAGTGAAGCGATGGCTGATTCATATGTCATACTCGTGAACGGGTGCCGCCTGTGGAGGCTGGTCTGCTCTAGCGTACTTATTTTTATTATTATTAACTATAGTTTAACTTTGTTTTTTTTTTCTTAAAACAGGTTTTTGACTTTTACTAGTACTGTATGACATTGTAAAAAATTATACTGGTAAATGATGTTTTTGCAAACTTAAATATTTTATTTATTTATTTTTTTCTTTTTTTGTGTTTTTTTACATGTTGTGACTGTCCTTTATATTTTGTGTTTTTATTTGTGATGGAAAGTGTCCTTTTATGATAGGGCATTTTCCAATATTTATGACGCTGTAAGGGAGAAAAGAGCTGGACACTTGCTGAGTTTCTTGCCGGTTCTTCTCAGTACAAGATCTCCCGCCACACATTAAGCCAACCGAATTTTCACCGCCGGAACCTCAGCCTATTATAGAACCTACAGTTGCTCCGGTACCGGCGGGAGAAACAACGTTAGCGCCAGCGTCCGCCAATAAGATAGACCTTACAGAACTAGCGACTGCCATCGCTCAAGCAGCTAAGTCCGGTCAACACTCTTCGAGAATTTTCAACGAGTTGCCTTACTTCGGGGGATGTCACCACGAATGGCTGTCCTTTAAGGCTGCCTACTGTGAATCAGAAGGCAGCTTTTCGGACATTGAAAATTTAGCACGCCTGCGACGTAGCCTCAAAGGGAAAGCCAGGGAAGCCGTAGAAAGTCTTCTGATCTATAGTTCGAATCCAAGGGATATTATGAAGACTTTGGAAGCAAGATTCGGAAGACCTGATGCAATAGCCATCTCCGAGATAGATAGAATACGGAGCCTCCCTCGCCTGACAGATTCGCCCAAGGACTTGTGCATTTTCGCCAGCAAAGTCTCCAACATAGTCGCAACTTTGGAGGCCATCAATAAGAAACACTACCTCTTTAACCCGGAGATAACCAAGAGTACCATAGAGAAACTGACACCGGCACTTCGATATCGGTGGTACGACTTCGCTGTGGAACAACCGATCGACGAACCAGAGATAGTGAAACTGGCGCGTTTCCTTAATAGAGAAGCCGACATTTGCGGCCCATACGCACAGCCAAAAGGGGTGCCAGAAGTCTCAAGTATAGCAAATAGAAGACAAAAGACTTTCCGTGCCCAAGAAACGACAAATAAATATCCGAACCCAAGTGCCTGTATAGTATGCAATGAAGCAGGACACACCGCAACAGGATGCGAAGAATTTAAGCGAGCAGACTCAGGCAAGAGATGGGACATAGCCAAAGAGAAGAGACTCTGCTTTCGCTGTCTTCGCTATAGGAATAGAACGCACTACTGTCGTGCAAATAGTTGTAATATAGATGGATGCAGCAGCACACACAATAGAATGCTGCACTTTAAGAAGACAGAAAACAATGAAGTAGTCAGTTCAACCTGGGCAACAAGAGGATCTCAAGCCTTCCTGAAGATAGTACCCATTCAAATAGTTGGGCCAAGGAAAAAGATAGACACCTACGCTCTTCTAGACGACGGATCCACAGTGACGCTAATCGACGAAGACTTAGCACAGCGAGCCGGCTTACGAGGCCCCAGAGAACCGATTCACATAGAAGGCATCGGAGATGCTCCAGTAGACACCACGTCATCTAGAAGACTGAACATCATCCTCAATGGGTCAGGTAGAAGACACAGAATAACAGCAAGGTCGATCAAGCATTTAAAGCTATCACCACAGACAGTTACAGAAGAAGACCTGAAAGGATGCCAGCACCTTAAAGATATCATTCGGGAAGTCCAATACAGTGGAGCGAAGCCTCAAGTGTTGATTGGTCAGGACAATTGGCCACTTCTTCTGGCTAAAGACAGCCGAATAGGAAATAGACACCAACCCGTTGCCTCATTAACGCCTTTGGGTTGGGTATTGCACGGAGCCTGCAGTCGAACAACAGGTCACCGAGTACACTTTGTACAACCAATAGATAGTGAAAAAGAGAATCTGGACATAGATATAGAATTGAAGAACTTCTTCTCGCTAGAGGCCCTCACAATAGTACCTAAAACGCCTCGCA
The DNA here is from genome assembly GCA_947562085.1 of Eudonia lacustrata. Taxonomy (NCBI): domain Eukaryota; kingdom Metazoa; phylum Arthropoda; class Insecta; order Lepidoptera; family Crambidae; genus Eudonia; species Eudonia lacustrata. Next base: position 19,026,745 of record OX387326.1, on the reverse strand, counting down.
GCGACCCAGAAGCCAAGACATTGAAGATTCTCGAAAACAAGACAACCAGATTAGAAAATGGACGATTTCAGACTGCTCTGCTTTGGAAAAATTAAGATATCAAACTGCCAGATAATAGAAACTACGCCTTACGCAGATTAGAAACCACAGAAAGGAAGACTAAAAAGGATTCAGAATTGAAGAGCAAGGTACTAGAACAGATGAACGCGCTGGTTGAAAGGGGACAAACAGAGCCTGCACATGAAGATAGGTCGCTAAATGATGCCTTACACTCTGGCCCAGACCTGCTCCAATCACTACCAGGCGTATTGATGAGAATGAGGCAGCATAGAATAGCAGTATTAGCGGACATAACAGAAGATAGAGATGCCCTACGATACCTATGGAGAGACGGGGACTCTTCAGCGAAGCCGAAGGGTAATAGAATGAGGTCGCTAATATTCGACGCGACGTCCTTACCGGCTATAGCGATATATAAAAAGAATAGAAACGCTGAAGAATATGCTGAGAAGTATCCAGCAACCACGTCAGCCATGTATGACTACATACAGAGTTTCGAGAAAGAAGAAACAGCCATAGCAGTAGCACGCCAAGTTCACTACGTACATAGACAAGAGCACTTCGATCTACGAAAATGGGCCTCAAACTCACCGATGATCATAAAAGAACCCGACCCTCAACACCGGCGGGAGCCCCATGATCGCGCACCGGCATTAGCAATGGGCGACATGGTGTTCGTAGTTGACAATACGCTGCCCTGCAACACTTGGCCCCTAGGCAAAATAGTAGCTGTATACCCAGGCCCAGACGGCATAGTGAGAACCGCAGATGTTAAAACTAAGGGTGGTATCCTGCGGAGACCGACGAAGAAGATAGTTATACTGCAGACGGAAGAAGCAGAAAAAACCGTCCGGCCTGCAACGTGATGCGTCGTGGCTCAGCAGATCGACACGAACGCACGGCGGGAGAATGTTCCGGACGGACAATTATAGTTTAAATAGTAATAAGATTTAATAACTATATATAGAAATAAGTTCTAGAAAAGCGTCGTTATTACGTCGCAAATTAGGTTAAAATTAGTTAGAACCACATAAGCTTTGTATTTATGCGCTTATCTTTCGTTAACAATAGTTTAGAGATGGTTAAAATCATAAATAGAACGAAACTTACTAAAGAAGTTTCTAGAAATGTGTTCCAGAAAAGTATGGAAAGTTATAGAAAAATCTAGAAACTTCCTAGTAAGTGTCGAACCGATCATAGAAAAGTCTAGAAACATCGTCGACTATTCTAGAATATAATAGAACATCTAAATGACAGAGACAGCAACATGTCAGAAAGAGAGGCATGTATTTCGCTGGACTATAAATACGCGGGACTTCTCTATGGTCGGCATTCAGACAGTTGGATTCAGACAATTGATTCAAACGGAGCAATCGGATACATTAAAAGTTCGTCTTACGATTCAGTGATCAATAGATCGCCTTACGAATCAATAGTAAATAGATTAATATAGTACGGGTATATATAGTTAATAGTAGTAGTGAATTTGTACCCATATAGTGTAATAGAGAATAAAGGCTGAACGCTCAAGTGTTTACTTCGTACTACGGAAGTTTCATTTCGTCACCATCACACGACCTTCGTAACTTGGCTATAGCAAGAAATAATTGCGCAATCCAGCAATAGGTGCATAAGGGACTTATAGCATATAGTATTCGTAATAGTTCGGTCCCGCACACACAGAAATAAAGTAAGTAAGTTAAAACATTACCTATATTTGGCGGTATAAACCTCTGTGTCGTTGCCTAAAATAATGTCTCTTTTTTTAGTTATGCAAAGAAATGTTACCTACTCTAAATAACTAAATTTGGCTGTATAAAACTTTGTATCATCATTAATAAATTCATTCTGCTTTGATTGATGATCTAAATAAATAAACTGTTGACTATGTTAAAACTATTGTTTTAACTTAATGTTTATTAATTTTATTTGTAGCTATTCGAGATCGTTTCACACTGTTTTATTGACTGCGCCGTGTGTGTACAACTTTACATCGCAGCCTGTCCCCCGTAGCTACCGTTAAAGTCGAGCATGGAAGCGCGCATTGTTTTGATAATGTCGCAATGGGGACTTAAACACCGAGCTTTGGATGGAATGTCTCCCTGTTTGCATACGGGTCTTTCCTGTGTGCTCCATATTTTACTATCCTTTAATCACACTAATATTATAAATGCGAAAGTTTGTGTGTATGTTCGTATATTTGTTGCTACTTCACGCTGCAACGACGGCCGTTGCAGCGTATGCCGAATTTCATCCAAATCTATCCATATGGATTTGGATGAAATTCGGCATACAGATAACCTGGATTAACACATAGGATAGTTTTTATCCCGATATTCCTACGGGAATCACACTATAAATATACTAAAAACGACAATTTAATTTTCTAATAAAAAAATATTTGTTTGTTTTGTTGTCATGGAAACCAAAGAGAATTTAATCACTTGATGGAAACTTTCAAAGCGGTACGAAGTCCGCCGGGTCCACTAGTCTTCAATAAGTCAAAGTCAAAGTCAAATCATTTTATTCAACATAAGCCTTCACAGGCTCTTATTGACGTCAAAACTATAAATCATAAAAAAAAATGTTTAGATTAAACTACTTAATCTACCACCAGTTCGGATCTTGGGAGAGCCCTCGACCGAGAAGAGCTGGCAAAAAACTCGGGAGGCTTATTTCTTTTTCTCCATGTTTTTAACCAAATTACAATTATGTAATATAATATACAAATTTTGTACAATTTTGTACACATTAATAATACTTATATTCAAGCCAGTGCAGGCGACAACTCGGGAGGCTTATTTCTTTTTCTCCATGTTTTTAACCAAATTACTATCATGTAATATAATATACAAATTTTGTACAATTTCGTACACATTAATAATATATTCAAGCCAGTGCAGGCGACAGACGACACGCATTTGTCTGCAATGTAGTAATTTACCTTATTATAAGCTTTCTTAATTAAAATATGTTTAACGTGCGTTTTGAATTTAAAATCTGTCAACGCAGTTATATCATCAGGTATTTTATTATAATTATAAAATCGAATTGAGTTGTATTGTACCTGTAAAGGATTTATTACTCTTGCCGAGCCTAAGCTTCGGTGCACATAATTTATTCTGATTCCTTGTATTAAATCCGTGAACCTCGTTTTTCTTGGTACAAAGGTATTTGTAAATAATATTTACAAATCTATATAACTAGCGACCCGCCCCGGCTTCGCACGGGTGCAATGCTGATACACGCAACGGGGCCCTTTACGGGCGTCACGCAACCCACGTAAAGGGCCAATATTGATCTATATTAAATGCACAATGTATTTAAGGTACTTAATTGGATAAGGATTATAGCTGTATTGTTTAAAATCGCTTCGTAAATAAGCCATTATTTCTCGTAAAAAGTAGGTAAAGGATAAAAATGATTATTATGGGTTATCCCTAAGAGATAGACATATACCATCGCGGACTTTTTTGTAGACCTTTTTAAGGTGTAGAATACTGTAGTACATTATTTAGATCTATCTCGTAGGGTTCAGCCAGCGTTTGCAATGTAAGCGCAAAAGAATGTGAAACCTCAAAATTTATCAGTATTTCTCTACTATATTATGCATGTATTAATACATATAAACCTTGCTATTGAATCACTCTATCTATTAAAAAAACCGTAGATTTAAGATCTAAGCAAACATACATACATAGGGACAGCGGGAAGCGACTTTGTTTTATACTATGTAGTGATGACGCTAAAGTTAAAATATCTATACCTTTAAATAAATCCTTTAAGGAATCACGTGGCTTTAACTGGTATATAAATTGGACTGCCCTTTTCTGGAGAATGAAAATTCGACCTATGTCTGCTGCTGATCCCCAAGTGCCTTACAATTAAACCAAGAATAAGCTCCGAATAGTTATTCCGTGTTTTGTGCCTGTCATGTAGACGTCATTTCAAATAAGAGTAAAGAGAAGAAAGAAAAGAGACAAAACACGGAATAAGTATTCGAAGCGTATTCTTTGTTTATTTGTAAGACGGTAACTGCTGTTTTTTTTTCATTTATTCGGGTCAAACAAACGGTTTCACAATATATATTATTACATGCAGCAGTTTAGGTAATTTCATAATTGTGAAACCAACACCGTTAACCACTAATAAATGTTATAAAGTTGCTTTACCACAAAACAATGCTGGCTAAAGTTATAGACGCTGCTTAAAACGGATGGTGTCACTTTTTAGCTAATACTTTTAGACAGAGACACAATATTTTAAACACGTATTTAGCCATTTTTTAAATTTAAACACAGTTTTGTAGTAAGAGGGTATATAAAAAAAAAACACAAATGTTGAAAAAATTTCCACGAGCAGGATTTGAACTGCACCCTTCTGACATACCGGGTCAGGTGCTCTTCCAATTGAGCTATCGTGGTACTAACCAGCCCGCCGAAATTATTCAACACTATTTACTTTTTACTTTGAAAGCCAAAGGCGCCCATTCAATGGCAACAACTACCGTCATTAACAAATCAAAGGTTCAAACTCCGCTCGTGGAAATATTTAGGACAGTTTTTCGAATTGTAATTTTTTTGCAAATAATTTGCGTAGAACCTATCGACGCTGGAAATATTGACAAAGCGACATTATGAGGTTATATACGATTTTAAACTAACTTTACGAGAGGGTAGTTTTAAGTTTGGATTTCAAAATTCAAAAAAATTCAAAATTCAAAATCATTTATTCAGTTTAGGCTACAAATAGCTCTTATGAACGTCATTATGCCATCGGTTCGTAAGTCTACTCTGGGCGGAAGATCTTGTACTGAGAAGAACCGGCAAGAAACTCAGCAAGTGTCCAGCTCTTTTCTCCCTTACAGCGTTAAAAATATAAATTTTTAAACTATCATGGTCACTTGCATTAGAATAAATATTATTAACGGGATTATTACCATGTTTATTGTCGTGTTTGAGTATCCGATATTTCGGCACAGTTGCATGCGCCATGATCACGGATGTACTGAAGTTATTGCGGGTGGGGTGATTATGAGCAGACAAAACGATCTACCCTCTTCCTTAATCGTTTTTTGCGCTCAATACTCGTACCACTGGCTCCTAAGTCACTATTCACTCGAACTTGTTCTCGACACACTACACTGACCGTATCAGATCGCGAAACGGCACTTTTGTTCTTTTTGCGGTCTTTACATAGGCTAATCACTGGATTCCAGATACGCGACAGTTTAAACCCATCTTCGCGATTGAAATTTTTGTATTTTGTAATTTCAATCGCTTCTCTTACCAATCTTGGTATGTAGTGACGTTCTGTTGAAATTATCTGGGGGTTATAAAACTCAATCCAGTGATTAGGACCCGATTGGATCAAATGTTCAGCAATGGCCGATTTTTGCGTATCGTTATTCTTTACAGCTTTTATATGCTCCTTAATTCGGCAGGCTACTGTACGTTTTGTTTGGCCAATGTAGGAGCTACCGCAGCTGCAATCGATCTTATACACACCGGGCTTTTCTAGGGGAAAGCTGTCTTTTGGTGAACGTAGACATTGAGCTACTTTTTTAAAAGGAGTGAAGATGGTGTTAATTGAGTATTTATTGAATATATTTGCGACCTTATCTGTCACTCCTTTCATATACGGCATAAAAAGCGGTTGCCTTTCTACCCTGAACCTATCGTGTTTGGCTTTGTGTCTAGATGTTAACACCTTCCCCTTGTATCCGTTCTTCTGCAGAACCTGCCGGACATGGGATAACTCCTCGTGCAGTGTTTCATTATCGCACAAGTCGTAAGCCCGGTTGGTTAGCGATGACACTACAGAGTTCAGATGTTTTGGGTGGTGATGAGAGGTTGCATTGAGGTAGCGATCTGTGTGTGTAGCCTTCCTATATACAGAGTGACCAAGTGAACCGTCATCTCGTACTCGCATCTTGATATCAAGGAAAGCCAAACTCCTATCTTCCTCCATTTCGTAGGTGAATTTTATTTTAGGATGGATACCATTTAGAATCGCCAAATAGACCTCAACATCGTGCCGACCACCAACTAGTATACAAAAAATGTCATCGACATACCTTTTCCACAACCTAATGGATACGGGTGCAGCGGCGATGGCCCTTTCTTCGAAATGCTCCATCCAAATATTTGCAACCACTGGAGCCACGGGACTACCCATAGCCACCCCGTCAATCTGAAGGTAGTACTGACCCTGATACACAAAATAGTTAGTCGACAAACAGTGCTTTAATAATTTGACATAGTCCATCGGGATATTGCTATTGTGCAACTTCACTTTGACGACCTCCAGACAGTCCGCTACCGGCACGTTGGTAAAGAGTGATTCAACGTCAAAACTGACTAACTGACTAATGTACTGAAGTTATTGCGGGTGGGGTGCTCATAATCACCCCACCCGCAATAACTTCAGTACATCCGTGATCATGGCGCATGCAACTGTGCCGAAATATCGGATACTCAAACACGACAATAAACATGGTAATAATCCCGTTAATAATATTTATTCTAGCGTTAAAAATATTGGAAAATGCCCTATCATAAAAGGACACTTTCCATCACAAATAAAATCACAAAAAATAAAGGACAATCACACATATTAAAAAAAAAAACAAAAGAGAAAATATAATAATATCTACATTTGCAAAACATCAGTTACCAGTTAACATTTTCACAATGTCATACAGCACTAATAAAGGTCAAAAATTGTCTAAGAAAAAACAAAACAAAAATTTGTTTAATGTCGCACTGTCAATATTTCCTTTCAAGCGTCGCTATGTTTCTCTACAAGCCGTTATTGTAAAAAAATGTCACACCGTGCCTTCCAGATACACCCCCCAGAAGATCGACATCGAGTTCAAGCTGCAACCCTTCGTGCCGGAGTACGTGCCGGCAGTTGGCGACATCGACGCGTTCATCAAGGTGGCCACGCCCGCCTGCAACGCGCGCGGTCAGCCCTTGTCCGAGACGGTGCTCGAGCACATCGACAACTTGGGTAAAGCATGTCCCAGCCACTCGATATACATTAAGGTGTTCACACCTGCCTGCAACGTGGGTTGGCAATAGGATGCGGTGCTCTGGCACATCGACAACTTGCGTAAAGCGTGTGCCAGCACTAGATACTACCTACTACATTTAATTGGTCACACGCTCCCCTGCAACGCGCGCGGTCAACCCCTGTCCGAGGCGGTGCTCGAGCACATCGACAACTTGGGTAAAGCATGTGCCAGCTACTCAATATACCATTCATTTGGTAGAACAAAAAAATGGAATCGAACTTCTTAGAAAAAAATGTTAATCATTCAAGCTGATTAAAAAAAAAAAAAAAAAAAAAAAACCACGATAGCTCAATTGGAAGAGCACCTGACCCGGTATGTCAGAAGGGTGCAGGTTCAAACCCTGCTCGTGGAAATTTTTTCAACATTTGTGTTTTTGTAATTTGTTCGCAACAAAATTTGCGTTAAAAATTATATAAACATTTATAAATAGCTTGCCTACTTCTTAAGTGATCTTTAGTATTTGTAAAAATATTATGATCGGATGTTAATGACGGTAGTTGTTAACATTGAATGGGCGCTTTTGACTTTCAAAGTAAAAAGTAAATAGTGTTGAATAATTTCGGCGGGCTGGTTAGAACCACGATAGCTCAATTGGAAGAGCACCTGACCCGGTATGTCAGAAGGGTGCAGGTTCAAACCCTGCTCGTGGAAATTTTTTCAACATTTGATTTTGTAATTTGTTCGCAACAAAATTTGCGTTAAAAATTATATAAACATTTTTCTGATTAAAATAATGAAAATACGAAGTAATGTAATAAATCATATTTAATTATAGTAAGGTAACTTTTATACACTTAGAGAAGTGTATTAACACAATTATAAGTTCTGATATGAACAGGACACTTTCATTCTCTGTTAATTAGTTATATTGTTGTCTAAAGCACTTTACTTAGAATGTATCTACAATTACATAGTATACTATCTTACTTAATACATAAAACTTCCGTACGTGTCTATGTCATAGAACTCCTCCTAAACGGCTGGTCCGATTTTGATGAAACTTTTTGTGTCTTTGGGATCCTGAATGGTTAAGATAACCACGGAGCAATTTGTGGTTAACATTCATAACAACCAGGGACCCGACCGCCTAACCGATCGCTTTGATTTCGTGTGTGGTTTATGACGTCATCTTGTCGTTTTGTGCCGCCTATGAAAGCAATATCGAAAGCTATAGCCTTTAGCTTTTGATATTACTTTCATAGGCGGTGCGAGGTGACAAGATGACATCATAAATTATACGCGTAGTCAAAGCGATCGGTTAGGCGGTCGGGGGGGGGGCAGGTAGGTTGCAGTAGGGTTCTATGATTATTATTTTTTACCATCATGGGATACGGGTTTTCATTCAAGCGGAGGAAGTCGCCAGTGGGCCGCTAGTATTTTGCCAGAACCACAGCTATTTAAGTCTAAACTGCTTGGTTCAGGTCTGACGGTGCTGGACGAGCCTGCCGCGGAGCAGAGCGACTCCGCGCTGCTGCACCTCCAACTGCGCGCCATCTCCAAGACCAACAGCGCTAAGACCACCGTGGTGAGTGTGGTGTATAAGTATGTCATAGCCATATCGTAGATTTGCTCACTTCACGAAATGCTCGAGAATTTCATGCTCTTTTCACCGCTGGATTACCAGTAGTACTCGAACCCTCTGGTCTGGCACGTGATGACGGCAAAAGACCGGACGGCATGACCTTAGTTCCTTGGAAGGTGGGACGGGCTCTGGTATGGGATGCTACTTGTGTCGATACGCTTGCACCGTCCCACATTCAAAGCACTTCTGTTAGCGCTGGCGCGGCTGCAAATCATGCAGAGAACCTCAAACGGCGAAAGTATGAGAATCTGACTGGGGATCTCATATTTGAGCCGTTTTGGGTAGAGACTTTAGGTCCATGGGGCCCGGGTGCTCACAAACTCTTTAAAGATATTTCTATTAAACTAGTAGAAACCACCCGGGACCCCAGAGCTAGCAGCTACTTGGGCCAGCGAATAAGCACAGCTATCCAACGTGGCAATGCTGCTAGCTTACTGGGCACTCTGCCTGATGGGGATGATTTGGGGCAATTTTTTTATTTATAGTTAATAGTAGATATAGTTTTTTGTAAATTTAATTTTAAGTAGTTTTATTATTATCTTGTTTTTATCTTTGTGTGGAAATAAATAAGTTATTGACTATTACTTTAATATGAAATGGTCGCATTTCATGAAATGTTTCACTGTCAATTGGCCACATCATGATGTGGTTTGGGCAGATCAATGATAAGAAATCGTTTCTCGATATGGGCAACTATAGCTAGACCGCTTAACTGAATCCTCGCTGCGGTAGGTACGCGGGGCGGGAGGTACGTAGGGCCTTTGCCACGAACACGAGCGACTTGCGAACACTGGGGCAGGAGACCATAATTCGTACCCTTAAATAAACCTTTAAATAAAAAAAACAAAAAAATATTTTTATACACGTAAAATTACAAATAACTCAATGAATTGTCATCATCATCAACATCATCATCATCTAGAGCAATATCATCCGATGTATTATTCTTAACTTTACTTTTTACTGGCTTTCGCTTGCTTGTTATTACAGGATCTGAAAAAAAATTGAAGATATCTCTATTCGACTTCTCTCTACTACTTTTTCTAGAATGGGGTATTTGACAGGTTTTAGAAAAATATGTCTAATGGTTCATTATAGCATAATATATTTGCAATTTGATTAATTCGTTATGAATTTCTTTATTTTTTATGAGAATCGCCATTAAAATTCAAATTAATAAAATAGCCGCCAAAACGCTGAATGCAGGTCACGTGATGTCGTGACGTCACCTGCTTGTAATCAAACTTTTAGCTGTCAAATTAAACGTACAAAACTTTGATTGACATTTACTGTAAACAAGCTGGTGACGTCACTCCAGATTCAGCGTCCGTCATCCCGTGCGTTTTTGATCACATGGTCAATCATAGAAATTTTATCATGTTATTAATGATTTTTTATAAAAATCATACTTATTTTAAAATTTTGTGCTGGCTAAATTAGTTTAAAAACATGTTTACTATTAAGAGCGTTTACGCCGCACACTAGCGCCACTAATGAAAAAAAAACATATCTAGTAATTAAAGATAGAAAATCAAATTATGCTCAACAAACTATTTGAATGAAGTAATTTAGCATTTTTACGTCACCTAATGAACACCTCACATGTTATGGTTTAGTTAAATAAGACGTTACGGCCACTTTTAACTATAACGCCGTATTTAACTAAACCATAACATGTCAGATGTTCATTAGGTGACGTAAAAATGCTAAATTACTTCATTCAAATAGTTTGTTGAGTATAATTTGATTTTCTATCTCTAATTACCAGATATGTTTTTTTTTCATTGGCGTCGCTAGTGAGCGGCGTAAACGCTCTTATAACTTAAGTTTGATCAATATTTTCATTGTAGTCAAATACCCTATTATGTTCCCTGTATCTTTTAAAATCTTTATTTCTTGCCTCCTCCTCCTCATTATACTTATAAGTTCTTTTCTAGTTAAAATAATGTATTAGAAGCCATTCCTACAAAAAAAAAGTTAATTTTACTTATGAGGACATTATAAGAGAAAACAGTTTTCTTCGAGTAGGTACTAAAATCTTCACCTACTAAAATCAATATAAAACAGAAAGTAGCAAAAAGTTGCAAACTTTTTTAATAGTTTCTGGGAGCCTATTCTATACTGAATATTTTTGCATAAAACCTTTAGCTAAATTCAGCTAAACACCTAAACAAACTGTCGAATAAATAGGCCAGTTAAAACAATTTGAGGACTCAATTTGATATGACTTACCTACCTTAAGCTGTTCATATTCCTACATAATACAGTATGTCAAAATTTTATCACATACCTGAAGTAAAAGGTTCCATATCGAGATAATACTTAAATTTGATAAACGTAAAGAGATTTGACTTTGAACATAATATGCAGAAAATCACAAATAAAATTAGGACAGGCTATTTGTTGAACTTTGACGTGGTGTACAAGTGAACTCGGTTTGTTGCGAAGCATCTAAATGATATCTACAAGTACCTTAGTTAGTGTGCTACTTATTCATTATAAGAGGGTATCTTGAAATCTTATTTATTTTTTGAATTATCGGTATGTTTAGTGGCTATCTGCCCCAGTGTGCGACACGGCGAACGGATTTCTAGTTTCTTCAAAGTTCTAAAAGGCTTCAAAGTAATCTCGTTTATATGAAATGGTATTTGAAAAGTTTTTATGTTTTTGTACACAAGTATATTTATTTATGTTAATAAAATGTTGTTTACACTACAGCTGACCAAGAAGGTGGAGAACGCCGAAAAGAACTCCAAGGCGATCGAGCGCTGGATCAAGGACGTGAGCGAGCTGCACCTGTCCAAGCCAGCGCCCACCGTGCTCTACACCAGGTGGGCTACCTTAGCTCTTTTACTTTTTATTTTTATTTATTTAGAACAACAAACAATTACAAAATGTGTCATATACAGCTGAAAATATAGAATAACCTTACTGATTGTGTAACAAACAACTATATTCACAAAGTAAAACTAAAAGCACTCTTAAGATCGTTTACGCCGCACACTAGCGCCGCCAATGAAAAACAAAACATATCTAGTAATTAGAGATAGAAAATCAAATTATGCTCAACAAACTATCTGAATGAAGTATTTTAGCATTTTTACGTCACTTATTGAACACCTGACATGTTATGGTTTAGTTAAATATGGCGTTATAGTTAAAAGTGGCCGTAACGTCTTATTTAACTAAACCATAACATGTGAGGTGTTCATTAAGTGACGTAAAAATGCTAAATTACTTCATTCAAATAGTTTGTTGAGCATAATTTGATTTTCTATCTCTAATTACTAGATATGTTTTTTTTTCATTCGTGGCGCTAGTGTGTGGCGTAAACGCTCTTAAAGCAGTAAGCAGTACTCTTTAAGCAGTATTGTAGCAGTGTTGTTGCCGTTGTGGAAACGAGACGCGAGACGTACGCAGCTGCACGTACGTACAGTACAGTGCTTCTTTTGTTCTTAGTGTCGGTCGGCAAACTCGTGCTTCAGCTGTCGTCCGATTTATCAGTTACTAGTGGACCCGGCGGACTTCGTACCGCTTTGACAGTTTCCATCAAGTGATTAAATTCTCTTTGGTTTCCATGACAACGAAACAAACAAATTATTTTGTATTGGAAAATTAAATTGTCATTTTTAGTATAATTATAGTGTGATTCCCGTGGGAATATCGGGATAAAAAGTATCCTACGTGTTATTCCAGGTTATAAACTATCTGTACGCCGAATTTCATCCAAATCCATCCATCCGTTGCAGCGTGAAGAAGCAACAAATATACGAACATACACACAAACTTTCGCATTTATAATATGAGTAGGATTAGACTTTTAGTAAAATAAATAAAATAAAAATATTTATTGTCTCATAACTTAGTACACAGTAATCTTACAACTATTTGACTATTTTGCGGGCATGATGTTGTTTTTATTAGAAAAAGTGATAAATTTGGTTTTGCTAATATGTGTTAAGGAGTTAGAGGCTAGCCAATGGCATACCATGTTAAAACCGTTTTGTGCTAGTTCAAATACTTCCGGCCAAGAGTGTCCATAAAAAGTAAGAGCCGTATCGTCTGCATAGGATATTATTTTGCAATTCTGGATCTCGAGGTTGCACAATTCGTTAATGTAACAAAAAAACAATGTGGGGCCCAATATGCTACCTTGGGGAACACGGCCAGTAATTGGATTTTCAGAATCATTTATTTTGATACTTTGCTTGCGATTCTGAAGGTAATCTTTCAGAAGTTGCAATGGTGCTCCTCCAACCCCAAAACTGCATTCCAACTTTTGCAAAAGCCTTGAGAATGAGACTGTGTCAAAAGCCTTCGCTAAATCAATAAAGACTGTCAAGCATGTTTGTTTGTTATCCAATTTATCTACTATAAAGTCTGATATCATGAACCATAGACTATTATAGAGTTGCTACTACTCCTTTTACTTATTATTAATTTATTTTAGATTGAAGGGAGAGCTCAGCTAACGAGACGCGTGTCTCGTTAGCAGAGTTTCTTGCCGGTTCTTAGTACAAGAGGTCTCCCACCTTAAGTACCGATGGTGTAGTAGATTTAATATTAGAGCATAATTTTAAATTTGTAGCTAGCTTAATATTAATAAAGAATTTAGAAAATCGATTTTGAATCTACAATAGTTAATGGAATCTGGCGTTACTTAGCGGAAATTCATGACATACAAAAATGCAATCACAATAATATGTAAAGTTAATTCAGCTAAATTATTCGTTCATCAAGCTTGGAACAAAACTACCTTTTCATTAAAACGCCGAGTTCAAATTGTTACTATGAGTTAAAGAATGTGTTCAATTGTATCCTTTCAGTAAAATGCCAGACATCGACAACCTAATGGAGGAGTGGCCAGAGACAATGGAGGAGGCGTTGAACGACGTGGGCTTTCCAGCCGCCAACCTGGACTGCTCGCTGGCGCAGTACGTGGACCTCGTGTGCGGGCTCTTCGACATCCCGGTGGGGGCAGACGGCCTCGACGCCAGGATACAAGCGCTGCATCTGCTGTTCAGCTTGTACTCCGCTGTGAAGAATTCTCAATTGTATGCGGAGCGGCAGAAGGAGAAGGAAGATGTCTAGAAAGGTGGAGGACCTTGTGCTCGGCTGTGAAGAACTTATAGCTGTATACAGAGCGGCAGAAGAAGAAAAGTGTCTAGTGAAGGATAGAGAACCTCTTACTCTGCTGTAAGAAATTCCAGCTGTATGCAGATCGGCAGAAGGAGAAGAAAGATGTCTAGAAGGATGTAGGACCTTATACTCTGCTGTGAAGAATTCCAAGCTGTATAAGGAGCGGCAAGAGCAGAAAGGTGTCCAGTGAAGGGTGGAGAACCTTTTCTTCTACCGTAAAGAACTTCCAGCTGTATGCAGAGCGGCAGAAGTAGGTGGAAGAGTTGTACTGAAGGATGGATGACCGTCTACTCTGCTGTAAAGAGCTTCCAGCTGTATACAGAGCAGCAGAAGGTAAATAAGAATGTGTAGTGAAGGATGAAAGACCCTGTACTCTGCTGTGAGGAACTACCAAGTTGTATGCGGAGCTGCAGAAAGAGATGAAACATGTGTAGTGAAAGATGGAAAACCTCTTACTCTGAAGAACTTGCAGCTGTATGTGGGTCAGCAGAAGGATAAGAAAGATGTGTAGTAAAGGATAGAGAACCTCTAACTTTTAAGAACTTCCATCTGTATGCGGAGCGCCAGAAAGAAAGGGGTGACTAGTAAATGATAAGAAACTCTTTCTCTACTGTAAAGTACTCCCAGCTGTAAGGCAGAAGAAGAAAGATGTGTAGTGAAGGATGGAAAACCTCCTCTTCTGCTGTAAAGAACTCCTAGCTGTATGCGGAGCGGCAGAATAGACAGGAAATAGTTAGTAAAAGATAGAGCACCTCTAACTCTTAAGAGCTTCCAGCTGTACGTGAGCGGCAGAAGGAGAAAAAAGTTGACTAGTAGAGGATGAGGAACCTCTTACTCTGCTGTGAAGAACTTGCAGCTGTATGCGGACCGGCATAGGAAGAAAGATATGTAGGTTTATAGAGGCGTGGTTGTGAACGTTTGCGATTGTTAAGTGTAATATGACGATTAAAGATTTTATTTGTGTTAAGACTACAGTTTATTTTATTTAATGGACAAAGTGGATGGTGAATTTTTATCTACTGGATAATGCTGCAGATAGTTAATACTTATGGTGGTCTGTTTAGCAAATATCTAGTTAGGGCTTTTGTAAGATACCATTCAACATGGCAAGTTACTATTCATCATGACTAGCTCTCAACATCCATGACAAGATACTTACAGCCGTGACTAGTAACCATACTACTTACTATGGCTATGTTACTGTTAATCATGGTTAGTTAGTGTGGCTCATCTTGGCATGGCCACCATCACCAACTATAAATCTGCTAGAATAAGCCTTATCCTGGCAAGGCCACCTATGACATCTTGTAACTTGTACGCTAGACCGACAAACTCTGATATTTGACGACATATTTCGACATACTCTCTTTATAGTCATATTGTGCTCAATAAAACGAAACATTATGGCATGGCTGGCTTAGTTCAACAGTACACGAATTGTATATTAGTTGCTGCGGGACTCTGACTGCTTTTCCATCCCAGCTGTGCGTGGGTGGTCGCTAAGCGGTGCACATGGAAAAATCCACAAAATGGGATTCATCCTTTTTCTTTCTTTCCTTTTGCTTTTTGCTTCGCCTTATCATCAAAGTTAGAAGCATAGTTTTGTTCCGGCAGCTAGAGATGAGGTAGCCAGTGCCTCAGTAGTTGAGGATTCTGGCTAAGTGCGCCTTCTGCCTTATCACTTAACATCAGGTGAGATGATGGCCAATTGCTTAAGATATAAAAAAACCTTGCACGGATCTAAAGGAAAAGGAGTATCTATGCTAAAAAAAACAAAATAGCACGCTTTGGCATTTCTTACATTTATTTTTCATTCGTTACAATGTTCTAGACAAAAATATACATTCTCTACGCCGCTCTCGGCCGCTATTATCAATAACACTAGCCTCTTAGGACAAACTCGAATATTCGCTAAGTGTATACTACGACTTACATTATCGAAAGTGTGTCTATAGGCCCCTTTCAATGAAAAGTAAGGAGGAACTATAATTGGTTAAACTCTATATAAATTAAAACAAATGTAAAAATAATAACAAACATACGTCACATTACCAAATAAAAATTTATATATGAACGCAAATTATTGAAAAATTCAAAAAAATCAAAAAAATTCTTGTTCCGTAAGAATAAATAATTTTCTAGAGTTTACAGAAATACACATGAATAAATTTAGTCACACACTATCCGACATGTTTTTCTTAAGCTAACAAATTTAATAAAATAAAATGACCAACACCTTTGGAACAACTTCACATACTTTCGGTGTTAAGGATTGTCCGACTTAATCTTCGAGTATTGGTTAAGTTTCGTCTCCAGACTAGAGATTAAAGGCCAGCTTCACCACTTTCTAAAGTGTATCTTCACATTATTATTTTACATCTAGTTAAGTTTAAACATGTTATTCTATTCAGTTGTTGTCCCGTATTATATCTCCTATCATATGAAGTTTTAATGTCTTCGGCTACAAGTTTTATAAGAACCGTAGTAAAGTGCTTAAGATGATAACAAGTGCGTTAAGATGTCTACAAGTTTTGCCCTTGTCGTGCAATTTGAAAATTATAAAGAACAATTCAATGTGTAGCTATGAATTGGAAAACTACTATTTACGTGCATATTTTTTGTTTCATTTTGACGTTGGCAACACTGAACCAATAAGCCTTCGGTAATTATAGCATTTTTATATTTATTATTCATGTCAAATAGTAATGTAAATTTTTATTGCTAGCTTTTAGTGCTAATTGCTGCACTGAAGCTAAATTAAATATTTATAAAATACAGTGAAAAAAGTGTGCCGCTATTAGCACTCAAAAATTAAAAAAATAGCAGTGACAAAATTCAGCGCTTACGTCAGCCTTCCCGGTAGCATAGCGGTCAGTGTAGCCGCCCGGATTGCGGAAGACCTAGGTACGATTCCTGGCTGTGTCGGGTAGGCGTTTAATTTCTTCACTGTATTTTATATATGAAATAGTAATGCCTTGTTTTTTTTTACAAGAGTTCAATTTACTAACATTTATTAAATCGTAATAAGTAGTTCCTTAGAATTCGCCCTATAAAGGTGCACGCACTGACACTTAATATTAAAAAGTGTTGTAGCTGATCCGTAATATCCTATCGGAGGCCTATCGGAGATCGGCGAGGGTGAAGTGACGTCACAAAGCTAAAGATGCAGCTAAATTTGGACGGCCATGAAACATTATAAATAAGCTGATTTATACGTTAATACAGTCACCTTACCGCGGGACTGTTCCTTTTCGCGTATACGCAAGCCAACGAGCTTACATGCGTCATTAATACGCCAATAAAACTCTTGCAACTGTTAATGGCAATATGCCACTGTAATGTGAACCCTACGCAATTGCAATAAGATTGGAAATTTACTGTACATGTCACCATTCAATTAATCGAAGCAAGACAGGTCCACAAGGTGGTCAAAAATATATTGGCATTTAAGAAAAACTCATTTTACTGTTCTGTTATCTCTATAACAGAACAGTAACATGTGTTTTTCAGCGTCACTCAATAACATACTCTTATGTTTTTGAGTGACGCTGACAATATTTTTGATACAAGCCAAAAACATAAACGTGAAATCAAAGGATTAAAATGACTATTTTTTAAGTGATCCTCCAAGCTTCGGAAGGCTTGAAAAGCCGCTGGCCGTCACTTATTAGGCCATACTCTTCGGACATTTAGTTACACTACAGTTAGTTCTTGTGAAGCAACGTTTAGCGTAGATAACGTGACGTAACTTTTGGATAACGTTGAGTATAACGTTGCTTAACAAAAAGTAACTGCAGTGTAAATGCACCTTAACAATAACTTTTATTGACAATTACATTTGTTTAAAAAATACAATTATATACTTGTTACAACATACTGCTTCTTACTTTCTGACAGTTTCAAGATTTAAATTTTAATTGTTTAAATTTTTGTTAATGTAAGCAAGCAACGTTTTTAACTATAAAATAAAACTATAAGCAGAAATATTTAAATGAATAGAAAAAAAAACAAACATAGTATTATTTAAAATGGACTTATTACAAACGATATTAAAGTTTATCTCTAAATCTTCAGAAGTAGCTAACAGCATTAGCATTATTACAGAGGGTGATGTCAAGCAAAAATGAGATCTAAGTATATTTCATTAGGTTACTAATTGGAAGACTACATGGTTTACAATATTCATAAGTTTACACTCTAATTATACCATATAATGTGGACCAAAAAGAAAAAAAACCAATTACAATACACTTGCACATAATTTAATATTGTACAGATTAAAGTTGACACGTACAATTCTTATTCCATGCACATAGAGTTCAATTTGGATTGCACAATAGCTTTGTTATTGCCTTACGATCAATAATAGTGATATGACCATAAATACTCTTTTGTGGTCTTATGTCAAATTAGGAAGTTCGATTACTGTATTAAGTATAAACATTTGACAATCTTAATTGACCTTTGTGTTCGAGACTTAAGGTTTATAATAAGGAATTTAAATGTCTTTTTCGTGATGCATTTGTTCCTATTATTAATTTAGTACTATTATTGATCGAAGATTATAGCCATTGAAATCGTCTACAACGTGTTAATTAAATAGTGCAAAACCTCAGACACCCCAACTAATTTTTATTATAAATGAATTACAAAAATTATCAAATTAAATTTTCGCGGATTATTTAAGGATATTTGCTTTTTGTTTTCTTCCATTTCTTGCCAAATAGAAACTCTGTGGTAATTAAGCGCGATCTAATAGTGCGATTGCATTCAAACTGGGAGTGCAACGTTGCCGTTATCGACTGAACAGAAAAAACGATTTCATCAAATACATAAAAGTGAAATGACAGCAAAGTTCAATATTATGATACTATGATATGATGATGATGGTTGTTGACTTCAACGACAAAAGAAGTAAGATCTAAATGGGTGCCAAGTTCAAAGCCTAAGGTCTGACTTGGCTAGTTCTCATATACGAATTATTATTAAGTACTATAACGTGCTACATTTAAATTCTTTTGTATAATTATTTTTTTATTACTTTACATATTCATAAAGAGCTTCATAAGGTAAATTTACAATATAAAATATTTTAGCAGCCTATAATTAGAAGCAGCAAAATTAACATAAACTGCTATGTACACAGGCCCCATTAAAACTTGCCAGACATACTAACAAACTAGTAATAATATAAAACTTATTATTAACCACGTATTAATATTCACAAAAGTTTTATCTAGACTCCAAGTGAAATAGAAAATAGCTTACAACATTGAACAACACTATAATCAAATAGTCTAAAAGGCTTGAATATTTCAGTTCACGTAATTTGGCATCAGTGTATCTCTTTGGCAATGAAGTACTTTTGAACTAAATCAATTCAAACTTTTAGTTTTTACAAACATGAGCATTCCAAGCGTAGAATATGTTTGGTAAATGAGAAAATAGCAAGCTCCCACCGCTGAGAGTATGGTAAGGATAATGGAGAAAAAAAAGGGAATTCGACCTTGCGAATCAAAAAAAAAAAACAATTTTTGAAAATCTTAATCCAATGCACCAAAAAACACCAAGCAAAAAGCCAAACGTCCAAATCATAATCTGACAAATTCAAAAGTCTAATCCATAGGCTAAACATTAGTGAAAAAATAAAAAAGAACTGCTTATGCGGAAATAAAAAAGGTCGAATGTGGCGAACGCTACAGTACCTACTAAAACCGTCATGGAAGAGCCCTATGTTCGATGGGTAGTTTCTACCAGTCAGCTAAATTTCCGGAAGAATAAAATAAGGACTTACAGCTTTAGAACTTACGAAGGCTATAATATAATTCGTATATGAAAACTAGCCAAGTCAGACCTTAGGCTTTAAACTTGGCACCTATTTAGATCTTACTTCTTTTGTAGTTGAAGTCAACAACCAAGGCATATACTCGTATCATTATATTGAACTTTGCTCTCATTTCACATTTATGTTTTTGATGGGATATCATTACTTTTTGTACAGAAATTATTAGTAGGTATTAATACTAAATCCCAGTTAATAATGACGTAATAAATACGAAAGTCGTCTATACTTTTAGTTTTATGTAGTTTTAGGTACTAAAACAGATATGTTAGGATTTAAAAAAAATTAAGGGTGGCATTCCACTTATACTCACGTGAATACCTTAAAATCCACATAAAGACCGGCTGTCATCAATTTTGATTGCTGATTCTTACATTACAGGCAATAAGTAAGTGTTCCTAATAAAATCAATTAATTGGAAAATATAATAAATTGATAAAAAATTACTATACTCTAGCCAAATTAGATAAAGAATAAATGTAAACAAACCAAATTGGGTCATCACAAATCTGGGCAAAAATGTTTTTGTGTTTTTCGTATTATAACTTGATTATTGCATTTTGCATAAAAGATATCGTAAGACTTATTATTCTCACTACACATCTCACTTAAATCAGTCGCTCAACGTCGGTAAAAACGCTATAATACGAAGAACGTAAAAAAACGTTAACTATTTTAACTTGTTAACGCTTTATAAGGCAGTGGCATATATATTGCCACCATATTTTGAACTTTATACAATTGAGATAAGTTCGAAATCCAATGAAAAATTTGAAAATGCTGTGCCCGTTAAAAGGTTTAACCCTATTAAACAAATGTCATTACTAAAATTGAGGTATTTTAAACAATTCCGTTATTATAAACTAGTATTCCAAATGAAGATGACACTATATCCATATGGGGTCGATTATCTTAACTACCTCTGAAATCTGCAGCGTAAACAGTGCCTTTGCAATGCAAAACAAACATTCATGAACAAATTGAATTGACATTAAAGAAAATTGGATAGTAAAATTGGATTGTCTTCAAGTGCAGTTTTTTATTTTTTTCAAGGTAGCTAATTTATTCACTCACATAAGTTAAAACTAAGCTATGATTGTACTACCTATGGTTTTTGGTTTTCAAATTTTTCATACGACATAACGAGCCAAATTTGACATGTTTATGTGAAATAGTTTTTAAGTTATTAGGGGGTCAAAAGTGGCCCCCAAATGGTTCGTGTAATATTACACACGGTGCGGCTCGCCAGTTCTATTAGCTTGAACTTGGCTTGACAAGATAAGTAAATTTAAAAAACCACATCGACATAGTGGAAAATATATAAAAACTGACCCATATTTTTTATTAGTACAATCGATTTTACTCTCGATTCTAAACAAACTAACTTCAGGTTTTGTGCAATTATATTAACACGTTGTATAAAGAGCATCGGTCCACATGGCGAATCGTGCTTATGCTTAATCGACACCGCATTGTTAAAACTATATGTACTATTTACACATTGTAGCAAATTACAAAGCATCCGAGCTATCACAGTTCCATATTTGCACCCACACTTGACTAAATACTAATTCGATCATACATAAATTCACATATAAAACAGTCATTGAATATCATATATCCATTAAAGGTGTCTTTTTTAAATTAAACTAGAAATAAAATCACAAGAGCGTATTGTGTACAAACTAATGAAAGCTAAAATAAATTAAAGGATAACGTCGGCTATAGTACTGATTACTGCCACCACGCGGCGCCACTAGCTCATATAATATTTTTTTTATAATTTTTATTTTCTACTCAAGGAAGCGTTTATTTTTCGCCTACAGTCTTTATAACGTAAACGTTTTCAGGCATACAAGTACAGTCACAAGTATTAACATGTAGATATACACTTTTGATTCGTTTCGACTCTTATTCCATTGTATTAAGAGTTACAATGTTTACATGTTAATGCTGATGACTGTACAACACTCGATTCTTCAAGGCGCTCGAATCCGAGGACGAGAGTGGAGATCCCAAGGTACAAGGTATTTTACAAGCTAATACTAGAATAGCAGTAGTAACGACAAGTTTTCAAATGCTTGTTGTCGTCGCAGTTTCTCGTTATTTGAAGACAGTTGTGTACAGGTGTTAAATATCAATGTCAGTCGACCTACAGACAGGAGGCGACGACCTCCTTGTATACCGTGTACATAGTTGTACAAAGCAATGTAATATTTTATGTACATAAATACAAAACAATGAGCAAATCGTTGAACTTGAACTGTTTCGAACTCATTTTCCGGGTTTTTGTACGAGTTACTAGTGGCGCCACCTAGTGGAAGCTAATTTATCAGCTTTTATTGACTGAATCGCATCTCTCATTATCGAGAGCCAGTTATACAGGATGCCCCATATACGGCAAGTCATACTGATATAGGAGATATTTTAGCTCTGATCTGTCAGATAAATATCGTCACTTGCAGGTTCTATTGGGATAACTGACATGTCGTTTACGGTTTTCCAGACATTACAACTATTTGAATCTCAGATCTTATCTTTGTATTTGTTTATATGACTGACGAGTTACAAATAACAAAATCGAAAGTAATTCCAAGTAATGCCAGCTAAAATGGTGATATCTTGAAAACCAATAGACTTGTGCTAGGCTAATATTATGTTATTTGATATCTCTGAATCTAAGACATCTTCCGCGTCAGTCTGACGTGCCAATTGTGGGACAACCTGTATATCGAATTACACTATCGACAATTGACCTTTGTAACTACGTCAAATTATCGATATGCATATTGATATTTAGTATTGCTAAGTTGGTAGTATTGCCGCGTACAACACTATGGTAGGATCCGGTAAATATTGCAACATTGAGGTGAAGTTTGTTGGAAAATAATTATAGTAAATTGATA
Source organism: Eudonia lacustrata (assembly GCA_947562085.1). Classification (NCBI taxonomy): domain Eukaryota; kingdom Metazoa; phylum Arthropoda; class Insecta; order Lepidoptera; family Crambidae; genus Eudonia; species Eudonia lacustrata. The sequence continues at coordinate 19,004,141 of OX387326.1, read as the reverse complement.
ATTTGGATTATGGACTGTTTTGAACCACTGGTTCACAATAAAAAATATCGATAGTCGACAACTGCGCGGCGACGTTCCCAATAGCGTGTTGTCAGTATATCAGGATATATCAAAACCGCTTACAATTTTGAAATATGGCGTTATTCATGAATATGCTAGCGATTTGCGGCCCAATCCTGAAAAAAACGAAAGATTTTTATTGAAACAGTTGCTTTAACATAATCAATAAATCGGGTATTTAATTATTGTTAAGTCTATTAATAAATATTATAAGGGATCAAAATACTTCGGCTATTAGTGGTAGTACGTATGATAAACCGACTAGTGAAAGTACGAGTAATGACTGGGTGGTGCTAGTATGGATGACTACCAGCTAGAGGTCGACATCATTATCAAAAGCTCATTTTGTACCCCCTGCTAGGGTACGAGCCTTCCCTATGGATGAAAACCTCACAGGGAGTACGAGCCATAAACTTCACTAAGGCCAAGCGTGGTATGGTGGTTGTTAAAAACTGCTAATGCAGCCGGGACAAACGACTTTACGTGAACACGGAACACTAGTGGTAGCGCGAGTACTAACCGGCTATTAATAGTGCTAGTACTGACTGGCTAGTGGTAATAAGGATGACTAGCTGGCTAGTGGTAGTACGGAACTACGGATGACTAAAAGGCTAGTGGTAACAGCGCGAGTACTAACCACCTAGTGGTAGTACGGATGACTAGCCGGCTATTGATAATGCTAACCGGCAACTGGTAGTACGGATCTACGGATGACTAAAGAGCTAATGGTAACAGTTCGAGTACTGACCGGCTAGTGGTAACAAGGATGACTAACTGGCTAGTGGTAGTACGGACTAGTAGCCGGCTAGTGGTAGTACGTACGGCTATTTATAATGCGGATGACTAATCGGCAATAATTAATAATTAATGATTAGTCTCTCCTCCTTTTGACAAGCCAACTTAGCCGGTTCTGTTCGACTGCCTTCCGCCCACCCCAACGGTAGTTGATAATGCGGATGACCGGCAAGTAAATAAATAAATAAATAAATGCGTTTATTGCTTTCAAAAACGAGTATTTAGGTAACAATTCCATAGGTACTTAGATAACTAAAGAAAAAAAAACTTAGATATACATATTTCATGGAAGAGCATACATGGGTAGATCAAAAAATAAATTTTGAAAGCAAATGGAGGCGGTAGTAGTACCATAGCCTATTAACCTCTTCCTTACAGTCGTCGAACGGTTACGTCTAGACAGAGCAATCATGCAGAGGTCGCGGGGCGAGGGAGGGCGGTAGAGCCTATTCATCATCTCAGTCAAAAGTCGTTCACTGCTGGACAAGGCCTCCCCAAAGAATCTCCACAACGACCTGTTTTGTGCTACTCGCATCCAGCGGCTTCCCGGGACCTTCACCAGATCGTCGGTCTACCTTTTTGGAGGCCTGCCCACATTGCGCTTCCCCCAAATTTTTTATTAATAATTATTTATGAATTACCAATACATAATAAAAAAATAAAACTAAAAATATATGACAATCCTGCGGCGACAATGTCAAAAAGCGGCATTTCGCGAGACTTCAAAGCAAGGCGCTATCCCACTTCATGTTTTTACTTCGCTGTGGTAGTACGGAACTACGAATGACTAAAGGGCTAGTGGTAAGAGCGCTAGTACTGACCGGCTAGTTGTGGTACGGATGACAAGCTGGCTAGTGGTAGCGCTAGTACTGACCGGCTAGTGGTAGTACGGATGACAAGCTGGCTAGTGGTAGCGCTAGTACTGACATCTAGTGGTAGTACGGATGACAAGCTGGCTAGTGGTAGCGCTAGTACTGACCGGCTAGTGGTAGTACGGATGACAAGCTGGCTAGTGGTAGCGCTAGTACTGACCGGCTAGTGGTAGTACGGATGACAAGCTGGCTAGTGGTAGTATGGATGACAAGCTGGCTAGTGGTAGCGCTAGTACTGACCGGTTAGTGGTAGTGGAAAAGGTTGAAGAGCCGCCGGTTGAACAGCGGCCGCTGCTTGAGCTCGGACAGCGGCTCGTCGTCGCTGCGTATACAAAAGTAGCTGGTGATGGCGCTGCGGCAGATCGGGCACTTGTCTAGTTTAGCTGGAGGGAGAACAATACCAAATTAGTTGTAAGTTTTACAAAAATTATAAACTACTTAATATATTTTTAAGCCGTCACCCGCCCGCTTCCCTGTGCGAAAATTTGTGAATATAATTGAATTTTTTTTATCACAATCTCATGTTCTTACTACATACAAATTTTCATCAAGATCGGTCAAGCCGTTCTCGAGTTATAAGAGGACATACAGACAGACAGACAGACAGACAAAAATTTCAAAAATCGTAGAATTGGTGTCAGTCAGTCATAAAACGAATATTTATCCCAAAATTTGTCAGAAAAATTGCATGTACAGACAGAGCCTACAGCTTTATATAGTAGTATAGATTAAGGCATACTTTATTGTTTAAATTGTTTAGGGCACTGATCGGTCCTCGCCGCAAATGAAAGAGGTTAGTTAATTATCTACATACTATCTAATTAATGATCTATATACACTTTCAGGCTTTAAGGACATGGACAACAAAGCTCAAATAGGATTGGACGGGTCACGTTAGCTCACCACCACAAAACCACACAAAGGGTTCTGGCGATGTACCTTAATAAAATAAAAAACAAAATTGTATAATTTTAAATATAAATAATTATATATCGCCGTGGTGGACCTGACGAGCCGTTGGCGTAGTGACATTCACAATAGGTCAAATAACTCTGTGTAGCATAATATGACTTTTAATGTGATCCCTGTTATGCGGCGCGTCCAATCACAGTCACGTATCCTCTCGCAGAGGTCAGCCCGAGGTTTAAGCACCGTCGCCGTTGACAGAGCATGCCCCGCCGCTTGGCAGACGCCGCGCCGCCACGCATTTAAATTAGTAAGGCGATTGGATAGCTCAATACAATGATCACAAATAAGATAATCTATATAATTAATACGTGTAGCAAAAACTTTGTACCCCTTTTTTACGAAAATTGCGCGGACGGAGTATGAAATTTCGCACACTTATAGTTTATATAGAGAAGGTTATCCGAATGTTAAAATTTTTTTTAAATTATTCACAAAAATATATTAAATCAATAAAACAAACACTATACACACTATTTACTTTTGTGTATTTGACACACACGCATATAAAATACTCTTTTCAAAAATTTTAAAAATGGAAGAGGAGCGGCCGAAATCTGTCAATGCCAATCCAAACTCAAATTCTATCTTTTTAAATTTTTCATTGCTTAAGATACAATCCGTGTAGCCTTAATAAAATTACGGTTTAATTTCGACCACTGGGCGACCACTAGTTATTATTATTATCTTATCTTATATTATAATCTTATTATCTTATTACTATAATAATAATCCTTTTTTTAAAGTTTGCTGATGATCTCATAAGGCCTTTTAAGCATTACTGAACTTTTTTGGGGCGGGGGCGTTAAACTTAACCTTTTGTACGCCACAGTCGGCTATAATCGACAGGTGATAGGGCCTTGTACGCCAACGACGGCAATGATCGAAAACACTTATAGTGCCTTACAATTAAACAGATAATAAGCTTCTAATAGTTATTCTGTGTTTCTATCTGTCTCTTTTACTCTAATTTGAAATGAAGTTAACATGACGGGACCAAAACACGGAATAACTATTCGCAGCTTACTTTTTGTTTATAATATGTAAGACTCATAGTTTACAAAAACGCAAAATAAAGATATTTGTTTTTTTTACCTTATTCCTGTTGCAATTTTTTACACTGGATACGTATAGGGCGTACGTATCCAGCGTAACAAAACTCCGTCCGTCAAGACGGTTTATAGAGAAAATGGCACATGTAAGTCTGTTACGTTTTCCTACAAGATTCCCTGAGGGATTCGGATCAGATCTGGACTGGACCGACCCAAGGGTACCTCTGAAGACTAGGCTAGACTACCTTAGCCCGGGTTAAGCGGGTCGTGGGGGTGGGGAGAAGCGCATATATGCATGTCTGTACCTGGTATAGAGCGCGTGTGAACCGGGTCTTCTTACCCTTGTCCTAAGAATACGGCGTCTTGGGACTATGCGAGTGTGCATTTGCATTTTATATGTTTATATAGATAATTATTTTATTGCAACAAAATAAAAAAATAACAACGTACATAATTTAGTATAATTAAAAATAATTACAATTTGGCAGTCTTATCGCTTTAGAGCGAGCAACCAGTCGGATGTAGAGAACTAATACACTTTAAGATCGGAGGTGCAAACCATTTATTATTTACAAGCGGCCGCTCGCGGTTTCACGCGCTTGGATCCCGTTCCCGTGGGAATATCTGGATAAAAAGTATCCTATGTGTTATTCCAGGTTATAAGCTATCTGTATGCCTAATTTCATCCAAATCCATCCATCCGTTGCAGCGTGTGAAGAAGCAACAAATATACGAACATACATACACACAAACTTTCGCATTTATAATATTAGTAGGATTTATTATTATTAGCCCTCACTGTACCACTGCTGGGCAAAGGCCTCTCTCCATTTCTTCTACCCATTGCGGTCCTTAGCTAATTGATTCCAATTTTGATTAAATACATTTAAGCATATTAAAATAGTGCATCATGTGTGAATGTGTAGTGGCATTTTGAGGATCGGGCGGGGCAGTAATCCCTGTAACGCGGCGCGTCCCGTCCGTTCACAGTCACGTACCCTCTCGCAGAGGTCAGCCCGAGGTTTATGCACCGTCGCCATTGACAGAGCATGCCCCGACGCGTGGTAGACGCCGCCACGCATTGTAATTAGTAAGGCGATTGGATAGCTCAATACATTACAGGTAGAGCTTTATCAACTCTTTGATTCATCATCATCATCGTCATCATAATCTACTACATCTACTACATCATCTACCTATACATCTACCATAAACGACCACGCAGGTCCCAGTGCGGATTGGTGGTTGTTAACGACTGCTAATGCAGCCGGGACCAACGGCTTTACGTGCCTTCCGAAGGAACCTTTGTTTAATTAAGAGTACCTAAATAGACTATGACTGTGCCAATACTGGGCAAAGGCCTTTAACATTGAAATCAAGTCATCGCTACGATTGATAGTGTAGTATATGCATTTATCAACACTTGCACTGTGACTACACGTTACGCGCTGCGACATAGTGACGCACATTGGTTGACCCATATTTACTTATAATAAGATATATTGTATTAGCATAGAGCGAGGCATTCATTTTTTAGCACTTCACGTGAGACAATAAACTTGTGAAACCTAGATGATTTTTATCTAACTCCACAACAACATCCCTCAAGACTCCACATAATACAATAGGTAATGGCTTAATCACCACGCTTGCCTAGTGCGAGTTGGTGATCACAAACCCGGGCTAAGCATCGAAAAATCTGACACACACCATGCCCGATCTGGGAATTGAACCCGGGACCTTAGGGTATCAGACTGTGCGCTTTGCCACTCGACCACCGAAGCGTTCAATAAATTAAAAAAGAAATTAACAATACAGACGAATTGAGAATCTCCTCTTTTTAAAGTCGGTTGAAAAAGGGACTTACAAATGCCGCGCCTTCGTGGGTGCGTGCGTGCGTGCGTGCGTGCGTGCGTGCGTGCGTGCGTGCGTGCGTGCGTGCGTGCGTGCGTGTGTGTGTGTGTGTGTGTGTGTGTGTGTATGAGGGTGTGAGTGTGTGTTGCTAAAGTCAAAAATCAGTTGCTAGCTCCTATTTTTAATTTATATTATTTAGCTAACAAACAGTCATATAATAACAATTACATGAGACAATTAATACAAAAAGACCTATAACCATACATTGAAACAATATAAGAAAAAATAAGCTAACAAGATAAAATTATTTTAAAAAAGGGGAGTAAAAAAATATTAAAGGATAAACGTGACGATATCTGGTTCCTATCGAACACTAGTGCCTCTAACTTAACTAATAATCAATCTGTGCTACCATCCACCAATGCCAATAGCTAACGGGGAGACAACACTGTGCACTAAGTCCAACATTGGGTTTTTATAGGAAAAAAAACGGTCACATTTTGCACGTTTCAAAAATCGCTTGAAACATTTAGAATGGAATATAATTATTGGACAGTTCAAGGTGCAATTGTTCGGAATGCAGTACACAAGAACAACCTCCTATACAATATTTTTTTGTTATTTGCCAATATACACGTTAAACTCGTAACTCCCAAAAAAAACATGTCCACTCATGTGAAATCTTTTGGATATGTTGACTAATTACTATTATTATAGTTTATTCAGTAATAATTACTATTATAGGTAATATACAGGCAATTGGAACAACTGTTAGTTGCCTGTAACCAATGTAAACTAATTTATCTACACTAATGTTGTAACATTCTACTTATGTTTCCAATACTTGACTTATAATTACTACTATTATAGCGCAAACAACAAAACACTCAATTTAAGCAATTTCACATGATAGTATAATATCCACATCGATATCGTAAAATCTCATTATAACATCAATAAAACGCGACCAATTAACCTGGCGAGCCTTATGTCAAAATCCTCATACAAGTTGTATAAAATTTTGATATTAGGCTGGCTTTTGAAAACAGTTGGGTTATACGTGAAAACTTCGTCGAAACTACTAAACTTACATACACAAAACTCTTTGGTAAGATCTTGTGCCAATTAAATAAAAAAAGAACAGCGCGCGCTCGCTCCTGATTGGCCCTGCGCGCGCAGCTGCGCTCTCATTGGTTAGATTTTAATGGCGGCAAGTTCACTGTGACAATACACGTACGCGTGAATTTAATGTTTCGCAATGTGTTTTGTTTTTAAAATACAAATTAAAAGTTAAAAATGGACAGCGACGATGATATTTGTACGCCTCCGGATATTCTAGAATTGGCAACAAAAGTAACTCTCAATCTTTTGCCAGAAAAATCTAGAAAATTATATGAAAAAGAATATAATAACTTTTTGGCATGGAAGATCGAAAAGAAAACTACATCATTTTCTGAAAATGTCATTCTTGTGTATCTCAAAGACCTCTCCGACAAATTCAAGCCATCTTCTATGTGGGCTAAATATTCTATGCTCAAGTCCACACTGAGTATCTACAACAATATTGATATCACGAAGTATTCAAAAGTCATAGCGTTCCTGAAACGCAGTTCAGAAGGACACAAGGAAAAAAAGTCCTTGACGTTTACATCAGGTCAAATAAAGATGTTCCTGAAAGATTCACCAGATATTTTGTATCTTTTTGAAAAGGTAAGTGTATTTTAGTTCTGTTATTTAATCTACCTAGTACTTACGTACTACACACGCAAGTTATCTAGACACTCCGTTTAAGCGCTTTGTGTATAAATTAGGTAGTAGGTACCTACACTTTACTACTTCATAAATCATAGTTTTTGCCTTGGCTATGTACCTCAAGCTTATTATATCGTTTATTGTTACAGGTTGCACTAATCTTCGGCATAATGGGGACATGCCGAAGGCAAGAGCTATACAACATCCAGTTCGATGAAGTCTCTAACATAGACGACAGTACAATCATGGTGAAAGTTTCGAAAACAAAAACGAAAATAGATCGTTCTTTCGTTGTGACGGGCAACTGCTATGCCGTATGTAAAAAATACATGGAACTTCGACCCACCCCCTGTCGAAACCCTGCCTTTTTCTTGAGCTATAGATCGGGGAAGTGCGTCGATCTAAGAACTGGTATTAATAGATTTGGTGCTCTGGGAAAAACTATCGCAAGTTTTTTGAATCTGCCTAACCCAGCGTTGTACACGGGGCATTGCTTCCGGCGCACCTCGGCGACCCTTCTCATAGATAGCGGTGGTGATTTGACCGCACTGAAACGACACGGGGGGTGGAAGTCTTCTACTGTGGCTGAAAGCTACATTGATGAGTCTTTAATGAATAAAATTCAAGTCTCAAATACGATCTTGAACAGTATAGAAAACAAGACGAATGAAGTAATTATAAATATTCCAACTCCGTCTACGAGCTCTACTACTTGCCCCGCGACCGCTACAGCTGCTGGATCAATAATTAACATTAACTTTCAAAATTGTACCATCCAAAATTTGAACAATTATTATAAATAAACTATTGTCAGCTTTTACTCTTGTTGTTTGACTAATTGCATTAGTGAAGATAAAGTAGTGTATGCAACTGCATATAACACGGGTATTAAAACACTCGTTACTATTATGAAACTCGCTGCGCTCGTTTCATAAACTCACACTCGTGTTTTAATACCCTTCATTATATGACAGTTGCATAAACTACTATTATTTGTTATCGAAATTCAAAATTTATTTTTTTTATTCAAAATTAACTTTAACAAGTGTTTTTTGAATGTCAATTCCAAGCCAAGACTTCGTAAACCCTACGGTGGTGGGTGACCTAGTATCATTTAATTTTGTTGTAGTGTGGTGTTATGTCTTTTGGATGAAGTGGTGAATTAGACCTATCAGGTCTAGTTTATTCCTAAGCTTGTAGACCCATTGTGATGTTATTTTATTTTATTAAATGATATCATGTATATTATGGTACCATAATATATAAATGTTGAGGAGCTCGATGGCGCAGTGGTTAACGCGCCCGGTCTGCGAGTGTTAAGGTTAAGCAACTTTCGCAAAGGCCGGTCATCGGATGGGTGACCAAAAATTTATCATCTCGAGCACCTCCGTGCTTTGGAAGGCACGTAAAGCCGTTAATCTCGGCAGCATTATTTATTTATTTAAAAAATATATATACATTAGTAGACGTTAGAAACCACAGCACCGCACTGGGCCCGCGTGGTGGTTTACGGCCCGTTCTCCCTATCCATCCACAGGGAAGGCTCGTGCTCCAGCAGTAAGGACATAAAATGAGCTGATTATGATAAATGTTATGTGAAACGTGTGAAAACGTAAGTAAACACAACAATAACTTTGAGAATAACAATTTAATATCTTACAAAAAACACAAATGTAAAAAAATTCCCCGAGCAGGATTTGAACCTGCACCCTTCTAACATATCGGGTCAGGTGCTCTTCCAATTGAGCTATCGTGGTTCTAACCAGCCCGCCGAAATTATTCAACACTGTTTACTTTTTTACTTTAAAAACTAAAGGTGCCCATTTAATGTCAACAACCAACTACCGTATTTGTCATTTGTCAGAAGAGCACAGGTTCAAATCCTGCTCGTGGAAATTTTGTAACATTTGTGTTTTTGTAATTTGTTCGCAACAAAATTTGCGTTAAAAATTATATAAACAAAACAAAAACATTTTATAATTTAATATCTGTTTGGCGTTTACAAGGTGACATCCGTTCTTTTTTTTAAAAACAATAGAAACATGTGGAAAATATAAAAAATAAGTAAATACATAAAAAGGTTGGTTGGCCGGTCGGCAACAGTTATGTGTTATATCATAGTGGCCAGTAAGAGTTTTAAAAGTTTTATGTCATATCAGCATGGTTAACTCCGCCATTGACGGTCCCAAGCCCGTATGCGAAAGGAGGAGGGCAGACTGAGAGCAGATCTAACCAGTCGTAAGAGGTCAACGCCGAGCATCGGGCGGCGGTAAATTAACCTGATTAAGACCAAATTGATGGAGGTAGGAAATGATCTCCATCACCCGCTGCTCTTACAACGCTCTTACGTGGTAATACATAGAACCGGGGACATTGACTTTACCGTCCGTGTCAAGAGGTAGAAAGCCTCAATAAAATTTACCCCAATCCTACGGTGGTGAACGTGCCAAAAGGATGAATGGCTGAGGGTTTCAGTCTCTAGCGCCAACCTTGGTGAACCTGGCGAACACCATTGTACACCTCTCACAGGAATGGCATCACCCTGTGGGAGACCACCCAATCGTCCATACTCGTGGGAATTAAAATGAATGAAAACAAAACCCAAAAAACCTACACACAACAACTTTTCCATAAAGGACTCTTCGAAGCCAGAACTAGATCCTTATCATTTAGTGGCAGCATAAGCAGTGATACACAGACTGATAGTCAGGGATTATATAGCAATACAAACAACCCGCTACCAAGCCAAATGCATGATGTTTCCGGCGATGCCACAGTCACACCAACAAGTCTGAAAGACACATTGGAACATCATACAGATGAACACTCAAAGGAATGGCAAAGTGACAAAGCTCCTAATAAAAAACGCAAAAGATATGACAGTCCCACAGAAAGTCCAAGTAAACAGACAAACAAAACGAATCAGTTATAAAGTACAGAACAAATTCGACATCCTCAGCGAAGATGATCCCGAAACTGCAAATAAAAATAAAGAATATATACCAAAACCGGAACCAATCTTCGTGACTGGTAATATAGTTAATATAGTACCACTCAGAGAACTTCTACTCAAAGTGGTGAACATAGAGAAATTTACTATGACAACACTGAGATCAGGACACATTATTAAGTTAATGCCTGTTGACATAGAAACCTATAAAGTAATAAGAGACAAACTAATAGAAAACAATGTCAACCATTATACCTACAAACTCAAAAGTGAAAGGGCTTACAGAATAGTGATAAGAGGGCTACACGCCTCAGAGGATATTGTGACTATTAAAGAAGAGCTACAAGCCAAAGGACATAAAATACGTCAAATAATCAACGTATTGCATCGCACAACAAAAGAGAAACTACCCCTCTACTTCATAGACCTGGAGCCACAAACCAACAATAAGGAAATATTTAACATAAAATATATAAATCACGTCAAGGTTACAATCGAAGCACCATACAAGAAAAAAGAAGTTTTGCAGTGTAAGAGATGTCAAAGATTTGGCCACACCAAAAACCAATGCTTCAGACCCCACCGATGTGTCAAATGTGTAAGTGACCACCCAACAAGTACATGCACTAAATCTCCGGACATAGAAGCAGCATGCGCTAACTGTCAAGCCAAACATCCAGCAAGCTATAAAGGGTGCATAAAGTATAAACAGTACAAGGAAAGAATACTCAAACTGAAGCCTACCCCCCAACAACCTAAACAAACACACGTAACGACTGCACAACCTAAACCGAGTGGTAATGAAAATACCAAGCCAACGCAGTCTTCAGGACACAGCTACGCCAACGCGCTGAAAAACAAATATGACAATCGCACTAACCCACAGCAAAGTACAGACATGAATATGAGCCAGCACAACATTACAAGTTTAATAGACGCAATGTTCGATAGATTCCAAGCTATCATGAAAGACATGATGGACAGCATGATTGATCAGATGATCAAATTAATCACACGCCTAACAGCACAAAGGGCCTAAATATACGCATCGTAACCTGGAATGCTAATGGGCTGACCGACAGAAGGCATGAATTAGAGCTGTTCATGAATACTGAAAATATCGATGTTGCTCTGATATCCGAAACAAGACTCACACCCAGATCACATATAAATTTCATGAATTTCAAAATCTATAGGACTGACCACCCCTCTGGTAACTCTCACGGCGGTACTGCAGTAATACTGAAAAATAATATTAAGCATTATGCTCTTGAACCGTACACAATGGAAAAAATTCAGGCAACATCGGTAAAAATACAACACAAGAACACTGAAATAACACTGACAGCCATTTACTGCCCACCGCGACATTCAATCGGAGCTGATGAATTCAAGCTGTTCTTCAAACAACTGGGCCCAGTATTTGTATGCGGAGGAGACTGGAACTCCAAACACACGTTCTGGGGATCAAGACTAATAAACCCAAGAGGGAGACAGTTATATAAAGCCGCATTAGATCTTAACCTCAAATGCATTTCACATGGAGAGCCTACATACTGGCCCACGGATTACAACAAAATATCAGATTTGTTAGATTTTTATGTCACAAAGAATCTCGGAAATGAGTACTTAAGGATTGAAAAATGTGAATGTGTCATGTCATCAGATCATACCCCAGTCATATTAAACATATATAAAACAGTTGTACCGGTTGAGCCACGCCCCAGCATTCACACTAAAAAAACAAACTGGGATTTATATAGAGAAATAATAGCGGACAATATAGACCTAAACATCAGACTTAAAACAAATGACGACATCGAAAAAAGTATCGAAGCATTTAACAGCATTATACACTTGGCTGCCACTGTCTCCACCCCTAAAATTATACAAACAGAAAATAAAAAAAAGAAATACCCGAAAGACGTAATGGAGAAAGTTAATGAACGCCGCAGACTAAGGAAAGAATGGCAGAATACTAGATATCCTTGCGACAAAACTAAGTTTAACAGAGCTACAAAAGAATTGAAAGACATGATAAAAGAGCATGAAAATCAATGTCTACAAAATCACCTGTCTCATCTTACTGCAAAAAAGGATACTGATTATTCACTATGGCGCGCAACAAAGAATCTCAAGCGACCCAAAAGCCATATCCCACCATTGAGAAGACAAGATAAGACCTGGGCCAGAACAGATATTGAGAAAGCAACAGCATTCGCAGAGCATCTTGAACAAGTCTTTACACCACTACCTTGTAACGACCTCAACAAAGATGAGGAAATAGCTTCCTTTTTGCAGTCACCAAATCAACTAGATTTTCCATTAAAAGCAGTAAGTCCAAATGAAATATCCCGAGAGATAAAATCTCTACCATCCAACAAAGCACCTGGCTATGATCTAATAGATTCCGTACTGCTAAACAATCTTCCAAAGAAAGGCATAATATTTCTGGTAAACCTTTTCAACTCATGCCTGCGACTCTCACATTACCCATGCCAATGGAAACTTGCTCAGGTGGTTTTAATCCTAAAACTTGGAAAGCAACCAGAGGAAGTGACATCCTACAGACCAATCAGTCTCCTACCACTACTTGGCAAACTGCTTGAAAAAATTATACTCAATAGAATGCAAGCTCAACTGACTACTATTCTTCCTGACCACCAATTTGGATTCAGGCAAAAGCATGGAACTATTGAGCAGGTCCATAGGTTGATTGATACCATCAGCTACGCTCTGGAAAATAAGAAATACTGCGCCGCTGTGTTTTTAGATATTAGCCAGGCCTTTGACAGGGTCTGGCACGACGGCCTCTTATTTAACCCTAGACACCTAACGTTCGGACGTACCCCTTTAAACCTAACCATACGTCGTTTCGACGAGCACTTTTTGTTGTGCTTAATATTATCTATTAATATATGATTTCGTTACGTTTAGTACACACATACGTTAAACAACTATTATTTTAGTAATTAAAACAATAATTTTCTATTTTGTTACAAATATATTTCTTATAAGCAATTTTTAATAGAAACTACTTTTTAGAGATCGTAGTGAAACCACACAGTTATAAAAAAATATATAAAAAAAAACAACAAAAATAGCCTTTTTCTCTTTGGCAAAACTTAACTATAACACTCTTATTATTTAGGAAATACAAACAAAACTAGTTTTTTGAAGCACATTGTACGCAGAAATCAACTTTATGTTTACCACAAATTACAGTGTTGCATTTTGAGAATAAGGACTTTGTCATGCGCCTTTTTAATAAGAGCAGAGAACACAAACTTTTCTTTTTCTCATATATGGTGCCTCTACTAGTGGAAGATCATTGCTAGATGATGACTGACTTTGACCTTGACCTTGACCTTCATCGTTCTTTGCAACTAGTATGTCTCTGATTTTGTCTTTTATATGCATTGTACGATTTTCCAGTCGGATTTTGAGTCGTGAATTGTTCAAATAATACAAGTGGATTCACTATTTTCCTTACGGCACGAGTAGGTCCTCTGGCAACACGGACAATATTTATTGCAGCTGTTCTATTTGAACTCTGCCCTTTGCTGGTAGCCCAAACAAGACGGGAGCGACTGCGGATATTGCTTCGTGAGACGGTCAAGCTAGATGGACTACTACCTGAGGTTTCTTGCAAAGAAACAGGAGGTGTTTGTAGCTCCAGCACATTATCCAGCAGAGCAGGCGAAGAGCGCCCTTGAGCGTTCACGGGACTATGTTCACGATCAAAAGAGTTATCTTGAGTATCGCTTTCTACGTTGTCAAACTCCACATTGTCTTCTGTTTCGCTATCAGATAAACCCTCCGATGAACTGACACTTTCCTCTGCCAATAATAAACGCGTTATACGCTCATCAGACAACAATGGTCTCAAAGCCATGGCAAAAACTGCATAAAAGAACAAACACCAATTGCATTAAATATATACTCAAACCATAACCATTCGTCGAAACGACGAACAAACTACTAATATCTTAAGAAATTATGTACTTACCCGCCAGACCCGGGTGCCTCCCGAAAGAGCTCGGCGAACACTGAGTTGGCAAGCGAGGTCACCACGATCGGCGCAATCCCCAAAAAGAGATGGCGATATTTCTGTCCTGTATTCGTCGTTACGACGAAGGTTAGGTGTCTAGGGTTAAGATCAAAACGTACCTGCCTCACAGTTTCTATTTTTTATTGAAAAGCTACCAATACAAAAGATGCTTTGAGGTAAAACTTAATAATGTTACATCGGAATTATTCGAAATACAATCAGGGATACCCCAGGGAAGCATTTTGGGGCCAGTATTGTATCTCATTTTTACTGCTGACGTCCCAGTAAACAACAAAACCTCCATTGCCACATACGCCGATGATACAGCTGTACTATCAGTAAACGCCGACCCAGGAACTGCTTCTGCAAATCTACAAACACACATCTCTCAAATTGAAAAATGGTTGAAAGTTTGGCGAATGAAGGCTAATCAAAGCAAATCGGTACACGTTACCTTCACTCTGAGAAAAGGCGACTCTCCGCCAATCACATTAAATGGTGAAGAAATCCCGCACGAGACCACCGCGAAATATTTAGGTATGCATCTAGACAGAAGGCTAACTTGGCAAAAGCATATCTGGAGCAAAAGGAAAGCTTTAGACACAAAACTCAGATCCATGTATTGGCTGATTGGTAAAAAATCTCAGATGACTAACGAAAGCAAAATGGCAGTGTACAAAACCATACTGAAGCCGGTTTGGACATACGGAATAGAGCTCTGGGGCACAGCAAGTAATAGTAATATAGAAATACTGGAAAGATTTCAGACCAAAGCTATTCGATCCATGTTCAACATACCAAAATGTATCCACAACAAATATATTCTACATGACCTAAGACTCAACACTGTGAAACAGGAAATTGCTGCCCGTAGCCATAACTACCAACAAAAACTAACATTACATGTAAATGCTTTAGCTGCGAAGTTAAGTGGTTCCGGAAGTACCACTTACACAAGATTGAGAAGGAATAGCATTCCAAATCTTATAAATCGCTTCAGCAAACAATAGTGAGTGCGAACAATAAGAATCCCTCACTACTTAGAATGGAAATCCCACTAAACAGAACAAGGTTTAGACAAAAAAGCAGCTAAATGTCTATGACAGATTGCTGTGTTGAGACAAAAAAAAAAAAAATATCAGCATGGTATAGCTTATCGACCGGTGTACACAATCCTTTATTGTCAAGTGTAAGACATGGAGAACGTTGCATGAATTAATGATTAGTACAGTTACGAGCTTAAATATTTTGGCATAAGGACAAGTTGTCCAATGGTTTCGCTAGAAGTTGTCACATATTTTTACCGCCAGACTAACGAAAGTGAGTAAAATAAACTAACTAGCCAATAACAGTCCCACTGCTGGGCAAAGGCCTCCGTCATTGAAATCAAGTCATCACTACAAATATTGGGTAATGGCTTAAACACCGTGCTTGCCAAATGCGGGTTGGTGATCACAAACCTATGCATCGAAAATTAAGAAACACACTTTGCTCGACCTGGGAATTGAACTCGGGACCTTCGCCTTCTGCGAGGATTACAAGCCACCATGATATATCATTATCAGCAACAACCAGCCCCCCGACCGATCGCTTTGACTACGCGTATTGTTTATGACGTCATCTTGCCACCTCGCACCGCCTATGAAAGCAATATCAAAAACTAAAAGGCTATATATAGCTTTCGATATTGCTTTCATAGGCGGCACGAAACGAGAAGATGACGTCATAAACCAAAGGGATCGGTTAGGCGGTCGGGCCCCAGGAGTTAAGACAAGAAAAATTCCTCAAAAAAAAAAACCCATCAACAATGTGCCGATGTGCATGCCTTGACATTGTGGTATACAAATAAAAAAATATTAACATAATAAATAAACATAAAGATATTTAATTTCAAAATTGTATACATTATAGTGTATGGTTAACTAAATCATTATTCATATATGTATTTATGCATGCCACTGTACAAATAACAAGGATAAGTGCAAAACAATCCGGCGATAAACACGCTTGCTTTACCTGGCTACATATACAAATTGTAATAATAATATAGCATCCATAATAAACATTGTGTGCTGTGTTACACGACTGTCACAAAATAATTAGACTGCAGAATGAAAGGTAAGGTAGTGATATGTCCATTGTCCAGAACGCTTATTAAAACTCATAAATTAGGATCACCGTAGTTTATTCAGCTATGTAGCTTGACACAAAGTAATCTGTCATATACAACTAGCTTTTGTTCGCGGCTTTGCTCACGTGGGCTACACGAGTAACGTGTCACGTCATTTCGACATTAAGATTTTTATTTTTTATCATTATAAAGCTCATCCATGCGAGCTAGAATTAGTGTCAAACACAAAACAACGAAATCAAGATAACTCTGTATGAGTTATTTTGGTCCGTTTTGAAACCCCTTGTACAAATTGTCATCCCCTACATAAGGGATAATTTCCAAAAATATTGAAACACTTTGTAATTTTTTACCAGGCCAAATACCAAACTTTAAGAATTTACAGATTTCTATACACCTTTCCACCCTTATTTCACCTCTCTAGGGGAGGTTTTTCGAAAAATGCTAAAACACGCCATTCTTTATTTTTGTTGAAAAATCTAAAGATCGCTTAAATACCAACTTTCATGTGTGTTACTTCAAAACTTTCAAACAAACTTTCACTCCCTATTGGACCCCCTTAGGGTGTGATTTTCGTAAAATCCTTTCTTAGTGGCTAGTGGCTAGCTTTCGTAGTGCGTCACTCAATTAACCTACAGTCCAAATTTTATCTAAATAGCTTCAGCGGTTTAGGCTCGGTGATGATGATGATGATGATGTCAGTCAGTCAGGACAAGTCATTATATTTATATAATATAGATTAACTTCCCCTACATTGTTAACATTATTGATGATAATAAAATAACAAGTACCTTCATACTAAAGACTATTCTTGTATATGACAGTAAGCTTCATACATACCGCGGTCGAGTAACGCACCCATAGACCCTCCCACGGACACGGAATATCGGAACACCCCGCTACACACTACTTTAAAGTTTATACTGACACCCCCTACCAACCTCACGGTTATAAAGTTAGGCGTTAGACATCCTTGCGCAAGCACAAGAGACCATCTACGTCAGGTCATAACGCCAGATCAGAACGCGCGGGTACGTATCCTTCATCCGGTACTTTTAAGACTAGTGTCTCGAGCTAGTTGCCCAGTGGACACGTATAGTCCACTACCTAATATCCAGATAGGTTACCGGAGCTGTAAGCTGTAAGCTGATTTCTCGTTGCACTAAGAGAACAACTCCCAGATTCCACTGCTTATCGAGCTTACCTTCTGCTGTCTCCTTTTTGTGCGACTGTCGTGTTATTGTGACTCCCAAATCGGTCATTGACTTTAATTTACACAAAGAGATGGGACGCGGCCTCGCATTGGCGAACGTTTTGATTAAAAGTTATGAGGGCGTGCTCATAGTCTGAATAAGACCTTATCAACAAATATTTTGGATGTGACCTGATTTTGACAATTCAAGTAAGCAGGCGAACAAGGCATAAATATTAATTTAAAATAAATTGCAATGGATTTGAATATCATGATCATTATCAGCTCATTTTATGTTCCCACTGATACGGATGGATAGGGAGAACGGGCCATAATCCACCACGCGGGCCCAGTGCGGATTGGTGGTTGTTAACGACTGCTAATGCAGCCGGGGCCAACGGCTTTACGTGCCTTCCGAAGCACGGAGGAGCTCGAGATGATACATTTTTGGTCACCCATCCGATGATCGGCCTTTGTGAAAGTTGCTTAACTTCGCAGACCGGGCGCGTTGACCACTGCGCCTTCGAGCTCCTTTTTATTGTATTTGTCATTTTTTTTTGCTGTATGCCACACTCGTATTGTTGGTTGGAAGAGCTTATTGTGACTCGCAGTTTTACCAGTTTCACCACACTCGTAAGAAGTAGAGGCTCCACATTTTACCAGCATACGTACAAATTATCGTCAAAACAGCTACCAGTGGCGGTAGCCAAAGTAACATTAAGAAAACGATAGTAAAGTTCGAAAAGAATAAAATGTATGGGATTGACATAAGATTGACCACGTGATTTAGCGCAGCTTATGTCTGTATGTCTGTATGTGTATTTGTGTAGTAACTAGCGGCCCGTCCCGGCTTCGCACGGGTGGACATTTCTTTTTTAATATAGCCTTTGTTACTCAGCGCTAATGTAGCATTCTAATGGTGAAATAATTTTTGAACGGTCCAGTAGTTTTTAAGTTTATTCGTTGCATACATACAAAAATACCAAAATACAAAGCTTTCCTCTTTATAATATTAGTGTGATATTACAATGTGATTAAACTATAAAGCAAGTAAACAGCCTATAACCTGTCCCACTGCTGGGCAAAGGCCTCCATCATTGAAATCAAGTTATCACTACAATTGATGGGTAATGGCTTAATCACCACGCTTGCCAAATGCGGGTTGGTGATCACAAACCCGGGAATATACATCGAAAAATCCGAAATACATTTTGCCCGACCTGGGAATTGAACCCGGGACCTTCGGGTATCGGACCGAGCACTCTGCCACTCGGCCACCGAGGCGTTATATTTTAATTTACTAACATAGTTTGTAAGATCATTGTTACTTACACTTTATGGGCAATGCCCGAATTAAATGATTTTTATTTTATTTTATTTATTTATTTATTATAAAGCAAAGCAAGCCGATATAGTGGAGTCAAGACGTAAAATTGTCATTGAGCTGGACGAGGAATTAGACCGCATTTATAAATGGGGCTCTGATAACCTCGTCCAGTTCAATGCCAAAAAGACACAGGTCTGCGCTGTCACTGCCAAAAAGTCCGCATTTCTCCCCCAGCCCTCCTTCCAGAGCAACCTATTACCCATCCAGACTGGTCTCAGTCTCTTAGGTATGGACATACACAGCGACCTCAACCCGAAGAGCTATATTGAGAGCATCATAACCACAGCCTCACGTAAACTCGGAATCCTGAACAAAGTGAAGCGGTTCTTCACGCCTGAGCAACGATGTCTTTTGTATAAGACTCAGGTGCGCTCCTGCGTGGAGTATTGCTCTCATCTTTGGGACGGATCCGCCAAGTACTTGCTCGAGCTCTTGACAGGTTGCAGAGACGTGCTGTCCGTATTATCGGTAACGATGACGTTACAACCAGTCTGGAGCCGTTACAGCTACGTAGGGACATTGCTTCCCTTAGTGCTTTCTACCGCCTTTACCACGGTGAATGCTCTGAGGAGCTCTTTAACCTCATTCCTCCCTCTCCATTCCTTTCCAGATCGACGCGTGCAGGTCTGAGAAGCCACCCTCATACCGTGCTGACCATCAAGACACGTACCAAAAAGTTTGGACAATCGTTCCTTTGCCGAACTGCCCGTATGTGGAATGCGCTTCCCGCACACGTGTTTCCCTCCTCTTTCTCTCCCGGGTTATTTAAGCGGGGCGTGAAAAAGCATTTATGCAGGCCGCCATAGTGGGAGCGTTCGGCATAGCGTGGTAGCGCTGTGATGAACGCTTTCACTTCTTGGGCTTCACTGGCTGCTTTTCATCAGGCAGGGTGAAGCCATTATGGCGTGTCACAATTAAAAAAAAAAAAAAAAAAAATAAATATCAAACCATAATCTAATTGAATAACTTACGGAAACAGTGTGCGCATAAGCATGCGTGCCGGCAGGGCAGCAGCGCGCACGAGAGCGGCGCGGAGGCGCACACGCAGCAGAGCGCGGGGTGCGCGCCGTGCGGCCCGTGCGCCGACCCGCCCGCGTAGCCCTCCGCCTCGCCGAGCCCGTCGCCCGTCACGTACAGTTGCTGCGTGTACACCAACGTCTTCAGTCAATGGCACATCCAAATAAGTCGCTAAATACCGATTTACACTTCAATAAGTACAGTAGCGAGTTAAGAAATCAGTTAGTTAAGTAACAAGTAGTAAGTTGAGTAAGTCTTCACCCAAGGTTGCCTGGAAGAGATTGCTATAAAGCAATAAGGCCGCCTACTTGTACTCTCTTCTCTGTCTATTGTCCTGTTTTGTAACTGTTTATTTCTTAGTGTGCAAATAAAGTGTTTATTATTATTATTATTATTAAGTTGTAAGTAGCGTTCAAACGTAGGCGAGTGAGTACCTAACCATAAGTTGGCGTTCCAACAAGAAGAAAAATTTATGATAGTAGATAGTGTTGATTAGATTCGGCGAGTTGGATTGAACCACGATAGCATAGTTGGTAGTGCACCTGACCCGGCGTGTCATGGGCTGCGTGTTTGAATCCTGCTTGTGGAATTTTTTCAACACTTTGTCTAAATGTCATCAGTTTTAAATAGTCGTGTAGCATCGCTTGTTTGTGAGAGTTTCCCGGACAGCGTCATCGGACGTTACTGTGAACGGCGTGAAACTCAAACGGTTCCTCAAGCTGCATGTGTCATCGAAACATCAACAGAGGGTTTCTAGAGGGGGTGGCATCACGCAAGCGCTACTAAATGCCCCGAGGAGTTCGGACCGGATCGAGAGCGGAACAACCCGAGGGCACCTCTAAAGGCTAGGACCATAGACTATGTATAATATTTGGTATAGATGTGCCTCTCATAGAAAAAAAAAATGGGAAACTAGGTTCCCTGTACAATAGATGGCGACAGTAGACGTTTGCGTGCGCGTTTACGCTTCTTCCCGATAGATGGCGCTAAAAATATATAAAATATTTACAAAAACTAGTTAACATTTTTTTTGTGTATATGAATTGTAAGATTGATAAACATATTAAAAACTTATAAATAAACATAAAAATCAAAAAGTTACTATTTCCGAAGGATCGAACCTAGGCTTTCTCTATCACTACTATATAGCACGATGCGTCGTCGCAGCTGCTCGGCTAATGAGCTCTTTATGACGATGACGAAAGTTGTGGTTATAAGAAAGTTACTAGAAAATAACTAAACGTAACTTATTAATTTAAAATGCTATCTATACTACCGCCATCTAGTGACATTGTATGGATAACCAGTTAGTAACTTAAGGTTCCTCTTACGGAAGATGGCGCCGCCGTATATGAAATTTTTGTAATTATTCAATGTATGGAAGATTCACCCCTCTGGCTAGGAGCTCGGCTCGGATTGTTCGGGTGTAAGGGTGTAGCCCTCCGCCTCGCCGAGACCGTCGTACGTACAGTTGCTGGGGGTACACCAACGTCTTCAGTCTTTAAACGTGCTAAATGGTACATACGGCTGCACATCAGATCACCATCAACTGTCTAAATTCCTCAATAGCCTTTGAACTTTATGTCTTTGGCATATGGTTCGTGGAACCTCCCGCTTAGCTCTCTGCCTTGCCGAAACCGTAGTCCGTCACGTACAGTTGCTGACGGGGAATCCCTGGCCGTCCACTAGCGTCAGGACGTCTGGAGCACGCTCAAACATCTTCGGGCGTGCTCTCTCTGGCGGGCTGCCGCTAGGGTGAACACTGGTGACTGCCAAACCGGTGACCCCAATCATCTTAGCGGCACGTGAAGGGGATGTACAGTGGTTTTTGGTGGGTAGGCCCCTCCTCCTCCCGAATCCCTGTCGAGGCCCTCAGGTCTGGGCAGGGAGGCGGGGGCTGGAAGGGAAAACCCCACATAACCATCCGCGCCTCCCCGAGCGCGGTGGTACTCGGCCAACGACTTTTCCAATGTCAAAAAAAAAGGGGTAAACCGCAATAGT
This sequence comes from Eudonia lacustrata, assembly GCA_947562085.1. NCBI lineage: Eukaryota > Metazoa > Arthropoda > Insecta > Lepidoptera > Crambidae > Eudonia > Eudonia lacustrata. The sequence goes on along the minus strand of OX387326.1, from coordinate 18,982,061 downwards.
CTTTAGTCTACAGTCCCACTACTGGTGTGCAAGAACACTAGCACATGCAGGCTTTACAATGGGTTTACTTAAAATCCGACTGGATAGCGACCACCCTAAGACTGGTAAAGGTGCACGATCGCTTGTCTTTTTGTTTGTACTATGACCTGTGATTAGTTATAAGACCTGAAGGTTTAGGCGCGCATAATAACCATGGTGTGACATGCGTCCATGGATTGCGGTAGCCGCTTTCGATCAAGCTGGCTGCTAGTTTGCCAGCTCAGTGTCATAAAAAGAAAACTGATATTTTGTTATAAACCAAAAACAATACTGTACCAGCTGATTACACATTACACAAGTACTGTTTGTGTCTCTTCCAAACATCTGCTTGACGTTCGCAATATATTCAGGTGTGTGACTAGGTTTTTCAGAAGATTTATTATATTTGAGTACTTGAAAATTGATAAAATAATAGAATCGAGATCAATATACATTATGTTTCTACCGTTACCTTCAAACAGGACAAATGGCCATTCGCCTGCTTCAGATACTGCGCGATGATGCCGCTTGGCAGCGAACACTGCTCGTCGCGAATGTGCACCACGCTCACCAACGCCACCTGTGGAGGAAACCGCCAATGAGTTTCATCACACACACACACACAACCACCATTTTATCTAGTACAACTGTAGCAGAACCTGAACAAAGGAAGAGGAGAATCCCACATAACCCGGGCTCGACCTGGTGTATGAGCAAAGCAATTTACCTAGTTTACTTAAGTTGGTACCTAGTTTCTGTACGTTTAATGTAGGTACATTGTATAGATAGAACACGTGAGCGATCCTACACGTTTTAACTCGTATAGCAAGCCACCTCCTCCTATACATAAGTTAAGGTAATTTTACCATAAATAGTCTTGATAATTGTATAATGCATGAAACAATGTAATGGCTACATTGTTGAACACACAATAATCGCTGTGACGGACAGCGTTATGTAATAATAAACTAATATCTAACGAACAACGCCGTGTATCCTACACTAATATTATAAACGTGAAAGTTTGTAAGTATGGATGGATGTTTGTTACTCTTTCACGTAAAAACTATTGAATGGATTTGGATTAAATTCGGTATACAGATAGTTTATAACCTGGATTAACACATAGGATAGTTTTTATCCCGATATTCCCACGGGAACGAGAACCACGCGGGTGAAACCGCGAGCGGCCGCTAGTATTTATTATAAATCAATAAATAAATAACAATGGTGACACCAAACATGGATATAAATGCAGTGTCAAAACGTTTGCAAAATGATAATAGCTCTTATCTTATTGGAAAGATGTTGCTGTTGGCCTTCATGAATGGTCTTTTATGGGAGACGAAAAACTTCTCTGCTTCACCGTATCGTAGGGGAGGGGAACAGCGCCCAGGCAGATGTCTTTGCCCGGTAAAGCGCACGTGTGTAACGGGTTTTCATAGTCTTCGCCAACGAGCACGGTATCTTGAACATGTACATGAGTAGTGTTTCTGTGTTAGTAGAACTGGGAAGGGATGATGGATCGGTTTTTGTAAGCCCTAGCTAAAGCTTCTCGTCGTGCGGGCTGTTCCTAGCATCTCTCATGCCGGCAGTACACTCTCGCCGAGACACCACGAGACAGGCCGAGTGCGAGAGTGTACAGGGAGCTCTCGCTACCTCTCGGGCTGTCTCGCTATCGCTCGCCTGCTCTCGGTCCCGTGTCGGTTTTTTGCGCACGAGTCAAAGGGCCTCGCTCTTCCTCGCGAGACCAGACGAGCGCACCCAAGTACACTATCGCGTCTTTAGTCCTTTGGACCATCCATCATCGCTGCTTACGCGGCCATGATATCTTATTAATTTTTTTGTGTGTGCAATTAATAAGTATTTGTAAAAAGTGATGGCACACAAGGCAACGGCAGCAGCAATCTCTATAGAATAGAATAGAATATATTTATTTATTTCAGGCAACAAAACAGTGTACATGATGGTAAAATACAAGGAAGCCCATAGAATAGATACCTTACTTACAGACTAACATACATACAAATAATATACTTATATAAATTAAAAACTATGCTACACGTTAAAACGGCGACGTGCGCCGCAATGTCTACATCCATCCTCTCGGCGTTCACAACTGCGACTGACGACGCGAGAATGTACAGGGTCGCTCTCGTGCATGTGGCTGTCGCGCGAGACATTCGGGCGAGACTGGGCGAGAGCTCTCGGACGAGAGTGTACTGCCGGCATCATCGTGGCCGTCGCGCCACAGATCACCGGAGTCACGCTGGTCGCGCGTCAAGATCACCACTAAGGGATATCACGCGCGGCGGCGACCCCAGCTACAGCGACTCGTCGTGCGGGCTGTTCCTAGCATCTCTTACCGTGTCGTCGGGCCGCAGGTCGCCGGTGTCCCGCAGGTCGCGCGCCAGGATCACCACGAGGGGGTAGCACGCGCGTGGCGGCGGCCCCAGCTGTAGCGGCTCGTCGAGCGATAGCCGCAACGGCCTCTCATCGTGCGGACTGTTCCTGTGACAAGTAACAATCGGTACCATCAGATAGATAGATAAATACTTTATTGCTGATAAACAGAAGAAAAAATAAAACAGTTACACATAATTTTAAAGCTAGGGGCAAAGGTGGTCTTATCGCTATGAGCGATCTCTTCCAGAAAGCAATCAAACGCTGCATATAAGTATCTATCTTCATAATGTGGCTGGCAAGAGCTGGGTGAGAGTATCCGCGGATCGAGCTTAGTGGCGTGCACTTGAAGAGGACTAGGTACATCTAGCAGCACTAATATAGGCATATAATGTTGATGATGGATGATTATGCCTAGTGGTAGGAACGTCATGATAAAAAAATTAAAATAAACGCGAGTAGATTTTATTTTGTCGTTTAACGCAACTAAAGACGATATTTGATTGAATTCTGAAGTAATTCGAGATTGAACTAAAAAAAATATACGACAAGGAAAATCATTAAGCACCTATTTATCGAGTCCACTTTGCCGTTTATCTTTTGGAGGTCTCTAAGGTCGACCACCATCACAAAACCTTTGGCCTTGACCAAATATTAGTTGTTTATTAAAACGGTCTACAGTTTCCTTCCTGTTGCAGCGTCGTTGTATTGTATCTTCAACAAAAAATTGATAAATTAAAGGTGCTCTGCGGGCGCTTTGGCTTGCACGTTCATACTAAGCAGCTTTGCTTACTTTTTTTTTAAATTCCTTACGCTAAGTTCTTGGCCTTCAACTCACCTGATGATAAGGCCGAAAGAAGGAAGCGTACTTCACCCGGAATCCTCAACTACTGAGGCACTGGCTATCTTTTCTCTAGCTGCCGGAAAACAACAATGCTACCACCATTGATTGATTGACGACCTCCTTGGTCGAGTGGTTTGTACACCGGTTTTCATGGTGTCGCCATCTCTGAGGTCCCGGGTTCGATCCCCGGTTGGATCAATTTAGAAATTATTGTTTGTCTAAATTGTCTCGGATCTGGGTGCTTTCTATGTAGGTACAATAAGTATGTATTTAAGTATTTTAAATATTTTTATCCGTTGTTTAGTAACCATTTAACGAGTTTCATAACGAAGCTTCTCTTGGGCTAGATAATTGGTGTGAGTGTAGGAAAGTTTTTTTTAAATTTTTTTTTATTGATGTATATTGATAAAATGGTGGTAGCTAGCCAGGCGGACAAAAAAGCCCTACCATCAACCAAACTTCTTACACAAACATGTACCCTCCGCTGGGAATCGAATCGAACCCAGAACCTCTGGGTCTGAGACCAGTGGACTTAACCACTAGACCACAGAGGTGGTTAACGCTGTACGCCAACGTATAAATGTATTTTAATAAAGTAGGTACAAAGAAGAACTTCTATAGAAGTGCTGGCGTGTACGGCACGAAAATCTCGAACTTCTATAGAAGTTGTTGGCGGTAAAAAGGTTAAAAATTTCCTGAGTGGCTAATCTAATCTAAATCTATACTAATACTAGCTGACCCGGCGGACTTCGTACCACTTCGACAGTTGCTATGACAACAAAACAAACAAATCGCGGAACATTTTGTATTGGAAAATTAAATTGTAAAATAAATGTTTGGGGTGGACCAACCTTATCTTATCTATCACTTAGGGGTATAAAAAATAGATTATGACCGATTGTCGGACCTACAGAATATACATATAAAGGAGAACAACCACTTTGTATGGAGCTTTGGTACCGGTAATAAGTTCTTTGTACAGCTACAAAACTTTGCCATTTTAAACCTTATTATAGTAGTATAATTATTGTCTTTATTTGAGTTTGCTAGCTAGCAGGGTTATCGAGATAACTCAATTAGTTTATTGATTGAAAAAAAATAATTTCATCAAGAAATGTTATTTCTGTTATTAACAATATTTTAAAACCGTTTTATTATTTATTTAGGACAACCTAAAGACATATTAAGTAAATTATATCTGTGCTAACATGTAGCGTCGTTTTCGGTGTGATGATAAGCCACAGTTTATACAAGAAGTTCTCTCCATGTCTGTGAATTTGATAGACATCATTAAACTCATAATCATTACTTCAAAATTCAAAATTCAAAATTCAAAATCATTTATTCAGTTTAGGCTACAAATAGCTCTTATGAACGTCATTTTAAGCCATCGGTTCGTAAGTCTATCTACTCTGGGCGGGAGATCTTGTACTGAGAAGAACCGGCAAGAAACTCAGCAAGTGTCCAGCTCTTTTCTCCCTTACAGCGTCATAAATATTGGAAAAAGCCCTATCATAAAGGACACTTTCCATCACAAATAAAAACACAAAATGTAAAGGACAATCACAACATGTAAAAAAACACAAAAAATAAAAAATAACTAAATAAAATATTTAAGTCAGCAAAAACATAATTTACCAGTTTAATTTTTTACAATATCATACAGTACTAGTAAAAGTAAAAAAACTATAGTTAATAATAATAAAAATAAAACTAATTGTAATGTTCAATGCAACGCTATTTTGTTATCTGCAGGACACTATTTATAAGTAGTATTATGTATATGTTTTTTATTATAGCCAGGCTGTTTTATCTTCTAAATATTCTTTGACTGTATAATAACCTTTTTTTAATAAAGAAGACTTTACATGTTTTTTAAACTTATCTAAAGGTAAATCTAGTACAGTATTTGGTATTTTATTGTAATAGTGTATACCTTGCCCCAAGAAAGAACCAAGCACCTTCTGTAACCTGAACAGTGGCATTGCAAGTTTTGACTTATTTCTAGTATTAAAATTGTGTACATCACTGTGTTTAGCAAATGAATTGATATTACAACGTACAAGAACTATACAATTATAAATAAATTGAGACGCCACTGTCAAGACATCAATTTCTTTAAAAAGATTTCTTAAAGATGTTCGTGAACCTAGTCTATAGATTGCTCTTACTGCTCGTTTCTGTAAAATGAATATAGTTTCAATATCAGCCGCTGTTCCCCACAGTAAGAGGCCATACGACATGACACTATGAAAATAACTAAAGTAAACTGTTCTAGCAGTTTCAACGTCTGTTAACTGCCTTATTTTTCTAATGGCATAAGCAGCAGAACTGAGTTTGCCGGCCAATTTATATACAATATACAATATACAATATATACAATATACTTATGTATATAACCTCATAATTTATTTATTTTTATTAAAAAGGTAGGTAGATAGTTACCGTAAACTGTAAAGTCTTAGTGAATAATCAAAGTCCGTAGGATAGCCGTAGTCGTATATGTTTGTTTTAAGTCAAGTCCAATCGTCAGTTATCCAAATCACAAGCGCAATCAGAATCCGTAAGAAATAGCATAAAACACGTAAATAATCGTAGGAAAACACAAAGACACCGGTATGTTTAACAAGCATTCGCAAGTGACACTAGTCACTACACTAGGTACAGGTGCAGGGTGACTGACACCGAGTGACAAAAAAATCGATTGGTTATCGATTACATTGATCTATTGAGTTACATTAAATAATTATGCTATTTTTTCAATGTAAATGCACGAATTAGAACTATTTACCTTTTTAAAGCGTTTTCTTTAGTTTTCTTTTGTTAATATACACGAATTATTGTTTTATTAATTTTTAATAATTAAATCGATTGTAATCGATTTGCTTTTTGCGTTCCTTTTTACGGTATCTACGATTAATTTATCAATTACTTTTAAATACTTTTTTAGGCCTATTCTGCTAGTTTCGGTTCCCATTTTTCCGTATAATATACCTTATTTAATGCTTAATATAATATCTAAAATCTACGAATGTACAACTCATTACAATTCGGTACCATTTTGGTTGATCTCCTTTCATAAAAATCGATCGAGCCGTTTCGAAGGAGTATGGCAACCCACATGTGACACGAGAATTTTATATACAGGGCGTCCCACGGCCATGCCACATGGAGGGAAAGTACCTTAATTATTGTAGATGGAACATTTTACTGAGAGAAGACTTTATTTTAATTTTAAAAACAATTTAAACTGCATCCATACATTTTTAAATAATTGCCTGGTTGAACCGGGAATCGAACCCAGTACACGAGAAAAAAATCACCTGTAGTTTTATCATACCGATCGGAAGGCTTCATCATAAGGATTATTTTTTGCCAAATAACATAGCATCAGAAATAAAAGGAAGACCATAAATTTACGAAAGGAAATGATGCGTACTTTTCAAGTGGGTACTCATTAGTAATAGTTTATGTCCTGCAATGTCAGCTTTTCATTTTTCTGAACATAATTTTACATTAAATGTTAAAAAATTCATGGTCTTCCATTTATGTCTGATGCATTATTTAGCAAAAAATAATCTGTATGCCTTCCGATCGGTATGATAAAACTACAGGATGAGTTTTTCTCGTGTACCGGGTTCGATTCCCGGTTCAACCAGGCAATTATTTAAAAATGTATGAATGCAGTTTAAATAGTTTTTAAAATTAAAATAAAGTCTCCTTTCAGTAAAATGTTCCATCTACAATAATTAAGGTACTTTCCCTTCATGTGGCATGGCCGTGGGACGCCCAGTATATAAAAGAAACATACATTATGAAGAGGAAACCTTTGAGAAGTAAATTGTATATGGCAAAATTGTAACTCTTCTCGTATGTCGCCAGGAGGCGCTGCTTCAATGCCATACTAATAATTTTCGTTGTCGTAAACTTAATCGAATGAATACGGATAGCAAACAAAACTCATACTAGGCACCCAGTAACAAAAACAATGTGATATGTATGGCAGCTACCACAGAACAATAAAAAAGGTTTCTTTTTTATTGTTCTGTGGCAGCTACGGTTAGGGTTGCCAACTATTTTTCAGGAAATTAAAGTAAACCTATCACTAACTAGTATAAAAAAAAGGATTTGAAGAAAAATAAAGTATTTTCCAAAATTTATTTAAATGTGTAAAAACATATTTTTTTGTACTCTTGCTCTTGGCACTATCTAATATTTTTTATTGTTTTATAGCGCGTTCAGAAATTAGCGTTGCGTTTCGTTTCGTTCGGTCGTTCGTTCAACAGGAATATTCCGTTCAAACGCATGTATTAGTCGGAAATAAAGTATTTTCCATCTTCTTATCTTCTTATCTTAGTGGGGCCTGCCGAGGTTTCCACCTCCCAGTAACACTTCGACCCCTTGGGATCTTTTGTGCAACCCCATCCTTTCACTCTTCCTCCTCTGTAAAGATAGATGCCATAAGTCTGGCAACGTCCTTAAGAGCGAAGAGCCTGAAGTCCTCCGGTTTCGGATAGGCCGACCCCAGGAGTCCCATTCTTTTCCTAGCCAGAGAGTCGCAGTCACACAGTAGGTGCTGCGTTGACTCGGTTTGCTCTCCACATGCCCTACACAAACTGTTTGTTGAAAGGTGCATTCTGTGGAGCATTTGTTTTGTGGCATAATGCCCTGTCAGGCACCGATGGTTATTGGCATATGAACTTACTCCGTCCTAAGGCGTTTTCGCCTAGGAAGGATTTGGAGTGTTTCATACCCGGCTGTTCTTTCCATTCGATGCGGTGCCTGTTTTTAATGTAATCTTTTAAGGCCTTGTTGATGGTACTTTGTGCAAGTGCCACGAACGGCTCAGGACCAATAAGCTGGGACTCTGAGCCCTCCCTGGCAAGTGCATCCGCCATCTCGTTGCCGTGGATTCCCATATGGCCTGGGACCCAGATCAATCGCACCTTGTTATGCCCACCCAGCTTGTTTAGAGCTTTTGTGGTTTCCAGAACAAGGCCAGAGTCGATTTGGGGCGATATGAGTGACTTGAGCGCGGCTTGGCTGTCACTCAGGATGAATATATTGCGCTTTTTAATAGCTAACTCTATATTCTGCTTTGCGCATAGGAGAATTGCGAAAGTTTCTGCTTGGTAAACAGTAGCAAATTTTCCCATGCTTTGACTATTGCTTGAAGTCGTTTTTATAGACGCCTGCCCCTGTGCCCGATTTCATTTTTGATCCGTCGGTGTACCAGATTAGGCTGTCTATTTTCGGACACGGTGGCCCTCGTTTCCATTCGTCCCTGGTTGGAACATAAACTTTAAATTTCTTTTCGAACACGAATATGGGGGATATTTTATCGCACCCCATTTCCATGATCCTATCAGGAATGTCACTTGGTTCCCATTTTGTGTGTCTGGTCAGAGGTTTAGATGCGTCCCATAGTCCGGCCACCTTTAGTCTTTGTAACGCTTTCTTTGCCTCTGTTTCTATTACAATGTGCAGGGGTGGAAGGTCTGTGAGGACCTCCAGCGCTGCCGTTGGAGTGGTTCTAAAGGCACCAGTGATTGCTAGACAAGCTGTTTTCTGAAGTTTGCTAAGAGCATTCTTACAGATCTTCAGCCTGGTTCTGGGCCACCAGACGATGCTGCCATATGTGAGGATCGGTCTCACCAACGTCATGTAGATCCACCTAATGATTTTGGGGTTGAGTCCCCAAGTCTTGCCATATGTAGACCGACACATGCCAAAGACTCTGTAAGCCTTGGTTACGGTTGTGTCCACATGCTGTTTCCAAGTAAGTTGCCTATCCAGCGTTAAGCCTAGATATTTCACTTCTTTGGACCAAGAGAGCCGGGTGCCATAGAGTGTTAGGTTACCCAGTCCCGTAGTGTTTCTCATTCTTGTAAAGGGGATGGCTGTTGTTTTCCCCGGGTTTACAGAGAGGTGATGGACATTGCACCATTCCTCCAGGAGACCCAGGGCACGTTGCATTAACCCCGATACCGTAGAGGGAAATTTCTCACTGACTGAGATGACCAGATCATCAGCATAACCCACCGTATAGAATGGTCCTTTATTCAGCCTTACTACAATTGAGTCAACCACAAGGCTCCACAGAAGAGGCGAGAGAACCCCTTCTTGTGGGCATCCTCTAGTTGTTCGCGCAATTAGACTGTCACCTAGCAGTTCAGAGTTAATAATTCTACCCTATATTTATTATTATAAGTATTTTCCATACTTTATTTTTATTAAAAGAATAAAGTATGGGGATGGAAAATAACGTAGGATACGCTATTTTAAAGTATGGTTGGCAACCCTAGCTACGGTGGATAGCATAGCCAGATTCGCGCGCCACAGCGCGGAGACATTGACATTTGCCCAACTGGTTTGGAGTGTAAACAGCGCGGTTCGATGTGAAACCAACACTAAACAAACGCGTTTGAAATTGAATTTCAAAGCGCCGTGTGACATTTACCCGTAGGATACATACATGGCGTTAACATAACGCCAATTAGTGACTTCTCTGTATTATATTATTTGTAATTGTGTGCTTGGCCTCAATCTCTTTTTCTCTATTTGTGGAAATTTGTATGGCATTGAAGTAGTGTCTCTTGGGAACAAACGAAGTGACCAGATCAAGATGGTGAAGAGAACGCATACTCAGCACTGTGTGTATCTAAGCGAAGATCGCGCTGTTTACCCGGAGTTCTCTACCACAGCAGACTACCAGAGCAGTTAAGCGAAAGACTTAGATAAAAAATGGTGGCAGCTAGTAAGGTGGACTTGTAACATGCCTAACTATCAAATCGAGCATGACAATGTGTATTTCACGTTGGAAATCGAACCTCACTGAGACCAGGTGGTTAAACCACTAGACCACCAAGTTGGTTTGTTCTGCAATCGCGCTGAAATAACTGTTTAATAAGTTATTGTTTTCTAAAGTTTACGCGAACACTACACATTGTCATTATTGTCATTATTGTTTATTGAATGTTATGTTTTTGTCTGTCCTTATTTAATTTTGAATTAGCAATTATTAATGTGCTTTTTTGTAATTAATTTTGAATTGGCATATATTAATGTGATTTTATGTAATTAATTTTGAATTAATGTTTTAAGCTCGATTCTTTTTGATCTCGATGTGTTTTATGCATGCTGTCTGCACATACTTTGGAAGTGCAGTCTACCAATGTTTGCACTAGCTGAAAATTACTTTGTAAACGCTATTATTCCGTTTTGTGTAGCTAATAAAATAAATAAATAAATAAAAAAAATACATTTAAATGAAACGGATCTACTCGCGTTTATTTTCCACATTACTTTTAATGAATGTTTATCCTGACGTTTCGAACCCTTTGCAAGGTCCGTGCCTGGATAAACGTAAATTAACAGTAATGTGTAAAATAAACGCCAGTAGATCCGTAAAAGTTGTTTCATTTCAACTGTTTAATAATTATTATGATGATAAAGATGATGCACAAGACCGGTAAGAACCAAAAAAATATACAAAAATATAGTTAACTATCGAGATAACAAGGTTGCAACCATTCACTTGTATTTACATGTGAATTTTGATTTAACAAGTTTCTGTTCGCACAAACAGGCGTGACAACAAAATTTTATAAAGAGAATGTAGTACAAGGGCGCTGCTCATTTCAGTTTGAAATATCTTCCAGCAGGCCCGAAAAAGTAGACAAATCATTGACGTTGAATTGCTTAAATTGCTGATGACAAATTAGACTTAGTTCATTTGTAATTGTATGAAATAAAATACACCCCTTAAAACAATTTAAGATTATGTCAAAACAAAATTATGAATATTAACAGTTATGCATAGTAAAATTATGCGTTTTAAAGTATGCTTAATAAGATTATGTCAAACAAAAAAATAGATTTTAACGATTATGATTTTTTACATTATGCCTTACAACAATTCTGCGTTATTATGTTTATGCATAATAAAATATTATGCTAAAAAATATTATGCTTTGTGATTTTTATACCATATGATGTATGGCAATCGATATTATGACAATAAACAGTTGCTTTTTAAAGTGTCACCGAGTAAATGGTGTGAAAAAAGGACTACCCGAGTAGCTATAAAACTTTATTGCGTGCTGCATTCACTGTGGTCATTTTACCGTTACTAAACTTGTACTCTATCTGAGGCAGTGGGTAAAACGGTTACCCACATGATTTATTTGCTAATTAAATCGCTAGTTTTTGCTTGCGGCACCAGCACGGCGCTAATAGCATGAGTCAACGTTTACACAAGCAAGGCGAATCACACACGATGACGGATGTCGGAGCGATTTGCGGCTCTTAAATGCGGCTGTCGCGTAACGTGCGTCAATGCGACTTGCCGTCCGTCAGAACGACGTGATCCTTGACGTGACGACCAACATCCTTGCCCCACAAAAAGCCGCACGTCACTGCTACTCCCGTTTGACCTATGCTATACCATGAGAGACGTTGCCGTACTGCCAGTCGATAGTCCGGCTCCGCATGCTTGTATGCCAGCATTCATAGGGGGGTAGCTACATGTTTGTGTAGGTACTCCGTTTGGTTGGTGGTGTGGTAGGGCTTGTTTGTCCGCCTGGCTAGCTGCGATCATCTTATTTAAATATGTCGCCTAACATCAATGTTCATAGCATTGTTGTGTTCCAGCAGTTAGAGATGAGATAGCCAACCTGCCTCAGTAGTTGAGGATTCCGGTGAAGTGCGCTTCCACATCGGCCTTATCATTACGTAACATCAGGTGCTTCTACGTGCGATTTTATGCCAATCCTTGCGATGTAAAAGTCGTAGGTATTGCTATTTGCCGCACGCCGATGCCGCAACGACATCCGTCATCGTGTGTGAATCGCCTTAGTAGCAGGTATCCTATCTTGCATTTTTGCAGACTTTACAAATTTGCCGGGTTTCGGAAGGCTATTATTCAAGCCTATCTATTGTCATGTATGACGGCTATGGCAGTGATTAACACCTAATATAGTTTGGTTGCTGTGGGTGAATAAAATACCGTTATTTTCTACGGTGAGTTCAGTGTGAGGTTGTCATCTTTAATTGAGCAAATAAAGTAAGTATATCGGATGTTCAAACAATCATTGTAGGAAAAAAGAATAGGAGAACCATTGTTCGAAAATAAAGTATTATATTTTTCTTTACAATAACAATAGTAGACTAATATAATTTTTTATGCCCCCAGCAGTGGGGACATAAAATGTGCTGATGATGATGATGATGATGATGATGATGATGATGATGATGATGATGATGATGATGATGATGATGATGATGATGATGATTGTCATCATCATCATCATCATCAATAGAGAAAAAAATGCATGTTTATTATTAAATATGCAAATGAATGTTTATTCATAGCCTGTATAACATCTGTGTAACAATAGCATCTCGATTTAATTACAAACTTATGAACGGACCGTTGGGCAATGTTGTGGAAACATCTGCGTCTGCGCATAACAATGGCGCTTGTTAGCTGAACAAATGGAGACATCTTCATTATAACAAGTGTTGTGCTTATTATTTAACTGCTCACGTTTATATGCTAAGAAGACTTAGACTGATATTTATCAATCGGCCTGTATAAGTTCACTGCTGGACATAGGACTCTCCAAGTGTGTGTACGCCACTGTGCATGATCCGCGGTTACTGTCATCCAGCTCTTGCCAGCCTACTTGCGAAGATAGTCGCTCCACCTAGTCTGTGGGCGCCCTACACTTCTCCACTCAAGAATTCGTTTACTCCATCGCCATCGTCGGTTATCGGTTCTACGGCAAATATTAATAACATGTGTTGTGTTGTTTAATATTTTACGGTTCATGCCCAAAATGCCATGCCATTATCTGCCGAAAATACTTACGGTGTCAGTATTACAGAAACTTATTGAAAGCTCGCCCTGTGCTTGAGAACACATTTTAGAATGTCGATTTCATATCGAACGTTACTGAAATCTGTTTCGTAGAGACTGGTATTACAGAATGTTATTCAAAGCTCGACCTATGGTTGATAATTAGAATGTCCATTACATACAAAAGCGTTACTTAAATCTGTTTTAAAGAATGGGTCATGGCTGACTAACTTTCGGATCTTAGGTATGATCTTAGTCTAGAAGTCTAGAGTCTCCGAGTCTGAGTCCAAGATTGTAGAAGTTGTAAAATAACTAAATAGAGATCTTGTTTTTTACCTATGGTGTTTAAATCGATAAGCACCTTCGTGCTATTGATGTGATCTCAGTCTAGTCTCTGAGTCTGAATCCGAGTTTAAATCTGAGTGCGAGTCTAAGATTATGGACGTTTTAAAATAGCAAAACCGAGGTCGTGTTTTTTTTTTGCCAAGGGTTCGAGTCTATATATACCTTCAAGGTTTAGGTATGATTTCAGTCTACTAGAGTTTCTGTGACTGAATCTTAGTCGGCCGAGTTGACGAAAAAGTCGCCTAAAAATAGCAGAATCTAAGCCCTCTTTTGAGCTCAGTAGTATTTGAATCTATAACTTCGAGCTTTAGCTGATCCCAGTTTAGTCTGAATCCGAGTCCAAGATTGTAGACGTTTTAAAACAGCAGAATAAAGGCCCTATTTTGTGCCAATAGCGTTTGAGTCTATAATTGAAAGAGTCTGTAATTCCAGTCTAAAGTCTCTAAGTCTGAGACCAAGATTGTCGAAGTTAAAAAAAAGCGGCCAAGTGCGAGTCGGACTCGCCCATGTAGTTGTGGTTCCGTAGCAGCAAGTAACATAATATAAAAGTTCTTGTAGTTCGTTTATGTTCATGACATTAAATGTTTTTTTTTAATATTTAAGTTGATTGAATGAAAGGTAAATTGCGGTTTACGATTTATGACGTATTAAAAAAAAACTACTTACTAGATCTCGTTTAAACCAATTTTCGGTGGAAGTTTGCATGGTAATCCGCCCGGTCTGCGAGCGCTGAGGTTAAGCAACTTTCGCAAAGGCCGGTTATCGGATGGGCGACCAAAAATTTATCATCTCGAGCTCCTCCGTGCTTCGAAAGGCACGTTAAGCCGTTGGTTCCGGCTGCATTAGCAGTCGTTAACAACCACCGCACCGCACTGGGCCCGCGTGGTGATTTATGGCCCGTTCTCCCTATCCATCCATAGGGAAGGCTCGTGCCCCAGCAGTGGGGACATAAAAAATGACCTGATATGATGATGATGAAACGCGCACAGACAACCTTTCACGGACACGGAATCACAGAATACATAATAGTAACGGAAGTTCCCAGATCCCGTGCCCGTGCAAGAGGTCGTCTATGTGTGCGTTACTCGAGCGTGGCGGTAATGTTTTAAGCTTAGTTTTCTCCTTATTTTGTGCCTCTACGATCATTCGTGACAACCGCCAAGCAACTGCCTACATTTCGAACATCAAGACGTATTTTTTACCACGTCTAGACTAAATTAGTATAACTAGCCAATACATTTAGAGGAGCTGTACCTATAACAATAGGTCCTCTATATTAGAATAATTATTACTAACGGGATTATTACCATGTTCTTTGTTGTGTGTAAGTATCCGATATTTCGGCACAGTTGCATGCGCCATCTCGCCATGATCACGGATGTACTGAAGTTATTGCGGGTGGGTGACTATGGCAGACAAAACCATCTACCCTCTTCCTTTTTTGCGCTCGATACTCGTACCACTGTCTCCTAAGTCACTATTCACTCGAACTTGTTCTCGACACACTACATTGACCGTACCAGGGTACCTATAGTGTGAGTTTTGTTTGCTATCCGTAAGTATTCATTCAATTACGTTTACGAAAACGAAAATCAATATGGCAGTGAAGCAGCGCCTCCTGGCGGCATACGAGAAGAGTTAACATTTTGCCATACAAAGTTAACGTGATTGAATGTCGAATAAAACTCGCACTTGGCACGGGCCCGACCGCCTAACCGATCGCTTTGACTTTGTGTGTGGTTTATGACGTCATTTTGTCGTTTAATGCCGCCTATGAAAGCAATATCGAAAGCTATAGCCTTTAGCTTTTGATATTGCTTTCATAGGCGGTGCGAGATGGCAAGATGAGGTCATAAACTATACGCGTAGTCAAAGCGATCGGTTAGGCGGTCGGGGGGCAGATCGCGAAACGGCACTTTTGTTCTTTTTGCGGTCTTTACATAAGTTAATCGTTGGATTCCAGATACGCAAAAGTTTAAACCCATCTTGGCGATTGAAATTTTTGTATTTTGTAATTTCAATCGCTTCTCTAACCAATCTAGGTAGTTATGTATAAGTAGTGGCGTTCTGTCGAAATTATCTGGGGGTTATAAAACTCAATCCAGTGATTAGGACCCTATTGGATCAAATGTTCAGCAATGGCCGATATTTGCGTATCGTTATTGTTTACAGCTTTGATATGCTCCTTAATTCATTCATGGCGCGTGCAACTGTGCCGAAATATCAAACACAACAAAAACCATGCTAATAATCCCGCTAATAATACCGTTAATAATATTTATTCTAATGTTAGTGACCATATACACATGCGATTTTTAAAATGATATCGAATTAGAAGTTCAAGGCCGATTGCGGTAAGACAAGACGAAAACGTGATGTTCGTACGTGTATACGCTATTTTAGATATGCAAATGACGACGTTGGGAGGCTCGCCCGCCCATTACTTTTTATAGTTTACAAATATAAACTTGAAACGTGCGAGTTTAACTTATAGGCAGGCGGTCATCGCGTGATGCCGCGCCGCAACTATTTTGAACAAGTGACGTTATTGACCTCTGTCATTTTTTTTTATTTTAGGCTTTTATAGCAAAAACAAAACACAACTTAATCCACGTCACAGCCTAAGCACAGTATTTTATTTTTAAGGAAAACATAAATTATAAAATACTAGCTGACCCGGCGGACTTCGTACCGCTTTGACAGTTTCTTTGACAACGAATTTCTATTTATATATTTTTACTAGTAATAAATACAGCCTATGTTACTCAGCGCTAATGTAGCATTCTAATGGTCAAAGATTTTTTTAAATCGATCCATTAGTTTTTGAGTTGAATCATTACAAACAAAACTACAAAAATACAAAGCTTTCCTCTTTTGTTTATTAGTATAGATAAATAGGCCCAGTGTTACGACTATTAGCGTCAACAATCAGCAAATAGCAGTCAGTCAGTGCAACTCGGCCGAAACGTCGAGTAAACATAAGGTATGGCTATGGATAGGCTAGGATAAATACCTACTAAGGTTATGTAATTAATTAAAATAAAGGTTAAGTATATTAATCTCGTTTTAAGCGAACATGTTTAGTTACCTTGTAAACATTTTTTGTCAAACATTTTAAGCGGATCTACTCGCGCTTTTTTGTGAAAAAATATATTAGCCTGATAAGAACCATTTGCAGAGTTCATGGTTACAAAGAGAATGAAGTGTTGGTTGGTTTCCTAGAATTATAACAATTCACGGTAGTAAGTTACAAATTAATTCTGCGACAACGTAAAGTCTAACCCCCTTACAAATAAACAAAGAATAAGGTCCAAAAAGTTATTCCGTGTTTTGTTCCTGTCATGTAAAAACGTCATTTCAAATTTGAGTAAAAGAGACAAAACACGGAATAACTATTCGGACTTTATTCTTTGTTTATTTGTAAGGCAGTAAGTGCTTAAAAGAGAAAATCTCTACAAGTGCCCAAGAGTGTGGAGAGGAGCTCTCGCCCTGGTCCATCCTACGATTTCGCGTAGTAGCACTACAAAGCTGAAGCTTATTAGTGGAGGTTAACAGGTCATGATTTACTGTGTGAAGTCCAGGCGCTTGGAAGAGAAGTTCTCCGCCAGCGCGCCCCAGAGTAGAGAGTAGTGCTGCTCTAGAGCCGGTCCACCCTCTAGAGTTAGCGTGCCTGCGTGCCATCCTATAATACCGCGTGTTATACATCTTGTACAAGACCTAAGCATGAGGTTAACGAATGGTGATCACTTACAGCGTAAAGTCCAGGTGCTTGGAGGAGAAGATCTCCGCCATCGTGCCCCAGAGAGTAGTGTGGAGGTCTCTCACCGGCGCACCCCACCAGCGCGCGTGCCAGTACCGCACCGTTGAGGACACCTCACACGAAACTCCTAGAACAAAACAATTATTATCATCATCATCAGCTCATTTTATATACCCACTGGTGGGGCACGAAACTTCCCCTTGGATAGAGAAACAACGGGAAGAACGGGTCATAAGCTACCCCGAGTGCCCAGTGCGGATTATTGGATGTTAACGATTGCAGTTGGGATCAACGACTTTACGTGACTTCCGAAGTACGGAGAAGCTCGATATCTTAAATTTTTGATGAAGTTCTTTAATTTCAGCAATCGATTGCGATTGCAATCGATTGCTTACCATGTCGAATTTGAAGTGCTTGTCCGCAATGAGCATGAATTACAACTACATAACTAACGTTGTTGCATCAATGCGGTGGTGGCGTGTGCGTCGGGTCGTTACATTCCTTATGACATGGTTGAGTGAAGCGATGGCTGATTCATATGTCATACTCGTGAACGGGTGCCGCCTGTGGAGGCTGGTCTGCTCTTGCATACTATTATTTTTATTATTATTAACTATAGTTTAATTTTGTTTTCTTTTTTGTTTTTTTCTTAGACAATTTTTGACCTTTATTAGTGCTGTATGACATTGTGAAAATTTTAACTGGTAACTGATGTTTTGCAAATGTAGATATTATTATATCTTCTCTTTTGTTTTTTTTTTATATGTGTGATTGTCCTTTATATTTTGTGTTTTTATTTGAGATGGAAAGTGTCCTTTTATGATAGGGCATTTTCCAATATTTTTGACGCTGTAAGGGAGAAAAGAGCTGGATACTTGCTGAGTTTCTTGCCGGTTCTTCTCAGTACAAGATCTCCCGCCCAGAGTAGACTTACGAACCGATGGCATAATGACGTTCATAAGAGCTATTTGTAGCCTAAACTGAATAAATGATTTTGAATTTTGAATTTTTTGAATTTTCAATGCTTGCTGCTTGAAGCTTGTATTTTTTATTATTTTGCAACAGGTAATCGGTTGGCATTCTTCTATTGGCAATTGGAAGATGAAAGCGCATACGGTACTGGCTATCTTATCTAAAGCTGTTTTGGTTCTGCTATTTAAAACGTCTACAATCGTGTCTAGCAGTTAGATTCTGACATTTGCTTCCTAGGCCTCCTGGGCGACAGACTTAGACACGCTCATAATCAATCTGAGTTCGAAATACTTACCTACTGACGACAAGTTAATTTAAGTGTTTTTGCACAGTCTTCAAATACTTAAGCTCTTAATATATTTACTGGTATACAAATATTGGTCACGTACACACGCCTGCACATCAACCTGTCCAAAACTGTCAAATTTCTCTAATCGATATTGATCTTTATACCCAAACACTAAGATTCAAAATTTATTAAAGAAATTTGACATTTTGTGGTAGGTTGATCTGCTGCCGTCTGTACGTTTACGAGTAGTGTCTAATGAACCGTTTCATGCTCGAGATAACAACATATTGTGATATTTAACCAAACCGGTTTGGAACATTTTCACTGTCGATGTGTCATCAACCCGATTTGCTCTTTGTACAAGCGGCAGCACATTAAACATAACAATGGAACCTTATGCCGTTACGATACAGCTTGTAATGGCAATGTCATAACATTTTTCTTGACAATAAAAAAGTGGTTCTCATCTTGAACTAATAATAATAATTGTAAATGTTTATATAATTTTTAACGCAAATTTTGTTGCGAACAAATTACAAAAACACAAATGTTGAAAAAATTTCCACGAGCAGGGTTTGAACCCTGAAATTTTTTTTTTTTAAATAGTGTTGAATAATTTCGGCGGGCTGGTTAGAACCACGATAGCTCAATTGGAAGAGCACCTGACCCGGTATGTCAGAAGGGTGCAGGTTCAAACCCTGCTCGTGGAAATTTTTTCAACATTTGTGTTTTTGTAATTTGTTCGCAACAAAATTTGCGTTAAAAATTATATAAACATTTATAAATAGCTTGCCTACTTCTTAACTGATCTTTAGTATTTGTAAATTATGATCGGATGTTAATGACGGTAGTTGTTAACATTGAATGGGCGCCTTTGGCTTTCAAAGTAAAAAGTAAATAGTGTTGAATAATTTCGGCGGGCTGGTTAGAACCACGATAGCTCAATTGGAAGAGCACCTGTCCCGGTATGTCAGAAGGGTGCAGGTTCAAACCCTGCTCGTGGAAATTTTTTCAACATTTGTGTTTTAATAATAATTGTGTTTGTATGACCGTGATTTTTATAACATCACTCATAGGAGTTTGTTGGCGCAACGGCCATTGCGTTTTGTTGACCATTGTGAAAACTGAGTTCACAAAGCCTGGTCTTGGATGGGTATCCAAAATTTCTTAATTTCGAGGTAGTCCTTGCTCCGAAAGTGTTAAACTTTCGCCATAGTTATGTAGATGTCGATGTTGAATCGGCCCAATGGCCAGTATGATGAGTTCTGTTGTTCAGGCCTAGTACAACTTTTACGTATTTTGTGATTCATAATCGCATTTATATATTTTAAATTTTAACCCATATTGTTCTTTCAAAATTGAAAAGAATCTAATGTATGTGCTCTGTATTTTATTCGGTAGTAATGCAAAAATTAGGAGTTCAAAGTTGACCGTAAGTATCTTCAGTTCTTGCTATATCGACGTGCAAACTGTACATTTGATAATATGGTATAGGAACAACTTTAAATGCACCGTCGTCGTCGCCATAAACAGTCTCTGTACTCTCGGTGCTTTTTAAATTTTCTCGCAATTCTGATCGGGTTAGTATTGAAAATATTATTATACTGTCAGACAAATCACAATCATAAATAAAAAAAAATACACCAAATTTTGAGGAAGCTTAATATCTTTCGAGCTAGATAATTTACTTCGTACTTACTCATGTTCAAAAGTTTCTTTAGACCTCTATAAAGCGAAACCTTTTAGATTCAAACGTTGGTTTTTCATGCTCTTTATGCTTGAAATCATGTTTCAGGTGATTATTTTCAAAAATCTTCTGTGCGGAATCAAAATTATTATAAACCTCTTTTTTGCAGTTGTCTATCATTGTATCTAATAAGATTACGTGTAAAATCGGGAGAATCACAAGTATGTCGAGCGGGTCTAAAAAATTTCATTGTTCGAAAACCTTTTTGTTTAGAACACCGCCAGTATTATATAATGAGTATTCCACTCGTATATTCACGTGAAGACCTTAAAATCTACATAAAGACCGGCTGTCATCAATTTTGATAAGTTAGCGTTCCTAATAGAATCGATTAATTGAAAAATATAATAAATTGATGAAAATTTACTAGTTTCTGACTAATTATTCCTTTGCCCAACTACCATTCTGGATGCCAAATTTAAACTTTCTAGGTCCTCTGGAACTGGGTTAGAGTTTTAATCTATAGGTCAGTCAGTGATGAAAATGACGATTTTTGGACATAAATAATTAAATAACCTTTTGAGGTGTGTTTATGAAATTTAGAGCACATATATGTAGGTATCTCGCAAGTCTCAATATATGAGCCAAATTTGACATGTTTATCTAAAATAGTTTTTGAGTTATGAGGGGGTCAAAAGTGGCTCCAAATGGTTCGTGTAATATTACACACGGTGCTGGGTGAATCTACAAATATTTTGCTATTTTGTTTCCGAATCGTCATTACCCTTATCACCGACTGTCGTTAAAATAGTTTGCATTTACAAGCTTGAAATTGTTATGTGAAATAATGAAGAAGGTACACTCAAGTGTTTTTCATATTCGATTGCATACGTACTTGCGGCTGGTAATGATGAAATTCGTGTGAGGAAGCGGACAGCGTCGAAAAAGCAACCGCATTATTTTTGTAGATTCACCAGATTATTTTTGTAGAGGTTAGCTAACAGAACTGGCGAGCAGCGGTGAATCTACAAAAATAATGCGGTTGCTTTTTGGACGCTGTTCGCTTCCTTACGTAGGTACTTAGCTTAAATTAACTTGGCTTTTATTTTAAGAATTTGCTGCCAATTCTGCTTTAAATTTTTGCTTATTTTTGCAGAAGGTTTTTTCAATATTTTTTGCATACTTACCTAACTAAATTATGATTTAAATAAATAATTAATTAATTGATAATAATAATAGAAGGCCTAAGATTCGGTGCCTCATTCATGGCTGAGGAGGATCTTGGAGTTGTACAAAATTAATGCAACTCTAAGATCCTTCTTAGGCTTATGTATGCGTCAGTGGACCACAGTCCTTCGTCAACCTGGCGGCAGAGATGACCCTCCTGAGCCGCAGGACTATATAAGGATCGAGCGAGGTATATTCCAGGGTGACAGTCTGAGCCCCTTATGGTTCTGCCTAGCCCTGAATCCGCTCAGCACATTGCTGAAGGATTTAGGGTTAGGTTGCCGGCTTCGGAGAGAGGGTGAAGTCATTTCTCATCTTCTGTACATGGGCGACCTCAAGCTATTCGCACCGAACAAGCAACATTTGTTGACACTACTCAAAATAACACATGTTTTCAGTAGTGCCATCAAAATGGAGTTCGGTGTTGATAAATGTGCGGTCGTGCATGTGCAGCGGGGGAAAGTTGTAGATTCACCAAATTTACAGCTTTCTGAGACAATGTTCCTCAAGTCGATCTCTGAAGCAGAAACCTACAAGTACCTGGTATGTCACAGTCTTTGGGTTTTGAGGAAGGGCGCATTAAACAGACGGTGAAGGAGCGCTTCTGCTGCCGCTTGACAAAAGTGCTTAACAGCCTTTTGTCAGGGGGTAATAAGGTGCGTGCTTTCAACGCCTGGGTAATGCCTCTACTCATATACTCCTTTGGCATACTAAGATGGACCCAGACTGAGCTGGATGCCCTAGATCGCAAGGTCCGTGCATTGCTCACCACACACCGGATGCTACACCCACGCTCGTCTGTTATGAGATTGTACATCCCGCGAAGGTGTGGTGGTCGCGGCTTTTTAAATGCCAAAAGCCTTCACAACCGCGATGTGTGCAATCTTAGGGACAATTTCCTCAACAACGACTGTGGGATGCATCGGGATGTGGTAGCAATGGACAGGGGCTTAACCCCGCTCTCCTTGGCAAATGAGAACTGGCGCAGGCCAGTGGTATTGACCACAGAGGACCGCAAGGCGGTATGGAGGAGCAAGGAGCTACACGGGCGGTTCTACAAGATGCTCACGGGCCCTGATGTAGATATGCTCGCGTCGGTGAACTGGCTACGATTCGGGGACCTTTTCGGGGAAACCGAAGGTTTTGTCTGTGCAATTGCGGATGAAGATATCATGACGAAGAACTACCGGAGATATATCCTGAAGGATGGTACGGTCGACATTTGTCGGGCATGCCGCCGTCCCGGGGAATCACTCAGGCACATTATCTCCGGTTGTTCTCATCTTGCTAACGGCGAGTATTTGCACAGACATAACCTGGTAGCTAGGATTATTCACCAGCAACTTGCTCTTCTATACGGTCTTGTGGACTTTGAAGTGCCGTACTACAGGTACACACCTGCGCCGGTTCTCGAAAACGGCCGTGGCACGCTCTATTGGGATCGAGCTGTCATCACGGACAGGACTATTTAAGCTAATAGACCTGATATCGTGCTGATAGATCGATTGCAACGCCGGGCAGTGCTTGTCGATGTCACCATCCCACATGACGAGAACCTTGTAAAGGCCGAGAAGGACAAGGTCAGCAAGTACCTTGACTTGGCTCACGAGGTAACCGCCATGTGGGATATTGACTCGACAATCATTGTGCCGATAGTCGTGTCTGTTAACGGTCTGGTAGCGAAGAGTCTCGACCAACATCTTAAGAAACTCTCGCTCAATGGTTGGATCAAGGGTCAGATACAGAAGGCGGTACTCTTGGACACGGCGCGGATAGTCCGAAGGTTCCTGTCTCTGCAGCCCTAACCACCGGCAGCATGAGCCCTGCCCGTTTGCCGGCGGTACCCTAGGCTAGGTTTTTTATAATATTTTTATGTTTTGTATGTGCTTTTGTATTTTACTTTTATATTAATATTATAACAAACCTAGGCTAAGAAAAAAAAAAGAAATAAAGAGATAGTAATAAATAACAATGCAAACTTTATTTCAGTTAAGTATTCATAAATGTTAAAGTATATTCTTATCTACTATTAATTATTGCTCTTTCACACATAAAATTATGAAGTCAGACAAAGAACTTACGTTCGCACAAGTCTACTTGAATTTTAAACTTTCAATTAAGAATCTAAAAATGTTTACTGAACTTTTCTTCAAATGTACTGACGTCGATGTCGTTACTATTTCCTAAGTATCCAGTATTCATACCTACGAAAAAGATAATGCCTCAAATATTTATAAAATATTTGAGGCATTATCTTTAAGCATTGTCTTTGTAGCTTCAGTGCAGCAATTGATATGGTGTACTGTCACAGTATGTCGATGCAGCGTACCGTCGATATGGCGTACTGTCGATGCAGCGTACCATCGATACGGTGTATTGTGGATGTAGCGTTACCATCGATATACCTAGTGTACTCTCGCTACTGCGACCCGTTCCTCGACGATGGAACGTTTTCGATGCAGCGACTGTCGATGTTGTGACTGTCGTGTTGGTGAACTAGACCCAGGCCCGATATGACGATGACCGGAAGATGTGGAAAAAGTGTGGGGAAACCTTTGCGCAAGAGAAACAGAATAGTGGCGGTAGCCAAAGTAACATTAAGAAAACGATAGCGAAGTTCGAAAAGAATAAAATGTATGGGATTGACATAAGATTGACCACGTGATTTAGCGCGGCTTATGTCAATCCCATACATTTTATTCTTTTCGAACTTCGCTATCGTTTTCTTAATGTTACTTTGGCTAAGCCTACAGATCTCTTTTTAGAGAGTCCACCTTTGCTCACCATTATTTGTTCATTGTTTTCTGTTCACTTCTGTGTGTTAATGTGCAATAAAGAATATAAATAGATAAAGAATAAATATACTTAAACACATTTAAATTAATATGTAGAATACCTACAGTATAATTATGACTTAATTGTGCATTACTACCTATACTACTTATCATGCACGATGTTATGTAATTAATAAAGTAATGAGCTAAGTTATCTAGGATCAAGAGAACCACACCAGAATATCACCTTTCGTCGAATTGACATTATGCCACTGATAAAGTTCATTGCATAATAATTAATTTTCCATTAACATTAAAAACAGATTGTATGCCTTATTCAATAAAAACCACTTTTTAAAAACAAAATTGTTTATACATTTTTGACTACATTTTAGTTACATGAAAGTCACTTACTATTATTCTGTGCTATTGGTTCGTAACTAACCTTACAAGAACGCTACCCACCACATAATAAAACACATATGGAGATAACTCTATGATTATGCCCGTAGACGAACGCTTTCCACCACAAAATATTGCATCCTTACAAGGAGATCTAAGTAATAAGTGCCTCCTCACTCGTACATACAAACAAATATAAAAAAACGGATAATTTATTAGCTCTATTTTTACAAAATATTTATAAAAAAAGATGAAACAATAATAAATCGCCTATCTGCCAATTCAGTGAAGGAACAATCAATTAATACCTAACTAACTGGTCAACAATTTATAATGGACTATGAATAATAAAATTGATTGGCCGGTTGCGTAAAGCAGCATGTATGATTATGATTATAATAGAAGTTGAAAGAATCAAGGTTTCAATGATTTATATTGCCACACGACGACGACGGCATATTTATTACCAACAATAAAAAAAATCTGCTTCTTTAACGTATTAATATTATTCGATGCGGAGCTGGCAATAAAAGTACAGTTACGAGCAAAAGTATTGCGTAGTATTACCATATGGATAAGTAGTCCTTGAGTGAAAACATAATAATTATGAATGTCAAAAATAGTGACAAGTTGAACTGAAAACAGCGTCACATAGATATTTTTGACGCTAGAATTGCAAGCCTATGAATTTGGCAGCTACCTTCTAGACAAAAATGGTTGATAACTTTCGGGTGCAAATATTGTTGTCCATTTGTCCATATATATTAATATGTTCGTGACAGTAAATATTGCAAAATACAGGTCACATATCGGTGGCACAACCAAGATTGAAAGAACCTACTGACCTAGAGAGTAGTACACTCCTTGCTACAGACAGACCTACACTTATCGTTGTGCCCATACAACCTACTCGTGAAGAGTAAGTATGAGGTTTTATTATTATTTTGTGGTTCGCGGAGTTTACATAAAAAGTTGTGCGACTTATTTATACCATACACAGACAGACTAAGAAAGAAACGGTCGGCACATTAGCACCTTTTTATAAATTAGACAACCGCAATAGGACATTACAATACTTATATAAGGTGTAAAAATTGCGTTATTTTTTAATAGTGGCTGTACAGTCAAGACTATTGATGTTTACGATTGTACACACGTCTGCACATCGGACTACCGGAAACTGTCAAATATCCTCAGCAGACTTTGAACTTTATATATATGGCATAAGGTTGAACATTTATTGAAGAAATTTGACAGTATTGGATAGGTCGATGTGCAGCCGTCTGTACATACATACGCTTTATAACTGGTGTACTGTAGTGATCGGGACTGCTTGGTTGGATGAGCCTACTGGCAGCCGTCCGTCGCGTTCTGCGTATGAATGAAGTTACGATTAAGAAGAGACGAATGGAAGAAAAAAACAAGAGAAGCTCTCTCTCTCGCTTTACATCGGCGGCTACGACAACATCTATTTCTTATTATATTCTTGTTAATATTATCTTATTAATATAAAGCTGAATCGCTTCAAATGTTTTAATCTGCTATGCTTCCCTTTTTAAGTAGAGACCCCTCGGGCTCTGCTGTACCTAATAGCAAAGACAAGTGGCACAAACTGTAGAAAATGCTCATTCGTGACAGTAAATATTGCAAAATACAGGTCACATATCGGTGGCACAACCAAGATTGAAAGAACCTACTGACCTAGAGAGTAGTACACTCCTTGCTACAGACAGACCTACACTTATCGTTGTGCCCATACAACCTACTCGTGAAGAGTAAGTATGAGGTTTTATTATTATTTTGTGGTTCGCGGAGTTTACATAAAAAGTTGTGCGACTTATTTATACCATACACAGACAGACTAAGAAAGAAACGGTCGTCACATTAGCACCTTTTTATAAATTAGACAACCGCAATAGGACATTACAATACTTATATAAGGTGTAAAAATTGCGTTATTTTTTAATAGTGGCTGTACAGTCAAGACTATTGATGTTTACGATTGTACACACGTCTGCACATCGGACTACCGGAAACTGTCAAATATCTTCAGCAGACTTTGAACTTTATATATATGGCATAAGGTTGAACATTTATTGAAGAAATTTGACAGTATTGGATAGGTCGATGTGCAGCTGTCTGTACATACATACGCTTTATAACTGGTGTACTGTAGTGATCGGGACTGCTTGGTTGGATGAGCCTACTGGCAGCCGTCCGTCGCGTTCTGCGTATGAATGAAGTTACGATTAAGAAGAGACGAATGGAAGAAAAAAACAAGAGAAGCTCTCTCTCTCGCTTTACATCGGCGGCTACGACAACATCTATTTCTTATTATATTCTTGTTAATATTATCTTATTAATATAAAGCTGAATCGCTTCAAATGTTTTAATCTGCTATGCTTCCCTTTTTAAGTAGAGACCCCTCGGGCTCTGCTGCACCTAATAGCAAAGACAAGTGGCACAAACTGTAGAAAGTGCTCACACCTGTCTACAGACTGTTGTCTGCAGCTGCAACTTTTTGCAAAAGGCCAATAATGTAACAAGTGCTAACATAAACATGCGGGTGACTGTACTCTACTATCGCACCGCTCGGTAATAAAATATTATGTTCTAACCACGTTACTTTATAGGAAGGAAACTCATTATAAAAATGTTTTCCTGCCGAGGCGGTGTATCACATAACATTTTTTTATATTACAGGTGCGATAACAACATCGCTAGTTACTGGCGTAAGCGTAGTGTTAGTAATCAACTACGCATAGTTAGCCCGATCCGCCTGATATTATGGGCGACCCACTAAAAACCTAGGGCACTTGTCTACCACTTGGGCAGG
The DNA here is from genome assembly GCA_947562085.1 of Eudonia lacustrata. Lineage (NCBI taxonomy): Eukaryota > Metazoa > Arthropoda > Insecta > Lepidoptera > Crambidae > Eudonia > Eudonia lacustrata. The sequence continues at coordinate 18,954,645 of OX387326.1, read as the reverse complement.
ATCCCAAGAGCTGCGATGAGTTAAGATCTGCCACAGTGGTCCCTTTTCACCAGTTGTTGGCAACATTAAAAATAAAATAAAATTTAGTTATTTTTGTTAATTTTTTTTTTAAATGTTAAAAGGAGGCAAACGAGCAGGCGGGTCACCTGATGGAAAGTAATCACCGCCGCCCATGGACACCCGCGAAACCAAAGTTATCGCAGAAGCGTTGCCAACCTTGGAAAGGAGTTGGATCTTGAGGAGGGAGTAGGAATTGGGAGGGGGGAGGGGTGAGAGATGGGCCTCCAGTACTTTCACTCACCGGACGAAACACAACAGCAACGAATGGCAAACTCTCGCGCTCTCTCTCTCTCTCTCTCTCTCTCTCACACACATCCGGTGTGTGTAATGAAAGGTCCTGTTTTCTGTGTATTAATAAAATGTATTATTTTTGAACAAGCGTTCTGTATTTGGAATAACAACAAGCCCTACATAATCGCCCACTCGTCTCAACGTAAGTACTTATTCAGAAAGTCTTTTATATTGGGGCGAAAAAAGAATGGGCACGAGAAATTGCAGAGCTCACAAAGAAGTAACGACATTTACAAAAAATACCTAGCTGTTGAAATGGTTGGAGCATTTCGGATAGCGTCGTTGTTGACAATGAATAAACTGACACAGTAACTGTAGATAGTGTTGATACATTAGCAACACGGATCGAATGGAGACACAATAGCGTTTATTGGAAGTGTACCTGACCCAGTCGGTCAGAGGATGCGGATTCAAGCGAAAAATGGCAGTTTGTTTACCAATTTTTCGAATTGTAATTTGTTCGAAACTAATTGTACTCTTTTTTACAAGCTTTTATTTAGCCTGCCCTGTAACAAATTTGTTTGGGTCAAATCTAGTAATTGTAATTTGACCCCCTTCCTGTTGACGGATAGAGCTGAAATTTTGGATGCATGTCTATTGATTGCAAAAGTTAAATAATGAAGATGTAATATGCTTAATGTTCTTTTATGTTCCATAAAAATGTAACACGCTTATATTTATAAAAAAAGGGTCTGTGATAAAAACGCAAAGATTTTTAAATTAAATTATTTTTAACTTTTAAGTTCTTTTTTAAAAAAAACCGCAAATGTTGAAAAACGAGCAGGATTTGAACCTGCACCCTTCTGACACACCGGGTCAGGTGCTGACATTGAATGGGCGCTTTTGGCTTTCAAAGTTAAAAAGTAAATAGTGTTGAATATTTTCGGCAGGCTGGTTAGAACCACTATAGCTCAATTGAGAGGTTCAAATCCTGCTCGTGGAATTTTTTTCAACATTTAAGTTTTTGTAATTTGTTCGCAACAAAATCTGCGTTAAAAATTGTATACTTAAACAAAACAAAATCATTATTATTATTATTTTTTAATAGTAATGTTGGCAAATGACTGCTCTGCTTTATGTAAAGCAGATTGCGAGTCCAGATGCGAGGACAACTAGTGGAGCAGGATTGTGGCTCACTAGCAGCCGTACTAACCTTGCCGACCCGCAAGTTACTTCTTCACAGTCACAGCTCATTTTAAGGACTCCATGTTTGAGGCAGGAGCACCTTTTTGTTCCCTCGATGTGCTCGATGTACGGAGTCAAGAAGGCGTAACTTATTAATACGCCTCTGAACATTTTACTTAGATTTATTAAATAATCGGCACGCAACTGTATACATGTCAAGAAGTGCGTAGGTAGGTAGTATTGTTTATCTTATAAATCAAAAATAAATACAAAATAAGTTTAATCAAAATTTTTGTTTAATTAACCGTTTTCTACGCGTCGTTACCGAAACCGTGTTTTTTAAAATATTTTTTGATAGTGGTGGAATCGACGAAGCTCTGAATTGCTTCCGTGTTTCATACCACGGTATGAATCGACGAAAGACCCGTAGGAACCCATAATGCTTTCAGTCATTATTCATTCATATTAACAATAATCACACTAATATTCTAAATGCGAAAGTTTGTATGTATGTGTGTATATTTGTTCCTTCTTCACGGATGGATGGATTTGGATGAAATTCGGCATACAGATAGTTCATAACCTGGATTAACACATAGGACAGTTTTTATTTCAATATTCCCACGGGAATCACACTATAAATATATTAAAAACTACAATTTATTTTCCAATACAAAATGATTTCTTTGTTTTGTTGTCATGGAAACCAAAGAGAATTTAATCACTTGATGGAAACTGTCAAAGCGGTACGAAGTCCGCCGGGTCCACTAGTAAATAATTAAAATTTCGTATTGACAATTGACATAGTCATGGTTTCACCTTGAAGAATTAATTAAAATTACAAACTACACGGTAAACTTAACCTGGTTGTTATTGCAAAGAAATCAATACATGCTATTGGTAATCTTACGTCTGTTTGCGTATGTTGTTTTGTGATGGAAAGTTCCTTCAATGATACGAAGGAAGGGCATTATCCAATACCTATTCCGTGACTGGGCTAACGAATCGATGGCGTATTAACTTTCATAGGAGCTCCAACTATCTGGGTGCCGCCAAGAGTGCGAGTTTCATTCGCCATTCGATCGCGTTAACGAAAACGTGAATTTGTATGGCAAAATTTTAACTCTACTCTTATGTGTCGCCAGGAGGCGCTACTTCAATGCCATACTAATTTTCGTTTTCGTAAACGTGATCGAATGAATACGGACAGTAAACAAAACTCACACTAGAATAGACACCCTGTGTGCTAAAATGTTTTCACGTGAAGGAAGGGCCAACAATTTCCCTAAATTGTCAAAACTGACAGTTGACAGATGATAATCATCATCAGCCTTAAACAGCAGCTGGGCATAGGCTGTAGCTTAATACATACCGCGCTTGAGCAACGCACACATAGACTAGGGTTGCCAACCATACTTTAAAATAACGTATCCTACGTTATTTTCCATCCCTATACTTTATTATTTTTAATAAAAATAAAGTATGAAAAATACTAATAATATTCCTGTTGACTTAATTTTTGAACTACTGAATGGTACTTAGAATCAGGTGAAGTGAAACGCAACGCCTAAACAAATAAATTTGGAAAATACTTTTTTTTCTTCAAATCCTTTTTTATACTAGTTAGTGATAGATTTACTTTAATTTCCTGAAAAATAGTTGGCAACCCTACTCTCTATTAAGTTAATTTGAAGAATAAAAAACACATTTCATTTGTTTTTATAACTTCAACTTATTTACAACGTTGTTTGTTATGAAAGTTAGAAACAACACGCCCGCTCCGCTCTGGACGCGGATTTTAGAAATTCAGAAACGAATAGAAAGTCAAGTTTGGGCTTTATAACCTCCAAGTCAGTTATAAAATAAGTTAATTCGAAGAATTAAAAAAAACACAATTCTTTTGTTTTTTTTAATAACTTCAACTTATTTACGACGACGTTGTTTGTTATGAAAGTTAGAAACAACACGGCCGCTCCGCTCTGGACGCGGACTTTAGAAATTCAGATTTAGAAACGAATAGAAAGTTCAGTTTGGGCTTTGTACACACACGCCTGCATATCACTACTATATACAAACTGTCAACAATTTCCTCAATAGTTTTTGAACTTTATGTCATAAGCATATGGTTGAATATTTATTCAAGAAATGCGACAGTTTTGGATAGTTTAATGTGCAAGCGTCTGTACATATCGGTCAGATGAAACTATATGAACTTGACTTTCTAAATTAATATATAAGAATCGGGATCCATCAGTGGTAGCTGAGTTCGTTTCCTGTAATATATATAGCTGTACCTATATAAATAAAAATGAATCACTGAAATGTATGTACGCGTATAACTTCCGATCGACCGCACAAAATTGGAAAATTCTTTTTTTGTGTTTTTTATTGACAGGACAAGGTTTGTGAAGAAAAAAAATAAAAGAAAAACAAAAGATATTTTTGTAATTCATATGAAAAGTGAGTTCGTGAGTGAATGTGACAGAATGACGCACAGTTCTTCAGCCAGCATCTGACAACTTCAAACGGACAATACGTCCTATGACATGGTACGTCATATCATAATATCAATCAAATAGAATTACCGCTTCTTTTGCAAAAGTAATATCGGTGTTTCGTGTGCAATGATCGTGTGTTTGAAAGTTTATCGTAGTGTTATATATTGTTATTGATTTTAAGAAAATGCCACATGTGAGGCGTCAAAATATCGGTATTTAAATAAAAATTAATTACTGAAAATACCAAAAACGACAATAATAATTTAATTTTCCAATACAAAATGTTCCACGATTTGTTTGTTTTGTTGTCATAGAAACTGTCTTAGTGATACGAAGCTCGCCGGGTCAGCTAGTATTGTATGTCATAGATCCCATTCATGTTCTAGCTAATTGCCTCAGACGGCATTTTCAGCTTCACGGCGAGAAACTTAAAAGGTTCCTCAAGCCGTGCGAAACGAATCACTGGATTCTGATCGGATCGCGGGGAGGTATAATCTATAATGTCTGTTGTGTACTGTAAATAAAAAAGTTATTTAGGATACTCCGCCATGATCTGCGCAGAAAATTTTAATTGTAAACACCAGTAGCAGCTATAAATTCAATGATGACGTCTCGGGCGGTAACACTGAAACCGGCATTAGAACTAAATGTCGATCCGTTGTTTACCTAAGCTGAATGTATTAATGAACTGAAGCGTTATGGGCACGTAACTATTGCGTGCAAGCCAGACTAGTGCCACATATAATAAGGAACCCACAAAAGGAAAGGTTAATAAATACCAATACCCCGCTTGAGTTAAACCCGTCATAGACTTAGCTATAATATATATATATATTAATACGTGAAGCAAAAACTTTGTACCCCTTTTTTACGAAAATTGCGCGGACGGAGGAGTATGAAACTTCGCACACTTATAGTTTATATAGAGAGAGAAGGTTATCCGAATGTTAATATTGTTTTTAAATTATGCATAAAAATACATTAAATTTTTTGACATTTGACACACACGCATATTACTCTTTTCAAAAATTTTAAAAATGGAAGAGGAGCGGCCGAAATCTGTCAATGCCCAATCCAAACTCACATTCTATCTTTTTAAATTTTTCATTAAGTAGGTACTTAGGATACAATCCGTGCGGCCTTAATAAAATTACGGTCGAATTTCGACAACTGGGCGATCACAGTATTGCTATGCTGTGCTATATATTATACTAGCGGCCCGCTCGCGACTTCGTTCGCTTGAGTGAACACCCGTATCCTATACAACCCTATGGCAGCGCAGCGCCAATTATATGCATGTTTTATATATAAAACATTCCTCTTGAATCACTCTATCTATTAAAAAACCGCATCCAAATCCGTTGCGTAGTTTTAAAGATCTAAGCATACATACATAGGAACAGACAGACAGCGGGAAGCGACTTTGTTTTATACTATATATAGGTAGTGATTATAGCAATCCACCACACACGGTACAGCCATACTATAATATATATTTTTGCCGACATTAAGTCCGCGGTCGTATAAAATGTGCACATAAATTTGACAGATAGTTTTTAAAACTACCAAGGAGGCTATAAGATGCATAGCATAAAAAATATAACGTTGAGTGAATTGCAACGACGTTACCAAGCTAACCTTCTGTGTGTGTGCATTGCCCAGTGCGCGTGTACCCGACTGTTTGGGCAAGTGGTATATGGGTAGATAACACATGTTCGCAGATAACCCGATGCGCTGTGTCGTCACTGTACGTGTCAGTACAGCAGTTGCATATGTAATGTAGTACCACCTTGCAAAATGTTGAATGAACACCGAAATTGTGAATAATTATTACGGTTGAATGTGGCCGTTACTTTGCAATTAGCTCTTAATGGACATTATGCAAATCTAGGCTTGTGTTGACACTTTTGCGTTGTTGCCATATCTACGTGATTTCGAAGCTTTGAAATTTGTAATAAAAGTCAAAACCCATCAAAATCTATAGGGATAATCCAGAAACACTTCATAAATTCTTTAAAAATTACAGTTTTCCGTACAAATTTTCTTCCCCTATTACACCTGGGAGGTTACCGAAAAATACTAAAACACATCATTCTTATTTTTATTGAAAAATCTAAAGATCGATTAAATTATTCATTTTTATTGTTGTTTCTTTAAAAATAACAATTTCCCCAAAAAACCTTCTTCCCTATTTTTACTAATTTAAAGGAAAATAAACGAAATTCCTGAGACAAGTCTTATTTATTTCTTTTCAATAAGCCAAATACCAATTTTCATGTAGTTATTTTGTTTAAAAACTGACGGACTTTCATACAAACTTTCACCCCCTATTTGACCCCCTTAGGGTATGATTTCCGTAAAATTCTATTTTAGTGGCTAGTTACGTCACTCAATTAAACTACAGTTCAAATTTCATCTTATTAACTTCAGCAGCTTCAGCTCGGCGATGATGAATCAGTCAGTCAGGACAAGTCATTAAATGTTATAGAAGATGGAGACAGAAGTAAACTTATTTTGTTTTGGGTTAAATTAATTTTTGGCGGCAATAAACAGCGAGTAACAATGTTTCGTTAGCGTCCTCTTATCATAGACAATACAATAATTTGGTGGGAAAGTCACAGACAATAATTTAATTAAAATTCCAAGGAGTTTTAATCAAAAATTATTTTGATTGTTGGTATGCAGCAGAAGTTGGCATAGCGAGCGGCTAGCGATGACATAGGACGATCGTGAAAGTTAGGCAACTTTTACAGTGGCGTGTTATGGCATGGGTAATTGGGTAGTCATAATGAAAAAATACATAATGACGTACCTAGTCATAATGAAAAAAAAAAACAATGTCTCGCCTTTCCGTGCGTTGATTGCCAGTCGGGTTTAGACACCCATGTTATACGTTTTTTGAGACGATCGCAAAGGTTAAGCTACCACGGGACGGGCGCGGTCGATGGCCTTACATTGTTAATAAAAGATGAACAAGTCTGTGAAGGTCTGATTGATTTAGATATTGCGCAAACGACGGAGTTTTGTCCGAATGCTTTGTTACTTTCAGTCCCTCGTGTGCGTTAGTCGACGAAGTTGTAAGCAATCTATTTTTAACGGACAAGAAAGTCCGCTGACGAAGTTTGCGTCGTCTGCGCAATCCCTTAGAATCAAGAGAAAGAGAAAGTATCGATGACTTACTTTCTTTCTACTCGCTTTTGAATTTGTTTTCAACTTTGTTCAAAGTTTTTAACGTAATCTATTTTTTGGTATATTAGCTTAATGATATTAATATATAATAGGTATATTTATTTTTTTTACCGTCAAGTACCTTACTCTTTATGGTAAAATAAAGAAAAAAAATATGTAAAAACTAATTAAAGAATTAATTAATTACCTACTTAGTATTTATTTAAATCCCAAAGGACGCGTAAGTTTTAATTGAATTTTGTCTCTAAAGGTATTCTAAAATTAACCACGAGGGTCGATGGCCGATGAATGCATTGGGATGCAAATGTCAGTCGGCGATAGCTATTATGGTTACAGATACTAAGGTATCATGTTTTAAAGGGCAGTTAGTTCGACGAAAATAACCATAAGCCATGAGCCATGAGCCGTAAGCCATGAGTTGCACGTGACATGGCTTAACATAGCACAGAATCTGCAGCCTCAGTTTACCACGAAGACGGGATATCGAAATTAATTTCGTCATTTTCATTCATAAGGTCGACAAAACATTTGGCCTTTATATTACTGACCGAACAAACAACTGACCAACATATATTTTGTCGATATAACCATTGACATTTATATCATTGGATCGAATGAACGTTTGGTCGAATAAACGATTGATGGAATGGACGTTTGTTCCAATAAACGTTTGGTAGGAAAAACTGTAAGCTTTTCTATCGCTTGTCGAATAGATTTAAAAGACGACCTCTTTGGTCGAGCGGTGGCAAACCGGACTGGGACCATAACGGCCGGACCCTAGGGTTTTAGGGTTTTGGAATTGACCCCCCCATAAGGAGTATTGTCGTCGATGAAATATATTGTAGATACTGGTACTAAAGTTTTATTACTACATGCCTGGACATATTTTAGATTATGTTTAGGGTAGAGCTTAGGATTGCATACTACGCATGTCGTGCCAACCTATTATAACTAACACGTCACTACAAAATATTTTTTTATAATTGTGTCTAAAAGCATTGTTTGTTACATTTGATTGTTTTGTCGGTTGTTCTTAATAAATAAAATAAAAATGTTATAAAATAAAACACTAACACCCGTTTGCACTAAACTTATAATCGTAAGTCTTTGCCTAACTACTACCCGGTCAAGTTAACTCGGCACCTGAGTGTAAAGGCCTGTTTTCACTTTGATTAGTGATTAGTGCAGGTGATGAGTGCAGGTGCTTAGTGATTAGGAGTAAACTCGTGTGGACAGCGATTGATTAGTGCGAGTGATTAGTAACCTGCGTAGTAAAGTGATTAGACGCGGGTTCTATTTTTTTGCTAGTGGACTGCGAGTAGCCTCGTCCCGCGCGCCCTCCCTTTCCCTTCACTCGCAGTCTGCCTGCACTGCTGCACTACACCATCACTACACACGTCTGGACAGCAGTGTTTAGTGTTTAGTGTTTAGTGTTTGGCGTCGGACGCTCGCTTGTGAATATACAACTGAATTTACTAAATACAGCCACTTGACAAAATTGGACACTTCTTGCACTACACACCTGCACTAAACACTCGCAATTACTAATCACCTGCACTCGCACTAATCAAAGTGAAAACAGGCCTTAAGCGACGTTTTCGAGCCAGGTAAGAGTTAACTTGACCGGGTAGTAGTTAAGCCAACACTAAGGCTCGGACTACATGCATCCGGAATCACACGGACCCGAAAAAACACGGCCCCGGATTCAATCCGTAGCCCAAACAAATATATGATTTTTTACAAAAACACAATGTTGAAAAAATTTCCACGAGCAGGGTTTGAACCTGCACCCTTCTGACATACCGGGTCAGGTGCTCTTCCAATTGAGCTATCGTGGTTCTAACCAGCCCGCCGAAATTATTCAACACTATTTACTTTGAAAGCCAAAGGCGCGCAAAAAATTTTTTCAATTGTGTTTTTGTAATTTGTTTGCAACAAAATTTGCGTTAAAAATTATATAAACATTTATAAATAGCTTGCCTACTTCTTAACTGATCTTTAGTATTTGTAAAAATATTATGATCGGATGTTAATGACGGTAGTTGTTAACATTGAATGGGCGCCTTTGGCTTTCAAAGTAAATAGTGTTGAATAATTTCGGCGGGCTGGTTAGAACCACGATAGCTCAATTGGAAGAGCACCTGACCCGGTATGTTAGAAGGGTGCAGGTTCAAACCCTGCTCGTGGAAATTTTTTCAACATTGTGTTTTTGTAATTTGTTCGCAACAAAATTTGCGTTAAAAATTATATAAATATTTATATGAATTTTTACTGCATCGACTACATGTGATCAGGGGTCTTCCGATCCCGATTTTTACCCGGAAGCAACCGGAACATGCTCCGGACGTCTCCGTGTACCTGATCCGTTATTTTTCGGCACGGGGGGCGGGGCCTATCAATATCGTATGAAGTTGTATGGAGCTGACCACACGAGAACGCGAGAAACGTTCGTTCCGGTCCGGTCCGGAGGAATCACGCGCCAGTCGATGACAGACGCTCAAAGCGGTCGGTCGCATCGCGTGCGCAAGCAAAACTGCAAAATGGTTGATTCTGAGCGCCTCATTATGGTGATTCAGAATTATCAATGTATCTGGAATACTTCAATACAAAACTACCACAATAAAAACTTGAAGGACATGTCGTGAAACAGCGTTTGTGATGATTTAATAGAGAACTGGGTTTTGCTAAGCATTGGTACCTAACTTCATTCATTGTACTCGTAGGTACGTAGTAGTAGTTTACTTTATTACGTAGGTGCCCAGGTTTCATTAGTGTCCTGTTCAGTTCTAGATATGATTGAGATTTTACCTAATTTTATAATTAATAATTTAGATTTAACCTGATTTTTGTATAAGACTTGTGGAATACACCTTCCGTTATGCGGTCTACGTGAAAAGGATGAAACCAATATTTTTTAACTTTCCTCTGTTTCCTTATCGGCCACAGCGGAGCATACAATTTCAACTAGAGTTAAACTTTCCATTGTCAACTGGACGACTATTCAGCGCAAGTGCTAGCGACCGACTGAGCAAATTTTTCTCCGGATTCAAAACGGAGCGCGTGTAGTCGATTACTTGCCGAATTTGGTTTTTTCCCGGGCCGGACCGATTCCGAATGCATGAAGTCCGAGCCTTAGACGACTCATAAGTTTAGTGCAAACGGGTGTTAGATATCTAACTATTAATCAACCTATGCGAAGCAAGACAAAATGATGATTAAATTAAAACCTGTTACATTAAAAGTTACAAGTAAATTTTCGGTGAGTTCTAGCAAGACATTAAGATAAGAATTCTTCCTACAATTAACATTTGGCATACAGTCAAGAATGTAATTTTATTATCACTGCAATTAAAATTACATAACTAAGGCGGCAAGTTTTGGAATGAAGCACTTAACAGATCTTTCTAGCTCGATTTTTAAATTTTCTAATCACTTTATCATGACGTCTGTCTGACAAGAACATCTTCCTGAAGAAGGCTGCGAAGGGTGTAGTCTACCAAAGTACGAGACGTACGGATGGAGAGATATGGTGGAGACTTTTAGCGGTATGCAATACGTTAAGTAGAGTTGGTAGAGTTTCATGCCTTTTATTCTCCACAGCTAAAAAAAGACGTCCTGAATGGGTAGTAGATAATGTTTGTCAGGCAAATGTTTGGATGATTCAAAAGCACTTTTTAAAATTTGAAAAAAAATGTCAGTTAAAAAACCCACGCCACGATAGCATAGTTGGCAGTGCACCTGACCCAGGGGTGGGGTGCGGGTTCGAATCCCGCTCGTGGATTAATTTCTGAACTACTGAATGATACTCAGACTCAGGTGAAGTGAAACGAAACGCAACGCTAATTTCTGAACGCGCTATAAAACAATAAAAAAGTATTAGATAAATAGTGCCAAGAGTACAAAGATAAATATATATAAAATATGTTTTTAAAAATTTAAATAAGTAAATAAATTTGGAAAATACTTTATTTTTTCTTCAAATCCTTTTTTTATACTAGTTAGTGATAGATTAAAAATAGTTGGCAACCCTACCACCTCTCACGGACACGGAGTCTAGCAACTGGTGCGCTCGGACTGTTCCGACCAGGGGCCTGACCGCCTAACCGATCGCTTTGAATTCGTGTGTTATTTATGACGTCATCTTGTCGTTTCGTGCCGCCTATGAAAGCAACATTGAAAGCTTTAGCCTTTAGCTTTGATATTGCTTTCATAGGCGGTGCGAGATGGCAAGATGACGTCATAAACAGTACGCGTATTTAAAGCGATCGGTTAGGGGGTCGGGGGGCTGTTCCGAGATGCGTGTCCGTGCAAGGGTGTGTCGTTCGAGCGCGGTATTTATGTGGTAGTGGGTAGTATTCTAGTGGCAAGATTGCAATCCTAAAAACAAGCCAAGTCAAACACCATTTTCTTTAAAAACAAGTTGTTTCTTACACCGGAATACCCTTGAAAACTTTTAATAACAATCTCCCGAATGATAACACGATTACAGTATAATAATATCTATTCAACTGCGATATCCGCCATATACATACAGGTGAAGCTTATCTTAAATTAATAACAATGGTATGAAGGAAGGTATTATAAAGCATAAGTGCGTCTCGTTACAATAACATTATTTCAGGTTTATTTAATTAACGATAACATTAAGAAGGCGCTCATTACAATTTATTACAAAGCATGCTCTAAAATTATTTTAATTAATGTAATTTACGTACTAATCTAGTTGAATCTGAAATTCTTTTAAAAAATATGGTATATGGTCAAGTCAAAAGGATACCTACTTCTTGAATTAGGTACTTTATAGCCTGACTGCAAAAAAAATTGTAATTAAAAAAATTTGAATTAAAGATCTCTGCCTATTAGACCGTATCACCATGACCGTGCTAGGAACGTATCAGGCACGAACAATAACATGACACAGACTACTATGCCCACTACTTGACGGATTTCCTTTCAAATGTAACAGAATAATATTGTAATTAGGTAGGTACTACTATTTTTAGGTTTCTCAAAAGATTTTGTTTAAAAATTATGCAGCGCCAACTAGTTACTAACTATGAAAAGTGTTACTTTGTTTAGTTTTCGACCTAAAAGTGGGTAAAGATGGAGCTATTTTCTGTTTTCTTTTAGTGTGACCTCGTTTTGACTTTCTGACGAAAATTTTAACTATGTTTAACAGAATTTAAGTTGGCAACACTGGGCGCGCTCCATGTCCCTTCGTGTCACTTGATTTTCGTGTCAATATGATCATCAATCATAAGCGGAAAAAAGGCGTCAAAGGAGTATCAACTTACCACCATAGCCGATAGGCTCATTCTCCTGCAGCTTGAACGTGAACGGGATGTGCACCCGCTGCATGAGTAGCCGCGGGGGCTGCATGGCGCGGCTCCACGCGTCCTCCCGACCCTCGCCCACAATACCGATCACTTCCATGTTCCTGTGGACAATAAGCAGTGTGTCGACAGCAAGTTCCAGTGAATAAAATGTCTTAGAAAACACGCCTACGTACGAAAGTCAAGCGCTTAAACGTTTTGTTAACCTACTATGATAGGGTATTTTCCAATATTTTTGGACGCTGTAAGGGAGAAAAGAGCTTGACACTACTTGCTGAGTTTCTTGCCAGTTCTTCTCAGTACAAGGAATCGGAGCCCAGAGTAGATTTACGAACCGATGGCATAGTGACATTCATAAGAGCTACTTGTAGCCTAAACTGAATAAATGATTTTGAATTTTTGAACTTTGTTTCCTCAAAAATATTTTACCTGCAGTAATTTCAGTCACAGAAGAGATAAAAGTACAGACGCCTGCACATCACCTATCCAAAACCAGTTCGCCACTTACCATCATAGGTATGAAATGAAGGTTCGAGAGCTTCCCGATGTAGAAGAAACAAAGGCCGATAGTTAAGTAGGTATTGAAGTTAAGAAGATAGCTATAGGATAGTTATTTGACAGATGTCTGACGTGATGAGAATGAAAGTTGAAGGCTATGTGGGAAAAGGATGATCGAATAAAAGATGGACAGATTGATGCAAGCTGATAGGGCAACGAAAGGAGTCAACGAATGGAGAGAACGTTTGCGCCGGCCGGCGGCGCCCGCCGTCCCCAAATAAGATTAGGAACAGGGCAAGCAAACGACGATGCGAATGATGATGACGTAGGTATGATAGAATTTTTTTACAACTAAATACCTACCTGTCTTATATTTATAAAATTTGTTATTGATTAGCTTATTTTAAGCAATCAATCGTAGGAAACACCTTAAGGCGTCATCGTAGTTTTTAGAGACGCTCTTGTCACACCGCCCGGCGCCGCCGCCATAAGTGTGTGTGACCCCGAGACCTTAAGATAACTCAAGAGGTATTAGGTATCTAACTAGGTAGGTAGGTACCTATCCAGAGAGCGGAGTGCGAGTTTTATTTAATGACGTTAACGAAATCCAGAATTTGTATGGCATTGAATTATCGCCTTCTGCAGCGCTATTCTCTTGATCTCGCTTATAACTTGCAAACTAATTTCAACCAAATAAAGTCTACATTCGTTTGCAAGTTATGAGCGAGTTCAATGTCGAGTCGAGGTCGACGCTGTTTTGCTTAGAGAATAGCACTGCAGGGTACCTACCTAGTGCGAGTTTCATTTGCCATTCGATCACGTTAACGATAGCGAGAGTTTGTATGGCAAAATGTTAACTCTTCTCGGATGTCGCAAAGAGGTGCTGCTTCAATGCCAAACTGATTTTCGTAAACGTAGACGTGATTAATACGGATAGTAAACAAAAATCACACTAGGCTAGGCACCCAGGGTACGCCCCGATCCGATCCGAACCCTTCGGAGAATCTAGTAGGGCACGGGGACACGCACTTTAAAGTGTGTGATGCCGTACCCTCTAGAAAACCTCCCCAAAGGCGATTTGTTTCGCACGGCTTGAGGTACCCTTTACGTACCTCGCCGCCCCCAAAAAAGCCCGGTGACGCTGAAAATGCTGAAAATTTGAGGCAATCAGCAATCTCTCTCAAAAAAAAACCCAGGGTAGGTACCTATTGCGAGTTTCATTCGCCATTCGATCACGTTAACGAAGACTGAAAGTAGTATGGAAGCAGCGCCGCCTGGTGAAAAATGAGGAGAGTTAAAATTTTGCCAGACAAATTCTCGTTGTTAACGTAATCAAATGAATACAGACAGTATACAAAACTCACTGCACCAATTCTACCTTTTGATAGCACTTAGTATTTCTTCTGTGAAATTGATATCAACAGTCCATCACCTTTTACTTATTTCTGCCATCAAGAAGAAACAAAAGATATTTTTTTAAAGCCTTAGCTTATTTACCCAAAGTTCCAGATTCAAGATTCTTTACAACCAACTCAACACTTTAAAAGTCTATGTTGGACGACCTTGAACAGTCATCATGAGCATTAACATACACTTTTGACTAGTTTGACTCTTATACCATTGTAATAAGAGTAAAACTGTATATCTCTATATATTGGTATTATGGTAACCGGCAATAAACTCAGCAAGGGTTTTTTTGTTCATTTTCTTTTACAGCATCAGAATATTGGAAACATTAGCCATTACAAGGCTATTTTTCTCACGAAAAAAACACAAGTAGACATATAGGTTTGCTTTCATCTCTATGTCTATACCCTTGTGCTAAAATCACAAGGTGCCAGAGTTAATAAATTACAGAAAATTAACATTTGTGTGAGGTTTACTGTCTTTTAATAACCCTATTAAACTTGGTAATGAAATTGTCTCGAAACTGGTTTCCTTTCAATTGCCTTGACTTTCAATTGAAAAATTTAGGTAGGTAAAAGTTTTCTTTACAAATGCAAAAGTTGTAAACACTTTCTAAAAACTTTTACTTCTTGTGTTTCAATTTAACAGATCATCAATAGAAACATTACATAATTTTTATAAGTTTCTCTTATTAAAACAGGAACATGCATTAAAAGATGAATTTTAAGAGAAAAGCAAGTTTTATGTCTGTCTTATAGGTTAACACCACCATAACAGTATATCTACAAACACTCTTTGAAAAAAACATGTGCATGTACTTAACAAATAAAAAAAAACCAGTTTATGGAAATTACCATTCTTCAAGGAGTGGTTCACATAGTTAGAAGTCACCCTATTGTTTTAAAGCATATAATTTCAATGTTAACATAAAATTTACTGCGTCTCAGACCTGCAAGCCTTGTATTGCAGCTTCAGTATTATTATCAGCATTGATGCTCTTCCTACTAAATATTAGTTATTTTGTGGCCAAATATCAATACTAAATAGCCATAATATAATAAAAACTTTCTTTTCTTCTAATCTATTTAATGTCTAATGATTTATGCAATAACAATTAAAAAGTAATAATTATAAAAATCAATTATGAAGTAGGTACTTAATATTCTCATTTTGTATTAATTAAACAATGTGTCAATTTAACAAGCTATTTACATGGACACTTTATTTCATATTTTGTTGTTATCTATGTGTATAATGAATTATCTTCTAAGATGAGAATGTTTTTGAATAGTTATGTTTTATTTGAGGCCAGATAAATAAAGATAAATTATAATGCAATGTACCCTATGATATGCTTTAGGCACAGATACTGACAGTAGAAACAATGTACTAACAGAATGATAAGAGCAGCAAAGGAAAACTAGATTTTGGAAGGCAAGAACAGAGACAATAATTGGAAAAACTTGAGGTCTTCAATGAAAGCAATCGGACACACAAAACCAAATACAAAAAACTAAAGAATCATTAATGATCATTAAAGATCTTTAATTTGTAACATACTAGATCTAGAAAAAATATTTTCTTAATATATGATCAAAAGATTGCTCTTGTGTAAGTGCATAGGTATAATATTTTGGTGAGAAGAAAGTATACCTTTATCTCAATCTTCTCTAAATTAAATTTTCCATCATGTTTCTGCCAGCTATGGAAATACAAGGAAGATTTAAGCTTTAAAATTTAATTAACAATATGACACTACTAATGCTTGCTCATGTTGGTATTGAATAAATGACTGACAACTTAATTCCAAAGAATAATTAAAGTACCTTTATATTATAACAAAATCACCACATCTAATAAGCTCTTATTTATTATTACTGATTGTGATTACTGATTATAAATGTTTTCATTCTTCTGCTTTATTCTTTAGCAGGTTCTAATTAAAGCAGCACTTTTCTTGATCTAGCGGGTTAATCACTCAGGATCAAAACAAAACAATCATAACATTCTAAACTATATAATAAATAGATTTATTAATTAAAAACTGATTGTTTTGAATATTTTGTCAGGCTACAGTCAGTGACTTGCTTAGAAATTTAAATAAATAAAAGTTAAATGACATTTTTCGCTTTGTGTTTTTTGGAGTGTTTACCATAAGTCAGCTACTTTCTTTTTTAGTTTTAGAACCAAGTTAAAAATGTGTTTTTTTTATTCTGAAATACTCTCACTTTGTCAGTATCAGTTCAAGTTCAGTATCAGTATACTTAGCTACATCTGATATAGTGATAAGTGACGATAAGCTCGGAAATGAATCCATCTACTGAGGAGCTGGCTATCTATCTACTACGAAGTATGGGCCGCAAAAAGAATGTTGTGGTAATAACATTATTTAGTTACAAGACTGTATAAGCATAAAGTGTAAGTTACCTTAGAAGAATGACCAGCATTGCAAACAGAGCGACCAAAGCCCCGATCATAATAAAAATATTCGGCAGGTCTGCCAGTGTCAATCCGGTCGACCCCATTTTCACTGCACTTCACTATCACAAAACAACAACTGAAAACATTAATGAACAACGGTAAAGGTGACCTCAACGAGCATCAGTCAGCTCACGCACTTTATAATAAAATTTTATTTCAAGGCACCAAGACCTTGCCAAATCTTGATCTAATTCGCATTGTCAAAGAAAGTTCACCTTCGTACGAAATTCACCGGCAATGTTGCGTAATGGTTTGTTAAAATAATTATTTACACGCGATTCTAATATGTTATCGAACGACAATATCGATGTTTTCTTTCCATAATAAAAACAACGATTGATCAAAAATGCAAACAAAACGAGCACTGCATACACAAGCATTTGACAGAATGACAATGACAAACAAACCGAACCGAACCGACCGACCGAGCCGATTACTACCGAACGAACGAACCGCCCCGCCGCCATAGCCAGCCACCCACCATTCAGCCGCACCGCAGCGCGCGCGGGGCTAGCAGCGAGCGACAGAAAAAAATTAAGAACGAATGACGAGCAACCGATTGACAAACTGAGTGAACGTTAAGCTACGTTCCGTTTCATGCATTTGTTTTTAGTTAGAATCGCATTGAAATACAATATTATCTTTTAGGTTTCGTGCAGTCATTTACCACACAAACCTATGTAGTCATTATAGGCAGGTGTTTATTTAGTACGTATTTTAGTATCCAAAGTAACAAAATTAAAATGAATAAGACTTATTAAACTCTTTCGTTACTAAAATTATTGTAAATAATCACGATATTGAAGTTATATGAAGTTATAGGAGGAAGGAAATGGAGAAATTATTAGAACCGAGTTTTTTTTTATAATTGGCTTATCCTAGTTTTATTGGAAGTGTAAGTTGTAAGGAACTTTCGTACCTACTTTCTTTTTTTTTTATTACCGGTTCGATGCCCATCTGTCACGGCAATTTTACGGCTGACTGACTACTATTGCTTATAGCCAAATTTCGCCTAGTTCATAAAACTAGTGGTCGCCCAGTGGTCGAAATCGACTGTAATTTTGTTATGGCTGCACGGATTGTATTTTATGCAATGTAAAATTAAAAAAGATAGAATGTGAGTTTGGATTGGCATTTGACAGATTTCGGCCGCTCTCCTCTTGCATTTTTGAAATTTTTAAAAGAGTATAGCGTGTGTCAAAAACATATGCGTGTGTGTCAAATACATGGTAGTGTGAGTAATGATTATTTTATTGATTTATCTAAGGATTTAATGTATTTTTATGCATAATTAAAAAAAAGAAATTGATAACCTTCTTTATAATACTAGGTATAAGTGTGCGAAAGGAGATGTTCTTTTTTTTGGGCCCTTATTTTATTACAGTTTTGAAGTGATGCTTTTCTGATAGATCTGCCTTCTGAGATGATGTTTCTAAAAAGAAAAAATATATAAAAAGGCCCCAACATAATTTTTTTCATAAAGCTTTTCTTATTATTTTTGGGTTCTAATGAAAGTTTTAAGTGTTTATTATATTATTGCTGAACTTATTTATACATTCTAAAATGTATTTTAAGGTTTCAATGCAATTTCCTGAAAATGAAACCATGCGGTTGCTGGCTGTAATGGATAGTACCATTGCATTACTAGTTTAAAAAATAAGATTTGACATCTGACAGTGACATTTCACTTCACGAAGTTGTCAAGACAGGGGGGTTCTTGGCGGGAAAGTGAAGAGTCATGTCTGCTGGTTTTGTTTTATTTTCTAAAATTTGTGTTATGTGAAATAATGGTGGATTATTAACCGTTTAGTGTTCGTGAGTGTGCATGAGTGTTGGCAAATGAAACAAAACAGTGCAACGGCAGTTTTCAAATTCTCTCAAGAATTCCGCGTGAGGACTTAGTAAAGCCCCACATCTTTACTAAGATACTCGAGGGGTTGGGGGGTATATCATTCTCACTTCTCATTTCTATTATCATTCATCATCATCCTATATAGTTTATTATATATAGTCTTACTAATGAATTTAAGAAACTAATGACATGGCAGCATGGTCTATGACCTTAGCCGGTTCCTCAGGGAACAAAATAAACTTAAATAAAAAAAAAAAGTTGTCAAGACA
This sequence comes from Eudonia lacustrata, assembly GCA_947562085.1. Classification (NCBI taxonomy): domain Eukaryota; kingdom Metazoa; phylum Arthropoda; class Insecta; order Lepidoptera; family Crambidae; genus Eudonia; species Eudonia lacustrata. The sequence continues at coordinate 18,935,642 of OX387326.1, read as the reverse complement.
TTAGAATAGCGAAGTTGCCTAGGTAGAAAAAGTTTAGGGTTGCTATTTTATAAATTTTTATTATCTGACCTTTTTTATTATTTATTACAATGTTTGGGTATTTTATTAATACATGAAAAGATTTCTTATTTTGTACTCTTTTCATAAAATATATTTTCATCACTGTAAGAATTAGGGGGCCCAGCCTCCATACAACATCTCCCATACTCCTCCGTCCGCGCAATTTTCGTAAAAAAGGGGTACAAAGTTTTTGCTTGACGTATTTATATACAAGACCTACCTATAAGTAAAATAATCTACTTTTGGGAGTTTTAAGTGGTTATACACCCTCCCTTCAGGGGTTCGTTAGGGGGGAGAGTCCTTTATGATGACATGACCATATCTGATAAAACTGTATGTCTTGTTATTTTATCAATCGAAGGTATAACAATAATTTGGTACTTATTTCTTTAATTCTTCGTCGTAATTTTTTTTTGCATTCTTGGCTTGCTCTTGGTCTCATTCTATTCCCTAGGGCTAAGAAGAGGCCGACGATGGAACAGCTTGCCCAGAAATAGCCTATTCACTCGGGCTTTAGAGACTTTAGGGTTATACGCACTCGGGAACACAGACGCCCGCCGCCGGGTAGGGAATCTGTAGTGAGTCTGACTAAAATTGGCCATTTTTCAACGCAAATTACTGGTGAAAGCAATAGATAGACCAAGAGTTAACTTGAATGACAATTCAGCTATAACGTTTTGATTGACTCTGTAAATTGATAAGTTTGTTGAACCAACATCTGCAACTGATCTGTGTTTTGCAATTTATTGCAATACCTGATTATAGTTATATATATTTATTATATAATTTTACGCAAATTTTGTTGCGAACAAATTACAATTTGAAAAAGACCAAGTGTTGAAAAAATTCCACGAGCGGGATTCGAACCCGCACCCCATGACATGACATCTATTTTTTTCAAATAGAAGAAGAAAGAATACCTACCTGCATTTATTTTCGAAATAAAAAAAATGTATAAAGACTCTCATACATAAGAGTAGACACCAGTGCCGAAGGGTGGATATCTAAAGAAGGGAAGCCGCAATATAAATAATGTGCAATCCAAAAACCTAGCACCAAAAACCATATCATTCAAAATAAAAATAGAAACAAAGGCTCATCCATTAACCATTACTAAACATTGTATATTAAATGGATGAATGAATATAGCTCATTAGGAAATGATATTTATCTGTATGAAGTATCATCACCAGCTCATATATGTCCCCACTGCTGGGGCACGAGCCTTCCCTATGGATAGATAGGGAGGACGGGCCATAAACCACCACGCGGGCCTAGTGCGGATTGGTGGTTGTTAACGACTGCTAATGCAGCTGGGACCAACGGCTTTACGTTTCCGAAGCACGGAGGAGCTCGAGATAATAAATTTTTGGTCAACCAACCGATGACCCGGCCTTTGCGTAAGTTACTTAACCTCAGCACTCGCAGACCGGGCGCAGTGCAGCATGAAGTATAATTTTCTTAGGGAAAGCCGATGGGAATCGGGTTATATGGTGTCTTCGCCACTGGTAGACACATACATAAGCTCTGCAGTGTAAAAATCGCTTCCGTAGCATGTTCATTGCACTTAGATATTATCTATTATATTTTTCTAACCCATAATCATTCAATGGTAATCCACTGCAAAGCCAATAAAATAGCTACCCTTCCACTTAGTTTTATTTAGATTTTCATATACAAGAGTGTGTACAAACCGCTAGCCTACATTTTCCCTACCACCACGGTTGTCATGTATACAGGCCGTCGCAAACTGTAAACACAGCGACGATCGATACCACCAGTGACTTGAACCAGAAGCTACGCAGCCTTCGATAGAGCAGCAACTCCGCAAAACGCAAAACAAAGTAAAAACAACTTTAATTAGTGCACATTAATCGTGACAATTGAATTGGATGTATTAGCAAATGCGTGAAGCATCTGTGTAATAGCGGATGAGTGGCGTTTGTGACGTTGGTTTATTGTGTACATCGGCTCCAAGCTGTGGAACAACGTGGCGTCCTGCATGGAGAAATGGTTCGGCGATAAGCGGCTCTGGTTATTTGGCAACAACCTGCCGCTGCTACCGCGAAGGTAATTCTTCTTTTTGTGCCAGCGACAACATTAAATTCTTCTTAACCACACAGTGACTCTCCCTGTGGTGTTATCCATAGAGAAGTCTCGTTCCCCAGCAATGGGGATATAAATGGACTGGTGATGAAAGCTGCTATGTCAGCAGCCCTCTGGTCAGCTGCGACCAATGCAGCAGGAAGTAGGGCACAAGCACAAGTGACAGATGAGCATTCGTCTGCGGGGAGGCTCCACAATCGCATTAATTTCAGTCTGTAAGAAACCTCTTTGTTGGATTCTCTTTAAATTCAATGAAATCTATATAAATAAAAATGAATCGCTAAATGTGTTGCTAATCGCAAAACTCGAGAACGGCTGAACCGATTTGGCTGATTTCTTTTTTGTTGTGTTTGATGAGGTCTGAGGAAGGTTGTTATAAAGAGAAAAACGTAAAAAACACGAGGAAAATAGTAAAAACAACTATTTTTTTTCCCATACAAACCATTCCTTACAGGACCGATTTAAAAAATTCTTCTTACCATCTACTTCTATCTATTCTTTCTTACCATTAGAATGCTACATTTGCGCTGAGTTATATATATTAGGGCTATTTAAAAAAAAAAGTCCACCCGTGCGAAGCAGGGACGGGCCGCTAGTATAGAATAAAAATAAATAACTTATAATACTGTCCCACTGCTGGGCAAAGGCTTCCATCATTAAAATCAAGTCATCGCTACAATTGATGGGTAATGATTTAATCACCACGCTTGCCAAATGCGGCTTCGTAATTCGTAAACCAGCTCGGGTTTGGATCGAAAATTCCGCAACACCTTTGGCTGACCTAGGAATTGAAGCTTCGGGTATCGGGCCGAGCGTTCTGCCACTCGGCCACAGAGGCGTTGGAATTTAATTAAATTTAAATTAATAATAAATCTGGCTTTTGGCTATTCGAAAGGTTTATTTTTCTTTATTTCATGATAGTTGTTGTACATTTATTTACTAGCGGCCGCTCGCGGTTTCACCGGCGTGGTTCCAGTTCCCGTGGATATATCGAGATAAAAAGTATCCTATGTTTCAATCCAGGTTATAAACTATCTGTATGCCGAATTTCATCCAAATCCATCCATCCGTTGCAGCGTGACGTAGCAACAAATATACACACATACATACACACAAACTTTCGCATTTATAATATTAGTGTGATTTTCTTCTTCTATCTTACGGGTTGCCGTACAGTATCTTCATCTCACCTGATGTTAAGTGATGATAAGGCTGAATGTGGAAGCGCACTTCACCCGGGATCCTCAACTACTGAGCTACTGCTGTCTTATCTCTAGCTGCCGAAACACAACAATAAATAAATAAATGTTTCCCACACTCACACCAATTATCTAGCTCCAAGAAAAGCTTCTTTATGAAACTCGAGAAATGGTTAACTAGACAACGGATAAACAAACTTATTATACATAAATAGAAAGAAAGAAAGAAAGAAATACATACTTATTATACATAGGAAACACCCAGACCCGAAACAATTTAGAAAAACAGGTAGGTATTTCTAAATTGATCCGACCGGGGTTCAAACCCGGGACCTCAGAGACGGCGACACCATGAAAACCGGTTTGCAAGCCAGGAGCCAAGGAGGTCGTCAACAATGCTGCAGGCATTGATGTTATGGCGACATATTTAGGTAAGATGGTGGTTGCTAGACAAGCGGATTAACAAGCTCCTACCACCAACCAAACCGAGCACAACATGTACACCCCCCCGGAGGCGGTTAAAACCAAAATTGTAATTAGCATTAAACCATTACACCTACCTGTCTATTTCGGCCGCCAAACACCATTGTTTCACATTACTTTGCTCTGGATTGTAGGGTACTAGATCCTGCAATTAGGTATAGGGCATAGAAACCCAGCCGATTATCCCGGTTTCTGTAGTAAGCTGGCAATCGTTAACACCTACCTACCCGTATTGGGTAAAGTGTGGCGTTATCTCCCCTCGTGCTATTATATTCCCTTTGGAAACCCCCTGATGGTGTTTCAATCACATGGCTTGAACCTATAAGTTTATAGACGCCCCTAAAAGAGAGCGGTGATGCTGAAAAGGCCATCTCGGGCCATTAGCAAACTCTCCAAAAAAATGAACACTTATGGAAGGCCGGAGCCCAACAGTGGAGCGCTTAAAGCCGATGACGAATGGCGGTAGCCAAAGTAACATTAAGAAAACGATAGCGAAGTTCGAAAAGAGTAAAATGTATGGGATTGACATAAGCCGCGCTAAATCACGTCGTCAATCTTATGTCAATCCCATACATTTTATTCTTTTCGAACTGATGGCTCATTAAAATAAAATTATCCTCGATCGATATTGACTTGTTATTAAGATTATGTTAAGTCATAGTTTAGTTTCGTTCCATAAATAGCTTCTTCGTAGTGGTGTACTACGAGTATGCTACGACCACAGACCATATAGCTACGACCTACGATAAAATTAAGGCTTTGTCAAAAAGCTGGCGTGGAGTGGCGGAGTTCGACGCATATTAGTTTCTAGATTAGATTATATATATAATATAAACACTTATATATATATAAACACTTATTATGTACCATTAATACATCTCAGGAACTCGATAGCGCAGTGGATAACGCGCCCGGTCTGCAAGTGCTGAGGTTAAGCAACTGTCGCAAGGCCGGTCATCGGATGGGTGACCAAAAATTTATTATCTCGAGCTCCTCCGTGCTTCGGAAGGCACGTAAAGCCGTTGGTCCCGGCTGCATTAGCAGTCGTTAACAACCACCAATCCGCACTGGGCCCGCGTGGTGGTTTATGGCCCGTTCCCCCTATCCATCCATAGGGAAGGCTCGTGCCCCAGCAGTGGGGACATAAATGAACTGGTGATAATATAATGTGATAATAATAAAATGTGTATGAAGTGTCGTATTTCAACACAGACCGTATTTCAAAAAGTATTTAAGCAAAGCACTGGAATTCTATTATAATCCAACACCGGGTATACGAAAATGTAAAGCGTGGCGTGTTCTGTGTTTTTCACACATTTATACTATCTTATATCGTCTCTACATCTTCATGCTCGTGTCTTATTAAACTTAAGGGCTCGATGTTGACATTTGAACAATGAGGAAATGTCAGAATCCGGGCTAGTACACGATTCTAAACTTTTGAAATATCAATCAATCGTGGCCCGATACCTTATAACAAATTAACCAACCAACCTTATAACCAACGATATACGTATAACCAACAGTGTGTATGACAACTGGCAATCACGCTAACAAGCGCCAGCGTTTGACTAAAGAAACTTTTAGAAACTGCACAAACGCACATCTTTATTATAATATTATAAAGCTGAAGAGTTTGTTTGTTTGAACGCGCTAATCTCAGGAACTACTGGTTGGAATTGAAAAATTCTTTTTGTGATAGATAGTCTATTTATCGAGGAAGGCTTTAGGCTATATAACATCACGCTGCAACCAATAGGAGCGAAGCATCAGTGAAAAATGTTGCAAAAACGGGAACAAGAGCCTAAAAAATTAAAAATGCTGCCGAAAGTCACTATTTCACGCGGACGAAGTCGCGAGCACAGCTAGTATTCAATAAATTCATTGAACACTAATAAGTACAACGTGTAACTGAAAGGTGTGGTAAAAATGAAAAGATCCACAGTGTATCCGATCTAGATCTTGTACAGTCGGCGGCAGATCAACCTACCCAAATCTGTCAAATTTCTCCAATGAATATTTATCCTTATAACCAAACAATAAAGTTCAAAATTGATTGTAGAAATTTGACAGTCTTGGGTAGGTTGATCTGCCGCCGTGTGTATGTCTTGTTACTAAAACCCAAGTATTAACTTCGAGCTGGCGCGTATTTTGGCCAACGCCTAGTTTGGTCATCCAAAGAGGCAACGCCGCTAGCGTCCTGGGCACTCTCCCGCTTGGCAGCGATTTGGAGTCCCTTTTTTATTTGTAAAAATTATGTGTACTATATATATATATTTTTTAACTTCTTTTAATTATAATGATTGTTTATAAAATTTACTTGTAAATAAGTTAGCCAATCTTAATTATTATATTTGTAATGCAATTGTAAATTAAATATTTATATTAGTGGAGTCATGCGCGTCAGGTGCGCTTAAGCAAGCTGCAGTGATCATAAATGTAAACACAGATGTTACTAAGCCACTAGGGCTGTGACTTGTTTAATTTGATGTAAAAAGTTAATAATTACGTCTTAGTAAAGAGTTACTAAGACGCACTCAGAGGCGTGCAAGATCTACATCGGATACATTTTGTTTCATTTTTACATGTTGTATAAACCGGAATGCTGTTTTAATACCAATTTGGGTGCCCGCGTCAACTCCGGCCTGACACAATCTCCTAGGAAACCATATGTTCTCCCGGATAAAAAGTGCTTATTAATCCAGAATATATGTGCTTGTACTAAATCTCATCAAAATCAACAAACAACCAAACGTTAACAGTAATTTACAATTACAATTCACATTTACAGTAATTTGTGGTTGACATTATCGTGGCAAAGTTGATATTTTACGAGGCAAAAAGGGCTCCAAAATTATGAGTATTATAGGTATGAGTTATGAGTATTGTTAACTTAAATCACTAACTTGAAGGTCATGGAAGCAAACGACTCTGGTAGGTATTACATAAATTGAATCGCAGAAATAGATTTGATTAAAAAAATGATGAAGAGAGTAAAAATATTTTTATAATTCTTGAACCTTCACACAGACCTCTTCAAACATAATAAAAACATAAGGTCGATCAGAAAATAGATAGCATTATGGACTCGCATAGGTAATAATAGGCCTGAAACAAATCTTACTAATATTATAAATGCCAAAGTATGTGTGTATGTATGTTCGTATATTTGTTGCTTCTTCACGCTGCAACGGATCGATGGATTTGGATGTAATTCGGCATACAGATAGTTTATAACCTAGAATAACACATAGGATACTTTTTATCCAGATATTCCCACGGGAACGGGAACCACGCGGGTGAAACCGCGAGCGGCCGCTGGTTATATAATATAGTAAAGTAAAGTCACTAACCTATAACTGTCCCACTGTTGGGCAAGGCCTCCATCATTGAACACAATTCATCGCTACAAAGATGGGTAATGGCTTAACCACTACGCTTGCCAAATGCGGGTTGGTGATCACAAACCCCAAAAAAAAAATCGAAAAATCCGAGATACACTTTGCCTGACCTGGAAATTGAACCCGGAACCGACGGATATCGCCACTCGGTGCGAGGCGAGGAGGAGGATTTAATAGTAATAGAGTATTAATATTTTAATCACAAATTATCATTTTCACATAGGTACGCAAGAAGTGATACAAATCTTCTTGCATCGACAATTTCTTCTTCAGAATTTTCAATCAACACCTTGACAATTATTACGTCAATCTCATGTTCAACTAAAAGCAAGATTGTATACGTTTTTGGTTATGTTTATTATATAAAATGAAATTGCATTAACTTCGTCAGTGCATTCGCTCGCAAAATGAAAGAATGCTCAAGCTGACGAATATAACTTACAACAGTTTAGAGTTTAGTTTGTAATTTATGGGCAAAATCAGGCTGGTGAATTTGTAACGATGAGAGGGGAAATTAATAGAGCTGTAACTTCACCTGAGGTGGTACCGGAGAGGTTGGTTTACATTTTCGTTTTTTTTAACCTTCTGAATGGCCAGAAAAGAGTAGGTACGGTCCGTCCGACTGATGTAAGCTTAATAAAGCTTGTAACATTAGGTAGATAGGTCAGTCATTACCCGTGGACCCGGTGGGTCGACCCATTATCGTAGGTCCAACTTATGGAAAGAAGCAACAGAAGCGTTAGTTTTATGCTGTATCTAGTTAGTATTCTACTGGATCTCATTCTTCGGACCGGTACACAAACTTAGATAGGACACAAGTGAACCAAAGCACAATGTAGGACAGGCAAAAGAATCTGTGAGAGTCATTCAAATGAGTTTCTCATGGTCATTGTCATGTTCCCGAGGAGAACGGAACGGTCTTTTTGTGAATAACCGAACTCTTTCGACGCCACCACATACCCAGATATGCCCAGATGATACATGCACCCAGACCCATGCACCCAGACAGCTTACTCGTTAGCGATGAGTACGAATAGCCGTTCCACATTGCGCTTTACCAGGTACACTTCGTATAAGACTGTTTGATGGACCAATCTCTTAACGTGGAAAAGCCTTAAACTAGCTGTAGGAGATTGGAAAAAGCTCTCTTCATGTAGTATAGTGTGTATTTTTTTCATAGGCCTAAGCTCTTCAGTCAGATGATTTAGGCTCATGAAAAAAATATGATGAACGCTTTTGCCGACAGGTCGCGCGCGAGTAGCCGCGCGATGGAACGTTACGAGAAGCTGGCGAAGCTGGGCGAGGGCTCCTACGGGCTCGTGTATAAATGCCGAAACCGGGACACCGGCGAGATCGTCGCCGTCAAGAAGTTCGTGGAGAACGAGGACGACCCCCTCATCAGGAAGATCGCGCTGAGGGAGATACGCATGCTGAAGGTCGACATCATTGGTCTTTACATAAACATTTCACTGCAGGCTACACCAGGCCAAGGTCAGGGTCCCACGTTGGCATTTCGGAGATCTGGGATGGTCAGTGTTAACGACAGGTAAGTGTAATCTCAACGGCATTGCTACTTTACTGGCTTTCAGTCTGATTTTTGAAGTGCTTAAGACCGAGAGAAGTTCTTGGAGAACAAGGACAGCCCGCTCAATAGGAAGATCGCACTGATGGAGATACGCTTGCTGAAAGTCTACATCATTTATTAATTGCATAGCCTACAACTCATTTAGCCCGACCAGGCGTTTGTGTGTAGTTGTAAATCAAACTCTAAAATTATCACTTTAGGGTCCATCTATATGTATGTATATAATACCTACTCATAGAGGGTATTAACACCCTGTCGGGCTAAGTGGGTTAAACAATCGAGAGATAGGAGCGCAGGGTGCTTGGAGCACCTTTTATTTGCCATTCAGGGTTAGGTATATTATATAATATATATTAGACAACATCACATACATTATTCTGATCCCAAGGTAAGTAGCTAAAGCACTAATTTTATGGAAAACAGAAACAACGACGGTACCACAACCACCCAGACCCGACACAATATAGAAAAGTTCATTTTCGACATTGACCCGACCGGGAATCGAACGTGGAACCTCAGAGTTAGCGCCGCCCAAAGTCTGGCGTGCAAGCCACTCGGCTACGGAGGTCGTCAAGTCAAGGTCGTCGGAGATCATCAGGGTATTCATTGGATCAGGCTATCCAGCTCAGCAGTGGAATTTGGAACACATCAACAAAGAAACATGCAGAGATCGGGTCATAACCCGCTACAATCTGGTTGAAGTATTATCATCATCATCATCAGATTCTCAGCCATAACTTGGGTACTACCGGTTGCCCGTTGCGGGTTGGTGGGTGCTAACGGGTGCCATCTTACGGCAACAACTGGGACCAACGGCTTCAACTAATATTTTGCTAAGCACCGAGAAGTTAAAGACGTTTTGGTTTGGTCACCCATCTCCGACTTAAGTAGGTACTTGGAATTGCGAAAGTTGCTAGCACCCCGAGAAAGTCGAAAGGAGACTGATAGATAATTCATAAAAAGCTTCTAATTAAATTTTGGTAATCAAAACAACTTGGTGAAATCGATATATCTATACGCGTCTATTTTTATCGATTGATAAAATGTTGTGATAATAATTCACCCTATTTACGACGTAACGTAATTTTACCACATCCATCACAGCGATAAAAATCTCATATAACATAGGTAGTGAGCTATGTGTTTTTTATCGCTGCCTACCAAAACTCTATAAAGGTAGGTACCTATTATATTTATAATCTGTTGGCACATAAATGAAACAAACATAACATATTTTTATATTTATTTTTTATATTTCATAGTAAAAAGTAAATAATAGTGTTGTATAATTTCTTATGTTAACATTGAATGGGCGCCTTTGGCTTTCAAAGTAAATAGTGTTGAATAATTTCGGCGGGCTGGTTAGAACCACGATAGCTCAATTGGGAGAGCACCTGACCCGGTATGTCAGAAAGGCGCAGGTTCAAATCCTGCTCGTGGAAATTTTTTCAACATTTGAATTTTTTAATTTGTTCGCAACAAAATTATATAAACAAAACAAAAACATTTTATAACATATTTGTTTGGAACTAAACACAGGAAATAACGTTGTGTTAGAATGGAATGAACATATATCTTCTTTCCCCCACAGTTACATTACTTATTCCGACATCGAGATAAAGTGTAGTACCTATACGGTAATGGTTGCAGGCATGGCATTTTTCAGAACGGGAGCCAAAGACCCCTTTGCATGCGATCTAATGGCCGCTGTACACATTAGGCCTATGTAGTGGGCCAGCTGGTTGGTTTTTTTTTTTAGAGAGATTGCTGATTGCCTCAAACGGCATTTTCAGCGTCACCGGGCTTAGCTGGTTGGGCCAAAGTTGCTATCTATCATAACTTTTATTTTATTTTTTATTATTTAAAAATCATTACTTAGAAGCAGTGTGACAAAAACCAATATTGAATTGTCCGCACACTGGCAAAACTGGGTGCCTATTGCCATTCTGTGCTATTGCGAGTTTCATTCGCCATTTGATAATATTCGATACGAAAACTCTCTTCGTTTTTCACCGACGACCGGTACCTGTACCTGGTACCTGGTACCTGTACCATACAAATTTTCATTTTCGTTAACGTGATCGAACAGCGAATGAAACTTGCACTAGGCAATGACATGAACCACAGAATAACTATAATCTTGAACACAATTAACACTGCTTGCCAAAGCGCAAGATGTGGATCTTGTGCGCACGAGACTGTCACTATTCGGTTGGGCAGTGTTTGTTATTAACTACTAAAATACGCCATGTATCCAATCCGATCCCAACACTCGTATCTAGTAAGGGAAGGCAAGGAAAGAAGGCTCGCGTGATGCCATCCCTTCTAGAAACCCTCTGTAGATGTTTCTATCACATTGCTTGAGGAAAAAGCACCTAAGCCTAGGTAAGGCCTATATCAAGCTTTCAAAAAAGCACCTTGGTTGGTCCAATATGTACAGCGCGCCTAAGGCAGGCAACTTGGCCCAACCAGGGGATTTGGGAATACATTAAAATTAAACGGCCACACTCGAAGCATTATTATGCCTAACATGAAACGTTTATTCAAATCGCTCGCATGCAGCAATCCCGCATAGCATCTGCAAGCATTAATTTGTCATTAATCGTTGTGAATTCCAGTTATTCTTATAGTTCCGTTAAAAGTAAGCCGTATGTACTTACAAGAATAGTTAAAAATTTCCTTAATGACAGGCATTGCTATTCCCAGCAGTGGACTGGACTTACCTATCGTCACCTAAAATTATATGGGACCGCTGGATGATTTGTGTACTGAACTTCAAAGGCCGGCAACGCATCTGCGATTTCGCTAGTTTTGCGGGTGTCCATGGGCAGCGCGGCGATGATGGCTTCCCATCAGATGACCCGCCTGCTTGTTTGCCTCCTTCTAATATAAAAAAAAGAACTGAACTCCAAACTTCAGTATGAAAATGACACTAAATGATGATCATGATTGCTATATTGTTGATCATAAGGTTGAAATTGAAATGGACTGAACACGTGTGAAAGTGCACAGCCGAATGTGTCCTGAAAAGGTAGGCAAAATTTGGCTACGCTCTGGATATGTGTAGGCTTGATTTCTTCCTACGCCGACGTCGGTTCCTGACATCGGTCGAGCGTACGAATATACTATTACACTAGTTCTATGAAGCCCGCACTGCAACGCTGTCGTCGGTGGCAGATGATTTTTCATCACAAGTTTCAACTGACATTCTAAAATAATTGAAGAATTTTTCCTCGTCCATATACGTAGCATTGAAAATAGAGTAGAAAATTTACCATAATAGTGCTCTTTGAGCAACAAGTGGGTGAATGTGATAACTTTTTCTATTACGTCTCCTTCGCTTACGTAAATTGCAGCACCTAAAACAATTAATAAATGGGTTCATTAATAAAAATCACAATTTAATTAAGCACACGACTGTTACGTACAGCGATCGGTTTCGAGTTCGGGGCTTTCTGTGTTCATACGCGACCGATGACGGTATACGCGCCGCCGACGCCTCGGTCACCGCTTTATTTTACTTACTTTACTAACAAAACACGAAAGATTCTTAAGTTCTTTGTTGTCTCGGATACTTTAGGGTTAAAAGTTACTTTGTGCATTTCGGTACGTTAATGCAATCATACTCGGGCTAATTAAAACACGCGATGCCGTCCGCCTGGATTTAGTAGCAAAAAGACTACGACCATTCCCTGTATCGCGTTACCGAATGCAACCAAATAGGTGATATTAATTGAAATGAAACTACTTAATTTTACGGATCTACTCGCGTTTATTTTACACATTAGTTTCAATTAATGTTTATCCAGACGTTTCGAACCCTTTGCAGGGTCCGTGGTCACAGGGAGACTGAGGTGTTGGTCGTCTCATAATTAGTTGGTAGCTTGTATAAATATCCTCATTTTAATTTAATCACGTGCGTTTCGTTTTACACAGAAAGAGCTTACAGTATCTTTTGGTCTGGCAGTATGGTGTTGGGGCCTCTATTTCGTATACGCCAGTTTAACAATAACCATTATATAATTATTATCGGATACCTACTGTGCTTAATGAAAATGACAGTTGTAATTATGAGAATATACTTACCTTTATACATATTGTACTACATTACCTTTATCTGTCTGCAGGCTTACCTAATATGATAATAATCGTAAGAAATAATGACCATTATTGACAGCTTTGAAATAGTTATTTGTTATACAAGAGTGCAAAATTGCTTTTTAACCGCGTGCTCAATTTTGATGACCGAGCAAGCGAAGGATTCTAAAATTGAATCACGAGCGCAGCGAGTGATTCAAAAATTAGAATCCTGAGCGTTAGCGAGGGAATCAAAAGAGCACGAGGTGAAAAATCTTTGCACTCGAGTGCAACACGTAATTTTTCATCCCACCTCAGCGAGGAAATGACTAAATGCAAAAAAAAAACATTTACAATCACAAGATACTTTTATTTCAGTTTAGGTATTAACTACTACATTATGATAGGTAAGTATTTCTATCATACTTAATAGTTGTACCGATTCATCGGATTGCCTTGATTTTTTTGGTTGATGAGCAGATGAGGCTCTTTTTAAAAATGCCACTAATTTAGGATAGGTGTTAATATGTATGTCTTTTTTTATATTTATTGTTGCGTTTAGCATTAAACGTACGTACTCCATAGAGTGCTTGCTTTCTTGGCCTCGAATAATTCAATAAAATATGCCAGCAAAACGTTTTCTGAGAAAGTTTTGGCTCCTTGCTCACCATGTGTTAAACATATCGTACTGTTTCAAATACGTCTTGTGTGATTGTTCAGGGAGAAAGCTCATTTGCGCATTATTAACAGTTTCAGTCAATTCTGTTGGCGTCAAATAAACTTCCTCGTCGCTACAATCACTCATTTTAGGTTTTTCACTTGTTTTCAAGTTTCATATTTATATCCTAAGGTTTTAACAATATGACTTGAAAAGAAAGTGGCGCGCGAAAAAGCAAATTAAAAAAAAATTACACCAAGAAGGTTTCGAGTCTGAGTTTTTAACAAATTAAAAAAGGTTGTATGATAAATACGGCACCATGGAGGTAGAAGTAAATAGGTCTAATGATGTTTTGTTTTGAATTCACAAACTTAGTGCACACGATGTTCTAAATTCAATTTACTTTATCCTCTAGCGGATAAAAACGGCTTTTGCACTCAGATATAGAAGAGCAAAATTACTCTTTCCGAGATGGGGGGATGAAAAAGAACATTATTTACCTTGAGCGCCTACGCAACTTTAATGGACAAAAAAAGCATGTTAGCCACTAAATTCATCAACGATGACAACTGATAATAAGTACATATACTAATTTCAATAAAAAATCTGATACTATGAAACTTTTGCGCCGGGCCTGGGTGTTTTTTGGCCATTCTCCTTTGTCAGAAAAATTGCATGTACCTACAGACAGAGCCTACAGATTTATATAGTAGTAGGTACATAATATATAGATATAGATAATATGTGCGCATGGCGCTGGACAAATAACTTATAAAATCGAAAACATATATTGAAATCGTTCGAGAATATTCATTGTCAAAAATAAGTTACCAGTGACTTTGAATAAGAGAAAAAGGAGCTCTCGCGTAATTAATAGCGTCTTAATTGGTCACCGGTTCAAAAATCGCCCCTCTGTGTACCTAGTCACACTAATATTATAAACTAGCGGCCGCTCGCGGTTTCACCCGCGTGGTTCCCGTTCCCGTGGGAATATCGGGATAAAAACTTTCCTTTGTGTTAATCCAGGATATAAACTGTTCAGGTTGGTTGCTAAGCGACGTAAAAGATTTATCTCGATGTGACATTTGTGCAATTTTATGGTGAAATACATTTTCTTTTAATTTTACCAATTTTTTATTAAACACCTTACCGAGGACAATGGAGCCAGGTCCTCAACAAGTGGCGACCAGTTCAGTGATAGAATCTGCCAAGAAGCAGCGGTCAGTTCGGCGACGCACATTAACAATTATAGTGAACAAAGTTCAAACATTTTTAGAAAATGTTGACGCCGCCGAAGAATCAAAGGTAAAAAGTTTACTTAATAGCCTTACAACTGCAGGGCTAGCATTGCAACAAAGTGACGAGCAATTACAGGAAATTTTGTCGAAAGCCGTTATTTCGGAAGAACAGATGATCGACGTTTTAGACCTGGAAAATTGCGTAGAACGTCAGCTAGAGTGCCAGCAGTTAGCGTGCGAGTTAGGAAAAATAATGAAAGTACCAATCAATAGCTCAAATAGTGCAAGAACTGCAGAACAGTCGAAACGTAAGTTTAGTTTGCCTTTTATCGAATTACGACAGTTTGACGGTCGAGTAGAAAATTGGCTGGGATTCTGGGGCCAATTCCGGAAAATTCACGACGATAGGACAATTGATGATGACGACAAGTTTCAGTACTTGATCAGGGCCACGGAACCAGGAACAGCAGCACGCGATCTCGTCGAGAGTTTTCCACCAAGTGGAGCTAATTACCTCAACGCTATTGAGCAACTAAAGGCGCGTTTTGCGAAAGATGAGCTTATTATACAAACTTATGTTAGGAAGTTGCTTGATTTGGTATTCCAGCAAAGGCACAACAACATGGAAGGCTCAGATTTGTGTGCTCTTTATGACAAGTTAAATACACAGTTAAGGGCACTTGAGTCAATGGGTGTTACTACAGAGAGTAATGTTGCAATTCTTTACCCATTAGTTGAATCGGCGTTACCCGAGAGCTTATTACGTATATGGGAACGTTCTACTAAACTGCCGAAAAAAGATTATTTGAGTCAATTGATGGATTTTTTGAAACTCGAGGTAGATTGTGAGGAGAAAGTTCAACTTGCTAAAAACAGTTTCAACAGTACTTTGAAGCCACGTGAGCCTACGGCTGCGTGTGCTGCAACAACTCAAGAGCGAAGACAGCCATTGAAACGTGTCACTTATGAGCAAAAGCAAGATGACAGACATTGCATATGGTGTGATAAGAGTACCCATAGTAGTTCAGAATGCATACGAACGAAAAGTATGAGTTTAGAAGAGAAAAAAGAATTTCTGAAACAAAAGAAAGCGTGCCTCATTTGCTTGAAAATAGGTCATTTTGCTAACAAATGTAGATTTTATCCAAAATGTTTAAACTGCATGAAAAGACATACCTACGTCATGTGTCCAGAGATGGATGAAGTATGTAGTAAGCAGTCATCGTTACCGTCAACGTCAAAGGTTATGTCCAACGTGTCGAATGGTGATGACGGACTGCGCAGACAAGATGGAAAAGGTGTAAATAATTTTGATATGCACTCTCATGTTTTGTTATCACAAAAAAATAATAATGTTACTTTATTACAGACGCTAATGGTAAATTTAGTTCATAACAACACAATTGTTAAGGTACGAGCATTATTTGACAGAGGTAAATGCTAATTTACAAAAAATAAAATGGCATTTGATAGCACCTGCTAGTCCGTGGTGGGGAGGATGGTGGGAGCGCATGATTCGCATGGTTAAGGAACTACACCGCCGCATACTTGGTCAGGCTTCAGTTTCACTCTTAGATTTTCAAACGTTGTTGTATTCTTTAGAATTAGAGTTAAGTAAGTAAGAAATGTGTATTGTTATGTTTTTAATTAATTTGAGTTTCTTAAGTTCTTTTATTTGTGTTAATTTTGCATTTTTGTGTGGTTCGGAGGATGTTCAGGTTGGTTGCTAAGCGACGTAAAAGATTTGTTATCTCGATGTGACATTTGTGCAATTTTATGGTGAAATACATTTTCTTTTAATTTTACCAATTTTTTATTAAACACCTTACGGAGGACAATGGAGCCAGGTCCTCAACATAAACTATCTGTATGCCGAATTTCATCCAAATCCATTCAGTAGTTTTTACGTGAAAAGTAACAAACATCCACCCATACTTACAAACTTTCGCGTTTATAATATTAGTAGGATGCGAAAGTTTGTGTGTATGTTCGTATATCTGTTGCTTCTTCACGCTGCAACGGATGGATGGAATTGGATGAAATTCGGCATACAGATAGTTTATAACTTGGATTAAAACATAGGAACTTTTCTCCCGATTTTCCCACGGGAACGGGAACCACGCGGGTGAAACCGAGAGCGGCCGCTAGCCTTCATATATCATCGACGCTAAAACTAAACACTGTAAATTTGACTTTTCGTACTCTGAGATGGCTGTGCAAATATTTTACAGACAAACCAATTAGTGTGTATCCTAATCGAATTCAATTATTTAACAACAAATTATTTAAGGAAACTTGAGGGTCATCGTTCCAATGTTTCAAGATACTTTGATATTTTTCCTAAATGTTGTTTGTTTTTGATACCTTGGTGTTGAATTTGTTTTTTTTAAATGTTTTTTCTTTTTACATACCTATTATGGTAACTAGTTGAATTAACTTGATTCTGAATATGTTAGTTCAAATGACAATAAATTCTTTGAGAATCGCTGGAGGTTAGCATTAGCATCGCTTCTCTAATATTATTCCCGATCCGATCCGAACCCCTCGGAGAATCTAGTAGGGCCCGGGGACACGCACTAGTGCGTGATGCCGTTCCCTCTAGAAAACTTCTGACGGTGATTCGTTTCACACGGCTTGAGAAACCCTTTAAGTTTTTTACCGCCCCCAAAAAAGCCGCTGAAAATGCCCAGTGAAAATAAGCAAGCTCTCTCAAAACAAAATCCAAATTTATTAACATTTGTTGTAAAACTTTGAGAATGAGCAATCTAATGTGATGAATTATTAGGGAAGTTCGAAGCTAGTTATTAATAGATAAGGAAAGTCCTAATGAATCATGAGATCGCGACATAATTCCTAGCAAATATACTTAAAAGTAGTTTCGCACTTCCCCGAAATTTTATATTTTGAATATTTTAATTGTTTAAGATACTAGGTAGGAAAAGAATCCATGTATCCTCAATGGAAGTCTGAGAAATTGAATCAATTGAGCTTGCGTTTGAAATACCAATAACTTACCCGCTTACAGTTATTGCTATTACTGTCAACATTTACATATGATCTAGCTTAGATTATTTATACTCGTATAATTTAAGTGATCTAGTAAGTACCTATATAGAAGTAGTGGATTTTGTTAAATAAAAATAAATGAATAAATGAATATGAAACTATTTTTGATCGTGTACGATGTTTCATTGTTTTGCTGACGTACACTGTGCCTACGTTGACGTCATGTCAAGTGCGAGTTTCATTCGCCAATCGTTAACGCTAACGTAAACGGGAACTTGTATGGCAAAATTTTTACTCTTCTCGTATGTCGCCAGGAGGCGCTGCTTCAAGAAGAGTTAAATATCTAAGTAATTTAGCAAAAGTTTAGTTAAGATCGTTTACGCCGCACACTAGCGCCGCCAACGAAAAAAAAACATATCTAGTAATTAGAGATACAAAATCAAATTATGCTCAACAAACTATCTGAATGAAGTAATTTAGCATTTTTACGTCACCTAATGAACACCTCACATGTTATGTTATGTTATAGTAACGCCTTATTTAACTAAACCATATACTTCATTCAAATAGTTTGTTGAGCATAATTTGATTTTCTATCTCTAATTACTAGATATGTTTTTTTTTCCATTAGTGGCGCTAGTGTGCGGCGTAAACGCTCTTAAATAAGTACTCTCTACGTATTGACATTTTTGTCCGAAAAACACCGGAACATACTACCTAATACAAATACTGCTTAACAGCAGAAAAACATATCATGACCAATTTTTGACCACCCACCACCAATCCAATAGATTCTGGGCAGAATCTTTTTAATATTTTGTCTGATGTTTCCACGTTGCTCCACAGAACCTGAAGCACCCGAATCTGGTGAACCTAATCGAGGTGTTCCGCCGCAAGCGCAAGCTGCACCTAGTGTTCGAGTACTGCGACCACACCGTGCTGCACGAGCTGGAGAAATACCCTGCTGTGAGTACCATAACACTTCTAGCTGGAGAAATACCTGTAAGTACCGCTCCTCCTAGCTGGAGAAATACCCTACGGTAAGTACCGTCTAGCTGGAGAAATACTCTGCGGTAAGTACCGCTCCTCCTAGCTGGAGAAATACCCTACGGTAAGTACCGCTCCTCCTAGCTGGAGAAACACACCGCTGTGAGTACCACGCCACCACTACGGGTTAACCTAAAGGCAAAAAGGCATATGCCCTTAGGCCCCGCGTCGTTTAGGGCATGCGATCAGGGGTAAAAAAAGGTTTTTATTGCAAAGCCTAGGAGATAATTGCCCCGAAACATGCAATGCCTAGGAGCATTTATATGACTTAACCCGGAAACGTCCGGAGATATACGCCGCTGTGAGTACCGCGCCACTCCTTGCCGGAGAAATACCCTACTGTTAGTACCATAATACTTTTAGCTGAAGAAATGGGTTGTATGTAATACAATGACGACCTCCGTAGCAGAGTGGCTTGCACGCCGGATTTTGGGCGGCGCTAACTCTGAGAACGACGTTTCGATATTGTGTCGGGTCTGGGTGGTTGAGGTACCGTTGGCGCCCCCACTAAACGTGCGCTGCGTGCTGTCAGGGACATTCTGGCTCGGCACGATGAAATCGACCTATTTGCCGATAGATTGGGACACCTATGTAAAATGAGTTTCGAAAATTTTAAATGAAATGTGTATTTAATACTAAAAAACGCAAAATTGTTTTTATTGATATATTTTGTATATTTGATGTTTTGACGTTAATTCTTTCGAAATATTTTTGTTTGTATAATTTTGATTAACTATTAATTTATAATTTGACCTTTTGTGACATTTCTAATATTGACTTTGAATTGAATTTTTGTTTATGTTATTTTGACGATATGATTGTATTGATTAACATATTTTTATGATCTAAGAACTTCAAGTTTAATTTCATTTCAGATTGACAATAATATATTGTAATTCTATTCATTTTTAATGTTATATTATGATCGTTAATCTTTTAAGCGCGTTGAATATAAAATCTGTTTTTATGATCTTTTAGAGAGCTTTTAAGATTTTTGTATGAATAAATAAACATGCCACAAAATAAAGAGATCCCAGAAAGCAAGCTTAATACATACCGCGCTCAAGCAATGCAAACATAGATCTTCTCACGGAACCGGAATCTCGGACCACATTTAACCACCGATCCGATCCGAACCCTTCGGAGAATCTAGTGGGGCACGGGGACACGCAATGTGCGTGATGCCGTGGTGCGTATCCTCTAGAAAACCTCCGGAGGTGATTCGTTTCACACGGCTTGAGGAACCCTTTAAGCTTCTCGCCGCCCCCAAACAAGCCCGGCGAAGCTTAAAATGCCGTATGAGGCAATCAGCAATCTACACTTTTAAACTTTCGCGTTCCATATTTAACAAAAATTTAAACGGGAATTAACGCAAACTAATTAGTAAAAAGGTATCATACCCATATATAAGGTCGGGTATAAAGAAGGTATGATACCTTTTTACTAATTAGCTTGCGTTAATTCCTGTTTAAATTTTTGTTTAATTATGACACGCCAAAGATTAAAAGTGCAATCTCTCCAAAAAAAAAACTTTTAACCAATCCGATCGTAGCTGTTGCGAGATCCGTGTCCGTAATAGGTTGTCTATGGTGTGTTATGGTTGTCTATGTGCGTTTGTATGAAGCTTGCCTTCCTGAGTCTCCTTACTGTGTGCGTAGACTAAGCATCAGTCATATCGTGTAAACACGGAGTTTTTAGTTTGGAACTTGTTGTTGGCATATTTTTTTGGTAGGTAGGTATCTTTCTTTCCGTAACCTCTATTCCATTATCTACGAAAAGGTCACATTAACGCGAACGCAACTCATACTGCCGTACTCAGAGACGTCAATTAAGTTTTAATGACAATTAAGGATCTTGCTGTCACTTTCTTATGTAAGTATAGTGCTAAATAGAGAAAGAATGACATTGAATTGTCATTAAATCTTAATTGACGTCTCTGCTGAGTACGGCAGTTAGTAATTTAAGTAGTAATATAAAATAAAATAAAAGTAAATAGCCTATACTGTCCCACAGTTGGGCAAAGGCCTCCATCATTGAAATCAAGTCATTACTACAATTAATGGGTTAAGGCTTAATCACCACGCTTGCCAAATGCGGGTTGGTGATAGTGTTGTAAAAAACTCGAGTTTCAGAGTCTTTATTTTAGGACTCGGCTCTCATTACAAGACTCGACTCGTAAAGGCAGAGACTCCACTGCTCAACGTTTTACGAGTCTTATCTACTTTCCGAACAAACTCGAGTTCTATACTAGTGCTCGAGTCTATTGTGTGCTCGAGTCGGTTCCTGTAACGAGTCACGCTCGAGTCGAAGTTCCTATTGAGCGATTTTTCTTGAGTGTCTTCACTTACTGAGCAGTACTAAAGTGTGATGTGGAGTGGTAATATGGTGTGTATGCAGTATGATGGATGACATACATTAATGTGGTGTGGTGTAGTGTACTAAGGTGTTATACGATGTTCTCTACAGCAAAAGTACCTAAACATGTAAACAAACTTAAATAAAAGAACTTAATTACGAAAGTATAGTTTATAGTTAGAAAGACTGCTCACTTGGAACGCTTGTTGCCGGAATACTAAAAATATAATATACATAATGTCCCTGTTGATTATAATCTATTACTTTTTGAGGAACTCAAACTCAAGAAACTCCACTCAATACAAGACGTCAACAAATGGCACAGGAATTTGCCAAAATGTTATCAGAATTGGACGATAACTACGCAGAGAGGCTGTGGACACAAGTAAAATCGACTGTCTTTATACAAAACTATTAGGGAGTTTAAAAATTCTTTTAATTTAATTTCTACAATATGCTCTGTATCATTTCATAGAAAATAAATGTTTTTGATTATATTGCATTTAATTTTATATTTAATTCACACACTCAAAGCACAACAGCTGTACTCTTAATTATGTCCATAGGTATTTCATTTTTATATATAATAAAGTAACTATAAATATCGAAAGATATGTACACATTTTTTTTTAATGTTGCTAAAAAAGTTGTTAAATGCTGCTTGTATCAATCGACATTTTGTTGAGTTGAACTTACTTCGAGTCTAGACTTTGAACTCGACTTTCGTTAAAAACTCAAGTTAAGTGTATGACTTCGAGTTTTTTTTAAGAGTCGAGTCACAAGTCGAGACTTGTGCTCGACTCGACTCTGAACTTACAAGTTTTTAGCATATCGAACCCTGTTAAATTGAGTTGAGTTCTAAAAATGGACTCGAAGACTCGAGTTTTCTTCAACACTAGTTGGTGATCACAAACACGGGCTGTACATCGGTCTTATTAGGTCAGCTGGTTCTAAAAGCTTTTCAAATAAAAGAACAACATTGGATATTATCTATCATACGGATACCTTTGCGTATAGTTCTGAGCACGCAAACCGTACACAAAATCATTCTTTTCTACCGACACACGACAAACAGCAATATTTCCAACTCAAATAACTACTCAGAGCGGTAGTACCGCGCTGAGTAGTTATTTGAGCTTGGCTTATAAATTCCGAAGGTTTTTTTTATACCCTATGGCTATGGCACTGTTTATTTTTCGCCAATGTTCACCGCTCGTTATATTAACCCGTCGCGTGCTAACGCTCTACGTATTTACGTGTTGAAGGTTGGCCGTGACCCTGCGGGTTGAGGGTTAACCGTGGTGCCGGCGGGCGGCGGCGGCGAATAGTTTGGGGTTAGGTTCCCAACTTCTTCAATCGATCGACTTAATTGTATTATGCTTTATGCTGTTTTTTGTTCGTTACCACACGCTAAGTGGGGTGATTGGTTCAAATTGGTGCTACAAAGTTAAATGTCTGTTTGTGAACCATTAGTATACCTACCTAGTTAGATGTAAAAACAAGTCTAGTGTAATTAGTTATTTCCGCGACATTTACCTACATCGTCATCATTGTCGCAGTCATCACCAGCTCGTTTTATGTCCCCACTGCTGGGGCACGAGGGGCCTTCCCTATGGATGGATAGGGGGAACGGGCCATAAACCACCACGCGGGCCCAGTGCGGATTGGTGTTTGTTAACGACTGCTAATGCAGCTGGGACCAACGGCTTTATGTGCCTTTTGAAGCAGAGAGGAGCTCGAGATGATCAATTTTTGGTCAACCATCCGATGACCGGCCTTTGCGAAAGTTGCTTAACATAGCAATCGAAAACCGGGCATCGAGCTCCTCATCTTCATCATAAGTCTATGGAATAGAAGTCCCACTGCTGGTTCCCGAGCCCAGCTTTTGGGCTCTACCACACGCTTATAGGATGATTTGTTAAAAATGTCTGTTGTGAAACATCAAAATTAGTTTGATGTGAAGTCATGCTAAGTACTCTAATTTCCTATTTCCTTGCAATTCACACCGCTGCCACCATCATCTTTATCATAAGTCATAATAATCTCAGGTTTTTCAATATGAACAATACTTAGCACTTGTCAAGATCGGCCCACTCTTTGGCCCAATGGGGGTCTAAGATAAAGATAGATAAACTTTATTGTACCTACAACAAAAATAAAACATTTGACAAAAAAACTACATAAAAAATACTCTTACAAAGGGCGATCTTATCACTAAGAGTGATCTCTTCCAGACAACCTTTGGATGGACAAAAAAATATTTGATTTTGAAGTGGGCTTGTCGTCGCGTTCGGTGCATTATAAATGATTATAGTATAACTAACGCAGCAATAAATAATAATAAATACTTAATATACTTTTGATACAAACCAGTTATAATTATAAGTACATATAAAAATGCATAATATAAAAGCATATTACAGTGACGATGGTTTTCGGGACAAGTAATGATCCTTCAGTAGCCTCTTAAAAGTTGCTAAGATAAATGATGAGAAATGCTAAAGCTTAGGGTTTTAGCATTTCTGATTGTTACAGGCAATGCATTCCAAAATCGAGCAGCCAGTACAGTAAAAGTTTATCGTAGAATTTTGTGGAATAGATTGGTATCTCAAGCGTCATATTATTCGACGACCTTATGATCGTGAATTCGTGAGTGTGAGTCGCACATGAATTGGAATCGGTTCTTAAGAGGAGAGAGGGATTTGTCTTATGCCACTAGTAAGTGTAGAAAGTAGTAATAATATATAGTAGTATAGTAGTATATAGTATAAATATTTAATTATAATACCTATTTTTGATGTAAGGAATTTGATATTATTGTTCTCAATGTGTTGTTTGTGCACCAAATAAAAATTTTCTTATTCTTATTCTTATTCTTAATCAGTTAGCCTATATCACAAAATAAGAAGACCCGGACACGCAATCTCGGACCATCTCAAACCAGTCCAAGCGCAACTGCTGCGAGATTCCGTATCCGTAAGAGGTTGTCATCCTATGGGTTTCACCAGAATACCAGCGCTGCAGCGGCTTGTATGTCGTTGCAGCACAAGCTGAGGTTGGGACCTAATTAGGTCCACGTTGCACACGTTTGCACGTTATCTAATTTAACTTTTAATTTTATTTGTTTTCATTTGTTTTCACCTTATCTTTTTATTTATTTATTTCACAACCATAATTCACAATGGACCCCGCAGGGGCACGAAAATTAAGTAGAAGAGAGGAAGCGCTTTTAGTTATTATAATAGAGTATTTTAATATATATAATATATATAATAATTTACTTTAACTTATCATTAAGATATTCATCTATATCAGTTTCTTTACTTTATTTAAAAATATATTGTCGTTTTTTCCTTCTATCCATTGCTTTGGAAGCTTGTTTTTTATTTTTATTGATTGAATTGATTGAATTGTGTTTGATGAGTTTAGTTTAAGCCGGGTAGTTGGCAGTATTAATTTATTTTTATTTCGTAATGAATATTTTTTTTCTCTCATGTGTATCTTCTGTGTTATATAAAATTGGTGCTTGTGGTCAATAAATGTTTGTTTCTGTTTCTATGTTGTGCGTTACTCGAAGGATAAAATATGTATGAAAAGTAGACAAAATCAACGTTTCGTAGTCCCCTGATTCCTCCTCCGAAACTGGACCGATTTAATTACTTTTTTCATTAAAAATTAAAGAGAGGCTTTGGCTGTGTCCGTATGTTTTGCTTTTATACAGTTTGTCCAGGGATGTAGTAATAAAACTTTAGGAGCAGTATCTGCAATATATTTCATCGACGAAAATACCCCTTATGGGGGGTCAATTCCAAAACCCCACAAAACTGCAGAGACTATTGGTTTTATTTTACCAAAACTCGCTTAACTCATAAAATTAACGGCGGTTTGAGTTCTACGTCGTGCAGGAGCTCGATTTTGGTGTTTTTTTAAAGGCAAAGGTGTAGGCTAGCTAGTGCAATAAAAACACGCTATCAAACAACTCCTTTTTTTAATTGCCGAAAGGAGAAAGTATTTTTTTTACAGTTTTTGTGCGCATTCGGGCACTTTATCAAAAAATAGTACTAAAACGAGACCATTGACATACCTTTTTTTTATAATCACTTAATAGTATTTGAGTTACATAAAAAATTGATGCAGCAATCACTATTCTCGGTCTAATAGTTTAAGAGCTATTGTTGTTTAAAAAGACCCCTTTGTCGCGAGTGCACGTGCAGGTAAGCGATCCTCGTCTTTTGTTGCGTTGTGTGAGCAGATACGGATTTTTTTTAGGGAGTTAGAAAGAGACAACTATTCTGTCAATTGAATGTATTTATGTATTTTATTATTATTTTTATTTTTTTATTTTATTTTTATTTTATTTTATTTATTTATTTTTGTATTTTTTTGGTATTTTCGTCGATGAAATATATTGCAGATACTGCTCCTAAAGTTTTATTACTACATCCCTGGACAAATTGTATATTCATATCTTTTTTAATAATTAATTTATGAAAAAAAGGAAAACATAAGGACACAGCCAAAGCCTTTCTTTAATTTTTAATGAAAAAAGTAATTAAATCGGTCCAGTTTTGGAGGAGGAATCAGGGGACTACGAAACGTTGATTTTGTTTACTTTTCAAACATATTTTTCAATTCAGTCGACCTTAGTGTTTCCTCTTAAAGCTCCATCACCAACTCACACGCTTGCCAAATGTGGGTTGATAATCACCGGAAAGCATCAACAATCCGAAACACATTATGAATTGATGACTGACCTTTTTAAAAGAGTGAGTAGGTAGGTACACTTGTAACCTCTTTTTACATTAGCTTTTTAAAACACAATGCTGGCAGCGCAGCCGCTGCGCGTGTGCCGACCGGTTGCACAACTCGGTTCTGGGGCCGTAGCTTCAGCTTTAATGTTGAACGAGTAAAAGATGGCAATGAAACGCTGCCTTGTCGAAATCGTAGCCTCCGTTCACTATACCTAGGGTTGCCAACAATTTTTCAGGAAATTAAAGTATATCTATCACTAACTAGTATAAAAAAAGGATTTGAAGAAAAAATAAAGTATTTTTCAAATTTATTTATTTAAATGTTTAAAGACATTTTTTTTTGTACTCTTGGCACTACGTATCGAATAATTTTTTATTGTTTTATAGCGCGTTCAGAAATTAGCTTTGCGTTTCGTTTCACTTCACCTGAGTCAGAGTATCATTCAGTAGTTCAGAAATTAAGTCAACAGGAATTCTCCGTTCAAACGCACGCATTAGTCGGAAATAAAGTATTTTCCATACTTTATTTTTATTAAAAAGAATAAAGTATGGGGATGGAAAATACCGTAGGATACGTTATTTTAAGGTATGGTTGGCAACCCTAACTATACCTGTTTGCTCTTGGTTGATGCTGGGCGATAACATAATTGATCGACAACGTGGTGGTTCCGCGCAGTGTGGGGCTTAGGCCCCTGTTGCCGCTCGCTCGTGCCACTCGTGTTTGTGCCCATTCCGGACCATTCAAGATCGAGGCCGAATAACTAAGTAAGACAATGAGCAGAGAGCAGGGTGCCCAAAAAACCACCGCGTTTTTTGACTACGCAGTCTCGTTTGATGTACAGTGAGCGCCTACTCGAGGAGCTCGATAGCGCAATGGTTAACGCGCCCGGTCTGCGAGTGCTGAGGTTAAGCAACTTTCGCTAAGGCCGGTTATCGGATGGGTGACCAAAAATTTATCATCTCGAACTCCTTCGTGCTTCGGAAGGCACGTAAAGCCGTTGGTCCCGACTGCATTAGCAGTCGTTAACAACCACCAATCCGCACTGGGCCCGCGTGGTCGTTTACGGCCCGTTCTCCCTATCCATCCTTAGGGAAGGCTCGTGCCCCAGCAGTGGGGACATAAAAATGAGCTGATGATGATGATGATGAGCGCCTACTGCGAGTTTATTTGACTTTCGATCGAAAACGACATTTTGTTTTGTCTCTTTGTGTGTCACTCCACTTTTTAACTCTTCTCGTTGTGCGTTATATTTTTTATATTATGTAATGTTAAAAAAAAACATAAAATGTTACTTAAAAAAATCAACCAGTCTCGTCTCGGGAAACTCTAGTGGGAATCGAACCCACGACCATTGGATTACCCGGTCCAATGCTCTGACCGCTGAGCTACCGAAACCCCAGAAGACTCGTTGAATTCTATCTTGTAACACATACAAGTAGAATAAGCATTGTGATCATGCAAAAATTAAAACAAAATAAACCCTCCTATACATTTATCAACGAATTGATTGACTTCTGTAATTTTAATTACCTACTAGTGGGTCGCCCGCAAAACTTCGCGTTTATTCAACAGATTTTTTGGGAATTCCGAAATCTATGACAGGTTTCTTTATTTTTCTGCACATCTACGGCTGGAGCTCTTCAAAATGAGACCATAACCGATTTTTATGTGCAGCTATCGTCCCATAATCACTGGGACAAAAATCGGCTTACGCTATCTATCTTCAGTATCTTTAGTGTTATTTACAATCCAAAAAATATATTATTTTCTCATTTTCATCTTTTATTTTGAAAGTTGTTACGTGAATGAATGAACGACAACTTATGAAGGTAAACATGCATGTTGAAATGTTCAGATATTTTGTAT
Organism: Eudonia lacustrata; assembly: GCA_947562085.1. Classification (NCBI taxonomy): domain Eukaryota; kingdom Metazoa; phylum Arthropoda; class Insecta; order Lepidoptera; family Crambidae; genus Eudonia; species Eudonia lacustrata. The sequence continues at coordinate 18,907,809 of OX387326.1, read as the reverse complement.
TTATATTTGGCATTGCTCTCAATGTCGATTGTTAAAGAAATGTTTAGCAATCGTTATTTAAAAATCTAATTACCTGCTACCCAAGAAGTGGTTTTCATTAAGTACCTAGTGCATACGTTGTGTACTTAATGCGACGCACCGTTAAACAATTAATCTAATACGGAGCGTTTGCGCCCCGTACCATAAGAAAAACTGTTTTTGAAAAATGAACTAGCATATTGAAGTGTGTGTTAAGACTAATCTACTAAGAAAATTTAGATGCTTAAATCGGTCTGGTTTGCATGTAAAATGCAAATCTATGTTTTTAAAGAGGATACTTTGATATTTTTTCTCTGTTATAAAAGTTGTCAAATCGTGTTTCTGCAACTAGCAAAATGAAGTCAATTAAATGAAAAATCATGTCATCAAATATCACTTGTTTTGTAATTGTTATGAAAAATCAAGATCCCCGCCACGTAAATTTCCAATGCGCCGCCTTAAGAGCGTTTACGCCGCACACTAGCGCCGCCAATGAAAAAAAAAAACATATCTAGTAATCTCTAATCTCTAATTACTAGATATGATTTTTTTTTCATTAGTGGCGCTAGTGTGCGGCGTAAACGCTCTTAATACCTACCTCTATAATGTAATAGATAGATAGTTAGATAGGTGGCTATAATACTTTTATTGCAACACTATTTATAATATGTACCTATATGTAGGTATATATAACGTAAACAAAAAACAAATAGGTAATTTATAAAGTTACAATTTGTAGTTCTGTAGTGACAAAACCTAAAATTTTACATAAATTATGGACTAATTAATACTATTAAATATATTAGTGATATAGGTATTTAAGATAAGATTATATAGTTATGTAACTTTAGTACAGCAGTAATCAACACTAATATTGCCACAGTTTATTACGTACAATAATACAAGACGCATTATTATCTGTATGTATGAATTAATATCTATTTTTAATTAAAAATAGGTACTTAAATTTATTTAGTTTAAAACACGGTTGGCGATTTTCTAAACGCCCGATACCTACCTAGGGGGTGCTTGGTTCAATTCCCAGAGGGGCGGCGATAATTGAAGCTCACCGGTGATCTAGAAATTAAAAAAGACATAGGACACACTTTAGATACACTTTGAATTAATTTAATATTTTGTGAATTCTTTGCAAGTTGATTATTTTTTCATATATGATAGGTACATTTTAATTGATAAGCGAATTAAGGTTAGGTATGGATTTTAACATTAGGTAGGTAATTAAAAAAAAAAAAAATTACTGTTAAGCGCAGTGCCTTGACCTCACCTGATGTTATGTGATGATAAGGCCAATGATGGAAGCGCACTTCACCCGGGAACCTCAACTAGTGAGGCACTGTCAATAATATTATGGAATCTAAGAGACTGCAAAACTACTTAGTAATTTTGTTAATCTATAGAAATGTATTTTGGATTTGCCCCATAAAACACTGAATATGTATCAGGATGAACAACTTGTCTTCGGTACTATTTGTAAAGTGTATCCCAGAATTTCTTCCTTATTGCGTATGGGTGATCGATCATACACTATTACTATTATTTATTCTGTGACACTATATCGAAGGCGTGGTGCAAGAACAGGAAGCTCAGCTTCTGCATAGGATGTACAGGCGGCCAGGCCACATTATTGGGGTGGTGTTGGTGCGAGACGGTGTGGGGTGCCTAGGGTTGTATTTTTCAGGAAATTAAAGTAAATCTTTCACTAATAAGTATAAAAAAAAGGATTTGAAGAAAAAATAAAGTACCTATTTTCCTTCATTTATTGCAATGTTTCAAAACATATTTCTTTGTACAGTCGGCGGCAGATCAACCTACCCAAATCTGTCAAATTTCTCCAATGAACATTGATCCTTATAATTAAAACATAAAGTTCAAAATTGATTGTAGAAATTTGACAGTTTTGGGTAGGTTGATCTGCGGCCGTGTGTACCTACTCTTGGCACTATCTAATAATTTTTTATTGTTTTATAACGCGTTCAGAAATAAGCGTTGCCTTTCGTTTCACTTCACCTGAGTCTGAGTATCCGTTTTAAAGGCCGGCAACGCACCTGTAATTTTTTGCGGGTGTCCATGGGCGGCGGTGATTGCTTTCCATCAGGTGACCCGCCTGCTCGTTTGCCTCCTTCTAATATAAAAAAAAAAAACTTTCAGTAGTTCAGAAATAAGTCAACAGGAATATTCCGTAGGAGTATTAGGTTAGGGTTGCCAACCATACTTTAAAATAACGTATCCTACGTTATTTTCCATTCCCATACTTTATTCTTTAGATTGCTTTACAAAATGCATCTATCAGCGAACAGCTTGAGTAGGGCATGTGGAGAGGAAACGGAGTCAATGCCTGCGACTCTCTGGCTAGGAAAAGAATGGGACTCCTGGGGTCGGCCTATCCGAAACCGGAGGACTTTAGGCTCTTCGCTCTTAAGGACGTTGCCAAACATAATGGCATCTATCTTTGCAGAGGAGGAAGAGTGAAAGGATGGGGTTGCACAAAAGATCCCAATGATCGAAGTGTTACAGGCCTCACTAAGATAAGATAAGATAATGTATCATTATGTTATATGAGGCATGACGTTGTTCCAAAGGCTTAGCAGGCAGTTAGATCAACTACATTCTTTAAAATTCATTGCCGTTTGAAAATTGAGCAATACAACTAAAATTTAACGCGTAAACTGGCCTTTCGAATCAACAATTTAATCAGAGTTATGCAATTGCTTAGACATGATGCTGTCCTTCGTAAACTAACATATTTTTAGAGTATATTTTAATCGTTTTATTAAAACGATTAATACGAGGTACTGATTTAAAATCTCATCATGCCCCTCTTCCACCTATCCCTACCAGGATATCTTCTTTGGTAGGGATAGGTTGATTATTTTTCCACCTGTCCCCACTGGTAGAGATAGGTGGAAAAAAAACCATATATCTCTACTAACAGTCCTCCCTGGTAGGGATATATGGATTTATTTTTCCATTATTCCCTACTAGTAGGGCCAAGTGGACGTTTTATCTATCCCCTATTCCATCTAGCCCTACTGTACTCGTATCGTGTGTCGTATATATGTAAGTAAGGTTAAACCTACCTATGTATGTTTCGTAATAAGGTTTTTCGTCATGACTTCATAACGCATAATTTTGATTGCTAGCTAACCAGCGTACCTATACTAAATGATAACTTATCTATCACATAACCTTCGATTAATAATATTGTAACTTTATTAGTGTTCGTTATGGCGTAAATCAAAGGTATGTAAGTACCTAAAAAGTTACCCATAACTATTTTTTCTTATTTTTTTTATACCTAGCCTATGCAAATGACTCCACTCCACTCCACACCAGACACGTCTCCACGAGCGCAGTGATTAAATCTAATGGCCCTTATGCATTTTCCTCTGTTCAAAAAGAGGATCAGAAAAACTGCTGATGGTCAATTAGAAGACCACAGCACAGAGCCGTTTAATATGAGCTGACGATGGACTCTCCACCCTCAGGGTTGTCCCGAGCTGCTCTCCAAGCAGATCATCTGGCAGACGCTGCAGGGCGTGGCGTACTGCCACCGGCACAACTGCATCCATCGGGACGTGAAGCCGGAGAACATCCTGCTGACCGGCGACGGGGTCGTTAAGCTGTGCGACTTCGGCTTCGCGAGGATGATCAGTGCGTATTCCCGACCTTATTTCTATTAGGAATTAGGCTGATTTTTCACTAGGTTTGTGCGAGGTAGCGAAGCGGTGCGTAAAAAATCAAAGAAGTAAACTGGAGTAATCCTATTGGAGGGTTTTGTCCGCGCACCGCATGGTGGAAACAGCCTTATAGTGACTTCTTCCTTTGTCAAGAGCTGATGGATGAGAGTAGCCGCTGATCGGGTTCGGTCGACACTTGGCGAGGCTATCCAGCAGTGGACTAATATAAACTGATGTATAGATGATGATGACATTAATTTCATACTAATTCTCGTTTTCGTTACGTGATCGAATCATCAATACAAACATCCATTCGACCATAATGTATGGAACAGCTGAATTTTATTTTCGAGTTAGGGAGTTGGTCCAATAGTAAGAGTTGTTCGTTTGTATCACGGGAGTCATCTCAGAAGTTTTGGACGGTGATAAAAAAAAGTCAACCTGTTTAGCGTCGGAAGCCGAACGGATAGATCCTCGGGTTAAATGCTAATAATCATGGTTCAATACTTCAATCCCCATAGTCCCGTTAGACTGCTGACGTGAACCCATGCCTGACACAAGCATATGGGGTATCAGTTTTCTAGGTGGGTCAAGGTTTAGATTCAGGGTGGCTAGTGCGAGTTTCGTTCGCAATTCGATCACGTAACGAAAACGAGAATTATTATGGCATTGAAGCAGCGCCTCCTTTAAGATGCCCCTAGTGCGTTCTTATCGAGAGCTGGCGAAGGGTCCATCCTAATCCCTCCGTGTCCTGATGTACCTTCTCCTTCCTAACTCCTTTCTTCCTCATCCTCAGGCGGGAGCTGCTCCTCAGAGTACTCGGTGCACACCATGATACCGTTCGGAGTGGACGTGCGCAGGAGAGCTAGTAACTTTTAAATCTATTTATTTGATACGTAGTGTCATAAAACACATTCAAAATGTTTGTGCGTAGTCCTTATAGTAACTGGTGTACCTACCTATCTATAGATATATAAATAAATTGCTGTTTGTCTCGCTAAAACTCGAGAATGGCTGGACCGATTTGGCTAATTTTGATTTTGAAATATTTGTGGAAATTCAGGGAAGGTTTAAACGGTGAGAAACATAAATAATAAGTACGGGAATTACTAAAAACGACATTTTAATTTTCCAATACAAAATTATTTGTTTTGTTGTCATGGTAATTGTCAATGCGGTACGAAGTCCGCCGAGTCACCTAGTTGCAAGTAATTAATTAAAGTAAGCAAGTAATAAAAAAAGATTTGTTCATATCATAAAAAGTACTCACGCCTGCACATCAGAAGACTGTACTACAAACTGTCAAATTTCCTCAACAGACTATAAACTTTGTTTCTATGGTATTGTGGTGATCGGGACTCCTTGCAATAGCAGCTCTATGGCACACGACGTGATCTGAGTTTGTACTAGGAGCTAGGAAAAAGAAGAAAAGGAACAAGTGAAGATTTGTGGATTATTGTTTCGGTGACGACAGCAAGCTAAGGCGGATTTGTAAATTCTTTGCTTGAGAAAATACACAACTTAAGTTATTTTGCCTTTTCATATGCCCTGGTTGAACATATAGTGAAGAAATGAAACAACTTTTACGGATCTAATCGCGTTTATTTTACACATAACTTTATTAAATGTTTATCCTGACGTTTCGAACCCCTGGATCCACCAGCCTGGGATCCCATCATACAAAATATTAAATCCCAGCCCTAACACCATACTGCCAGACCAAAAGATACTGTAAGCTCTTTCTGCTTAAAACGGAACGCACCTGATTAAATTTAAATGAGGGTATACAAGCTACTAACTAATTATATGAGACGACCAACACCTCAGTCTCCCTGTGACCACGGATCTTGCAAAGGGCTCGAAACGTCAGGATAAACATTTAATGAAGTAATGTGTAAAATAAACGCGAGTAGATCCGTAAAAGTTGTTTCATTTCAATGTGTAGTATTCGCGTAAACTTTAGAAAACAATATTTATTGAAGAGATTTGACAGTTTTGGATAGGTGGATGTTCAGGCGCCAGTATATTAACCATAGAGAAACATTACAACATTAAACATAGAGAAATTAAAATTAGCTTTCTAAAAATATAATATATTCTTACCTTTACCTCTAGTTTAATTAGTTACAAATCCTACAATTAAGTTCAATTATAGTCGAATCGATTCGCGTAAGTGCTTGTTAATACCTATTACATAATTATTTTATCCCGACGTTCCGAACCCTTTGCAGGGTTCGAAGTCACAGGGTATGTAATGTAGTGTAAGATATAGATACCTATGTAAAATGAACGCGAGTAGTTCCTCATACCATTATTTCATTACGATATAAAAAAAAACCTTGTAGTAGTTTTTGTACAACGACATTTTCAATTGTTTTTTTTTCATTGATAAAACGTTTGTAATTGACGTTAAGGTGGTTGAGGTCAGCGACACTCAATTATAACAACTGCTATACTCAATGCAAAGACTCGTGGCAGACGGTGCCATAAATCACTTTTGTAACAGAGATGCGCACGCGCTACAGGGTTGTCGATAAGAAGCATTGTTTGTGAGTTATCGACAAATACGTACAAATCACCTCATTATACTATTGATCATAACTATTAGTTCATAACTAATACTATGACAAATTTACACATTATGTATTTGAAGGTAAGCAATAATTAAACTGTAGGTTACCCTCTAGTTGAGACTTAAAATGTTTTGTATAAAAGACAAAGTCGCTTATAAACGTCACAGATCAATAATTTCTTTCGAGATGGAGGTGTTTATTAAAAATAATATAACAAGTGTTCAGGGGAATATTCAACAAAAAAGTCGTGTTATTACCGCCTCGCGATCTAACTGCAATGATTTGTGGGATTGGTTTGAGAACTATCGATAGAATAAAGAAGGAGAGTGCTTCTGGCGATAATAACTCACTTAACATTTATTGTTATCGATAAACATAGTCTACAAACAACGCGTATCACTACGTTTTTGTGACGTCACCCATAAACATGTAAGTGCGAGAGAGCACATGCTGTGCGCTGTCTCATTCGCACGTTTTATTGCACCGTCTGCCACCAGTCTTTGCGTTGACTATAGTCACAAAATAAAAGAGACAGCAGAAGGTAAGCTTGAGGTAAGTACAAACGCGTACAAATTACGTCACACGAATTTCAGGACTCTTTAACTCCGCCCACCGTCCTTGTCACAGGTTGTCACATTTTTAGAAACCTCTCCCCTGATGTGATGAGACGTCACACATTTTCCAAATTTATGCATGTACTTATTTAAAAATATACAAAAAAAAACATTTGTTTTCATTTTTTTCTTCTTATATTTATTAAATAATCTTTATATATATAAATCAATTGCTGTTCGTTTGTCTCGCTAAAACTCGAGAATGGCTGGACCGATTTGGCCAATTTTGATATTGAAATATTTGTGAAAGTTCAGGGAAGGCAAGGTACCGTTTAACGGTAAGAAATATAAATAATAAGTAACGGAAAATAGTAAAAACGACAATTAAATTTTCCAATACAAAATGATTTGTTTGTTTTGTTGTCATGGAAACTGTCAAAGCGGTATGAAGTCCGCCGGGTCAGCTAGTCTTTAATAAAACCAACATTATACCTAACATGTTACTACGTCATATCGATGACGACCATAGCAACAGATATGTATGTAAGTTGTCATTCAGTTGAACAAGAAGCATATTACGCCAGCAATTTCATAAAATGTCAGTTATTGATACGTGCCTTATGAAATCATTTCGAATTTTAACATGTGACGTTACAAATCTTTTAATCTCCCCTGTCCCTTGTCATACAATGTCACATTCTGGTGATACCCTCCCTCCCCTTTAAGGTGTGACGTAATTTATGGATGGCTCCTAAGACAACCTCTCACGGACACTGAATCTTGCCCGAACCGATCCGAACCGCTCGTAGAATCTAGTAGGGAACGGGGACACGCACTAGTGCGTGATGCCATTATAATCTAGAAAACCTCTAACTCGTTTCATACGGCTTGAGGAACTCTTTGAATTTGAATTTGTATTTTGAATTAAGTTTTGAAAAGCAATCAGCAAACACTCTCCATAAAAAAACAGAATCTCGCAACACTGCGCTTGGCCGTTCCGAGCTGCTGCGCTATTCTCTAAGCAAAACAGCGTCGAACTCGACGTTGAACTCGCTCATAACTTGCAAACGAATTTCAACCTACTTTTCAATTAGAAATAAAGTCTACATTCGTTTGCAAGTTATGAGCGAGTTCAAGACGAGGTCGACGCTGTTTTGCTTAGAGAATAGCACTGCTGTTCCCAGATTCCGTGTCCGTGAGAGGTGTGCGTAGGGTTGCCACCTTTTTTTGTGCAAATAAAGTAGGTATATTGGTTATTAAAAAGTAGAGAAAAAAAGTAAATTGTGACAAAATAAAGTAGTTACGATTATTTATTTCGCTTAAACACATACTTCTCATTGCTCTTAGCAACTTTTAACAAATAGTTACCACTGCTAAATAGCTGTACAGCAACTTTTATCTGTGTTATTTGTAAAAAGAACCCCAGAGAACTAAAATATGTGAAACAAAGTATTTTCGCGTACTTTATTTTTCTCATAAAGTATAGAGTACAGTTACCCGAAATAACGTACAGACATTTTCAACCATATGACTTAATAATGAAGTTCAAGGTCTATTGAGGAAATGTAACAGTTTATGGTAGGTTGCTGTGCAAGCGTGTGTATAATACTTTATGATAAAGTACGGGTGGTAACCTTAGGTGTAACGCACACCTAGGGCTCGAGCGCAGTATAATCATAATCATAATCATCATCATCATCATCATCATCATCTCAGCCAAAGACGTCCACTGCTGGACAAAGGCCTCCCCCAAGGATATGAGGGGTATTTGCCGTAATCGCCACGCTTGGCAGGCGGGTTGGCGATCGCAGTAGGTAGAGGGTTACCTCAGAGAGATGCTGCTGCCCATCCTCTGGAATGGTCCCTTAGTCGGCTTTTACGACACCCACGGGATGGGGTGGTGCAATTCTTTATCCCCGGCACCACACAGGGAACCATCATAATCATAATCATAATCATTTATTGCAGAAAATATGGTACAACAAGATGTCAGCATAACAATAATAAGTCCACATATTTAACCATAAGAGGCTTGCAATGTCGTAGGTGTTTGAATGTAAAATAATAAGATTTAAATAACTTAGAATATCAAAAAAATGAAAACAAATTAAATGTCAATAATTACAGAATAATAAACAATTAGAATTATACAATACTAAATTATTTTAAAAACATGTCACTTACATTATAAAAGTTTTTATCTTTTATACATCTCAATAACTTGGATTTAAATAAATTGGTAGGTGAATTTTTAATGTCATTTATGTTAAGCTTACGTTTTGCGTGCCCTTATTTTGTGTGCCAGTAAAGCTGTTATTCCAAGTCGCTTCGCTGAGCATTCGATTCCATTGTTTGTTAATGACTAGTTGCCTAGCAACGTCCAGGTCGAAAGGTAGTTATTTTTTTTCACTTTTTTTGGAACATCTAACAACTACACAATATCAACAATAGATAAAATTACCCTAAAGTAGCAAGAAAAAACATGTAGTCCAATACGCTATCCACATTTTAGAACTAAAGATATCTAATGCAGTGAGATGCTAAGCAACAGCACCTATTGTTACACTTACATAATAAAAATAAAAAAGTTCTAAAGGTATCTAGATCTACAGACAGGTTTGCAAATGCGTGTACAAACCTACCAGACCTTACAAACAAAGTTTACAAGACAAAAATAATCAAGATTATCAAAATAAAATAAACTGAGAGAAAAAAAATGGTCTAATCTAAATCTTCAAGTTTGATTCGGGATTAAGATGTTATCCCTACTCAATTAGTACAAATTTGAATGTGAGTTTGTTTGTTACGCTTTCACGCAGAAACTACACAACCGATCATAATGAAACTTTGTATACCATATTTCAAGCGAAATAAAAAGTCTTTGTCTTTATACATATTCTCAAAGGTATTGGGAAGGATATAGGATACATTTTTTTTTATTAAAAATGAAGATTCATTCTTGCAATGTTTCGACTTCTGTTTGTTTGAGCATGAGGTTGACGACCAAGAACAATGTGTCAGCTTGATCTAGGGTTGCACTTTACAGTTTTGCTTAGTAAAAAACATCTTCAATATCTAGGCCATGTGGTGCTTTTCAGTTATGTTAATAATTTTCCGGGGTTCTATAAACGGTACCCTATCTGCCACATGCGGGATTATACAGGTATTAGCAAACATTCTGTATATTGTTTTTGTTTCGAAATATGATTCCAGTAAATTCCCCAATAGGGAAGACTGAAAGGCTCGTATCTCAGCAGTGGGGACATAAAATGAGCTAAAGTTTACGCGAACACCACTTGAAATGAAACAACTTTTACGGATCTACTCGCGTTTATTTTACACATTACTTATTTAATGTTTATCCTGACGTTTCGAACCCTTTGCAGGGTCCGTGGTCACAGGGAAACAGGTGTTGGTCCATAATTAGTTGGTAGCTTGTATACCCTCATTTAAATTTAATCAGGTGCATTCAGGATAAACATTTAAATAAGTAATGTGTAAAATATACGCGAGTAGATCCGTAAAAGTTGTTTCATTTCAATGTGTATGTAGTGTTCACGTACACTTTAGTTCATTTTATGTCCCCACTGCTGAGATACGAGCCTTTCCGTCTTCCCTATTCATTTTCATTTTAAAATTAGCTAGTGATGTTGATGGTATGATGACTCAGTATTGCCATGGACATAATTGGTCATCAGAAGCGCTGCGTCAATATCATACAAATTCTCGTTTTCGTTAACGTGTTCGAATGTAAAAAAACACGCACAAGGCACCTAGAGCGCACTAGCCACTGCACCATCGTTCCCAGCAACCTGCCCCCCGACCGCCTACCCGATCGCTTTGACTTCGTGTGTGGTTTATGACGTCATCTTGATACCTCGCACCGCCTATGAAAGCAATATCGAAAGCTATTAGGGCAGAGGCACCAGTCAGTGATTTTTTTTATGTTAACGGGTAAGCACAGTGCCTTGATCTCACCTGATGTTATGTGATGATAAGGCCAATGATGGCAGCGTACTTTACCCGGGATCCTCAACTAGTGAGGTACTGGCTATCTTATCATAGCTGCCGGAACACAACAATGCTACTAACATTGATGTTATGGCGACATATTTAGATAAGATGGTGGTAGCTAGACAGGCGGGCAAACAAGCCCCACCACCAACCAAACCGAGTACACAAACATGTACCCCACGCTGGGAATCTAACCCGGGACCCCTGGGTCTAAACCACTAGACCACAGAGGCGGTTCGGTGTTTGACACAGGGCTTTGAATAATACCGTTAAAGAATTGGTATCGATACTTCTGCCAAACGCAGATACCGGTAAAAATAGATTAACGGTATGCCACGACTTACCTGCATTCATCATCATCATCAGCTCATTTTATGTCTCCACTGCTGGGGCACGAGCCTACCCTATGGATGGATAGGGAGAACGGGCCATAAACCACCACGCAGGCCCAGTGCCGGTTGGTGGTTGTTAACGACTGCTAATGCAGCCGGGTACCAACGGCTTTACGTGCCTTCCGAAGAAGCACGGAGGAGCTCGAGATGATAAAGTTTTGGCCACCCATCCGATGACCGGCCTTTGCGAAAGTTGCTTAACCTCAGCACTCGCAGACCGGGCGCGTTAACCACTGCGCCATCGAGCTCCTCAGCTCCTCCTTACCTGCATTACTAGTACCAAATTAAAGTATTTAAAACTAGCGGCCCGTCCCGTCTTCGCACGGGTGGACATTTTTATAAATACAGTCTATGTTACTTAGCGCTAATGTAGCATTCTAATGGTGAAAGAATTTTTTAAATCGGTCCAGTCGTTTTTGAGTTTATTCGTTGCAAACATACATACATACATACAAATATACAAATGATCCCTCTTTATAATATTTGTATAGATACCGTTACCTAACGGTACTTTGGTAATGGCAATCCGTGATCCATCCCGTAAAATTTGAATAAAAATCTATGTTATGTTTTGGCGACGAAAACTGTGTTGGACACTGGGCTTAAAGTGTCGAACATTGGGTGCCAACTGCCAAGCCAATACTATAACATAGTGTCGGTCTTGCAAAAAGTTGCACAAGAGCTGTTTAATAGCTCAAGCTGGAGCGAAGGATACGTTCACAATGTTGTTTGCTAATTTCCGCGTTCTCACGGCATGACCGCTTACCTTTATCTTCGAACTTTGTCGACCTGTGAGAAGATTTACTAATCATCGGATGTGCCAAGCTGCATTGCGTCAAAATAAGGAGCTTATTGCGTGTAGAGTTTGCGTTTCGTTACACCCCAATTTTATTGTTAGGTACAAAACCTCTCAAATGTATGGCATCTATAATTAGGTACTTAAAATCATTTAAAACTGAGGATGTTTAAATAATGTTTTTTTTTTCTTCCATTACTTTCAAACGGCGACGGCGGTCGGTGCAACGAATTTAAACACTGCAATCTGCAGACCTAAAGAAAAGAGTGTTATGGTTGTTGTAGTATTGGCACAGAATATGTAATAGTATACTGTATTGGTTTAATACTGCCTAGTCTAGTAGTACACTGCGAGTTGTGCTCTTAGTGCAACGAGAAGTGAGCGAGCTTACAGCTCCGGTAACCTATCTCGATATACCTAGGTAGCGGACTATTCGTGTCCACGGGGCAACTAGCTCGAGACACTAGTCTTTAAATGTACCGGATGAAGGATGCGTAACCGGCGTGTTCTGATCTGGCGTTATGACCTGACGTAGATGGTCCCTTGTGCTTGCGTAAGGATGTCTGACACCTAACTTTATAACCGTGAGGTTGGTGGGGGGTGTCAATATAAACTTTAAAGTAATGTGTAGCAGGGTGCCTAGTCTAGTGAGTCACACACTACAAAACATAGGATAGGTATCCTTGAAAAACAATATTTTCTATGTGTCAGGCCGAGTTTCAAGCAGCGATACCGCGGGTTTCCCTGTAAATAATAAATGAACGGTAAATTCCTGAGGTTAAAGCCTCGCCAAAACAGACGCGGTGGCGATGACGGTGCGGGCACGATTAATTTGCTCTGGGTGCCTAGTGTGAGGTTTGGTTACTATCCGTATTCATTCGTATCGATTACGTTTACGAAAACGTAAATTAGTATGATGGCTTTGAAGCAGCGCCTCCCGGCGACATACCTACGAGAAGAGTAAAAATTTTGCCATAAAAATTCTCGTTTACGTTAACGTGATTGAATGGCGAATGAAACTTGGACTAATAGGTGAGGCGCCCTGAGATCGCTGCTGGTGTGCCCGCGCTTCACTACAGACACGACCACGAGCGGCGACGAAAAGAGCGAACGGTCGTTGGCGCCCGCCTGTAGATAGCGGTTTTTATTTTTGGAGGGAGTTTGCTGTCTGCCACAGCAGGCGGCATTGTCAGTGTCACCGGACTTTTTTGTGGGCGGCGAGAAACTTAAAGGGTTCCTCAAGCCGTCAGAAACGAAGCACCGTCAGAGGTTTTCTAGAGGGAACGGCATCACGCACGCACTGTGTCCGCGTTCCCTACAGATTCTCCGAAGGGTTCGGATCGGAGCGGGGAGCGGAACAACCCGAGGGCGCCTCTAAAGGCTCGGACCTCGGCTCGGGTTGACCGGGTCGTGGGGGTGGGGAGAAGCGCCCAGGTACATGTCTGTACCTGGTATAGAGCGCGTGTGAACCGGCTCGTCCTAACCTTGTTCTACGAGTACGGTGTCTTGGACTAAACTAGTGTGCATGTTTAGTGTTTATTAATTGCATGTACCCTTTAAGAAAAACTTTGAAAGCAAACGGTACTGGCCGAAAACCAGCGCTACATAGGCATTATGCCTATGTCGCATTAAGCTGAGCCGGTAGCCTATGGCATACATATTGTTACATTACAAAGTCTAATATTTGTAGCTACATGTGCAATAAATAAGTAAATATGTAAATAAATAGTAAAATATTTATTGCATCCAATGTAAAAGATGTAACAGTGTGCCAATAAATTATTATTTCATTTTCATTTCATTAAATGTGTAGTGGTATTTAGAGGACAGAGGACAGAGGCAGGCCGGACTGCGCCACCGATCCAGCTCCTCATTCTTCCGTGCCTGATACGTTCCTAGCACGGTCATGGTATGAGGTAGTAAGGTCTAATGGGCAGACAACTATAGACGCTCGCATATTTTTTTTGTGCTCGACTCGTGGGGGTAATATAGATAGCAGCCTGCCCTCGCTTATTTGAAATACTTTGTATTATACTGAAAACCAAACCCGACCGCGACCGTGCTCGCTACCGCAGACCGCTTCTGTTTGGGCGAGGCTTTGCGCGGACGGACCGGCCGGTCACCGGGTTAGGCTTATCGTCGATCGGCCCCGCCGCTTTATTACTTGCTCCGCCGCACCGATAGCTTCAGTAGGCATTGCGTTTTATTCCGTTTCCTTCCACCATGAAGTGGTGGCGATTAGGGCAATGTGTTAGGCTTTTTATGTGGTAGCTGACGCCACTTTTTTGTTTAGAAAAATAGAGTACGGACGAGAATTTTATAGAATACCACTCTAATTCTATCAAAGGTTGTACACATTGCAATCAGGGTTCGCTGCCTAGGGCGAGTTTAATTCGGCGTTCGATCACAATAACGAAAATGTAAAATTTTAACTTTTCTCGTTTACATACAAATTCTCGTTTACGATTTAGTTTGATCGAAAACTCGCAAAAAAGTACTTAACAGTTCGACAGAAAACACTGATTGACACTTTTTTTCCTAAAACCATTTGAAAATAGGGATCAGCAAATGATAAAAGTTCTGAGGTAACAAACATTAAAAAAAAAATACAGTCGAATTGATAATTGATATTGAAGTCGGTTAAAAAACACAAATGTTGAAAAAATTTCCACGAGCAGGATTTGACACCTTTCTGACATACCGGGTCAGGTGCTCTCCCATTGAGCTGTCGTGGTTCTAACCAGCCCACCGAAATTATTCAACACTATTTATTTTTTACTTTGAAAGCCAAAGGCGCCCATTCAATGCCAACAACTACCGTCATTAACATCCGATCATAATACTTTTACAAATACTTTAAAGATCAGATAACAAATAGGCAAGCTGTTCATAAAATGTATTTGTTTTGATATAATGTTTAACGCAATTTTTTTTGCGAACAATTAAAATTACAAAAACACAATTGTTAAAAAAAAATCCACAAGCAGGATTTGAACCTGCACCCTTCTGACATACCGGGTCAGGTGCTCTCCCAATTGATCAGCAAATGACTTTTGTAGCCATTTAAACAGATCACCTGTTTTATCCGCCATCCAGTTAAATTACAATGAAATTTTGTTACTTTTGGCGACGAAAACAGACTGATGTCAAACACTGGGAGACTGTGCGTAACACTGGTGCGTGATGCCACCGCATCATCATCAGCTCATTTTTTGCCCCCACTGCTGGGGCACGAGCCTTCCCTATGGATTTATAGGGAGCGCTCTCCCTATCCATAACCACCACGCGGGCCCAGTGCGGTGCGGTGGTTGTTAACGACTGATAATGCAGCCGGGAGCAGCGGCTTAACATGCCTTCCGAAGCTCGGAGGAGCTCGAGATAATAAATTTTAGTCACCCATCCGATGACCGGCCTTTGCGAAAGTTGCAGTTGGCCTAAGCACTCGCAGACGCGAGTTAACTAGGCACTGCGCCAACGAGCTCCTCAGTGATCGATACCTCTACGTACTGCAGGTAATTATAAATTCATTTTGCAGTGATATAACAATATACTTACTTAGGAACTTGAGTTTTTTTTTTTCTTTTCTTTAGAAACTAGTACCTACCTACAAACCTAGAAGATCATTACACTGTATCAACCCCCATTTTTAGTACCTATAGGTACTTTTGGTACCTACTTGGATCTTATTGTGCCAACTACATCTTAAGGGTTACGGTTTAAGTACCTAGTGCAATGTAAAAGTGTAGGTCTGTAATACAAATTAAGTGCAGTGTCTAAGCAGACTGTAACTTGTTTTGTAAGCCTTAATCATTAGATAAAAAGAAATAAAATAACTACATACCGCGAGTTAGAACTTTTGTGTAGTAGCCATATGGCAGACGATTCGCAGTTTCAAAATGTATATGTGTTTACCTATTTATCGTTGTTTGGCCTTTTGACACGACGAAGTGTGACGAAGTTGCGGCAATCTGTGGATAATGTGATTGATTGATAAATAAGTTCTTGTGACATTTGCGCTCATCGCCGGGCTACACTAGTAAAGCGATAAGTAAAATTAAAAGTGTAAATGCACTTATTAACCCGTTAACTGCATACTTGTAACGTTTGGCGGTTATAAGTGCATAGTGCGAGTTTTATTTGCAATTTCGATCACGTTAACGAAAACGAGATTGAATAGAAATAGAAATAATTTAATTCAGGCTACAAATTATGTACAGATGGTAAGTTACATAGAGGCCCATATTATAAATACCTTACAGACTAACATACCTACATACAATTTTCTCGTGAAGGTTGTAAGTAAGTAAGTAAGTAAGTACTTTATTGTGTAAAGAAAAAGGTAACAGTATGCAGGTCTTATTGCTAACAAAAAGTATCTCTTAATCCTACTTTTTCAAGCGTATACACAAATATCAGGTTATTTCAGTTAATATAGTCTTGACTCTTGACTTTATAACAAATAACAAAAGATATATATTTAAAATCTATTTAACATCTACTTATAATTATAAGAGGTTAAGTGAAACCAGTAGGATGATTGGTTGACATAGTATGTCTTGTGTTCTATGGTATTTACCCCCTTATTCATAAAAAATATTTAAGCATTTTTTAGTTAAATATTGTTATGTCAACGTCATACAAACGTCATTATGTATTTGAGAAAAAGAGACAAAAAAATGATTAACTAAATAATGCTTAAATAGTTTTTTATAAATAAGGGGGTAAGTCCATTATAATAAGAATACCCCTTAATGCTAATTATATTACTATTTATGTAGACAATAATGCTTAATCGACAACGTTCGACAATGTGGCAGACACTGTCTTAACTAAAAATATGCGAGCGTCTAAATGTGTCTGCCCATTAGACCGTACTACCTCATACCATGACCGTCCTAGGAACGTATCAGGCACAGAATGAGGAGCTCGATGGCGCAGTCAATGTACCTGGGCACTTCTGCGTTTGCCCACCCCCACGATCCGGTCAACCCGAGCCGAGGTCCGAGCCTTTAAAGGCACCCTCGGGTTGTTCCGTTCCCCGATCCGATCCGAACCACTCGGAGAATCTAGAAGGATACGGGGTAACGTATAGGTAATTAAAAATTTATCATCTCAAGCTTCTCCGTGCTTCGCAGGGCATATAAAGCCTTTGGTCCTTGCTGGTAAAGCTGCATTAGCAGTTCTGCGTGGTGGTTTTAGGCTCGTTCTCCCATCCTTAGGGAAAGCTCGTGCCCCAGCAGCGGGGACATAATAAGCTAGTAATAAAATGTTAGGTAGGTGTTAAAATGTGTAAAAACTTGACAATATTGTATTCGAAAAATGAATCTCTTTATACGGTTAGCTATGAAAGACGGTGGTTAAATCGATCCTCAATTGTTTTCTCCTTTGTACTTACCAGCCCATTAGGCGCACCGTGTCAAATGACAAATGGCTTTTAGCGACCTTCCACTGTACTCACAAAGAGGGCAAGCCATTTTTCAATGTACACTAGCATTGTAAAGAACCACTAAGGCTATAGAAATATGGCATTATTCAGGCAGGCTGTATACCTACATATGTATATTAATGAAAAGGTATTATGATAAGGGGAACAAGCAATTTAAAATTTGCACCTTTTTATGCACACTTTGATGACGTAGAGTTGATGACAGGACCTGCGAGCTCTATGGTTGGCACCGACCTCTCTCTGAATGAAGACCATGGTATTTTTTTTTGGAGAGAATTGGCTGATTGCCACTGATATTTTCAGCGTCACCGGCCCTTTTTGCGAGAAACTTAAAGGGTTCCTCAAGCCGTGTAAAACGAAACATTTCAGAGGTTTTCTATAGGGAATAGCATTACGCACTAGCTAGTGCGTGGCGTGCCCCCGTTCCCTATTACCACAGAATACATAATAATACTATTACTACATTTTCCGAGGGATTGGAATCGGACCGGTAGACTTTTAAAAAGTGCACTCTCGCAAAAGGTTTCCAGGGTGCCTATTGAGAGTTTCATTCGTCAAACACGTTAAGGGTGCGCCGTCCGTAAGTGACAAGTGTCATACGTTTTATTTGAAATGTCGTCGTCCATATTTATTTGATGCCGCGCGGCCATACTAATTTTGTATGGGGAATTTAAGGTGCTTAATAAAAAATAATTATTTAAATAACCACTTGATGAATCGAAAATGTAGTCTAGCAATTTGTAGTTTATCCATTGATGATTGTTTAGACAAAATCAGAGGTACACTTTGATAGATAGATAGATAGATAGATAGATAGATAGATAGATAGATAGATAGATAGATAGAAAGATAGATATTGATAGATAGATAGACTATAAGAAATCTACTAAACGCCGCCACTCGTTTTCATGATTTTTGCCCAACTTTAAATGATATTGTAGAAAAAACTATAGCGTGTTATGACATTATGGTTCTGACAAATTGTAAACACGTTCACTATGATTCTAAATCTATGTTTTGTTCATTTAATACGATAGTATTTTCAATTATATTTACTTAACCGTAACTGCATTTTTGGCATTTTTTGGTCGGCGCACCTTTAACGAAAACTAGAATTTGTATGACAAAATTTTAACTCTTCTCGTATGTCGCCAGGCGGCGCCACTTCAATGCCTTACTAATTTTCGTTTTTTTTTTGTTAACGTGATCGAATGTCAAATTAAACTTTCACTAGGCGTCCTGATGACAAACGAGATGTGATCGACTGGCAAACAAAAGTCGCACTAGGCACCCTTAACAATGTCTAACCAGAAATCAACTCGACACTCGTCCCCATGACCATGACCTTGAACGGCGACCAGTTAGCGACTAAGTTCATTCAGATACAGTGGTTGCGACAGCGGTAACCGGTCGCTGGCTGAGCGCAACGAGCTCGCCGCGCCCGCCGCCGCAGCGACCGTGGCATACTTGCGGAGCTTCGGTGCAATAGTTAATTAGATAATTATCATACTGTCCCACTGGTGAACAAAAGCCTTCATTGCTGAAATTAACTCATCGCTACAATGGATGGGTGGTATATTGGGCTGGATCAAAACGCTAGCCAAATGCTTTGTTTATTTGGAGAGAATTTGCTTATTATCTTATCTTATCTTATCTTAGAGGGGCCTGCCGAGGCTTCCACCTCCCAGTAACACTTCGACCCATTGGGATCTTTTGTGCAACCCCATCCTTTCACTCTTCCTCCTCTGTAAAGATAGATGCCATAAGTCTGGCAACGTCCTTAAGAGCGAAGAGCCTGAAGTCCTCCGGTTTCGGATAGGCCGACCCCAGGAGTCCCATTCTTTTCCTAGCCAGAGAGTCGCAGTCACACAGTAGGTGCTGCATTGACTCGGTTTGCTCTCCACATGCCCTACACAAACTATTTGTTGAAATGTGCATTCTGTGAGGCATTTGTTTTGTGGCATAATGCCCTGTCAAGGCACCGATGGTTAATCGGGCCTGCCTTCTGCTGCCTCCGCATATGAACTTACTCCGTCCTAAGGCGTTTTCGCCTAGGAAGGATTTGGAGTGTATGGATACCCGGCTGCTCTTTCCATTCGATGCCGTGCCTGTTTTTAAATTTGCTTATTGCCTCAGTCGGCATTTTCAGCGTCACCGGGCTTGTTTGGGGGCGGCGAGAAACTTGGCTCCTCAAGCCGTGCGAAACGAATCACCTTCGGAGGTTTTCTAGAGGGAACGGCATCACGCACTAGTGCATGTCCCCGTGCCCTACTAGATTCTCCGAAGGGTTCGGATCGGATCGGGGTATAATTATTGCCAAATGCGGGTTGGAGATTACAATCCCAGACTATTGCCTGGCAGTGTGTTCGGGATTGATCAGAAAACATTTGGCTTTAATCTCATCATGTTAAGTGACTTCTCAGCTACTGTGGATCTGGCTATCTTATATCTAAATATCGGGACGCTAAATATCGATAGAATAAAAACATTATTGTTATGGCGATAGACTTAGCTGAGACGCTGGAAGCAGACCAAGCGGTCTTAATACACGCTTCTACCATCACCAAATTTCATCATGTACAGTGAATACAAATATTGTAATTCTAAGCATAACTAATCTATTTGCTTCATCGACTATTCACGTTAACGGCAACGAGGACCTTTCAATACGGGCGAAAGCTCTTCAGTCAGAAGAGCCTTTCGCCTGGATTAAGCCACTAGGCCACAACTAAGCTACAGACAGAGGCATTTTATTCTCGATTGTTTTAAGTGCTTGATTATTAAGTTAATAGCTAGCGTCGTTTCATCACTGTTGATTATATAATATAGGGTAAAGCAACCAAAGAGCACGCACTAGCAAAGAGCACCGCAGTGCTACTAATTGAATAATTTAAGATAATTAATGGAATCAGGCGTTATTTTGCGGAAATCCATAGTACAAAAAAATGTAATTTAAATAATAATATGTTCCAAGCTGTATAAACGAGTGAGTTAGCGGAATTAACACTACATATTATTTAAATTACATTTTTTTGAATAATTTAAATCAAATAAATACAAATAAACTTTTCTACACTCACACCAATTATCTAGCCCAAGAAAAGCTTCGTTATGAAACTCGTTAAATGGTTACTAGACAACGGATAAACATACTTAAAATACTTAAATACATAGAAAACACCCAGACCCGAGACAATTTAGAAAAAAACAATTTCTAAATTGACCCGACCGGGGATCGAACCCGGGACCTTAGAGATGGCGACACCATGAACCGGTGTATAAACCACTCGACCAAGGACGTCGTAGTAACTCAATCAGGGTGTCCAGTGCGAGTTTCAAATTTGTATGGAAAAAAATTAACTCTTCACGTATGTCGCCAGGAGGCGCTGCTTCAATGCCATACTAATTTTCGTTTTCGTAAACGTAATCGAATGAATACGGTTAATAAACAAAACTCACACTATTCATCCTGTATTGAGTACCATACCATCGCGTCGTCAGTATTTATTAATCCAAGTGAGTTTGCAAATAGGAAAAATAGAATTGCGTAAAGGAATACTTTCCCTTTGGCGGCTTTACCCTAGATCGAATTAAATAGTGTAGTACTCTACACCATTTTCAAGTAACTAAAATATTGAGCATCTACTATGTATATCTAGCTATGTTTTTTGGATTAGTTATATCACGTTCCGAATAAAACCTTAAAATGAAAGTCACCCACCAACAACTTATATCATTACCTAACTAATAATAGGCATCTGTTTCGATTCGATACCGCGAATTGCGCGCAAACAACACAAACATGAAAACCCAATTTACGCATTAAAAATAGATGAACGCGAAAGTTGTGAAAAGTCGAGCTATTTCCGATGTGGGTCTTGGGGTTGTTGCAAACTAAAGCCATTTATCAAATGGCGAGCACGTGCCTTCAGACACGATAAGCAGGCAGCACAGACACCTTTTCTGTGGTACCGCATTTGCATTTAGCAATTAAGCATGCCTTTACATAACAGTGGTAGGTACCATTGTTTATGTTAAAAAAGTTATAATTACGTAATAATAAGTCCAGCCAAATAGGGATTCGAATGAGATAATTAATGGAATCAGGCGTTATTTTGCGGAAATCCATAGTACAAAAAAATGTAATTTAAATAATATGTAGTGTTAATTCCGCTAACTCACTCGTTTATACAGCTTGGATGCAGTACGCATGCACCACCCTCCCGCCCGCAAAAAGTATGCACATGCAGGAGAAACAATGCGTGCAAGCGAAAATGCACACCAACACCGATACCCGACACGTGTTTCGCCCCTCCACGGGGCATCCTCAGGAGCTGTTGACTGGTCGAGAGCTGCGCACCGACTGTTACGGCTACGCAGCTCCCGGCCGCTTTTATAAAGCGCCATCGTTTGACATTTGTGACGTACTACCTGCGACAATACGTAATAATGGGGATGGAACTAAAGGAGATGTTTAATTTTTTGCCAGGACCATGTACACCTACTCAAAAAATAGTATAAAATACATGTATTTAGTTGATATATTTAATATTCCGATATGCTTTACCATTTTTGCGTAAGAATAAAAAAATGAAACATAATTTTTAATAACCTGGCAATTTGAGATGTCTTTCTGAGATTAAACACAAGTGTCCAAAGCTGTAAAGAACGTAATTAAAAGTGCAACTGTCACCATGATTTAAAAAAAAAACCGGTGTTTTGTTTTCATTCCGTTTTTACGTCGATTCTGAGTCGTTGTGTTTTTGTGCTGTGCTGTTTTTAAATTCTGATTTGGACCGATTACCTGCTACCGTTTACTGCCTCACTTGTTGACTTCTGCCTGCTATCCTGGACTTCCGTTTGCTGCCTCACTTGTTGACTTCTGCCTGCTATCCCGGACTTCGATTTGCATTTGACCCTGCTACTGTTGATACCATTGCATTGTTGCTACTACATTCGTTGTTTTCAGGTGAGTTTTTCGTATTTTAATTAGGCATTTACCAGAGAATTAATAAAATGCTTTAAACACTTCTTTTCGAGGAAATAGATTCCGAACCAACTCAGTTATCTATGACAGTAATGGAATTGATCTCAAATATTTACAGTGCTCTATTGAAATAACTATAATCAAAGTAAAATACAATAAACTAAATAAAATATCTATTTCAGCCAACAAACAATGTCTTCTTTTTGTGTGATGTGTGATGGACAGATAGATGTGTGTTCGGAAAACCATTATCTCGCATCTAATCTGGGGATAGAATTACTAATGATCTTGGAACAACATGTTGGACATGAGGTTAGTTGTTATTGAATGTAGTATTTATGTAAAACTATTTTTGTTACATTTTTATTTTCCTAATAATTAGAACCTAACACATTCTTCACAAGAAGACAAAATAAATATTAGTTTAAAACAAACTTTTGTATTTTAGGTTGACACTGATGGCATAGTTTGTCATCCATGTTTCGCAATACTAGAAGTAGGAATGTCATCAACTGAAAATGAAGCTTCTAGCCACCGAGAACATGTTTGCGTTTGGTGCAGATCAGCATTGTTTCAAAGACGAACACGTTCTATCTCAGAAGGACCTCAGAGAGAACTTATTGCTGCTAGAATTTATCCTAGACAGGTATTGATTAACTTTTAATACATAATACAAATTCATGTTGAAGTAATAATTAAAGTGAAGATTTTTTTATGAATTACTGATTTGAATTACAATCTTTTTTGTAGATTCCTGAAGGAGGATTAGTATGTTATGCATGCTGGGTCTACTTTAGTGGCCTCGTTAGTCAAAATGAGGGTCCAAATCCCAGGCCTCCTAGAACTTTGGCATCACAGGACTCAAATGCCTGTGTATGGTGCAGAAGGTCTTTAATTCAGAGATCACATGCATTGTCAGAAGGTCCCGAAAGAAATGAAATCGCGAGAAGAATTAGTCCAAGACAGGTATCTTTTCATAGTTTTATTATCAAGAAATACAAGTGAGTGATCTAATTTAAAAAAATTACTTTACATTTTATGATTTCTTTGTTAACAGATACCTAATAATGGACGTGTTTGCTATGCTTGTTGGGTTGCTGCTCAGCGAAATATTCGCAGACAAGCTGCAAACAATGCTGTGAGGCAAATAGAGGAAGGAATTGTTGATAGGAGCGAGGATGAAGCAATCACGTATAATAGAAATGTTTGCGTGTGGTGCAGATCATCTTTGCTTCACAGACGGACACATATTCTGGGAGATGGTCCTGAGAGAAATATAATCTCAGAAAGAATGTTTTCAAGAGAAGTAAGTAGTTTCATTTATCAAAATTCTTTTTATATAATTGCCTTGTTACACTATGGGCCATATCTTCGTTCTAATATATGGGTGACAAAAATATCGTTTTTAGCTCAGAATCCACTAAATAGTCGATCCCTATTAGTTTTTCGAAAATATCTTCAGTGTTTTATAATAGTATAGATAGATATGGTAATAATTTTGTGTTTTCAGATTCCAGCGGATGCATTAGTTTGTATGGGGTGCTGGAGAATGGTCCAGGAGTTACGAGAGAACCCCAATATTATCGCAGTACCAGAAACAACTATGCAATTAGATGAGTTCACTCATACAACACATTCAAGTGCACACTGCTTTGTACCAGGTTGCACAGAACCAGAACGATTGAATGTGCCTCTATGTTTAAAGAAGAGAATCCTCCAATCGAAAAAAGTGTTTGTAACAGAAAATGCAAAGATCTGTCAAATGCATAGCACAGTATATGACTGGGACATTTTAGACCAATTCGAATTTAGTGACTCCTTTACTAAAAATGAAGTGCAATCTTTACTGAGACTATCCACAGAGGCAGAGGATGCCAGTGGAATACCAATTAACTTTAAAAATTATAGATTGGTTCACGACAATATTTTTCATTTTTGGACTGGAGTCACGAAATCCAATTATGAATCAATATTAAGACAAATACCTAGTTTACAAGAATCATGTAAGCGTCCACATTTGGCACTAGGGCTTTACCTAATTAAGTCTCGAACAGGGGAGTCACACGACAGAATAGCTTCTCTGTTTCAAATAAGTAAAGCTCTAGTGACAATATTATTAAAAAAAGCTAGAGAAGCTTTAAAAAATGACTTTGTACCGTTACATTTAGGTATTAACCACATAAGTAGAGGTGACCTTATAAATCGAAATCTTTTGATACCCGAAGGGTTATTCGGAAATCCTAGTGCAGAGAGAAAACCAATTGTCATCTGTGATGGTACATATATATACGTCCAAAAGTCGTCTAATTATCTCTTTCAAAAAAAAACTTACAGTCACAAGTATAGAAACTTTTTAAACCATTTTTAATTGTCGCTACTGACGGATATATAATAGATGCTTTGGGGCCATATCCAGCAACAACATCAGATGCAGACATCACGAAAGCCCTTTTCCAAGATGAAAATGCGGAATTAAGAAACTTTTTCAGACCTCAAGATATTTTCATTTTAGACCGGGGCTTTCGTGATGCTCTGCCTCTGCTGGAATCACTAAATTATGCAGTGTATAAGCCAGAAACATTAGAAGAAGGAGAAAACCAATTATCCACCCTTATAGCAAACAAATCAAGATGTGTGACGTTATGTAGATGGGTAGTTGAAGTGGTAAATGGCAGATTTAAACGAGACTTTAGATTATTACGTAATGAATATTTTAATGTGGCTTCAAGGCATCTAATGGACGACTTTAGGATTAGTGCCGCAATAATAAATGCTTTCCATAAAGTGCTTGTGAACCGGCCAGATGCTCAAATAATTTTGGAAAGAGCAAAAACCAGAATTTTGTTGCCTAATTATTTAGCAGAATATATAATCTTAAATAATGTTAACCGTCGGCGAGCCCATTTTTACAGAATAAATGAAGAAAATGAGCAATTAAGTATCTTCCCACGAATGACCATGAGTGATCTCACACTATTTGCTCTGGGTATCTACCAAATAAAACAAGCGAGATCGTATTATGGCGAACATTTGAGACAACATGGATCATTTGTGGTGGAGATATCAACTGATTTAGAAGTTACTAACATACCAGAATTGTCATCACATGAGACTGTGTTGCTAAGAGGACGTATAAAATCTCGCCATTTTAGTCAAAAAATATATTACACATATATCCTCTTAGCAACACAAGGTAATGAATGGGAAGATGTAATAAAAGGGTATTACTGTAGTTGCATATGTGGTAAAAAAAACTGTTCTTGGCATTCTTGTGAATGCCATCTAAAAATGTTGCTGGAGCGAGAGAATGAAGTCAGATTGAAATAAATAAAAATATAAAACTTCATAAAACTGTTTTATTTCATCACTACCAGTTACCTTCCCTACCTACTTAAGTGTGTTTACTAGGTAGTTGATTATTCACTGCATGTTACTACAATAGGACGAGTATGTTGTGTGTTTTCTCTAATGTACATTAAGATTTGATTTGATGTAAGTACATAGAGTTCAATCGAGGTTAGCTGCTGTTCTGTTATGTGTAGGTGCAGCAGTAGGTAATACATACATATAATCACGACTATTATCCCCGAAGGGTTTGTCATTGTCAGACACTAGGCAATGAGGACATCAAAAGCAGTCCTCTGCCATAGTCCACTTTTCACCAAATAGCGACTGCACATGTTCTCAGCGTGCACCGCTCTATGATGTTGGATGTATGTGCAGTCTTTAGTCCGTTAGTCGCCTTTTATGACACCTAACTAAGGAAGGAGAGTGGGTGGTAGTATTCTTTCACAGCTATGCGACATGGCAGTAGGTAATAAAAAGCTGAAATCTAGCACTTAATAGCTTAAGTTTAACTCTACTCTAACTACAAGTTATAAAAGTAATAGCCAGAAGTAAGTTAATTTATTAACATTAACAATTTTCATTCATACAGTAAGTACTTTTGTTATGACAGCTACTTGACATGACATGACATTGACAGAATACCACCATTACCCCCTGCGATCACGAAACTTGCCATTATTTGTTATTTAAAATACTTCTTACGTAAAAACTATTCATTTATTTGAAGAAAATCATTTTGAATAAGCTTATTCCATGCATAAGCTACATTTTGGTATTATGTACAAGGTGTTGGCATTTTCTCCATACAAAATTAAACATCTCCTTTGTTTGGTCATTCAACAGCGCATGACTGTCATTATTATGTTTCATTATTTCTAATTGCTCCAACACACACAACCGAAAACTTTTATTACAAACATGCAAAATATTATAGCTGTTATTGTCGCACAAAGAATGGCCGGTATCAATTAGATGTTTTGCGAAATGTGATTTATCTGGATGGCCATTCCTATACGCGGCAATATGTTCTTTATATCTAATGTCAAAATTTCGGCCTGTCTGACCTACATAGACCCCATCACAGTCGTTACAAATTAATTTATAAACACCGGATTTTTTTGAGTTTTCTAAACGATCTTTACCGTTACAAAGGTGACGTACATTTTGGTCTGTTCTAAAAGTAACGTAGATCTTGTTTTTCCTAAGGATATTAGCGATTTTATCTGAAATAGGGCCTACATAAGTCAGACTACCTACATATTTGTGGATGTGTTCTGGGGGACATGCATAAAGTAGTGAACGAACCCTTTTATTCTGCTTATTTTTAATTAAACTGTCAATAATTTGTTTTGAATAACCGTTAGAAATCGCGATTTGATAGATAATATTAAGTTCTTTGACGTAATTATCTGCGGACAGAGGTACCGACATTAATCTATGGACATAGCTGCGGAAGGCAGCTAGTTTCTGTTGTAATGGGTGACAAGAAGTAACGGGGATAGTTGTATCGGTATGTGTGGGTTTGCGATAGATTTGAAAATCTAGTTTATTATTAACTCTGGTAATGGTTAAATCTAAAAAGTTAAGTGATTTGTTGGACTCTAGTTCTAATTTAAATTTAATTTTTGGGTGGATCGTATTAACTTTTTTGACAAAGGTATCAATTTGACGTCTAGTACCGGTCCAGCAAATAATTACGTCATCGACATAACGATAATAGAACTGAATATTGGGTTCGTTCACTATATGTTTACGTTCAAAATAATCCATAAAAATATCCGCCATTAGTGGACTTAAAGGTGAACCCATTGCCAGACCTACCTTTTGACGATAGTACTGGTTATTAAACCTAAAATAATTTTGTTCCATGCATATTCTAGTAAGGTTAAGTAAATCATATACTTCTCCAGGATGTAACCTTTGTCTCTCAAAATGGATACCCAACATACTTAAACACTCTTCATAGGGAACGTTGGTAAATAAACTATCAACATCCAGAGAAAATAATTTGGAATAAGGGGAGATGTTGATGTCTTTAACTTTCTCAATTAAATCTAAACTATTTTTTAAACTATACTGAGGTTTAAAAGAGGACTTTGTTCGTAAAAGGTTGTTAAGGTATTTAGCTAATTCGTATGTTGGGGCACCAATATAAGAGACAACAGGGCGTATAGGAATGTTGTCTTTATGAGTTTTAGGTAAACCGTATAAAAAAGGTGAACGTGGATTCATAGGGATCTTGTACTTTAATTGTTCTGGAGAAATATATGTTGTATTTTTAATCGCGTCCTTCACCCGTAATGTATAATTTTTTGTTGGGTCAGAGTTAAGGCATTCAAAATCTTCCCCCTGGAAGATTCGATTCGATTCGAATGAGGCCAAGAGCAAGCTCATTTTTTAAATAAAAAAAGAATAAAAAAGAGACTATGACAAAACATTATAAATAGCATGCTTTATTAGTGTAGACAATGAGTGTCAATAAAACAACCTTAGACTTATAGTTTTGTAACATGTTATATATAATAAAAATAAAATAAATGTTTCCCACACTCAAACCAATAATCTAGCCCCAAGAAAAGCTTCCTTAAGATACTCGATAAATGGATAACTAGACAACGGATAAACATACTTAATATATATATAAATACATACTTATTATACATAGCCAACCCGCCTGCCAAGCGTGGCGATTACGGCAAATACCCCTCATATCCTTGGGGGAGGCCTTTGTCCAGCAGTGGACGTCTTTTGGCTGAGATGATGATACATAGAAAACACCCAGACCCGAAACAATATAGAAAATCAGGTATTTCTCTAAATTGATCCGACCGGGGATCGCTATATCTGAGGTTCGAGATAGCGACACCATGAAAACCGGTGTGCAAACCACTCGACCAAGGAGGTCGTCTTATATATACTATATATATATATATATATTTGTTATAATGTTACGTAATGTAGACTCACCTTTAAGGTAACGTATCCCGAATTTAAATACCCTACCTATCTACACTAGTCTATATACTTCTACTTAAGTACCTATAATTTTAATTTGAAAAAGTGTTAAACATATTTCCAGGAGCGGGATTCAAACCTACACGATAGCATTAAGGTAGTGCACATTACCTGGTATGTCTTGGACTGATTGCGGGTTCGAATCCCGTTCGTGAATTTTTTTTGACACTTTTTCAAATTGTTATTTGTTATGCATAACCACAAATTACATTTTGATTTTAATATTTTTTTCCTGAAAGTATCGTGCCATAAATTACTGTATCGTATTCGTTGTACTCGTATAAAAGTTCTATCGTATCGTTGAATTTGCGACAAAAACTTATAGTTAACTACACTTGTTATTTTTATTGATTTTTGGTTTGAAAGGTAGGTACTAGCTAGAGCCTAATGAAATTACAGAGCATAAAAAGTTTCAGGGTCGACAACGCCCGCGAGATACTACCTTTATCGTAACAATTGTTGCATCTGTGGCCGGTACATAACATAAACAAGTGATAAGTTAACCACCCAGATTCGAGAAAATTTTGAAAAAGTTCTTTTTTTTACATTGGGGTCAATCAAACACCGGGAATCAAACCTAGGCCCTCAGAGATGGCAACACCAGAAACCGGCGCTGAGCCACTCAACTGGAGGTTATCAGTGATTTTCTCGAATCTGGGTGGTTGTTTGTCGTACCGTCGTCGTTGTTCCTGACTTCCATAACACAAAGTGCTTACGCTACGTCTTTGGAGTCAAAGCAATGTATGCGATGTTGTCCTAAAAGTACAAAATACTCTTTCAAACACTTGTGCCCAATACCGACCTTAATACTGACAAGGTTATTCCGCCCAACATGTCCAGGCCCTGGGGAGAGCTACACAGACTACGTGGCGACGAGGTGGTACCGCGCGCCAGAGCTGCTGGTAGGAGACACCATGTACAGTACGCCAGTCGACGTTTGGGCAATCGGTGAGTTGCGAACATTTACAGGTCTAGGGTACAGCTAATACGTGCTACATGCCGACGAGGTGGAACGGACCGAGCAACTGTTAAGCGACACTATGTAGGTAGCATGTAGGTAATAATAGAATGCCCGTCGAAAGCAAGAGGTGAGTGGAAAACTGGCAACTGACTATGAGAAAAGCTGCAGCTGGGTGACTCCATATATAGTACGCCAGTCGATGTTTGGGCGATCGGTGAGTGGCACACTGGTAGCTATTTGGTCTACTCAGTCACATTATATCTAAAGGGGGAGAGCTACACAGACTACATGGCGACGAAGTGGTACCGCGCGCCAGAGCTGCTGGTGGGAGACACCATGTATAGTACGCCTGTCGACGTTTGGGCGATTGGTGAATGGCACACTAATGGTTAGTGGCAAACTGTCTACTGACTTATCTACTCCGTTACATTATATCTAGAAGGGGAGAGCTACACAGACTAGCTACGTAGCGACGTGGTGGTACCGCGCACCAGAGCTGCTTGTAGACACTATGAACAGCACGCCGGTCGACGTATGGGCTATTGGTAAGTGGCAAACTGACTACTGACATATCTACTCAGTTACATTATAATCTAGAAGAGGAGAGCTACATGAAGAGGAGGTAACGAGCGCCGGAACTGTTAGTGGGAGGCACTACGTACAGTACACAGGTCGACGTAGGGCAATCGGTGAGTTGCGAACATTTCCAGGTCTGCGGTAGAGCTAATAATATCTGCTACATTGCGACGAGGTGGTACGGTCCGAGGGACTGTAGGTAAACATGTAGGTAATAATAGAATGCCCGTCGATGTGCAAGCAAGAGGTGAGTGGAAGACTAGCAACAGACTTATCCAGTGACATTATAATAGAGCTACACAAACTATGAGGAAAGCTGCTGCTGGGTAACTCTATGTACAGCACGCCTGTCGACGTTTGGGCTTTTGGTGAGTGGCAATCTGGCTACTGACTTATCTACTCAGTTACGTTATATCTAGAGGGGAAGAGCTACACAGACTGGTGAGGTGGTACCGTGCACTGGAGTTGTTGGTGGGAGACACTACGAGTATGGTCAGCGCGCCAGTCAACGTATGGTGGGTTGTGAACCAAGTTGCATACAGGTTTGTTGGTTGGTTATCAAAATTCAAAATTTTAAATCATTTATTCAGTTTAGGCTACAAGTAGCTCTTGTGAATGTCAGTATGCCATCGGTTCGTAAGTCTACTCTGGGCGGGAGACCTTGTACTGAGAAGAACTGGCAGGATACACAGCGAGGGCATTTATTTTCTTCTATATAGCGTCAAAATATTGGAAAATGCCCATAGCAAGACACTTTCCATTACAACGTTTCTTTCCTTTCACGTCAATTTCCTTTAACGTCTGCTAACAACCGATTACCGAGTAGGTTAGGTACAACTACTTCATGCTTCAAGCACGGGAGTAGCACGAGATATATTAATTTGGCCACCCATCCACTGACTAGGCATTGTAAAAGTTGCTTATTTAGCAATATCTGAACCAGAACGCACAAGCCAATGGGCTTCAAGCTCTGCTCCCAGTTTGTATTAGTTCCTTCTTAATAATGTGCAGCAATGTTTAGTTTGTGTGAAAATCACTGATTATGAATATTATAATTTATACAAACATTTATATTTTTGGCAGGCTGTGTGTTTGCCGAGCTGCTCTCCAGCGAAGCCCTGTGGCCAGGGAAGAGCGACCTTGACCAGTTATACCTAATACGGAAAACTCTTGGGGACCTACTGCCTCGACACATGACAATATTTTCACAAAACACATTTTTTCAGGTAAGTACTGAAGATTTTCTTTAATGATTACTTAGATTACTAAAATTTCAGCTCTTTTTAGTCAGTATAAAAAAGTGATTTATAAAACACCTGCCTTATTTGGTATGTAAATTATTGTAAATACGCAAAGATTTTTTTGATCCGTGCACTTATTATTATCATCCTACGCCCGTTCCATAAATTCTATCTGTCTGTTGTTTTGCTTACGCCCGTTCCCAATAACCCTATCTGTTGTTTTGCCTATTAAGATACAAATTTGACATAAATATAGGGAACGGGCGTTACTGGGAGTTAGAATTTTGACATAATTTGTATGGAGCATATGTCAATAACGCAAAACAACAGATATATGGGTTATTGGGAACGGGCGTTAGTAAGCTTGAGACAATAATAATAATAATGTATGATGGTAAACCCACGCTGAACAGTGTTTAGTAATAACATCATTTCATTAATAAAATCTTGCGGGGATCCCGGGTAAAGTGCGTTTCCACCTTCAGCTTTATCGTTACCTGTTTGTATAAAAGTAAAGAGTTAACTTATAGGTACCTGCTCATTTCCAGGGTATGGCCTTACCCGAACCCACGACGATAGAACCTCTGGAAAAGAAAATCCCACAGCGATACGGCAATAACGACCTCGTCATAGACTTTTTACAAGTAAGTTACGTACTCGTATTAAGATTAACCCCCTTATTCATAAAAATTAGATAAGCACTATTTAGATAAATATTGTTTTGTCGACGACACATAAACGTCATTTTGAATTTGAGAAAAAGAGACAAAACAATAATTAACTAAATAGGTAATGCTTAAATAGTTTTTATGAATAAGGGGGTAAGTCCTCAACTATTAGATCCACTTCTTCGTGCTTCGGAAGCCACGTAGAACCGTAGGTCCTCGGCTGCATTGGGCAGTCGTTAACAACCACCGCCCGCGCGGGCCCGCGTAGTGGTTAACGGCCGTCCTCCCTGTCCATTCATAGCGAAGGGTCGTGCCCCAACAGTGGGGATATAAAATGAGCTGATGATGATGATGATGATGATGAATGCAGGTAAGTCGTGGCATTATTGGTCCTGAGCCGTTCGTGGCACTTGCACAAAGTACCATCAACAAGGCCTTAAAAGATTACATCAAAAACAGGCACGGCATCGAATGGAAAGAGCAGCCGGGTATGAAACACTCCAAATCCTTCCTAGGCGAAAAAGCCACGTAAAACCGTAGGTCTCGGCTGCATTGGGCAGTCGTTAACAACCACCGCCCGCGCGGGCCCGCGTGGTGGTTAACGGCCGTCCTCCCTATCCATTCATAGCGAAGGGTCGTGCCCCAACAGTGGGGACATAAAAATGGGCTGGTGATATGATGATGCTTAATTAACACTTGCTTAGAGGTAGACACGTAGGACGGCAACCAGCTCGATGAAGAGACGGTATCTTTGGAATGGCTAACAACAGAGAAAGATGGGTCTATACTCAGCGTTGGGTGGCGACAGGCTGAAGAAGACGATTCAGCCTTTTTCGAATTATTTGACACTTCAAAATATGAATTAAGCATAAACAAATAAGTAAGTGTACTTTCTGTGGTTTTAATAGTGATTAAACCATATAACACTAAAATTCGAAAACGGCTTATTTTCAGTTTAATGCCACAGCCTGGGCTATGGCGTTGGTTTTCAGAATAATGTATTATTATTTATTACCTACCTTTAGTCTCCGCCTCCTTACAATTGGATAACATATGTCCAACTGCAGGGCAAAGGCCCTTTATTGTCTTATTTATGACCAACATCCGTTCAATCAGTAACAAAATACAGGAAAGGCCGTTTGCTTTGATTTGTTCTATGAGAGTATGAGTGAACAATATTTATATTGAGACGACCCGGTTTTAGAGTTAAGACCGCTTCCTTTCCTATTTTATCGGAATAGTACCTAATATCATGCTCCAGAGATATCTTCTTTGTAACCTTACCCTGTGGTTAACCTTTTCACCGCCTAACTGTCGATGTCCCGCTGTACGCCAACGTATAAATGTATTTTAATAAAGTAGGTACAAAGAAGAACTTCTATAGAAGTGCTGGCGTGGACGGCACGAAAATCTCGAACTTCTATAGAAGTTGTTGGCGGTAAAAAAGTTAAAATAGTAGATAATTTGGTATTGGCATTTAGGCTGTCTTTTGTACAGGTTTCATATCATCATCATCATCATCATCAGCCTATACACGTCCACTGCTGGACATAGGCCAGATTTCATATACTAGCCCAATGTGATCTCCCAATATGGTAACAGCTTTCGAAACCCAACTGCCCAATTCGCCTTGTCTTTTTTTTTATAGTTAGCTTGGCAAATGACTCCATCCCACCTGATGTTCAGTGGAAATGGAGTCCAGACGCGAAGATAACTGGTGCAGCGTGTGTTTAAACGTAGCATCAGTTAACTTCACTCTGCCGGCCCACAAGGTGCTTCTTCACGCCTCTCTTGATGGACCCCATATCATAGGAAGGAGGGAAAACGTATGCTGGTAGACTATTCCATCTTTTGGAGGTGCGACAAAGAAACGAGTCACCAAATTTCTTTGTACGCGATGGGATGTTTGAGACAATGAAGCGGTGACTCCGAAGAGCAGCACGTGTACTCCTATGAAGAAAGGGAGAAGGTGGGATGAGGTCAAAGAGCTCTTCAGAGCAATCGCCATGGTATAAGCGGTAAAACACGCTGAGTGACGCAACATCTCTACGCAATTGCAGAGATTCAAGAGTATTTGCCACTACTGCATTGCCGATAATGCGTTCAGCGCGACGCTGCAATCTGTCCAAGGCATCGAGAAGGTACTTTGCGGAACCGTCCCAGATGTGCGAGCAATACTCCACGCAAGACCGTACCTGTGTCTTGTACAAAAGGCACAACTGGTCCGGCGTAAAGAATCGCCGCACTCTGTTCAGGATTCCGAGTTTTCGTGAGACTGTTTTGATCACGGCTTCGATGTAGTCCCTTTGGTTCAGATCGCAGCGTATCGTCATACCGAACATGTTGATACTGCTCTGCAGGCGTAGTGATGTACCCTGAAGAGTTGGAAGGGGAAGGAATGGTGACTTTTTTGCCGTGAACGCGCATACCTGTGTTTTCTTGGCATTGAACTCAACCAGATTATTGGTGCCCCAATTAGATATGAGGTCCAATATTCGATTGAGCTCAATGACAAGATTCACTCGATTCACTTCAGTCTCGACTCGCCCAGCCGCAGGGTCACCGTTATACCACCGTGCACTGTACTGTCATCTGCATAGCAATGAATATTTTCAAGTGGAAGCATATCATTGATATGCAGAAGGAACAGCGTGGGGGATAGAACGGACCCCTGAGGGACACCAGCGTTCACTGACATGAGCCGCGAAGCGCATCCATCAGATATAACACGGATTCTGCGCTCATGCAGGATGCCAGCGACCCAGTTGCAGAACTGAGCAGGCAGACCGTATGCCGGGAGCTTGGAGAGAAGAGCTTTGTGCCAGACCCGATCAAAAGCCTTGGCTATGTCAAGGCTAACAGCCACCGACTCACCACGCTTATCAATAGCCTCACCCCAAAGATGTGCAACGTAAGCTAGAAGATCACCCGTTGACCGTTTCGGCCAAAACCCGTCTTAAGTGTTTAAAAAATATATGTATATGCCTAGTTGTATAATTGTGCCAGTGAAGGCTTATATCAACTAAACGATTTAATACTATATCATTTCAGAAATGCTTGGACAAGGATCCAATGATGAGGTGGACTTGCGAGCAGTTGCTACGGCATCCGATATTCGAAAACTTTCTCTTCACAGTGCCGCATTCGGACCACGAGGAGTATGAGAAGGCGAGAAGAGCTCAGGTAAGAATAACTAGTTCGTCCTTCGAGCCGGATTTTTCTTATGGGTGGACAATATCAAGGCTCGAATGTGCTTACAAAGCTGACATTAGCTAAAACATGACGCTGTTCTTTATTTATGAATATGAGACAACATGATGTATTATGTCGATCTGTCGAACAAAGCGCATTTTCAATGATATATTCATTCAATAGATGAGTCCACTCAATAATATGAATGACAGAGTGCACAAGAAATTAATGCTTGGCCTTTTACTAAACGTGTATATTGTATCTCTTAATACTTGCACTAAAGAGTTTCATTACAAATGTAAGATAAGATTTGCATTTTATTTTATTGAATCTTTTAGTTTGTTGGCTTACGCATTGTCCCATTTTGAATGACAGCGAGAGTTCATGGAACGTCGAGATGCTATTGAAGAAGAAGCGGCCCAACGCTTCTCACTAAGCGACACCTCTGCTCTTAAGAGGGGCAAAAAGTGACGGTGTTGCACGGTATCCATTGACACTGCGGACTTAACACTGGCCTCCCCGGTGACTCAGCTAACGTAATGCTATAATTTTCTACTGAGGCCTGCACATTAACCTAAAACTGTAAAATTTCTTCAATAAATGTTCAACCATAGCACAATACACATAATATACAGTAGTTCGACTTCATACTAAGCGCCCGAATGGACGCACGCACACACAGGCGTCGTCGGTCGTTTACACGGCCGCTAAACCATTTTGTAAATGGCAAAACTCCGCAGTCATGTCGCGTCGTCGCGCCGGCCGCTCTGCTCGCGCGCTGTCCGACCGCCCGCCTTTTGTTTCTTTATTTAATCGACGGGCGTCACGACAATATTATACAAACTGCTGTGTTTACGGATGCCTAAACACAACAGTGACAAAAGAAACAATGTCATTTTTTGTACTTCCTGTTGAAACACTTTTCTGTTACAAACTTATAAATAATGTAATTAATAAATAAATATGTTACATATTATATTAATATTATGTTTTATTCCTGAACCTAAACTCCACACGTAGGTACTTACAATACAAATCTACACACGCCTGCTTTATTTTTGTAGGCGCCAACCCTAGCGCTCCGCCTAGCCATAGGTATTTAACTCAAGAATACGGCCCGGATAAACTACTGTGTATTATGTGTATTGTGACCACAGAACACCTAGGTGTTCTGTGATTGTGACCATAGGATGCCTTAGAGAGGCCGCGCACTAGGCAGCCCGGCTGCCTCAGCCTGGCTGCGGCAGCCAGACATGTTGAGCAGCCAGTTCAGAGCAGCCACAACTGGCCAGTTATGATAATATTGTTGAGCGGAATGGACGTAGAAGACTTCTCTTTAAATTTAACGCTCATTCCATTGGCTGCCGCAGCCATAAGTTCTTGGCAGCCTAGTGCGCGGTCTGCCTGAAGCGCTCATACATCAAATAGGCTACCGCAGCCTGGCTGCGGCAGCCAGGCTGCCTAGTGCGCGCCCAGCCTTAAAGTTCAAGAGTCTATTGAGGAATTTCGACAGTTTGTGGTAGTATGTGTATGCGTGTGTACAATTGAAAGGTAGGCATTATGCTGGTAGAAGTGATAACGAATTCATTAGGTACTTACTTGGACCGTAATTTAGGGTTTTATAATAGCTCGTATGGTTGTTTTTAGATAATGAACGCAGTTTTGTCGATTTATTAACACGTTTTTCATTCACAATTGGAGTATTAGCTTGGTAGTGAAATGTTATTCGTAAGTAGGTATAGTCGACCATGAAATTGCTTTATCACTTTTGACAAAAACTTCCATTATACAATAAAATTTCGCTAAGGCTCATTGTCAATAACGACAACGTATCTGTCACTTGGTCTTTTAAACAAAAATAGAACTTGTTGTTTTATTATATGCAAACAAAATTCACTTCTAAGGTGGTAAAGCAATTTCATCTATACTTATGTAATAAGTATGTTATGTGTACCTATGTGGCAAATAGTAGTGTGGTTAGTCTCTCTCACCTCATATATGTTAAAAGTATATAAGTGAAGTAAATAGGCTGACTGTCCCACTAGCTGGGCAAAGGCCTCCATCATTGAAGTGAAGTTTGCAATAACAAACGATTGCTGTAGGAAAATGTTGCCGGTCCCGAAGAGTCACTATGATGATTAATTATTATAATTATCGGTAGCCTGCTGATCAGCACGACTGCTCTGGGCTCAAGCCTTCCTTTAATATCTCATATTGGGCTAGCGTGGTGGGCTATGGCCGTTAACCGTGTCTGTGGTCTAGTGGTTAATAAGACTACCGGTCTCAGGTCCCGGGTTCGATTCCCAGCGGGGGCACATGTTTGTGCACTCGCCTAGAGATAAGTTAGCCAGTGCCTCAGTAGTTGAGGATTCTGGGTGAAGTGCGCTACCTTAAGCCTCATCATCACGTAAGATGCAGGCCATGTTTAGCTGTAAGGAATAATAGAATTCCTTTTAACATTTGACATGCGCGAGCGCTGTCTATTAGCACCGCCAAACAATTAAAATTATTTTGTGTCTGCTAACGGATTAAAAAGGTAGTGACCCCAGGGTATTAGGTAATCTCGAGCTCCTCCGTGCTTCGGAAGGCACGACCCGCTGGTCCCGGCTACATTAGCAGTCGTTAACAACCACCGCACCGCATTGGACCCGCGTGGTTTATAGCCCGTTCTCCTTATCCATCCTTCCCTAAAAGGCTCGTGCCCCAGCAGTGAGGAAATAAATCAGAATCAAATCGAACTGATGATGATGATGACCCCAGTTTATGATCGGCAGGTGCAGTCATCGCCGCTGCTGCCGCAGCTGATCGTGAACGAGCGGCACGCGACCAAAGGCAAGAAGTCTGAGATGGATGCGCGAGGGCACCTGCCCACTATCTGACTGGCGGCGCCCGCGCGCCCGCGGTACTGACGCCAATAAACTAACTAAAGCAATATGGCTTTTATTTATATGCTGTAAGACACCTTTTTTTGACATTGTGACAGTGGGCAACTCGTCGCCCGAGTACCGTCGCGCCTGGGGAGGCGCGGATGGTTCTGTGGGGTTCTCCCCTCCTCCTAGCTCCCGCCTCTCTGCCCAGACCCGAGGGTCTCGGCAGGAATTCGGGAAGAGGGGCCCATCCACTAAAAACCACTGTACGTACTTACATCCCCTTCACGTGCCGCTAGGGTAACTGGGTTCACCGGTTTGGCTATCACCAGTGTTTACCCTAGCGGATCCTGTCCTGTAAGACACGCTGGGGCTTCACCCCGTTTGGTAAACCGGATTATGAGTATGATCATATGATGTAATAAAGATGTTAGCTAAGCGCAACTTTAGTTATGGTATAATCTTAATAACTAATATAATAACCATACCAAATGGAAGTTTATGGAATAGGATGTATGGATTACATTCTATTACAAGCTTACTTATGGAGAATCTTCACCCACTGAGGAACTATCTATTTTACCTCTAAAGCATGGTACCCACTTGGTGTAGTGTCTGTACCTACCTTATACCTTATTAATAAAAA
Source organism: Eudonia lacustrata (assembly GCA_947562085.1). NCBI lineage: Eukaryota > Metazoa > Arthropoda > Insecta > Lepidoptera > Crambidae > Eudonia > Eudonia lacustrata. The sequence goes on along the minus strand of OX387326.1, from coordinate 18,868,817 downwards.
ATTATTAATGAGTTAATTATATTATTAATTATTTTTTTTTTTTTTTTCTTTTTAATTTTTTTTTATGTCGTTTGTGTCTTCTAAAGTCTTGGTCGTAAATTCATTACTAAAATTAAAATCCTTGTTTTTTTTCAATCTTTATAAACCACAAAAGTATCTGTACTGTAACTGTACTTTTGGAATAATGATAATAAATGCGCATAAAAAAAAAGTTGGACTCATGCGAAGACTTTTATGGATGTAAGAAAAGTTGGACTCCTGACAAAGTTGGAAACATGCGAACAAAGGCACAGTTTATACTGTGCTTTTACTGTATAAGGTAAATACGACGTCTTCGTCGGCGGCGGCGGCACGAGCCGCACTTCAGAAGTTCAGAGGATCGCAGAGGGCACGCAGCATTATGAACTGAATCTAGCCACATACTCATAAATTGAGTTCTTTGGCCAAGGGAGTCAATTAAAATATGCAACATAAAATGACACAGAGAAAGTTTGTACAAAGCCTAGCCAGTGACGATGTCTGTAATTTTTTTATAATTTTTTTGTTTTAATTTTTTTAGCAGTCTATTTTTAAGCGAATCTGACCTAACCTGGCGTAATGTCCCGCTTGTTCGGTTTAGGACAGATTCTGTTTAGGTCAGATTCGGTTTGGGCAGATTCTGTTTAAGAGCGTTTACGCGGCATACTAGCGCCACCAATGAAAAAAATTAGATTAATTAAGACGTTACGGCCACTTTTAACTATAACGCCGTATTTAACTAAACCATAACATGTCAGATGTTCATTAGGTGACGTAAAAATGCTAAATTACTTCATTCAAATAGTTTGTTGAGCATAATTTGATTTTCTATCTCTAATTACTAGATATGTTTATTTTTTTATTAGTGGCGCTAGTGTGCGGCGTAAACGCTCTTTGTACTGTCACGAGAAACAATAGGTACCTACTTGACTTATTTTTTATTTGTATTGCTAAAAGCAAGTACATTTATTGGTTAGTTACATTTATGTTAGGCTGACACCAGGAGACCAGAACATAGTAGAAAGTAGGGCCTGATTAAAATTTGGCATTAAAAGTTCTTCTGTATGTACCAGGGTAACATACATAGCTCCTAAAATTATAATAATAATATCTTCTACTAAATAAAGTGAATGGTGAATAGGTATAATGTATCTACTTCCTATTACGTTCATTCTAGTTAAACAATTAATTTTACCACATTACGTTCATGCCAGGAAAATCTCTAGATATAATTATGGAGAAATAGGTACTTAGATACTCTATGGATTCTCTAATGTGCAGAGTCAATTAACTTTAGATCTGTCACATATTTGTTTACCTTTGCAATATGTTTCCGATTTACTAGTCCAGGGATCAAATATATAGGAATAGAGATATTTTTATTTTTTACATGTCCTTTATATTTTGTGTGTTTATTTGTAATAGAAAGTTTCCTTTTATGGTTTTCAAATATTTTGACACTGCAGGGAAATGAAAAGCACTCGCTGAGTATTTCTTGCCGGTTCTTCTCAGTGCAAGGCCTCCCGCCCAGAGTATAGACTTACGCACCGACGACGATGACATAATGACATTTATAAGAGCTTTTTGTAGCCAAAACCGAATATATGATTTTGATGTTTTTATGAATTTTAAAAATAGCCGGCAACAATGCAGGTTGCATATATAATGTAATTTATGATCTCTAGCACCAGGTACCATGAGTATTTTAGCTGAATTAAATTAAATTAAATTTTCTAACACTCACACACCAATTATCTAGCCCAAGAGAAGCTTTGTTATGAAACTCGTTATTACTTGGTTACTAGACAACGGATAAACATACTCAAAATACTTAAATACATACATACTATACATTATTATTTCTCATGGGGACGTCGCGAGCCGGACGGACGATCCACCCGCATTGTTGCAGGCCACTTCATCCTTTTCCCCGTATTATATTATTATACATACTATACATAGAAAACACCCAGACCCGAGACAATTTAGAAAAACAATAATTTCTAGATTGACCCGACCGGGGATCGAACCCGGGACCTCAGAGATGGCGACACCATGAAAACCGGTGTGCAAACCACTCGACCAAGGAGGTCGTCATCTCGTCGTCGTCGAGATCTCTAATTGTATAGTGTAAAATTAAAATAATATAGGTACTTTTATTTCGTTTATCCCAAGCCCATTATATTATTATTCGAATATGCATAACTATTTTTTAAAATACTGCTAAACTAAGCAGCATTTTAAAATTGTTTAAGAAAATAAGAATATTTGTATTTTATTACCTACTTCGAGTGCAATTTGTGTATGTTACACAGTAATATTGAAATAATATACACTGGCCTGCAAAATTAAGTATCACACTTTTAAAATTGCAATAACTTTTTAAGTACACAAGATATACTTTCGAAACAAAAAGGAAAATGTTACTAATGTATAATTTACTTTAGTTTTAAAGAAAGCTGATAAAAATTGCTGCAAAACGTTTTTTATTTAAAAATCTCTAACTTCTATAGTTTAGAAAATAAATAAATATTAAAAGTGTAGTACTTATTTTTGCAGGCCAGTATATTATATACCACCTACGTTTTCTATACGTTTTTCTATTGATTGTATAGTGAACCATGAAATTGCTTTAACACTTTTGACTACAACTTCCATTACAATAAAACTTCGCTAAGGCTCATTATTATTATTTTCTGAGCAGAAACTACTTATAAAATACTAATACCTTTAATAAAAATAATTGTGCTTGACTTTTGAACTTGACTGTATTTACGTCTTAAACAGAATCTGTTGTAAACCAAATCTGACCTAAACAGAATCTGTTCCAAACCGAACAAGCAATCTGTCCTTATGAGAACAAACTGTTTGTTCATGTCTGAATTTTTTGAATGTATGATTTATGTTATTATAATACAGAGTTGAGATGGTAATCAATAAAATTGTCTGACTAAAAAATAAATTTTTGTTTATAAACCTGCACCAAATAACCTTTATGATTTAGATCAACAAAAGCATTACTTTATAAGCAACATACAACTTTTTGCCTTGAGGATTAGGTTGAAACTTTTCGATTGTGTCTTATACTTACAACACTAAGGGAAAATAGCAGCCGGCATGAAACACTCCAAATCCTTCTAGGCGAAAAGGCCCTAGGACAGAGTAAGCCCAGCAGAAGGTGGGCCCGATTAACCAACAGTGCCTTGCAGGGCAATATGTCACAAAATATATCTATATGTCCCAAAAAGTTTTAGGGGATGTGGAGAGAAACTGAGTCAATGCAGCACCTACTGTGCGACTGCTAGCTAGGAAAGTAATGGAATACTGGGATAGGGCTATCTGAGACCAGAAGACTTCAGGCTCTTCGCTCTCAAAGACATTGCCTATGGCGTTTATATCTTCATAGGAAGAAGAGTGTAAGGATGGGGTTGCTCAAAAGATCCAGATGGGTCCAAGTGCTACTAGGTGACGGAAACCTTGGCAAAGCCCTAAGATAAGATAAGAGGTAAATAAAAAAAATCTAAATAAAAGAGCTTATGAGGCATAAATATCTTTAACTAAATAATGTAACTTATCAACAAAATACTATAAACATGTATCACTTTGGAGAATGGAATACCTCGATAAATTTTTGGACAAGCTCTTGTTTTTATTTAATTTTTCATAAACTGAAACAAATAGAACGTAATTAATAATAAAATAACAGAACTTTACAATATTAGAAAAGGCTATCTTATCATTTATATAGACAAAGGTATAAAACAAAAACAATACTTCATTTAGTACTTATCTTTAATTCACAATAAACAACTTGCTAGTGTTGGTTACTCTTACATAACTATTAAAACACAGTTTTTGTAATAAATACTTATAGTAAATTCTATTCTTAGGTTCTATCATCATCATCATCTCAGCTAAGTGACGTCGACTGCTGCAACTATAATGTTATTCTCTGAGTTTGGAAATTACCTTTGCGATGGATAGCTGATTCCTTTCTGCAGGAGAGACGAGACTGTCGATTTCTTGCAATTTGTACCAGCCATAATGCGCTCCCGCAATCACGGGCACCATTACAAGAACTACAACGTTTTTCGTAAAGAAAGCTTTTACACCCATTTTGAATTTGTAACTTATTTCAGTTATTAGTTTTCTCTTCGGTTTAGTTTCTGCGTTTTCGGCTTTTTTCGTTTTTTTGGTTATGTTGTTTTTTGTTAAGCGAAGGTAAGAACATAAAATTAGCACAATAAATTATTTTTGATATGATAGCAACTGTCAGTGTCAGCCAGTGTTGGCAGACTTTTTTTTTCTTTTAGTTGATGGCTTTGTGCGATTAGCACATTTAGCCAGTGTCAAAGTAACTTTTCTTTCAAGTAATACATAAATAAACAATATTTCCTTCTTCCTCCAATAATGATGATGAATGATAATAGAAATGAGAAGTGAGAAATGATATACCCCCCAACCCCTAGAGCATATCAGTAAAGATGCGGGGCTTTACTAAGTCCTCGGGCGTACTTCTTGAGCGAATTTGAAAAGTGCCGTTGCATTGTTTTGTTTCATTTGCCAACACTCATGCACACTCACAAACACTTAACGGTTAATCCACCCTTATTTCACATTAATATTCCATATAACACAAATTTTAGAAAATAAAACAAAACCGCAGACATTACTCTTCACTTTCCCGCCAAGGAACCTCTTTTTGGTTCTTTTCTCAGAATAATACTAAAGCTTAGTTATTGTTCTGAGGTTCCTTTCATTCATGTCTGTCACTGTCAAGCATGCATGAGCGAATGGAATTGGAAAAGGCATATTATCGTACAATAGTGCAAGTTTTACATTACAATAAAACTTGTATTATTGAGCAGAGACGATGCACAGCATCTGTGAGAGAGTGCGTCAATATGCTTCCGGTCTAGCTATAGTGGTTTTCGTCGATTAAATAATTAAAAGACTTACTTCCGGTTGGCGCCATTTTTAGTCACCTTAGGAGTTTACTGCGTGCAGTGCCTTCATAAAGTCTCTCACCAGGAGGCCTTAATGGGATGCTGTGCATCGTCTCTGCTCAATAATACAAGTTTTATTGTAATGTAAAACTTGCACTATTATCGGCATGTGACGATGCACAGCATCTGTGAGAGACGTGTTTATTAGCTCCTGGTGACTGCCTGATGACGCTATGTGACAATGAGTCTGCTTGATGCAGAATATCTCTGAAACATATCTTATACACAAACCTTAGGTTGCTTAAAATGTAAATTTATAAAATGATTAAGTAATACTTTATTTTATTTAGTATCATTTATTTACTAAAAAAAAAAACATATCACAAAAAGTATTTTAACTTAATTTATAACTTATCGTTTTGTAAACTTGATCACAATAATTTAAATCAATACAATTATATATAATGTACCCAACATACATAACAATTGCTAGTGCTTACAAAGATATCGTTAAATCGGTTGGAAATTGTTGATCAAATTATTACTTGTAGCTGTAATCAAATTTTTGTTTTTAATTTGCCTGCAATAAAATTTGGAAAATGTATTTTCACTGCGCCAATTACCTCGTGAAAGTATTTCATCGACAGGCAGGTTGTCCCACCAATTTAAAGACGCCACAGCGGAGCGCATGCTGCCCGGAGACGCCTTGATGCCGGCATCTCTAAATACAGTTTTTATCCAGTTACTAATAAGAGTTCGGGTAGCAGCTTTTACTTCACCCGTGACTGAGATAAAGAGGGCATTGTTGCATTCCGCTGTCCGCCTCTGCTCGCCTAGCTCTAAAATCTTGCGTAACCAATAAACAGGACATATATTGTTATTTGGATTTACCTTTAGTTTCCAACCCGATTGCCTATACGTCGCAGTATCGGTTTTGGAACCAAATATGGGCCATAATATTAAATGATCACCCAAATCTATGAAATGCTCCGGTGATACTCTCAACAATGTCAGGTCATGAACCCGTCGACCCGATGCCAAGAGTAATATACAAGCCAGTCTACGCGAGGCTTCAAAGAGGCTCAGCTGATCAGGTGAATTTATGCTTAACCATGAAATCAGATCTGATGGGTCCCATACTGGAGGCTTTTCAGATTTAGGTTGTCCTAGAGAAATTGCTTTCAGGATGTGTTTAATAAGGAAATTTGTATTTAGATTATCTTTAGGTAGACCTAATGTAAGAATAACTGATTTGTGCAATAGAATGGTAGCATAGGACATTTTTTCACTCAAATGCAGAAACGCTAAGTACTTAGATAAAGAATTACCGTCAGGATGCTTATAATCATAATTTGAGGCCTTACACCATTTTACCCAGCGTAGCCAGGCTGGTTTGTAGGTCTTCAGAGTTGATTCTCTCCAGCTGCTTTTGAGGAGAGATTTTTCGGCTTCAGTCCAGTCTGTTACAGTGTCTGCCCACCCCCAACTTTCCATACTAAAAGCTTCATGTCCTGTACCTGAGGAGGTGGTTGCCCCGTGGTCTGATCAATTAGAACGCGATTTAAGTTCCTCACTTTCATGGGTTGGTCTATAGCTCGTCGGCGAAGGTCGGGTAACCAGTAAGTCCGCTTCCAAAGTGGTGCTACTAAGAGGAACGTACCTTCCGCTGTGTTCAGATGATGTAGAACTCTGGGTATTAGTGAGGGGGGCGGAAACAGCCAAGCTAGTTTGAAGGTCCATTTTCTGCTGAAAGCGTTGCAAAAAACTGCTGAAGAGTCTCTCGAATCTTTCGATACATACGCTGTTACAACGTTGGTGTTTTTCGATGCAAAGAGATCTATGGCCGGTACTCCGAACTTCTGAAAAATTTTCGCCCGTGCTTCTGGCAGTAAATGCCATTCTGCTGATCTCTTGCCTCGTGATAAGTTGTCTGCAATCTGATTGAACCGCCCGGGAAGGTATTCTGCCGTGAGAGTTATTTTCCACTTGTCCAGTAACTGAAATAACTGGTGTGTCGGGTCGAGAAGAGGTTCCGATTGCGTCCCCCCCTTGTTTCGAACATAGGCAACCACAGTTCGATTGTCTGATTGGAGAATTACGTGGCGGTTCTTTAGGAGATGTTTGAAATGTCTTATTGCTGAAATTATTGCAAACATCTCCTTTTGATTGCAATGCCACCTGGCCTGCTTTTGACTCCACTTGCCTGCTACTGTGTAATCGTCCAGTTGAGCTCCCCAACCGTAATCTGCAGCATCTGTTGTCAAAAAATTTTGAACAGGGATCTCGTGCAAAGGACTCGTCGTGAGACCTTGCTTTGTGACCGAGTGCAACCACTCTAAATCTTGTTTTACTGCTGCCGGTATGACAATCGGCCGTTCTTGGGACTGGTTTAGCTTCCGACAGTGCCTTTGGAGGTGCCGACAGTGAAGTCTTCCTCCTGGAGTTAGAAAACTGGCAAAGTTGAGGGTACCCAGTAAGTGCTGACATTCCTTTAGGGTCACAGTGGTCGCTTTGTTCATGCTGGCCGACAAAGCAAGTTGGCCTTTACCTTGGCCTGAGGAAGGGCTTTGAGATTCTTTTTGGTGTTCCATTTGATGCGTAGGTACTCCAGCTCTTGCGTAGGTTTCATTACAGACTTCTCGCGATTGATGGTCCAACCCAGACGTTGCAGCAGCTGCTCTGCGACACATACTTCCTTCTCTAACAATGTTCTTGACTGATTGACCAGCAGATAACCGTCGAGGTAGACCAGCACTCTCATACCTTTCTTCCGGAGCAGATGAGCAATCCAGTTGGTTATCGTTGCAAAGTTCTTCGGTGCACATGACAGCCCGAATGGAAGACTGGTCATCTGGTAGACCTGGGGGTTAGGTCTGAAGGATTCTGGTAGATCAGGCGCAGGAACCGACGATGACAGTCTGTTATCAGTACATGAAAATAAGCTGATGAGAGGTCTATTTTTACCAGCCAGTCTTGGCTCTGCAGGAATCTTGGTATTTGAAAGTGAGATATCAATTGAAACTTTTTGGGGATTATGTACTGATTGAGGCGCTTGAGGTTGAGAATTAGTCTGTTCGAGCCGTCGTGTTTCTTTCGAAGAAACATTGTTGAAAAGTAGGACATACCCAACTGACCCGGATTTGGTTTTTCGAGGACTTGTTGCTCTAGTAAGGTCTCGATTTCTTTGGTCATTTCCGGCGATTTGCATGTGCTGAAGCGTCGCAGGTTGGTCTGTGTTGGTGGGACAAGCACAGGCCTGGAGGTGAATGGCAGACGCATCCCTGATATCATGTCCAGGATGGCCTGCGGAGCCTGATGCATCTGCCACTGCCTCCGATACGCTCGGAGACAGCCTCCGTAAAATTTGGGTAAGGTTGGGTAGTCATTTGAATTTCTTCTTATCATTTGGCTGCCCGTCCTTTCTGTTGAACTTTCTGAACTTCGAGGCGTTGGTGGTTTTGACATTTGTGGATGTAGGCTCCGGTTTTGCAACCCTTTGCTTATAGTCTGAACGAAAGGGCTTATTGCTATGAGGTAATTCGCGTGAAGGTCCAGCTTTAGGGAATTGCTTTTGATTTACACGCTTGGACTCGCTATCACCACTAAACCAAGGTCGGATCCACTTGTCAGTACCTCCTGTGCTTTGTATGTATGACCGTAATGCGGTGCTTCCAAATAAATGTTCGGAGCTAGGTGGAATTTTGCGTAAGCCATCACGTAAATGTTTGTTTGGTATTTCCGCCAAGATACGTTCCCGACGAGTTTCAATGCATTCAGCACGTTTACCACAAACAATTTGCATTAAATCTTCACTAGTTTTATGGAATTTGGACTTAGCATTAAACAAGTCAGATATTTTTTCAAAAATGCTAGTAGGAGTAAGCTCGGCGTTGGGCTCGGCCGCCCAGTTAACGAACTCTTGTAGTTGCTGTTTAAGGTAATCGTGCTGAAAGAGCAATGCATTCGACATAGCCGCTAGGGATCGTTCCGTAGAGACCGCATAATCTTTACCCTTTAAAATTGACGAAGTTCGTCATTGACACCAAGTTCTATGAAGCCAGGTTGAGCACAATGGATTTTTAAAACTTCCGAATACCTAACCTCCTTCCAATTAGGACTATCAAACTTTTGCAATTCTTCTAATCTCTTAACTCGAGAGGGGTCAGAGCTGGGCACTTTAGGATCCTTTAGTAAGGTATTTACTGTGCCAATATTCAATAGAAGGTTATTTTCTATTATTGCCGCAGGGCGTTGTAAAAAAGATTCCTTTGAATCAGATTCAGGTAGTTCGTTAATCTTGGTTGGAGGAACGGTGTTCGTATTCGTCAGAAGATTCGTTAATGCATTCATTTGGTTTAAAAGTGAGTTGAAATGTTCGATATCCAACGTACCTTGTTTATTTCGTTTTACCTTCGGTTCAGAAGAGGTGTCCGAACTCGCCCTGCTGCGCTTCCTTCGCGCCTGCCGCTCTGTATTCACAGCTTCATTTTCTTCTGGAGGGTGATCGTTATGCTCGTTATCAACCACCATCATATACATGTCGTTATCACTTGAATCACGTTCGCTCATTTTTAACCGTTTAAAACTAAATACTTATCCGCTCGCTTGCTTAGAAAACACAGATGGCGCTGAATACTGCTACTTGAAATTTGACACTTCTGCACGTTACAACCGCCCGCAATAAAAGCTTAATTGTTACCGACCCGAGCGGCTTAGTAGAATACTTTTGAGTGTTCTGTGTAGGTAGACGGTTAGATAAGCAACAAAATAGCGTTTGCTATTTTAGTGAACGTCGTGTATAATATATTTTAGAAGCTACGCAAGTTACTAGTCTATCATATTTGACGGTTTTAGTCGATTATCGTGATTTTACGGAAATTTAAGATCGAAAGGTGTATAGTTTTAACCCATTTTGATAAATTAGAATAGTTATTTGAGCTATTTAATAAAAAAAAATTGAAATTAAAGCAGAAATAAAATATACAAAAATTAAAAAGAATCGTCGCTGTTTTCCGTAATTTACCTTTTAATCTCGACGAACAAGCAGTCTATTTAAAAAATAACTACAAGACATAAAACAAAAATATAGCTACGTAAAGAAAGGCCAGTTTATTAGCTTTAATTATAACATAATAGTTTTGTTCATAAGTTAATAAATTCCTGTCCCATGTTAAAACAAAATAAAAGAAGCATTTAATTGAGAAAAAAAATAGCTAATTTTAATCGTCAATTACGGCGACATGCTTAATTTTAAAACCAGTTTGAACCATGTTATGAATAGATCAAATCATGTAGTTAACGTTACAGTTAAATAATTATTGTTTACTATTAGATTTATAATTTATTTAACACAAATAATGACGCCGTCGTCGTTCTGCCAAACACTCGACGAAGACTTTGAGCGAGCCGTATCTATCGCAAGATGGCGGCTAATATAAGCTAGGGTTGCATCCAATGGAATAATTTATTTTTTATTGCCGTGTTTGAATAATACTACGGAAATCAGTAATTTTTTTATTAACATATATGAAATAAATACAATATTACAAATAAAAAATATTTTAAGCATTTTAGTAGTATTATTTAAAATAAATCGATTTCAATATTATAAAATTACAGACACTCAAGTAATAATACATTTTATGATTTGAATATATATTTTTTTATTTATTATTTTAGGGATATTTACAACTTATATAAATAAAACTGTAAACAATCAGTGCCAGGCCAACCAATAAATAGGACAAATAATTTTACTACCATAACAAAAGGAAGTCGGAAATCAATGTTTTTTTTTTCTAATGGGGAAAAAGAACTTTTTTTTATACATGAAACATGTTTGTTTATACGTGTTTATTATTTATATGTGTTTAAAAAACAATGTAAAATAACTTTTACTCATGTCAATAATAAAAAAAAAGTAGTACCTGTGCAGGGACACTTCGCCCCCTCTTTCCATTTTTCCGTCACACCCCTTTCCCTTACCCCCTTTTCCTTTCCCCCTTCTCGTCGTAACTCCTCCTCTTCGCCCCCTCCCTCCGCGAGCACCATTTTCTTTTGCATTTCTATAAAAAAATAGTTTTAATAATATACATAAAATTATGTTATTTTATACACACAAACACAATACACCAATAATAATAAGTTAATAAATAACAAACTTATTAATTCATTAGTAATTAGCTATTTATAAATAAATTTGTTAATTTTTTATAGTAAACACACACAGTTTCACAAATTAAGCATGTAAAATATGCATTAACATAAGCAAACGAAACCAATACCTGACGCAAAAAAGCAATTACAAAACGAACATAATTATAATCTGAAAATAGCAAAAGAGCAAACAGGTGAAAAAAGCCGCATTTGCCAACCCTGAAAATCATTGCCAAATCCTACTTTGCTTCATGCAACCAGAGTTGCGTGAACAACATTTCGCGAAATTGTACTACTTGGCGCATTACTTTGCTTAATCCAGCACAACCTAGAAAATATTCTACGATAATTTATGTTTAATCATTAGAATTAGGTCTAAACACTAATATTTAAAACACAGTTTTAAGAAGTTCAAAGTAATCGCAACATGACAAATGCATAAAAATACGCAAACACTAACATAGAAAAAGAGACGTTTTATTATTTGGATTTTAGTACATTTCACCTAAAGTATCATCAAATACCGTATGAAATAACACAGAACACTGTTTCCAGATTAATTTGGTACAATAACTATAGTAAATATATGAAAAATAAACTACTTACGGCATTTTTCCAACAGTTTCCCAGGCAGTTTCCACAAAACACAGTCACAAAATGGCTTCCTCAACTTGAAATGTGAAAACATCGATATAAAATAATAATTTTTCCCGCGATGTCGACAGATCGGCTTCTCGACTACAGATAATCTATTAGTCTATGGTATAAAAGCATTTAAATAGGTCTCTATGCCGTTGGCATAGAATCTAAAGTCGTTTAAAGCGACCGTATCACCACGCAACCACAGTTGCGTGAAGCAGTATTGGATTTTTTTTGACGTCAATGTTTTGACATAAAGCAAGGTAGCGGTTATAAAACTTTCGGGTTAAAATCGAGCAGAACTTCTGCTTACGATGTTGCTAGCACGAAAGTTGACGACGCTATGAAGGCACTGCACCAGTTCCATACATCGAGCTTTAATTTTTTTTTTTTTTTTTTTTTAATTTCAAAGAAACTGGCGCCATCTACTTTACTTAACAATAAACTTTGTCGTACTCGTCTAATAACACTCCCGGAAGTTATTTTGTTTAAATAATTATTTGTAAATATTTATTTTTCTAAAAACACAACAAATATAACTTATTTTCCCTAAAACATCATAGTTTGATAAAAAGATAAAACCAATTTTGTGACATGGAATTCTTATTATTCCTAAACGTACTCTGTTGACATCGACGTCAAAATGGCCGTTACATTCAGTTTTACTTTTCGCTATTTCGCAACGACGTACTTACGTTTGTGTTTTGGTGTAATTCTTTGTTTCAAGATACTTTCTGTAATTCAAACGTTGAGTCGAGCTCTAGCTCCTCAGTTTTGTTGTGAAGACTATCCGAAAGACAATTACTTTCTTCCTTTCTTTGCGACAAAGACGCTTTTGTGTTGTGTAGTGTTTTGTTTACCATTAGAACGTTCACAGAAATATTAATTGTTAGCCCATTTGAATAAAGGTTTGAATGTCCCAAACATAAAATAAAATTAAAAGATGTTTTTGTTATTACGATGTTAAATGTGATCATTTATAGATGGTGTCGATCGATTAACCGGATTTTATCAGGAAAACTAACTTCTAATGGAGATGATTTAACTAAAATAGCAGCATAAAATATTATTTTAATTATAAAAATAGAAAATAAAAGGCAACTATGTTTGTAATTTGTTTGTTTTATTTCAAAGGTAAACTTTTTACATTTGTACTGTTTTTCATTAAACAAGTTATTTGTAGCAATAAATAACGTTATCTTATGTTTGCACAAAACCTCAAAAAACCATTTGAAGGGCTTACTATTCCAAAAACTTGTAATAGTAAACCTTACAAACAAACATAGTTTTGAGGTTTAGCGTAAACATAAAGATAACGTTATAGAATATACACCCAGCAAGCATACTATAGGTAGGTACCATATATACGTCAGTAACTCTTGTTAAAAAATGTAGGTGGCGCTGGTTGACACATCAAATGAAACATGCATAAAAATTCCGTAAGAGGGCTCTCTATTCCCGTAGTATTATACTCCTCTATGCACTGCACGCAGTAAACTCTTTCAGCAGTCTTTTAATTATTTAATCGACGGAAACCACTATAGCTAGACCGGAAGTATATTGACGCACTCTCTCACAGATGCTGTGCATCGTCACATGCCGATAATCTAATCTTTTAAACTATTATCAAAGTTCGGGTTATGGATTCTTGGGATATTTCATTTTGGTTGCAAAAATACATTTTTGTTTTATAGTTGTAATAGTAAAATATTAAATGAACAAAAAAATAATTTTAAGTGGAAAATTATAGGCGTATATTTTACTGTGGAGAACGAAACGCAACATATCAGTTCGTTCTTGCTGTTTGAAAGATTCGTGTATGTCGACATAAAAACATCCAATTGGAAATGAGTTTAGTTTTGAATTCACTAATAACACGAGTTTTAGATAGATTTGTAGTTCTTTACAACGACATTATTTCTCAAAAAACAAAACGTCAAAAAAATTCAGAAACATGATGGCAGCTCAGTGAAGTGGGCGTTATTTTCGGCTAGTCGTTAAATTCTTTAAGCTTATTTAGCAAGAGTGTTTGATACAAATTGTAAGTACAATATTCCTCAACTGACTAGTTTTGCGACAGAATTAAAATTACCAAGTCCTTGATTTTTAGGTAAACACCACAACAATAAGCTTCATAATCATTCAGGATGACGTCTGAAGAAACTCCGGTTCAGGTTTCCGATAACCTGAAGGGATGTTACGAGAATCTTATTGTTATTGATATTGGCGCGAACCTGACGAACAAGAAATACGGCCGTGATCTCGATTCTGTTATTCAAAGAGCAAAGGATGCAGGTAAATATGTTATTGTGGTGAAGTAAATAATTTTTGGCCTAAATTAGCGTGTGTTAACGCAATGAGTTACACGGCGGTTGCTCACAGCCACTCACCGTTTAATTAATTCACATTTCAAATCATTGCGCCAGTAAATTCCATGCATTGTTGATTTAATGCATCTGTAAGTACAATAAACAATTTCGCTCACTTGCTAAGAGTGCGAAATTCCTTCATGGAAGATATCTTTCTGCCCGAGGTTTTCGTTAAGTTTTAAATAATAATATTTAGCAACAGCTGTTAGAGAGCTAATCTATCTATAGATTATTTTAGTTTTGGGTCTTGCAACAATGTTTATTACCTATATACATTTGATCTTTCTTTTTGCTTGACATTTATTATTGCTAATAACTAGGTAGGTATTTTATTATTATCAAAAAAATATTTACAAAGTATGTTTGGTCATAGCTCAATCATCCCATATCCTCTATATAAAAATAGGAGATTTAAGATAGTGTACAAAAGTAGTAAAATCAAAATTTTGTGACCTCACAAAGACAAGTAAGTAACATGTTTTCCTAAAATGTTTATAATTCAAACAGGTCAAAGAAAAATAAATATTAAGTGGGTATATTTAATTGGTGTGGACATGCTCAGTGGGGTGCACTTGGAGAGGCATATGTCTAGCAGTGGACGTGTATAGGCTGCTGATGATGATGATATTTAGTTGTTTGCTCTCCTGCAGTCAAGTTATGCAGTATTTACTTCTGTTAGTTACTATCACTTTTACCAACAGTATGCTACAGTTCATTTGGGAAGGCCTAAGCCCAGCAGTGGGTCTTTGTGTGCTCATGATGTCATTGGTAAAATTAATCCTTTATTGTACAAAGAAATTATTACATTTAAACACATGTTACACAGGACATGTAGAAAGGTGAGCTTATCTTTAGAAGAAATCTCTTCCAGCCAACCCTTGCTGTGGTGTAATAATGGGAATAAAGTATGCGGGACTAGTAAATTGTAAATAATACTATACTAACAAACATGTTCAAAGTAATTATTACCAAGGACATAACTAATTGAAAATAAAATAAAAATATTATATTATAAATATAATACTATTATACATATTAAAATAAAAATTAATTATGTTACAATGGGATGTCATTGATTAGCCGTTAGACAGATAATGCTCTTTGAGCTTGTGTTTGAAAGATTCTACTGATGAACTCTCACGAATACTGGCAGGCAGTCTATTCCACATTTGAGCGGCATATACTGTGAATGATTTTTAAACATACAGTCAAAGTTATAGTTTTGATAAAAGCTTCAGTATTTTTGAACACATTAGTTTTCCAATCCTTTTTAATCTGACTGTTCATTTCCCCAATTAGTTAATATGTAATGAATTTCAGATTGCATGTTTATAGTTCATTTAAAATCACAGGAACTATAGAAACTATCACAATATATCATATTGTATATCTATTTTACCTTAATAAATTTGTTTTGTTAGGAAGTAGTTTTAAACTGATTGGACGTGCATGTCAGTCAAGTGGACATGCTGTATGATTTATATCACTTTCATAAAAATCTTTAAAAAAAATATTTGTTACACAATATTGAAGAACAGTATATAATTATGATAATTCAGTTAGTCAGTGTCAAAATTTGTAATCAATAATTTATTATCTTACCTCTTACATTCAATTTGATGCTGATTATAAAAAAAATTGTTTGAAATGTTTTCCTACCACAGATGTTGAATATAAAGAATGGTAAACTGAATGTGTACCTCATTTATTAGTTTAAAGAAACTTACATTATTAAATATATAATAAATCTATTTGTAGGTGTTCAAAAAATAATGGTCACTGGTACATCAGTACGAAACAGCAAAGAAGCCCTCAGACTGACCCGCCTCTACCCCGGCACTATATATTCAACAGCAGGTAAGAATAACTATATAAAATCATCATGCTTATAGCTCTTTAGTTAAGCCATCTTTCTAATGATTTTTATGAGGTATAGTCTCTCGTCAGTTAATTTAGAATGATCATCAGTGAAGTGTCATGATTCAAGAACCCACAAACCGGCATTGGGACATTGTTGTGGGTTAAGCTCGTTTTTCCTAATATGCTATTGCTTATGTGGAAACACCAAATCCCAGAAGTGGGCCTGTTTTGGGAGAGAAGTGAGCTTTGGCAATTAAGTCAACAACAAAGTCAAAATTTTTTATTCAAATAAACTTACGAAAAGTGCTTTTGAATCGCCCATAATTTTTTTACCTACTACTAGGTGTGGAGAAGAATGAGCGCAATAAACTCTATATCTGTGTAAACCTGCTGAGCACTATGTGTGTTAAAGTTACATTTTGTAAACTATTTTATTGTAATGTTTTTGTGACTCCCCACATAATGCCTTTTATAGACTAATGTATAATGTACCTTAATGTACCTTATACTACTGGCAAGCAGCATTGCTGTGTTCAATGTGAATATGATGGCAATACGCAGTCCCCGTTCCCTACTGGATTCCCCGAGGGGTTCGGATCGGGGGCCCGACGGCCTAACCGATCGCTTTTTTTTTTTTTGAGAGAGACTGCTGGTTGCCGAGGGGCATTTCCAGCTTCACCGGGCTTGTTTTAGGGGCGGCGAGGTACGTAAAGGGTACCTCAAGCCGTGTTGAAACGAAACACCTTCAGAGGATTTCTAGAGGGGTACGGCATCGCACACTTAAAAGTGCGCGTCCCCGTGCCCTTCCAGAGTCTCCGAAGGGTTCGGATCGGATCGGTACAACCGATCGCTTTGACTGCGTGTGGTTTATGACGTCATCTTATAGTTTCGTGCCGCCTATGAAAGCAATATCTAAAGCTATAGCCTTTAGCTTTTGATATTGCTTTCATAGGCGGTGCAAGGTGGTGGCAAGATGACGTCATAAACTATACGCGTAGTCAAAGTGATCGATCGGTTAGGCGGTCGGGGGGCGGATCGGGAGCGGAACAACCCGAGACACCTCTAAATGCTAGGACCTAGGCTGGGGATGACCGGGTCGCGTAGGTGGGGAGAAGCGTCCAAGTACAGACGGCAGCAGATCAACCTACCACAAAATGTCAAATTTCTTTAATAAATTTTGAACCTTAGCATTTGGGTATAAAGATCAATATCGATTAAAGAAATTTGACAGTTTTGGATAGGTCGATGTGCAGGCGTGTGCACATGTCTGTACCTGGTATAGAGCGCGTTTGGACTGGGTCGTCTAACTGCTCTTTGGCAGAGAGGTATAATGCTGAGTCGAGTCCTATTTGCTGCTGTGGCGCACTAGTGTTTGTGTTTTTATTATTATTGTTGTGCTCGTATGTATAGTTAGTTGATTTCATTAGTTAAGTTATTTTACTTAGTACATTAAAATGTGTAATATTGTTGTGTGTTATTGTCAGTTAGTGATTGTCTATGTCTAAGTAAAATAACATAACGTACGTTCGAACGTAGGCCCAAGCCTAAGCGAGTGTTCACTGTGCATGTTTATTATATCATATGAATGTGTATCGACAAGGTGTTTTAGGTCGTCTTCCCATCTCGTTTGTTAACGTCCTCTGTTTCGCTTTCCATCTCTGGGATACCAATCAGTGACGCTTTTACTCCATTTATCTTGGGGGTCTCGGATCATTTGGCCTGTCCATCTCCACCTTGGTTGGTCTACTTAAAACTCACGGCCGGACATCATTGGAGGAGGATAGCGCATTACAGAACCAAGTGGAAAATTTGAAAGGAGGCCTATGCCAGGGCTCACTGAATTACGGGACATATTATAAAACCAGAAAACCAGGATCTAATAATCACACTAATATTATAAATGCGAAAGCTTGTTTGTATGTATGTGTGTATATTTGTTGCTTCTTCACGCTGCAACGGATGGATGGATTTGGATGAAATTCGACATAAAGATAGTTTATAACCAGGATTATAACATAGGATTCTTTTTATCCCGATATTCCCACGGGAACGGAAACCACGCGGGTGAAACCGCGAGCGGCCGCTAGTACAGAAAAGGGTCTTATTATTATCGTCAGATAAATAGACATAAAGAAAAAAGCTACCTCAGTTTACGAGCTCTTCTCGGACGAAGGCTCCTAAAATCCGACCTGTTAGTAGATTCAGTTGTTTAGTTAAACTAAATTTTATCTTATTATTAATTGAAGTTTATACTTAACCAGTTACCGCTCGCGGTTTCACCCGCGTGGTTCCCGGTTTTCGTTCCCGTGGGAATATCAGGATAAAAAGTATCCTATGTGTTATTCCCGGTTATAAACTATCTGTATGCCGAATTTCATCCAAATCCATTCAGTAGTTTTTACGTGAAAGAGTAACAAACATCCATACTTTTTCGCGTTTATAATATTAGTATGATTTTGACGTCAATAAGTAAAGGCTTATATTGAAGAAACAATTTGACTTTGACTTTTGACTTAGGTGTACATCCTCACGATGCCAAGTCGATGGTGGACGAGGAGATGTGGGCGGAGCTGCGGCAGATAGCAAGCGCGCCCGAGTGCGTGGCGGTCGGCGAGTGCGGCCTCAACTACAGCAAGGATTTCTCCGAGCCGCACGTGCAGCGGACGGCCTTCAAACGACAGGTCAGAACCTCATACGGGAGCCCTAAACTCAGTATATAAAGCTGTCGGTGTATTGTACTTTGAAATTGTCTGTCAAACCAGGGGATGAACGCGTTTGGTGCTCTGACGAAATTGTAATTTTAGCAATTTTCTTTTTAGCCTACTTCGACCATTTTGGTGTAGGCAGGTAGGGTCCATATTCCGCCATGTATGGAAGTAATACAAAGGTCTCAACAAGTAAGGACTTCTCGGAGACGCACGTACTGAGGACAACGCCAGCTTAGATTAGAACCATTATGGAAGCCCTATCGGCTTAAGTACACACGCCTGCACATCAACCTACCACAAACTGTCAAATTTTCTCAATAGACTTTGATCTTTATGACTGACTGTTAAGGTTGAAAATGTATTGAAGAAATTTGTCAGTTTTGGATAGGTTGATGTGCAGGCGTCTGTACTTTAGGATCGTGCTTGTACGAGATGTGCTAGTGATGTCGCTCATTTGGCATTACACTGAGTGATGTCGCTCATTTGGCACTACACTGAGTGATGTCGCTCACTTAACACTACACTGACGTAATTGTACTATTATTTTATTTACAGATATAACGAAGTATTTTTTTAAATATACTAAAAAATTTTTTTTTAATTAAGGCTATTTGAGATAACTGACCTTTACCCGTGACAACGGATTTACGACAAACAATCATATTTTTGTGTCATATAATAACCGTGAATTCCTTATCGATAATATTTATTGTAAAGCGAAAACACGTCACGAAGAATGTTTTGCGCCATAAAATTTCAAAGCTCTCTTATACAAATACAAGCGGAAGATCAATTGACATTGCTCCTACCAGTAATCTTGGCCGTCTTTGTCCGCGCGCACAACGTAACTAGACCCCAGAAGCCAAGCTTCATACATAACATATCGCACTCGAGCTACGTATACATAACATAGACCATCTCACGGACACGGAATCTCCGAATATCCCCGCTACACACGACTTTAGAGTTTAATACTGACACCCCCCACCAACCGTTAGGTTATAAAGTTAGGTGTCAGACATCCTTGCGTAAGCACAAGGGACCATCTGCGTGCGTCAGGTTATAACGCCAGATCAAGACGCACCGAAGCGAAACCTTCATCCGGTACTTTTAAGACTAGTGTCTCGAGCGAGTTATCCAGATAGGTTACCGGAGCTGTAAGCTCGCTCACTTCTCGTTGCACTAAGATTACAACTCGCAGTTTCCACTGCTCGGGTCGTCAACTCTAAAGTCAACTACCAAATGTCCTCTTTGGTGGCGGAGTTGTAAGCCCACTTGCTTCTCAGTACCCATCCAGGCTCTTAGTCGTTCCACAATCCAACGCAGCTGACTGAACCGGAGATAATGCATCTAGCGGGCGCCTCTACTAGTTATCCAGACTAGTGCCAGAGATGTTGGAAGTCTACTCAATGAAAACCACCGAGCAGAACAACCAACTATGAACAACTCACGTGCCCCGCAGATCCTTTCACCTCCGACCCCACCAAGACCGCTACTCAGACCTGCTCGCTGTGCACGATATGGAAGCCTGGCCAGACCTCAACCAGGCAGACGAACATTTCCACTTCTACAGCTAACCACATAGCCACCACGAGTCCAACCCATGTCCGGGACCTGCCGGAGACGCCCGCGAAGGCATAACCGGCAGGGGGCTGGGATCCGAACTGCCGTGGTACCCTTGAAAAGACAGCCGGACCCGTAGTTCCAACTGCCATACCCTACCTATCAGGGTCAGTAGATAGGGATGATCTCGGAACAGTCCGAACGCAGCAGCTGTTGCGATGTTCCGTGTCCGTGAGAAGTTGTCTATGGGTGCGTTGCTCGAGAGCGCGGTATGTAGGTATGAAGCAGCTTACTTTCTGTAGTATTTTATTTTGTGAGTCCAACCTTCAATAGGGCAATTTATCCGTGCATTGTGTTGTAACACGCGTCGCCTATTGATAACGCTCTTGTTGTTGAGAAATGTTATGTTCGTGAGTGCAGCTGCAGATTAAACTGGATTCAAACATTATGTGTTGGTAGCAATGCAAATGGAACGAGAATGAAAAAATAGTTTTATGTTATGATGATCGACAATTAGTCCCGCAGACTTTCTTTTCCAACTACTGCTAGGGTTGGCTGGAAGAGATCTCTTTTAGAGATAAGCTCACCCTTGTATATGTTTTTTTATAATGTAATTTAGATTGTAATTTTAATGTACAATAAAGGATTTAATAATAGTTGTGAGCCGGTTTTTAGACAAGTGAAATGCCAACAATTTTTTTATGTATGTGTTAGGCTCAAAGAACGAAACCGCTCAATGAGCGAAAAAAGAGCTTTAAACGCGTCGTGGTCGCTAAAATAGCCACAACGCGAAATCCGTGTTATGGTATGGCTCTTGTAAAAACAGCAATGACGCGTTACAGCAAACACAGAATGACAGTAGACGAGTTCAAGCTCCTCATTAAAAAAAAATAAAAAGTTGCTCTGAAAAATAGCTCTCAAATAATTAGACACTTTTTAATAATACCTATAATATAATAATAAATCAATTGTTATGTATGTGTAGCACATGTGACTAATGGGCAGCGATAGGATATGGAAGTTGTTGCGTCACCAATCTGCTAAGGATCGGCAGTTACACCCGGCAGAAAACGAACGACAAAATAATCCATATAAACTGCCACCTTTTCGCAATAGGTCTACACACTACCTGGGGTTAAATCAATTGATGTTGCCCTAATTTCGTTCGGTGCACCGCGACACTCAACGTTTGGCCACTAAACAACGAGACTGCAGACGGCAAGTCTCATACAATCGTGTTCGAGTTCTATTAGTCATAGCGTGATGTATAATGTATAGTGACTATAGCCTTCCTCAATAAATGAACTATTCAACACAAAAATAATTTTTCATTTCGAACCAGTAGTTCCTGAGATTAGCGCGTTCAACCAAACAAACGAACAAACTCTTCAGCTTTATAATATTAGTATAGATGTATTTCAATAATATAACTTGGTCCACATTGAATGCCGTGGCAGCCTATAAGTAAGATGACACTTAGCTTAACCCTTTCGAAAGCAATGGCATCTATGTTGCCACCGAATATTGAACTTTGTGCACTTGGAGAAAGATTGAAAACCAATGGAAATCTAAAACTGCATTGCCCGTGAAAGGGTTAAGTCCGTTTTCGTACGAAACAATTTTGCTTGTATTTGTGTTAATTTTGTTAGTTTATCAAATAAAATAAAAATAAACGGCTCGGCCCGATACCCGAAGTTGGAAGGTTTAATTACCAGTTCGTGCAAAGGGTATTTGGGAGTTTTCGATGCTTAGCCCGGGTTTATGATCACTGGACCCGCATTTGGCAAGCGTGGTGATTAAGCCATTACCTATCAATTGTAGCGATTACTTGATTTGAATGATGGAGGCGTTTGCCCAGCAGTGGGACAGTATAGGCTTCTTACTTAACTTTTATTTGTTATTGTGTAAGTTGTACTAGCGTATTTTGGAGAAAGTTTTTTATGTATAATCTTATCTTGATTATGGTAATGCGGCCAAGATGGTCATTTCGCGTGTTTCTTGTTGCGTAAACGTGAAGCGGTATTATTTTTACATACGGTAGGCTCAGTTTTATCACTCTCTCGCATCTCGTACTTGCATATTTTCAAGGCTTTAATTGTAATGTTGATAAAAAGTTATAATACAGTTCATAAATAATTTTTATAATCTATATCTATACTAGAGTTGCCAACCGTCCTGTTTTCCCAGGACAAGTCCTGCTTCTTGGGGTGTCCTGGGTTGTTCTGGATAGTTTTTAAGCATCGTCCTAAGTTTTTAAAGAGTCCTATTAAGGACCTATGTTTTAATTTCTCGCCCCACTAATCGTTTTGTCACTGGGCCCGCGCCGTGCGTGTGAAGGTCGTGACTCTTTTTAAAACAAAGTAGCAACATGCACACTGATTGTTGTCTCTTTCGCGCTACTATTTGTGCGTATAACAATTAGGTACAGCTCTTATATATAGCGCTGTCTTAAAACCGAAATGTCCTGGTATTTCCACCTTCAAATCCTGGCTATTAATAAAGATAGGTAACGTTTGTGACTTGTTGTGACTGTTTGTCTGTCGGGATAATCTTTGGAACTGCTGGTCCAATTCCGAAAATTCTTTCACTGGTAGAATGATACATATTTGCGGGTAACTTAAGCTATATTTTATTTTGATAAAAAAAGTAAGTAAGTAAATATTAATTTTTGTGCGGAAAGGTACGAAATCAACGGCAAAGTGCTAGTTATTAATATTTATGTAAAATGGACATTTCTTTTATAGCTAGACCGCTTAACTGAGTCCTCGTCTGCGGTAGCTGTACGCAGGGCGGGAGGTACGTAGGACCTCTGCCACGAGTACGAGCGTTTTGCGACGCGGCGAATGGATTTCTAGTTCGGTGACGTCACGTCCAGCTGTGGTCTGTCTATGTGTAGAAGCAAGCTTAGTCCTCGCCTGCCACGGCGTCCAGCAGGCTGCGGGCCAGCTGCAGCAGGAAGGCGGGCAGCAGGTTGGAGCGCGTGCGGTGACGTCACGTCCTGCTGTGCTGTGGTCTGTCTATGTGTAGGAGCAAGCTTAGTCATCGCCTGCCACGGCGTCCAGGTTGGAGTATGTCATTGAGCGCTGCCGATCAGTATACACGTTTTTTTCTTGGTTTGGGTGTCGCGATTGCGAGTTTTGTTGCATATAGGTGGGTGCCAATTGAAAATGGTGGGTGCCTGTTATGTATGAGGATGTCTCAACACACACAACCATAATCCCAGTTTGTCCTTTTTTATTTTGCCGACAGATATAACAAGATAAGTTTACAATATAAAAGACACCCAAATTCACACAATAATAATTTAACTATCTGCGACTCAACCCTAGGCGGTAGGTACAGCTGGGTACGTCGATTCAAGGTCACGGCACTGTTGCCGCACTCTCGTTCACTCTGGTTATAGACTGTTTACTTACTTACTATATTTTGAAAGAGGCCCTATAAAAGGATAACACTAGCTTTCAGCACTGTTCCTTGAATTAAACATCCATCCACTCAACCGCCAGCTGTCCGCAGGTTGAGATGGCGTGCGAGCTGGGCAAACCCCTGTTCGTCCACGAGAAGGAGGCGCAGGCTGACCTGACGCAGATCCTGGAGGAGTTCGGCGCGCGCCTGCCGCCCGTCGTGCTGCACTCGTTCACCGGCTCCGCGGAGCAGGGGCTGCGGTACATAGAGCGGGGCTACTACATCGGCATAACTGGTAGGTGTTTTATATGTTTTAACGATTTTTTTTTTAATTTTTACAAAATTAATAATTATTATTATTGAAATGAAACAATTGTTATGGATCTACTCGCGTTTATTTAATTTTGATAAATTAATGACATTGTTATATTATACTATGTAAAGATATTGAAGAGCTCGATTTGCAGTAGTTAGCGCCCGTTGTGTAGTTTAAAAGATCTAAGCGTACAGATAGCGGGAGCGATATTGTTTTATGCCATGTAAAGATATTGAGGAGCTCGATTCGCAGTTGTTAGCGCCCGGTTTAGATTGCTAAGGTTATGCAACTTTCGCAAAGGCTGGTTATTAGATAGGTGACCAAAAATGTATCATCTCGCTTCTCCGTGCTTCGAAAGAAACGTAAAGCCGTCCCAGCTGCATTAGCAGTCGTTTTATGGCCCGTTCTCCTGTTATCCATCCATAGGAAAGGCTCGTGCTCCATTGATGACATAAAATGAGCTGTTGATGATAATGATGGCACCGATCCGATCCGAACCCTTTGGAGAATCTAGTAGGGCACGGGGACACGCACTTTTAAGTGTGTGATGCCGTACCCTCTAAAAAACCTCCGTAGGTGATTCGTTTCACACGGCTAGAGGTACCCTTTAAGTACCTCGCCGCCCCCAAAAAAGCCCGGTGATGCCGTTTGAGGCAATCAGAAATCTCTCTAAAAAAAATTATGATGGCAATCGAATGTCAATTGTATTATTACTCGTAGGGTACATCTGCAAGGACAAATCAGACGGTGGGATCCGACGGCTATTGTCTGAAAGGATCCTGCCGCTGGACAAGCTGCTGGTGGAGACCGACTCGCCGTTCATGTACCCCAACATGCGCGCCTCCAAGCTGCCGCTGCACGTCAAGGACTCGCTTACGGAGAGGTGAGTCAATACCTTGGCTGGCGTTGGAAAATAATGGTTTCTTTTTCAGATAAAAAAAAAAGATTTTTCCGGAGGACACAAATTAAGAGCTCTATTACAAATCTCCACTCTGCGAGAATAGGTATCGTTCGGACGGCCCGGCCGGCCGGCGCATCGCATTTTGTAGTAATTTTGCAGTTGTATTTATCGTTTTTATCGAAATAGGATAATAAAATCATGCTTAAAAATTATAAAATTTTTATTCCTCATTAAGTAACAATTATTCAGGTATAAATTTTGCTCAATAATATTATCGTAGATAGGAGAAATTCACAGTTAACTTAAAGCGATTTTTCAAGTTTTTTGGTTTAGAATAAGATATTTTTTCTATATAAAATCAATAATATCTAAAAATTCCAAGGCCGCTACGAACTATACGACTATATAAGAGATAACATTCAATTTTTTTTATTTCATTTGTTTAGAACTAGTTCATCTAGGAGCTCAAAAAAGTGCCTTCGCGCATTTTATAAAAATCTTTCTCTGCAATTTTGGGTTTAGATAGATAGATAGATAGATAGATAGATAGATAATACTTTTATTGCAACACTATAAAACATAATCATGAACAGAAAAAAAAATTAAAAATTACAAAGTTACAATTTGGCGGTCTTATCGCTTTTAAGCGATTTCTTCCAGACAACCAGTCGGATGGAGAGAGCTAATAAACTGTAAGATCAGAGGTGAAACTATTAAAACATACTAGAATAATGTCTATTTTATAAATGAAGCAAAATAATAATAATAATAATGATGATAAATCTATAATCATAATGATGATAATAATAAATATGTATATAAATACCATAATAAATATAAAAATAAACCTACTTATACATAATAGTAGTCTCAGGTAGGAAAGTAGCGGATATGGCAGTATTGCAGCAGGACAGGGTTAATCGGAAAGGTAGAATTTTTTCACAAGCTCTTTAAATGTGTGAATGGATTTTGCACGCCTGATCGCAACTGGAAGCGAATTCCAGAGACGAACAGCTTGGACTGTAAAAGAACAATCATAAAAGGTGGTGCTGTGTGGGGGGGTTTTAAGGCTTAAGTTTTCTGATGACCGTAACGAGCGCGAATCTGAACAATAAAGAAAACTGAAACGTTCCTTAAGATAAGAAGGATAGGTGGGATTAAACAATATGTTATAAAGAAGGGAGAGTATATGAGTACTCCGGCGAAGACGAATAGGAAGCCACTTGAGTTTTAAGCGGTACTCAGAAACATGGTCATATTTGCGCAAGCCGAATATGAACCGAATACAAAAATTTTGAAGACGCTAAAGTTTATTTAGCTGGTCCTGGTTTAATTAAAAAATTAAGCAAAATTTACAAAAAGCGAGGCCGCTACGAACTATGCCAATAGCTATTCTACACTATTCAATAAGTCAACATTGTTAATGTATTTTTGTTTCTGAGATCGAGAACGCCAAAATTGACTATTTTACGCAAAAATCACAGTCGAGATGTAATATAGCTCTTAAGATATGATATGACTCTTAAGATATGATATGACAGGGAGAGTTATCGTTAAAAAGAAGTGTTGATAAATATTTAAAAAATAAATGTAACGCCTCGGTGGCGGAGGGGCAAAGTGCTCGGCCCGATACCCGAAGGTCCCGGCTTCAATTCCCAAGTCGAAGTGTTTCGGATTTTTCGATGCATAGCCTAATGGCGAAAGCCAAAGTAACATTAAGAAAACGATAGCGAAGTTCGAAAAGAATAAAATGTATGGGGTTGACATAAGATTGACCACGTGATTTAGCGCGGCTTATGTCAATCCCATACATTTTATTCGGAAACTTGAGAGGGATTGATTTCTGACACACGTTCGGGAGTTTGATCTACATAATTCTTAAATTCTCTTGAGTGTTTTCCAGTGAAATTGAGTTTGTGTTGTTTCATGTTGGTGGTGGTTATTCGGGAAAGTAGTTAGAAAATAATTTGTTCAGTGTTTTCCACGTAAGTTAACCTATTTAATCCAATTCGCGTCATGGCGGACAAGCCGCCAAGAAAACCTCCGGACTGACGACAGACGTTCGCCGTTAATATTTTCAACCGACAACGGTTTACATTTTACTTCCCCTCCAATTGAAAATACAGGTAACCCTGCTAAAACAAATAAACGTCCGTCAGACATAACCCCCGTGGGTAACAATGAAAAGCGTGCGCGCGATAACACGGCCATTGAGTCGTCAGTGTCAGCACAAAACATATACACACATGCCAGCCTCACTGAACAACGAACTTATAGCCAGGAGGACACAGGTTCATTTATCGTCCACGTCTCCAGAGTGGAACCCGACGCTGCCGCAGGTACCACTATGCGTTCGATCAAATTTGGTCAATTTCTTCACAGAAACAAGATTTACGGTATTGCTCGCGATGGTGTTAAGAATGTTGGGTCTCGGTTCAATTCAAAACAGCTGCAGATGCTAACTCTTTCGTGGCCTCCAAGTGTTTATCGGAAAACAATTACAAATCTATCATCCCGACTTATAATGTGACTCGCATGGGAATTGTCTGTGGTATCCCCGTAGACTGGTCTATGGATGAATTGGTAGAGTCCCTGGACTTACCCGACAATTGCGGAATAGTTCTGAAAGCTAGGAGACTTAACCGTAAATCTACTGAGAATGGCGTAACAACATGGAAATCAACGCAAACTGTAGTACTTACTTTTGCTGGTCAGAGGCTTCCTGATAGGATATATTCCTTTAATTCTTCACTTATTGTTGAAACATACCAAATTCCGACCATCCAGTGCCATAACTGCTGCCGTTTTGGTCATGTAAAAAGTCAATGCCGATCACAACCTCGGAGCTATCGCTGCGCTCAAAATCACAGCGGAGGTAGTTGCGAAATTTTGGAAGTTACCTCTACCTGCCAGCTTTGCTCCGGTAATCATTTTGCCACTAGCAAATACTGCCCGGAGCAATCCAGACAGAGAGGT
Organism: Eudonia lacustrata; assembly: GCA_947562085.1. NCBI lineage: Eukaryota > Metazoa > Arthropoda > Insecta > Lepidoptera > Crambidae > Eudonia > Eudonia lacustrata. The sequence continues at coordinate 18,840,960 of OX387326.1, read as the reverse complement.
ATTAAAATACTTATGTCTTAGGAAAGCATATCCTACCTCGAGGCCTCTGCTCGCATTCCACAGGTCAAACGTCCCTACAGTGAGGTTGCTAAAGAACCTATGATGTCACAACCCTTGTCATATTCTTCCCCTTCAAATTCCCCACATCTCCTACCCACCATGTCCAACTCTTACCGGAAAACAGTCACTACCAGTCCTCGTCGTCGTATCCCAATTCCCAGAGGCTACGACAGACAGATCCATCAGTCCTTGATAAGCACCCCTGCATCAATGATGCCCAATGGATGTGCCCTTCTTCAGAGCCCTCCAGACCAAATTCCAGAAGACAGATTGTTAGAAACGACGGTGTCACTATTGACCATTGTCTTATCCAAGTTTAACGATGCTCTACCGACCAACGTGCGCAATCAATTACAAATCCTCTTCAAATCGGTGCCTTTGGACAGTAGGCATAATGAACCCAACTCTAGCGAGTCCGGCGACGGGCTCTTGCGGTTTCCTCCAATGGAACTGCAATAGCATACGTCGCAAAAAAAGCGATCTAATTTATCTCTTTAACAAATTCTCCGTGGCAGTCGCTGCCATCTCTGAGACATGGTTGGTGCCTGGGTCCCATTTTAGGGTCTCTGGGTATGCATGTCTCAGGGATGACAGAGATGACGGTTATGGAGGTTGTTCTCTCCTTATTAAAAGAAATCTAACTTACTCCCAGCTTCCCCTTCCCTCTCACAGTCCATCATATAATGTGGTGGCTGCGAGAGTGATGGGTATTTCATTCATTTCAATCTATATTCCTCACCCATCTTCCTCTATTATCCCTGATCTCCTCTCGGTTTTCTCTTCTTTCCCATCTCCTGTTTTCATTCTTGGGGATTTTAATGCCCACCACATTGTTTGGGGTTCTCACTCCTGTGACGCATTCGCGTCCGAACTTGTGGATCTTTTCGAAGACCTCAACCTATGCATATTGAATGACGGTTCACCAACTCGCCGTGTCTCTCCATCCCAAGACCCCCGCTCTGTGGTTGACCTCTCTGCCTGCTTTTCATCTCTATCGTCTCTATGTACCTGGAGAACTCTTGCACAATCCCACGGTATTGACCATTTCCCAATTCTCATTTCCAAACCTCATTCCGTTATCCCTGCCGTCTCTCCACCCCCTCTGCTGAAATACAAGATTAAGGAGGCGGATTGGGTAAATTTTCATTTGAAATTAACCGCTTCCTTACTCAAGAGTCCGTATATCCTTCTGACATAAATGATAGGTTGTCCTTACTCTTGGAGGTTTTGTCCTCTGCAGCAGAAATTAGTATTCCGCAGAAGAAGCCCAACCGTAAGAAACTGGCCCCTCCACCCTGGTGGGACTTCGAGTGTACTGAGGCAGTGAAGCTCCGAAAAAATGCTGAGACAGAGTACAACCTCTCTATGAGTATAGAAAACTACTTATCCTACAAGAAAATCGCAGCAACTACTAGGAAAATTTTGTCCAAAAAGAAAAAACAGGGCTGGATTAACTATTGCGAATCCCTTTCCCCCAGATCTCCCTCAACAATCGTCTGGAGGAACGTCAAAAGGTTCCGCGGTTCCTTAACAGGTCCCTCTCCATTATCCAATGACCCTTCTTTCTGGCTAATAGATTTTGCAGATAAATTATACCCTCCTTCTGTCCCCACCCAAGACTGCCTCCCATCTTCCCACCCTATTCCACAAAGCAACGACAGATTTGATCAACCCTTTACATTGTCGGAATTAAGGTGTGTTTTACGCGGTCTACGCGATACTTCCCCTGGAGAAGATGGCGTTCCTTATTCCTTCCTGCCTCACCTGGGTTCAACAGGGGAAAACTTCTTCCTCGATCTTTTGAACGCCATTTTCTCATCTGGTATGGTCCCACAACAGTGGAGATCGCAGATCGTCATTCCTCTGTTGAAACCAGGTAAAGACCCTTCTAACTCTAACTCATACCGTCCTATAGCTCTTTCCCCTACCATGTCTAAGGTTCTGGAACACCTAATAAAAAACAGATTAGAATGGATTGTTGAAAGTAAAGGTTTATTAGCAAATACTCAATTTGGTTTCCGAAAATCCAAAGGTACTTCAGACAGCTTAGCCATACTAACAACGGATATTAGAATCGCCTTCAGCAAAGAGGAATATCTGGTAGGTATATTTCTGGATATTGCATCTGCCTATGATAACGTACAGCTTCCGATACTCAGGTTCTGCCTGCTTCTTCGATTGAGTATTCCTGAGAGGTTAGTTCGTTGTGCAATAAATTTACTTGCAGACAGATCAATCTCAATTAGATCCTTTGACCACACCCTACCCCCCAGAAAAATCTGGCAAGGCCTTCCTCAAGGCTCGGTTCTAAGTCCTATTTTGTACAGCATCTATACTCACGATCTCGAACAGTCCGTCTCTTGTTTTTGTGAAACTTTACAATACGCAGACGATCTCTGTCTATACTCTTCCAGCAAATCTATAGACGAAATAAGTTCCCGCCTTAACTCTGCTATGTATTACCTTAATGTTTGGCTAGAAGATCATGGATTATCCCTTTCCATCCCCAAATGTAACATTGTAGTATTTTCAAGAAAGAATTCCATCCCTGATGTTGACATACAATGTAATGATAACTGATAACAAAGTAAAGTTTTTAGGTGTCATTTTAGACTCCAGAATGTCTGGTGTTCCTCATTTTAATACAGTGGCCCAAAAATGCGAGAAGGGTATTAATATCCTTCGGGCACTCTCTGGTGTCTGGTGGGGGTCTCATCCATACAGCCAAAAGATCCTCTATAATGCAGTTGTCCGCAGTCATCTGGACTATGCGTCTTTCCTCATGGAACCCTGCAACAAAGAGGCTTTAGGCAAACTTGAAAAAATTCAAATGAAAGGCCTAAGGATTGTTTTAGGGGCTATGAAGTCCTCCCCAAAGAACGCTCTTCAAGTAGAGGCTGTAGACCCCCCTTTAGACCTACGTCGTCAATATCTATCAGATAGATTCATAATAAAAGCTAGTCAGCTAGAATCTCACCCTCTTCTTCCTCGTCTTCAAAAACTATCTGATATGATCTCACAACCTTCTTGTAAATATTGGGCCCATAAGAACCCTCCTTTACTCATTGTAAGTTTCAGAAAGCTTCCCTCCTTGTCATACCCAATGTTACAATTCCCCAAAAACCCTTTATTCCAAATCCCCTATGACACTCTTATTTTCGAACCTAAAATTATACTTGATTTAGATATTCATAAGAATGACCCATTGGCTAACCACAAATTTGTTATAGCTCTAGAAAAAGACTGGCAACAGTGGCTACCCATCTATACAGACGCTTCAAAAACATCTAAAGATAGCCCTGTCGGAAGCGCAGTGTGGATACCAAAACACCAGGTCTTGCTAAGTTTCAAATCCCCCAAGGAGTCTTCAGTGTTTTCTGGAGAATGTACTGCTATTTTAGAAGCTGTATCATTTGTCTTATCCCACAAACTAAATAAATCCATTATCTTTTCGGATTCTAAAAGCAGTTTACAAGCCCTTTCTAGTAATTTATTCCGATCCAAATCCATTTCACCCATAATCCTAAATATTAAAAAACACTTGTTCCTTTGCCATAACGACAACATTGAGGTAGTATTAGTTTGGATCCCAGGTCACAGTGGTATTCGTGGCAACGAACAGTAACATCTGGGCTAAGGATGCCATCCAACAAGGTTGCGAGTTACATCACATTTATTCACACGACATCTTACCACAAGCCATTGAATCACTCAACAGAGATTGGCAAAACAGGTTTAATGAATCTTCTCAGACCAAGGGTCGCCATTACGCAAGTATCCAACCGATTATCTCTCGGCGACCATGGTTCTTTAAACAAAGAGCCATGGATAAACAAACTATCTCCACTATTTGCCGCTTGCGTATTGGCCATTCTTGTACGCCAGTCTTTTTACACAAGATCCACACAAAAGACACATCACTATGTGAATGTGGACTAGACGAGGGTACTCCAGACCATATATTTTTCAACTGTTCGAAGTACCCTGTCTCATTGTATGACATCCTACCCTCCAAAATTCCCCGGCCTATTAACTTCCTGTATCTTCTATCTTTCCCTTTCCCTTCTGTTATAAAATATTTATGTCATTATATTAATTCATATAACATTAGACTGTAGTATAATTTTATTAGAACCTCCCTTTTAACTGTGTTGTGATGTATTTATATGTGTTGTGTTTTGTTTTAGGTGCTGTCTACTCAGTAGATTAGAAACTCAATTCACCAAGTTTTAATTCATATCTTCTACCGGCCAATAAATTTTTTACTTCTACCGACCAATATTCAAAATTATAACGTGTCTCGTTAATCACTCGACATTGGCGGAATTATGTGTGTTGGAAAGACACTCCAGAAGCCATAACACAAGAAAATAATAATAATACATTTTATTCTTTTCGAACTTCGCTATCGTTTTCTTAATGTTACTTTGGGCTAAGCCTACTACTGCCCCCCAATTCTGCTATTTATTTTGATCTGAAACGAATCTGAAACGCTATAGTTTCAACGTTTTCGTATTCTGCTATAAAGTTAAAATAAAAAAAAATAAACACGAAAAATATTATTGCGTTTTTTTCTGTCAGTGATCAAAATAAATAGCAGAATTGGGGGGCTGGTTTGTGATCACCAATCCGCATTTGGCAAGTGTGATGAGTTGATTTCAATGATGGAGGCATTTGTCGACAGTATATGTATAATAGGGTAATACTTACTTGTTTATCATTGCATTTGTGGTAGACGGAATGAATCACACCAATTCTCCCACCACGACATCTTCCGCTTGCGTGGTCTGATCTCCTCTAGAATCCTTCTGAATATTTTCGATCACTACGGCTGCGATTTCAGAAACCTCAAGTTTCTCGCCGCCCCCAAAGTCCGCATATCATCAGTATCAATTAATATTTATGTCCCCACTGCTGGGACACGAAGCTTCCCTATTATGGATGGATAGCGAGAACGGGCCATAAACCACCACGCGGGCCCAGTGCGGATTGGTGGTTGTTAACGACTGCTAATGCAGCTGGTACAAACGGCTTTACGTGCTTTGCGAAGCACGGAGGAGCTCGAGATGATAAACTTTTGGTCACCCATCCGTTGACCGGCCTTTGCGAAAGTTGCTTAACCTCAGCACTCGCAGACCGGGCGCGTTAATCACTGCGCCATCGAGTTCCTCGGCTTTTGGCCAACAACAATATTTAAAAACACCCTACCTTCCACAGGTCGATGCTGTTCGTGAACCGCTACTGCACGTTCCAACGCAATGAGCCGTGCGCCCTGCCAGCCATAGTGGAGCTGGTGGCTGGTTTCCTGGGCCAGAGTCCTGAAGAGGTAGCCCTCGCTACCGCCTTCAACGCACTCAAGCTGTTCGGCCTGAGCCAGTGAACCAGTGAGGATATGACGAGATATGTGAGTAAGGAGTTGCAAGCAATTTTTTAAGCCACATTTGTAGAAGTGTTTTCAGAAAACTGTCTTGTTAAGAGTAACAGAAATTGGATAGTATTTTTGTCTGTCAAAATGTTTTTTTTTGTTGTAAATGATGTATCATTTAAGACTTTGATTGTGGTATTCTTAGACCGTCGTGTGTTCTTATATTTGTAATGCAAAATGGCGGATCCGTTGCCGAATGCCTTATGTTATCATCAGTTTTTATCGGAAAAAATACCTTATAATGATCCTTATATAGATATTGAAAATGAGTCTCATTTGATTGCGTGCAATTCCTCTTATGAACCCGCGGGAAAAAGCTTGCCAAAGTAGCTCTTCTAGAATTAAGGTGTTGATGTCAACCTTTTTACTTTATCATGATGTGATAGATAGTTGACAATAAATTCAATAGGAACAGAATATTCTCTGAAAAGAAAGGGTTATGATTTTAAAAGAGATTTTATAATTATATTAAAAGGGTTGATGTAGCTGAGAAAAATATATAAAGAATCGAAAAAATATCGAGCTTGTTGCTTCGTGCCTTATATGTCAATAGAATAAGTGAGAAAACATGGCGTCAGTCATGTGTAAGTGGATTTATATAATGGTCTCTTCATGCGTCATCGTAGAATTGAAAGCGAAAACTAAAATCGAAAAATACTCAAAATATTAATGTTTTATCTAATTAGTAAATTGTCTGTTTACTGTTTGGATGTGAATGAGGCTAATTTTGTACTAACCATCGTAATTTTTGATATCTTGCCATCGACTATGAATAAGGGTATTAACCTGAGATGTACGCCTCTCTAGAATTAAAACATAATATATTCTATTTTTGAAAACATCCACATACATGATGAAACAAGAGTTGTAAATGTGAGCAGTTAATAATTTTAACATTTTGATTAAACCACTTAATTATGACCCTTATACGATTGAGATAAGATCGAAAATGAAATATTCGAATATGCCTTACAGAGGGTTTAAATTGAAATGATACCCAAGTATTTACGTCATCGCGTACCTGAGCTCTCGAAGTTTAATAATGCCATTTGATGAGAGGTAGCATAATATTGGTGACGTTATCGTTTGATTAAGAATTTCTCTATGACATTATTATCTAATTGTTTATATTTGGCTTCTCGTTAGCGTATTGTGTTGCACACGCCTTGTTAGCAATAATAAAATATAGTGGCAATTAACAGCTGGTCATAGTCGCCCTGATCTCATTCATGACTGAAATGATTTGTTATGTGAACCAAGCGCTCTGAGTCAACCGCGTTGCTTTCGTTATTTAGTATAAGGGATTCATTGTTATTAATAATGACTTATGTCTGTTATTCTTGAGTCATATATTATGAGTACGCAGTTGACTCGTGGAATGCGCCCGCATATATTTTGTTAGTAATTATTAAATATTAATAAGACGAATTCTACTTGAACGATAACTTTCGTTCTAACTGTGTTATAAACTGAGTTATATTTGGCATTACAAATTTTATATTTTTAGTCTATGTAACAAATAACAGTTGTTTAGTTTCGTCTTTTAAATGTTCAAGCAGAATTGGTCTTGCAGTTATGTCGTGCCTACTCAGAAATTCCGGAGAATCTAGTAAGGTCTTCTGGGGAACCTCTGGGATTGTTCAGTTCGTACGGTTTGAGGAATGTTAACGCTGTGAAAGCCGTAAGCGGCCAATGGCAAATTGTAATAAAAATATATGTCGTGATTTAAAGTCACGTTCTTTCCAAATTGCCATTAGTTCTAAGTAATCACGTGTTTTTTTACGAGTCCTGTTGCCACTGTATTGTTCTTTACGCACGGTGTTAGGTGTCTTGTAGTTACTTCGCTCTGCGCAGAGCATTCCTAATCGAATTAAATAATTATATTTTTGTCTTCATCGAATATGTTGTAAATAGTAATAAATGTTCTATTATATTATTATTAGATGTTAATACTAGTAGTCACAACGAAATCAAAGACTGCAAGTATTGAGAAATGTGGAATTTGATATATTACGTTATTAAGTTTCTTTTTGTAATGTTTTTTACGTATTTAATCGTTTAATGTGTAAGCGTACATATTGTTATTGATTCATTTATTTTTTGACAATCACTTTGTTGTATAGCGGTAATGGAAGGTGTTTGGACCCCATTTTGTAAAGATTTAACTGAATATTTTCGTCTCTATATTCGGGCAGATAAAGCTTAATTTATTGTAGATAAGTAGATTATAATTTGATTGATTTGTATACAGTAAATTTATAATATGACGTTATGATGGATGGGTCCGGGAGCATATTATTATGTAAAGCAGTGCCTTTCGACAAAACGTACTTTGTGATACAATATTTACTTAGATTGTACAGATTATTTCTTTCAATATACAAATTTAAAAAAAATACATAGTGGTTTCAATCGATATCTAATATCAATAACATCATGCCAAACCAATATATTATATAACTATCACTTTACTCGCGACTTTGCCCGCGTGGATTTGAAGTTTTAAAACTTACTCTTTTTAAAATAAAATATACCCTATGTTACCTGCAAGGACTGTGGCATTCTATCAGTAAAATATTTTTTGGAATTGGACCAGCAATTCCAGAGATTACTCTCCTCAAACAAACAAAGGGAGCTCGATAGCGCAGTGGTTAACGCGCCCGGTCTGCGAGTGCTGAGGTTAAGCAACTTTCGCAAAGGCCGGTCATTCGGATGGGTGACCAAAAATGTATCATCTCGAGCTCCTCCGTGCTTCGGAAGGCACGTAAAGCCGTTGGTCCCGGCTGCATTAGCAGTTGTTAACAACCACCAATCCGCACTGGGCCCGCGTGGTGGTTTTCTCCCTATCCATCCATAGGGAAGGCTCGTGCCCCAGCAGTGGGGACGTATATGAGCCGGTGATGGTGATATAACAAACAAAAGATACAAACTTTACCTCTTTAGAGTTATATATTATAGTAAGGTACTATTCGCATAATTATTATGCTTAGAAATAGAAATAGACATTATTTATTGTATAACTGTGTACAATATAGTTCTTGAATAATAAATAGTATCAACAGTTTATCCATTTCGGACGAACAATGTGTTTTGTGAATAATACCTATTTATCAGCATAGTATTCGTTTAAATTATAATAGGCCTTGTGTACGAGCCATACTCTCAAACTTTTTTTAAAAAGTTACCATCTAACTTTTTTAACTCTACCGGCAATTTATTATATATTTTAATTGCACTATTAAAGGCTCCCTATTGGAACATTACATTATCGCTTTGCGGTACACATAGGTCAAACTGATATTTTGTGCGAATATTGTTACGGGTGGATGATTTTGTTGTGAAATATTCTTTATGGCTGACTTCGATGAGGAATTTCTACAAAAGCATGATTCTTGCAAAAAAAGGACGTGTAGTTTATATACATTTTTATTGTGGTAATTACAACCATACTTAACAAATAACAATTTAACATAACAATAACTGCAACTGCGATAACTTTGAATTTATACACAAACAAAAATTAAATAGTGTACAGTTAGGCAAGGTGATAGTTTAAAAGATTTGTGTTAGGTTGCTTTACGCCTTTGCTTTGCTTTACATTTAAATATTATGTGGTAGCACCAAATAACAGTTTGAAATTCATCTGAGATCGTCCGCCACCTAAGCCTGAGGACCTGCATATTGTCTGGTTTACACCACTCAAAAACATTATTCACGCTGTAAAAGCTATCTGCAGCCAATATGCTTTAAGACATTCACACTAACTCCACCAATTTCACTCTAGATTCTTGTCCATTAACTTATAACTTATAGGTTTATGAATATTTACACGTATTGCGAGTGGTTAAGGCCTAGTATCCACCAAAGCGGAGATGGGCAAAGAGAAGAGATGTGTAGTGGGGGCAACCAATAAGAGTGGTATTAACCTTTTTACCGCCAACAACTTCTATAGAAGTTCGAGATTTTCGTGCCGTCCACGCCAGCACTTCTATAGAAGTTCTTCTTTGTACCTACATTAATAAAATACATTTATACGTTGGCGTACAGCGGGACATCGCGTGCAGGATAGTTGGGCGGTGAAAAGGTTAATAATGCCGAAGGAGGAAGCGCACTTAACTGCTGAGGCACTGGCTATCTCATCTCTGGTTGCCGGAACATAACAACTAGCATTGTATTAGCAGATGTATGTATGTGACATCTTTGTCGATCTCCGACACGTATATACCAGGCCTTACCAACTAGTCTAGCTGTTATCAAGGTTCCTGACCTTCGCGGGCGGCGGCGCGGCCAGCACTTTCCGCGAGAGCCGCGCCTGCCCCGACACCGGGTCGCGTCCGAAGTACTTCACCTGGATCTCGGAGCCGACGGCCAGGTTCAGTGCTGACGGGTGCTGGATCTGTTGGAGGAACATAAATTGTATAATTATGATTTGTTTAAATCGTTGTTTAAAACTTTACTTTACTTTACTGTTACTAACATAAATACAGGGTGTCCCAGAGATCAACGTGAAGCCGATACAGGGTGACTCCCGTGATACAAACGAACAACTCTTACTATTGGACCAACTCCCTAACTCGAAAAAAAAATTCAGCTGTTCCATACAAAACAGTGTAGCTCATCTTGGCGTGGCCACCATCAGCAACTGGAAATCTGACTTTATAGATAATTTGTCGATAATTTGTCGGAATTTGTCGTGAAATCTCAGAATTTGTCGGTCCACCGTTCAAAAGTTATAAGGGGTTCAAGGTGGCCCCGCCAGGATGAGGCTCATTCTGGCGTGGCCACCTTGTATCTCTGAAACTACGGGTCGTAGCGAAGATCTGATTACACCAATAATTTGTCGATAATTTGTCGGAATTTGTCGTGAAATCTCAGAATTTGTCGGTCCACCGTTCAAAAGTTATAAGGGGTTCAAGGTGGCCCCGCCAAGATGAGGCTCATTCTGGCGTGGCCACCTTGTATCTCTGAAACTACGGGTCGTAGCGAAGATCTGATTACACCAATAATTTGTCGATAATTTGTCGGAAATTGTCGTGAAATCTCAGGATATGTCGATCCACCGTTCAAAAGTTATAAGGGGTTCAAAGTGGCCCCGCCAGGATGAGCCCTCATCCTGGCGTGGCCACCTTGTATCTCTAAAACTACGGGTCGTAGCGAAGATCTGATTACACCAATAATTTGTGGATAATTTGTCGGAATTTGTCGACAAACGCCAGAATTTGTCGGTGCTTCTATGAAAAGTTATATCAACTTCTTTTTTCCCATACAAACAACAACATGTACAGTCGCGTTCATAAGCATTTAATGATAACGTGATTTAATGAACGAATTAAATGGTGAATAAAGTTCGGAACTTTGATATGTGTGTACGTAAGTAGGTATGTCCGACTCTTTATCGGATGCATATAATCAAAGCATGACATTAATTTATTGCTAATAGATAACTATATAGCCATTTTAAAAATGTGTTGTCATCTTAAAACTAAAAATAATAATTATGAGCAATAATTCAACAATCACGCGCCTTCATACATAAATCTATATACCCATTAAACCTATCTACTATGCTAGTGTCTCTTGAGTAATAAAACTACACACAAACTACACACTCTAAAGACTTTAGCTCATACAAGTAGTTACATATAATATTCACGACTATTGTCCCTAGGGGTTAGTCAGAGACTAGGCAGTTAGCACCGCGAAAGCTGCTGCTGCCACAGTTCGTGTTTCACCAAATTACTAATGCACCTGTGCTCGCGTGGTGAGCCTATCGCCACTATAAGCAGTTGGATGTATGTATGTGCAGTTCTCAGTCCGTTAGTCACCTTTTACGACATCGAAGACAGGTATATGGTAGGAAGACATAGGTATAAGGTATTGTGAATCTTGTAGCGTACACAAAAAAGTGGGCAAAACATTCCGCCGCACAATTTATGAACGCAGTAAGTACCACTTACTGCGTTTACGATTGTGACATTTGATGTGCTTACATTACAATCTATTTTCTCGAAACTGTCACATGTTCTTTACTGCGTTCATAAATTGCGCAGCAGCATTGCACTTCGCTGCACTTGTAGTCTTTCAAAGAGATAACAGACGGCGCTGAATAGTAATTTCATTATTTTCAATTGCAAAATAACCTTTATGATCTAACACAGAATGATCAACGTTCAATGATCAACGGCAATGTTTGTTATTGTTTGGCACGGACCGGGTTAAGTACAAATAGCGAGTTAGAGAACTGCCTAAGTTCGCAGTGGTGTATTTGAACTTGTTTTGTAGTTTCGTTAGTGGTATATTGTGCGCGATACTATAAATGCAATTAGTCGACATCGGTGCTTAATTGCACCTAATTAGAAATACCTATCTATTAATTTTCTTTGTAACTACTTGTGAGCCGTGTGGTGGCGCCGTGGCGGCTCCTTTTAAGAATACTGTCACACCATTCCTTGTCTTCGATGTCGTAAAAGGTGACTAACGGACTGAGAACTGCACATACATACATCCAACTGCTTATAGTGGCGATAGGCTCACCACGCGAGCACAGGTGCAGTAGTAATTTGGTGAAACACGAACTGTGGCAGCAGCAGCTTTCGCGGTGCTAACTGCCTAGTCTCTGACTAACCCCTAGGGACAATAGTCGTGAATATTATATGTAACTACTTGTATGAGCTAAAGTCTTTAGAGTGTGTAGTTTGTGTGTAGTTTTATTACTCAAGAGACACTAGCATAGTAGATAGGTTTAATGGGTATATAGATTTATGTATGAAGGCGCGTGATTGTTGAATTATTGCTCATAATTATTATTTTTAGTTTTAAGATGACAACACATTTTTAAAATGGCTATATAGTTATCTATTAGCAATAAATTAATGTCATGCTTTGATTATATGCATCCGATAAAGAGTCGGACATACCTACTTACGTACACACATATCAAAGTTCCGAACTTTATTCACCATTTAATTCGTTCATTAAATCACGTTATCATTAAATGCTTATGAACGCGACTGTACATGTTGTTGTTTGTATGGGAAAAAAGAAGTTGATATAACTTTTCATAGAAGCACCGACAAATTCTGGCGTTTGTCGACAAATTCCGACAAATTATCCACAAATTATTGGTGTAATCAGATCTTCGCTACGACCCGTAGTTTTAGAGATACAAGGTGGCCACGCCAGGATGAGGGCTCATCCTGGCGGGGCCACTTTGAACCCCTTATAACTTTTGAACGGTGGATCGACATATCCTGAGATTTCACGACAAATTCCGACAAATTATCGACAAATTATTGGTGTAATCAGATCTTCGCTACGACCCGTAGTTTCAGAGATACAAGGTGGCCACGCCAGAATGAGCCTCATCCTGGCGGGGCCACCTTGAACCCCTTATAACTTTTGAACGGTGGACCGACAAATTCTGAGATTTCACGACAAATTCCGACAAATTATCGACAAATTATCTATAAAGTCAGATTTCCAGTTGGTGATGGTGGCCACGCCAAGATGAGCCACACTACAAAACATCAATATTCATTCGACCAAAATGTATAGAACAGCTTGATTTTATTTTCGAGTTAGGGAGTTGGTCCAATAGTAAGAGTTGTTCGTTTGTATCACGGGAGTCATCCCGTATCAGCTTGACGTTGATCTCTGGGACACCCTGTATATTAGACTATGGATAAATTAAATAATAATTAATAATAATTATCCGCACCAGAAAAAGTATTTATTTATTTATTATTTATTCCATAAGTTCTGTCCAAACGATCGTTGCAGCGGAACTTTCATGATAATTCAGTTAATGGTATACCCGGGTGACATCCCCGGGTACAATGTCATCATTACCCCGATGTCTCGGAGCTCCACGACCTTAGCCTGGTATATACATACCGCCGAACTCGAGGTTGCTTTGTATTACCACTATTGGACTTAGGTATCTCCCATACAGCCATCTGAGCCCGACCTTCGGGTTTCTTTACCCAGCTCCTGCCAGCCACTTCACGCATGTCATTATGATGATGATGATGATGAAAGAAAGAGAGGGAAAAATAAAGAGAGAAACATTTATTGACACACAACATAAAACAAATAACAAACAGCACACACAAGACAATTATATTTTATGCATAAAGGTCATCGATTTAGAATACCTAGATACACCGTCACCTACAAATTCACGTCGAAAAAGTGTCCCGACTCGCTTAGTTGTAAGTATACGTGTATAGTAGACAATTTAAAAACGTATAATGTGCTAAGACCATATTTATAAAAATTAAATACAACTTTATTCTACACAGATAAGGTTTTATTTGTATTGCACGCGTTAGGCGGTTGTGACATTACAAAACGCGATCATCGCGAAAATCGTAAAATTTAACGACCTCCGCCTCTTGTAGAAACAGAGTAAGTGGAGTCGTGTTTAACAAAATTATTTTCATGTACGTATTGTACAATTTATAAAATTGGTGTAATGCTAGTTACACTTTTTTTTAATAAATTATAGTAAAAATAAAACAAATAACTTATTATTAAAACATATATGTTTATGTACCCTGAAACAAAATTTAATATATTGTTAACTTGTCGTTTCGAAGTATTTTTTTTTAATGTTTTCTTTTTTACAAATATAATGCAGACGCACATCCACATATTTCTGAACTGCTGATTTTGTCAGTTTATAAATATGGTGAAATTGATCACTTGTATGAGCATATTTTTAAATAGCTTCATGTGCAATAGACATCGCAGTATTTGCATCGTTAAAAAATTTACCATTATACCGCCTTAACAGTGTACTTCCGCCACTTATTTTAATATAGTGCCTGGTGATCTTTTCAGATTCATTGCAAATTAGGTATAAATCATTAGACGCATAACACAAACCGCCAACATGGCCAAAATGTCAATTACATTATTTCGTTCACTTAATGCGGTCACCGAACTTGTTTACTACTACTTAGGCCAACGATCGTCTATGAAACCATTATGAAACCTTGAATGAATACTTAGCAAAAATACGAAACCCCATCCTTTTTTAAGCTATTTGAAGTTTATTTTTGCACTTTTTCACGGAGCACTTAAGCATGTTGACTTGACGGTGATCGGCGCATGACTACGAGTGCAATTGTGCTAGAACGCGTTTTTAGCACAATTGATTCAAGCCGCGTGTGAGGCGTTATTGGTGTATCTAGGTATTTTAAATCGATGATAAAGGTCTAAAAACTCTTGCCTTTCTATGGTCCAGCTGTGAGTTATGCACGAGCGCGGGCGACATCCCCGGGTACAAGGTCACCATGACCCCGATGTCCCGGAGTTCCACGACCTTGGCCTTGTATATGCCCCCGAACTCGAGGTCGGGCGTGCGCTCGGCCGACAGCCAGCCGTCGATGCGGCCCCGGGCTTCGTCCATAGCCGCCTGGGAGGGGGCGAATATGTTGAACTTCGTCTCATCTATCGGAGTCACCTGCGAGAAAAAAAATGTTCTGAAATTTCGCAACAAGAAAGCTTACATACATAATGTTACATTTTTAGTGTCAACTGACTTTTATTGGGGCGGTGAGAAACTTAAAGGGTTCCTTCAAGGCGTGTGAAACGAAACACCGTCAATGGTTTTCTAGGGGGAATGGCATCCGATGTCCCCGTTCTCTACTTAATATCGGCGTGAAACAACTGCACTCGTTGCTGTTGTGTTTCGTCCGGTGAGTGAAAGTATCGGAGGCTCATCTCTCACCCCTCCTCCCTCCCAATTCCTACTCCCTCCTCAAGATCCAACTCCTTCCTCAAGGCCGGCAACGCATCTGCGATTACTTTGGTTTTGCGGGTGTCCATCAGGTGACCCGCCTGCTCGTTTGCCTTCTTTTAACATAAAAAAAAAAGAAAAAAGATTTTTCGAGAGGTTCGGATCGGATCGGAAGCAAGGACCTCGGCTCGGACTAGAACATCTAGATATGAACTGCAGTAGAGGGCATTATGTAACATATGGAAACGTCCTTCATAAAATATTTGATAGTGGGAAAATCATGATCACAGAGGGTATTCCAATACGTGACGCTATAAAAAAAGGAAGAAAAGAATTGCGCTTGCTGAGATTTTTGCCGGTTTTTCTCAGTACAAAGACTCCCCCGCCAATGTAGACTTGCGAACCGATAGCATAATGACATTTATTCATCATCATAAGTTTAAGTTTCAGGTGACCCCTAAGCCATGTTAGGTGACAGTTGTTGGAGCAAAACCGTCACCTAAAATGGCTTAGGGGTCACCTAAAAGTTAGGGATCAATGGTGAAAATGGGCATTAGTGCCTTACAAATAAACAAAGAATAAGGTCCGAATAGATATTCCGTGTTTTGTTCCTATCATGTAAACGTCATTTCAAATTAGAGTGAAAGAGACAAAACACAGAATAACTATTCGGACCTTACTCGTTGTTTATTTGTAAGGGGGTTATGCCCATTTTCACCATTGATCCCTAACTTTTAGGTGACCCCTAAGCCATTTTAGGTGACGGTTTTGCTCCAACAACTGTCACCTAACATGGTTTAGGGGTCACCTAAGACTTAGGGGTCAATGGTGAAAATAGGCATTAGGAGTTTTACAAATAATTTTAAAGTAGATGAAATCACACCTTTAAAATATTGACCTATTTTTTGTTTGACCTAAGCGCAAATTTCTGTAACCTAAAAAGTAACTAATAAACAATGAATTAACGGAACAAAATAGTGACGTCATAGTACACCATTTCCATATAATTTCTATGCGAATGGTATGTATATGTATCGGAACGTATGAAAGGTTTAATGAGTTTGTAAGTATGGTGTATCCGAGTGTGAGTGAATGAGAAGGAAGACGTGCGAGCGAGAGAGCGAATGCGCGCTCTGCAATATTTTTTGTAAAAAACTAAGTATTTTCTTAAATATACGATTTCAAACAGTTCCTGGTTTGATTCCCCGGCCCATATTTCTATTAAAAAAATAGTTTTAAAAGTTGCTATAAAGTTTATCTATTGACTAACCAGTCGACTACCCAGCTCTTCAGTATTTTGTCTCTTTTACTCTAATTTGACAAACGTTTTCATGACAGGAGCAGAATCCGGAATATTCGGAGCTTACTCTTTAAGACAACTAATGTAACTACAAATAACGTAACGCGATTAGGTTATAATAATAATGCTACTTGATTACTGGCTTAATGTTAAAGCGACGCCATTAATTAAGATTAATAAAATAATAACACATACCTGCACGCCAGTCTCGACGTAAAGCCTCTTCAGATTGATCCCACCCATTCCTAGGAGTTTGGCCCTCTTGTGGACTTCCACCTCCATCTCCTCGAGCACAGGCATGTTTTCTTTGCGACCTTGTCTGTCCAGAAATAAAACAATAAAACAAAGACAGTCACCGCAAGAAGCCGCCATGGTAATACTCGTAAGTATAGGTATAAGAACAGCTGAAACAATGAACGCTAAGAAAATCTTTTCCTCAGTGAAAGCCGAGCCTTTCCGTTTTTGCTTCTGACTTACTATTGTTTTTGTATTTTACTAAATTTTTGTTGTAATTTTTGAGGCTGTACACTAATATTTTTATTAAATAATAGCGGCCCGTCTCGACTTCGCACGGGTGGATATTTCTTTTTCATATAGCCTATGTTACTCAGCGCTAATGTAGCATTCTAATGGTGAAAGAATTTTTTAAATCGGTTCAGTAGTTTTTGAGTTTTTTCGTTGCAAACATACAAAAATACAAAGCTTTCTTCTGTATAATATTAGTATGAAAAATATATTGACTGCAGTACCAGCTCATTATGTGTGCTAGATTAGGCATTGATGGACTCTCGTGGTCACAATAGTCCATAAAATGCCTATTTTGCCGGCCGCTGCAGTAATGTTGTGTAAGCTTTGTCTATGTTTCCTCACCTCGGTTTGTCTATGCACTGGTTCATGATGTCTATGATCTTGCTCTTCGCGTCGCATGCCTTCTGCACGGACTCCATGACGATCTTTAGCGGCAGGCCGGGGATCTTGATGTCCGCTTGGAGGGCGGTGATGCCTTTCTTGGAGCCGGCTACTTTGAAGTCCATGTCGCCCATGTAGTCTTCAATACCCTGGGAATGAAGAAATAGTTGAGTATTCAGTGGAGTGCGCTCCCACCTTATCATAACTTAACATCAGGCGAGATGAAAGCCTATTCCTTAGCCGTAAGGAATAAAATATATATTATTGAAAAAGTGGACTGATGGCGTTTAAAACGTTTTGCTATGTTGCGAAGGCTAGTGATGTACCGAGTCGGTTAATTTTGGTAATCGAGTATTCTGGTACTTGTTAGGAAAATAATAGTATCAGGAACTCGAGTCGGATGACTCGGATAGATACTCGAATATTGGCAAGTAATCGAATACTTTATTGGGCTCGAGTACTTTTTGAATTGCTTTCAAGCTCAGTTTTGGTGCCACACATAATTTAGGAAAATTTACAAAAAGAAATTGTTTTAGTGTAAGGGTGGTAACGACGTTACTAATTGGTGATCCGAGACGTGCAGGTGGCATTATTATTTCTAAAGATATCAAAATTTAACAGATGTTAAAATATGCATCCACATTATGGTGATCGTTTACGATTCTAGAAAGCTCGGTCAGCACGCGATAGTCGGCCAGCTGCCCGCCCGCGCCCTTCGTCACTAGCCCCACGGCCACGCCCACGAATAACCGACTATTCGGTCTATCCTAACTTTACATTATGATTTTGAAATTAACTCTCGTCTGTCTGCTACGTTTTCACGTTTAAAGCAATTTTGATGAATTTTGGTATAAAATTCAAAATTCAAAATTCAAAATCATTTATTCAGTTTAGGCTACAAATAGCTCTTATGAACGTCATTTTAAGCCATCGGTTCGTAAGTCTATCTACTCTGGGCGGGAGATCTTGTACTGAGAAGAACCGGCAAGAAACTCAGCAAGTGTCCAGCTCTTTTCTCCCTTACAGCGTCATAAATATTGGAAAAAGCCCTATCATAAAGGACACTTTCCATCACAAATAAAAACACAAAATGTAAAGGACAATCACAACATGTAAAATAACACAAAAAATAAAAAATAACTAAATAAAATATTTAAGTCAGCAAAAACATAATTTACCAGTTTAATTTTTTACAATATCATACAGTACTAGTAAAAGTCAAAAAAAACTATAGTTAATAATAATAAAAATAAAACTAATTGTAATGTTCAATGCAACGCTATTTTGTTATCTGCAGGACACTATTTATAAGTAGTATTATGTATATGTTTTTTATTATAGCCAGGCTGTTTTATCTTCTAAATATTCTTTGACTGTATAATAACCTTTTTTTAATAAAGAAGACTTTACATGTTTTTTAAACTTATCTAAAGGTAAATCTAGTACAGTATTTGGTATTTTATTGTAATAGTGTATACCTTGCCCCAAGAAAGAACCAAGCACCTTCTGTAACCTGAACAGTGCCATTGCAAGTTTTGACTTATTTCTAGTATTAAAATTGTGTACATCACTGTGTTTAGCAAATGAATTGATATTACAACGTACAAGAACGATACAATTATAAATAAATTGAGACGCCACTGTCAAGACATCAATTTCTTTAAAAAGATTTCTTAAAGAAGTTCGTGAACCTAGTCTATAGATTGCTCTTACTGCTCGTTTCTGTAAAATGAATATAGTTTTAATATCAGCCGCTGTTCCCCACAGTAAGAGGCCATACGACATGACACTATGAAAATAACTAAAGTAAACTGTTCTAGCAGTTTCAACGTCTGTTAACTGCCTTATTTTTCTAATGGCATAAGCAGCAGAACTGAGTTTGCCGGCCAATTTCGAAATGTGAGGATTCCATTGAAGTTTTGAGTCAAGGGTTATACCTAAGAAAACTGTTGAGTCTACCAAATCTAATCGATCACCGTTTATTCTTATATCAGTTGGTTCATTTTTGACATTTGGTAATTTAAAATTAATACATTTTGTTTTTTTAGCATTAAGCTGCAAATTATTAATAGTAAACCAACTGAGTACATCAGAGAGTGCTTTGTTTACATCGTCGTAATTATTCTTACACCTACTTACATTAAAAATGAGTGAAGTATCATCTGCAAATAATACGATTTCACAGAAGTTCTCTACAAAGAATGGCAAGTCATTAATATAAATCAAAAACAGAAAAGGACCAAGAATGGACCCTTGTGGAACTCCCATTTTTACATGAGAACCAGATGATTTAGTTCCATTAATATCGACAGTTTGTGTTCGAGAGCTAAGATACGACTGAATTAAATTTAGTGCGAAATCTTTGAGACCGTAGTAATGTAGCTTCATCACCAGAGTTTTGTGCTCAACGCAATCGAAAGCCTTGGACAAGTCGCAAAACACTCCAAGGGCGTTTTGAGACTTCTCCCAAGCATCAAATATATGTTTTAATAGAGCAACACCTGCATCAGTAGTAGAACGACCCTTTGTAAATCCATATTGTTTATTATGTAAAAGGTTGTTTATGTTAAAATACGACATCAACTGTTCCAATATAACTTTTTCATAAATTTTGCTTAGAGTTGGTAGTATTGAAATGGGTCGATAGTTACTGGGGTCTTCTTTGTTTCCCGATTTGAACAAAGGTATGACCTTACTAAACTTCATAAGATCGGGAAAGATACCTTTATTCACACAGTTATTAAAAATTTCAGCAAGATATGGTGCAATAGAATGTATAATATTCTTAATTACTTTTATAGAGATGCCCCACAAATCACTTGTGTTTTTCATTTTCAGTGATTTAAATGTTTTTATAATATCCATTGAATCAATATATTTAAATTGAAAAGAAACATTACATTTTGGTACATATTTTTGGAGTAATGCTTGTGCAGCTTCTGGTAATGAATCCAAATTTGAGGTTGTCAGCACAGGTATATTTACAAAAAAATCATCAAAAATATTAGCAATATGTGAATCTGAATTGACTAAGTTGTCGTTTACTTTTAAAGTGAAAGTATTATCCCGTGGTTTAAATTTACCTGTTTCACGGTTTATAATGTCCCAAGTGGCTTTAATTTTATTGTTGGACTTTTTAATTTTTTCTTTAATATAATTAGATTTTGCTACTATACATATTTTCTTAAATATTTTCGAATAATTCTTTACATATTCCGTAAAATTAGAATTTTGGTTATATTGTTTAAGACTATATAAATCATACAATTTATTTCTACTTTTATATATACCAGTCGTGGCCCAGTCACAGAACTTAAGTTTATGAGTTATTTTGATTGTTCTTTGTGTAAACACTTGGTCATATTCAGTCTTTATGAAGTTAAAAAGATTAGTATATAATACATCTGGATCATCTTGTCCAAATGGCAATGCATTAATTTTACTCGATATATTATTTTTAAAACGCTCTACTCGCTCCTTTGTAACTGGTTTACAGTTCACTATTTTGGGCTCATCCTTAACATTAAAATCATAGGTCACCTTTAAACCGCAATGGTCAGACGTAAGCTTACTAATGACTGACTTAGAAACAGGGTCATAGTCTGTAAAAACATTATCAAGACAAGTGGCTGAATGTGAAGTTATTCTAGTGGGTTCGAGAAATAGATTAATGAGATTAAAACATTTAAACAAGGCAACAAGACGAACACTCATTGAAGTGCTTTCTAGAATATTTATATTAAAATCGCCACATACAAAAACAAATTTATTTTTTAATTTTAATTTTCTTAGTACGTCTTCCATTACAGATTCGAAAATACCGAAATTGCCCGATGGGGGTCGGTATACACACACTATTACAAAGCTATTAAACTCCACACATGATAGCTCAATATTACGCTCCACTGATAAGCCTACAATATCATTGCGATCTTTATATTTTATATTACTTCTTACTAGTATTAAAGAACCACCGTGAATAGCTGAGCTTCGCACGTACGCGCTTGCTAATTGGAAATTATTTACATAGAATGATGTGTCATGACTTCTTAGCCAATGCTCAGTTAAACAAAATATATGAATTGCCTGACTTTTTGCAAATAATTCTAACTCTAAGTCTTTGCCAGCCAAACCTTGAATATTTTGATGTATAATAGTAATTAATGAGGACTTGGCTTTTGTCTTAGACCTCAGTTTAAACATGAGGTTGTTGTTACCTTATTACTAGTTGTAGATGTTGCATTAGTAGAACTACTAATGGTTACGTTGTTATGACGTAAAGACTTAGTTATACCATTTATAACTGTATCCTGTATATTATAAGCTAACAATTTAGCTATTTGGGTCCTACATTTCGTAGAAAGATACATAGTATCTGACGTCAAACTAAAGCTATTAATAAATTTATTTATATCAAAATATAAAATAGTGTCACTATGACGACAAATCAAATTAAACAATAATAAATTTAATTCATAAATGCGCTTATTTTGTTCCCAGGTCAAATTGGTACAATAGGGAAAAGCGCTAATTATTATCCTGCAATTTGTTTCTGATTGCAGTTTTATCAAAATATTAAAACTATTTATGATGTCACGTTTCTTCGTTTGTGAGCTGTCACCACATAACACAATAATATTAGTGGAACTATTCAATGAATGAATATAGAGATGGGAGTGTTGAAAAATAAAAATTGAAGGGGGTGAAATAAGGGATGAAAGTTTGTTTAAGGAACCCATAAAGGGCAGCTCGAAGGGCACCTGAGACTGAACAGATTTCGATGAAAATTGGAATAACATGGAGATAGATGAAACTTTAAGAGCGTTTACGACGCACACTAGCGCCACTAATGAAAAAAACATATCTAGTATCTAGAGATAGAAAATCAAATTATGCTCAACAAACTATCTGAATAAAGTAATTTAGCATTTTAAGGTCACCTAATGAACACCTCACATGTTATGGTTTAGTTAAATATGGCGTTATAGTTAAAAGTGGCCGTAACGTCTTATTTAACTAAACCATAACATGTGAGGTGTTCATTGGGTATATATTATTGGGTATGTATGTTGGGTTCATATGCTTCATTGGGTATTATATTGGGTTCATATGCTAAATTACTTAATTCAGATAGTTTGTTGAGCATAATTTGATTTTCTATCTCTAATTACTAGATATGTTTTTTTTTCATTAGTGGCGCTAGTGTGCGGCGTAAACGCTCTTAAAGAAAAAATAGGCTTGTACTAAATACAACGTGTAACTTTCTACTGTGACGTCACATCAATATAAACAAATCCCAGCCCGAGTGGTTTAGTAACTCTGCTTGGCGGACAATACTAACGCTATAAGGACGTGTTTAAGAGACACCTAAATGCTTGCGGTATATCGACCACACCAACTGAGAGGAGCTTGCTTCTAAAAGATCGTCCTGGCGTTCTACTGTCAACCAACAGATCAGAAAATTCGAGCACAGCCGCCTCTAGACGCTCGAAACGAAACGACAAATCCATAAAGAAAAACCTAAACGGTTTTACCACTACACATACAACTCACGAGGCCAGCTCTATTGCAACCAATGAGGTCTTTAAAGCTAAATTTGTTCTTGCCAGTCATATTAGAGCTCATCTTTGAAGGCAAGACACGTGATAACTCTAATAGTAATAATAGTAAA
Organism: Eudonia lacustrata; assembly: GCA_947562085.1. NCBI lineage: Eukaryota > Metazoa > Arthropoda > Insecta > Lepidoptera > Crambidae > Eudonia > Eudonia lacustrata. The sequence continues at coordinate 18,817,853 of OX387326.1, read as the reverse complement.
TTGTTGTTGAAATTGTCGGGGTCGCCGCCATCGAAACCGATGAGGAGGACTATTTATGATCACTGCAGCTGCTTGTTTTAACGCCTTACGCGCATGGCTTCACTTATATAAATATTCTATTTACAATTGCATGACAAATTAAAGTTAATAGTAATGTCTTAGTAACAACACATACAAGATCAGATACATTTTTAGATCTTTTAATTTATAACACATATTTCTGTTACACGTGATATAAGTTCACATTTTATCAACCGCAAATATTTTGAGGATAAATTCAACAACTATAAACTATTTTTTATGAAAAAACCTAAAAATCTTATACGCTACTTTTCAAGAAAAACGCCAAAAGACATTTTGATTTAAAAACCCCTTATGCACTTTCGGTAGTTTCAATTCAAAGGAGCCGACAGAGAGGCCACAATGGGTGCTCTTAAAAATATTACAATTATTGTGTTGGGAAAAGTAAAAATAAAAACTAGCCTTAATTTTTTTAAATGCTAGGGCTTTATTTCACTGATATAATTAGATGTTTTATCAAAATATTTGCGGTTGATAAAATGTGTTCTTGTATAAAAAAAAACTAAGATAATTATCGACTCACTAACAAATCTGTCAGCAGGCGGTAGTCGTCCAGCTGCCCCCCCTCGCCCTTCGTCACCAGCCCCACGGCCACGCCAGCCGCCGCCGCCGCCAGCCCCACGCCCGCGTCCATCAGCGCCAGCGACCCGCCGCACACCGACGCCATCGAGCTGGACCCTGGTGGAGGGACGGGAACAGATAAGGCACGCACTTCGGATGCGTTTTCGTACGCGAACATACGATATTGAACGTACAGACGGACGCCTGCCCATCAAAATATCCAAAACTGTCATATTTCCACCTTATCCCCCGTATTAATAAACAAAGCGTAAGCTTGGAGTAGTTACTCCGTGTTTTGTTCCCGTCATGTAAACTTCATTTCATATCTATATATCAATACGTGTAGCAAAAACTTTGTACCCCTTTTTACGAAAATTGCGCGGACGGAGGCGTATGAAATTTCGCACACTAATAGTTTTTAAAGAAGAGTACAGAACGTTAATATATTTTTAAAGTAAAGTAAAGTAAAAATTCTCTCAAGAAGTCCGCGTGAGGACCTAAGTCCTCACGCGAACTTCGAATTTTAAAAGTGACGTTGCACTGTTTCGTTTCATTTGTTAACTCTAATGCACACTCGCGAACACTTAACGGTTAATAATTCACCATTATTTCACATTAATATTCGACATAACACAAATTTTAGAAAACAAAACAAAACCGCAGACATGACTCTTCACTTTCTCCTGCAAGAAGTCCGGTTAGCGGTTTACACATTACTTACTTTTATCTATGACATATTTGATACCAGAGATATTAGCCCATTTTCCGCCAGCGCATGATGCGTACGAGGGAACTCAATAAGAGGGTCGGTTGGTGGAAGATATTATCTGCTTTACCACAAAACGATGGCATTTTTATAGATAGTTCGACAAATGACTCCATCCCACCTGATGTTAAGTGGAAATGGAGTCCAGACGCGAAGATAACTGGTGCAGAGTGAAAACAAACGTAGCATCAATTAACCTCACTCTGCCGGCCCACAAGGTGCTTCTTCAGGCCTCTTCTGAAGGACCCCATATCATAGGAAGGAGGGAAAACGTGTGCTGGTGGACTATTCCATCTTTTGGAGGTGCGACAAAGAAACGAGTCACCAAATTTCTTTAAAGTTAAGGCTTAAGAGCGTTTTCGCCGCACACTAGCGCCGCCAGTGGAAAAAAAACATATCTAGTAATTAGAGATAGAAAATCAAATTATGCTTAACAAAATATTTGAATTAAGTAATTTAGCATTTTTACGTCACCTATATAATGAACATGTCTGACATGGTTTAGTTATATACGGGCGGCGTTATAGTTAAAAGTGGCCGTTTTTAGCTGTAACGCCTTATTTAACTAAGTCACATGTCAGATGTTCATTACGTGACGTAAAAATGTTAAATTACTTCATTCAAATAGTTTGTTGAGCATAATTTGATTTTCTATCTCGAATTACTTGATATGTTTTTTTTTCATTGGCGGCGCTAGTGTGCGGCGTAAACGCTCTTAAGTTTAAACGCTGTTTGTAGTGACGGGGCTAATGTCCTACATCTTACAACATGAACTTACCATTGGACTCCAGCACCTCAGCAGTGAGCCGTAACGTGTAAGGCATCTGCGGGACTAGCGGCATCAGCCCCTTCTCGGCCAGGGCTCCGTGGCCAGCCTCCCGGCGGCCTGGTCCTCCGCCCCGCCCCACCTCGCCCGTCGCGTATGAGGGAAACTCGTAGTGGAGAAAGAAGTTCTTCTCCTTAATACCACTGTTGATTGAAAGATAAGAAATATTAAGACATTATTAATATAATAATATGTTAATTGTTTATATTTGAAATTTAATTCTACTATATTAATTTGTCTAATATATTATAATTAAGTAGCAAGTTTAATCGAACACTATACGCGTGTTTGTGTAGGTACGTGCGCGCGCATGTGTGTGTGTGATTGAGTGACTGAGTGAGTAAATATGTGAGTGAGTGAATGAGTAAATAATATACTTGTCTTTAAAAATAATTTACACAAACAAATTACATTTTATTAGACAAAGCGGTCTATAACTCAGGTGTTGAAGATATTTACGTTCACAGAACCTGTCACAGCCTTTACTAAATTAAATTTCCATTTTATTGATAATACAACGATTTGTAACACACTGTTACAACATAAACTAAGTTCAAAAATATCTCAAAACAATGCGAAAAATAAATTCAATAAAAAAGGTCTTTAGTAAATAAGCGAGTGAGTGAGTGAGTGAGTGAGTGAGTGAGTGCGTCAACTCACCTGGTGAGCATGGTGAGTGCGTCCACCTTCAGCGCGCTGTCTGGCGAGTCGAAGGCGACGGTGCACAGCACCTGCGTCTGCCCGCGCTGGAACAGCGCGCTGCCGTGTAGCGGCTCGTATAGGGATACCTGACCGGATAATGAATTTATCAGTTTTCACACCAACAAAATCGAAGCCAACCGAATCACATCTCATCATAATCAAAATTTAATTTTAACACTTTTTAATTTTAATTCCAAAATTTTCTTATTTTCTCTTATTATTGTCAACCATTTTGGTAAAATGTTGTGCTCAATTCTAATTGGGCACAGGCATGTACTTTTAATTTTTTGTTTAATGTTATTATTGTAAGTTTTGCCTGATGTCCATTATTGTGCCTATGTATAAATAAATAAATAAATCATCATCAGCATATACTAGTCCATGCTGGACATAGGGCTCTTCGAGTGCACGCTATGAACACACCGAATCACATGCTAAATAAACAAAAATTTACTGAATGCAGCAGCTCGTTGCTGAATGAAGCATCTTGCTCCCGGATATAACATCTAGCTTATGACAGCAGGTTATGGTCCGTTCTCCCCATGTGCTATCATGTGGGAAGACCTGAGCCCAACAGTGGGCCGAATATAGGGACAGCGTAATGCTGGTTAACTGATTTCCGTTTAAATTGTTGTTTTTTTACGTCACTTGTTCATATGTCCCCTCTCCTAGGCTAGGCTAGGATGCAAAAGCCTCCGGTTGAATCAGCCGCGTAGGACTTTGGAATTGATCAGGTGCCTGGACGGGTACCGAGAAGTGAGTGTGCTTACAACTCCGCCACCAAAGAGGACATTTGGTAGTCGACTTTAGAGTTGACGACCCGAGCAGTGGTGCACTGCGAGTTGTGCTCTTAGTGCAAAGAGAAGTGAGCGAGCTTACAGCTCCGGTAACCTATCTGGATATTAGGTAGTGGACTATACGTGTCCACGGGGCAACTAGCTCGAGACACTAGTCTTAAAAGTACCGGATGAAGGATGCGTAACCGGCGCGTTCTGATCTGGCGTTATGACCTGACGTAGATGGTCCCTTGTGCTTGCGTAAGGATGTCTGACATCAAACTTTATAACCGTGAGGTTGGTGGGGGGTGTCAGTATAAACTTTAAAGTAGCGTGTAGCAGGGTGTACTAGGCTAAGCTGCTACTGATAGCTTACTGTATGGATAGAAACACCACACTGGGTTCCCCCGTGGTGTTTCCCGGGGCCCAATGCGGATTGGTGGTTGTTAAGAAATTGAAACTTTTGCCTGATGTAAATTTGATAACTTAGATTTGTTTTTTTTTGTTTTTTTTTTACATGTTGTGGTTGTCTTCTATATTTTTTGTGTTTATTTGTAATGGAAAGTGTCCTGCTATGATAGGGCATTTTTCAATATTTTTTTTGACGCTGTAAGGGAGAAAATAGCTGGAAACTTGCTGAGCTTCTTGCCGGTTCTTCTCAGTGCAAGATCTCCCGCCCAGAGTAGACTTACGAACCGATGGCATAGTGACATTCACAAGAGCTACTTGTAGCCTAAACTGAATAAATGATTTTTGAATTGAATTGAATAACTGCTAATGCGATTACGCTATCTGTAGTAGCGGACGACACATAAATATTTATAAGTATAGTATTTTAGTAAGTTACGCCTCGGCGGCCTAGTGGCAGAGCGCTCGGCCCGATACCCGAAGGTCCCGGGTTCAGTCACAGGACGGGCAAAGCGTTTCAGATTTTTCGATGCATAGCTCGGGATTGTGATCACCAACCCGCAATTGCCAATATCCATCAATTGTAGCGATGAATTGATTTCAACCTTTGCCCAGCATTGGGACAGCTATAGGCAATTTTATTTACTTTACTTATCTCATAATCTGTCCAAACGCCATATTATGGTACGTAACAATTGATTTAACCATTGTTATACATTATGGACAGTGAACCAGTATTTAAACATAAATTAACCTTAATAGGAAACTTAAAGATGGACTTACCTCACAGCTAATATTCCTCAGATCATCCAAATGCCTGCCGTCGCAGCGCGTGTCCGTCTCAAAGATCATGTCCCTGAAGATCTGCTTGAGATTGACGTTGAAGGCGTCCTGCAGCTGCCCCGGGTCAGTGCCAGTGTCTCTTAGTTGGTTGAGGACTGTCTGCCGGATTTCCGAGACCGCCCTGTCTCGGGAGGTTTTGTCGTGGGCGTGGTCACTAGGAGAATTTGAGGGTTATAACAGGGTGTGATAACGTTACTAAATTCACACTATAAGTATCGTAAACTATCGTATCGTAAGTTCGAAACGAAACAAAACGCTTGCTGTCGTCACACTACACATTCAATATTGCCTTTTTTTTTTAAGTTAGCGAAAACGAGAATTTAGACGTTTGTCTATGTGAAAGGCCTGTGCCTAGGAATAGAATATTACTAAGCTGGTGATGACGAAGATAAATCACCATTCATCATGCCAAGCCTGATGGTAAGTGATGATAAGAACTAAGCTGTATCTGTTATTATCATACTAATATAATAAAGAGGAAAGCTTTGTATTTTTGTATGTTTGTAACTAATAAACTCAAAAACTACTGGACCGATTTAAAAAATTCTTTCACCATTAGAATGCTACATTAGCGCTGAGTATCATAGGCTATATTAAAAAAGGAATGTCCACCAGTGCGAAGCCGGGACGGGCCGCTAGTTATGGATATTATTATTATCAAGTGCTGTGCCCGGCTGATATGAGAGCTTAAAGTCAGAGCTGTAAGATTCTGTTGTTTTTTTTTCTTTTATTTTATATAGTTTGTTCTCTGTAGCAGCGCATTTTTAATAAATAAACAAAAAAGGTCAAAAGTAAAAGCACACTTCACTCTACCTTACCCACTCAAGTACTGGCTATCTCACAAATCCCTTACCTGAGAATTTCTCTGATCTTCATTGACGACAAAGTTCTGATCAACTCCACAACACTCTCGTCTAAAGGCAATTGAGTTTCATACTCTCGCTTCATTTTTCCGTGGTCCTTTTGTAGTTTCTCTATAGCTTTCACTATATGTTGAGCTTCCTTTGTTCCTAGTGAAAGAACTATTATTGAGTAGCCATTTAAAAAAATGTTAATAAAAATAGGTTGCTGTCTATGTTTAAGTTCTACCTCCTCCACAGAGGTCAGTGCTGGTAGAAGAACTTTCCATCGCTCTTCATCAATTTTTTTTACTATTACGGCTAAGCATCAAGGCACTGGCTTTGATCTCTCTCATCTCGTCACTCTATTGACATAGTGGTAGACTGAGCATTCTCTATCCAGCAGTGAACTTAATAGGGGGCTGTCAATGGGGTTCAAACATTTTTCTATGGAAGGTGGCATATCCACCCGCCGCCATTTTGATTTTTTCTCAAAGTTCGATATGATGCGATTCATTAGTAGGCAAGTAATTAATTAAAGTGGTTTTTTCATGCTACTAGGTTGTGCTGCCTTCTAATAAATAATTAAATCAACCTAGGAACTATTATTTGAATGCGATAGAATGCATATACACACGTAATTACTGCTATTTTAATGATGGTCATGGTTCTCATATGGCGATCTTTACCACCAAATATCTCGGGGAATGTGACACTTTACGGTACCATATTACGTGACATTTTTTGTTTGTATAAGTATCCTCAATCCATATATAAGGTGACTGAAAAAAATGACAAAAACGACAAGGGTTAGTCAAGTCAAGCTTTTTAAAAATAAAAGTGGCCAAAAAAAAAAAAGTGTTTTTTTTTTCAATTTTAATTTAATAAATAGGTACATAACGCATCCAGTAAATTTTAATTAAGTTATTCGTTAGGTATCAAATTTATTTTAAAGCGAATTAAAAATTAATAGAAAACTAATAAAAAATAACGATTATTTACTGACTGAGAGACTGGGGCGGCCGTCGACCCGTCGCGTAATCGCGCCAGCTGAGAGAGATAAATGCCTACGCCTACGTTACATACAGTCTGGCTGGAATGAGTGAGACCCCATTTATTTTCCCTTTACAACTGAATTGACACTCTAACGACTATCTATAACATCTACTTTCATTATTAATTACTTTTATTACTACTATTACTTTCATCGGCAACTTTGAAAAAAAAATCAAAATGGCGGCGGGTTGATATGCCACAAACGTTCTATCCCTTTTATAAGGCGCTCCACTCAGTAGAACTATTCTCTTAAGGTGCTCCCACACCAGGAGCATTCGCCTGTAATGTAACATTTCAGATTCGATTTTGAGTATTACATTACAACACTGCCTTCCTGACTTGACGAGCATTTGCTTGTAATGTAACAAAATATTACACATTATATCATCAAGTTGCACACTGTTGCTAGGTTCTCCTCACTGACCAATGTAATGCTCAAATCTGTAACATTACAGGATGCGCCCTGTAATGCTCGGATTTGTAACGTTACATTACAGACAAATGCTCCTGGTGATGGAGCACCTTTAAATTACTAACTAACTAATGTATGTAGAGTATCTATAAGTGAAGGGACTTACATTCGTACCTAATTTGATGGCCTTTAACAAGTCTTGCTGCAAGATGTCGGACGCACTACCCTCCAGCATTACTACCAAGTTACCAGTAGTGGCAGCCACCACCAGATTAAGGGTTGACTTCTCCAGGTCTTTGCGAGTCGGGTTCACTATCAGTTCATTATCTATTCTACCTAATCTAGAAAAGAATATTGTTTTTAATTATTAAAGAAATTAGTCTCTTTCAATATAAGTTGCTGTATCTAAGAGAGATCATGGAGAGAGGTTTCTAATTGATAGCAATTACAATGTTCCAAATCATTGAAGCATTACATTGATATGTAACTAATAATATTTTACAGAATAAACAGACTAAATGGGTCAGTCTGGAGTAGTCCAATACTATATGAGATCTTTATATAAATTAATTTAAAGATTGCTGAATAAAGTTGTTTAAAGCAATTAATTAGCATTTTAGGAAGAGGTACAGACAAACTCTTATTATTGTAAAACAGAAAGGCTATTAAAAATACTACTTTTACAGATCTACTCACATTTATTTAGGAAACAAGGGCCCGACCACCTAAACAATCGCTTTGACTTCGTGTGTGGTTTATGACGTCATCTTGTCGTTTCGTGTCGCCTATGAAAGCAATATCGAAAGCTATAACCTTTAGCTTTTGATATTGCTTTCTTAGGCTGTTCGAGGTGGCAAGATGACGTCATAAACTATACGCATAGTCAAAGCAATTGGTTAGGCGGTCGGGGGGCAGAAAGGCTGTAGTTACACTGGTCTAGCTCCAGTCTGTATCCTGTTTTCTCCTTATAACATATTTGTTTCTTTTTTATTTATATTATGTTTGACAAGACTAATTTAAATTAAATTATGAATTTAAATTGCATCATGACTAAACACACCTTACTGCACCTATGGGTCCATTCCATGGCACATCTGACATTGCTAAAGCAGCACTGGCAGCATTAATGGCAATTGCTTCTGGCGGGTTTGTTGCGTCAACTGCTAACATGTTGCAGACTATCTGCGTGTCGTATTTGTAGTCTTGTGGGAATAGTGGCCGGAGAGATCGATCTATCAGACGTGAGGTAAGGATTTCCCTTTCAGTGGGTCCTGCAAAAAAAAGTAACATCTTTATATTACAATAGCTACTAAGCATTACACTCTAAATAAGTAAATGATGTAAGTTTTATTAGACTTTAATAGCATCAATATTATAATTTACAGATTAAGTTCACATAGTGTTTAATGCCATTAACTTCAAAGAAAGAGAAAGGCTCTCCCAAAATTATATTTATTAACATCTGGCACTGATTTATTTTCTTTTTTTGGCTGCATTAGTAGTTGTTAAGAACCACCAATCCGCACTGGGCCCACGTGGTGGTTTATGGCCCGTTCTCCCTATCCATCCATTTAAAAGGCTCGTGCCCCAGCAGTGGGGACTTTATGAGCTAATGATGATGATGATGATGATTTTCTTTTTACGACAACCAACTGACACTTTTACACATTTTTATTTCTGAAACAGAAATGTTTTGTATTCCAACAAAACAGACCAAACAGATCGGACCTCATACTACAGCTATGAAACATACACAATACACACCTATAAATAAATATTTGACAACCAACCAAGTGACAAAAGACATCAAATGTTTCACAGCTGGGAACATTTTGTTGTACGTACCGCTTTGTCAGTTTCTATGACAACGAAATAAACAAATAATTTTGTATTGGAAAATTAAATTGTTGTTTTTAGTATTTTCCGTTACTTATTATTTATGTTTCTCACCGTTTAAACCTTTCCTGAACCTCCACAAATATTTCAAAATCAAAATTAGCCAAATCGGTCCAACCATTCTCGAGTTTTAGCCCGACAGCAATTGATTTTTATATATATAGATTTACAAACTAATACTAATATTATAGAAATATCTTTAGAGTTTGTGAGCCCCAAGGACCTAATATAAGTAACATAATGTATTAAAAGGGTAAATTCTACAATAGTAGTTATGGCATGCTAAGGTTTCCCGCTCACAGTAGCACTTCAATCCATTTATTGTGTAACAAGTAGAACAGTAAATATTAAATATATATACTAAGTAAAGAAAATGAGTACCTAGTTCCCTCCTTAAGAAATTGGTAGGTATACGTCCAGCTGCAGCAGCTTTCTGCCGGTAGTCGACTACAAGGGGAAGGAAGGAGCTCGAACTAGCTTTTGCATTTGAAACCACAGTGGATAGTACACTGGTATTGCCGATGGTGGCCACACACGCTCCATCCGAGAAACGAGCATAGCGACCCGAAGATAAACTGAGTTTCATTCTGTTGGTTATAATGCATTTGTTAATATTAATTAGACTTTTTGTATTATTGTTATTTTGTTGAAAAATATATGAATTGTTATAAATATAAATAATTGTACCAAATTAAAGGAGAATCTTAAAGAAATTTATATATCTTAAAAATTTGGCTTATTTTACAGAAAATTATTGAAGCAAAAAGTTTGGTCAGAGTGTGTTTTATTAAAAACTAAGCTTTATTATTGCATACACATAACCTATCATAACCTCAAACTTACCCATTTGTGAAAGAAACATCAATTTCCGCGACATTGGACGACGAGAAACATTTATGGTAGTACACAGTTTTCTTTCTTAACCTCGACAAAATTAAGCGATGTTTGGAAAGCATTTTGTTACAATTTTTCACTTTGAAGTTAAGTCACACAAAACTTGGTCCTGAAGATTCGGTCGGAAAGTTGAAAAAATGGGTTTCGGAGATCAATCAACTAAGACAAGAGCGGTTTTACGCTAATTATTATTATATTCCAACAAAAACCGGCAGCAAATCACAATTTTATTTTCGATAGCGCAGACAGAAACAGAAAATTAAGTTTTTTATAGGAATGACCGAATGAGTGTAGGTATGTGAAATTAATGAATTAAATGACATTCATTCATTCTTATCTCATTAAAACAAATGTTCAAAAACATAAAATAAAAGCTTGTGAAAATTTTATAACTCCATCTGAAACTTTCATAATAAATTATGAATTTGTCAATAACTTTGAAAAAATGTATTAATTTAAATTCATAAAATAATAAGATGATATATTTTAGATTAAACCAAAATTTAAAAAACAGAAGAAAGTTGAACCATTAATTATTGGTTTTGTCGATCGTTCTAATCCTCAAAACAATAACTAAAAGCTATAAAAGGATGGCTAAAATAAAAATCGTGCAACTATGTTTAGTTCCGTTCTATCTTATGGCTAGAAAAGGAGGTTGGAGTGCAACAAATGGTTGACACTTAGTTTTTATTTTTTGTATTGTTATGTCAAACAGTCATAAGATAATCGGTGATTAAAAAAAATCTTGAGTCCTTTATAAAGTCACTCACTACCACAGTTTAGCAAGCATACAGTTGCGCATCGAAGGTACTTTCGCAGAGCAAGGGAGGGGAACCCGAGGGGAAGCGGGCGCTGCGGCGAGTGTACCACAAACAAGCGCAGTTTGTGGTAGCTACCGTGAAGTGCAGCCACGTGCGCGTACTGCGTATTTTAAACGTTTTTTGAATTTACGTTCAATGATTCCTATTGAATATAATGGTGCATACACGTTGTTCTGTATACGGTTGTAAGTCGACGTCGAAACACAACAAGAATTTAAAATTTCATAGATTTAGATGACTAAATAGTTTCTTTTTTCTTTTTCTTTTATTTATTTTGCCAACTTCTCATTGATTAACGTTTTTAGAACCATAACTATTAACTAATACAATTACAAATATCAAATTCTAATTCATCACAAACGCTACAATTTTCACTTGTTTTTATTTCGTATATCTACAATTACAGCCTCCATATATTTTATTAGGCTACTTCTGTGTTTTTTATTCTCAATTATAAATTGAATCGAATTTTCGTTAACGAGACTATCTATCTTTTGCTCTAGTTTTTGTTTCACCTTGGTGTTTATTGGGCATTCTGTTATTAGATGCAAGATGGTATCGATAGCATCTGTATCACAGTTGCACAACGGGCTCTCCTTACTAAATAGTTATTTCGTAACTCTAACTCCAACCTAGCGGGTTTTTCTAGTGTAGGTAAGTATATGTATTCTTTACGGCGCAAGCTCTTGCGCAAAGTGTAATCATTATGTTTACAACTTATTGGAGTAGTTGGGACGTCGGACACAGAAGGAGTAGGTATTTGTCTAATATCCAACTGTTATGATTTATTTAAACCAACAGAAAGAGAGGAGGTTTTATATTCACCTATTTTTGGGGTTTATATTTAAGATTTAGCTTATTTTGGCTTGTTTCTTTTTTTTTCATTTTTTAAGCAATCCGAATGCGAATTCAATATATTGTTTTGATAATATAAAATTGAAATCTAAAAATAAACCTTCACGTTAATTTAGCAGTGCAACATTTGAAAATATGTATATAGTTTATTCTTGATTATAAATTATTATATTATAAAAATATTAACGATTATTTGATTTTGAATTTTGTGACAACCATTGCATATCGGCGAACGATTGCGTAGATACCTACGCGGGCGGCGGCATCGCCCCACGTCAAAGGCGAAGCCCTACTGTATGAAATGGTAATACTGTGCTCACTACATTACCTCAAATATGACGTCACAAATCTGGTGACACCTTTGCTATTTTAGTCCGGTTTCTATAGCTTTAGTTATTATTCTGAGTTCTAATCTGTCAGTGACTCAGTGTCAATCAAGCTGTCAGTGTCAGAGACTTCTTGGCGGGAAAGTGAAGGGTAATGTCTGCGGTTTTGTTTTGTTTTCTAAAATTTGTGTTATGTCGAATATTCATGTGAAATAATGGTGGATTATTAACCGTTAAGTGTTCGTGAGTGTGCATGAGTGTTGGCAAATGAAACAAAACAGTGCAACAGCATTTTTCAAATTCTCTCAAGAATTCCGCGTGAGGACTTAGTAAAGCCCCACATCTTTACTAAGATACTCGAGGGGTTGTGGGGTATATCATTCTCACTTCTCATTTCTATTATCATTCATCATCATCCTATATAGTTTATTACATATTATATTACTAATGAATTTAAGAAACTAATGGCAGCATGGTCTATGACCTTAGCCGGTTCCTCAGGGAACAAACTACACATAAAAAAAATAAAAAAAGCTGTCAGTGTCAACTGTTAAATGAGCACGTCACGTTGTTTATTTACTATGAAAAAGCAATATCTAAGGTATTATGAAGAAAATTCAAGGAAATGACTCTTTTCAACGTATGAATTACTTATATCAAGTAAGTAGTTGGTATAATTGGTTTGGTTTCTCTTATAATGTTTAACATGTAAATAAAGTCAGAATAGTAATCTGTATGCATGTAATACGAAACTATCTTCGCAAAGTGGCTAGCAAAAGCTAGATGAGGTAGCCGCAGGCCGTGTTCAGTGTTGTGCAATTGGAGAGGCAGCTATGTCCAGCAGTGGACAAATTTAATGTAGGCTGATAATTATAATGATAATGATTACTACTACAAACAAACTTAATACCAATTAACACTTGAAATATTTATTGGTTTCAGATAAGTAAATATATGTCAGAAAAGAATCCAGCTCTTTCATCATATTACGGAAATCTTATTGTGAATGTAGCTAAAAAAAATGTGTTGAAAATGTATGTAACTACATGCTTCTATTCTTTATCATTGGAAGCCTTTAGTAATTTAGTTAAATATATCCTCATATCCTGTACATAAATCCTCAGTAAATCACAGCTAACCTTCTGGTGGTTGCTGACTTTATGACTGGTTAACACATAAATAATAGTTCTGTTAAACTATTCAAAAAAGCTACTAATTTTGTCTTTAAATATACATTAGACATTACATACATTGTACATTCACATGTAATGTAGTCTAATGGAGTTATGGGAATTGAATCACACAGTCTATCATCATCTATCTGTTCAGCGACCAACACTCGTTCATTCCCATGCAGTTTTAACTGACTCTCCAGTCTAGTGGTTAAGTCAAAGTCAAAGTCAAAAGTTTTTATTCAAATAAACTTACAAAAAGTGCTTTTGAATTGTCCATACATTTTTTACCTACTACCCATTCAGTATGTCTATTTTTTAGCTGTGGATGAATGAGTGAATGAGCGCAAGAAACTCCACCGGTCCACTGGTCTCAGACTCAGAGGTCCCGGGTACGATTCCCAGCAGGGTCAGGGTCTTTTGTCAGGGGGTACATGTTTGTGGCCAAATGGTCAGCCTTCCACATCAGTGTAAGCAAGTGAAGAAACAGAATATCACTGTTGTACCAAAAACTGCAGGCCGTCTGGAACGGTTTAAAAACAATCTTTATGATAATATATGTTTTTTAAAGTATAATGATAACCCAAATGAATTTTATAATAATTTCTTTCATAAATATTGTACAGAATTTAATAAAACTTTTATTCCAAAAAGGATCTCGGTTAGTGGTACTGTTACTTTTAGTGAATGGGCTACAATTGGTATCCACAAAAGTAGAAAGCGACTTTATGAGCTATATGATGAACGCAACTATAACACCAGTGAAGATTTTAAATTGTATGTCAAAAATTATTCTAAGTTATTTAAAATAGTATGTCGATTAGCAAAGGCAAAGTTCCTGAGTTCAAAGATTAAGCTAAGTGATAACAAAATAAAAAAGACATGGAATATTATAAATAGTGAAACTGGAAATGTCAAAAGTCGTAACAATGAGTACAAATTGAGCTACGAAAATCAAACCTTAACTTCCGATGCTGATGTTGCTGCGGCATTTGAGAAGTTTTTTACTGATATTCCAGTTTCAACTACAAAGAAAAAAAAATTGATTTTACAAATATAATTAAAACTTTTAATACTCTTAATAAAAAGAAGACTGCTGATCTGTGGGGTAATTCCGTCGACGTCACTAAATCCGTTATTGAGACAATAGCTCCAGTTTTAGCTTGCATATTTAATGAATGCATTGACTGTGGTGTTTTTCCTGACCTAATGAAGCACAGTAAAGTAATCCCATTATTCAAATCAGGTAGCACATGTGACCCCTCTAACTTTAGACCAATTTCTGTGTTACCCACATTTAGTAAAATATTTGAAAAGATAATTCTAGACCAAATTCAAGTTCATTTTTATAGAAATAAACTTTTACATTCTAGACAATATGGTTTCACTAGGGGTCGCTCGACTACTGACGCTGGTGTTGAGCTTATTCTTCAAATATTTAATGCCTGGGAGGATTCTCACGATGCCGTAGGGGTTTTTTGTGATTTATCCAAGGCCTTTGATTGTGTTTTACATGAAACCCTGGTCAGGAAGCTCTACCACTATGGAATTAGAGATGCATCACTGAATCTTCTTATCTCATATTTGAGTGATAGGGTTCAGAGGGTTGATGTTAACGGTAAAAGATCTCCGGGATCGGTGGTTACAATGGGTGTTCCACAGAGTTCAATTCTTGGTCCTTTCTTATTTTTAATTTATATTAACGACTTGCCTTACTTTGTAAAAGACAAACATGAGATAGTATTGTTTGCAGATGATACCTCACTTTTATTCAAAGTGAAACGACGACAGCCGATTGATGACGATGTGAACAATGCTGTCACAAAGATAGTTCATTGGTTTAGTGTTAACAATTTGCTATTAAATGAACAAAAAACCAAATGTATAAGATTTGTATTACCCAACGTTAAGGAGGTAAAAACCAGTGTAAAAATTAAAGATAAGAATGTGGACCTTGTGGACACCACAGTGTTTCTAGGCATTACGTTGGATGCAAAGCTACAGTGGGGCCCACATATAGATAAATTGTCGAGTAGACTGAGCTCTGCGGCTTATGCAGTAATGAAAATTCGTCAGATCACTGACATTGAAACAGCTAGACTTGTTTACTTTAGTTATTTCCATAGCGTAATGTCGTACGGCATTTTACTCTGGGGCAATGCTGCCGATATTCAAACTATCTTTGTGCTGCAGAAGCGGGCTATTCGAGCAATTTATAATCTAAAAGCTGGTAATTCTCTTAGGGAGAGATTTAAAGATATTAATATAATGACAGTTGCATCACAATATATTTACGAGAACCTAATGTATGTATATAAAAATATTGAAACTTTTTCTAAAAACAGTGATATTCACAATGTAAACACTAGAAATAAAAACAAACTAGCAGTACCTAATACTAGGCTCCACAAAGTAAATAATTCATTTAGAGGCCTGTGTGTACGTTTTTACAATAAAGTTCCAAGTAATATCCAAAAACTAGATATTAATAAATTTAAAATCGCTATTAAAGAAAAGCTTTATAAAAAAGCTTATTATAAAGTGTCTGATTACATTGAAGACAAAACAGCATGGGTTTAAAATGCTCCAATCTATTTCTAATCCAATATATTGTTAAGGTTTTTTAAACTTGTATAACTTGGTAACGTAACGGCATATAATTTTGTAAATGTCGTTACGTAATGAATTAAAGCTGTAGAGTTTCTTGCGCCCATTCTTCTCCACAGCTAAAAATAGACGTCCTGAATGGGTAGTAGGTAAAAAAATTATGGACGATTCAAAAGCACTTTTCTAAAGTTTATTTGAATAAAGAATATTTGACTTTGACTTTGACTTTGACTTTGTGCTCTGTTTGGTTGGTAGCAGGGTTTGTATGTCCCCCTGGCTAGCTAACACAATCTCATCGAAATATCGTCATTATGTCAATGTTTGTAGCATTGCTGAGTTCCGGCAGCTAGAGATATTAGTACCCAGTGCCTCGGTAGTTGAGGATTCCGGGTGAAGTGTGCTTCCACCTTTGGCCTTATCATCACTTAACATCAAGTGAGATAAAAGCTAAGTGCTTACCCAATTGAAATAAATAAAAAAAGCTACATTGACCTAAGTGTGTAGAAGGGTAGTCTGCACTTGACTGTATCCACATTTGATAACTGTTTTCAGACATCCTGAAGTTAAAAGACAACTATGCAAGAAGTGTAAGTGCATGCTTATCCAAAATGTCACAGCAAAGATGAAAATTAAGAATAAAAACGGATTAAAATCACTGGTATGGACTTGCAATACATGTGGTATGAAGAGAAAATTGCCAATAGACAAAAATAGAGAGCATACTCTATGGGTGGAAAAACCAGAAGCAGTTGTTGAAGTAATAAATTAGTTAGTCTGTACCTTTTTTCTTTTTATTTCTAACTTGTTATCCATGTATGTATAACCCACTGTTGGGCAAAGCAAGTAAATTGTTTTCATTGGCTTTCAACCTTACCATACCAGTCTCATATATTGATGAACTGATGTAATTGTGTGTTCACAAGAAGTTTTGGTTATCAATATTTGGTAATTTATAAAATTGTATTCGTGTTATTGGCGATGTAGT
This sequence comes from Eudonia lacustrata, assembly GCA_947562085.1. Taxonomy (NCBI): domain Eukaryota; kingdom Metazoa; phylum Arthropoda; class Insecta; order Lepidoptera; family Crambidae; genus Eudonia; species Eudonia lacustrata. Next base: position 18,801,027 of record OX387326.1, on the reverse strand, counting down.
AACTTGAGATACTTTAATTGCTTGCACGCATGTATAAAAATATACCTATTATAATTAATGTTAGATTCAACATTCCGTACCATAATCGGTGTACAAATATGATACAAATTTAAATATCTATCCATGCTTATTATTAAATCAAAATTATAACTAAAATTACGAAAAAAATATTATTTAAAATTACACCGTGATTATTAAGCGGCTCTCAGTGTCTTCTATCGACTATATCATAACGGGTTTTGAATCTAATAAATGAACTACGACTTACAGAAGAGCATGATTTTAAAAATTACACGAGAATGAGAGATAGCAGTTTTGAAATGAAACAGCTTTTGCGGATCTACTCGCGTTTATTTAAAAAAATAAGTCTGCAGTATGCGAACATTCCCTAGAGGGGAATTATCAAATCTGATGTAATGGTTAGGACCATTACATCAGATTTGATAAACCACAAATACTCGCTAGAGAACAACGACTCATCCCAAGGATGATACGCGGAATATTGAAATTAACCTTTTCACCGCCCAACTATCCTGCACGCGATGTCCTGCTGTACGCCAACGTATAAATGTATTTTAATAAAGTAGGTACAAAGAAGAACTTCTATAGAAGTGCTGGCGTGGATGGCACGAAAATCTCGAACTTCTATAGAAGTTGTTGGCGGTGAAAAGTTTAAAAAACATCCTAATTTCAATAGAGAAGATGTTTGGAATCTACCACCAGCCTGGGATCCCATCATAGAAAATATTAAATCCCAGCCCCAAAACCATACTGCCAGACCAAAAGATACTATAAGTTCTTTCTGCGTACAACGGAAAGCACGTGATTAAATTTAAATGAGTGTATACAAGCTACTAACTAATTACGAGTATGAGAAGACGACCAACACCTCAGTCACCCTGTGACCACGGATCCTGCAAATGGTTCGAAACGTCAGGATAAATATTAACTAAAAGTAACGCGAGTAGATCCGTAAAAATTATTTCATTTCAATGTTTAGTGTTCGCGTGAACTTTAGAAAACAATAGATAACAGCTTTGTTTTCCATTGCTCTGGATAAGTTTCCCATGTATTCATAAATAATAACAAAATTCGCTTTTCTGTGAGATTAGTAATTTTATTTACACTATTTTCGTCCTCCATTGTCCTTTTGGCGCGTTTACGTGAACAAAAAACAAACGTCCGCCTGCCTTGAAATCTTTTTTTCAACTAAAATACTGCCGTGCACACTGCACACGCACATGACAATATTATTGTCAATATCATTGGCTCCTCCCGACATTGTTGTGCCCGTGATCAGAATTTTTGGAAATCGACACACAAATATTATTGACAATATGTACTTTACTGGTTTTTTGGCTTTATTGGTTAGTCAGTCCGTACTCAATTTCCTAAGAGTATGACGGGTGCGCGATCCCGGCCCAGACGAGCAGTCCTGATTTTCATTCCCAATCCATTCTCTGAAAAACTGATTTCCTTATCTATTTTTCCCACATCGAACCTCCCGAACTCTTCCTTTCTAGCTTTGGACGGGCAGCAGCGTTAATAGCGTAAAAAATTCCAACTACAACTACTGCGGTCACCAACCCGCCAGCTAAGCGTGGTGACTATGGCAAACCCCCCTAATGAAGCAAAACCAAAATTCTCGGCCCCCAGTTCCTGGTTGCTCCACTATTCCTGATCACGGTACCGGTCATGGTAATGGTGGAGCGGGGGGTGCTAAGAATCTCCGGTAGGGTACTACCGACGACTAAATTTTGCGACGTACAACGGACGCTCTCTGCGGCTGAACGAGCACATTACAGAATTGGAGGTAGAGCTAAGTTATATTAACTGGCATAATTTGGGGCTATCCGAACTCTGAAGACAGGGAGAGGAGACGATAACCCTTGATTCCGGTCACTTACGCTACTTCCGCGAAGGTGACCGACTGTCCCAAGGTGGCGTCGGATTTATGGTCCATAAGTCACTCAAGGGCAACGTTGTGGAAGTTAGCAGTGTGTCGGCAAGGGTAGCATACCTTGTCTTAAAGATAAGTGAAAGGTATTCCTTAAAGGTTGTACAAGTGTATCTATGCCCCTACATCCGCACACCCAGACGATGAAGTCAAGTGACGACGACGATGAAGTCAAGTGAAGAAGACATAGTGAAAGGCCTATGTCTCGTACGAAAACTCACTAAGTACAGCGTTGTTATGGGTGACTTCAATGCCAAAGTGGGAGTACCAAAATACGGCGAATCGAGAATAGGAACATTTGGCTACGGGCAGAGAAATCACAGGGGGCAAATGCTGGTCAACTTTCTCGAAGGACAGGAACTTTTTCTGATGAACTTGTTCTTCCAAAAGAAGTCTCAAAGAAAGTGGAGCTGGCGAAGCCCCGATAACGTGACCAGGAATGAGATAGATTTCATTATGACAAACAAGCGCCAAATATTCAGAGATGTCTCTGTGATCAACAGGGTTAATACCGGTAGCGATCACCGACTGGTAAGAGGCACTCTGAATATTAATGTCAAATTGGAACGAGCGCGCTTAATGAAGTCGACTCTCAGACCCACAAATGGCCACAATGCTCCAAGTTGAAGCTGGTTCCGAAGGCTTCCAGCTCGAGCTACAAAACCGATTTGCCCTGTTGGAAACCACGGTGGACATTGATGACGCCACCAATAGTCTGCTGCGGACTATCCGCGACGTTGACAACAAGCATTTTCGACGGAAGAGCGAAAGACACAATACAAAGCTCTCAAACGAGACTCTGGACCTGATGAGGAAACGACGACAACAGGCATTCGCCACACCATCTGAGCGTCAGGCACTGAACAAGGAGGTGAAGAGGCTAATTAGGCGGGATAACCGACGTTCAAATGCCCGCACCGTTGAGGATGCGATCTGAAAAAACAAGGGTTCGAAGGTATTCGCCAAGCCTCGCATTCCAGTTGAAACCTGACAAAGCTCAAAACATCTCAAGGCACCACCGCACCGTTACCTCAAAGCCAGAGATACTTGCTGAAGTCGAAAACTTCTTTGGGGACTTATACTCCCAAAAATCCTTTAATAATAATAATAATAAGAAGGAAAGAAAATAAATAAAGAGTATAATAATAATAAACTTTTCTACACTCACGCCAATTATCTAGCCCAAGAGAAGCTTCGTTATATGGTTACTAGACAACGCATAAACATACTTAAAATACTTAAATAGGTTCATACTTATTATACATAGACAACACCCAGACCCGAGACAATTCAGAAAAACAATAATTTCTAAATTGACTCGACCGGAGATCGAACCTGGGACCTCAGAGATGGCGATACCATGAAAACCGGTGTACAAACCACTCGACCAAGGAGGTCATCCTTTCCACCGGCCTACAGCGCAGAGGAACTGCGAGCAAGACTTACCCGCCACCATACAGACGAGCTTCCTGACATCGAAATGGGCGAGATTAGAATCGCCCTTAAACAGCTTCAGAACAACAAAGCGAAAGGGATGATGTAGTTACTACAGAGGCAGGCTTTCTCAAGGCAGGAGGTACACCGGTCTTGAAAGAGCTCCGTCATTCACACTGGCATTACACCGGAGTCATGGAGCAGGAATCTCACGATATTGTTCTTTAAAAAGGGCGATAACACGCAATTGAAGAACTATCGTAATTCCCTCTTGAGCCATGTTTACGAACTGTTCTCGAGGGTTATTTCGGATCGTCTTGCCCAAAAGTTCGATAAGTTCCAACCACGGGAGCAGGTTGGGTTTCGAAAAGGCTACAGTACCGTGGACCACATACACACACTTAGGCAAAGTATACAGAAAATAGAGGTGTATAACGAGCCTCTATGCCTTGCGTATGTAGACTACGAGAAAGCCTTCGACATCATCGAGATCTGGGCTGTCCTAAAGTCCATGCAGAGATGTCTTATCGACTGTCGATACATAGAGGTATTGAGATGTCTCTACGAAGCCGCAACGATGACCGTCCAAGTACAAGAAAAGAGCACAAGGCCAATCCAACTGCGTCGAGGCGTAAGACAGGGAGATGTAATCTCTCCGAAACTGTTTACAAACGCGTTGGAAGACAAAGGACAAAGGACGCGTTCAAGACACTCGATTGGAATGGACGGGGCATCAATATTAATGGCCAATACATCTCACACCTGCGATTTGCAGATGACATTGTCATTATGGCGGAATCTCTGCAGGATTTGGAAGGAATGCTGAACAGTCTTGACGAGTCTTCGCGACAGGTAGGTCTCAAGATGAACCTGGACAAGACCAAGGTCATGTTTAATGGTCATATATCCCCGAGATCTGTAGTCGTAGGCGACGCTACTCTTGAGGTTGTGCAAGATTACATCTATCTTGGCCAAACCATACAACTGGGTAGGCACGATTTCAAGAAAGAGGCGGACACGAGGATTCGTCTGGGCTGGGCGGCGTTTGGGAAGCTACGCAATATTTTCCAGTCGTCGATTCCCCAATACTTGAAAACGAAACTTTTCAATCAGTGCGTCCTGCCTGTAATGACCTACGGGGCAGAAACGTGGACACTCACGATAGGGCTGGTCCACCAGTTCAAAGTCGCTCAGCGTGCGATGGAGCGAGCGATGCTTGGGGTTTCTCTGGCGGATAAAATCCGCAACGAAGTTATTCGACACCGACATAGCTCGCAGAATTGGCACCTTGAAGTGGAAGTGAGCCGGTCATGTCTGCAGAAGGACCGATGATCGTTGGAGCAGACATAATGTCCTAGAGTGGAGACCGCGTTTAGGCAAACGCAGTGTAGGGCGCCCTGCTGTTCGGTGGACCGACGACTTAAAAAGGATGGCGGGTGGTGGATGAATGCGGACTGCGCAGGACCGGGATGGTTGGCGCTTTTTAGGGGAGGCTTACGTTCAGCAGTGGATGGCAATAGGCTGAAGAGTACTTTATTGACAATATTATTGTGTGTGTGCGGCTAGCCTTAGAGCATGCTTGTCAGTAGTTCATTACCTATATAAGAGTACCTATTCTACTTTAAAAATACTAGTATAAAAATATATTTAAACTGCCTTTGGTTTTCACAATAAAATTATCTTAATATATTTTGCGTATCATCCTACGTACAATTGTTTGGCCGAGTTTTTCGTATCAACTCTTTTGTTAGCTTGTTTCTTATCAAGTGTAATTTACGTAGGTAGGTATACGTGGCGCGTATGATTTTTGCGCCGAGGGAAACGTGAACGCATATTAGCATTATGCATGAAGCCGGTAGGTCAACATACATCAAATTCAAACATGGATCGTTGAACACCATTATAATACTGGCGAAGAACAATGTTTAGACATTATGCTAAATAAGAATTCTACTTCGTTTAGCCTTATGCGCAGAAGAGATAATAGTAGGTACCTACTTCCTTAGGTTTATATAGGTATAAATTTAGAAATATTACGAGCGAGTGAGCAGAAGATGTCTATCGTAATCAGGGACCGGAACCGCTTTCCATATAAGGGGTTTTTGATTGGGTAATTCATAGATTTGTTTTCACTAACCCTATCAATACGGTAAGCATTTCGTCGACTTACTGCATCGAAAGGCTAACCAAATTGTTACAGTTAATTAGGGTAAGCAGTAACCGCATCCAAAAACCCTGTTAAGGGCTAACCCTATAAAAAAGGTTTTAACGCGCACAAGCAATCTAAGCTTCTACGTGTAATGCATTAGACTATTTAGACTAGAAATAGAGAGATAATGAGAGGGCCCACGAGGAAGATGACATACGGACCCAATCCGTTCCAGATGAGTCGGTAGAAGGAGGCAACAGTTTGCCATCCTCCTCCTACAGCAGTAAGGCTTGGGCGGGGCTTGGATCCCGAACCACTTTCGCGACTTGTGATGGGATCATTAAAACTTCTTCTACGATTTCTAGCATTCAACTCTTTCATCTATCCGTTCGGCTACCGTGTTGAGATTGCTTGAGATGACAATTATATATTTCTTCATCATCATCTTTATTAAACTATAAACGTACCTACTTTACAGTAAAAACTGTATATGATGTTAATTATGCATAGAGAAGCTTCCGATAAATACTGGCATCCTGTGTGGATTTATATTAATACAAATATATTGTAAATCGTAAATTTACAGCGCGCTTCGAAACCGTTCAGGTATTTCGCAATTTTATACTTGTTGCAATAAATCTTTTATGTAGAAGCAATTTCGGAATTTTTGCCAGCTCTAACTCTTAATACAGAGATTGACTCTGTAGACATGAAACTGATTTTTTATTTAATTTCAATAAACATTTACGTATCTCTGAGCCGCTCCTCAATATACGCTAACGATCAAGACCATGGTCTGTCGTTGTTAGGACACTCCCTAGAAAATCCTAAAGAAGATGCCGCAATATATAGCATTGAAGAAAAGAAGAAAAAAGAAGTTGCTGACTTGAAAAAGCAGTACTATAAGCTGGATGTTAGAAATAAAAAAAAAGACGTCAAGAGAATGAAAGCAAAGGCCAAACTTAAACCATACTTGGGCCGGCAATTAAGTAGAGAAAGATATAAAAAAAAACAATTGAGCAAAGCTATGTATCATAAAGATCCTGTGCTCAATTATATAGGTAGAAGAATGGAGGATTATAGGCCACCATCATCGCTCTCAGATAGTTCTAGTATGGAGCTCGGAAAGTGGAAGGAAGAGTGGAGAGAACGATGGGTGCATAAGAAGTTCGAAGCAATCAACTCAACACCACACCGAGGAGACACTGTGAATATGCTTGGTGCTAGTAAGTGACATACCTATTTATACTTTTTCTCTTACCCCGTCTTTACTTACCACTGTCTTCAATTTAGATGTTGTCGGTCTCCAAATTGATTATGTCCGACAGTCGTCGATATTGAAAATTTTATTGTAAATTGTAACAACAAATTATTATTAGTATTTGTCTTTTTAATGTTCTAAGTTTCTAGCTTATCCCATGCTGGTCTGGGCACAGAATAACTAATAATACTACCGTACAGAGGTATAAAAAGTTGCCTACTAAGTTTCAATTTCGCGTGAAAGTCGCTTACGACTTTCACGCAAAATTGAAACTTGTCGTGTGACCCGAGTGTTCATATTCCGTTAGGCAACGCTGACTCGATATCGATTTGACTTCAGGAGCGCCGCCGGGTTCCCACTCATGGATATATTTAAGTATAATTAAAATAAATCAATAAAGATTTTAGTTTGAATATTAATTCACAAACATTCTTTAGAAAGTAAGCCTAAATCTTTAGTGATATTTTTTTAAAGTGGGCTTGATAAACTCTAAGGATTTTTCGTTCATTTGTTAGGTACCTAATGGTAATTTGTTTTAAACAGAGTCTAAAGCGTTTAATTTTAAGTACCTACATAAAACTATATTTAATCAAATATTTGTGATCAATATGAAAATCTAAGTAGGTACCTACCTACCTACCTACCTACTTACCTACTAAATACCTAGGCTGCTAATTAACAGTTAATCTACTTATTTCGCTTCGGATGCCCTAATCCACTTACCTATGTAGTAAAACAATCTCGACTAATCGTACAATAATACAAACAATTGGATATGCGATGATTTAAATACAACTAAATATGTTACCTTTAAATATCTTCCGGAATTTAAAAAAAACCGGCCAAGTGTGTCGGGCTACGCGCAATGTAGGGTTTCGTAGCCCATCTCAATAATGCGGACTTTGAGAAGAGGGCTTGGAACATTTATTTAATGTACTTAGATACTACCGGTATCACACTCCTGACAACGTTATAAATAACGTTGTCAGGTACTTAAAAGTAGTTCCCAATGAGGAGCTTGTATTGCGCCAAGTACATTTTATAAGTTGGTCGACTGTTACTTGTAAACTTGTAAAGCCTACTTAGCTGTAATAGTTTTCCTTTTAACTTCGTCATATATACAACTACCGTGAATTTTTTCACGTATCCAAAAACAACCATTTGGCTGACAGGGGTGGGGGGGGGGGGGGGGGAAATTGACTCAATTACTATATAGTATATATATTAGTATATCCCAAATTACAAGATTACTAAGAGTCTATGAGCTAGGCTGGGGACGGACCATACACACAGACAGACAGACATAGCGAAACTTTAAGGGTTCCTCGTTGACTACGGAACCCTAAAAATGTTAATTTCGATTCATTGTTTTTTCTTTTATTTAGACACCTGTAAACACAACAGTATCTTTTATACGGATTATAAGATCGTTTTGTAGTCATTGTTCGGTGCACAAAAATCACAGAAATGATCGTTCGTTTAGCGTGCACGTGACGTGGAGCGTGCGAGCCGAGCGGCAACCTACTGCCATACGTCTCCCCGGGAGGCGCGCCGGTCGAGCGTACCTAAACTGCGGAGTGACACCCCCCTGGTCTGGGACGTGAAAATATCAGCTACATAACATCCCGTGCATGTCATAAGAGCCGACAAAGGGACAAGGGTTCCAAGATACTCGCACATCAGGCGATCGGCAAGCAACCCATCCCTGATATGCTATCTATTCCCCCTCGGAACTCTACTTTGTTTATGCTATTGTTGCGTTGGGTCACTGGTAACAAGTATACTCAATATTGGTGATTTCGATGTGCTGTCTACCCCTATTTAGGTGAAGGAGGTGAGATAATGTATGTAATGTATGTATGTCTTTTATAGGACCATGGGGCGTCCCTTGCGGCGATCCAAACCAACACGACATGCCGTGGGGATCCTGCATGCTTCCCATGGAGTGCGAAGCCGAATATAGAGTTTACAGAGGCGATTTTTTTTGCGGTAGAACGCAGTTCGTTTGCTGCGCTTTACTGATAACCAACTATGATATGTACGAAGGTTTCGATGCCTCATTTGATGACTCCAATTTAGCATCAGATTCGGAAGAAAAGAAAGCTAAATTAAAAGGATCAAAGGAAAGGCTGAGAAGGAAAAAGAAAAAAGAAAAGAAAAAACGTAGGCGCGAGCGAATGAGGCGCAAACGTAAGATAAGGAAGAATATCAAGAAAATAGTTTCCGAAATCCAGAAGATATTGAAGAGGACGTACAGGAATGGAACTACAGCGAGAAAGAAGAAAACGAAGCAGCTGAAGAAGTTTATTGAGAGTCTGAAGAAGCAATACAAGAAAGATCGGCACTCAGTGAAAGATATTCATATGACCGAATTGCAACACATAGACGATACGTTACAGACAAGGTTGAAGCAAATTAAAGGCATCAACCAGAACTTTGCTAAGAACGCTACATACAGGGATATAATTGTGAACGGCACGATCAATCCTCAAGTTGCTAGGATGTTGATGGAGTCTTATCCTGATTTAGTTAGCATGTTGGAAAGCAGGCGTGCAAATCGCGATAATAAAGCGTATAGATCGAGGTTGGATAGCAGGCTAGAAAATCGCGATATTAAGGCGTATAGATCGGAGGAACCTTTAAATTATGATATTGAATACGGTTTGCTTTACTATTAAATTTACTAGGGATTTGACTGTGAAGTTTGTGATTGTGTTCTGACACCTATTTTGTTAAAGTTTAGCTTGTAGAAAACAGATTTATCTTTGTCATTAAAACAGCTTTATTTTAGCTACGATATAGTTAAATGATCAGTGATCAGAATGAAGGGGATAAAATATATTAAGTTGCCGACAAGACATCACTAAGAGTGGGTAACACCACCAAAATGTTAAATATTTATATAAAATACCTGACCCAGCCAGGAATCGAACCTGGGTCTTCTGCAATCCGGGCGGCTGCACTGACCATTATGCTACCGGGTAGGCTGACGTAAGCACAGAACAGTTAAGACGTAAGCACTGAATTTTTACACTGCTTTTTAACTTTTTGAGTGATAATACCTTGCCATCTATCCAACGGTTATTGCAACCGATGGCTATGCAGATTCATCTTTGCAGATGAAATACCACAAATTTGATAACACAACGCTATAGTAAATTTTACTTTTTATTTTTAAGTGCTAATTGCTGCACTGAAGCTAAATTCAATATTTAAATAAAATACAGTGAAAAAATTAAATGCCTACCCGACCCAGTCAGGAATCGAAATAAAAAGTAAAATAAATAAATAAATAAATGTTTCCCACACTCACACCAATTATCTAGCCCCAAGAAAAGCTTCCTCAAGAAACTCGACAAATTGTTAAACTAATTTAATATACTTATACGTCTTGTTACGTCACGTCACGAGACTCACTAGCGCACGGATATATTTGCCTTTTTTTAAAATTTATTGCTATCATTCCATTCTGTAGAGTTAATCGGATTTCCCCTGATATAAAAAGTGCCCGGGTTTCACCCGGACACTTTTTAGAAACCCGCCCGGACGCTCCCCGGACGCCCTCCAAACTAGGACAAATCCGGGGAAACCCGGACGGATGGCAGCCCTACTCGTGCCCCAGCAGTGGGGACACAAAATGAGTTGATGATGATGATGATGATGATAGCAAATCTGAACTATAAACATACTACATTATGGTGGTTTTGGCCTCTTCCTCACCGGCTCGGTACGTTTTCGTTTCGGTACCGCCTCTGTACCGAATCTGTACAGATTGTTTACCGAGCGCATGTAATCAAATGAGAGCTTTTACACTGAGTCGTTTCGGTATAGATTTTTTACCGAGCGCATCGCGCACCTTTTTTTTTTTTTAGAGAGAGATTGCTGATTGCCTCAGACAGCATTTTCAGCTTCACCGGGGGCTTTTTAGGGGCGGCGAGGTACGTAAAGGGTACCTCAAGCCGTGTTGAAGCGAATCACCTTCGGAGGATTTCTAGAGGGTATGGCATCGCACACTTATAAGTGCGCGTTCCCGTGCCCTCCCAGAGTCTCCGAAGGGTTCGGATCGGATCGGGGAGCGGAACCACCCGAGGGCGCCTCTAAATGCACGGCCTTCGGCTCGGGTAGACCGGGCCGTGGAGGAGGAGAGAAGCGCCCAGGTACATGTCTGTACCTGGTGTAGAGCGCGTGTGAACCGGTTCTTCGTACCCTTGTTCGATCGTCGGGGTCGTTAAGGACGTGCTTAGGATGCCTTATAGTTGCCGGCCGCCACAACAAGCGGGTTAGGGTGGTGGGGGGCATTATCAAAGTAACGTCGGGAGACGTCCTTGATGAAGTCTTTGATTGTAGGGAGATCGAGATCGCGATGGATGCGATTGCGAATGTAGTGCGGGCAACCCGTAGCACCACGTATGAATCGATTTTGGAGGGTTTGTAAGGGGTACAAGTAGGCGGGCGCGGAATGCGCGAAAACTACGCTAGCGTAAGCCATGACTGGGCGGATGCAGGCTTTGTAAATTGTCGTCTTATTTCTGAGAGACATTTTACTCTGCCTGCCTACAAGGTGGAACAACCGACCTAAATAGAACGCGGCCCTGTTACGGACGATTTTGATGTGCGGTGCAAACGACAATCTCCTATCGAAGGTGACACCGAGATATTTCACCTGTCATGGGATGGGACGGTCAAATAGTCGTATCGGAGGGCATCGCGCACCTCTGCACAGAATCTGTACCGAGCGGCCGGCCTCCCCCGTCTCAACCCCGCCAGCTACGCCGCGCGCCTCGCTCACACCCACCAGCGGCACACTCCGCGCCCAACTCATATCGAATGAACAATACCGTACCGGAAACATCCAGAGCCGGTCAGGAACACCGAATCTGTACAGATTCGGTGCAGAGGCGGTACCGAAACGAAAACGTACCGAGCCGGTGAGGAAATGTTTTGCAGCAGAAAATCTGTACGATTCGGTGCAGAGGCGGTACCGAAACGAAAACGTACCGAGCCGGTGAGGAAGAAGCCTATTGCCTTACAAATAAACAAAGAATATGCTCCGAATAGTTTTTCTGTGTTTTGTTCCTGCCATGTGAACGTCATTCTAAATTAGAGTAAAAGAGACAAAAGATTTTTAAGAAAAGTTTATTTGTAAGACCCTTTGTCATGTTTAGATATTTTAGCCCCCTTAATTTCGATCACTGCTAATGATGAACGGATACTGCTCTATCTTCAAAGGCCGGCAACTGCGACACCTCTGGTGTTCCCCCCTGTCCGATCCTCTTAATTCCACTACACACTTACAGAATACTTACACTAAACATGCACACTAGATTAGGCCCAAGACACCGTACTCGTAGGTAGAACAAGGGTACGACGAACCGGTTCCCACGCGCTCTATACCAGGTACAGACATGTACCTGGGCGCTTCTCTCCTCCACCACGGCCCGGTCAAACCGAGCCGAGGTCCGAGCCTTTAGAGGCGCCCTCGGGTTGTTCCGCTCCCCGATCCGATCCGAACCCTTAGGAGAACCTAATCGGGCACGATTTCATCGATGCCGTTCCCTCTAGAAAACCTCCGAAGATTCGTCGATTCGTTTCACACGGCTTGAGGAACCCTTTAAGTTTCTCACCGCCTCCAAACAAGCCCGGTGAAGCTGAAAATGCCGTTTAAGGCAATCGGCAATCTCTCTCTAAAAAAAAACCTCTGGTGTTGCGGCTCCTTATTAGCGGTGATAGAAAGCCAATTATAGGTCCTCACAGATAGAAATAGTATAGTAAGTACGCAGGCCTGCTCAGTAGACTACTACAAACTGTCAAGTTTCCTCAATTGACATTGAACTCTAATATGGAATATGGTTGAATATTTATTGAAACAAAAAACAAACTCGCAATATTTTTGAAATTGCTATCCAACGACACCCCACACTTAGGGGTAAACAAGAAAAAAAAATTACATCCCCACTTCACGTGTAGAGGAGATAACCTAAAAAGAATATTTTTCAAAATTTAACTTTGCCACTTTGTCGGCGTGATTAATATGTATATCCATGCCAAATTACAGCTTTCTAGTACTAAGAGTCTGTGAGCTAGACTGGGGTCAGACAGACAGACAGACAACACGGCGAAACTATAAGGGTTCCTTGCTGACTACGGAACCCTAAAAAACAGCATAAGCACATAACACTCGTCCCAGTACAACCAGCCGGCTTATCACAGCACAGATTAAGTTATACTTTTAACCACTGTCTGTGGTTTTAGTAACCTTTTAAAATTTTAATTTTTTTAACAATTATTAAATAATCGAATATGGTAGTGTTTATAGTTTATAGTTTAAAGCAAAATATTATACCTATTAAGTATTTATTCATAAAATGTAATCCACTATGCATGCCGTGGCAGCCTCTAATTGAGACGGCACCTAGCTTTAAGTCTACAATAATGTTCTACTTAGTTATAGCTTGTATTTGTGTTTAACTTGTTGGTTGTCCTTTAAATAAATAAATAAATAAACCATTTTTGTGGTCTAGTGGTCAAAGCCAACGGTCTCAGAGTCAAAGTTCTTATTCGACTCCCAGCGCGGGTACATGTTTGCGTACTCGGTTGGGTTGGTGACTACCACCATCTATACTTACTAATATTATAAAGCTGAAGAGTTTGTTTGTTTGTTTGTTTGTTTGTTTGTTTGTTTGTTTGAACGCGCTAATCTCAGGAACTACTGGTTCGAATTGAATAATTCTTTTTGTGTTGGATAGTCCATTTATCGAGGAAGGCTTTAGGCTATATAACATCACGCTGCGACCAATAGGAGCGAAGCATCAGTGAAAAATGTTGCAAAAACGGGAAAAGAGCCTAAAAAATTAAAAATGCTGCCGAAAGTCACTATTCCACGCGGACGAAGTCGCGAGCACAGCTAGTCTTATATGTCGCCATAACATCAATGTTAGCATTGCTGAGTTCCGGCAGCTAGAGATATTAGTAGCCAGTGCCTCTGTAGTTGAGGATTCCGCGTGAAGTGCGCTTTCACCTTTGGCCTTATTATCACTTAACGTCAGGTGTGAATTGTGATGAAGGTCAAGTCCTTACCCGAAAGAAAAAAAAAGAAAAAAAATTACTACCATGAGGGTGTGGTTTTGACATTTCCACAATGAGCCGGTCGGTTCCCAGTCCAAAATCCAAGTTCCAAAATCATCGTAAAGACGGGAAGACTATGTGTCTCTCGGCATCGTTAAGGATTTTTTTACACCCTGTATAAGCAGTGTTGTTGCTTTTGTGAAAACGAGGGGCGTGTAGCGGCGTATATGGTACACTGGTGAAATAATTAGTTTAATAAAAACACAAATGTTGAAAAAAATTCCACGAGCAGGGTTTGAACCTGCACCCTTCTGACATATGCTCGTGGAAATTTTTTCAACATTTGTGTTTTTGTAATTTGTTCGCAACAAAATTTGTGTTAAAAATTATATAAACATTTAGTTTAATAAAGTTTAAAGCATTACTACATAAGAAATATAAGACAACCAAATTAGATACTAACTATAAAAAATTCGTTGATGTTCGTACTAAATTTAAAATGATGGTAGAAACTGCACATAGTCAGCATAGGGAGTGCTTACAAAATAATCTCAAAAGGGACCCAAAATCATTTTGGAATTATATAAATTCGAAAAGAGGTTTTTCTTTTCTTTTTATGGTAAGTGGAGGCAAACGAGCTGGCGGGTCACCTGATGGAAAGAAATACACAAAACATATTAAAAGAAGGGATGGTTTTAACAAGCGTACAATGTGCGACTGAGTTTGCCAGATATTTTCATTCTGTGTATAGTGGACAAAGGGCTGAGTTGAAGGTGAGCGCAGCGATAGAGGATGCCGGCGGGAATAACGGGGCAGCTCGAGTTCACATAGATCGTTTGCAACTTAGTGAAGTACTTACCGCGCTAAAACAACTCAAAGCAAAGAGATCTGCAGGACCTGACGGTATTCCACCATTTATTTTTAAAGATTGCCGGTTGGCACTTGCTGAGCCACTGCTTCACATATTCAATAAATGTTTGAGTTTAGGTATATTTCCGGAAAGATGGATAGTTACAAAGGTGATACCAGTTCCAAAAGGAACTGTAGGGACAAGTGTCGATGGTTAGACCTGTAGCAGTATTATCAACTCCGGCGAAAGTGTTTGAGTCTACTATACACAGAAGCTTATATCGACAGGTGAGCTCACAGTTGTCGAACGCGCAACACGGGTTTAGACCAGCTCGGAGCACTACGAGTAACCTTCTCGCGCTCGTAGCCGATGTAATACCAATAGTGGATAGTGGGAGACAAGATGCTGCATATTTTGATTACAAAAAAGCATTCGACCTGGTAAATAATGGTGTGCTCCTTAAAAAAATGGCAAGCTTTGGTTTCACGCCACATCTATTGAGTTTGTTCGCTAGCTACATGACGGATAGGCAACAGTATGTAGAGTATGAGGGTTATAAGTCTGAACCGTATTTTACATGGTCTGGTGTAAGTCAGGGTTCGAACCTGGGACCATTGGAGTTTTTAATCATGATTAATGTTTTACCCAATGTTGTTAAAAATTCAAAATGTTTATTATTTGCAGATGACCTTAAGGGTGCGCCGTCCGTAAGTGACAAGTGTCATATGTTTTATTTGAAATGTCGTCGTCCATATTTATTTGATGCCACGCGGCCATACTAATTTTGTATGGGGAATTTAAGGTGCTTAATAAAAAATAATTATTTAAATAACCACTTGATGAATCAAAAATGTAGTCTAGCAATTTGTAGTTTATCCATTGATGATTGCTTAGACAAAATCAGAGGTACAATAATATAGATAAGCTATAAGAAATCTACTAAACGCCGCCACTCGTTTTCATGATTTTTGCCTTTTTTAATTTTTTTTTGATTTTTCAAATGATATTGTAGAAAAAACTATAGCGTGTTATGAATTTATGGTTCTGACAAATTGCCCTAGCCCTAGTCCTGTGCTTTAAGAGCACATGGTGATTAGATACAGTGCTTCTATTTTCCTAATGTCTCTCGGCAATCATCGCATTTCCGAATGCAACCGAATATTCATTTCCATGTCCATTCATTATTAGATTTATCAAAGATTTATCATGTACAGCCAGACGCTTGCACATCGAGTTAGTATCAGTTAGTCTAAAACGCAACTGGTCTACTGGTCTAAATCGCAACTGGTCTAAGTAGCAACTAGTCTAAAACTGGAGTGGTCTGTACAAATTTCTTCAATAAATGTTCAACATTAAGCCAATATACATAAAGTTCAAAATCTATTGAGTAAAGGAGAATGGCGAGATTTCATATAAGCCTGGCCTTGAATTTTAATAAGTGGGTCTAATGTTATGATTATTGAATTCTTTTAGATTATGAGGTTATAATGCTATTTCAAAAACAAATAGCAACATAAAACCTGTCAGTTTTTTAAATTTATAATTTGAAACCTTTTTAGGTTATATGTCAATATTGTCAATTTTTAATCAAAAATTATCCGTTCAATTGGCAGACACTTGAAATCAATATTGGTGTGCGTATTTGGTTGGTATTAAACTATGCTAACTATGTATATTTTTTGTAAAAAGGTAAATAAATAAAAAAAATTAATAAAGTAATGGCATGCCCTTAGATGAATGATAGGTCTCGCATGCCCTAAAGAATAAGATTTTCGCTCAAAAAAAGACTAGGTAATTGATGACAGAAACCTCAAAAACTACGATGCGTTTTATTTTACAGCGCGTCAGCGCACTTAGCCGCCAGAGCGCCGAGCGTATGGGTATTTACTCTGTGTAGACTCTAAATATGTAAAAAAAGTAAGTAAGTACCTACCTACTTATTTAATAAGTACCAGGTAAAATCTTTTCATTTTTTAAACTATCTTTTAGCTTAAAGTACCCTTTTTTGCCACTATCGAGAAAAAGTTCCCCGTAAGGTAGTTAGGTCTATGTAAAAAATGAAAGAAAGCAATGGACTGGTTTTTATCCTCTGGATAAGTTTTGCTCGACAGTGGTAAAAGTGGTTCTTAAATAAAAATAGGTAGGTACCTACCTACTTCTAGCGACTGTCAGTGACAGACATGACGTTTATTTGACATTGACATTCGTAGTGTTCCTTTACAAAGTAAAAACACAAAATCGTAAGTAATTATTTAAGCATATTTAGCATATCTTACAGAATTGTACACTAATAAACGTTTTGGAATGTATGTTAAACTGTTATCTTACAAAACTAATATAAGTTAATCGCATTACTTTTTAGTTAAGTGTAGCTCTTTATATCTTTCGATAAATAAATTATGGTGTAACGGAACGTAATGAACAGACTTTAGAGTAACGTTCAGAAATACGATAATTTACACTTTAAAATTACTAAAAGGTATTTTTAATATTTTAGCAATATGACAAGTTTAAAAAAATAATGGACTATGTTTTTAAAACGTCTAAAATAATACTTTTTTAAAATGTATATTTCTACTTTAGAGCTAGTCAAGGCCAAACTCGCCATTCTCCTTTGACAGTTTGTGGTAGGTAAATGTGCGCGTGTGTACCTATAATAGTTTGAATATGGAACAGCGTACTTTTTTTTTGTTTTTGATTTTCGTGTGAACTACATAGAGCTGTAAATCTATAATTCGTGAATCAATTAAGTACGTATGACACTATAGCATTCTCTATATAAAATAAATAAATAAATAAATAAACTTTCCTACACTCACACCAATTATCTAGCCCAAGAGAAGCTTCGTTATGAAACTCGTTAAATGGTTACTAGACAACGGATAAACATACATAAAATACTTATTATACATAGAAAACACCCAGACCCGAGACAATTTAGAAAAACAATTATTTCTAAATTGACCCGACTGGGGATCGAACCCGGGCCCTCAGAGATGGCGACACCATGAAAACCGGTGTACAAACCACTCGACCAAGAAGGTCGTCGAAAAAAAAAAAATAAATAAATACTAAGAAAAAGGAAATATCACAGAATACATAATAGTAAAATAGTAGCAACTCTTACTTACTCTTAAGAGCGTTTACGCCGCACACTAGCGCCACTAATGAAAAAAAAATATGTCTGGTAATTAGAGATAGAGAATCAAAATATGCTCAACAAACTATTTGAATGAAGTAATTTAGCATTTTTACGGCACCTAATGAACACCTCACATGTTATGGTTTAGTTAAATAAGACGTTACGGCCACTTTTAACTAAAACGCCATATTTAACTAATTACCAGATATTTTTTTTTTCATTGGCGGCGCTAGTGTGCGGCGTAAACGCTCTTAATAGAAACACGAAGTTTGCCGAGAGATATTAAGAAAATAAATGCACTGTGTAGAGGTAAGGTGTTCATGCTTGTTATACGCCAGAGACGTAACAAACATTAACATGAAGTTATTGAAGTTACATGCAGTTATTGAAGTTAGGCCGAAATTAGACAAAACGATACAATTTCTCGTGGTTAATGGCGTCCCTAGTGTATCTCCTTGACATTTTTATGGGCCATTATTAGCCAGTGAATGCACTGGAATACCATTTTTATCACTCGTCGTTACGTGAAGAGCATTAATAACAGTGATAATAAACTGTTACGATGTTACGCCTCGGGTCTTGCCAGTAATCAGTGAGAACTTACAGAGATAGAACGGTTTGCTATTCTTGTAATAATTATAGCTGAATCACAATACGAGAGGCTATGCTCCATGACATAATATTATAATATATATAATTATAATTATACTATAATACCACAAAATAAGGAGAAATATTAAAACTACGTTTTACTGGTGGTGGCAATATTGGTGCCACCATAATTCGAACTCTACGTAGTTGCAATAGGTTTGAAAACCAGTGAAAAATGTATAACGCTGGTACCAGTCAAAGGGTGTGCTTTTAGCTAATGAAAATTAATAAATAAATAAATAAATGTTTCCCACACTCACACCAATTATCTAGCCCCAAGAAAAGCTTCCTTAAGTAACTTGTTGAAATGGTTAACTAGACAACGGATAAACATACTTAATATACTTAAATACATACTTATTATACATACGAAACACCCAGACCCGAAACAATTTAGAAAAACAGGTATTTCTAAATTGATCCGACCGGGGATCGAACCCGGGACCTCAGAGATGGCGACACCATGAAAACCGGTGTACAAGCCACTCGACCAAGGAGGTCGTCAATGTGAATTAATGTGAACTAATAATATGTAACTGCATCGAGTAAAAAGGTCAACAGCAATGACAAAGTAAAAATAGTACCTATCTAAGTACGTAACTATGTAAAAAGCATATAACTGTCCCATTGCTGGGCAAACGACTCTATCATTGAAATCAAATCGCCACTACAATTAAAATAAAATAAAATGAAAATCATTTTTTTCAGGCATATTTTGCCCTTATTGTCAATAAAAAATTCTACACAATACAATACAATCACAATCAATCAATCAATAATAAAATTCATGTCTAACAGATATAAAGTTAAATAAATAATTACTTGGCCTCACCTAGCTAGCACAGTCCTACAGTGGTGGCTGAATTATGATGGGTAATGGCTTAATCACCACGCTCGCTAAATGCGGGTTGGTCAGTCACCTCACAACAAACCGGGCTATGTCATAGAATATTTAAAAAAAAACACAAATGTTGAAAAAATTTCCACGACCAGCCCGCCGTAGTGTTGAATAATTTCGGCGGGCTGGTTAGAACCACGTGAGCTATCGTGGTTCTAACTGATCTTTAGTATTTGTAAAAATATTATGATCGGATGTTAATGACGGTAGTTGTTAACATTGAATGGGCGCCTTTGGCTTTCAAAGTAAAAAGTAAAAAGTGTTGAATAATTTCGATATTTTTTCAACATTTGTGTTTTTGTAATTTGTTCGCAACAAAATTTGCGTTAAAAATTATATAAATACTAGCTGTACGAGTGCACGACACAATGAAATAGAGTGATGCCGCAGACGCAGTGTTCCTGTAAACCTGGAACGAGTAGCATTCCACTACGACCCGGAAATAGATAATTGTGCCGTAAAAAATGGGGAAATGACAACCATTTGTCAATATTGTAAAGCGTTAAAATACAGCGGTGAATCTACTAGATTATGTGGTAAAGTAAAATTGCCACAATTAATAATTTATCAAAAACAATAATTATTGTATACTACCTTGAAAGTGGGCATGAAATTTTCCTGTACAATGTGCGTTGCGCCAAACGACGTCATTTGAAAGCAATTGTTCTATTTTTGGATGTTGGCCAAGAAATGTTTAGAGTAATTTCCCACCCCAGCCGATAATGTTTAAGTTTTGACCATATTTTTCACCAATACATGTAGGTGATACGAAGTTAAATATAAATAATATAAAAAAACATGTTTTAAATGGAATTCCTCCACCGCAATGTGACCTTTTTATACGCACCAAAGAGTTCCTCAATTCCGAAACTACATCTAAATAGTTATTACCCCACCCTTGTCAACAGAATAAATTAACACCCAATCCAGATTATTATCCCTTAATCCTCTTATAATAGGGTTTCGAATGGCAAACGTATTAAGCCACAAATTGTTTAGTAGCCATCCCGAGACCCTCATACATCAAAAAGTTTCGATAGAGACACGGCGGACGTGTAGTTTGAGGGCTTTGTGTTTATAATGTTCCTTTTCATCCTAACTTCTATCTGGCCTTCGTAACTCATGCAAGCTGTTGTTTGAACCAATGGTAACCCAACTTTAGTCTCTGTATTTTTATAAGTACAAAAATTAAGAACCTTTACTCGAGATATACTTGCAGGGTGCATGTTTGCTTGCACTTGTTTATATATTTTCGGGTGAGGGCTCGATAATCGAATAAGTTGGCGGAATTAACACTAAAATATGTTTTAAAAAAGACAATGTGTTAAAAATTTTTATTTTGTGTAAACCAAAAGAGCTCTATTCAGTACACCTGACGCGGCATGAGTTAAAGAGTTAAAGAGTTAAAGATACTTTATTTGCTTGCACACGTGTATAAAAAGAAATTATAAATTATTTTTGATTCAACATGCCATACCATAAACGGTGTACAAATTAAGATTCAAATTAAAATATAAATCCATGCTTAATAATAAAATTAAAATTATAACTACAAACAATATTAAATTAATTTTAAATATCACAGATGTCAATAATAATTACTTGCATAAAATAATAAATAAAAAATCAAAGATATAATAACAATAAAATTATACAATTTTATAAATTATTATCATTTAAAAAATCCGATATGGTGTAATAACATTTTTCGCAAAGTAATTTTTTAATTTTATTTTGAAATTGATTAAAATTTCGTTTTTTAAGCTTCACAGGTAATTTGATGTAAATTCTAGGGGCCATACAAAATAGGTGGTGTCAAGTTTAAGAAAGAGACCAACTAAGAAAGAGCTGAGTTAAAAAAGAGACAAGTTAGGAAAGTGTCAAGTTTAAGAAAATGACGAAGTCGTCCTGAGCGCGGGTTATCTCTTTCTTAGTTGGTCTCTTTCTTAAACTTGACACTTTCCCAACTCGTCTCATTTTTAACTCGGCTCTTTCTTAGTTGGTCTCTTTTGCAATGTTGACACTTTCAAAACTCGTCTCATTTTTAACTCGGCTCTTTCTCAGTCGCTGTTTTTCCTCTCTCCTTAGGCGTGGTCTACCGGATCAGTTCACCTAGGTGAACTACGGGCAATTTTTTTTTCTCGTGGTTCACCTAGGTTCAACTGTTAAGGTTCAACTAACAAGATCGCCGGTTACGCATTAGAAAAATTCGAAAAAAAAAATATATCATACTTAATACTAAAGAACTTGTTTTTCTTCTTTTCCCTTATGTGATTGTATAATGATAGTATATTAAAAAAAAAAGAAAGAGCCGAGTTAACAAAGAGACCAGTTAGGAAAGTGTCAAGTTTAATAAAATGACGAAGTCGTCCGGAGGGGAGACGAGTTGGGAAAGTGTCAAGTTTAAGAAATAGACCAACTAAGAAAGAGCCGAGTTAAAAAAGAGACAAGTTAGGAAAGTGTCAAGTTTAAGAAAATGACGAAGTCGTCCTGAGCGCGGGTTATCCTCCTGAGTACGCCCATGACTATTTTATCGCAAGAACAAGGTTTTCATCGTGATCGCATTTCGAAAACAATCAAGATTGTTTGAAACTAGCCGAAAATAGGTTTTCCTTTTAATTGTGAGATTCTTCTAAATGTTACATATTTCATAACTTACGATGCAGTGATATATTTTGTTGTCGACGATCTTATAAATCTCAAGTTCTCTCCTGGCTCGTCTCCAGGTCTACGTTGTACTATTCCACTTCGAAAAGGAACTTTATCTCGATGTAGTAAAGTTGATGTGACCGGTTATGCTGTCGTCAGTACATGTGCTAAAGTTATGATAATTTAATTCGTGGAAGAAAGGTGTTCCTGTTTATTGGCAAAGAGCTGCGTGCTGTATTGAAATGAAACTATACATATTTATAACTGGACCTACTTAATCATTGTTGCTCTACATTGATTGACGACCTTGTTTCTTTCACTTTAATGTTAAGACGTTTTTGACTTCTTGACTAATCTTCTTCTTCTTTCTTCTTCTTCTTCTTGGGGTTGCTTTGATTTAAACCAGGCAGTACTTACAGTCTCCTTTACACCTTGTACACCTCAGACGTCTCTATGAGGAGGGAACAACGTCAGACTACGAACAGACGATCTGGTGTCACAATAATTTCTACCCCAGTGCAGGAGTCCGTCAGGGGTGTATTATCTCCCCGATCCTGTTTAACGTCCATACATAGTTAGTTATGAGAATCACGCTCGAGAACGAAGATGACGAAGTTGTTTTTAGAAAGAAATGAAATGAAATGAAAAATATTTATTCGGAGCAACTATGAGAGTTTGTTTCTGGCTGCTTATATGAGTAGCCTGTAGCTACAGGCTTTAATATTATAATATTTATGACGACCTCCTTGGTCGAGTGGTTTGTACACCGGTTTTCATGGTGTCGCCATCTCTGAGGTCCCAGATTCGATCCCCGGTCGGGTCAATTTAGAAATTATTGTTTTTCTAAATTGTCTCGGGTCTGGGTGTTTTCTATGTATAATAAGTATGTATTTAAGTATTTTAAGTATATCCATTGTCTAGTAACCATTTTAAGGAGTTTCATAATGAAGCTTCTCTTTTTCTAGATAATTGGTGTGAGTGTAGGAAAGTTTATTTATTTATTATTTAGTACCTTTATTGTTTTTCTTCTAAGAAAAATGTTATAAATTACGATCGTTACAGACTTTATACCATAAAATTTTGTTGATAAGATCATTAATAAGTGGTCTTAATACTTGGAAAAACTTTGTACCTACCCTATTTTAAGTACGGTAAAATAGGGCTACTTTTGAATCAGGTGTAACATTGATCACAACAGTGGTCTTCCACATGTAGATCTAAGATATGATTTTGGAGATAATCACACTAAAGACGCTTAGAACGCTAGGGCTACCCATTTCAGCAGCTACTTAATCAGTCAGGCACCGTAAAACCAGACACAATAGAAAACCAATTGTTATAGGTTCACATGTGAACTTGCGGGGCGTCAGACGAAAGAGGCCTATTACATTTTGACCGTGATTTTTGCATAAAATGCCCAACTTCGGCGTTCTTGTTTAGAGAAACTGAAACCCTCAGACAATTTTGACTTATTGTATGGTGGAGAATAGTTATTAGTATAATTCTGCAATTTTCCCTTATCTATTTATATAAAACCAAAATTCCGAGGCTAGTTTTCAATTAAATACGCTGACGGCAATTTTCAAGCTCATGGATTGAACTACTTTACACAGCAAACGAAATGAAAAATATATAATAATATCTCTTAAATTGTGGTTAAGTTCGTAGAGGCCTCGGAATTTCGTGGAATTTCCACAAAAAAAATCTTATTCAAACCCATAAAACGTTCAGAATTAGCTGTAAATATCTCCTTTCTCCATTAATATTATTAAGTAAAATGTACACCAGAATGCGGGTTAGTTTATAAGATTTCAAATTATATACTTTTTTTGAACAATAATAAATTTAATAAAAAACTTTAAATAAATGTAATTTCAACTGCACAAAAAGCTACTTTTGCGATGCGTCGGCCGCTCGTAGTATACTGAAAAAGCGCGAGCGCGCGCATTTTGTGATAGGCCTCATAGCTGTGATCGATGATAAACCTGATTCAAAAGTAGACCCAATTCTACAGTACACAAGCCAGCAGATCAACCTACTATTAACTGTCAAATTTCCTCATTAGACATTGAACTTTATGCCTAACCAATATGGTTGACAATGTATTGAAGAAAGACAGTTTTGGTTAGGTTGATGTACAGGTAGGGTTGCCACCCGTACTCTAAAATAGAGTACTGTCCTCTTTTTCATGTAGACGTACTTTATAATCTACGAGTCTACGACACCAATAAGGTACACAAAAATACTCTATTGACGTATAACTGGTTGTTACTGGTTCGTTACTGGTTATGAGTACTTATGAGACTAAATAGACTTGTATCCACAGCCACAAAATACTTGTTAATTGTCGCAAAGAGCAACAAAAATACGTTTTTAAGGACAAATAAATAAATACCCTTTTTATGCTACTTATGTCCTTTATTTTTGTTCGAACAACAAAATACTTTAATCGTCCTAAAAAAAGGTGGCCCTATACAGGCGTGTGTACATTGCGTGCAGGGGGGTAACCACGAGCTCTTATAGCAGTATTATTGCAGTTCTTTGTGAAAACGAGACGCGTGTAGCGGCGAATATTAGCGTCTCTTTTCCACAACTGCAATAATACTGCTATAAGAGCTCGTGATTACCCCCTAGGAGTGGGAGATTTGACATAGGTACTTAGTTACAGTTCATAAGTAGAAGGAGTGTAACATGGTGTTAACTATGTAATTATATAACTATTTAAAATATCATAGTCGAGAGAGAACCTACTGGTAGCTACATACATACGGTATAACAAACACACACACACACAAACACACACACACACACACACACACACACATACAGACACACACGCACACGCACACGCACGTACACACACGCGCGCACACACACACACACACACACGCACGTACACACGCCTTCACACTCACACACACACACACACTTAACACTTATCATGATTAATTTTGTTTTTTTTTTATTTTAATGTCGTTGAATTGTATAATGTCACTCACTCATCACCATCTTTTTGTGTCTAAGCGGTTCGAGGTAGTGGGAGCCTGATGACCTGAAATCACAGGTATTTTCATACCTTCTCAGGCATCAGTCTCACACAAACTTAACCCGTATAAATGTTTAATGTATGTAATTATGCTGTGTAAGTTTGTGATGAGAAATAAATGCATTATTATTATTATTATAGTCACTTGCATTAGAGTAAAATTATTGACGGGATTCTTGCCGTGTTCGTTTTGTTTCGTCTTGTCTGCTCATAGAAATCCACCCGCAATAACTTCAGTCATTCTGTGACCATGGCGCATGCAACTGTGCTGAAATATCAGTATGGTGTATACATGGTAACAATCCCGTTAATAATTCACTCTTCTAAGCAAATATATTTTGTGAATTAAGGTCACATTGGATCGTAGTTACAAAATACTGACCATTGGGCGATCAATAGTATTAAGTCTTTACCTATGCAATTGACGTTTTGTATGAAGATTTTTTATAAAATTATATTTTTCATACTAACGTTTTTTTTAATTTTCTTAGCATCTATTTATGTTAACACTATAAAAATTGTAGAGTAGTGTGTTTGTTTCACTAGCTAAATATAGCAGACATTGAAAAGAAAAAAAATCAAGACTCTTCAAAGCTACAATGAAACAAAAGGTCAATTCCGCGAACAAAAAAAGAAGTCAATTAAAAAAAATATTGGGCGATAAAGACACAATATGAATAATCATTGTTATAACTGAAGCCTAAGTAACATAGTCCTAATTAAAGGTGTGTAATAATATTAACAACCGGTATTGACTTTTAGAAGTAATACGCCTTATTACTATGTGAGAAAAAAACGTCAATTTCATTGGTATGGACCCAATATTAATTATCATATTATAGTGTCACAGTTCGTTTTATTTCTTTGTTTTTCCATCCATGGAGCCTAGAATGTCCAGATTTAGAAAATGCTGACTCAAACGCGATCCCGATAAGGTCTCGACGCGTGTCTGGAATATCGCCAGTGCTGTAGCTCTTCTTATCTTACGGCTCCACTGTAAGTTTCAGGAAAATAAACTTGCTGGCGACGCATGACCGTAGAATTACTTTGTACCTAACTGCTGCTAGTTTGGAGCAAAACGCTGTATGCGAGGTTTCTTTAACATTCGATTACGATAAATGAGAATTTGTATGGCAATTCAGCAGCGTCTCCTGGGGACAAATGAGGTGAGTTGCAGAATAGCATTTCCTTTAAAAACCCTTAGAGTGCCTAGTGTGATACATCATCGTCATCATCATCAGCCTATACTAGTCCACTGCTGGACGCCACCGAACACGATCCGCGGCTACTCTCATCCAGCTCTTGCCAGCCACCTTGCGAAGATCGTCACTCCCTAGCTTGAGGGCGTCCTACATTACGTTTGCCAATACGCGATAATCGGTTATCGGTTCTGTGGCTGATATTGCCGGCCATTTCAGCTTGCTCATTGGGCTATGTCGATGACTTTGGTTCTTTGTATTTTTGTACCGATTAAAACAAAATATTTCACCATTAGAATACTCGAATGCTATACATATGCATTAGCGCTGAGTAACATAGGCTATATTAAAAAAGAAATGTCCACCCGTGCGAAGCCGGGACGGGTCGCTAGGCCTGAATATATCTGTAAGTTGCTTATTAATGGTGAGTTCCCAGCGGTTGGGTCGTTTGGCCGCGCTCCAGCTGTCTGTCAGGAGACAGGCGCCGCGCCGGTTACATACCGGACTGATGTCCTGCTGGAGTGTAAGGCTGCGTTTCCATCAGAGCTGTGCGAGGTAACTAGGCGGTGTGCTAGGAAAATATCCACCAATAAGATGACTTGCTCTTCCTTGCGGTATAAAATGGAGAAATCCTATTGGTGGATGTTTTCTCAACTCCTCGCTACATTGCACAGCTCTGGTGGAAACGCAGCCTAAGACCACATAATAGGGCGATTGCAAAAAATAAGCTTCAAATAAACGCGCTCGTCCTTTTTTTTGAGAGTGATTGCTGATTGCCTCAAATGGCATTTTCAGCGTCACCGGGCTTTTTTGGAGGCGGCGAGGTACGTAAAGGGTACCTCAAGCCGTGTGAAATGAATCACACACTTAAAAGTCCGTGCGTGTCCCCGTGCCCTACTAGATTCTCCGAAGGGTTCGGATCGGATCGGGGAACTCTGAGCGCTGCTGTTCCATTGAGGTGGAGTGTTGTAAAAAGAAGGTCGGTTTAAGTTTCTAAAAAGAGATTCAATGTCGACTGCGACTTATGAAAGCGCAAAGGCCGGCAACGCATCTACGATTCCTCTGGTGTTGCGGGTGTCCATGGGCGGCGGTGATTACTTCCCATCAGGTGACCCGCCTGCTTGTTTGCCTCCTTCTAATATAAAAAAAAATAAAAATGAAGTATATAGGCAAGATTGTCATTGTTAAAACAAAAAGGAAGTTTTGTTTTAGTGTATTTTTCTGTCTTTATTTTGAATACATCTCATTATAAAATAAATCTATTTTATTATTACATTACATTGTGTTAACTACAGAGAGCTTACATTACAACCACAACGCCACCTTTAACAAGTAATCCTCGGGCGGAAGGAATCAACGTTCAGCATCTATTTGAGACAGTCACCAACATCAAGTCTCCTCATCCCCTGGCAGTAGAGACAAGGCGGAACCTGGGCTTGGCTGCGATACAAGACAAGGAAGTTTTCTTGTTCTGGATCAAGGCACATGCGGGTCTGCCGGGACATGAGGGCGTTGACGAAATCGCGAAAGAGGCGGCTCTAAAGTTGAGGAGAACGCCAGACTACGACCGGTGCTCATTATATAAAATGTCAAGGGATTAACTCGCCAAGCATCTATTGACATAATATGGAACGAAAGGTGCCGCACCCAAAACACTGCTGGCACCACTAACTCTAACACTTCATCCCAGACGCGAAAATAGCCTGCAACATTGTCAGGAAAATGAGCCTAAACGGCTTCCTCACCCAAGCACTGACGGGGAACGGCGGGTTCTCCTACTACTTATACCGCTTCAAGCACCGTTTCCTGGTGGTCATACTAATTTGTCATATCAGTATGACTACGAGGATACACATTTCCTCCTAGTCATACGTTTCTGAACATCCTGCCACCACATTCAAAATGTGCAAAACGCAAAAAATAAGCGACAAGTTTCAAGTGTCCGGAGAGCCCGTTGTGCAACTGTGATACAGATGCTAACGAGACCATCTTACATCTAATGGGTAACAGAATGCCCATAAACGCCAAGGCGAAACAAGAACTAGAACAAAAGATAAATGGTCTCGTTAACAAAAATTCGATTCAAGCAATCATCATCTCAGCCAAAAGACGTCCACTGCTGGACAAAGGCCTCCCCCAAGGATATGAGGGGTATTTGCCGTAATCACCACGCTTGGCAGGCGGGTTGGCGATCGCAGTAGGTTGAGGGTAACCTCAGAGAGATGCTGCTGCCCATCCTCTGGAATGCTCCCTTAGTCGGCTTATTCAAGCAATAATTGGGATTAATTTCTATGTTTTTTAATATATGGAGGCTGTTGTCAGAGGTGCCAATATACGAAATAAAAACAAGTGATCATTATAGTGTTTGTGATGAATTAGAATTTGATCTTTGTAATTGTATTATTTAATAGTTACGTGTTGTAAAAACGTTTATTATTAATTAATGAGAAGTAGCAAAATAAATTATATAAATACCAGTTTACTCACTCCTAGCTATTTCTTATGTTATACATGCCATGTTGAATATTTTCAAAATTTGGCATCAGTTTAACTACTTCGCTACCTTTGTCTTGTAAATCCCTAATCTATTCTTCATACAGCGCCGTCATCGGACGATCTGACTTTTCGATTATTGTTCTTAATTCGTCACAAATGATAATATCCATTTCATTTTTGGGAAAATCATGCTGACACGAATGAGTTAAGGTTTAAGGTTTTATGACTTTATTTCTCAAAAGAATTTTACATTCACTTAAAAATGAGAAACTTAAATAGTATAACAAAAACACAAATGTTGAAAAAATTTCCACGAGCAGGATTTGAACCTGCACCCTTCTGACACACCGGGTCAGGTGCTCTCCCAATTGAGCTATCGTGGTTCTAACCAGCCCGCCGAAATTGTTCAACACTATTTACTTTTTACTATGAAAGCCAAAGGCGCCCATTCAATGTGAACAACTACCGTCATTAACATCCGATCATAATATTTTTACAAATACTAAAGATCAGTTAAGAAGTAGGCAAGCTATTTATAAAATGTTTTTATGTAAATAGTGGCCCCAAAAATAACCCCTCCTTATACTCCTTCCTTCCTCCGTACATACCACGGCCTACTAATTTTAAATCCATATTATCGTATATAAATTCTGATTTTGTGAATGTCTTGTGTTCGTATCATTATGTCTAATGATATTAAATTATAAATCCTATTTGCTTTACTAACACATTTAGTTAGTTGGTTATTTGTCATTGTTTCAGATAACCTGCCCTAGAACTAGACACTGACTAAATCGTAGCGAGAGCCATCTTTCAAGAAATTGAATTAAATTGAAAAAAAAAAAAAAAATAATTAAATAGTGTTGAATAATTTCGGCGGGCTGGTTAGAACCACGATAGCTCAATTGGGAGAGCACCTGACCCGGTATGTCAGAAGGGTGCAGGTTCAAATCCTGCTCGTGGAAATTTTTTCAACATTTGTGTTTTTGTAATTTGTTCGCAACAAAATTTGCGTTAAAATTTATATAAACAAAACAAAATCATTTTATAACTAGTTTACACTAGTTTAATATAATTATAGAAAAAATATTAACATTTATTGTCGCACGAATAGCGCCAAATGCTTTCGGTTATGGAATACAGTACAAATATAGTATTTACAATTGTATTCGTTAGTAACATGACAAAGTAGGTAGATTTATAATATTACCAATATGAAGGGGCAATAATGACTGCGTTCGATGCGACGACATCGATATAAACAACATAGATCGATTAAACCGAGCGATTTAAAAAAAATATTTCCCTGTAAATTCAAACATCGAATCACCTACCTATTGTATAAATTCATAATACATAGAGGTAGGTACTCACAATAGAAACGATACTGGAGTAAAAACTATTTTCATTGATCCCCTATTTTCCATGGTCCTATATGCAAATGCGTCTACGGTAAAAAGATTTTTTCTATTGTCCCATCAATGGGACATCAATGGAACTACATAAAACAAGGGAAATTAAGAATATAAAATACACACAAATCTGACACATTTAATCAAATTACATAACAAAATAATAAACAAAATATACATATGAAAATATTTATTAAGCTTATGCTACTTATTCATAATAATCGCTGTAAGTAACATTTATAATTAAACTCGTATTTTTTATTAAATTAAATTCATTTAGCATTTAATTATTGGTATCAATAATAACGTCGACGAAATAGTGTTATAACTTATTGTACTTATAACTGCTTTTCAATGATTTGACTATTCCATTTTTTTTTCCTTTCATTTCCATTTTTAGCTTACCTACTGATCGACTAGTAGATATCCCATCAAAAACATAAATGTGAAATGAGAGCCAAGTTCAATGTTATGATATATGCCTAAATTCATTAAATGATCAGGACTTTACTATTTTTAGAAAGCTTATTTATTAATATCTCTAATTAATTTAAAATTTACTAAAACACATTAGTATTGACACAAGTATTTTTTAAAAGTTTAAAAATTGCCTCCTGTAAAATTGTGTTTTTCATTTGTGTTTTTTTTTCAAGGTAACACGTTATTGAAGCAAAGAGGCGATATTATAACACATAACATTATTATATTTTTTAAAAATTATGCATAAAAATTAAATAAACATTGTTTCATACATTTTTCAAAAATTTCAAAAATGGAAGAGGAGCGGCCGACATCTGTCAATGCCAATCCAAACTCACATTCTATCTTTTTAAATTTTTCATTGGGTCAGTTAATGCTCTAAGCTTAGGATACAATCCGTACAGCCTTAATAAAATATTGTTTAGTTAACAGCTTTTTATAAAAATTACGAAATTACGAAAAAGTCGAATTTCGACCACTGGGCGACTTAGAGCATTAACTAATCTGGGCGAACACTAGTTATAATAAATGCATATGCACTGCAGCAGATTATAATTTCAAAACTTGTGGTAAACCTATATTTGAGGCATATTTCTATTATTATTTACATTTTAATATATAATTATACTGTAGATTCACAAGATGCCTCTTCACGCCTCGTTTGAAGGACAGACCATGAAGGACTATTCCATTTTTAGGAAGTGCGACAAAGACACGAGTCACCAAATTTCTTTGTGCACGATGGAATGTTCGAGACGGTGGGAGTAAGGAAGAGAGTGGGAGGAGGGGAGGTGGGATAAGGTCAAAGAGTTCTTCAGAGCACTCGCCGTGGTATAAGCGGTAGAAGACGCTGAGTGACGCTATATCTCTACGCAATTGCAGGAGTTCGAGAGTATTAATGACCTCTGCATTGCCGATAATGCGTATAGTACAACGTTGCAATCTGTCCAAGGCATCGAGAAGGTACTTTGCGGAACCGTCCCAGAGGTGCGAGCAATACTCCACGCAAGACCGCACCTGCGTCTTGTACAGAAGGCACAACTGATCAGGCGTGAAGAATCGCCGCACCCTGTTCAAAAACCCGAGTTTACGTGAGGCTGTTTTTATAACGGCTGCGATGTAGTCCCTCTGGTTTAAATCGCAGCGAATCTCCATACCGACCATGTTAATACTGCTCTGCCGGCCAAGCGATGTGCCCTGAAGAGAGGGAAGGGGTAGGAATGGCGAATTTATTGCCTTGAACGCGCATACCTGTGTTTTTTGGCATTGAACTCAACAAGATTATTCTTCAACAGCCTGGTTATAATAAAAAACATATTGTACTCTATTTGAATCAATATATAATATATTGAAATTAATTTATATAATTTTTGTACTAATATGATAGCCTTTATCAGCAGTGTTCTACAGATAATAAACAGCGTTGCGTTAAATAGATCATTAAGTTTTTATTTAGAGTATCTTGAGTGTGTCATGCTCTCTTTATTGTGGTGGTGGCGTGTGTCGGGTCGTTACGTTCCCTAAAATATGGTTGAGCGAAGCGATGGCTGCTACACCATGCCCTCAAAAATTAGGTAAGTATTTTAAAATTAAGGGTTAAAGTTATGGTTTTCAAAGTTAGTGTTTTCAAAATTATAAACTTCCATGATTATGCCAAATAATAGTGTAGGTACATTTCATATGATACATTTTAATTGTTATACGAACTAAGGTAATGGATTTTAACATAAGGTAATTTAAAAAAAAATTACGGGTAAGCGCAGTGCCTTGATCTCACGTGATGTTATGTGATGATAAGGCCAATGATGGAAGCGCACTTCACCCGGGATCCTCAACTAGTGAGACAATGTAAATAATATTATGGAATTATTGTGTACGGGTGATCCACTAAATTTAAGTCGTTGTGCAAGAACAGAAAGCTCAGCTTCTTCTGCGAAGGATGTACAGGCGGCTACATTATTGGGGTGCGAGACGGTGTGGGGTGTCTGCAATATAATAATGTGTTACAACTTGTGTTCAGTTTTTTTGTTTTACAATCAACTGTAGCTGTATCAACTGTACCATCACACTATATTATTAGTCCATGGCGTAGCTAACCTAATGCACAAACCGGTTTCAGGCCACAGCAACATACTGTGCGATTAGCTACGCTATGTGATTGCCAACCCGCATAAAGCATAATATTCAGAGACGTCTCAGTGACAAACAAGTTTAATACCGGCAGCGATCACTGTTTTGTCCGAGGCTCTCTGAATATCAATTTTAAGTTAAAATGTGTTCGTTTACTGAAGTCCAGGTTTCGCCCTAACCCGCTTCAAACCATTGTAGGATCTGAAACGTTGCCGTGGAAACCACAAATGCTGTTGACGTCAACCAGACTCGAAAATGTGGTAATCCTATGGGAGGAAGGTATGAGATTTTTCGAAACTTTTCGAAACGTAAGGTCAAAAAAATCAAAGTTTTCGGAAGAAACCTTTTGGCTCATGAAGAAACGACGTGAGGACCCACCTGTCTATTCGTCAGAACGACGTGCTATACTGTGTTACTGATACTCAAAGGGCAAGACAATGTTTTAATTTGATTAGTATATCCATAGATTCACTCCGGCTATCCGTTAAAATATATCAACCAGCAATTGAGCAAATTCGGGGGTCGAAATAGTTGGTCAGTCTCTTGGAAGAACTTGATTACGGCCAGTGGGTGTAGTCGTTACTTCAAAGCCAGAGGTTCTTTCGGAAATTGAAAACTTCTACAGCCAGCTATACGCATCGCATGCATCTCAACCTGATCCCAGAAAATAAGAATATCAAAGCCGCATCGACCCGCCACTTTACCGAAGACTTCAAGTCAGCCTGAGCGGAATTGAGATAGTTTTTTTTGGATATATCTTTTAATTTTAATAGCTTCGCATATCATCTTGGGGACGAATCGTTGTTCTCTAGCAAGTATTTGAGGATTATTGTATCATGATATAGTGGTTGAGTCCCTCTAGTCTAGGGCATGTTCGCACACTGCATGCACTTTTTCGCGCCTTTGCGCCGGCTACATTTTCTTTGACTTGGATGTTACGACAGATAATCCCAACCGCAACACCACGTTGCGAGGCCGAAAGTTACAAAAATTCTTTATATGTAAAACGAAAAACATCCGATTAAAATAATAACAATAAAAATAACAAATGGTTTATGAGCCACATCTCTCCATGTCACCACAGACTCTGTATAATATTCGAAACGTTAGAAACAAATCATAATATTTAATGATTGTGTAAAATAATCGCAGGATAGTCGAAAAATCGAATCATTCCGAAAATTTAGGACGATCGCAAAAATCCGGATAATTGGAATTATTATTACCGTTACTTTATGATACTGTGTAGTTTCTTTCTCCCATTCTTGTCCACAGCGAAATGACGCTCTTGAAGGGGAGGAAAATAAACATTTTGGACGATCCAAAACAACTTAGTCAGTAGGGTAATCTATAGAAATATATTTTGGATTTGCTCCAGTAAGCGCTGAATATGTATCAGGATGGACAGCTTGCACAGGTCTTCGGTACTTTTTGTAAACTGTATCCCAGAATTCCTTCCTTATTGCGTACGGGTGATCATACACTAAATCGAAGTCGTGGTGCAAGAACAGGAAGCTCAGCTTCTGCGAAGGATGTACAGGCGGCCACATTATTGGGGTGGTGTCGGTGCGAGACGGTGTGGGGTGCCTGCAACATAATAATGTGTTTAAATTCATTTAAAGTCTTACAGTCAACTGTAGGTGCCAGCAGACTAGATTCATCTTCTTACTGACAAAATTATTGTTACAAGATAAAACTTTACTAGATAAAATCAACTATTTCACCGTTATCCAAAGGTCGTCGGTTCGATTTCCACACGAGCTTTTTGAGACGGTTGATTTTTTTTAGTAAAATTATATCTCGTAACTAAAGGGTGATCCAATTCGAGGTTCCTAACTTATATTTTTTTTAAATACCTACACAAAATGTAACAATATCTTAATTCTTTTTTCTTTAATCGAATATTTAGTGTTATTCATTAATTATGGAAAATTATGTACGGCAAATGACCGCCTCTGGACCTTCTGCGGTAGTTGATTCTTTCCAGTTAATTTTCGATGACTTTTTCGCAAGTTTCGGGGGTTATCTCCGCAATAACTTGGCGGATGTTCATTTTTAGGTGTTCTAACGTAGCAGGTGGGTTGGTATAGATACGACTTTTAACAAAACCCTATAAAAAAAACCACCAGGTTAAATTGCATGATCTTGGCGGCCAGTTTACGTCATCCCCGTAACGTGAAATAATGCGACCTCTGAACGTTTCACGCAAAACATCTAACGTTGTACGCGATGTATGGCAAGTTGCGCCGTCTTGCTGAATCCACATGTCTTCCACATCAATATCTTCGATTTCATTAGAAAAAAAATCGATTTTCATGCGTCTATGACGCTCACCGTTGACCACCTGACCTTTAGCATTTTCAAAAAAGTATGGCCCTATTATGCCGCTGGACCACAGTGCGCACCACACAGTTACTTTTTGGGTATGCAATGGAATCTCGTGTATCACGTGAGGATTCTTCTCACCCCATATGCGGCAATTTTATTTACTAACATACCCAGAGAGTGAAAAATGTGCCTCATCAAAGAAGAAAATTTTGTTCCAAAAATCAGAATCGATTTCCTGCTGCTCCAATACCCAATCTGCGTAAATTGCTCGCTGTCCATGATCACTGGGCTTTAGTACTTGTGTTAACTGAATTTTATACGGGTGAAGGTGCAAGTCATTATGCATAATGCGCCAAAGGGAGTCATAGGAAAGCCCCAAACTTTGCGAACGGCGACGAATCGATAATTCCGGGTCTTCAGCCACACTATTACTTGCAGTCGCAATATTTTTAGCTGAATGTACGCCACGACGATGTACACGGCTTACCCTATCTCCAATACTTCCAGTTTCCTCAAATTTTCTCACTATCTTGCGAATTGTTCGCTCAGTAGGACGATTAAGTTGACCATAATCTTCCCGCAAAAGTACACGGTTCTTACAGAATTGTTATTTCTGTAGAACAACTAAAGAATTTTAACGCATTGAGCAATGGTAAAGGAATGCATTTTGTAAATGTATTGTTACAAACTAACATTTGACGTTTGAAACACGTGCCATTACTAACACCTGTCAAAATTACAGTGTTGCCAATTTATGAATCTCGAATTGGATCACCCTTTATACAGGGTGTCTCATTTAAATCGGTCAGTATGGGAAAGTCTGAAACTATAACACATACGAAGATCTGTTCTTAGGAACCATGTCATCGACTTTAATAAGAAGAAAAACTGCATTCATACATTTAAAAAAACCTGTACTTAGCTCGGGATTTGAACGCGGTTGTTTTGAAAAAAAATAGACTTACACTATTTCTATTTAGATATCGATTGTGTAGGTCTTAAGTAGTAAATGGCTCTATGGAAACATGATGTCTAAAATGAATAAAATGCATTGTTTTCACATACTCTCATTTATTTTAGTAGGTGTTCGAAGTGACCACCATTACATTCAACAAGTTCAGGCGTGTAAAATTGTCTCTATGGTTGTTTGTACCTCTTTGCTGGTTTTGTAATTGTAAGATCGTTACCTAAACGTGTTGAATATTGTATTGAAAAAAACGGTGTTCACTTCGAACACCTACTAAAATAAATTTAAGTATGAGAAAACAATGCATTTTATTCATTTTAGACATCATGTTTCATAAAGCCATTTACTGCTTAAGACCTACACAATCGATATCTAAATAGAAATAGTGTAAGTTAATTTTCTTCAAAACAACCAGGTTCGATTCCCGAGCTGAGTACAGGTTTTTTTTAAATGTATAAATGCAGTTTTTCTTCTTATTAAAATCGATGACATGGCTCCTAAAAACAGATCTTCGTATGTCTTATAGTTTTAGACTTTCCCATACTGACCGATTTAAATGAGACATCCTGTATACGAGTATAGCACTGTGAATGCAAATTTAAAAAAAAATATTATTCATTAAATTATTCTATTTAAAAACGTTCTGAGAAGTAGCGTTACACGGGATTTCAATAATTGTTCAAAGCATAAGGGTTGGTTTAATGCTCTAAGCCACTCTAAGGCATAAGTTCACGTTGTATGTACTTAATTAAACTACTGTATTAAACCGCAACCCGCAGGTAGACCTGAGCCTCGAAATAATTCTAGACTGATGATGAGATCCGCAAAAGAACAGAATATTAAATCAAACAGTTTAATGTTAGCTGTGGCAAAAGCAGCGATATTTAAAGTAACTGTGCTAGTATTGTCTACATGTTAAAATTAAGCAAGCAATAAAAAATTTGTTTGTGCTAATCACTTACCAGAACTTCACGAAATTGCTAATCAAAGTGGTCATTCTTTCAACTGTTAACTTGTCCATGTCAGTGTGCAAGGTGCTGTTCAAGATGACGTACTTCACAGCGTCGCCATGCCCAGCCACGTTTATGCACTCATAAAACTGATCATACTGCCCCATATTCCCTTTATAAGCAAATTCCATTAAATAAACAGGAGTGTCGTTTTTGGTGTGCGCTAAGACCGATCCCAAAAGGCTGTGCATTATCATATAATCCCCAAAATAGTTCAGATAATCTGAAAGCATGTCGTCTCCGATCGGATTTGTTCTAAAATAAAAGTGCTTCACTTCAAACGTTGTCTTATTTCTATCATCGACGTTGTTAAACATGAGGTCGGCTGGTATGAATTCATCAAAATTGCGATTCATTTTATCCTTATAGTTTTGTACGTAATATTCTTGACTCCTGAGGAACAGTCCTTCTAATGTCACAAACAAGAATAATACAGGCACACTATCAAAGTCTTGGGACGCCAATATTTCGTGTGGGGATCCAACGATAAAAGGTTCTACTCCGTCTATTTGTTTCTCGACGCAGGGCACAAAGCCAAAAGTTCCATCTGTCAGATTTTCATAGTAATCATTCGTTGCCACCGACAGTGCTTTCGCCGATATGTTTTTGTAGTGTAAAGCAAAACCTTTTATGTATTTATCCATTGGAAAGTTTAAATATTTGGCAACACCTACCGCAGTCGCAATTGGGTCGATATCTGATGCCCAAACTGGAGTAGACGACCCAGATTCTATTATAGCAGTCTGGAACAGACCTTTGGCCGTCTTAGAGAGTATAAGGTACTCTACCGATGCTCCACCAGCACTCATGCCGTAAACAGCTACTTGATCAGGATCTCCTCCAAAGGCAGCTATGTTTTTTTGTACCCATTTTAATGCAGCCACTTGATCTTTGAGACCGGCATTGCCAGGTGCGTCTGTAATGCCCAAACATAGGAACCCTAGCGCCCCAAGCCTGTAGTTTATGGTGACTACAATTATATCCTTTTGAATCAATGGTCCAAACCCATCTGTTGGGCCGAATCCGAAGATGAAGGCTCCTCCATGAATGTAGACTAATACTGGTAGAAGCGTGTTGAGAGATTTGGTTGGAGTGAAGATGTTTACTACGAGGCAATCCTCATCACCTTCGTTCTTTTGAGGGCATTTCACAATGCGAGAGGCATCAAATACTCCATTCCATGGCGCTCGAGGTTTAGGTGCCTGAAAATAATTCGGTCTAATAAACATAATTATAAGATATGTTTATTTATAAAATATATGTTATTGATGCGTTAATGCCACATTCAAATAAGTCCTGTTAGGAATGGGTTCTCGTTTGTAGTCTAAGGAGCTATGGGAATCGAACCACAATTGCTCGTATACATCTATCCGTTCGGCTACAAACGCATTCATTGCAATTGAGATATAGTCCCTTTACGCATTAGGTGCACCAATTTGAAAGGAAACGGATGTGCATAGTCTGACGATTATTCTATGAAAGATTTTTATTTTATTTATTTAATAATAAATCTAAAGTAAAACAATTGAGAGTAGAAGCGGATCGTGCTCGGTAGCGTGGACTTGGAGAGGCCTATGTCCAGCAGTGGACCAGTATAGGCTGATGATGATGATGATGATGAAAACAATTGTTTTTACAACGTGTGACAGACAGGTGTGGTCATAATGAAAAGACCCTAGTGTATCCGATCAA
The DNA here is from genome assembly GCA_947562085.1 of Eudonia lacustrata. Taxonomy (NCBI): domain Eukaryota; kingdom Metazoa; phylum Arthropoda; class Insecta; order Lepidoptera; family Crambidae; genus Eudonia; species Eudonia lacustrata. The sequence goes on along the minus strand of OX387326.1, from coordinate 18,762,211 downwards.
GATCTTGTATCCAGTGTTACTAAGACATAATTTGTAACGCAATTTTTAGGGTTCCGTAGCCAAATGGCAAAAAACGGAACCTTTATGGATTCGTCATGTCTGTCTGTCTGTCCGTCCGTATGTCACAGTCACTTTTTTCCGAAACTATAAGAACTATACTGTTGAAACTTGGTAAGTAGATGTATTCTGTGAACCGCATTAAGATTTTCACACAAAAATAGAAAAAAAAAACAATAAATTTTGGGGGTTCCCCATTTTTTTTTTCATCAAACCCATACGTGTGGGCATCTATAGATAGGTCTTTAAAAATAATTTTGAGGTTTCATTTTTTCTAAACTGAATAGTTTGCGCGAGAGACACTTCCAAAAAGGTAAAATGTGTGTCCCCCCCCTTCCTGTAACTTCTAAATAAAATAAGAGAATGATGAAACTAAAAAAAATATATGATGTACAGTCGGCGGCAGATCAACCTACCCAAATCTGTCAAATTTCTCCAATGAATATTGATCCTTATAACCAAAACATTAAGTTCAAAATTGATTGTAGAAATTTGACAGTTTTGGGTAGGTTGATCTGCCGCCGTGTGTACATTACCATGCAAACTTCCACCGAAAATTGGTTTGAACGAGATCTAGTAAGTACCTAGTTTTTTTTTAATACGTCATAAATCGTAAACCGCAATTTACTTATGTTACTTGCTGCTACGGAACCCTTCATGGGCGAGTCCGACTCGCACTTGGCCGCTTTTTTAATCTAATATTTCTATTGTGACATCCCATTAAAATGAACCAGTCACTGCCTTAGTTGTTCAGTTACCTCTGTGTACATTTAGGAGCACGGCTGCTTACATAGCGCGCTTGATGCGCATGACGTCACTAAGTAATACACTTAAATATTTAATTAGCAATTGCATGATGCAAGTTAATAATTCTGTCTAAGTGGCTACATAAAAGATCTAGATCGGATACGCTATGGGTCTTTTAATTATGACCACACTATCTGATACACGTGGGGTGGTTGGGCGGTTTGATGTATGCTCAAGTGTGCGATGTTGAGCTATATGCGTCTGCCGTCAAGTCCTATCACGAACGTCCTCGTCGCCGCTTGTCCTGTCGACCACCTGTACAGGCAGGCGGCGAACCCACCCAGCGGTGGGTCGTCCGCCCCGGGCAATGCTGTGGTCACCAAGCAAGCATCGCACACTCACTAATCTACCTTGCTGCCTCAGTAGCGAAGAGTGGAGGGCTAACCCGCCAGTGATATCCCGCACGGCGGGCCAATACCCTACCCTTTTTCCCATGATCCCACTCACATAATTCCACTCCTTCCCGCATTCCTTATTTCCTACCCCAGTCCCGGAGGGATGACAACCTCAACTCCATAATTGTCAAACAAAAATAATGGCACATTTTCAAACACAAAATTACCCCAGGAGGGTACCGGCGGAGCCGGAGAACCCCTCCCTGGGCCTTCGGGCTCAGGCTGCCCCTTGTATCTGGGGGGGGCAAAAGATTTGCCAGTATTTAGTGCCGCTATGCGCGGCGAAACTAAGGTCCCGCAAGGGACGAAAGCGCACCGCGCCCCTACGGGGGCAGGCGCGTTAAAGGACGGGACTACTCCGAAGCAAAGTGGAGACGGACACCTTCGGGGACCGAATCTGCCTAGCGGACGAGGCAGAAACCGTGGAGGGAAGGGCGTGGCGTCCGGTGCTCCGGCACGGCATCCACTGCAGTCGGGCTCTATGCCAGGGTCAGATGGGTTTGGGTACCTTAGGGGGCCGAACCCGTCGACCTTTGTGCGAGGGGACCAAGCAGGTGGAAGGTCGTTGCATGGTGGAGGGGCTACAGCATCAGCCCAGCAATCCCCTATGGAGGGCCGTGGAATGGTGGGGCAACGGGAACGGGGTCCTGATGGGATCCATCCCGTCGTCACCGCCGGACCATCGGGGCTGCAGGTACTGGGTCCTGATGGGATCCTGCCTGTTGGTCCTCGGCCTGATGTAGAGAAGGTGAGCGAGGGCAGGGCGTCAGGTCACAGGTCGGGCCACCGCAAGCGTAAGGCGAAGCTGGTTAGGCAGCAAGCCGAAGGTGAGCAGGCTGCGGTGGAACGCTCTAAGCGGCAGAGGGAGATCAGCAACGAGAGCCAGGCGGCGCTTGATGCTAAACGCGTTAAGACTCACGGGTCTTACGCGGGAGCAGTAAGTGCCTTTAAGATGGCCATCGTTGCTGATGACTACCCGGCAACCATGCTGGGGGAGAGTCACTATGTGGCCATCCAAGGAACCATTTGGGACCTGTTGGAGGCCACACCTGACCCCATCCCAGTACTTAGTATGGGAGGCATTTCGGCGGGAGCCATCCTCTTCACTTGTGAAGGGAGTGGCTCGGCGGAATGGCTTCGAGCACAGGACGGCCTAACCGTCGAAGGCGTATTGCTCAGGGTGGTCGATGCGAAGGACCTTCCAAAGCCTGTAAAGATGGCATGGAAGTCCCGAAACGTCAGCCGCCTTGACACGGGCAGGGTTTTGAGAATGCTGCAGAGATGTCATCCCGGTTTGAAGACCTCGGGCTGGAAGATCGTCGACACTAAGGTCGAGGGTCTGACAGTACGGAGGGTCATACTGATGGATGGTGCCTCTGCAGCATTCATCAAAGCGGAGGGCTATTGCCTTTACACGGGCATCGACAGGAGCGTCTTTAAGCTTCTGGAGGAGAAGCTTACGGGCGAGCCTGTCGAGGCCCAAGGCAATAGTGAAGGAGTGGGCGTGGCGGGAGTGACTGAGGGTGAGTGCTCCCAAAGCGCACTAGTGACAAAGGTGCAGCCAGGACCGGGTGTTCTAGTCGCTGCGGTAGGGGATGTTGGAGAGGAGATGACACCAATGGAATGTGGTGGGATCTCCTCCCCAAGATCTGAAGACATTGTGGGAGAGCTCGCCATAGACGAGCTGCTTCTGGGGGGGTCCTCCCCGTTGGGCGCGCAGGCGACAACGGAGGGGGAACCTAGCTCGGAAGACGGCCAATAGTCGAGGAAATGGCGGGACTAAGGTGTGTACAGATTAATTTGCACCACTGTAAGGCCGCGACTGCCCTTCTGGCACGCGAGCTTAAAATTAACAAGTTCGATATTGCCCTAATTCAGGAACCCTACTTATATGGGGGAATGATAAAGGGCTTAGGTGGAGCTCCTGGTACTCTTTTTCATAACTGTTCCACTAATAACATGAGGACTTGCATTTATGTCAGAAATGACATACATGCAATGCCTTTAATCAAGTTCTGTTGCAGGGACCTGACAGTTGTCAGGATCCACACAGGGGAGGGGGGGACAAAGCGAACGGTAATCTTATCGTCAGCTTATCTCCCTTACGAGAAGGCAGACCCAGTATCACCACGGATACGGGAACTGGTAACCTACGGCAACCGAGAAAACTTAGATATCGTCATCGGCTGCGACGCGAACGCGCATCATGTCGTCTGGGGCAGCTCAGACACCAATGAAAGGGGGGAGAAGCTTCTGGAATATCTGGTAAGTTCACCCATGCAATTACTTAACAAAGGTAGCAAGCCTACTTTTTTCAACGCCCGCAGGGCACAGGTGATCGACGTATATAACGACGTACATTGCTAACAATAGAGCGGTAAGGAACATCACAAACTGGCATGTGTCGGATGAGGTCTCCCTTTCCGATCATAACTACATATGCTTTAGGTACAGACTAGGTGAAACCATAGAGACTGTGCGTAGGAAGAACCCCAGGAACACTAACTGGGAGGGCTTCAAAAAGGACCTCAGAATGGAGCTGGATGGTCCCAGCTGTAAATTAAACTCAGCCTTGGACATAGAGTTTGAAGCTGACAGAATTACAGAAGCACTGATGACGGCATGGCAAAATAACTGTCCAGAGACGAAATCAGTGACAAGGAGGGTACCATAGTGGAACCCGGAACTGGCTCGCATTAGAAGAGCTACACGACAGGCGTTCAACGAAGCGAAAGCGAGGAACGACTTCAGCGACTACAAGGAGGCCTTAACACGGTACAGTAGTGCGGTACGTAAGGCAAAGAGATCTGCCTGGAGGAAACATTGTGACCAGATACAATCTGTTCCGGAAGCAATGAGATTATCCAAGGATATCTCTACAACAAAGGCGATTCCATTAACCACGTTAAGGAAGGAAGATGGAGTACGAACAGAGACAGGGAGTGAGACATTGAAGGCCATGTTTGACACTCATTTCCCTGGATCAGAAGTCATCCAGGACGATCATGATCCAATCAGCTGGAAGGAACAGCAGAGGAGAACTTCCAAATATGACTGGATAACAGCGAAAAGGGTAGTGGATGAATGTAAGGTTAGATGGGCTCTTGGGAGCTTTCAGCCGTTTAAGGCGCCAGGACCTGACAACATTTATCCCATTCTACTACAACAGGGCGCCTCCATCCTGGGACCCCATCTCTGCAGGCTGTATAAAGCATGCACAGCTTTCGGACATATTCCCAGAACATGGAGGCGTGTTAAGGTAATCTTCATACCCAAAACGGGAAAACCAGATTATGAAGAACCCAAAGCCTTTAGGCCTATAAGTCTGCAATCCTTTCTCCTGAAGACCCTGGAGAAGATGGTAGACAAATACATCAGAGCGGGACCTCTGAAAAGATTCCCACTCCATGGACTTCAGTGTGCATATCAGGCGGGGAAGTCAACCGAAACTGCTCTTCATCATGTGGTGAGTCGAGCGGAATCTGCGCTGGAAAACAAGGAGATTTGCGTCTGCACTTTCGTAGATATCGAAGGTGCATTTGATCGCACTACCTTTGAATCCATCAAAGTTGCAGCCAAGAACCATGGTGTGCCACAACCGATCTGTAATTGGATTGAATGCATGTTAAAGGGTAGAATTATTAACTCTGAACTGCTAGGTGACAGTCTAATTGCGCGAACTACTAGAGGATGCCCACAAGGAGGGGTTCTCTCGCCTCTTCTGTGGAGCCTTGTGGTTGATTCAATTGTAGTAAGGCTGAATAAAGGACCATTCTATACGGTGGGTTATGCGGATGACCTGGTCATCTCAGTCAGTGGGAAATTTCCCTCTACGGTATCGGGGTTAATGCAACGTGCCCTAGGTCTGCTGGAGGAATGGTGCAATGCCCATCACCTCTCTGTAAACCCGGGGAAAACAACAGCCATCCCCTTTACAAGAATGAGGAACACTACGGGACTGGGTAACCTAACACTCTATGGCACCCGGCTTTCTTGGTCCAAAGAAGTGAAATATCTAGGCTTAACGCTGGATAGGCAACTTACTTGGAAACAGCATGTGGACACAACCGTAGCCAAGGCTTACAGAGTCTTTGGCATGTGTCGGTCTACATATGGCAAGACTTGGGGACTCAACCCCAAAATCATTAGGTGGATCTACAAGACGATGGTGAGACCGATCCTCACATATGGCAGCATCGTCTGGTGGCCCAGAACCAGGCTGAAGATTTGTAGGAATGCTCTTAGCAAACTGCAGAGAACAGCTTGTCTAGCAATCACTGGCGCCTTTAGAACCACTCCAACGGCAGCGCTGGAGGTCCTCACAGACCTTCCACCCCTGCACATTGTAATAGAAACAGAGGCAAAAAAAGCGTTACATAGAATAAAGGTGGCCGGACTATGGGACGCATCTAAACCTCTGACCAGACACACAAAATGGGAACCAAGTGACATTCCTGATAGGATCATGGAAATGGGGTGCGATAAAATATCCCCCATATTCGTGTTCGAAAAGAAATTTAAAGTTTATGTTCCAACCAGGGACGAATGGAAACGAGGGCCACCGTCTCCGGAAAAAGACAGCCTAATCTGGTACACCGACGGATCAAAAATGAAGTCGGGCACAGGGGCAGGCGTCTATAATAACGACTTCAAGCATAGTCAAAGCATGGGAAAATTTGCTACTGTTTACCAAGCAGAAACTTTCGCAATTCTCCTATGCGCAAAGCAGAATATAGAGTTAGCTATTAAAAAGCGCAATATATTCATCCTGAGTGACAGCCAAGCCGCGCTCAAGTCACTCATATCGCCCCGAATCGACTCGGGCCTTGTTCTGGAAACCACAAAAGCTCTAAACAAGCTAGGTGGGCATAACAAGGTGCGATTGATCTGGGTCCCAGGCCATATGGGAATCCACGGCAACGAGATGGCGGATGCACTTGCCAGGGAGGGCTCAGAAACCCAGCTTATTGGTCCTGAGCCGTTCGTGGCACTTGCACAAAGTACCATCAACAAGGCCTTAAAAGATTACATCATAAACAGGCACGGCATCGAATGGAAAGAGCAGCCGGGCATGAAACACTCCAAATCCTTCCTAGGCGAAAACGCTTTAGGACGGAGTAAGTTCATATGCGGAGGCAGCAGAAGGCAGGCCCGATTAACCATCGGTGCCTTGACAGGGCATTATGCCACAAAACATATGCTTCACAGAATGCACCTTTCAACAAATAGTTTGTGTAGGGCATGTGGAGAGCAAACCGAGTCAATGCAGCACCTACTGTGTGACTGCGACTCTCTGGCTAGGAAAAGAATGGGACTCCTGGGGTCGGCCTATCCGAAACCGGAGGACTTCAGGCTCTTCGCTCTTAAGGACGTTGCCAGACTTATGGCATCTATCTTTACAGAGGGGGAAGAGTGAAAGGATGGGGTTGCACAAAAGATCCCAATGGGTCGAAGTGTTACTGAGAGGTGGAAACCTCGGCAGGCCCCACTAAGATAAGATAAGAAGATAAGATCTGATACACGTTGTATAGTACAACATAAACTTGCAATTACAAAGTGATTGGTTCTATTCGCGGTTTAATTTACACGGTTACAATTTGGGGGTTAAAGTTACTCGCGTCCGTAGGTTTACCCTTGAGACCCTACACGTGACCCCTGGGTGGTGCTAAATGAGTAACACTGACTGAGTGGTAGAGCCACGCTGCGTTGCAGCACGAAATGGGCCGGCTCGCCGGGCGTAGCACCACCCTCTCACAAAATATCGGCGTGAAACAACGGCACTCGTTGCTGTTGTGTTTCGTCCGGTGAGTGAAAGTACCGGAGGCCCATCTCTCACCCCTCCCCCTTCCAATTCCTACTCCCTCCTCAAGATCCAATTTCTTCCTCAAGGTTGGCAACGCATCTGCGATAAATTTGGTTTTGCGGGTGTCCATGGGCGGCGGTGATTACTTTCTATCAGGTGACCCGCCTGCTCGTTTGCCTCCTTTTAACATAAAAAAAACGGATCTACTCGCATATTAAAGTATGCAATTAAATAAATAACTCACTGGTATCCCTATACTTTAGCGCTTTGGCCGTCACCGGCGACTGACAAACAATTACATAACAACTCGCCCGATCCTCTAAATGCCACTACTCATTTACAGAATAAAACACACACACACACACACACACACACACACACACACACACACACACACACACACACACACACACACACACACACACACACACACACACACACACACACACACACACACACACACACACACACACACACACACACACACACACACACACACACACACACACTCACACACATATAAACATACACATCCATTCACTTTTATGTTTGTGAGAATATTAGTATTTTAGAAATTAAGAAAAGGAAGGATCTGTCTCCTAGAATACAGGTCTTCCTAACCTAGGAGGCAGAGACATACTATAACGCTGTTTTTTTTCTTTTGTAACTTTATATTACTGTAACTATATATGTGATGTTGTTGTTGAAAAATAAATTTATTTATTTATTTTTATTTAATACACTAAACATGTACCTAATTTAGGCCCATGACACCGTACTCGTAGAACAAGGGTACGACGAGCCGGTTCACACGCGCTCTATACCAGGTACAGACATGTACCGGGCGCTTCTCCCCACCACCACGGCCCGGTCAACCCGAGCCGAGGACCGAGCCTTTAGAGACGCCCTGGTTTTTCCGCTCCCCGATCCGATTCGAACCCCTCGGAGAATCTAGTAGGGCACGGGGACACGCACTACTGTGTGATGCCGTTCCTTCTAGAACAGGGATGGGCAAACTACGTGAATGACCGAAGTCCGGCCCGCGACCATCAAACAAAAATTCAAGTGCGTGCGTGTTTCAGAAAATGCATACCTATCAATATAGTTATTTGATTTTGTTATGTATAGCAAGACCGCATAACTGAGTCCTCGTCTGCGGTAGGTACGGGGGGCGGGAAGTACGTAGGGCCTCTGCCACGAACACGAGCAACTTGCGACGTGGCGAACGGATTTCTAGTTCATTGCGCGCTATACAACGGCAGTCATAGTCAACGGTTATAGAAATAACGCAATGAACTAGAAACCCGTTCGCCGCGTCGCAAAACGCTCGTACTCGTGGCAGAGGCCCTACCTCCCGCCCCGCGTACCTACCGCAGACGAGGACTCGGTTAAGTGGTCTAGCTATAAACAGTCATTTAGGTATCAATTTAATTTTGTAATTTTCTCTGATATATGTGTTATACCTACTTAATTTACTCGCTCATTTTTATTGCATGTAGTCCTCACCTGTAATTGCAGTGACATTTGGATTGTGTTGTCATAGGTGCATTTTTGTTGTGTGAATTGTATTGGTGTTCACTGTGTTGGTGTCCGATCAAATAAATAAATAAATATTTTTATATCACAAAAAAAAAAAAAATATTGAAAAAAATCAATAGCCTGGCCCGCCATAGATTTTGTTAGTAAATTTTGTCACGCGATTGAAAAAGTTTGCCCATCCCCGCTCTAGAAAACCGCCGAAGGTGATTCGTTTCAATCGGCTTTAGGAACCCTTTAAGTTTCTCGTCGCCCCCAAAAAAACCCAGTGAAGCTCAAAATGGCGTCTGAGGCGGACTCTCTCCAAAAAAAAATGCATAACAATTGAATCTGATTAAGCGGCAGTCAACATGTTTATGAAAATAGCATAATCAAATTTCCAAGTTAATAACAGATTCACACAGATAGATTTATATGAGATAGACTAATTAATTACGAGACGATCTTCACTCCATTTTCCTTGTTATAACGGACCCTGAGGATTTTTGAATCTATCCGGTGATCTCGAAATTAAAAGTGACATGAAATACGTATAATAAATTTTGCATTATTTACAATTTCATTATTAAGATACCTATCACCAGATACCTACCAAACACACCGATCGAGAATTTTCGGAGTCAAAAATTTGTTACCAGTATCTATACATATAATAAGAACGTAACTAGGGATAAAAAAATCTGTAATTGCAAGATATAAAAAAATAAATTACAAAGGTTGCCTTAAAATCAGTTACGGAACACGATAGAATAGTTTAAAAAAAAATTGTTTGTTTGTTTGTTTGTTTGAAGGCGATAAACTCGAGAACTACTGAACGGATTTTGATCCGGTTTTTACCAAAATGCTAAGAAAAATCCGGAGAATAATAAAGGCTACATAAATACTCGAAAAATACAGGGTGTCTCATTTAAATCGGTCAGTATGGGAAAGTCTGAAACTATAAGACATACGAAGATCTGTCTTTAGGAACCATGTCATCGATATTAATAAGAAGAAAAACTGCATTCATACATTTAAAGAAAACCTGTACTCAGCTCGGGAATCGAACCCAGTTGTTTTGAAAAAAATAAACTTATAGTATTTCTATTTAGATATCGATTGTGTAGGTCTTAAGCAGTAAATTGCTCTTTAAAACATGATGTCTAAAATGAATAAAATGCATTGTTTTCACGTACTTTAATTTATTTTAGTAGGTATTCGAAGTGACCACCGTTACATTCAACAAGTTCAGGCATGTAAAATTGTCTCTATGGTTGCTTGTACCTCTTTGCTGGTTTTGTAATTGTAAGATCGTTACCTAAACGTGTTGAATATTGTATTGAAAAAAACGGTGTTCACTTCGAACACCTACTAAAATAAATTAAAGTATGTGAAAACAATGCATTTTATTCATTTTAGACATCATGTTTTAAAGAGCAATTTACTGCTTAAGACCTACACAATCGATATCTAAATAGAAATAGTGTAAGTTAATTTTCTTCAAAACAACCGGGTTCGATTCCCAAGCTGAGTACAGGTTTTTTTTAAATGTATGAATGCAGTTTTTTCTTCTTATTAAAATCGATGACATGGTTCCTAAGAACAGATCTTCGTATGTCTTATAGTTTCAGACTTTCCCATACTGACCGATTTAAATGAGACACCCTGTATAATAAGAACGTAGGGATAAAAAATCTGTAATTGCAAGATATAAAAAAAATACTTTAAAATCACTTACGGAACACGATAGAATAGTTTAAAAAAGAAATTGTTTGTTTGTTTGTTTGTTTATTTGTTTGTTTGAACACGATAAACTCGAGAACTACTGAACGGATTTTGATCCGGTTTTACCGAATTGCTAAGAAAATTCCGGAGAATAACATAGGCTACATAAATACTCGAAAATTGTTAAATTTTGATTTGGTCTAAACCGGGATTTAATCCTTGGTTGCTTGGCAACTGTTGTTTATTATGTAACATAGGGGAATTTTTTTTAATGAGTTTTACGGCTCTGGCATTTGAGGCTCTGGCTCTCTATTGCTAACGTGTTTTACGGCTCTGGGTTCTTTGCCCTTTTGAGCCTGTCATTGATAGTTGTTGCCATGAGAATACCGATTTTGATGCGGTTATCACCAAAATGGTTAGAAAATTTCGGAGAATAACATACAAATCGAAAAATGTTAAACAAATTTTGATATACGTATTTACGCGACCAACTGTTAGATACGTTCGTTGAGTTATTATTTTAGAAAAGTTTTGTTACTCTCTAAGGTTACCTACCCTTTATAAATCTGTGAGGCACCTAAGCGAACATTAGCACCGCAGTAGTAAAGCGACGGAAAATAAAAACAAGCTCGAAATCACGCACATCATTAAACTTGGCTGTACATAGGTACACCTTTTGTTTCATTTTCCAAAATAACCAATAATAATATGGCTATTTAGTCGCGCCTGCGCGCGGCGCTTATTGCAGTTTTCTAATACACAGAAATGTTAAAAGTTAAAACATTACCTATATTTGGCGGTATAAACCTCTGTGTCGTTGCCCAAAATAATGTCTCTTTTTTTAGTTATGCATAGAAATGTTACCTACTCATTAAATTTGGCTGTATAAAACTTTGTATCATTGCCCAAAATCATGTCTCTATTTTTTAAAATATTGCACATAGAAGATATCTTGAATTACATAGCTTGGCTGTATAAACATTTGGGTAGTTGCTCAAAATATTAAATGTTATTTTTTAAAATCTATTTGGTGAAAAAAAGCGAGAACAGGAAAATTTAAAAAAAAATTGGCGCTCAAATTTTGAAACGAACAGAAGGAAATTTTGATATTTTGCAATGCATTAAGTACCTATTTTTATTATGTTAATAATTTTCAAATTATATTGATTATTCATTGTGTAAAAGTTTTTAAAAAATTTTTATGCAGGTACGTTAAATATTTCAGTACTTATTTAGTTCTTATTAATTTCAAATAAGATTTATTCAATGTGTAAAAGTTTTATGAAACATTTGATGCAGGTAAGTTAAACACTTATTTCAGTACTTATTTTACATGTAAGCGGTTTCTTACTTTGGTTTCTTAACATGTTTATAGGATAAATCTGTGTTCAATTATACAATATAAGTAAGTAAGTAAGTATCATAAAATTTTAATATCATAAAACCTATAAAGAATGAATTTTGTACATACTTCTAGATTACAGAAAAATGGTTTTTCCATTCTTCTATCGCATAAGACGATGGCTACCTCTGTTATCAGAGTTGCAAAAATGTTTAAATTTGCAGGGTACAACTGTATTAGAGGCACGGACTTCAGTTTTTTTTTAAAATTAGTGGTAACTTCTTTCTGTGTCCTGTGATCTACCTCTAAAAAGCTACCTACCTAACAAGATGCCACGAAGAAGTTCAAATTTATCGCAAGTATGTAACATAAAATACTATACTGTATTACCTAATAGACAATAATATAATTAATTACAGTTCTCAATTTATTGATATTTTGTATCTACGAATAAGAACATAGTTGGTAAATAGTTTTTTGTGCCTTCTGGCCGACAACCAATAATCCTGGACCGCTACCTGCTACTCGATATCCAGCTTCGGTGGACAAGGCAAAAAAAAAATTTGAAGTCCGTGGTTGGACAGTATAACAGTAGACACATAACATAACATTAACATCTCGCCAGAAGCGCGAGCATTACCAAGCCTGGGCTAATGCGGTGTCATCAAAGGATCCAAGTACCAGTGTGCTCAAAAAGAAGTACAACTTTGCTGCCAGGTCTTTTAAGAAGGACATTGCCAAGGCGAAGTCATCATTTATAGGTAGAATTGGGGAGAGGCTAGTGCGTCTTCCTTCGGGTACGCGTGCATTCTGGTCTCTCGCCAAGGCTGTCTTGGGGAATTTCTGTCGGCCGTCACTTCCACCACTGCACAAGACCGATGATTGCCTTGCCCATACTGCAAAAGAGAAAGCCGATCTCTTGGGTACTCTTTTCGCATCAAACTCGACCTTGGACGATGGGGAAAACTCGCCACCAACAATACCGCATTGCGTTTGTTCTATGCCAAACGTTCGGTTCCTGCAAAGGTCAGTTCGTAAGGCTCTTTTTTCCCTTAACATTCATAAGTCGAGTGGGCCTGATGCAGTCCCTCCCATTGTGCTTCGGACGTGTGCTCCTGAGTTGGCGCCGGTTCTAACGCGCCTCTTCCGGCTCTCTTACACGACTGGCGTTGTCCCGAGTTCTTGGAAGACGGCCCTTGTCCACCCGATTCCCAAAAAAGGTGATCGCTCAGATCCGTCCAACTACAGGCCTATAGCCATCACCTCTTTGCTCTCCAAAGTAATGGAGTCCATTACAAACTGTCAGCTCTTGAGGTACCTAGAAGAGAATCAGCTACTAAGCGATCGCCAGTACGGTTTTCGCCGCGGTCGTTCGGCTGGTGATCTTTTAGTGTACCTCACTCACCGATGGGCGGAGGCAGTCGAGAGGAAAGGGGAGGCACTGGCAGTTAGCTTGGACATAGCGAAAGCCTTCGACAGGGTATGGCACAGGGCTCTTCTCTCGAAACTTCCATCATACGGGCTCCCTGAGAAATTGTGTGCGTGGGTCGCCAGCTTTCTTTCTGGGCGTAGCATCAAAGTCGTAGTTGGCGGATCATGCTCTGACCTGAAGCCCGTGAATGCTGGAGTCCCGCAGGGGTATGTGCTGTCGTCTACACTGTTTCTTCTGCATATCAATGACATGTTGCATAACAACAGCATTCATTGCTATGCGGACGACAGTACTGGGGATACGCTTTACACCAGACGTACTAATATTTCTCTGGAAAGCGTCATCGAGAACCGGAATAAACTTGTGACTGACACTGAGAACACGTTAAGTCATGTCTCGAATTGGGGCCGACTTAATCTAGTCCATTTTAACCCTTCCAAAACACAAGTTTGCGTGTTTACCGCTAAAAAACATTCCTTCGTCGTATCTCTAAACTTTGAAAGAGCTCCCCTTGGTACCAAACCGACCATTGGAATCCTTGGCGTCGATATTTCGAGTGACGTTCAATTTCGCGGTCATTTGGAAGGTAAAGCTAAATTAGCTTCGAAAAAGCTGGGTGTGCTCAATAGAGCGGGACATTATTTCACGCCGACCCATCGCTTACAGCTTTACAAAGCACAGGTCAGGCCTCATATGGAATACTGTTCCCATCTTTGGGCTGGAGCGCCCCAGTACCAACTCCTCCCATTTGACCGCATTCAGCGCAGAGCTGCTCGAGTTGTCGGCGACGTGGTAACCTCTGGTCGGCTCGATCCACTGGCCCTTCGGAGAGACGTTGCATCTCTCTGTATATTTTATCGCCTTTATCATGGGGAGTGCTCCGAGGAATTGTTCGGTTTGATCCCTGCCGCTGATTTCCTTCACCGCACTACACGCAATCGACTGTCTTTCCATCCACACCATCTTGATGGATGGCGATCTACTACTGTGCGTTTCTCACGTAATTTTTTACCACGAACTACAGTGCTGTGGAACCAGCTCTCAGCGGCGGTATTTCCGGACCAATATGACTTAGGAATCTTCAAGAAACGAGCCTATTCCTTCCTTAAAGGCCGGCAACGCATCTGTGATTCCTTTGGTTTTGCGGGTGTCCATGGGCGGCGGTGATTGCTTTCCATCAGGTGACCCACCTGCTCGTTTGCCTCCTTCTAATATAAAAAAAAAGACACATCTTAGCTAAGATACACCAGTGCCTAGGACGACTCCGGACGAGTACCTGAGCTGTAAAATACCAATTTATTTTTTTTGATTCTGTGCTTCAAACTGAATATATGTATGTACATGGCAGAGATGATAGTCGAAAGAATAAGAGATAATGTATGAAAAATAATGATGGACGTAAAGGAGACACAGGAAGTATGCCAGAACCACACTAAATGGAGATCGATTGTCTTTGTCTATCTCAGCATTCCCAGCTGAAAGGATATTAAGAGTGAGTAGATGTAAATACAATGTCAATTTTCTAAATTTCCGATGCATATAATTTTATTATACCCTAATAAGCTTAAATAGATACCTACATAAAAATTAAACTGTACAGACTACAGCCTTTAGCTCACGCGGACGAAGTCGCGGGCAACAGCTAGTCTTTAATAAGAGAAAAACGAGCACTCATAGACGCATGATAGATAGCGTGAGAATTAGTCACCGGGTCAAAAATCGCCCCACTTTCCCCTGCAAAGTGTTTTAAACTTTATTAGGACAACTTGTCCATGATTATGGTAACATGTTTGCGCTTGTGACTGTATCATTATTATGACCGGTCAGACTAGATACTAATATCTTCATTATTATGAAGATGATTATATTGATGGCTAAGTCTAACCGGTTTCAGTCATTCAGAAGCGCATAACATAAGAATATAACTTGGATGGAAACGACAATCATCAGCCAAGTCTTTCTACATTTCTTGACTAATTGTGATACATGTTATTGAGTGGTGATTTTTTTTTTTTTTTTATGTTAAAAGGAGGCAAACGAGCAGGCGGGTCACCTGATGTTAAGCAATCACCGCCGCCCATGGACACCCGCAAAACCAAAGTAATCGCGGATGCGTTTCCTACCTTGAGGAAGGAGTTGGATCTTGAGGAGGGAGTAGGAATTGGGAGGGGGGAGGGGTGAGAGATGGGCCTCCGGTACTTTCACTCACCGGACGGAACACAACAGCAACGAGTGCCGTTGTTTCACGCCGATATTCTGTGAGAGGGTGGTATTTCGCCGGGCGAGCCGGCCTATTTCGTGCGGCAACGCAGCGTGGCTCTACCACTCAGAAATAATGTAAAACTATAGGAACTAATGAAGGATTTATTTCTCATAGTCCCCCCGGTCTTTCGGAATAAAGAAGATTTATTTTTCGTAAAACCTTTACAGTTTGCTTAGGATGAGATACAAACTTAAGATAGGTACTTATTATAAAACTAAATTAATAAATAAAAGCACTTTTCTCTGTTATTCCTAATCGTGGACTAAGTTGGACATGTTAAACTTACAGCTCTCTATCCGTCTAAAATGAAGCAGCATCACTTTTGATTCGAGATACCAACTTAAGGCGACGCATTGGAAATTTACGTGGCGGAGATCTTGATTTTTCCCAACAATTACAATACATACAATACATACATATGAAAGTGATATTTGATGACATGATTTTTCATTTGATTGACTTCATTTTGTTAGTTGCAAAAACACGATTTTTCAACTTTAATAACAGAGAAAAAAATATCAAAGTAACCTCTTTTAAAACATAGATTCACATTTTACAGGCAAACCCGACCGATTTAAGCATTTAAATTTTCTTAGTAGATTAGTCTTAACACACACTTTAAAATTGTAGTTCATTTTTTTTAAATAATTTGTAGTTTTAATTTGAAGGAAAAAAAAACAGTTTTTCTTATGGTACGAGGCGCAAACGCTCGCATCAAAACGTATGAGATTTATTGTTTAGCGCTGCGTCGCCTTAAGTCCGAGTATCATTTGAAAAAGTTTGCTCAAAAGATGACTATTACCTTGAATCTGTCTTTGCCGACTGGCGGCGCTGCATACGGTATGCCCTGGAACGCCAAGTAGTCACCATCACTGGCCAGGTGACCCCTTATCTTTCCATACTCCGTCTCCACGTATTTGTATCGCGGCAGCTTATTGTGGATCCCACCGAAACAATTGAGGAGCACAAACATGGCCGTCAAGATCATGATGACTGCCGCGCGCCGTCTGAGCGGTAACAATGAGCTGATCCAATCCCACGGCATTTATATCTTGTTTTGTTGCCGAATATCGTAAACATGTTCGTCTGCAAATGATTGAATGCTGAATGGTGTTTAAAGATAAACTGTCATTTGTTTTTGTGTTTACAATTTAAGCGACCGCATTAACACGATGCGATACAACTGGTTTTATGTTGTACTTACATTGTAAGCGAGTTGGCTGTTGTGTCGGCAATTTTTTAAATAAGCATATGGGCACATTATGTGAATACAAAATAGAATCGGCATGTTTGACATGGTGGGTGGCTCTCTAAATCGTTTTCACCGACTTCAAACGATTTTAAAAAATTAGTTTTTTTTCAAATGTCGTTTGATAAATTCTTTATGAACGAATCCTGTAAGTAAGTGACGATAAAGTCGAACAGTTTATTAATTTATTTAAGTCATTATCATCATCACCAGGTAGGACACGAGTCTACCGTCTATAACTAACAACTACCGTCATTAACATCCGATCATAATATTTTAGAACCACGATAGCTCAATTGGAAGAGCACCTGACCCGGTATGTCAGAAGGGTGCAGGTTCAAACCCTGCTCGTGGAAATTTTTTCAACATTTGTGTTTTTGTAATTTGTTCGCAACAAAATTTGCGTTAAAAATTATATAAACATTTATAAATAGCTTGCCTACTTCTTAACTGATCTTTAGTATTTGTAAAAATATTATGATCGGATGTTAATGACGGTAGTTGTTAACATTGAATGGGCGCCTTTGGCTTTCAAAGTAAAAAGTAAATAGTGTTGAATAATTTCGGCGGGCTGGTTAGAACCACGATAGCTCAATTGGAAGAGCACCTGACCCGGTATGTCAGAAGGGTGCAGGTTCAAACCCTGTTCGTGGAAATTTTTTCAACATTTGTGTTTTTGTAATTTGTTCGCAACAAAATTTGCGTTAAAAATTATATAAACATTTATAAATAGCTTGCCTACTTCTTAACTGATCTTTAGTATTTGTAAAAATATTATGATCGGATGTTAATGACGGTAGTTGTTAACATTGAATGGGCGCCTTTGGCTTTCAAAGTAAAAAGTAAATAGTGTTGAATAATTTCGGCGGGCTGGTTAGAACCACGATAGCTCAATTGGAAGAGCACCTGACCCGGTATGTCAGAAGGGTGCAGGTTCAAACCCTGTTCGTGGAAATTTTTTCAACATTTGTGTTTTTGTAATTTGTTCGCAACAAAATTTGCGTTAAAAATTATATAAACATTTATAAATAGCTTGCCTACTTCTTAACTGATCTTTAGTATTTGTAAAAATATTATGATCGGATGTTAATGACGGTAGTTGTTAACATTGAATGGGCGCCTTTGGCTTTCAAAGTAAAAAGTAAATAGTGTTGAATAATTTCGGCGGGCTGGTTAGAACCACGATAGCTCAATTGGAAGAGCACCTGACCCGGTATGTCAGAAGGGTGCAGGTTCAAACCCTGCTCGTGGAAATTTATTCAACATTTGTGTTTTTGTAATTTGTTCGCAACAAAATTTGCGTTAAAAATTATATAAACATTTATATTCATGAAAAAAAGTGTACTTTTTTGTAATAAAGAGTTTAAAAAATGTAAGTTAGGAAAGTGTCAAGTTTAATAAAATGACGAAGTCGTCCGGAGGGGAGATGAGTTGGGAAAGTGTCAAGTTTAAGAAAGAGACCAACTAAGAAAGAGCCGAGTTAAAAAAGAGACAAGTTAGGAAAGTGTCAAGTTTAAGAAAATGACGAAGTCGTCCTGAGCGATAGATTTAAGGTATTTTTAGCAACTTTAAGATGAAAAATTATATTCTCTATATAATAAGAATTATCTACGAGTTTCATAACGAAGCTTCTCTTGGGCTAGATAATTGGTGTGAGTGTAGGAAAGTTTATTTATTTACCTATTTAGTTTGTTCTTTTTCCACTACTCGTTTGTTGTAAGTCTCAAATAATCTACTAGGTATGCCAAGAATAGGGTTAACCATAAAAATCCTGAATATACTTAATAAAAAAGGTAAAAAGTTTGAAAAAAAAAATAAAAAAAAAAGTTTGTTTTAGCAGTCGGGTTTTTATTTTACCAACAATTGGATACAGACCTTCCTAGCAGGCATCCAGTAACATTTCAATGAAATTCTGTTAATTATTAATAATTTTGGGGGACGAAACCCAGTGTTGAACACTGCCACTACAGTATGTGATAAAGGTACTTACAATCAATGTGAATCACTAAGAATTTTGGACAAAAATAATAAACAGAATATTGACATGAAAATGTTGTAGTTTATGTAAAACTGATGCTTATCAAACTCTTTTATATTTTATCTGAGTTTTTATAATGTTATCTATCACTTACCACATATCGCCGTTGTCTGTAAAAAGATAGTAGGTACCTATCTGCCTCTGTTTATATCAGTCATTAGATTTGGGAATTATCTACGTTTAACCATGGAGCTGTATATATCTACAACTTCATGCGTTTAACTGAGAAACGAACGATTTTGTCATGGTTAATGTTTATGTGATACCGAAATTTTATCTGCTCCATCCTGTTTATGCTACCATATTTTGTTAATACATAAATGATTCTATTCTAGGCTTTTGTTAGTAAATAGTAGTAAAATTTAAGAAATGCAGAAAATATTGATAAACAATTCACAGGCATTTTTTATGGTTTCTGACGAATAATGTACTTTATCTATTTTTACTTTACGTACCTATACTTACTTTATTTAATGTTTCCTTTAAGAGCGTTTACGCCGCACACTAGCGCCGCCAAAGGAAAAAAAAACATATCTAGTAATTAGAGATAGAAAATCAAATTATGCTCAACAAACTATCTGAATGAAATAATTTAGCATTTTTACGTCACTTAATGAACACCTGACATATGGTTTAGTAAAATATGGCGTTATAGTTAAAACTGGCCGTAACGTCTTATTTAACTAAACCATAACATGTGAGGTGTTTATTATTAGGTGACGTAAAAATGCTAAATTACTTCATTCAAATAGTTTGTTGAGCATAATTTGATTTTCTATCTCTAATTACTAGATATGTTTTTTTTTCATTAGTGGCGCTAGTGTGCGGCGTAAACGCTCTTAAGACTACCTATAATATATGACTTACGAATCTGAAATGTTGATAATTAAGTAAATTCATGTCTTTAGCACAAAACCGGTCGTTGTGGAGATCCTTGGGGGAGGCCTTTGTCCAGCAGTGGACGTCTTTTGGCTGAGATGATGATGATGATGATGATGTCTTTATCTTGAATTTGCTAGCTCAAAATATACACGATTGTATAATTTTGACTCGATCATAATTATTTTCGAAAACACTACAAAAAAATCACTATTGTTGAAATTACAACAAAATTACTTTGGAAACCACTTAAATATATTGATAACATCAATATATAATATGAAAGCAGTGGCAGATGATCCGCATGCACCTTTGAGGAAACATTGCATGCGCGTGATGTCTGAAGTAGTGGATTGGAGTTCCTCAGTACGTCGGGCGCGTGCCATGCCTTTAAGGTTCATGGTTAATTAAGTTAATAATTATACCTAATACAGCATAGTAACTTACTAACATAGTCTTAAGGGTGCGCCGACAAAAAAATGCCAAAAATGCAGTTACGGTTAAGTAGATATAATTGAAAATACTATCGTATTAAATTAACAAAATATATATTTAGTATCATAGGGAACGTGTTTACAATTTGTCAGAACCATAAATTCATAACACGCTATAGTTTTTTCTACAATATCATTTAAAGTTGGGCAAAAATCATGAAAACGAGTGGCGGCATTTAGTAGATTTCTTATAGTTTATCTAAATTATTGTACCTCTGATTTTGTCTAAACAATCATCAATGGATAAACTACAAATTGCTAGACTACATTTTCGATTCATCAAGTGGCTATTTAAATAATTATTTTTTATTAAGCACCTTAAATTCCCCATACAAAATTAGTATGGCCGCGCGGCATCAAATAAATATGGACGACGACATTTCAAATAAAACATATGACACTTGTCACTTATGGACGGCGCACCCATAAGCAATTGTACTAACACATTGGATCTGAGTTGTCTGAATAACAATGTTTTGAATTGAATTTTCTTTTGAATATTCGTAATTTAGTTGCTGCACATTTTGAAAACTAAAACCAATATTTCTTTAAAAATATTTTTTAGGTTAACTGTTAATTTGCGGTCTCTAATGTCTTTATCTATTTGCAGGCGCTACGTATTATCGACCTTATGACAGCGTCATTAAGGATCAGCTTTTTTGAATGTTCACAAATCAAGGTGTCTGTCGTCTTGTTATTGTTATCAGTGCAGTGACGGAGGTAAAAGGTAAAATACAACTCACTTCGCCTCTCTTTCCTATGGGTTACGTGACGCGAGAGTCGACTAAGGCAGTGTGTACAGGGTGCCAAGTACGAGATTCATCGCCACTCGATCACGTTATCGAAAACGAGAATTTGTATGGCAAAATGTTTTAACTCCTCTCGTATGCCGCCAGGAGGCGCTGCTTCAACGCCATACTAATTTCGTTTTCGTAAACGTAATCGAATGAATACGGATAGAGACAAAACTTACACTTAGGCACCCAGTAATGTGTAATTGGGGATTCTGGATCAAAGAAAATGCAGAATCACCCAATTACACACATAGTGATTGAATGATCAATGTTTTTTATTGGAGTCAATGTGTGCTTTAATATGATTGTATGAAATAAACAACCTTTTTTTTAATTTAATTTTTTCATGAATACCTACCTACCTACCTCATACATATTATTTAGGTGCAACCGTTATCATATTCAATTGATGTGCTTAAAATCAAGTCATGTCATTAATTAAAATTTGTGAGATTTCAAAATAGATATCATGTAGAGCCAAGCTTCTAACTCTACACACTCAACTTCGCAAACTCTACAACTTAGTGTAACAACGCGACAGCCATAAACGCCGCCACGAGAAGCTAGAAGCGGCTACAAAAGTAGCTGAAGCGCGCGACAGCCACTTGTGGTCGGTAGTAGACACTTGCAGTCGGTGGCCGCTACTTTTTTTAACCCATTGCTTGCAGTATCAAATAGACTCCAACGAAGAAGCTTGTGTCGGCGTTAAGTGGCGCGCGCCGGCCACTAGAAGCTAGCAGCGGCGATTTGTAGCCTGTGCGGCGTCAACCATGTGCGGCGAGTGCATTTAAAATGTGTGGAAACTACAGGAAATATGCCGGTGGCTTCGTTTTGAGGTTGTGGCCGGTGGCTCATTTGCAGGAACCCTTAGTCAAACGTGGCTTGGCCGTTTCGTTGCTGCAAGAACTATTGTATAGCAGAAAGGTAATGAAAAGTGAATAAATTTTTCACCTTACGCCCATGTGACGGTAGCGAAACGGCCAAGCCACATATTTTGACAACAAAGTTATAAACTAGTTATTTTTCTGTGGGATAATTTCCATGTTACTATGAACAAGAACCCTGCAGAAGCCAGATAAAATCACAAAGAACAGCTCTGTTGTCTGCGGGTAAAATTTATAAATCCATTACGATGTAGGTAGGTAGTTCATTGCCCAATGGCATATCATGTATTGGTTACTGAATCAGGTCACGTGGCTGGGAAAATAGCCGATTCGAATCCTGAACATACAGGCTTGGCCCACTTTAGGGTTACTATATATTCATGGACGAGATTATTATGATGTGTGTGTTCCATATATCTTTGGGCAGGATATTTAACAAGAGCTTGTTTGATGTAGTCGTTGCTTGCTACTCTTACCTCATTATTTTATTTATGACATTACAATGTTGCATCTTTTTGTGAATGATTTTGTAACAATGTAATTAGACGTAGGTATAATACTTGTATTGCACACCATAACAGAGAAGCTCGATGGCGCAGTGATGCCACTGAAACGCTAGGGTGTGAGGCACCACCAGGTTCAGAAGAGAGATAGAAATTAAAGATGTAAACTGGTACAATCAATTTATTCCCCAGGGGTAGGTTACGTTGGACGCTATATAACTCAGTACTGTCGCGCGGTTTTATAAGGGGACTTAGCTTTTAGCGGGAAGGGGTACACGAACGCAGATCGGCGCCTAGGTCAGCCTAGACCCGGGCAGTAATCTGCGCCGGTGGAATCGGGATCCCGATGTCGCCGGATCCGCCGCTGTTCTGCCCCGGAGATGTACGGTCGGGGGTGTGCGCTGGGTGCTGCCGTCTGGCCGCAGAAGATGGTGGATGCGTGCAGGGGTAGCCGCTGCCCGGTAGATGAGTGCCTCTTCCATTTTTGAAATTTTTGAAAGGAGTATTTAAGGTTGTGTGTCAAATACATGGTAGTGAGTGTAATGCTTGTTTTATTGATTTAAGGTATTTTTATGCATAATTTTGAAAAAATATTAACATTCGGATAACCTTCTCTATATAAACTATAAGTGTGCAAAATTTCGTACTCCTCCGTCCGCGCAATTTTCGTAAAAAAGGGGTACAAAGTTTTTGCTTCACGTATTAATATATAGATATACTTAAATCCCCTGTGTGGTGCCGGGGATAAAGAATTGCACGACCCCATATCTTCCCGTGGGTGTCGTAAAAGCCGACTAAGGGACCATTCCAGAGGATGGGCAGCAGCATCTCTCTGAGGTTACCCTCAACCTACTGCGATCGCCAACCCGCCTGCCAAGCGTGGCGATTACGGCAAATACCCCTCATATCCTTGGGGGAGGCCTTTGTCCAGCAGTGGACGTCTTTTGGCTGAGATGATGATGATGATGATACTTAAATAGAATTACAACCTTTTCGAAGCTTTTTTGCCACAACATCGCGTGGCTAGCTATTGCGGATTATTATATATTTCGTTTGTGGATTCAATGGAACGAAAGAAACGCGCACAAACCAGACGGATATGACTATCAATCTGTTACGGTGTTCGCGATTTGTTTTTGGTATAAATCTGTATCAAAATTTCGGAACCATTTGTTTGTTTGGTGGCGTGGAAGAGATTGTCATGCACGGCGGGAGAGACAATTCGGGATAAACTCAATACGGATTACAGTATTGTATTCGCTTTCGTTTGATTGCATTGCTAGTGAATGCTATATAGAATCCATATTTTATTAGAAATTCCTGAATTGCTGAAACATAAACAATTACGAGTATGATTTAAAGACAAAATTTAGAAAATTTTAGAAAATAAAACAATACCGCAGTCATGAGTCTGCGGTATTGTTTTATTTTCTAAGATTTGTGTTATGTCGAATATTAATGTGAAATAATGGTGGATTATTAACCGTTAAGTGTTCGTGAGTGTGCATGAGTGTTGGCAAATGAAACAAGGAAATCTGGGCTACAGGTCGCCAGGCCCTCTCTGCAAATAGTAACTATTTATTTTAATAAAGTTTTAACAAATTATGAGCAAAAAAAAAACAGAACGAAACAAATGAGAAACAGATAAACTGGACTTCTTGGCGGGAAAGTGAAAAGTCATTTCTGCGGTTTTGTTTTATTTTCTAAAATTTGTGTTATGTCGAATATTAATGTGAAATAATGGTGGATTATTAACCGTTAAGTGTTCGTGAGTGTGCATGAGTGATGGCAAATGAAACAAGGAAACCTGGGCTACAGGTCGCCAGGCCCTCTCTGCAAATAGTAACTATTTATTTTAATAAAGTTTTAACAAATTATGAGCAAAAAAAAACAACGAAACAAATGAGAAACAGATAAACTGGACTTCTTGGCGGGAAAGTGAAAAGTCATTTCTGCGGTTTTGTTTTATTTTCTAAAATTTGTGTTATGTCGAATATTAATGTGAAATAATGGTGGATTATTAACCGTTAAGTGTTCGTGAGTGTGCATGAGTGATGGCAAATGAAACAAGGAAACCTGGGCTACAGGTCGCCAGGCCCTCTCTGCAAATAGTAACTATTTATTTTAATAAAGTTTTAACAAATTATGAGCAAAAAAAAACAACGAAACAAATGAGAAACAGATAAACTGGACTTCTTGGCGGGAAAGTGAAAAGTCATTTCTGCGGTTTTGTTTTATTTTCTAAAATTTGTGTTATGTCGAATATTAATGTGAAATAATGGTGGATTATTAACCGTTAAGTGTTCGTGAGTGTGCATGAGTGATGGCAAATGAAACAAAACAGTGCAACGTCACTTTTCAAATTCTCTCAAGAAGTCGCGTGAGGACTTGGTAAAGCCCCACATCTTTACTGAGATACTCGCAGGGTTGGGGGGTATATCATTTCTCACTTCTCATTTCTATTATCATTCATCATCATTCTATATAGAGTTTATACGTATAAATTAAGTTTACGACTGAAGGACTAGTATCCATGGTCATGAACAAATAAAAAAAATAAAAAAATCATCTGTTAAGTGACACTTTAAAACGCATACTGTTTATTGTCATAATTTCGATTGCCATACATCATATGGTATAAAACTCAAAAAGCATAATATTTTTTGGCATAATACTTTATTATGCATAGACATAATAACGCAGAATTGTTGAAAGGCATAACGTAAAAAATCATAATCGTTAAAATCTATATTTTTGTTTGACATAATTTTATTAAGCATACTTTAAAACGCATAACTTTACTATGCATAACTGTTAACATACATAATTTTGTTTTGGCATAATCTTAAGTTGTTTTAAGGGGTGTATTTCATTTCAGACTATTACAAATGAACAAATTTCAAAGGATATAACGTTCATTGGATATAATTTTTAATTGGTCTAAATACACTTATCTGTCTTATAACAACATTACGTATATTATTCACTTGCTATAATTTTACTAAGTTAAATTATGTGTTTTTTTATATAAATAGCATTTTAACCTTAATTTGATTTAAAATATAGTCTTAAAAAGTTAATACGTTGTGTTTTTAGTAATGTTGTGCTACAAAACTCAATGACAGAAGCGAATCGCTGCAAATCCGACTCCACGTAGTCTTGTCTGTCCTACCCCTAGAGTGCAATTTAGAAGCGCCGGAGCCGTGACAGAAACCATGCCTGCTGCATGTTGCATGCTTGCTTGCATGGTTCATGCTTGTTTGCATGCCGCTAGCTTGCTTGCCTGCTGCTTGCTTGCTTGCATGGTTCATGCTTGCTTGCATGCTGCTAGCTTGCTTGCCTGCTGCTTGCTTGCTTGCATGCTTCATGCTTGCTTGCATGCTGCTTGTTTGCTTGCATGCTGCTTGCATGCCGCCTGCTTGTTAGCTGCATGCTTGCTGCATGCATGCATGATGAGGTGTATGATAAAACGTATGCCTTTTGAATATTATGCCTTTTAAATGTAATGGCAAATTTAAATTATGCCTTTTGTTAATTATGATTATTGCAATTATGCCTTTCCATGATTATGCCTTACAGATTTCGGCCATATGATGATATGCGTTATGAAGTTATGCTATAAAGACTTATGGCAAGTGACGATTATGGCCATGAACATTATGCATTTTCAGTTTATGTCTAAAAACGTTATGCGTTTCAATAGGTAACCCCGGAGGATGACACTTTAAAACGCACACTGTTTATTGTCATAATTTCGTTTGCCATACATCATATGTTATAAAAATCAAAAAGCATAATATTTTTTAGCATAATATTTTATTATGCATAAATATAATAACGCAGAATTGTTGAAAGGCATAATGTAAAAAAACATAATCGTTAATTTTTGTTTGACATAATTTTATTAAGCATACTTTAAAACGCATAACTTTACTATGCATAACTGTTAACATTCATAATTCTGTTTTGACATAATCTTAAGTTGTTTTGACGGGTTCATACAATTACAAATAAACTAATTTCAAAGGATTTAACGTTCATTGGATATAATTTTTACTTAGTCTAAATACACTTCTTATAACAACATTACGTATATTATTAATTTGTTATAATTTTACTAAGTTAAATTACTTATGTATTTTTTATATAAATAGCATTTTAACCTTAATTTCATTTAAAATATAGTCTTAAAAAGTTAAAACGTTGCGTTTTTAGTAATGTTGTGCTACAAAAGTCAGTGACAGAAACGAATCGCTGCAAATCCGACTCCACGTAGTCTTGTCTGTCCTACCCCTAGAGTGTAATTTAGAAGCGCGTAGGTGCGGAGGGACGAGGCGGCCCGCGAGCAGAGGAGCAGGTGATTTTAACGCTCGCCGACGTGGCTGAGGCTGGCCGGCCAGCAAGCTGAAGCTGCGGTGGTGAGCGAAAACCATCTGCGACAATAAGCTCGCGTGGGACCGCCGGAGCCCCGCAGCGCCGGAGCCGTGACAGAAACCATGCCTGCTGCATGTTGCATGCTTGCTTGCATGGTTCATGCTTGTTTGCATGCCGCTAGCTTGCTTGCCTGCTGCTTGCTTGCTTGCATGGTTCATGCTTGCTTGCATGGTTCATGCTTGCTTGCATGTTGCCAGCTTGCTTGCCTGCTGCTTGCTCGCTTGCATGCTTCATGCTTGCTTGCATGCTGCTAGCTTGCTTGTCTGCTGCTTGCTTGCTTGCATGCTGCTTGTATGCCGCTTGCATGCCGCATGCTTGTTGCATGCTTGCTGCATGCTTATTATTCCTTAAGAATATATGGATTTTGTCAGTTTATGCTTAACAAATGTATGCCTTTTGAATATTATGCCTTTTAAATGTTATGGCAAATTTAAATTATGTCTTTTGTTAATTATGATTATTGCAATTATGCCTTTCCATGATTATGCCTTAAAGATTTCGGTCATATGATGATATGCGTTATGAAGTTATGCTATAAAGACTTATGGCAAGTGACGATCATGGCCCTGAACATTATGCATTTTAAGTTTATGCCTAAAAACGTTATGCGTTTCAATAGGTAGCCAGTCCGGAGACGCTGAAAATCAGGCGACATTTTCAGCATTCTCAGCAAACTCTCCATAAAGAACTATGATTAAATTTTACTCCAGTTAATCTAATATATGTGTTGCAAATAAACAGGCATTTATTTTTGTTGAAAATAAAACTTTGATTTGTATTATGGACGAATCGATTATCGAGATTCAATTTTGTTTGGTGGCATAATGGCCCCATCACTAGTTGTTCTTTTTTTATACTCTTGTCTCTGGAAAGACAATATGGCTGGATCATAGGTTATCGTGTGTTGATAATTAAATAGTTTTATGTAGTAATAAGGGCATTTGGAGCCGTATTATTCTACTTAAGTGGATAGTGCAAATTGTGTGTGCGTCGTAAACTAATTGTTTCGGGAAAACAATTAGCCGGGATGTCGGCCACACCGCGGCTGAAATAAAAGGTATTTTTCAGTGGGAAGTGCACTTTGGGGTAGTTTGGGTGTGTTTAGGGAACCCTAGAAGACCCGGAGCCGGATTCGGGCCCCATCGGACCATATGGATCCCGTTCAGGACGGCGGGAGCGGCATGGAACTGTGAGTGGACTTTGTTAATTTTAATGTAATTTTAATGTGTAATTTTAATGTGTAATTCTAAGCAATAGCATAGTGTGTGTTGTGGGTTTCCGCAACATTTTGGTAGCAGAGCGTGGTTTATACCGGACCTCTAGGTTAATCGGTGTAATTTTGTGTATTTTTTGTTAGTTCGTAATAGGTTAAGCTCATTTTGTGTAAAATCGCACTTCCGGGACAGGTGCGGTTAAATTGTAAGGTTGGTAGTACCGTTGTTTTCGTTCGTTCATTCATTTGGGCTGGGACACTTCTCGGAACGTTAATTGTTATTTAATTTCGTTCAATTGAAAGCATCGAGTCGATTCGGGATAATCGATTCCGTGTTTTCATTGACTCGTTTTAATTTTGTGTTTAGGTTTATTTAGTTTAAATTATTTATAATGACAGCGTCACGGCAGGAGTTGGCTCAGCAGCTCCGGTGGTTCACCGGGCTGCTTGCATTAGTAGATCGGCCTAACCGGGAGGACGCCTTGGAGACGCGTTCGAAAGAAATGCAGGCTCGTTTCTTGTTGGCCGAGCGGTCGGTAACCGCTCTATTGTCAACCGACCCGGTCGGGGAGAAGGAGCTGGCCCTCCACGCCCAATATGTCAAGGATCTGGAGCACATCCAAGACATTTACGACGAGGTCCTTCAGCGGGTGAAGGACATCGAGCGACTGAGGGAGGGGAAGCCTGTTGCGCGCCCCGCTTCGCTCCACACCCCTGGACCCAGCGCCATGGGAAGATTGGGTGCCCTGGAGGTCCCGCATTTCACCGGATGTATGCGGGACTGGGCTGGATTCCGGAACATGTTTTTGGCCTTGGTGGATACTCGGAAGGATTTCACCAAGGCCGAAAAGCTGGCATATCTCCGTTCCTTCCTAGACGGAGAACCCAGACAGCTCGTACAGCATCTGGAGCTGCAGGATGCGAGCTACGACACCGCCATGCAGCTGCTGGAGAAGCGGTACGAAAAGCCGCGTCTTCAGGCGGACGCGCACGTGACCCATCTGCTGGGATTGCCGAGGGTCAACCATAGGGCTCAGCTGAGGACGCAGCTGATCACCCCGCTCACCGTGTCCTTAAACGGGTTAAGGACGCTCGGACTGCCCGTCGACCAGTGGTCCTTCCTTCTTCTGCACATAGTTCTGGCCAAGTTGTCGCAGGAGATGAGGGACAAGTTCGAGCGGAATCGACTGGTCCACAAGGATCTCGGCAGCGTTCTGCCCTCGATAGGGGAACTTCTGGAGTTCCTGGAAGAGGAGGCTGGCCTGCTGGAAAACCAGCTAGCCTCCCAGGAGGCTCCGACAAGTGCGCCGGCCCGCACTTCCGGAGTCTACGGCGCCCAGCCGCCACGCAACCCAGGGAAGGGTCGCGGCAGGCTGGTGGCTGCGGCCGCCATCAACCCCGGCTCTGGATGCCGGATTTGCGGACAGCAGCACTTGGAGCAGCTATGTCCAGCAATTCTCGGGCTGCCCACGAAAGAGCGCCGAAACCTCGTTCGGACACGAGGATTGTGTTATGCCTGCCTGGGAGGACATAGGTATAATGAGTGTCCCCAGGTGAGGCCTTGCGATGTGTGCGGCGGACCGCACCATCGCTTACTGTGCACCCGTAGTGCTGAGGGCTCAGCACCGGTTCGGGAGAGGGGATCTCCCACGGGTGGCGGTTTGGGGCCGGGGTCAACACCGCCTCCGGAAAGACGGAGTCCGCCACGGCCGCCACACTACAACCCCTCGTACACCCCGGCTCAGGTGAGTTGGGGACCGCCGGAGCGGAGCCGGGTTCTGGCTACAACCCGGCACCCGGCGCGACCAACACCAGGAGTTGGTGCCTCTAAGGGCCACTGGGTACAGGGAGCCCCACCTCCGGACCCAACACCCGGATACTCGTACGCGTATCCTCCGCCGCCGTTGCCGGAACAACAACGACATGAGAACCGTCAACAGTTCTCACCGGTACTGCACGAGTACCCGAGGTTGGAATACCACCCACCCTATCACCGGTATGGTAGGGCACCTGGATACGCACCACCCCGGATGGTGGCCTGCACGCGTCCGACTTACTGGCCGAGTCATCACGGTTCGACAGGGTCGGCTGCTGGCTCTGACGCGTGACTAGCCTGTGGTCGGGCTACGTCGGAACCGAGGACGGTTCTTTTGCCCATCGCGCAGGTACGCGTTTGGGGACCTAGGGGGGACTTCGTCCGGATACGAGCCCTCCTAGACACTGGGGCACAGGGCTGCTTAATTACTACGAGGGTAGCGAGGCGCCTACGTCTGGAGTGCGCGCCTCCCTCAGTTCCGATTCGGGGAGTCGGAGATACAGAAGTGGGGGGTCTGTCCGGTCAGACCCACATTTCCTTCTCTCCTGTGCATTCCGCTTCGATACGGATTGCGGCGGCCGCGATCGTACTCGACAATCTGCTGGGTTGGCATCCACCGACAGACATTCCGCGGGACGCAATGCCTGACACATCAGATCTCATGCTGGCAGACCCTCATTTCGAGGAGCCGGCTCCGGTGGACCTCATATTGGGAGCGGATGTACTAGGCTGGATCCTTTTAGGGCCTCAGCGGAGTCTGGGCCGCTCTTCGTTGGTAGCTATACCTACCATCTTTGGACACGTTTTAATGGGACCGGTTTTCGACCAGGAGACGCGGGATGTCTCACCTGTCGTCGCTACTACCTCCATCGCTAGGACGATGCAAAAATTCTGGGAACTAGAAGAGCCTCCCATGGTCTCCCGTCTGGATCCGGAGCATGTGGAGTGCGAAACCTTTTATAAGGATCACACACGCCGGATGGCGTCGGGTAGGATCGAAACTCGACTGCCCTTTATCGACTGTCCCCCTCTCTTGGGAAAATCGAGGGCGTTGGCAGAGAAACGACTCTTGTCCATGGAGCGTCGTATGTCTCGCGATCCGGTACTTCGGGAAAAGTATATCGAGTTCATGCGAGAATACGAGGCCTTGGGGCATATGTCGCGGGCGACTGTCGACTGGACAACGACAGATCATTTTTTCTTGCCTCACCACGCGGTGTTGAAGGCATCATCTGGAAAACTACGGACTGTTTTTGACGGATCGGCACCGTCGTCGACTGGAGTTTCACTGAACCAATGTCTCCATTCTGGTCCGAAGTTACATCGGGACATTGTCGACATCATTTTAAATTTCCGAAGACACCAGGTGGTGTTCGGTGCGGACATCCGGATGATGTTCCGCCAAACAGTAATACATCCTGCGGACAGGAGGTTTCAGTTAATACTCTGGAGGGAACGTTCGGAGGATCCCATCACCGTCTACGAGCTCAACACCAACACGTACGGCCTGAAGTCGAGTCCCTTCATTGCCATCCGGTCACTGCTGGAACTGGCGGAGCAGGAACGGGCTCGCTTTCCCCGGGCAGCCGCTGTACTGACACGTGACGTGTTCGTAGATGATATCTGCACAGGGGCAGCCTCTCTGGAGGAGGCGCTCATCATCAGGAATGAGCTGATCGGACTCCTCGCGGCTGGTGGTTATGAGTTGAGAAAATGGTTATCCAACGAGCCACAGCTTCTGGTTGGGATTCCGGAAGATCACCAACAGAATCCTCAGCTATTCGAGGACGCAGGGGACCCGAACTCTATCGCCGTTTTGGGAATTAAATATCAGCCGGTTCACGATATTTTCACATTCCGGGTAGAACTGGAAACTACAAGAGTTTGGTCGAAAAGGACGATCCTTTCCACCATCGCTCGGATGTTTGATCCAAATGGATGGATCAGCCCGTGCATTTTTATGGCGAAGTGTTTATTGCAAACACTGTGGACACTCGGAGTCTCGTGGGATGAGCCACTGGTAGGGCTCTCACTCGACACTTGGCTCGCTCTGATCTCTACGATCGAGGCGATCAATCAGGTGGCGTTGCCGCGGCGGATCTTGCCGCGGGGCAAATACAGGGCAAGCCTACATGGCTTCTGCGATGCGTCAGAACGAGGGTATGCCGCAGTGGTGTATCTGCGAACGGTGGACTCGAAGGGTCGAGTCGCCGTCTCCTTGCTTCTGGCTAAAAGCAAGGTGGCTCCCCTCAAAACTAGGCTGACAATCCCGAAGCTGGAGCTTTGCGGGGCGCATCTATTGGCCAAACTGTTGTGCCACGTGCACAAGGAACTGACGTCTACGGTGGACATCCGGAATGTCTACGCCTGGTCTGACAGTCAGGTAGCTCTGGCATGGCTACGCGGGGCACCCCACGTATTGGAAACGTTTGTGGCCAATCGGGTATCTCAGGTACAGAACTCGGGCATCGAAATTTGTTGGAGGCACGTTCCCGGCCCCTGGAATCCTGCCGATTGTGCCTCTCGGGGCTGCACCGCGCCGGAATTGGTGCAGCATGCCCTCTGGTGGGGTCCAGAGTGGTTAAAGGAGGGTGAGTCATCATGGCCGGTCACCATGATCGATGGCTCTCTAGGGATGCTCCCTGGAATAAAGGTTTTGGTGACAACAAACGAGTCAAGGCCAGATCCGAACTGGTTGACGGCTCGATACAGCAAACTGGACAAATTGCTAGGAGTAACTTGCTGGATCCGGAGATTTCTACATAACTGCCGCCATCCAGACAAGAGGAAGTTATCACCCGTGGCGGGTGCTGAGGAACGCAGGAGTTCACTGTTGGCCCTGATACGGCTGGTTCAAGCTGACCGGTTCGAGGACGAACTGAAGATTTTGCGCGTCGGTCGCGCAAAGCTCAAGGGAGCGATCTCTCGGCTCAACCCATTTCTGGATGCGGATGGACTGTTACGCGTTGGAGGTCGCCTCAAAAATGCCGACCTGCCCTTCGGTAGCCGTCATCCTCTGCTACTCCCCAAAGGAGGACCTTTGGTAGAACTGGTGGTCTCGGATAGACACCTGAAAAACGCTCACGCGGGGTGTAATGCGTTACTGGCGATATTACAGAGGGAGTTCTGGATTTTGTCCTCTCGGAGAGTGGTTCGCAGCGTGTTATTTAAGTGTGTGGCTTGTTATCGGGTGAAGGCCTCCACTATGCAGCCACAGATGGGGGATCTCCCTTCTGACCGGGTTTGTCAGACTACTAGGCCGTTCGACGGGGTCGGTACGGATTTTGCTGGACCGTTTCTGGTGAAAACCACAGCCTATCGTAACACTAGGGTCACGAAAGCATACCTGTGCGTTTTTGTCTGCCTGGCCACTAAGGCCGTCCACCTGGAAGTGGTTTCGGCTCTGTCTACGGAAGCCTTTGTCGCCACGCTGGATCGTTTTGTTTCGCGACGGGGTTTACCTTCTCTCATTCGGTCCGACAACGGTACCAACTACAGGGGCACTGCCAACTACTTAAAAGATGTGAACGATTTTCTGGATAAAAATTGTAATAGCATAAGTCAAGCTCTCGCACAGCGGGGAATCACATGGCGATTTAGTGTGCCAGCCTGTCCCCACTGGGGCGGGATATTTGAAGCCGCGGTAAAATCGGCAAAAACCCACTTGCGCCGGGTAGTCGGGGAAACTACCCTCACGTATGAGGAACTTACAACTGTGTTTTGTAAGGTTGAGGCGGTTCTCAACTCGCGTCCGCTTTGTCCACTCTCCTCTGACGCAAATGACATGGAAGTCCTGACCCCTGGTCATTTTTTGGTCGGTCAGCCACTCACTGCCCTGCCTGAGTATCCCTGGAAGGATGAACGCAGACACCGGATGTCTCGTTTTCAAATGATACAACAAATGAGTCAGGACTTGTGGCGTCGTTGGTCACTGGAGTATCTGCATTTATTGCAGCAGCGTGTAAAGTGGACAGACCGGACGTCGCCCCCTTCGGAGGGGGATCTGGTTTTATTAAAAGAGGCTAATTTGCCATCGTTATTTTGGAGACGAGGTCGCATTTTAAAGTTAATCTGGGGCGCGGACGGGACTCCGCGTGTGGCGCAAGTGTTGGTTGATGGATCGGTGCTAAATCGCGCAGTCGCGACCTTAGCTCGATTACCGGTTGACTAGTTTAAGATTTCAGGCTAGAAAGCGGTACGTCCGCTTTGGGTGGCGGGATGTTGCAAATAAACAGGCATTTATTTTTGTTGAAAATAAAACTTTGATTTGTATTATGGACGAATCGATTATCGAGATTCAATTTTGTTTGGTGGCATAATGGCCCCATCACTAGTTGTTCTTTTTTTATACTCTTGTCTCTGGAAAGACAATATGGCTGGATCATAGGTTATCGTGTGTTGATAATTAAATAGTTTTATGTAGTAATAAGGGCATTTGGAGCCGTATTATTCTACTTAAGTGGATAGTGCAAATTGTGTGTGCGTCGTAAACTAATTGTTTCGGGAAAACAATTAGCCGGGATGTCGGCCACACCGCGGCTGAAATAAAAGGTATTTTTCAGTGGGAAGTGCACTTTGGGGTAGTTTGGGTGTGTTTAGGGAACCCTAGAAGACCCGGAGCCGGATTCGGGCCCCATCGGACCATATGGATCCCGTTCAGGACGGCGGGAGCGGCATGGAACTGTGAGTGGACTTTGTTAATTTTAATGTAATTTTAATGTGTAATTTTAATGTGTAATTCTAAGCAATAGCATAGTGTGTGTTGTGGGTTTCCGCAACAATATGTATATCCGCATTGGCCGTCTTAGATAGAGAACTGTGTTGGGAAATCATTCTGTTCAACGGAGCGGAAAGACCTAGATTTAACTTCGACCTATAAATTATATCGGGGAACTCTAGGCAGCCTAACGATAGCAAAGCGGGAATCTAACTGCCAGCATAGGGTTAATTGAAAAGGGCTTGAGATGGTTTTTACAGAGTCTGAATCGTGTGAGGGATACATGCGATATATATATACTTATATACGGGTGTTTGGCACATCGTGTGCCAAAAGGAATTGACTGACAGAAAGGGTCATTTGCAATACTTTGAGCCCCTATAACACGTTCCATGCCCGACGGTTATTTTTATGTTGACTTTTTAAATTATTTAACCAAAAAACCCAAAATACCGCATTTAAACTTATATTTAAAAAAATCTATAGGATTTACCATCGAAATTAAAATTTTATTTTGATGTGCATTGATATAAGATTCTATCAAATTCAAATTTGCTGATAGTTGTCATCTAGTTTTTTTAAAATTAAATTCTAAAGTTTTAGAAATGTTAAACATGAATTAAAAATTCCAATTTACATTGCTATAAAAAAAAATTAAAAAAGATCGGAAACTTCCGACTCTCTCAAAAATTCTTTAGTTGATCCTCTTACAAACGGTATGCTAATGTCATTAAAATAATATTAAAAACTTTACTAAATCGCTGAATTAGTTCTTCGAATCAAGGCAGGCTGATATTAAAAATTAGGCTAAATCCTTTTTTTTCGTTAGTAACACGTTCAAAGCCGGTCAAAACTTTATCTTAGTTTTGCGACATAAAATCTGTCCCCCATCTCCTTTTTAAATAGGTATTATTTGACAAAGCACAAACTTTATTGTTGTTACAAAACTTGCTCAAAATGTTGGCCTCTTTTACGAATGCAGCCACGACATCTCTTCCGTATTTCTACTGTAGTTGTACGCAGCCTCATTTCACTCTTAATTGTCACAAAAGCAGCTTCAACCAATTTAAAAACGCGCGCTTATAAGTGTGCGATGCCGATCCCTCTAGAAATCCTCCGAAGGTGATTCGTTTCAACACGGCTTGAGGTACCCTTTACATACCTCGCCGCCCCCAAACAAGCCCGGTAACGCTGAAAATGCCGTTTGAGGCAATCAGCAATCTCTCTCAAAAAAAAAACCGTTGTCCTTATCATCACATAACATCAGGTGAGATCAAGGCAATGTGCTTACCCGTATATGTATTTAAAAAAAACACTGGTTTGACGAAATCTTACCTTGATATAATCATAACCCGTGGTCTATGGACGTTTGCAATATTGCATGTCTGTTGGGACAAGCACCAACACCGAAGGCAAGCACCAAAAATACTCCGACACTCAACACCACATTTGAAGCGGACCCAACCGTCTCAGTGGTCCGTAGACTAAGTGGGAAGTTTGAGAAGACCGGGTTGAAGCCTACTACCACCATGGCTTCAAAGCCACTCAGCCAGCCAACCAAGACCTACGCACCAAAGTGAGCCAACCGATGTCACAAAGGGCGATGCCCAAATCAGCGCCTATAAAATCCAAGCCACAACGCTCCGACCCACAAGCTAAGACTGCGGAAGACGTGATTGCTGGCTCAATTTTATTGAAAAGCCAGTATTGGAAGGCTTATTAAACGTGGTGACCTTCGCAACCATCCATTTAATCCACACATTATCATTCGGATAACCTTTTTTGCTTCACGTATTAAAATATAGATATGCTTCACTTGTACTATATTATACAATTACTAGTTATAAACCATTATGATTGAGTCTGAACTGAATATCCATTGCTGTTGGAATAGAGACTATAAAAGACCAGTTGGCAGATCCCAGATAAGATGGAAAGATGACATCGGAAAGAAAGCGGGCCAAAATTGGATACTGACAGCTCAAAATAGAACGAAGTGGAGGGCGTTGTAGGAGGCCTACACCAAACTGGTCGAAAAAGGCTTGAGCTGTGATGACGATGATGATGAAACTTATACAATTTCGGCACTGTTTTGTCTTTCATGTGTACCACGTAACGTTAATAGAACCATTGTGATAACTGTTCTGTGCCAAGATAAATAAAATAAATAACATACAGCGTGTTTGGAATTACATCTGATTAATAATTTGTACCGACTGTAGACTGCAGAACCGTTTACTGTGCGAGTGCGACTCATCATCAGCTCACTTTATGTCCCCACTGCTGGGGCACGAGCCTTCCCTATGGATGGATAGGGAGAACGGGCCATAAACCACCACGTGGGCCCAGTGCTGATTGGTGGTTGTTAACGACTGCTAAAGGTACCGGGACCAACGGCTTTACGTGCCTTCCGAAGCACGGAGGAGCTCGAGATGATACATTTTTGGTCACATTTTTCGTGACCGGCTAATGCGAAGATTTCTTAACCTCAGCACTCGCAGACCGGGCGCGTTAAACACTGCGCCATGAGTGCGACTCACAATAATTGGGATCAACGGATTTATATTTAAGTGTTTAGTAACTAAGCACCTTAAAGGTATGATTCCGAACTCCGCTGCACGCAGCAGTGTCGCCGCAGCAGTGCTGCCGCAGCACTACTGGTCCCCACATATTCTGTATAAGTTTATATGAGATTACATTCCGAGCTACGCAGCAATGTCGCGGCAGCAATGCAGGACCAGTAGTACTGCGGGCAGCACTGCTACGGCAGCTTTGCTGCGTGCAGCGGAGTTCGGAATCATACCTTTATACAACTCTACAGGCAAAACCAATGAAATACTCATAAAATCTAAAATCTTTCACTAAAGGAAGCTGGAAAGCATTTCGAAACGAAATTCCTTTTCAATCTTCGTATACACTACACGCCTCATCGGTCACATTCATTGAGTATTTTCACCAGCTCATCCCAAGCGTGGTCAAGCGAAAACCGACCTTATTTAGAAGAAAATAAGCACTGCGGCAAAACCACAGTAGAGTTGTTAACATCACAAGGAAGATTTGGACAAAGGCCAGTGCAGTGGATAGGGTTGCCAACTATTTTTCAGGAAATTAAAGTAAATCTATCACTAAATAGTACTATAAAAAAGAATTTGAAGAAAAAATAAGGTATTTTTAATGTTTAAAAACATATTTTTTTGTATTCTTGGCACTTTCTAATATTTTTTTATTGTTTTATAGCGCGTTCAGAAATTAGCGTTGCGTTTCGTTTCATTTCACCTGAGTCTGAGTATCATTCAGTAGTTCAGAAATTAAATCAACAGAAATATTCCGTTCAAACGCACGCATTACTCGGAAATATAAATATAA
The DNA here is from genome assembly GCA_947562085.1 of Eudonia lacustrata. NCBI lineage: Eukaryota > Metazoa > Arthropoda > Insecta > Lepidoptera > Crambidae > Eudonia > Eudonia lacustrata. The sequence continues at coordinate 18,724,485 of OX387326.1, read as the reverse complement.
ATTTTATCCGCCTCTGTGGTCTAGTGGCTAAGACCACCGGTTTAGACCGCTTCGATTCCCAGTGGGGGGTACATGTTTGTGTACTCGGTTTGGTTGGCGGTAGGGCTTGTTTGTCCGCCTGGCTAGCTAACGCCATCTTATCTAAACATGTCGCCATAACATCAATGTTTGCATTGTTGTGTTCCGGCAGCTAGAGATAAGATAACCAGTACCTCACTAGTTGAGGATTCCGGGTGAAGTGCGCTTCCATCATTGGCCTTATTATCACTTAACATCAGGTGAGATCAAGGCACTGTGCTTACCCGTTAATATATATATATAAAAAAAAAGTATTTTCCATACTTTATTTTTTATTAAAAAGAATAAAGTATGGGGATGGAAAATAACGTAGGATAATACTATTTATTTTAAAGTATGGCTGGCAACCCTAGCAGTGGATAGTGATGTGTTGCTGAAACATCGATAAATCGAACCACTTTTATGCTTTTAAGAAACTTAAACTTAACTTTTACTGTAATAACTGTTTCAGTTTCTGAATGGGTAGTAGGCTTAGAGCATTGTTGGTTTAATGCTCTAAGGTAGTAGGTAAAAAATATATTTTATTATCTGTAGCATCCTGCTAAAAGAGGTTATCATACATAATATCGGTTTAAAAGCTGAATGTGTCTTGTGTTTCATCTCACTGAGGCTCGATTCTGCTATTTAAAACATCCACTTAATTTTAATCTTATTTAATGGCTTCGTGGTAAACGCATTAGGTTAGCCAATTTCAAATATTGTTATTATTTTAAACTAAGAATTGTACGGTAGATTGAGTTTAAAATGGAGTCTCACAACACGTGTTATTAAGAAACAAGTCAGTGCCCTGACTCCTATAATGAAATCCGTAACGATATAAGTAAGTAAGTAAGTAAGTAATCATTTATTCAGTGCTTCCAATACATAAACATTACAATAGGTTTTTTATATCTAAGGTATAGTGAGAAACAACTGAAAGGGCTGACCAGCTCAGCTCATGTTGTAACTTGTAGCCACAACGCTGATTTTCAGCTGGACCCATAAAAAAATAAATTAAAAGTATAAACAAATACAAAATATCTGTTGTTGTGACAAACTATATCTTAGCGAATTAGTCGTTGAAACCATTTTTGTATTCACATCCGTCAATCAAGCCAATATTTAAAGTCGTTTGAACGAAGTTGCAACCAACCGTATTCAGATCTGCCGCATACGGTTGGTTGGAACTTCGTTCGAACGAACGATTTTAAAATCGGATGTTGGTATGAAATTAGTTTTAACAATTCGTTACGGTTTTCGTTACGAGAATCGGGGGGCTGGTGATACTCTCACACATCCACAATCTTTTGTGGCACTTCAACAACTTTACCATAGTCTTAATGTCAAAAATAGGCTACTGACTTAATATTGAGACGTTTTTGAGTCAGCAGGCAGGCATTGATGGTAAGTGACGATAACCTAAAGGGTGGAAGCGTTCCCCCTTAATTCTGAACTAATAAGGAAACTATTAGCTATGTTATTTCTCAACTGTCGGGACACAACGATGCGACTACTAACATTAACGGCGACAGACTTTATCTAAGTATATTACAACCTAGCTGCAACTCGCAAGTAAGCTTTTAACAGGGCTATAAGAGCGTTTACGCCGCACACTAACGCCGCCAATGAAAAAAAAACATATCTAGTAATTAGAGATAGAAAATCAAATTATGCTCAACAAACTATCTGAATGAAGTAATTTAGCATTTTTACGTCACCTAATGAACACCTGACATGTTATGGTTTAGTTAAATATGGCGTTATAGTTAAAAGTGGCCGTAACGTCTTATTTAACTAAACCATAACATGTGAGGTGTTCATTATGTGACGTAAAATGCTAAATTACTTCATTCAAATAGTTTGTTGAACATAATTTGATTTTCTATCTCTAATTACTAGATATGATTTTTTTTTCATTAGTGGCGCTAGTGTGCGGCGTAAACGCTCTTAAATATAAATTAAAAAATTTGTATCTATACTTCTGTCAAACGAAGATGCCGGTAAAAAAAAGTACTGATAAGCTTTGTATCGCTACCTGGATGGCATTTTTACCGGTAAATTAACTAACCGCTCTACGCGGATTCATTGAAGCGCAATATTTAACGAAAAAAGTAGCGATACTTTTCTAGATAACGTTACTTGCGTTATCGGTACCAAATTACCTTTATAGAAATAACGTTAAGTACCGGTACGTAAAGTGGGAAGCCTTGCATAAAAGTGTATGCGGTGGTGCAACGAGCCATAACTGTATTTTCAATCGGCTATTTTAATGACTATCGATTAAATAGTAAGTAAATTAAAGGTTAATAGTCTATATACTGTCCCACTGCTGGCTGCTGGTCAAAAGCTTTCATCATTGAAATCAATATAACAGGATATTAATCAGCACGCTTGAAATGTGGGTTGGTGATCACAAACTCGGACATCGAATACTTATTCTGAAACACATTTTGCCCAATCTGAAAATTTTATTCAGGATTTGATTTTGCCAGGCGGCCGCCTATATTATTTTATTTAGAGTAAGCTCCACTTTAAACCACTTTTGATATTGGTTTCAAATCAATCAAATCAACAAAGGTAAAAAATTTGAAAGGAACTTTAAACTTAGTCGCTCTTTTCTAACGCGGAAATTTCATAGAGAGCTCCCAAACTATTTTTATACAAAGCTATTAATAACATCGAAGTCTAAAAGTTAAAACTTGAATACAACAATAACAATAACTTTTTAAAGATATTTCTATAAAATTAGTAGAAACCACCCGGGACCCCAGAGCCAGCAGCTACTTGGGCCAGCGTATAAATTACTTACTATCGTATCCAACGTGGCAACGCTGCTAGCTTACTGGGCACTCTGCCTGATGGGGATGATGGACAATTTTTTTATTCATAGTTAGTAGTAGTTATAGTTTATCGTTTTTATAAGTTTAATTTTAAGTTTGTCTTTTTTTGTAAATAAAAAATAAAATAAAATAATCGTCATATCTTAGGGATGTCCCACAAATATATTTATGTCGATATTTGGTCGATGCTAAGTGGCACTAGCTTAAAGCCATACATGCTTAAATGTTTATATAATTTTAAACGCAAATTTTGTTGCGAATAAATTACAAAAACACAAATGTTGTAAAAATTTCCACGAGCAGGATTTGAACCCGCACCCTTCTGACATACCGGGTCAGGTGCTCTGTCAGAAGGGTGCGGGTTCAAATCTTGCTCGTGGAAATTTTTTCAACATTTGTGTTTTTTTTTCCATACATGCTTGTCTATGAAGCTTCACATCAATAAACTTTACAACGATAGACGGCACTTTGTACGGAACTTTTGAATGGCTTGCACAAGTTCTATTCTCCGTTCGATCACGTTAACAACAAGGAGAGTTTGTTTTGTTTTTTACCGGACTCTTTGCGGGCGGCGAGAAACTTAAAAAGTTCCTCAAGCTGAACAAGTGAAGCGAAGTGAAATGAAAAAAAAATGAAATGAAATACATTTATTGGCACACACTACAAAATTACACGATATTCACAATAACAATACAAAACAAAACGAAACAAAAAAAACAACAAAACAAAAAAAACAAAAAACAAAACAAAACGCTGGTATTCTGGAGGGGCCTAAATTGGCGACGTGTCCACAAAACAAAGAGGAACCAACATAGACAATAAAATAGTAAAACGCTTAAACACAAAAAAAAACAAAAAACAATAAATAGGACTCAGCATCAGTGAAGTGTGAACGCAACACCGTAGGAGGGTTTTTAGAGGAAATGACAACACGTAACCGTATCTTCTTTCCCTACTAGATTCTTCGAGGGGTTATGATAGCGGAAAAACCCGAGGGCGTCTGTAAAAGCTCCGAGCTCGGCCGGGGTTGACCGGGTCCATGTCTGTACATGGTTTAGAGCGCCTGTGAATCGGGTATTCGTACTCTTGTTGTTATATCTTGTTAATGTGTAGTGGCATTTTGAGAATCGAGAGGGTTTCGTTAGCCCTAACCACCGGTAGCTTGGACCCTGGTCATGATGCCGGCGGACCCCTATTTTTTATATTTTTAAATGTTTTGGCTTTTTTTTTAGAAAAGTGAAAAAATAAATAAAGTAAAGTCAAAGTCAAAGTCAAATATTCTTTATTCAAATAAACTTTAGAAAAGTGCTTTTGAATCGTCCATAATTTTTTTACCTACTACCCATTCAGGACGTCTATTTTTAGCTGTGGAGAAGAATGGGCGCAAGAAACTCCACAGCTTTAATTCATTATGTAACGACATTTACAAAATTATATGCCGTTACGTTACCAAGTTATACAAGTTTAAAAAACCTTAACAATATATTGGATTAGAAATAGATTGGAGCATTTTAAACCCATGCTGTTTTGTCTTCAATGTAATCAGACACTTTATAATAAGCTTTTTTATAAAGCTTTTCTTTAATAGCGATTTTAAATTTATTAATATCTAGTTTTTGGATATTACTTGGAACTTTATTGTAAAAACGTACACACAAGCCTCTAAATGAATTATTTACTTTGTGGAGCCTAGTATTAGGTACTGCTAGTTTGTTTTTATTTCTAGTGTTTACATTGTGAATATCACTGTTTTTAGAAAAAGTTTCAATATTTTTATATACATACATTAGGTTCTCGTAAATATATTGTGATGCAACTGTCATTATATTAATATCTTTAAATCTCTCCCTAAGAGAATTACCAGCTTTTAGATTATAAATTGCTCGAATAGCCCGCTTCTGCAGCACAAAGATAGTTTGAATATCGGCAGCATTGCCCCACAGTAAAATGCCGTACGACATTACGCTATGGAAATAACTAAAGTAAACAATTCTAGCTGTTTCAATGTCAGTGATCTGACGAATTTTCATTACTGCATAAGCCGCAGAGCTCAGTCTACTCGACAATTTATCTATATGTGGGCCCCACTGTAGCTTTGCATCCAACGTAATGCCTAGAAACACTGTGGTGTCCACAAGGTCCACATTCTTATCTTTAATTTTTACACTGGTTTTTACCTCCTTAACGTTGGGTAATACAAATCTTATACATTTGGTTTTTTGTTCATTTAATAGCAAATTGTTAACACTAAACCAATGAACTATCTTTGTGACAGCATTGTTCACATCGTCATCAATCGGCTGTCGTCGTTTCACTTTGAATAAAAGTGAGGTATCATCTGCAAACAATACTATCTCATGTTTGTCTTTTACAAAGTAAGGCAAGTCGTTAATATAAATTAAAAATAAGAAAGGACCAAGAATTGAACCCTGTGGAACACCCATTGTAACCACCGATCCCGGAGATCTTTTACCGTTAACATCAACCCTCTGAACCCTATCACTCAAATATGAGATAAGAAGATTCAGTGATGCATCTCTAATTCCATAGTGGTAGAGCTTCCTGACCAGGATTTCATGTAAAACACAATCAAAGGCCTTGGATAAATCACAAAAAACCCCTACGGCATCGTGAGAATCCTCCCAGGCATTAAATATTTGAAGAATAAGCTCAACACCAGCGTCAGTAGTCGAGCGACCCCTAGTGAAACCATATTGTCTAGAATGTAAAAGTTTATTTCTATAAAAATGAACTTGAATTTGGTCTAGAATTATCTTTTCAAATATTTTACTAAATGTGGGTAACACAGAAATTGGTCTAAAGTTAGAGGGGTCACATGTGCTACCTGATTTGAATAATGGGATTACTTTACTGTGCTTCATTAGGTCAGGAAAAACACCACAGTCAATGCATTCATTAAATATGCAAGCTAAAACTGGAGCTATTGTCTCAATAACGGATTTAGTGACGTCGACGGAATTACCCCACAGATCAGCAGTCTTCTTTTTATTAAGAGTATTAAAAGTTTTAATTATATCTCTAAAATCAATTTTTTGAAAACTAAAATAGTTTTTACTAGGTTTGACATTTTCCTTTAGAACCGCTTCAGCTACAGTGGGGGAGGAGTCTAAAGCCTTTGTAGTTGAAACTGGAATATCAGTAAAAAACTTCTCAAATGCCGCAGCAACATCAGCATCGGAAGTTAAGGTTTGATTTTCGTAGCTCAATTTGTACTCATTGTTACGACTTTTGACATTTCCAGTTTCACTATTTATAATATTCCATGTCATTTTTATTTTGTTATCACTTAGCTTAATCTTTGAACTCAGGAACTTTGCCTTTGCTAATCGACATACTATTTTAAATAACTTAGAATAATTTTTGACATACAATTTAAAATCTTCACTGGTGTTATAGTTGCGTTCATCATATAGCTCATAAAGTCGCTTTCTACTTTTGTGGATACCAATTGTAGCCCATTCACTAAAAGTAACAGTACCACTAACCGAGATCCTTTTTGGAATAAAAGTTTTATTAAATTCTGTACAATATTTATGAAAGAAATTATTATAAAATTCATTTGGGTTATCATTATACTTTAAAAAACATATATTATCATAAAGATTGTTTTTAAACCGTTCCAGACGGCCTGCAGTTTTTGGTACAACAGTGATATTCTGTTTCTTCACTTGCTTACACTGATGTGGAAGGCTGACCATTTGGCCACAATGATCAGAGTCCAGTTTATTAATAATGAGTTTAGACAGTGGTACTAGATCGGTATATATGTTATCAATACAAGTGGCCGAAGTGGCAGTTATTCTAGTTGGCTCCATAAATAAATTATTTAAATTATACGATTGAAATAAATTTTTAATTTTGATAGAACCTGTAGACTTTTCTAACAAATTAATATTAAAATCACCGCAAATAACTATCTTTTTACCTACATTGCGGATTTTATATAATGCTTCATCCATTACTTTTTCAAAATAATCATACAATGCTGACGGAGGCCTGTATACACTTAATACAACAAGTCGCTCCAGCTCCACACAAGCTATTTCTATTGTTCGCTCAACCGAGAGGCTCACTATGTCTTTTCGTTCCTTTAATTTTAATTTCTTATTAACTATAATTAAGGAGCCACCATGAATTGAATTTACTCGACTGAACGAACTACCTACCAAATGATTATTAAAATTGAACATGAACTGATGATCTTTAAGCCAGTGTTCAGTAATACATAAAATATCAACTTTATTATCGTTCATGAACAATTCAATCTCCAGATCTTTGCCTGTCATCCCTTGAATGTTCTGGTGAACTATATTAATTGAGTGAACATTTTTAATAATTGTAGGTTGGGACGGGCTTTTCTTAGAATTAATTTTACATTTATTTAAAATATTACCAAACATGTTGCAAGAGAATTCCTCTTTTGTCTTATGATTCAATTTAAATTATTGATTGGAATATCAGTAGAAACACTACTGACATTTATGTCTATTAAACATTGCTCAATAGGAGCAACTTGTTTAGCCAAGTTTTTGGCTGAGATGTGTAAAAAATATGATAGCGATGAAGCTATTTGTCGCTTGAAATAAATTGGCAGATAATAACTATCTTTTGTCAAATAAAAATTACTAACATAATTGTTAGTGTCAATTAAATGCAAATTTTCATTGTTGCAAAATGTATGTAATGTCAAATTAAGCTTATATCTAGTAGTATTTTCCTCCTGTGTCAAGCTATTACAATAGGGTAAAGTAAACAGTATAATTTTCCCTACATTTGAATTATTTAACTTATTTAAACTCTTAATCAAACTTGATTTGTTCAATTTACCCCTATTTCCAACAAAAATTAATACAGTACTATTAGGTTTATATTTATAATCAATTGCTTTTGTTAAAATATCTTGATAAGAAGCACCAGGCATACAGTAATTGGTAATTGAATGTCCTAAGTCAAATAACAAGCGGCCCATGTTTTTACCAAATTCATCGCTAAATATAACAGTGTCACTCTTATTATCTAAATTTAAATCCTCTTGATTGATATTTTTTACTAAGTGTGGTGTATTTATAATTTTACACTGGCTAAGGGAACCTTTAGGTACATCAGTATTAATTAATTTTAATGGAGAGGAAGAATCACATGTTACCGATAAGCGACCTGGTAATTGCTTACATTTACAAGTGTGGTTACAAGTAAATGAATTAAATCTATCATTGTTTTCATTACACGTTTCTACCAGCTCATTCATAGCCAACATGTGTTCTTTTATTTGTCCTTGTGAAAGTTCATATTTTTTGGTAATGGAAAGAAGAGAGTCCTGTAATTGTTCTATACTATTTTGTAAAAGTTGTGTGTCTTTTTTATATTGCAAATTTTTGTTATGCAGCTGTGATGAATAAGTATATAATTTGTCTATTAGGTATAATCTTTCTCTATTCAATTTTACATTTTTGATGAAAAATTTATGTTTTTTAACTAACTTTTGTGTTTTTGTAATATATTTATTAATTTTTATATATTTTTTAAGTTTGTTTTTGCTACAGCCAGCAACCTTTACAAAGTTGTTGCTATTTCTACTTTCATCACATGTCAGATCTACTGTGACAGTGGGCTGACTGCTAGCTGTCGCAGAAACCAAGGAGGGGGCACAGACTACCAACTCATCGAACAGGCTTTGATTTAACGAGGCAGTTGTATTGTGTTTGGATGTTTCTAAGAACATTATTTTGTTGTTCGCCTCATGCAGTTGTTTCTTTAATTCTTGTAACGACATACCACCAGGTGATGCCATAATCTCTTCAAATAAGGACTGAGTATGTTCCTCTTCATGCTGCTGCTGCAACTCAACAAATTGGGAAATCTGATGGTTGGCCGCACTGAGATCCCTTTCCAACTCGGTGATGCGGTCAAGTGCCCTTTCATAGGTGTTGTGCTGCTGCTCAAAATTGGAGATGACATCTTGCAGTTGGTCACGCTGGTGAAGCACATCCTGGTGTTGCATGTGCAATTGGCCTAACTCATTCTTAAGCTGTGAGTTTCTGTCTATCATAGATTTTATTTCTATTTCACTGTCATCCCTCTCTTTTAGCAGTTGACTGCAGGACTCCTTGAGTGCTTTTAGTTCCCCAAGTAAGGTAAGTAAATAATAATAATGACGATAATAATAAATATGTATATAAATACCATAATTTATATAAAATAAACCTATAAGTACTTATACATAATAGTAGTCTCAGGTAGGAAAGTAGCGGATATGGCAGTTTTGCAGCAGGACAGGGAGGGACAGCAGATGCTAGGCTTAATTCAATTTACATCAGTCATGAGAGAAGCTTTAAATTGTATGTAAACATCATCATCATCATCATCATCATCAGCTCATTTTATGTCCCCACTGTTGGGGCACGAACCTTCCTTATGGATGGATAGGGAGAATGAGCCATAAACCGCCACGCGGGCCCAGTGCGGGTTGGTGGTGGTCAACGACTGCTAATGCAGCCGGGACCAACGGCTTTAGTGCCTTCCGAAGCACGGAAGAGCTTGAGATGATAAATTTTTGGTCACCCATCCGACGACCGGCCTTTGCGAAAGTTGCTTAACCTCGGCACTCGCAGACCAGGCGCGTTAACCACTGCACCATCGAGCATCTCATGTGAACATCAACATTTTTTAAATAAAACAACTTTTGCGGATATTTATTACACATTGATTGGATTGTTATCCTGACGTTTCGGAACCCTTTCTAACATTAATTATATAATGGAATGAAACGGAAACGAATGTCAGCCTGCGGTCCTCTTTCCGGTAGGTTTGAGCGCTGATTTTATCGTTATCATTTGATTTAAATGGTGAATTATCAATCTAATGATAGACCGATTTTGTGTTAATTAATATACAGAGTAAATAATGAAATGAATTTATCCATTATGTTGGTCTTATGGGTCTATTTCTTCGCTCTACTATTTATCTATTAATTATATTCTTTATTAGTAACCTTTGTTGGGTGAATGAATGAGTCTAATGTAATAATATCAATGTATGTCTGCCATATTCTTTGAAAATAATTAATTTCATAATGAACGATTGAACGATATGAACAACTTCAGAAGAATCTAGCTAGAATCTAGACCAAACGATAGGCTTTAGAGAAAATAAGCTTTAAAAAAGAGGCTGATATTACCTTCAATTACTAATACTAAAAGCGAAATATATCGTCGAGAAAAACTAGCTTCGAGAAACAAAAGAGAGTCGTCGGGTCGGGTATAATCAAGGCCAGTAGAGTTCTACAAATGTAAGTTTGAAACAAATCTCGGATGTGTAGTACAGAAGGGCTGAGTCGACCCGTAGGAAACAAGGGTTTTATGCAGGGCCGGCTTTTATAGAGCACGCCCTTGGAGTACGGTAATTGGAAAGTACGAGAATGTTAGGAAGTTATTATTTCATTTGTCGTGTTTTGTTCTTATGCGTTATTACACCTTTCTCGACTAACGAGGGCTAAACATAGTGTGAAAACGGGTGCGTTGGAGTTATATAGTGTGTTTCGTATTGTTCAAAGCTCAGGTTCAAAGTATGTATATCCCGTGATCACCAACCCGCATTTGGCAAGTATGGGGATCAAGCCTTTGCCCATCAGTGTAATTATATAAATATTGTTCAATACGTAGCCGGCGGGGGTAGAACAGTAATCCTTCGTTCTAATCAAATCACCACGGTGGGACGCACTTATGTCCGCGATTTGCGGCACTGATAAGGCACTTTGGTTAAGCCTAAGAACTATAAAAATCACTTACAGCAAGTGTTCCATCAGCAGCTTCAGAACAGCGGCGGTGAAGGGAGCGCTCACCTATAACAATCACGCCGGAGAAAGCCCAGCTTTGGGCCTGGTTTTGGGAACACTCGCACTCAACTTTATTTATCACTACACTGTACGCAGGGGGCCCTATTTAGGCCATCAAAACGCCTGCTCGCGTGTTAAAGAATGGGAGCACAAAAAACCGTCGCGTCGCGCACTGTCAACGACCGACTACGCCAATGTCCCAAGACGGACTCGCCGTACGCGCCCGCGCGCGTTTGCTTTATAACAAACATATTATATTATTAACAGCCTTTATGCTGTCCACGTGATTAATTAAAGTAAGTATTACTTTAACATCTTTTTTAGCTTTACTTCTAACCTTTTTGGTAACGACATACTTTTGTCGTTAAATGTCGTTACTTCTATTAAAGCTTTGTAGTTTCTTGCGCACATTCTTCTCCAGAGCTAAAAATAGAGGTCCTGGGGGCGATTTTTGAATATCACCCGGTGATGTCTAAATAAAAGTAACATGAAATACACTAGGAAATATAATGTTTTTTGCTTAATTAACAATTATAATTAAATATTTAGATAAATATCGTTCAAAAATTTTAAGAGTCAAAAAATGAGATTTTTTTTAAGTTAAATGGTTTTATAGAAAAAAAAGATTAAAAAAATAAAAAGTAAAAAAACTTTTCTAAACAAGCTTTCATTAATTGTTAAAAAAAACTAAAAAGTTAAAAATAATTGAAACTGATAATAAGATTTTTTTTTATAAATAAAAGGGTGTTACATTATGATGGAACATTATAGAACATTTAACACCTTCATTACTTTCCTTTTGCAATCACAATGTAACACGCTTTTATTTAAAATTATTTTTAAATTTTTAGTTTTTTTTAACAAGTAATAAAAGTTTGTTTTTAATTAGTTTTTTATTTTTTTTGTTTTAGTTTTTTTTAAATATTTATTTTCAATAAAGCCGTTTATTGAAAATAACCGTACGAGCCCAAACTCGATGGGGTTGTGTCGTTTAATTACCGAGTTCCTATGGCCATCTTCCAGCTCCATCATCCGACCCTGGTTAGCATCTAGAACCAAAGTACTCGTCAAGACGGATCAAACGAGTCCAAACTCGATGGGGTTGTGTCGTTTAACTACCGAGTTCCTATGGCCATCTTCCAGCTCCATCATCAGACCCTGGTTACCATCTGTCACCGAAGTACTCGTCAAGACGGATCAAACGAGTCCAATCTCGATGGGGCTGTGTCGTTTAACTACCGAGTTCCTATGACCACCTTCCGGTTCCATCATCAGACCCTGGATACCATCTACCACCAAAGTACTCGTCGAGACGGATCAAACGAGTCCAAACTCGATGGGGATGTGTCGTTTAACTACCAAGTTTCTATGGCCACCTTCCGGTTCCACCATCAAATCAGCTCCACGTCATAATAATTTTGCATTGTCATCCGATTTACACATGCATGCAAAATTTCAGCTCAATCCGTCAACAGGAAAGGGGTCAAATTTCAATTACTAGATTTGACCCAAATATATAAATAAACAGGGCAAGCTAAATAAAACCGTTTAAAAATAAGTTACCAGTGTTCTTTTTGTAATATATGATAGGGCATTTTTATATGACGCTGTAAGGGAGAAAAGAGCTGGACACTTGCTGAGTTTCTTGCCGGTTCTTCTCAGTACAAGATCTCCCGCCCAGAGTAGATAGACTTACGAACCGATGGCATAAAATGACGTTCATAAGAGCTATTTGTAGCCTAAACTGAATAAATGATTTTGAATTGAATTGAATTGAAATCATAGCGTTATAACTTATCACCGGTTCCAAAATCGCGCCCTGAAATTTTGGACGATAAAAAACACTTTGTACTTTTTTAAGGTTATAAATACAATTTTGACTTTCGAATTGTACTTTTTTAACTTTTTGCTTTTAGTCTTCGGGCTCCAAATCCGTCACTGGCCCATAGGCCAATTGACAGCCGGCCGGGCGGATGGTTCACAGTCACGTACTCGGTGTAACTTTACGCAAAGCTCTCGCCACGGTACTGCTTATTTGTTTGTCGGAATAACCAACGAGATTCTAACAGTAGGAGTTTCTTTTTGTTGGTTTCAAGATAGTGTCGTTCGCACTCACCACGCATCTTCATACAAACGTATTTATTGTTAACGATGAGGTGAGATAAAGCTAACTAATAAGCCTGTCTGTATGGGTTCATATTCTAACGGAGCTAGGGGGACCGCCTCGGTGGCCAAGTAGCAGAGCGCTCGGCCCGATACCCGAAGGTCCCGGGTTCAATTTCCAGCCCCCCGACCGCCTAACTGATCGCTTTGACTACGCGTATAGTTTATGACGTCATCTTGCCACCTCGCACCGCCTATGAAAACAATATCAAAAGCTAAAGGCTATAGCTATCGATATTGCTTTCATAGGCGGTACGAAACGACAAGATGACGTCATAAACCACACACGAAGTCAAAGCGATCGGTTAGGCGGTCGGGCCCCAGGTCGGGCAAAATGTATTTCGGATTTTTCAATGCATAGCCCGGGTTTTGTGATCACCAACCCGCATTTGACAAGCGTGCTGATTAAGCCATTACCCATCAATTGTAGCGATGACTTGATTTCAATGATGGAGGCCTTTGCCCAGCAGTGGGACAATTATAGGCTGTTTCCAATGGGGATTGGTCCACCGGTTTCTGCATTCAACCCTAACATCTGGTTTAATTAGGCTTGTTTGTTCTCAGCTAAGCGGAGCCCATTTCACCTGGCTCCGACTTTCCGGAATGTGACTGTAGCTATGACTGACAGCCTACAGCTCTTAGGTGTTGAGCTCTCGTCCAACCTCAACTTCGGGCATCGAGTCCAAAGCAAAGACTGCAGCAAAAAAACTGGGGGTTCTCTCTAAGGTCAGGCGGTACTTCACGCCAGAACAGCTGCTCCAACTTTATCAAGCACAAGTTCGTTCATGTATGGAGTACTGCTGCCACCTTTGGGATGGATCAGCCAAATACCATCTGGCTGCTTTGGACTCGATTGAAAAACGAGCTAAGAGACTCATTGGTGACCCTGCCCTGATAGACGCCAAGCTGCAAAATCTAGAACATCGGCGTAGGGTGGCTCGTCTGTCGGTCTTCTACAGGATTCATTTCGGGGAGTGCGCGAAGGAGTTGCACGACCTAATCCCACCATCCACTTTCCGCTATCGGAGCGCGAGGCGCAAGTTCCATCCCTATGTTGTAGATATGCCACCTTGTCGCACGAGCCGATTCGGTTCAACTTTCTTAGTGCGTACAGCTAGGGAATGGAACGCGCTGCCTGCGAATGTGTTCCCTGAAAGGTATAATCTGGACCTCTTCAAGGCTAGAGTGAATAGGCTATTTCTAGGCAGGCATGTTCCATCCTCGACCGCACCGTCACTTAACATCAGGTGAGGTGTAGTCAAATGCCTGCCTATAACCAATTAAAAAAAAAAAATGCTCTAAGGGTGAGATGGAGACTTCTGCGACCTATGAAATTGACGTTTTGTATGAAGGTTTTTTATAAAATAATAGTTTTCATACTAACGTTTTTTTTAAATTTTCTTAGCATCTATTTATGATAAGATAACACTATAAAAATTGTAGAGTAGTGTGTTTGTTTCACTAGCTAAATATAGCAGACATTAAAAAAAATCAAGACCCTTCAAAGCTACAATGAAACAAAAGGTCAATTACGCGAACAAAAAAAAAAGCCAATTTAAAAAAAAAATTGGTCGATAAAGACCTTACAGCATTAAACCAATGCTCTAAGATAAAGATACAAAATGGATAATCATTGTTATTACTGAAGCCTAAGTAACATAGTCCTAATTAAAGACTTAAGTAACATAGTCCTAATTAAGGTCTTGGTAATAACAATGATTATTAATTTTGTGTCTTTATCGCCCAATTCTTTTTTAATTGGCTCCTTTTTTTGTTCGCGGAATTGACCTTTTGTTTCATTGTAGCTTTGGAGGGTCTTGTTTTTTTTTCTTTTTGATGTCTGCTATATTTAGCTAGTGAAACAAGCACATTTACTACTCTACATTTTTTATAGTGTTAACATAAATAGATGCTAAGAAAATTAAATAAAACGTTAGTATGAAAAATATAATTTTATAAAAAAATTTCATACTAAACGTCAATTTCATAGGTAAGGACCTAATACATACAGCGCTTGAACGACGCAGACGTAGACCCTCTCACGGACACGGATCTAGGAACACCTCCGCAGGCTTATTTTTAGGGTTCCGTACCCAAAGGGTAAAATGGGAACCCTATTACTAAGACTCCGCTAACCGTCCGTCCGTCCGTCTGTTCGTCTGTCACCAGGCTGTATCTCAAGAACCGTGATAGTTAGACAGTTGAAATTTTCACAGATAATGTATTTCCGTTGCCGCTATAACAACAGAATAAAATAAATATTTAAGGGGGCTCCCATACAACAGACATGATTTTTTTGACGTTTTTATAGATAATGGTCCGACTCGCACTTGGTCGGTTTTATTTTTTATAGTTAGCGCGGCATATTACTCCATTCCACCTGATGTGAAGTGGAAATAGAGTCCAGACGCGAACACAACTGGTGCAGCGTGAAAACAACGCAGCATCAGTTACCTCACTCTGCCGGCCCACAAGATGCTTTTTCGCGTCGCGAAGAAAGGAAAACGTGTATTGGTAGACTATTCCATCTTTTGAAGATGCCATAAAGAAACGAGTCACCAAATTTATTACCGAGAAAGAGAAAAGCGACTAGCCGTTAATTGTACAATAAACTATTACATATACATTTTAGTCGCAAATGCACTAAGCGAGCGATCATTGAGCGATTTGTGGCCGCAATACTAATGTGTCAACCGCAACTAGTTGCGGTTGCGTTACTGCTCTAGAGCGCTAACGCAACCGCAACTAGTCTAGTCACGTTGCAATTGTACAATTAACAATTGGTTTCGTTTTTCGGCAAAAGCCTGGGGATCAGTCCGAGCGCAGCTGTCCCGAGATTCTGTGTCCGTGTGAGATTGTCTAGGTATGTGTGATTTGCTCGAGCACGTTTGTATGAGGAGCTCGATGGCGCAGTGGTTAACGCGCCCGGTTTGCGATTGCTGAGGTTAAGCATCTTTCACCACACTTCACACCAGCAGAGACACTTCGCCAACGGATCACGGACGACACCAAACGCGCGCGCGACATTATAATAAAATATACCAGTTATACAGTCCACTTCTCTCTCATTTAAAGTCCTATTGTTAGGACCCTAACATTAACTCTTAATTAAAAACCAAGCTATTAATCTATTTCAAAGTCAAAGTCAAACATTTTTATTCAAATAAACTTTAGATAAGTGCTTTTGAATGGTCCAAAAATTTTTTTACCTACTATTCATTCGACGTCTTTTTTTTAACTGTGGAGAAGTATTCCAGTTTAGACTCCAAAATTTTGCTCTTAATAATGTCACTATGCCATAGGTTCGTAAGTCTACTCTGGGCGGCAGATCTTGTACTGAGAAGAACTGGCAAAAAACTCAGCAAGTGTCCAGCTCTTTTCTCCCTTACAGCGTCGAAAATATTAGAAAATGCCCTATCATAGCGGGACACTTTCTACTACAAACAAACACAAAAATATAGAAGACCACCTCAACATGTAAAAAAACAAAATAAAAAATCTAAGTTATCAAATTTACATGCAGGTAAAAGTTTCAATTTCCACAATGTCATACAGTACCACTAACAGTACTCTAATAAAAATCAAAAATTGTTTAAAAAAAACAAAATCAAGCTATAGTGAATTGTACTAAAAAATAAGATAAGTAAATTTATACTTTTTATTTTCAAGTATTAAATATAAATAATATAAATAAATATATATAAATATAAATAAATATTTATAAAATTTGTAAAATTTATAAAATACAGTGAAAAATTTAAAACGCAGTGACAAAATTCAGCGCTTACGTCAGCCTTCCCGGTAGCATAGCGGTCAGTGCAGTCGCCCGGATTGCGGAAGACTCAGGTTCGATTCCTGGCTGGGTCGGGTGAGACTGAGGTGTAATTCATTTCTTAATTAATAAGTAACTTGCAATGCATACTCTCATTTCAATTTACTGTCGTTACAATTTACTTATTAATTATGAGATGACCAGTACCTCAGTCTCCCTGTGGACACGGACCCTGCAAAAGGTTCAAAACGTCAGGACTAAATAATCTAAATCAAAAATTGTTTTATTTAAGTAAAACTTAGTTAAGATTATCAGAAACACCATCCTCCAGAACTTCATTTAAGAAAGTCGGTCGACCATTGTTTCTCGTTCCAAGCCACATTTCACTTGAATTAAATTCAGGACTGTTGCACCGTCCCAGAATATATTATAACACCAGCTATAATATATTCTGGGACGGTGCCACAGCCCATGGTATACTCGCTAGCGACAGCGTATACCGAAAAATTTATTTTCGATAATCTTTCGATCGATGGACCCCGTTTTAGCGTGAGTTTATTCACTCATGATCATGTTAACGAAAATGGTAATTTGTAGTGTGTAGTACGAGTAAGGAGTGAGTTGCAATTTTGCCATTAAAAATCTTGTTTTTTGGTTCTTATTCTATAAGCTACCGGGGAAGGGGTACTTCTTTGCCATACCAGGGCACTGCAGACCACGCCTTGCAATGTCCGGACCAAACCCTGAATTTTCCGGGCCGGACCCTGTGCGACTTGGTCCAGAATCTCTACTGTCCGGGCTGGACTTACGAAAGCTTAATTTAATATGATGTTAAACTGCGATGAAGCAGCACATGGTTACACGCTTTACTGTCCAGGTCGAACCCTGTACTGTCCGGGCCAGACTCTCTGTACTGTCCAGGCTGGACCGAGCGACTTGTAGTCTCCACTGAACTAATCTAATAAAATGAACTACGATGAAGCAGGCACATAATATCACGGTCTTATAACAAGGCTGAACCCTGTACTTTCCGCGCTTGACCTTGTTCTGTCCAGGCTGGACCAAATGACTTGTGGTAGGGCACTCAGCTTTATGTAACAAGATGAACTGCGATGAATACGCAGCACATAATTTCACTTAATGAAATGTTAAATCATATAGCTGCTTGCTGTCTAGTTTAGATAAATCAAGATATAGTTTAAACTTACCACAGAAATACACACCAACAGATATTATATATCATATTATATATTAGGTATATATTAGTTGGTTATTACAATGTTATGTTTGAAATAGGAAAGAATCTATTATAAGTTAACTACTACTACTAGTTACTACTAGTTCTTAAATAAATGACGTAACTATGTATTTTATGAGAAAAAAGTTCTACAGCCTAACACATGTTTTAGTATCTTGAATTTAACCTAATAATTGGTAATCAAGAACCTTTATTATATTACTAATACCATTATTAATAGGTCCTTACCTATAAAATTGACGTTTTGTTATTAAAGACCCAATATGATGCTTACATTCTGCAGTGTCGTTATCTTGTGTGTCTGCGGCGTCGTTTTTCGATGTTGCGGTGTTATTTTCCACATGCACATGAACGCTGTCGTTAATTTAACCAAATATTGGTGTACGCTGATTACAGCTTCGGTATAATTTAATTTTGGTGTTTTAAACGGCGTAAACTTTCGCGCTTTTCATTTTGTTAAAATTTATGTTGCAGAGTTTCGTTTGGTACTTTTTTATGGAACAGTTGGGACTGTGAATTGAATAATCCTTTAGTGAAAACGTGATTTTCCACTGTAGATAGTACAGGAGGTGTGATGTAATGTAAAATCTTCAAAAACTTATTTTTATGTTTTAAAGTAAATAAAGGATAAAATATTATTTAATCTGTAATATAAAATAAATAAGCTCTTACTGTTACAGTTGCAACTACACTTAAGCTCAAGCTAAGAAATTGTATCATTGATTCACCATTTTCCCGTAAAATTAACCTGTAGGTAATTATCCTTACTATGTAATTACACTTGGACTTATATTGTGGAAGCGCATTGAAGTCTGAACCCTCAAACTATTATTTATTCTGTGCCTCAACTACTGATGGACTGGCTCTCATTTCCATCTGACGGAACGCAACAATGTTACTAAGATAGAAGTTTGACTTATTGGCGGGAAAGTGAAGTCGCAATAGTGTCTGCGGTTTTGTTTTATTTTCTAAAATTTGTGTCAAGTCAAATATTAATGTGAAATAATGATGGATTATTAACCGGTAAGTGTTCGTGAGCGTGCATGAGTGTTGGCAAATGAAATAAGTGCAACTTCACTTTTCAAATTCTCCCAAGAAGACCGCGTGAGGTTTTATTAAAGCCCCACATCTTTACTGAGATACTCAAGGGATTAGGTATATCGTTTCTCACTTTTAATTTCTATTATCATTCATCATCATTATAAGGGAAGGAAAACGTGTATAACTTGTAAAAAAATACTTTGACACTGGCTAATTGCACGAAGCCATCAACTAAAAGAAAAAAAAGATAGAAGTTACAACAATCCTCACGTACGGTTAAAGAGTTTGTAAACGCATTCCTAATCGCGTGTAGATCTGATAAAGATACACGGCATCCTCCCTCCAACATCTACACAGTTTATCTATACTAATATTATAAAGCTGAAGAGTTTGTTTGTTTGTTTGTTTGTTTGTTTGTTTGTTTGAACGCGCTAATCTCAGGAACTACTGGTTCGAATTGAATAATTCTTTTTGTGTTGGATAGTCCATTTATCGAGAAAGGCTTTAGGCTATATAACATCACGCTGCGACCAATAGGAGCGAAGCATCAGTGAAAAATGTTGCAAAAACGGGAAAAGAGCCTAAAAAATTAAAAATGCTGCCGAAAGTCACTATTCCACGCGGACGAAGTCGCGAGCACAGCTAGTATTGTATAAATAGTCGTGTAAGGTTTAGATAATAAGTCAGTCATAATGAAGTCACTGTAAATATACAACATCACACAAAGAGACGCAGTCGTTATTTACCATCGCCATGGAATCCTCCAACCACACATACCTCGACCACTGGAACAGATAGCTACGCGGACTAAAGACAAGCCCTTCTACCAACCAAATCGACTACTAACATGTACCCCCAAACATACATACATATGTAATGTATATAGCTTAGAACAATAACTAAAGCTATAGAAGGATGGCTAAAATAAAAATCGTGCAACTTGTTTAGTTCCGTTCTATCTTATGGCTAGAAAAGGAGGTTGGAGTGCGACAAATGGTTGACACGTAGTTTTTATTTTTTGTATTGTTATGTCAAACGGTCATCAGATAATCGGTGATCAAAAAAAATCATTGAGTCCTTTATAAAGTCACTCACTACATTCCCTCATATATGACGTCACAAATCTGGTGACACCTTCGAAATAACGAAAGAAAAGGGACAATCGATCTCTTTTCAATACATCACATAGGTTCATTAGTTAAAATAGTACGAACTGATGAATGAGTGTTGCTATTTTAGTCCGGTTTCTATAGCTTTAGTTATTATTCTGAGGTATATAGTAATTATCATATACTCGTAGTATAATGTTTTTAGTTTCCTCTAGCTCAGTTTGAATGGCAGCCCGCAATAAAAATATTCCATTTAGGCTAATGTACTGCCACGTTTAGTGGACTACCTCAAGTTCCCGTGGCCATTATACCTTGGGCCTAATTCCATCTTTTCATACTACCCAGGACAAAACCTTGAGAGGA
Organism: Eudonia lacustrata; assembly: GCA_947562085.1. Classification (NCBI taxonomy): domain Eukaryota; kingdom Metazoa; phylum Arthropoda; class Insecta; order Lepidoptera; family Crambidae; genus Eudonia; species Eudonia lacustrata. The sequence goes on along the minus strand of OX387326.1, from coordinate 18,704,027 downwards.
ACATGAAACCGAGAATTAGTCAACTTAAACTAGGACGGAGTGTTTTTTTCCTGTCTCATATTAACGTGTGACCCAACATGAACACATAAATACTTTTGAACGCGCCGCCTTATAGCTCAAGACATGTATTTTTTACTGCGCTACAGTTTAATACTAAATCACACACGTAGACATTAACTAATAAAAAATAAAAAAGGTTAGTTGGCATTAGTTGGTTTTATTTATACTTCACTCAAGTTTTCAAGTCTCTTCTAAAGCTTAATTATTTCTGGTCACGGAGACTGATGATAAAATAACTGATAGATGGAGGACTGATTAGCATATTAGAATAGATCTTATTTTTTTATTCGTAGTACGGCAAATGACTGCATTTTACCTGATGTTAAGTAATATGAAATCCAGATGCGATGACAACTGGTGCAGCGTGAAAACAACGCAGCATCAGTTACCCTCACTCTGCCGGCCCACAAGGTGCCTATTCACGCCTCGTTTGTAGGACCCCATATCATAGGAAGGAGAAAACATGTGTTGGCAAACTATTCCATGTTTTGGAGGTGCGACAAAGAAACGAGTCACCAAATTTCTTAGTGCGCGATGGAACTGTGGAATGAGCTGCCATCCGAGGTTTTCCCATTAAGCTACGACATGGGCTCTTTTAAAAGGGGTGTAAAGAGGTTTTTTTCAGGTCGGCAACACAAAAGCAACATCTCTGATGTTGCTGATGTCCATGGGCGGCGGTGACCGCTCATCATCAGGCGGCCTTCTGCTCGTTTGCAGACAGTTTAATATATATAAAAAAAAGAATATTTGATCATTTTTAATAATTACCACAAAACTGCATGCGGAGTTTCCCAGGAAGCACTACAAACTAGTAGAAGTCCGGGGAAAACAGAACATGTGCCTAACCTACTTATAATGGAAAACAAGGAATTCCGTAATGTCTCGAGCTGTATAATAATAAGCCGTATTGCTACACCAAGACCCTACCCTAGTGGAATATACTCGTGTTTATTTTAGATTGCCCTAATCTTTCATCTATGTCTTTGTACAATTTTCTTTAATGTTTACGCATTAGACATTACATGTTTACAGCTATTTTGATTTGTGTATGACACAAACAATTTAGAACACAATAACTAAATGAATAGGTTTTTTTTTTACCAGCTTTGTTACTTATTATTAGTATATTTATTGCTTAAGAAAAATAAATATTGACTAATACAGTTTTCTTATAAAATATCTATTTTACTTGCTATTATTACCTACATTAAATTTTATCATCTTACAAACTACAAGATTAACTTACTTCTATTTCAAGATAAGATAGATTAGAACAAATGTTCAGCTTCTCTGAAACCAGAAGTGCTTCAAGCTCTTCACCCTCAAAGATATTGCCAAGCTGACTCATCTTCTTCAGTGCTGAAAAATAATGTTATGATAGGGCAGAACAAAATCTGGTAATTGGTCAAAGTGCTCTGAGGAGGAGGAAAGGAGGGGAAAACTATACAAATTGCATTTGAATTAGGAAAATTCGAGGAAAAAATCAGACTAGCCTAAGAAGAATCAAGTCTCAAGTTCATTTGACTTTGAGTTACAGAAAAAGCGCCAATTTGTGACATTTTAAACATCACAGTCTTTCCCGGTTACTCGAAAATGTTTCGAGGGCTCCACTCCACAGATACAGCGGAACTCATTAAAAGTTCGCGCCGGACACGGCTTAAAGCACTTTGGATGTGTCGATCTGGTGACGATTAATTAAACGACTTGTTCTACCTGTTATCAAACAATTTGGAAACACTTCGCATTGAGAAGCTGTGATCAGTATCTTTGAAAAAATATATTTGTCTAAAGGTGAGTCCACATTAAATTTTATTAGGATAGAATAGAACACATTTATTAGTGGCACAACACAAATGACATAACTACATAAAATTTTAACGATAAGTAATTGGCTCAGCATGATCTCAGCAAGATCAATGATCTTGATCATGCATGTTTAAGCAGAAAACTTACAAAGGAGAATGGGCAAGTTGGTCAGCATCAACAAGCCATACATGAATGAACAGGACATCTCATAAACTTACTTAAATTTTGGTTAGGGTGTAGCATAGGTAACCGTTGTATGATATTTCCGAGACATACCCGATTTTTCGATCATGTTTTGTATAGAGCTAGGATTTGTAAAACTTTTAATTCTTTGCTGTAGGTCACGTGATAGGTTAGAAATTTAAGACAATAACGAATTTCGCGGTATTTTTTTTTATTAAACAACAGAAATCTAGCTCCATACAAAAAAATAAAAAAATAATAATTAAAAACCAAAAAAACTAAATATCTTTTCGTCAGCAATGTTTTTTGGCATTTCGTGAAAAAGATTGTGTTAATTTTTGGGGCCCCCTTTTCTACACCCGGACCTAAATTTTTTGTATGACCGCAAATGTGTAGTTTATGGGGTTCTTTGCGAAAATGAGAAAAATAATTGCAGAGTGTAGTTTCTCTTTCGTTATATTTTTAGAGCAGACTTTACATTTACTATTACATATCATATAGCTAGTTCTTACTGTGCTGAACATTTAAACTAAGGAATATATGTCTTATAGAATTATACAGAGACAAAGAAATCGGTGATATAAATGAATACAACATTGAAGTGGAACACGGAAGTTTTTTACTGAGGGGACGAATACAATCACGTCATACAAGAGCACAGCAGTATTACACTTACGTGCTAATAAACGTAATAAACAGAGGAATTGAAAGAAGAGACGCTTTCAAATACTATTTGCACGTGTTTGACTGGACGTCCGTCACACAATTGGGTCATGTGCACATGTCATATCAATCTTGTGGTACTTGTGCTGGGCTCGCCATCAGGAAGGTTTCACACCGCTAGCTGCCCATCTGAATAATGTTATTGTGGATACTAGCATCATGTGATACCGCCATTATAATATTATGTAATAATCACCGAATTTTTATTTTTTGTTTTCTCTTTTTCTAAATTCTGCCAGCCCCTAGTACTTTTACGCTAATCGTTATTAGTTTATTAACATTTAATATTTTTATTAGCATAGATGGCGTTAGTGCTGAGTAGGTAGACCAGAGTTCATATATTTTGCCAATAGCTCCAGTGGATCAATTAGTTATAGCTATCACCACCTTAAACACTGACTTGACTAAAATATGTGAATGGAGCAAAACATAATATGGACTTCTAGTTAATCCTGCCAAAACGCAGGTAATATGTATTTGCAGTCCTAAAATGACACCCAGAATTGACTGGTCACTGTTACCTAAAATACTTTTTGATGGCTCTGAGCTGTATTTGTGTGACCGTGTTAAAATTATAGTTTGTATATTTATAGTTGATAGAAAAAGGAAGCCCACAATTCAGGATTTCCTAGTGTGGGATTCCCTTTTTTAGATACTTATCATAATAATTTAAAAGGATAACTTATCTCTATGACAAGTGAGATATTCAAAGGAGTAAGTACATACAGGCATGGTGGTGAGCCGGTACCGGCGCGGCGTGGGCGTGGGCGTGGGCGGCGGGCGGCGTGCTTTTGCATAGCCAAGTTACAAGTGTATCTGTTTTTGTTATATAGTTTTAAATATGCTGTTGTAATACTAATATGTTGTATACTTGTTACTTGTTTAAATAAATTATTCTTATTCTTATTCTTATTCTTAATTAACTTGGTGTTCTCAAATACAGGAACTCAGTAGAAAAATGTTTGCCTCTGCGGGGCGAGGTCTTTGAAAAGACTGTGCACACTGAAATTGCAACTGCACAATCTGATTATGCTGATATTAGGTTATATCGATGTTACGGAAGAGCAACTCAATCAGCTTGAGCGACTTCAGAATTTTCGTATTATACGATTCATATATGGACTTCGCATATAATATGATCATGTCTCTGAATTCCGTACTAAACTCAAGTGGTAGCCAATTCGCCTTTGCCTGAATGCTCATATGCTCTCCCTGCTTTACAGTATTATTTTTAATCCGACTACTCCCTTCTATCTTAAGAATCGCTTTCAATTCTGTGCGACTCATACTTATGATCATTATGATCGTCGAATAACATGACGCTTGAGATCCCAATCCATTCCACAAAATTCTACGATAAATCTTTTACTGGCTGCTCGATGGAATGCTATGCCTATAACAATCAGGACGACTTACACCTCAGTCTCCTTGTGCATATGGACCCTGCAAAGGGTTCGAAACTACTAATTACCTAACGCCTCATAAGGACGCCGGCGCCGGATTGACATAAATTAGTATTTACAAATACATTGAAGTATAGATTTTATTATTTAAGTATAGGTATCGGACAAGGAAATATTTCACGTTGCATTCAACATTGCTCAAATGGAATTCTGGGATCGTAGAGCTTGATTTTTTTTCAGTTTTTTCTCTTTGCAGTTATTTTTTTATGTTAGTCTGGTTTTTACGAGTATATATAATTGTTTTAGCAGTCGGGTTTTTTGTTTTATTTTAAGATATTTTTTTGTCAAATGTTATATTTTTGGTGAACAATAAAGTTTATTTATCTTATCTTTATCTTACATACCTTTGCTATATAACATGTTTTGTCATAGGTAGTCTAGACTCACCTTTAGCCGTTTTAAAAGTAGGTAACGCCTAAGCATCTCCTGATTGATGCTTATATTTCTGTATTGGTTTTGTGTTACAATGGTATGTCTATTACGTACTTCTTATGTATTGTACGTCTAACGCAATCATACATATACATACAAAGAGACTTAATTAACCCTTAATCATACAATGGTAGAAAACATGCCATATCCGACATGTAGATTTGTTTTAGTAAAAAACAATATTATGTGAACGTATCCAATATACAGGGCGTCCCACGGCCATGCCACATGGAGGGAAAGTATCTTAATTATTGTAGATGAAACATTTTACTGAAAGAAGACTTTATTTTAATTTTAAAAACAATTTAAACTGCATTTATACATTTTTAAATAATTGCCTGGTTGAATCGGGAATCGAACCCGGTACACGAGAAAAAATCAACCCGTAGTTTTATCATACCTATCGGAAGGCTTCATCATAAGGATTATTTATAACATAGCATCAGAAATAAAAAGAAGACCATGAATTTAAACATTTAATGTAAAATTATGTTCAGAAAAATGAAAAGCTAACATTGTTGTAAGGACATAAACTAAGATTAATTTTAAAGTACCTATTACTAATGAGTACCCACTTGAAATAAAATAATAAAGAGATTAGTAGGTACCTGGTTGTATGCAACAGTTTTGTCCATCCTTAAGGCAATGAATGCCAGCTTTTCATTTATTACATACATAATAATATTACATTAAATGTTAAAATTCATGGTCTTCCTTTTATTTCTGATGCTATGTTATTTAGCGAAAAATAATCCTTATGATGAAGCCTTCCGATCTGTATGATAAAACTGCAGGATGATTTTTTTCTCGTGTAGCGAGTTCGATTCCCGGTTCAACCACGCAATTATTTAAAAATGCATGAATGCAGTTTAAATTTTTTTTAAAATTAAAATAAAGTCTTCTTTCAGTAAAATGTTCCATCTACAATAATTAAGGTACTTTCCCTCCATGTGGCATGGCCGTGGGACGCCCTGTATAGGTATTTTTTAAACCTATATGAACAAGTGGTAAACTTTTTAATATTGTCAGTACGGGTAAAATATTTTTTTTTTAACCAGAATTAACCGAATATCCCGCTATATCGGCCCGATTAGCTCGTATCCGATTAAGGGTTAATAATACTGTTACAAAAATCTATAGGTATTTAGAAAGAAATAAAGCGAATCTGCTGTCAGTACTCTATCCAGTCCAGTCCATTCTATGCACACAGGGTGCTGTTCCTGCAAGATGGTTAAGTGTACCAATCAGGGTGCCTGTGCGAGTTTATTTCACCACGTTAAGACGACACCTCTATTTGTGAACATTCAAAAAGGCTGATCCTTACTGACGCTGGCATAAGGTCGATAATACGTAGCGCCTGCGACAATATAGACCGCAAATTAACAGTTAACCTAAAAAGTATTTTAAAAAACAATATTGGTTTTAGTTATCAAAATATGCAGCAACTAAATTACGAATATTGATGCTATCAATATAAGTACTTGAGTGGTTCCCAAGCATATAAATCAAGTAATTTTGTTGTAATTTCAACAATAGTGATTATTTGTGGTGTTTTCGAAAATAATTATGATCGAGTGAAAATTATACAATCGTGTATTTGAGCAAGCAAATTCAAGATAAAGACATGAATTTACCTATATCAACATTTCAGATTCCTAGGTCATATTTAAGTATAGTCTTAAGGGTGCGCCGTCCATAAGTGACAAGTGTCATATGTTTTATTTGAAATGTCGTCGTCCATATTTATTTGATGCCGCGCGGCCATACTAATTTTGTATGGGGAATTTAAGGTGCTTAATAAAAAATAATTATTTAAATAACCACTTGATGAATCGAAAATGTAGTCTAGCAATTTGTAGTTTATCCATTGATGATTGTTTAGACAAAATCAGAGGTACAATAATTTAGATAAACTATAAGAAATCTACTAAACGCCGCCACTCGTTTTCATGATTTTTGCCCAACTTTAAATGATATTGTAGAAAAAACTATAGCGTGTTATGAATTTATGGTTCTGACAAATTGTAAACACGTTCCCTATGATACTAAATATACATTTTGTTCATTTAATACGATAGTATTTTAAATTATATCTACTTAACCGTAACTGCATTTTTGGCATTTTTTTGTCGGCGCACCCTTAAGGCCTAACAAATTAACAAAGAATAAGGTCTGAATACTTAGAATAATTACGGTATAGAACGATAGTCTTCATACAAGCGCTCTGTCAAAAGTGAAGCACTAAACCGATTCACACTTTCGTGACGATTACTTGCTTGCGCTCGGCGACACTCACGCACACGTATTTTAACTCCGTAGTGTACATTGAAAACTCGGCGTTTGGAGCCATATGAGGCTCCAAAAAAGGTGCTTCAAAATGGGCGCGCGGACTTACTTTCTATACGTAATTATTCTAAGTCTGAATAGTTATTCCGTGTTTTGTCTCTTTTACTCTAATTTGAAATGACGTTTACATGACAGGAACAAAACACGGTATAACTATTCGGATCTTATTCTTTGTTTATTTGTAAGCCGGTTATACTATTCGACGTAAGTTGGTGCATTTTTTCAGCGTGCCGCCTTAAAGAATAGGCACCCAGAATTTTAGATAGAGAAAGAGATACATACTACCGGTCGCAAATAAAAAAAAAAATCGTTTTTACTCTTAAAAGTTTTTCACTCGTTGCCCGCGCTTCAGGTTCTGACATGTTTTTTTACAATGATAAAAGAATATTAGCATATTTGACATTGGTTTATATGACACACATCTAATGGGGTTGTACCAAAGATCCCGATGGTTCAAAGTGCTAAGTACTGGGTGAGAAAATACTCAGCAGGCCCCATTAAGATAAGATAAGATAATAAATCAATTACTTACCATCTTGGTCGTCATCAGCTCATTTTATGTCCACCACTGCTGGGACACGTTCTCTATGGGTGGATAGGGAGAACGGTTAACCATAAACCACCACGCGGGCCCAGTGCGGATTGGTGGTTGTTAACGACTGTTAATGCAGCCGGGACCAACGTTACGTGCCTTCCGAAGCACAGAGTAATTCGAGATGATAAGATTTTGGTCACCCATCCAATGACCAGCCTTTGCGAAAGTTGCTTAACCTCTCGCAGACTGGTGCGTTAACCACTGCGCCATCAAGCTCCTCATCTAGCTAGGTCATCATCTAGGTACTATGTATTTTATATAGAATCTCATTCAAATGATTACCTAAAAAGGGGTTCGGCTGTTTACTGCTGTACACCGTAGATGGCGCTCTGCACCTAAATCGCATTGGTCGCGATATAGGTATCATTAAAATCAGTTACTCATTGTCAGTACTTAATTCAAGTTGGAGTTTTTAACACAGATTTATCTAATTTAATCGGTGTTTCATTGAAAAGGACCTCGTTGGTAGTAGCTCGGTGATGTCATTCAAATCAGTTACCTACCTACTCATTGTCAGTAATTCAAGTTGGAGTTTTTAACACAGATTTATCTAATTTAATCGGTGTTTTATTGAAAAGGACTTCGTCGGTAGTAGCTCGGTGATCAAAAGGTTTACCCGTTTATTCCTCGGCGAAACTTACAAAGAGAAGAGGGAAAAACAAAACGCCATATTATACCCAATATTTGGTGTAATCCCGGCAATATTAAATAATAATGTTGTCTGATGAATAAATGCAATATGGCGGTGTGGTTCACGCGCATTGTTATTCGGGCGGGCGGGCCGGCATTAGAGAATTTTCTCGAAACAAAAGCAATAAATTGGTGTTGCGGCACACCTAGCCGCTTCCAAACGTTAAACCAAGTTTCTTTACACATTTTTGTGTCTGTCTCGGTCCAAAAAGGGAATTCGGACGGAATAAAATGGGCGATTGAGACAGCAAAGTTTAAAAAAAATGTTTTGCTCTTTCGAGATAACTTTTCAAACGACTTCTTGGCGGGAAAGTGAAGCGTCATGTCTGCGGTTTTGTCTTATTTTCCAAAATTTGTGTTATGTCGAATATTAATGTGAAATAATGGTGGATTATTAACCGTTAAATGTTCGTGAGTGTGCATAAGTGTTGGCAAATGAAACAAAACAGTGCAACGTCACTTTTCAAATTCTCTCAAGAAGCTCGCGTGGGACTTAGTAAAGCCCCACATCTTTACTGAGATACTCGAAGGGTTGGGGGGTATATAATTTCTCACTTCCCATTTCTAATATCATTCATCATTATTTATGGAAATATTGTTTATTTATGTATTACTTGTACGAAAAATTACTTTGACACTGGCTAAATGTGCTGATCGCGCGAAGCCATCAACTAAAAGAAAAAAAAAACTTTTTAAACGTACCGAACTCAAATTTTGTATCAAATCTATTTTCTAAATACCTAGGCTAATTGAAAGTGGTAATTCCAACTTTTGTACGACTTTTTACAACTTTAAAACTTTAAACGTCCCACAGCTGGGCTTAAGCGTTTCCACTTAAACAGTGCTACTGTTGGGGCCACCAGGTTATAACAGACAGTAGCACATGGGTTGCCGAGCCATAACAGCTACTTCAACAGCAAGCACTACGCCATTTGGGTTGTAATTGTAAGTCTTCATGTGTCGGGAAAACTTGTACTGACAAGAACCGGCAAGAACTCAGCAAGGATCGCCTCTATACCAAACTAACCGCTTCTTTTTATTTATTTCTATAGGTACACAAACAGATTACAATCAATGCATGAGTACAGAAACATATTTGGTTAACCGTACTAGTTAGACGGTAATCCAAAAGGAGTGTGTACACAGCATGACATTTTTCGTATACTTTGAAACGCAACAATGCTGGTCCTAAATAAAGTAATACTTAAAACTAATAATACTAATACAAAAAATGATTAAATAATGTAAAGACTAATAATAATTATGTACAATAGTAAACGGAGTAAGGTGAGTGTCTATCTAACTGCCTGACTCCGCTCCATTGGACAGACGGAGGAGGAGGTTGAGAAACACTTGGCCTTCATTACATCAGTGACCATTTTTTTAAATTGAGGAAACCTACTAAAAACGTCCACATCCTTATCAAAGCGTAACAAATCATTTCGTTGCATATGATGTGTAACATTTGACATCTCATCATTTGAAATCAATATTACAATAAAAAATAGAATATAGAATTAACAATGACAATGACGTACTTACCTATATTTTTTTTTTCTCTTACTTTTTTTAAAATATTGTTTAAAAGTCTATTACACACGAAAGGGTTGAAATCAATATTACAATAGAAAATAGAATATAGATTTACAAATCATAAAGAGAATGCAGTAAATACGCATTATAAGACATGTTACACTGTTACGATCACATTTCTACGAAATCACTCCCACTGATATTGCGAACTACAACGGACATTGGGCTTAAAGTGTTGATCACTGGTGGCTTCCCCGACTAACACATAACAGTTACAGGATCACACTGTTACGACCCTACTTCCGTCCCTTTTCTACGAAATCACTCCCACAAATTGTGTATATAGAAGGCGAGTGGAAATATGTTACACATCAAAAAAAAGATGGTACAAAATTAATGTGAAAAGCTATACGAGCTCAGTAATTATGAACAATAAGGTATCCCACAGTGCTGCAGTAACTTGACCGTAACCCAATAAACAGCGGAGCTAACTCGTGATTTCGGGATTCGTGTGTGGATGGTTCCCTGTGTTTGTTGACCTCCAACTACAACCTTTCTCCGCAGAGAAAAGGGTCAGCTTACGTTGGGTGCAGGTTGCACAAGTCGAGATTGATTGAGAATTTAGGGTTGTCACCTGCACAATAAAATATTCGGCGTTTTTGGTCTAGTAGTTTAGTTGGCAACATATTGGAAGCCAAACATAACACGGAGGCGCCGCGGTAGACCAAGAAGGAGATGGATGGCGGGACGAACTGGATATATTTAACCAAGATTGGAATCAGTTAGCTCTGGACCGCAATGGGTGGAAGAAACGGAGAGAGGCCTTTGCCCAGAGGTGGGACAGTGAGGGCTAATAATAGTAATAAAAATTTAGTCTAGCTAGTGGGTCCATAGGTCTCGTAGTCGAAGTATTGTAAAGGTAATGCCATAAACATGTCATTTGAACTGTGGCAGTATAGCTACAGCACAGTACACATGCAAAGACTTGTAGGTCTCTGAGCTTAGCTCGATGGCGCAGTGGTGAATGCCCCCGGTCTGCGATTGCTAAGGATAACTTTCTTAAAGGCCTGTCATCGGATGGGTGACCAATAATTTGTCATCTCGAGCTCCTCCGTGATTCGGAAGGCACGTAAAGCTGGAAAGATGTTACACATCAAAAACGTGGCAGCCCTGGTGTTCCGTATGGATACGAGCCGTGGTCCAGACAGCAGGTTAACGAGTCGCTCGGCTCGGTGCAGCGGGCGACTCGCATCCCGCTTTCTGCTTAATACTAACTTTATATTCAAACTATTTCGTTCTCGCGCGCACGCCGATATTGAATCCGGGTTTTTTTTTTTTTTTTTGGAGAGAGACTGCTGGTTGCCGAGGGGCATTTCCAGCTTCACCGGGCTTGTTTTAGGGGCGGCGAGGTACGTAAAGGGTACCTCAAGCCGTGTTGAAACGAAACACCTTCAGAGGATTTCTAGAGGGGTACGGCATCGCACACTTAAAAGTGCGCGTCCCCGTGCCCTCCCAGAGTCTCCGAAGGGTTCGGATCGGGTCGGGGAGCGGAACCACCCGAGGGCGCCTCTAAAGGCACGGACCTCGGCTCGGGTAGACCGGGCCGTGGAGGAGAGGAGCGCCCAGGCACATGACTGTGCCTGGCGTAGAGCGCGTGTGAACCGGTTCTTCGTACCCTTGTTCTACGAGTACGGTGTCTTGGGCCTAAAATAGTGTGCATGTTTAGTGTATTCTGTAAATGTGTGCTGTCATTTGGAGGATCGGGCGGGGGGGAGTTCGCAACTGTGATTGGGTCGTCGGGGTCGTTTAGGACGTGCTTAGGACGCCTAGACGCGTACCGTCTTGTTGCGGGAAGGCCTTCAACTTTATAGTTGGCGGCCGCCACAACAAGCGGGTTGAATCCGGGTGCATTTCGCGTGACAGCAGTAGGTACATCCAGCCGCGTATTGACGCATCTATATCTAATGGCTGCGTCAAGTGCGGATATTTTAAGAATATAAGTTTGCTAATACTAGTCGACAAACGAGCCTATGTACAGTCAACAGCAAAAATAACAGATGATTGGTCAAGTTTAAAAATATGAAATCAGTATGAAAATCGATACTTTTTAAACGCATATCGAAAAACCTTCGTGTGTCTACTAGTGCCTGCAGACTTTGACTGTAGTTATATAGAAAATACCGACTTACACTATCGAAACATAATTTTGAAATCTAGTAAACATCATCTACTTTTGCTGTTGACTGTACACTTGTGACATTAATGGTAACACGCGAGTGTTGCATGAAGCCTAGCTCTCCTCCTGCTTTTATTTACTGTCATTTAAATGGATCTACACACTAGACTATCTACATATCTCTAGGTACTCTAGCTTTCAAACCGGAACACAGTAATTAAATCCATAACCTCTAGATATCCGACCGAGCTCATTGCCACTTGGCCACGGACGGGTACACAAAATAAGTAGGTAATATTTCATCATCATCAGCTCATTTTATGTCCCCACTGCTAGGGCACGAGCCTTCCCTATGGATGGATAGGGAGAACGGGCCATAAAACACCACGCGGGCCCAGTGCGGGTTGGTGGTTGTAAACGAATGGTAATGCAGCCGTGACCAACGGCTTTACGTGCCTTCCGAAGCACGGAGGAGCTTGAGATGATACATTTTTGGTCACCCATCCGATGACCGGCCTTTGCGAAAGTTGCTTAACCTCAGCACTTCCAGACCGGACGCGTTAACCACTGCGTTACGAGCTCCTCTAGTCATATATACCTAAATATTAAACGCAACTAGATTCAAAAGAAGTGTTCCAAGTCAATTTGTCAAAGCTACATAACCGAATAATTGGTTTACATGCAAAATAAACCGGTATAAACCGAAAAGCTTCCTGAAACTTTTCACTCCTGTTACAAATGTTGACGAAGAGCAAGTTAAAACACAAAGTGTGTGCCGGTAAAATATTCCACGTGTCATCACCTATCTTATTTTCAATGCGGCGGCGCCGGCGGCGGCGGTGTCGTTAAAATAGGGGAGTGTTCAGTTATGTGGGTCGCGTGTAAGGGCTGCCAAACTAACAGATTAAAAAACAACTATTTACAAAGTCGAAACTTTTGCAAACAAATCAGGAAACTGCGGAAGGTATACTTCGAGCAACGCACATAATTATACAGGGTGGAAAGATCGAATGCCACATGCATGGCAACTACCTTAAATATTGGAAATAACACATTCAATGTAAAGGAAACTTTCCTTTATTTTTAAAAACAATGAATTCTGCTTTTATCATCATCATCATCATGATGATGATAAAAGCAGAATTCATTGTTTTTAAAAAAAAAAAAAAAATAAAGGAAAAAATAATAATAATATATAATTTTTAAAAACAATGAATTCTGCTTTTATAGATTTTTGAAATTATCGCTTGTCTTTAGCAGGACTAAGCCAGTCAAATGCGACAAAAAATAACATGGCGTATTTTATGATGCAGATCGAAAGGGTTACTGATAAGGTTAATTTTTCTCTAAATAACAAACACAATCGCTATAACGGAAAGCCATGAAAACTAACAATTACCTTTTATCATTTTGTTTTCGGCCGTCACATGAAATGGTGCATTTCACGTGACGGCTGAAAACAACTACGTTAATATTGGAAATAACAAATTGTACGCAATGGGGACTTACTTTTATTTTAGAGAATAATAAATGCTGCAATTATAAATAAATAAACAATAATAAGCTTTCCTACACTCAAACCAATTATCTAGCCCAAGAGTATCTTCGTTATAAAACTCGTAAAATGGTTAATAGACAACGGATAAACGTACATAAAATACTTAAATACATACTTATTATTTACAAGGAAAACACCCAGACCCGAGACAATTTAGAAAAACAATAATTTCTAAATTGATCCGACCAGGGATCGAACCCGGGACCTCAGAGATGGCGACACCATGAAAACCGGTGTACAAACCACTCGACCAAGGAGGTCGTCGAATTATGGATTTTCGAAAAATCGTCTGTCCTTACCGAGAACTGAACCGATCAAATGTGGTAAAAATAACATGCCGTATTTTATGATGCAGATCGGAAGGGTCTTTCATATCGATCGTTTACAACACATAAGTACCATGAATTAAATAAAGGCATTTCCTATTTCCCATAATTAAAGTACTAAGTTGCGGTGCATTTCACGTGACGGGTGAAAACCAAATTAAAAGGTAGTTATTAGTTTTCATGGCTTTCCGTTATTTTGATTGTGTTTGTTATTTATGGAAAAATGAACCTTATCAATAATCCTTTCGATCTGCTTCATAAAATACGGCATGTTATTTTTTGGCGCATTTGACTGGTTCGAGTCCCGCCTAAGACAAGCGATTTTTCAAAAATCCATAAATGCAGAATTTATTGTTTTCAAAAAAAACAATAAATTAAAAAAAAAATTTTTTTTTATATATTTTTTTAATTTTTTTTTGTTTTTTTTTGTTTTTAAGTCTCCTTTACACAGAATGTGCTATTTCCAATATTTAAGGTAGTTGCCATTCATGTGGCATTCGATCTTTACACCTAGCACGACAGACACAGTAGACACAGTTGCGGTCGAACTGTTGCGAGCTGTTGCGAGATGCCGTGTCCGTGAGAGGTGTCAGTGTGTGCGTTGCTCGAATACGTTTGTATGAAGCTTACCTTCTGCAGTCTCTGTGGTCTGGTGGTTAAGACCACCGGTTTTAACCCAGAGGTCCCGGGTTCGTTTCCCAGCGTGGGTACATTTTCGTGTACTCAGTTTGGTTGGAGGTAGGGCGTGTTTGTCCGCCTGGCTAGCCATCATAATCAGCCCACATTAGTCCACTGCTGGACATGGGCCTCTTCCAATGCATGCCACTGAGCCCGAACTTCGGCTACTCTCATCCAACCACTGCCAGCCACTTTGCATATATCGTCGCTCCACCACGCCGGAGGGCGTCCTACACTACGTCTGCCGAGTCGCGGTCTCCACTCTACAGCACGTCTACCCCAACGGTTATCGGTCCTGCGGCTTATATGACCAGCCCATTGCCACTTCAGCTTGCTAATTCTAAGAGCTATGTCAGTAATTTTGGTTCTCTGGCGAATTACTTCGTTCGTTCGTTCGGATTCGATCCCTTAGAGTAACACCTAGCATAGCTCTCTCCATAGATCTCTGAGTGACTTTAAATTTATGGACTAGTCGTACCGTGAGTGTCCACGTCTCGGCTCCGTATGTCATAACAGGTAGGACGCACTGGTTGTAGACTTTCGTCTTAAGGCTCAGTGGTATTTGCGACGAGAAGACCCGATGGAGTTTGTGAAATGCTGCCCAGCCCAGCCGATGTAAGAGGGCACAAAAACTATCTTAGTGCCCTAAGTCAACCTCACCTGCTCGTGGTGCATCCCGCTGATCAACGGACGAAGAAATGATGACCGGCAGATGGCGGTATATCCATCCTAAATCAGGCGTAGCAAAAATAACAAAGGCCGGTGACGGGCAGCAGCGTTACCATTTCGAGGAGCTACGTTCTGCGGTCGCCAACCCGCATGCCCAGCGTGGCGACTATGGGCAATACCCCCCTTATGCCTGGCTAGCACTACTATTTTATCTAAATATGTCGCCATAACATCAATGTTCTTAGGAGTGTTGTGTTCCGGCAGCTAAAGATAAGATAGCCATGCCTCAGTAGTTGAGGATCCGGGTGAAGTGCGTTTCCACCTTCGGTCTTATCATAACTTAACATCAGGTTAGACGAAGCCCAAGTGCTTACTCCCAAGATAGAAAATAAAAAGTTCGTATAGGTATGGGGTAGGTGGTAGAAGGCAGGGCCGGTTACCCATCAGTGCCTTGAAAGGGCGCTTCAGCACAAAATTGTTTAACAAAATACAACTAAATACTACAGTACAGTCTTTCCGGACCATTACGACTTAGGGATCTTCAAGAAACGAGCCTATTCCTTCCTTAAAGGTCGGCAACACATCTGCGATTCCTCTGGTTTTGTGGATGTCCATGGGCGGCGGTGATTGCTTCCCATCAGGTGACCCGCCTGCTCGTTTGCCTCCTTCTAATATAAAAATAAAATAAATAACTATGAAAATCCAGCTTGTGTCAGGCATGTGGAGAGAAAACGAAGTCAATTTAGCACATCTGTGTTTGTAACTGTCTGGTTAGGACACGGATGGGACTCCTGGGATCGGCCTATACGAATCCAGAAGATTTCTCGTTTTTGTTATCGAACGGCAAACAAAACTCGACTAGGCGCACCCAGTTTTACACTTAAGAGCGTTTACGCCGCACACTAGCGCCGCCAATGAAAAAAAAAACATATCTAGTAATTAGAGATAGAAAATCAAATTATGCTCAACAAACTATCTGAATGAAGTAATTTAGCATTTTTACGACCCCTAATGAACACCTGACATGTTATGGTTTCGTTAAATATGGCGTTATAGTTAAAAGCGGCCCTAACGTCTTATTTAACTAAACCATAACATGTGAGGTGTTCATTAGGTGACGTAAAAATGCTAAATTACTTCATTCAAATAGTTTGTTGAGCATAATTTGATTTTCTATCTCTAATTACTAGATATGTTTTTTTTTCATTAGTGGCGCTAGTGTGCGGCGTAAACGCTCTTAATACTTTTTGTACTCTAAAAAATGTTAATAATGTGTTTCAATATTTGGCAACCCTGCCTGTATGGTAATGTAATAGAACATCATGGGAAAGCTGTGAGATAACTATTTTGATGAGAATAATGTTGACCTGGACACATCTGCGTTGGTAGGAGTGGTTTATATAGTATACTAGTGACACGCCCCGGCTTTGCACGGGTGCAATGTTGTAACACGCAACCGCTATGTCCCTGCATTTTAAATTTGTAATATCTTCGAAAATATTCATTTATATTACATGCTGCAAAGGGCCATATTGATCTTTATTAAATGTACAATGTATGTAAGGTACTTAATTGGATAAGGATTAATGCTGTATTGCTTAAAATCGCTTCGTAAATAAGCCATTATTTCTCGTAAAAATTAAAGGATAAAAAAAGATTATTGTGGGTTATCCCTAAGAGATAGACATATACCATCGCAGACTTTTTTGTAGACCTTTTTAAGGTGTACAATACTGTAGTACGTTATTTTGATCTATCTCGTAGAGTTCAGCCAGCGTTTGCAATGTAAGCGCAAAAAAATGTGATACCTCTAAAATTATCAGTGTTTCTCTACTATATTAAGCATGTATTTATACATATAAACCTTCCTCTTGGATCACTCTATCTATTAAAAAAAACCGCATCAAAATCCGTTCCGTAGTTTAGAAGTTCTAAGCATACATACATACATAGGGACAGCGGGAAGCGACTTTGTTTTATACTATGTAGTCATACTAGCGGCCGCTCGCGGTTTCACCCGCGTGGTTCCCATTCCCGTGGGAATATCTGGATAAAAAGTATCCTATGTGTTATTCCAGGTTATAAACTATCTGTATGTCGAATTTAATTCAATTTTTTTTGTGTTTGACGTCGCCCTACTCAAGGTCTAGCTGAAAATCAGCGTTGTGGCGTCTAGCTGCAACATTTGCTGAGTCAAGCCTTTTCGGCCAACACTGTTATTTTTTAAGTACCTTTTAATTTGTTTTCTTTATATTCATATCTATTTTTTTTGTTTTTGTTTTTTCATGACTGTAATTTGTGTATGATGTAGTGTAGCCGAATAAATGATTTACTTACTTACTTACTTACAAATCCATTAATCCGTTGCAGCGTGAAGAAGCAACAAATATACGAACATACATACACACAAACTTTCGCATTTATAATATTAGTAGGTTATTAGTCCACTACTTATTTTACTTATAACAAAACTTGCCGAGTTTCTTGCGGCTTCTTCTCGTTGTAAGGTTCATGAATCATGGCTTTGAATTGTAGTTGAAAAAATATTTGAAAAAATTAAAAAAATATTTTTTATTCTTTATTTTTAAGTGCTAATTGCTGCACTTAAGCTGAATTAAATAAATAATATATTGGGATAAAATTATGGGTCGGGTAGGCATTAAATTTTTTCACTATCTATACCTATATAAGGTGACTGAAAAAAATGTCAAAAACGACAAGGGTTGGTCAAGTCAAGCTTTTTAAAAATAAAAGTGGCCAAAAAAAAAAAGTTTTTTTTTTCAATTTTAATTTAATAAATAGGTACATAACGCATCTAGTACATTTAAATTAAGTTATTCGTTAGGTATCAAATTTAGTTTAAAGTGAACTAAAAAAATAATAGAAAACTAATAAAAAATAACGATTATTTACTGACTGAGAGACTGGGGCGGCCGTCGACCCGTCGCGTCATAGCGCCAGCCAGCTGAGAGAGATAAATGCCTACGCCTACGTTACATACAGTCTGGCTGGAATGAGTGAGACCCCATTTATTTTCCCTTTACAACTGAATTGAAACTCTAACGACTATCGATAACATCTACTTACCTATGTTATGATATGTGTGTTATGAGCGCAATTCCAATTCTTTTCTACGTATTACAAAATAAGTCTAACACACATGAATAGAAGTTACAACTATCTTTCCTTAACAAATTAAATATCAAATGTAGGTAACATCTAAAGTACGACCAACGACCGAACTGCCATGTAGGTATTGCAAAATAAGTCAATCACACAATTCACACATCAAAAGAAGTTACTACCTACTATCTTTCCTTACAAATGAATGATGAAATGTAGATAGGTACCTAAAGTACGACTAACGACCGAACTTCTATGTAGGTAAGTAAGTAGTAAGTAAACAGCCTACAATTGTCCTACTGCTGGGCAAAGGCCTCCGTCATTGATATCAAGTCATCGCTACATTTGATGGGTTATGGCTTTATCACCACGCTTGCCAAGTGCGGGTTGGTGATCACAAACCCGGGCTATGCATCGAAAAATCCGAATTACATTTTGCCCGACCTGGGAATTGAACCCGGGACCTTCGGGTGTAGGGCCGAGCGCTCTGCCACTCGGCCACCGAGGCTATGTAGGTATTGCAAAATAAGTCAATCACATAAATTAAACATTAAAAGAAGTTTCATTCATTACAAATCAAAGATCAAATGTAGGTATCTAAAGGGCAACGGCCGGTCGATGACAAAGTACCTATTACCTATGCGTTATTATTATTCTAAGTACCTATGTTATGTTGTTGTTAAAAGCATTATTTTATTATTCAGTCTTACCTAATAAGCCTAAAGTAATAAGTAATAACATAACACTAAATTAAATAAACAAATGAATGTCTCGCATTAAAGGCAAAGTTAAACATCTGCTTAACGAATAGGTGTAGGTAGGTACTTACATGGTGATAAAGAGCATTCCAGTTTATGTCATCCGCGTACAGCAAAGGCTATGATAAGCTTTCCATCACACTTAACAGGTTTTGGACTGTCAAACTAATGTAATAATAACAAAATAAAAGTCAACCTTTGGTATAATTACGTAACTAAATTAAAATTAATTAAGGGAGCTAGAATAACTTATTTATTATTATCGACGCATCGTTTTTATTATTACCGACACTAATTCAGCTTGTTTACAAGTTCATCACCTATTTTACCTACAAGTCTTATAATACATTTTACACCCACTGTTGCAAATAAACAGGCATTTATTTTTGTTGAAAATAAAACTTTGATTTGTATTATGGACGAATCGATTATCGAGATTCAATTTTGTTTGGTGGCATAATGGCCCCATCACTAGTTGTTCTTTTTTTATACTCTAGTCTCTGGAAAGACAATATGGCTGGTTGATAGGTTATCGTGTGTTGATAATTAAATAGATTTTATGTAGTAATAAGGGCATTTGGAGCCGTATTATTTTAATTAATTGTATTGTGCAACCTGTGTTTGTGAGTGTGTGCGTCGTAAGCGAATCGCATCGGGAGTACAATTCGCCATCCGTGTTCTGGATGTCGGCGCCTTTGCTGCTGGAGAGACAGGTATTTCCTCGGGGGGAAGTGCACTTTGGGGTAGTTTGGGTGTGTTTAGGGAACCCTAGAAGACCCGGAGCTGGATTCGGGCCCCATCGGACCATATGGATCCCGTTCAGGACGGCGGGAGCGGCATGGAACTGTGAGTGGATTTTTTTTCTATTTTTAATGTGTAATTTTAAGCAATAGCATAGTGTGTGTTGTGGGTTTCCGCAACATTTTGGTAGCAGAGCGTGGTTAATACCGGACCTCTAGGTTAATCGGTGTAATTTTGTGTATTTTTTTTAGTTCGTAATAGGTTAAGCTCATTTCGTGTAAAATCGCACTTCCGGGACAGGTGCGGTTGAATTGTAAGGTTGGTAGTACCGTTGTTTTTGTTCGTTCATTCATTTGGGCTGGGACATTTCTCGGAACGTTAATTGTTATTTAATTTCGTTCAATTGAAAGCATCGAGTCGATTCGGGATAATCGAGTCCGTGTTTTCGTTGACTCGTTTTAATTTTGTGTTTAGGTTTATTTAGTTTAAATTATTTATAATGACAGCGTCACGGCAGGAGTTGGCTCAGCAGCTCCGGTGGTTCACCGGGCTGCTTGCATTAGTAGATCGGCCTAACCGGGAGGACGCCTTGGAGACGCGTTCGAGGGAAATGCAGGCTCGTTTCTTGTTGGCCGAGCGGTCGGTAACCGCTCTATTGTCAACCGACCCGGTCGGGGAGAAGGAGCTGGCCCTCCACGCCCAATATGTCAAGGATCTGGAGCACATCCAAGACATTTACGACGAGGTCCTTCAGCGGGTGAAGGACATCGAGCGACTGCGGGAGGGGAGGCCTGTTGCGCGCCCCGCTTCGCTCCACACCTCTGGACCCAGCGCCATGGGAAGATTGGGTGCCCTGGAGGTCCCGCATTTCACCGGATGTATGCGGGACTGGGCTGGATTCCGGAACATGTTTTTGGCCTTGGTGGATACTCGGAAGGATTTCACCAAGGCCGAAAAGCTGGCATATCTCCGTTCCTTCCTAGACGGAGAACCCAGACAGCTCGTACAGCATCTGGAGCTGCAGGATGCGAGCTACGACACCGCCATGCAGCTGCTGGAGAAGCGGTACGAAAAACGCGTCTTCAGGCGGACGCGCACGTGACCCATCTGCTGGGATTGCCGAGGGTCAACCATAGGGCTCAGCTGAGGGCGCAGCTGATCACCCCGCTCACCGTGTCCTTAAACGGGTTAAGGACGCTCGGACTGCCCGTCGACCAGTGGTCCTTCCTTCTTCTGCACATCGTTCTGGCCAAGTTGTCGCAGGAGATGAGGGACAAGTTCGAGCGGAATCGACTGGTCCACAAGGATCTCGGCAGCGTTCTGCCCTCGATAGGGGAACTTCTGGAGTTCCTGGAAGAGGAGGCTGGCCTGCTGGAAAACCAGCTAGCCTCCCAGGAGGCTCCGACAAGTGCGCCGGCCCGCACTTCCGGAGTCTACGGCGCCCAGCCGCCACGCAACCTAGGGAAGGGTCGCGGCAGGCTGGTGGCTGCGGCCACCATCAACCCCGGCTCTGGATGCCGGATTTGCGGACAGCAGCACTTGGAGCAGCTATGTCCAGCAATTCTCGGGCTGCCCACAAAAGAGCGCCGAAACCTCGTTCGGACACGAGGATTGTGTTATGCCTGCCTGGGAGGACATAGGTATAATGAGTGTCCCCAGGTGAGGCCTTGCGATGTGTGCGGCGGACCGCACCATCGCTTACTGTGCACCCGTAGTGCTGAGGGCTCAGCACCGGTTCGGGAGAGGGGATCTCCCACGGGTGGCGGTTTGGGGCCGGGGTCAACTCCGCCTCCGGAAAAACGGAGTCCGCCACGGCCGCCACACTACAACCCCTCGTACACCCCGGCTCAGGTGAGTTGGGGACCGCCGGAACGGAGCCAGGTTCTGGCTACAACCCGGCACCCGGCGCGACCAACACCAGGAGTTGGTGCCTCTAAGGGCCACTGGGTACAGGGAGCCCCACCTCCGGACCCAACACCCGGATACTCGTACGCGTATCCTCCGCCGCCGTTACCGGAACAACAACGACGTGAGAACCGTCAACAGTTCTCACCGGTACAGCACGAGTACCCGAGGTTGGAATACCACCCACCCTATCACCGGTATGGTAGGGTAGCTGGATACGCACCACCCCGGATGGTGGCCTGCACGCGTCCGACTTACTGGCCGAGTCATCACGGTTCGACAGGGTCGGCTGCTGGCTCTGACGCGTGACTAGCCTGTGGTCGGGCTACGTCGGAACCGAGGACGGTTCTTTTGCCCATCGCGCAGGTACGCGTTTGGGGACCTAGGGGGGACTTCGTCCGGATACGAGCCCTCCTAGACACTGGGGCACAGGGCTGCTTAATTACTACGAGGGTAGCGAGGCGCCTACGTCTGGAGTGCGCGCCTCCCTCAGTTCCGATTCGGGGAGTCGGAGATACAGAAGTGGGGGGTCTGTCCGGTCAGACCCACATTTCCTTCTCTCCTGTGCATTCCGCTTCGATACGGATTGCGGCGGCCGCGATCGTACTCGACAATCTGCTGGGTTGGCATCCACCGACAGACATTCCGCGGGACGCAATGCCTGACACATCAGGTCTCATGCTGGCAGACCCTCATTTCGAGGAGCCGGCTCCGGTGGACCTCATATTGGGAGCGGATGTACTGGGCTGGATCCTTTTAGGGCCTCAGCGGAGTCTGGGCCGCTCTTCGTTGGTAGCTATACCTACCATCTTTGGACACGTTTTAATGGGACCGGTTTTCGACCAGGAGACGCGGGATGTCTCACCTGTCGTCGCTACTACCTCCATCGCTAGGACGATGCAAAAATTCTGGGAACTGGAAGAGCCTCCCATGGTCTCCCGTCTGGATCCGGAGCATGTGGAGTGCGAAACCTTTTATATAAATCACACACGCCGGATGGCGTCGGGTAGGATCGAAACTCGACTGCCCTTTATCGACTGTCCCCCTCTCTTGGGAAAATCGAGGGCGTTGGCTGAGAAACGACTCTTGTCCATGGAGCGTCGTATGTCTTGCGATCCGGTGCTTCGGGAAAAGTATATCGAGTTCATGCGAGAATACGAGGCCTTGGGGCATATGTCGCGGGTGACTGTCGACTGGACAACGACAGATCATTTTTTCTTGCCTCACCACGCGGTGTTGAAGGCCTCATCTGGAAAACTACGGACTGTTTTCGACGGATGGACTGTTACGCGTTGGAGGTCGCCTCAAAAATGCCGGGTTTGTCAGACTACTAGGCCGTTCGACGGGGTCGGTACGGATTTTGCTGGACCGTTTCTGGTGAAAACCACAGCCTATCGTAACACTAGGGTCACGAAAGCATACCTGTGCGTTTTTGTCTGCCTGGCCACTAAGGCTGTCCACCTGGAAGTGGTTTCGGCTCTGTCTACGGAAGCCTTTGTCGCCACGCTAGATCGTTTTGTTTCGCGACGGGGTTTACCTTCTCTCATTCGGTCCGACAACGGTACCAACTACAGAGGCACTGCCAACTACTTAAAAGATGTGAACGATTTTCTGGATAAAAATTGTAATAGCATAAGTCAAGCTCTCGCACAGCGGGGAATCACATGGCGATTTAGTGTGCCAGCCTGTCCCCACTGGGGCGGGATATTTGAAGCCGCGGTAAAATCGGCAAAAACCCACTTGCGCCGGGTAGTCGGGGAAACTACCCTCACGTATGAGGAACTTACAACTGTGTTTTGTAAGGTTGAGGCGGTTCTCAACTCGCGTCCGCTTTGTCCACTCTCCTCTGACGCAAATGACATGGAAGTCCTGACCCCTGGTCATTTTTTGGTTGGTCAGCCACTCACTGCCCTGCCTGAGTATTCCTGGAAGGATGAACGCAGACACCGGATGTCTCGTTTTCAAATGATACAACAAATGAGTCAGGACTTGTGGCGTCGTTGGTCACTGGAGTATCTGCATTTATTGCAGCAGCGTGTAAAGTGGACAGACCGGACGTCGCCCCCTTCGGAGGGGGATCTGGTTTTATTAAAAGAGGCTAATTTGCCATCGTTATTTTGGAGACGAGGTCGCATTTTAAAGTTAATCTGGGGCGCGGACGGGACACGGTTTACTTTTACTAAGTTTGAGTACAGTTCTGACATTTGTCAAATGGCGACGTATTTTATGTGACAATTTTCTGAATCGCGCTATTGAGATTTTTGCTGGAGATGATAAGTAAGTAAGTACCCCGCCGGGCGCCGCCGTGTTATAGTTTTTTATACCGTAATTAAGTTACTTTTGAAAAACATTACTATTAAAAGTGAGTGTAGTATAGTTTTTGGCGTCCGCTTTTAATGAAATTTAATTCTGTTCTACTAATCCTTCCGTGTACGAAACCATTATCAAACTTCATGTAAAGCGGACGCCAAAATTGATACTACACTCATTTGTAATAATAGTGTATTTCAAAAGTATAAAAGACATTGACACGGCGAGGTACTTATCATCTCCAGCAAAAATCACAATAGCGCGATTCAGAAAAATGTCACAACAAATACGTCGCCATCTATTGACAAATGCCAGAACTACTCAAACTTACTAAAAGTAAACATACCGCCCACCAAGATTTTTATTACATTAATATTCTTTAAACCGCCCACCATGCGGAACTCGCTTGACAATGTCTAGATTTGGGTGGGTCTTGATACACATTATGATAAATGGATCATGTAGCAATCTTTATAAAACAAAAAATAAAGGCAAACCACTCTTACCATCAATTAACCAAACATGAAATAAACAAATTAACAAATAATAATCAAACACTTCAAATAATACTAAAGCAAGCCACTATGCAGTTATGGGTAAAAAACAAAGTTTTGAAACAGAACGTTTAATAATACTATTTTTGTGAAACGTTTCTTAGAACAATAAATCAATGTTAGCAACACCAATCTATCGCAACTTTAGTCAGTTATCAACACACATTAAATATGAGTGCAGTTTTATTATAAAAATAGTGAAATAATTGCAAAAGTAAACAATATAAACACGGTTACGAAAAATATTTTTAAAGTTGACCTTTGGACTCTCATCAATGCACTATAACTAGCGCCATTGTGGCGCCTAGCGGCGAATGGAATAACCAATATACTGGCGCTACTTGACACCAGAGGGCGCAAAATCACACTTGGGGATACCATTGCAAAAAAATATTTTAGGAATTGGTCAAAAACTGTTACTTTTTGGAAAATACACAGGAACAATATAAAAAATAAATAAAAAAGGTTGTAAAATAAATTTTCTGGAAACATCACATTCCGCCGAACCAGAACAAAGTCGGATTCTATCCGACAGTGACGCAGTTTCTGCACAAATAGTAAATGAAACTGCAAATAGTGTCCCGGAATTGTCGGATGACGAAGATGTGGAAGTTATCAAGCAGTTGCATGATCAAGTAATGAATCTCACCAAAGAATTACAGAGCGCTCGTTCAGAAATTAAGGCCCTGTCTTCAAAAAATAGTAACCTGAAGAGATTGAAAGAAAACTTGATAAAAAATATTGAAATAATAGCCACTGCTATTTCTCCTGATATTAATTCATTTACTACAAAAAAACCCTTGAACAAGAACAAAAAAACCAAAAAGCAGACTCAATCGGACAGTTTATAGGACGACAATTGGGACAAAACAAATAAAGTAATAACAACAACGCAAATTGGATCCGAGATAAAGAAAAATGGTACTAAGAGCTATAAAGTCCGTATCCTAAGCACAGACAACAAAAATAAACTGCTTGACATTGCAGAAAATACTTTAAATAAAAGTGATCTTTGCCATTGCCTTTGCCACCTTATGGCAATATGCAACGTCTTTTGAATGGAATTCAACTGAAACTATTAAATTTCACATTAAAAGATTATTGTATAATACTACTGGGTGAAGAAGACTTTAATTTCACAAACAATTATTTAGATTGTGTATTGCAGATTAGATAATTATTGCAGGAGATGACTCATACAAACATAATTATTTGTACTTTAACATTCAAGTTCTTTAATAACAATTATTTGTTTAATTCAAGGGTGGAAACCTTTAATAACTTGCTCTATCTAGATATTATAACACATGGGTACGCCTTTTTCCTGGACTCGAATGAAAACTTAAAATACGATGACACTATATTTGACAGACGCACTGGAAGAATAAACTATTTTGGACTTCGAGCTATTTTTAAGGACGTACACAATACGATTATGTTTAGCAGCTTATTATTGTAGAGAGGATAAAAAAGGGGACGGGCATGTATTCTTGTGAGAAACGACCTTCAATGGAAAGAATTACCTAGAATATCAAATTTATCTTCATCAGGCATATTTGAATGCGGTGCAGCCGAACTTACAAATTATAAGATAATTGTGTTTGTATATACAGAGTACCAAAGGTAAATAACCTTAACTACTGTCTTGATAAACTTCAAATTTTTTTGCAAGATATATCGCGTATGCGATATAATAACATTGTAATTGCTGGTGACTTCAACATAGATATGCTTAAACATAATAGTCACACAAAGGCATTTGAATGTCTTTTAACGAGTTATAACTTGAAGTGATCGTCATGTTAAATTAACGTCATTTATGTTAATTGGCCCAGAAATTATCCAACCAAGTGACGTTCGCTGAGCAATAGGTGCACCAGGTGGACCTTTAATCTTACCCTCTAAAATTACCATAAATATCTGCTCCGAGACGAATGTCGATTTTGTTAGGTGTGTGAAATGATGGATCTGCCAACGTGACATTTGAAAACGCCGACCATAGTTTAAGAGGCCTATTACATCTCAACTGTGATTTTTGCGTAAAATGCCCATTTTCGCATTTTGTAGTAATTTTCCAGTTGTATTTATCGTTTTTATCGAAATAGGATAATAAATTCATGCTTAGTATTTCAAATTTCCACTCTGCGAGAAAAAGCTGAGTTCGGACGGCCGGCGCATCGCATTTTGTAGTAATTTTGCAGTTGTATTTATCGTTTTTATCGAAATAGGATAATAAATGAATTATAAAATATTTATTCCTCATGAAGTAACAATTATTCTGGTATATATTTTGCTCAATAATATTATCGTAGAGAGAAGAAATTCACAGCGATCTTAAAGCGATTTTCGAAGTTTTTTGGTTTAGAATTTTTTTTCTATGTAAAATTAATGGATATCTAAAAATTCCGAGGCCGCTATAAACTATTCGACTATATAAGAGATAACATTCTATTTTTTTTATTTCATTTGTTTAGAACAGTTGTTCAATCTAGGAGCTCAAAAAAGTGCCTTCGCGCATTTTATATAAATCTTTCTCTGCTATTTTGGGTTTCATTAAAAAGTTAAGCAAAATTTACAAAAAGCGAGGCCGCTACATACTATGTCAATAGCTATTCTACACTATTCAATAAGTCAAAATTGTTAATGTATTTTCGTTTCTGAGATCGAGAACGCCAAAAATGGCCATTTTACGCAAAAATCATAGTCAAAATGTAATAGGGCCCTTAACTCTAATGTGCTTTTCAGGGAGTATTGTTGTGAGTTTATTCAACACAAAAGCCTGAACTTTAACTGTAAAGTTGGGATCGTGAAGTGATTGTAATTGGATAGAAACTATAGACTATAGACTTAGAGACCAACTTAGTTCATTGGTCACTTCCCAATCCTGTGATTATGCTTTTGTGTGTTGTCTTTTTTAGGTTCAGCAACTGAACCGCCGATTCAGTGATGAAGCTCGCTTGCGAACCTGGATCTATTAAACATCTAAGTATGATACCATAACCTGATTTTGACTCTACATTAACCAACGCAGTGGCAAGTAATACTTGACAATGTGTGGTCAAAAAACAAGTGGTGACGCTAGTGAGGTCGTCTGGAGACGATGATGATGTTGCTGCATGTGCAATAACATCTTTTTCAACCGATTGATTTGCGATACCCGTAATAATATCGGATGAATTGGTATCATTTCTGGAGTGTAGTAACGAATGATGCTTCCGCTTGCATATACGGCGCCGAGATATCTGACGACAGTTATAAACTGAATGCCCTACATTTAAACATTTAAAACACAACCCTTGAGATTGAACGAAATCACGTCGAGTGTCAGTTTCATCACGAGAGAATTTCTTACAATTTGCCAATCGATGGTCTTCAGAACAATAAGGACAAACAATAGTTGATGTGAAAAGTACTTTGGGATTAAAAACAACGTTACTCTTATTGACAATATTATTAAATCTATTTTGGATCAATAAATTCCAAAGCTCGAAATCTAGTTTCTAAAAAGTCTTGAAATTGTTTGAAAGTTGGTAATTCTTCCGAGAACTCACTTATTTTCAGTTCCCACTGTTTTCGAGATTCAGTATCTAGTTTTTGGCACATTATATAGATTACAAGCACATCCCATGAGCTAATATATCTATACCCAAGCTCTTCAGTGCATATAGACATTCGTTGGTTGTATCTAGTAACTCTTTAAGTGCTCCAGCTGACTCTATACCGATGGCTCTTTGACTCATAAATCGGTTCAGGATACTGTTCGATAATACCTTATGTTATTATACTGTCTCTCTAGTTGCTCCCAGCAGATCTTATAATTATGATGCGTTATGGGTATATGACGTAAAAGTTGTTCGGCCTCCCCAGATAGCAGGCCTGTTAGGTAGTGTAATCGCTGTACATCATCCAAGACTTTGTTATTATGCACCAGCGATGTAAAAAGATCTCGAAAGCTGATCCACTCTGAATACTGACCCGAAAAGGATGGTATTGAAATTTGGGGTAACTTAAAACCGGGATCAACATTGCTATGCTTTTCATTTGAACAACTGATACTCTCTGGTTTTGGTTCCTTCAACATACTCAATGCATCCTTAATTTCAAACTTGTAATCTATGAACAATTCTTCAGTAGTCTTGTAGACATTATCGATACAATAAGAGCTATTATTCGGCTCCTTAGTGTCAAAACTTTGAACGATCTTTGTATGTGTGACTGTGAATTCACCAATTCACGCCATAATACTTCTAAAACTTCCAATCTGATATTTATATAAGTCGATGAACGCAATCTCTCTTTAGGTGACTTTCTAAAATTTATTTTTACTCTAATAATCCTTCCACTCAAGTCAAGTTGCACCTTGATGTACGAATCCATTATCAAACTTTAAATAAATTCAAAATTTTCTAAGTGTTTTACAGCTTTTATTTCTTTCTATAGTAAATTGGACATGGATTCCCTGTCTGATCACTTTTTGTAAAACTATTCTAAGTCCTAATTTTGACTTTACAATTTACATTATTTGAATTTGAATTTTGTTTTGACTTTAACTTTAAAACTTTTTAAGTTAAAATTAATTAAATGTACGCACAGTTCACCAGGCACTTGTCACATCACTATATCTTTTAAGCTTACGTATCCGATCCAATGTGATGTTCTTATGACGCTGCCCTTGGTCCGATGCGATACCAACACGGCGACTCGATGGTTGTGGTACAGACGCCAATCCTCAGCTATCCGGCTCGAAGGACCATGTTCAGCGGACACCAAAAATGATACTACACTCACTTGTAATAATAGTGTATTTCAAAAGTAACTAATTTATGGAATAAAAAACAATGACACGGTCGGCGGGGTAATGAGATGTAAAAAATGACAAGCTATTTATCTGTATGTACTTTTTAACAATTATGTTTAACAAGATTTGAGCTTAAAGTTTAATGTTAATACAGTAACTGGGAACATCTTAATATCACAGAATCTTACTTATTCATTAAATTTACATCCCACAGACAGCATTTTAAGATAATAACTGTTTTATCAGTGGAACAAAAGAAAGAGCTGAGCCCATTAAAGCTGTCCTCATTCGGGGATGAATTTTTAAATGATGCAAAACGGCCCTAAACGTGGTTCATTTGCGCGGGAATCGTGTACCTATACGCTCGTGCCGTTCATAGGCGTGCGACGTAAAGCCATGCACATGAGTGCGACGCGATAAGATTTATGTTAAATATTTATAAAATTTATAAAATACAGTGAAAAATTAAACGCCCACCCGACCTAGCCAGGAATCGAACCTGGGTCTTCCGCATTTTACTGTCACACATATCCCATCGCGCACAAAGAAATTTGGTGACTCGTTTCTTTGTCGCACCTCCAAAAGATGGAATAGTCTACCAGCACACGTTTTTCCTCATTCCTATGATATGGGGTCCTTCAAACGAGGCGTGAAGAAGCACCTTGTGAGCCGGCAGAGTGAGGTTGACTGATGCTGCGTTGTTTTCACGCTGCACCAGTTGTCTTCGCGTCTGGACTCCATTTCCACTTAACATCAGGTGGTATGGAGTCATTTGCCGTGCTAGGCATTAAAAAAAAATCCGGGCGGCTGCACTGACCGCTACCGGGAAGGCTGACGTAAGCGCTGAATTTTGTCACTGCTTTTTAATTTTTGCTTATAGCGGCACAGTGCGCCATCAATCCAACGGTATAACGGTATCGGTAGCCGCTATTAGCACTCAAAAATTAATATTTAATTTAGCATTATAAATAAATATTTAATTTAGCTTCAGTGCAGCAATTAGCACTTGACTATAAAAAGTAAAAACATTTATATTATAATCTATATTAATATTATAAAGCCGAAGAGTTTGTTTGTTTGAACGCGCTAATCTCAGGAACTACTGGTTTGAATTGAAAAATTCTTTTTGTGTTGAATAGTCCATTTATTGAGGAAGGCTTTAGCCTATATAACATCACGCTGCGACCAATAGGAGCGAAGCATCAGTGAAAAATGTTGCAAAAACGGGAACAAGAGCCTAAAAAATTAAAAATGCTGCCGAAAGTCACTATTCCACGCGGACGAAGTCGCGAGTACAGCTAGTATTTATATATTTGGGTGCAGGTTATATTTTTTTTAAATCCATTTTTTTTGGCGAGAGATTGCTGATTGCCTCGGACGGCATTTTCAGCTTCACCGGGCTTGTTTGGGGGCGGCGAGAAACTTAAAGGGTTCCTCAAGCCGTTTGAAACGTATCATCTTCGGAGGTTTTCTAGAGGGAACGGCATCACGCACTAGTGCGTGTCCCCGTGCCCTACTAGATTCTCCCAAGGGTTCGGATCAGATCGGAACAGCCAGAAAATCCAGCTATAACATAAAAATAAACGAGAAAATTAAAGAAGATCAAAGAAGAAGAAAAAAAACAAGAAGGCCAAAATTTTTTGTAATTGTTATGTCATATAATAATTTTTTATTTTTATATTTAGTTCGGTAAATGACTTCACTCCACCTAATCATCAACAGCCCATTTTATGTCCCCACTGCTGGGGCACGAGCCTTCCCTATGGATGGATAGGGAGAACGGGCCATTAACCACCACGCGGGCCCAGTGCGGATCGGTGGTTGTTAACGACTGCTAATGCAGCCGGGACCAACGGCTTTACGAGCCTTTTTTTTTTTTTATACTTAGCTCGGCAAATGACTCCATCCCACCTGATGTTAAGTGGAAATCAAGTCCAGACGCGAAGACAACTGGTGCAGCGTGAAAACAAACGTAGCATCAGTCAACTTCACTCTGCCGGCCCACAAGGTGCTTCTTCACGCCTCTCTTGAAGGACCCCATATCATAGGAAGGAGGGAAAACGTGTGCTGGTAGACTATTCCATCTTTTGGAGGTGCGACAAAGAAACGAGTCACTAAATTTCTTTGTGCGCGATGGGATATTTGAGACAGTGAATCGGTGACTCCGAAGAGCAGCACGTGTACTCCTATGAAGAAAGGGAGAAGGTGGGATGAGGTCAAAGAGCTCTTCAGAGCATTCGCCATGGTATAAGCGGTAAAACACGCTGAGTGACGCAACATCTCTACGCAAATGCAGAGATTCGAGAGTATTTACCACTTCTGCATTGCCGATAATGCGTTCAGCGCGACGCTGCAATCTGTCCAAGGCATCGAGAAGGTACTTAGCGGAACCGTCCCAGATGTGCGAGCAATACTCTACGCAAGACCTTACGAAGCACGGAGGAGCTCGAGATGATACATTAGTCACCCATCCGATGACCGGCCTTTGCGAAAGTTGCTTAACCTCCGCACTGGCAGATCGGGCGCGTTAACCACTGCGCCATCGAGGTCCTCACCACTCACCACTCCACCTAATGTTAAGCGGGCAATAGGGTCCAGACGCGAAGACAACTGGTGCAGCGTGAAAACGACGCAGCATCAGTCACCCTCACCCTCTCGACGAACGGGTACCTCTTTTTATACTTGTTTATGTTACATATTTTTGGACAAAAATATGTATCACATAATTTTATTATTTTAGATTTTTTTTTATTGTGGCACGCCATAATGGCCTTACCCTGCCTGATGAAAAGCAGCCAGTGAAGCCCAAGAAGTGAAAGCGTTCATCACAGCGCTACCACGCTATGCCGAACGCTCACACTATGGCGGCCTGCATAAATGCTATTTCACGCCCCAATTAAATAACCCGGGAGAGAAAGAGGAGGGAAACACGTGTGCGGGAAGCGCATTCCACATACGGGCAGTTCGGCAAAGAAACGATTGTCTAAACTTTTTGGTACGTGTCTTGATGGTCAGCACGGTATGAGGGTGGCGTGGTGGTGAGAATTGATTGCGGAAGCCACGTAGAAAAGTTATTTATTTCCTATAATTTAAGTTTTTGTTTTAACTATTTAAACTATCATGATCGCTTGCATTAGAATAACTCTATTAACGCTTGCATTACAATTAATTATTAACGGGATTCTTACCATTTTAATTATGTGTGAGTATTAAGTTTTTAGTTTTTTAGGCCTTTGTCCAGCAGTGGACGTCTTTTGGATGAAAAGTTCGCGATGTGTAATGGGTTTCATCATCATCATCTCAGCTAAAAGACGTCCACTGCTGGACAAAGGCCTCCCCCAAGATGGGTAATGGGTTTATTGCATAGATATTTTAATTAACTGTAACGTACCATTCCCGGCGAGTTTGATACGTCACGCTTTGATCGTAACACTCAAGACTCAAAGGGATTCGTCAAAAACCGATTAGGAGCACGCTGAGCTCGCGGCCAGCAGCGGCTCGGTTATCTACGGTAAGTAACCTATCGATTTTCCAGTATTGATATCAAAAATGAAACTGATTTTTTACCGATATTGAATATCATTTAGTAATAATTAATAACAGGGTTTCTTTAATTATATTAATTATTTTTGTAAGAATATGTATATTTTATGTTTATTGTAATAAAAAATTTAAATTTAAAACAAAACAGTATTTTTTAAATCTGCCGATTTTTTATATAATCTACCGATTTTAAAAGGTAATTTCTACTGAATTTTCGATTTTGAGTTTCGGCAACGCTGCGCTGTTATGAATGCTCGCACGCTTCGAACATGTTACGTTACGGCAAAATGCTCCGGTCAGTCGCCACCATAAGTAATCTCTCTTCTGTGCCAAAATTGTATAAGTATATCGCGTAGCTTCGCTCACGAGGGCTAACGGGTTCATCCTGACTCCAACAAGAAACGCAAATTGCTGTTTTGGCTAAAATGCAGCTGTAAAACGGGAGCTGAACTTAATGTTAGTTTGGATTTTTTATTACAACTCCAGGGACAGCGTTTCATTTTTTATTATTATCTTACTCTTGAAAGTTTTTATTTCCACTTTTACGCCACAGCTTAATTGGGGACTCATATTAAAATTATAGTGATTACTAGCTGTGCTCGCGACTTCGTCCGCGTGGAATAGTGACTTTCGGCAGCATTTTTAATTTTTTAGGCTCTTTTCCCGTTTTTGCAACATTTTTCACTGATGCTTCGCTCCTATTGGTCGCAGCTTGATGTTATATAGTTTAAAGCCTTCCTCGATAAATGGACTATCCAACACAAAAAGAATTATTCAATTCGAACCAGTAGTTCCTGAGATTAGCGCGTTCAAACAAACAAACAAACAAACAAACTCTTCAGCTTTATATATTAGTATAGATTTAAGTTATCAAATAAATCATATTGAGCATAACACCATCACGCAATTGGCTAGCAACCTATCTAATGTATGCATGTATGTATGTATGTATGTATGTATGTATGTATGTATGTATGTATGTATGCATGTATGTATGTATGCATGCATGCATGCATGTATGTATGTATGTATGTATGTATGTATGTATGTATGTATGTATGTATGTATGTATGTATGTATGTATGTATGTATGTATGTATGTATGTATGTATGTATGTATGTATGTATCTTTTATTATAGAAAAATATTCTCGAGCAGAATTCGAATCCGAACACAGTGACGACGACAGGCGACAGAGACAAGTGTCGCCTGGAGACAACGTTCCATAACAACACAAGCACGCTCTATTTATAGTTATACGTTGTTATGGTTAGAATAGATATAATTGTTATTGTGTGTAATCATTTACATAGTTTTTCGAAAAAAATATTTTTCACTGAAAGACTGAAAAATTCTAGTTCATACGCATAGTACACAGTAGAAGCGCATGTATTATGTT
Organism: Eudonia lacustrata; assembly: GCA_947562085.1. Classification (NCBI taxonomy): domain Eukaryota; kingdom Metazoa; phylum Arthropoda; class Insecta; order Lepidoptera; family Crambidae; genus Eudonia; species Eudonia lacustrata. The sequence continues at coordinate 18,669,658 of OX387326.1, read as the reverse complement.
TCACAATGTTACAGTTCTAGTATGTTTATTATTCAGTTCTACTCGTACTGTCTCATGACCTAATTCTAATTCATTTGTATCTTTTGTTTTTCTAAATGAAATCAGAACAAGTAGGTCTTATATGTTTGCACAAAACCTCATTCCTAAATCTTGTCGCAAGAAGTTATTATCGTTGTTACGTAACGGCACCCTTATAATGTCAATAAACATAGGAAGTTGATTGATCCACCCTTAATCCGTCATTTCTCGTATGAGAAAGGATATTTTGGTCCCAATGGTAACAAAAGGGTTCACAATTCAGATTACACTTCAGTTCACAAGCGTGTTTATTTTAATCAAAATATACCTTTAAATTAATGTAAACGGAATTATTATGAATTATGTTGCTATGATCATGAACGTTCAATCAACACCAAAAGTGGATGATAAAAATCAGAATATAACCAAAGATTAAAAAAAACACTTGTTTATCAAATGTTAATATTATTAATATTTTTTTTTATTTTACTGTTTATTGTTTTTTTTTTGTTTTTTTTTTTAATGTGAATAAACGTTGTTCTATTACTCTAATACGCTTTTTTTGACGACCCCCTTGGTCGAGTGGTTTGTACACCGGTTTTCATGGTGTCGCCATCTCTGAGGTCCCGGGTTCGATCCCCGGTCGGGTCAATTTAGAAATTATTGTTTTTCTAAATTGTCTCGGGTCTGGGTGTTTTCTATGTATAATAAGTATGTATTTGAGTATTTTAAGTATGTTTATCCGTTGTCTAGTAACCATTTAATGAGTTTCGTAACGAAGCTTCTCTTGGGCTAGATAATTGGTGTGAGTGTAGGAAAGTTTATTTATTATTTATTTAATAGGCATGTGTTCACGATAGTAGTCTACAAAAGATATGCCAAAATCCAAGTCAAAGAAAAAAAAAATTCATTTAAACTTAAGAAAAGTGCTTTTGAATCGTCCATACATTTTTACCTACTACCCATTCAGGACTTCTATTTTATAGGTGTGTGTTAATAGAAGTAACGACATTTACAAAAAAAAGAGTATGTCGTTACCAAATACAATATTTAATTTAATACGTTTACAATTAAAAACTTTCAAATAATGCCCATCTTATGGAAATTGAACCACAATTTCTCGCATTCAAACCCGAGCGTTTATCCGTTTAGGTACAAAGCTTTTAATTAAATTAATTATTTTTATTGTCTCCATCAGTAAACTTTACATGTAAACCGAGGACATCCAGATCACCTGCAGTCACCGTAAAATACATTCCCATTTACTGCCGCCCCCTACACTCGACTAAGTTCATGTTTGGACTGAAATTCGGGCCAGTAAACGGTTCTCGTATTGTCTGGGGAATTGGGGCCGGCGACCTGATTAGGTATCTGTTCAGATTAAGAAAAAAGTTTTTACTGACCGTTGGGGCATAGAGACTTGAGGGGGAAGGCCGAGGCTTTCAAATTCAGAATGTATGAAAAGAGGTTTCGCATTCATCTCTCACCGAATGTGAACAATTTTGTATCGTTTTCTATGGCAGAATGAAAACAGTTTTGCATTTTTTAGCTTGTTACTTTATAAGAGTTGATGAACTTCGCCGTAAGTAGAAATTGTTATTATTTTAAACTGTAGTTTTTTTAAATAGTTTTTTGACCTAGGAGCATAGACTATAGACACTTGAGAGGGAAAGCTAAAGCTTTCAAATTCAGAACGTATGAAAAAGGTTCTGCATTCATCTCGCTCCGAATGTATGTGAATAATTTTTTATCGTTTTCTGTGGCAGAAAGAAAATGAGTTTTACTTTTTTATTGATTTTGTTTTCAGCCTGCAACTTTAAAAGAGATAAGAAAACGATCGCCGTAAGTATGTAGGTACTTTAAATTAAAGTTAATAATTATGTCTTAATAACACCACATAGAAGTTCTAGATAGACACTTGGGACCTTTTTATTTTGACCACACCTTTTTGTTACACACTGTATACCGACGCTAAAACTGTTATATCTACATAACGTTTTAAGGCCGTCAATGTTATTCAGTTATAATAAGAAAGTAAAAGCTTTGATGCAAGACCGTAAGCTGTTGACTTAATGTTTTTCGCAAATAAGAATAATTTGCCGCTTACCCGACCCACAAAATAGCGAAATCCCAGAAAGTAAGCTTCATACGTAACGTGCTCGATTTTTTTTGGCGAGAATTTGCTGGTTGGCCTTGGGCATTTTCAGCGTCACCGGACTTTAACCGTGCTTGAGCAGCGCACACGTAGACCGGGTGGGTCTAGGGTCACGGGTGGGTAAGTGGTCACGGATACGGAATCTCAGGACAGCTTTGTAGTGTGTGAACACCGTATTAACACACGCGCATCACACTCCCTAGACACGAAGACTTTTTATCGGTGATCAGGACCTACTGATTCCGACTAAGTTAATGGTAAGGCTTAGCCAATGTAACATTAAGAAAACGATAGCGAAGTTCGAAAAGAATAAAATGTATGGGATTGACATAAGCCGCGCTAAATCACGTGGTCAATCTTATGTCAATCCCTTACATTTTATTCTTTTCGAACTTCGCTGTCGTTTTCTTTATGTTACTTTGGCTACCGCCACAGGACCTTCTGATTCCGACTATTGCAACAATAATAAAACTTACATGTCAGCGTTCCATTTTTTATTTTTTTGTTCGGGAAGTAAAGTTAATAACTATGAATATTAAAATCATGGGCATCCTACTCCTCCTTGTTACAAATAAAACTTCTTCTTAAGTACAGGTACAACGATGATAACAAACCTCATTGAAGATTCAAAGTTTTTCATGAAAAAAAAAAATCACTTTAATGGTCACTTCATAAAAATGTAGGAAGACCATACATTCTAATTAAATTTGGTTACTTAATTAAAAATACAAAATTAAATTTATAAAAAGAAAACGTCTACTATTATTATTGCAATGGGCATAATTTTACTTAGTCGGAATCAGTAGGTCCATATCACAAACAAAAAGTCTTCGTGTTTAAATTGTAACGTTAGAACAATAGAAGCAGATCAATATATTATAATATATACCTTTAAACCATCAAAGTGCAGTCTTATTCCGTTGCGCCGAACAACCACCATTGCACCTTGGAACAATCCAAACGCAGCTGTGGCGTGATTCCATTTTTATGGACAGTCTTTGCTGATTGCCTTTCGCATTTTCAACGTCACCGGACCTTTTTGGGGGCGGCGAGAAACTTAAAGGGCTCCTCAAGCCGTGTGAAACAAATCACCGTCAGAGAGTTTTCTAGAGGGAACGGCATCACGTGTCCCCGTTCCCTACTAGATTCTCCGAGGGGTTACAGATCGGGTAAAACCAGTACAAGCGCAGCGGTTGCGAGATTCTTTGTCCGTGAGAGGTTGTCTAAGTGTTTTTTTTTTGAGAGAGATTGCTGATTGCCTTAAACGGCATTTTCAGCGTCACCGGGTTTTTTTGGGGCGGTGAGGTACGTAAAGGGTACCTCCGTGCAGCCGTGTGAAACGAATCGCCTTCGGAGGTTTTCTAGTGGGAACGGCATCGCACACTTAAAAGTACGCGTCCCCATGCCCTACAGATTCTCCGAAGGGTTCAGCTTGGATCGGGGAGCGGAACCACCCGATGGCGCCTCTAAAGGCTCGGACCTCGGCTCGGGTAGACCGGGCCGTGGAGGAGGAGAGAAGCGCCCAGGTATAGTCGACCATGTAATTGCTTTATCACTTCTGACAAAAACTTCCATTACAATAAAATTTCGCTAAGGCTCATTGTCAATGATGACAACGTATCTGTCACTTGGTATTTTATACAAAAATAGAACTTGTTGTTTTATTAAATGCAAACAAAATTCACTCCTAAGGTGGTAAAGCAATTTTATTGTCATGTCTGTACCTGGTATAGAGTGCGTGTAAACCGGTTCTACGTACCCTTGTTCGACGAGTGCGGTGTCTTGGGCCTAGACTAGTGTGCATGTTTAGTGTATTCTGTAAATGTGTAGTGGCGTTTAGAGGATCGGGCGGGGTTGTCTTAGTGTACGTTGCTTGAACGCGTTTGTATGAGGCTTACTTTCTGCTGTCTCCTTATTTTGTGCCCGACCCGTCCATCGTTAAGGGAGAGACAATGGCTTTGTTATGTTAACGACGATTAACTGACCCGCCTTTGTCTCACATTTGTTTATGAAGAGATTTTTTTGCGACTCTTTTAGTTACAGATACTTATTTTAATCGCTAAGATTTTGTTTTAATCTTTATTTTTTATATCTTACGTGTAAGCGCACTTCACCCGGACTCTTCAACTACTGAGGCACTGGCTATCTTATCTCTAGCTGCCGGAACACAACAATGCTACAAACATTGATGTTATATGGCAACATATTTAGATAAGCTGGTGGTAGCTAGCCAGGCGGGCAACCAAGCCCTACCACCAACCAAACCAAGTACACAAACACGTACCCCCCGCTTGGAATCGAATCCGGATCAAAATCGGTGGTCTTAACGACTAGACCACAGAGGCGATTAAATAACCTTTTATAACTCGACATCCGAGGTTTTGTTTTAGTAATATTTTTTTATGTTAAAAGGAGGCAAACGAGCAGGCGGGTGGGTCACTTCATGGAAAGTACCTAATCACCGCCGCCCATGGACACCCGCAAAACCAAAGTAATCACAGATGCGTTGCCGGCCTTTAGGAAGGAGTTGGATCTTGAGAAGGGAGTAAGAATTGTGAGGGGGGAGGGGTGAGAAATGGGCCTCCGGTACTTTCACTCACCGGACGAAACACAACAGCAACGAGTGCTACTGTTTCACGCCAATATTCTGTGAGAGGGAGGTATTACTCCGGGCGAGCCGGCCTATTTTGAGCAGCAATGTAGCGTGGCTATACCAAAAAAATAATGATGGCAAATGGCTCGCTCTCTACCTAATGTTAAAAAGAAACTAGATACGGAACGGCTAGTGAAGCAGAAATTGTGCCTCACCAGCTATACTCCCGATCCGAACCGAACCCCTTGGAGAATCTAGCAGGAAACGGGGACACGCACTACTTATAGTGCGTGATGCCGTTCCCTCTATAAAACATCTGACTAAATTTTATACCAACTGTAAATTACCATGTTTTTGGCAAATAAATGATTATCTTAACTTATCTTATCTTATGTTATCTTATCTTATCTTCTTTTCAAGGCTTGAGGAACCCTTTAAGTTTCTCGCCTCTCCCAAGAGTCCGGTGTCGCTGAAAATGGCAGCTGAGGCAATCAGAAAACTCTCTACAAATAAAAAAACTTATTATACTCTAACACGATCGTATAGTATTCTACTAAAACGATCTTATAAATACCGAACTTATAATAACGAAACTTCTTACAAATGATCAATAATCCTTCGAATGGATAATCACATTTTCACATTGTTGTTGAAGGATATCTTGAGTTTTATTATGAGCTGAATTTAAAATATGCAACGTTAAATAACAACATACAAAGATAGTTGAAAAGCATTGTCATATTTTAAACATTTTTTTTTCTAATAAAATATGTTACAATTGAAATTCAACACCACCTTTTATTGATATTGCAGGCATTTACGATAAACGCAAGTAAATGCAAATTAAAATCATTATTCGAATCACAAATAATTACTGCGTTCATGTTCTAAATATCGTTAATAAACTCACACTGGCCCAATGCGAGTTGGTGGGTACTGAATTCAATTCAATTCACAATTCACGTTTCACATTGGTCACCCATCTGAGGACCAGGTATACAATTGCTTAACATCCACGATCACAGCCGGAATGCAAGTTATTTTAACAACGACGGCAAAACGTTAGCCTTAAAATCACTTCACCCGGAACTCTCAATCACTGGAGAACTGGCTAACTGACTTAAAGCGTTACAACAGCCTTAGAAAGCCAGCTGTTTTACGCCAAGAATTAGGTAAACCCAGAACCTCTGAGTGTGAGCCAGTGGTCTTACCACTAGACTACTGAGGCGGTTCAATGATACACTGTGTATTAGTAGGAAGCGTTTCAAACTATAATAATATAATACAATTGTTGCGTAATTATCTTATAAAATGAACCTATTTTATGATAAAAAGTATATCAACCGATGTAGATTTGTTTTCATAAACAAATCAAAAACAAGAAATTTTATAAATTAACTTCACTTCAGAAGATTTTACCTTAATTGGTAATTAAGTCAGTCCTATATAGTTAATTCAAAAGAACGTAAAGTAATAAAATTTCAAAAAGGTAATTACGTATTACACTGTCAATTATCTGTAGACACGGGCGGAAGCACAGCCGCCGGAATCGGAAATAAGGCAACAAAGTCACCGCGGGCGTACAGATATTCAATTTCCGTATCGCGCAAAAAGGAGAGGCTTCATGTCGACAGGATGATAATTGATGATGGAAGCGAGTTTAGTCCTTGCGTAACAATTGTTAACGAAATAATTGGGCTGATTCCCGAAGGTCCACGACTCTATTGTTCTTCTATTCCCACTGGGTCCATGAAATTTTCACGGGGGTGCGAATAATAGGGAAGTTGACAAGAACAATAATTAATTCCAGAATATTTTACGTTAAAATGACATCACGTAACAGTTCTTTACAACATTAACCAATTTTTGGTCCGGATGTAGTAAAGGGGGCCCCAAAAAATAGAATATTTTTTTTCAAGAAAACCAAAAAAAAACAGCTAACGAAAAGAGATTAATTTTTAATTTTATTTTTTTGTCTGGAGCTAGATTTCTGTTGTCTAATAAAAAAAATAACCTCGAAATTCAAGACAATCGCTACGCTGCGCTTCGCGTTTGTCTTAAATTTCTAACCTATCACGTGACCTTACAGCAAAAAGTGAACATTTTACAAGTCCTAGCTCCATACAAAACTCGGAAAAATCGGCTATGTCTCGGACCCCTTTTGCTACACCCTAACCCAATTTTTATTTGAACTAAGCATAAATTTCTGTAACCTAAAAAGTTTTTTAAAAACACTTAATTGACGGAATACAATAGAAATGTTGACAACAACAGCAATAAATAATTCCAGAATATTATACAAATAAATGAAATAAGTATAAGTAACAGTTCCTTAAAACATTGACCTATTTTTATTTGACATAAGCATGAATTTACAACCTAAAAAGTATAAACTCAATTGACGGAACACAAATAGTGACGTAGGTAGTAACGTAAGTTCGCCATTCCCACACAATGTCAATTAAAAAAAATATTTTTTGACAATTTGCTTAAAAGTTTCTCTATAACCAATCAACTACCTACCCAATTGAACCAACTTTTAGACTTAAGATATTAAAAAAAATATATAATTAAAATTGATAATTATTTTTATTCATATAAAAATAATTTGGGAGCTCTCTATAAAACTGGCGACATTGGCGTGTCCGAAAAGGGCGACTAAGTTTTGAGTTCCTTTAAAAATGTAACACCTTTTATTCACTTAATGCCGCACTCATAGGCGTCATTATCATTAATTATTATTTAGCGCCTAAAATTGTATATTGTAAAATAGTCTCTAACAGTGACGTTAAAAGCACATTTTCGGCTGAACAAGTAGGTGCTAAGTAATCATTAGGGATAATTGACGTCTATGAGTGCGGCAGTTAGTAAGCAATAAAGATTTTGATATGATTTGATTTGAATTCAAATATTCTCAAGTTTTCCGCTATGTCCGAAATTACGGAATTAAAGGAGTTTTTAAAACCCCCACTGCTGCAAAGCGCCACTTTTATATGTCCCCACTGCTGCTTTGGTTAGTAGTTAGTAAATAGCTTATAACTGTCCCACTGCTGGGCAAAGGCCTCCATCATTGAAATCAAGCCATCGCTACAATTGATTACACATAAATCTTAAAGCTTAATCGCCATACTTGCCAAATGCGGGTTGGTGCACAAACCCGGTCTATGCATCGAACAATCTGAAATACATTGTGCCTGCTTGGGAATTGAACACGGGACCTTCGGGTTTCGGGCCGAGCGCTCTGCCACTCGGCCACCGAGCCCTTGGTAGCCCTTCGAGCACTTTAAGGCTCTTTTGTATCTGCGTCTGTTACCATTTAGTAAATACTAATAGTATCTTTATCTTCACCGACCTTTGGTAAAAAGATATGGTGTCGAGATATTATTTTTCCAAGGTTATTATGTTTCATGTCTAAGGTTATATAATGTTTAATCTCTCGCGGCCGTGTAACGGGATGCTTACTTTCATTCATGTTTAACGAACTTCGGCACTTAGAAGTTTGTACTTTGTAAGGTCACTGGGAGTGCCCCAGGGCGCTATCATGAGCCCCGTGGGTCAGTATTGTGGTTTACTTTAATAAAGATTTGGGACTGACGGTTGGTGTTAGTGTTGTAATGTTTTTGATAGAGTACAGGCTGTTATAAAACATGGATATGATATAATATAATAACGACAGATCTATGAAGCTTCTATGAAATAAAGAACTGGTTTAACAGCATTTTACTATGTTGGCTTGAATTGAATGCCGTAGAATTATTGAAATGAATAAGTAATCTTTAAATTTCTTTATAGAATTAACGCTACCTACTACGCTGTCGGTTCTTACGTTAACAGGAGACCTAAATACTGAGAAGAACTTGCAAGAAACACAGCAGGTTTATTTATTTATTTATTGTATAGCGTCAGAATTTTAGGAGGCAGCGTAAAATTAAAAGTGAACTTTAAACAAAGAAAGAACGTCAAAATTTAAGCATTGGCTTCTTAAATTCTATGGTATTTAAAGAGCTTTGGGAAAGAAGGAAGGTTTCGAAACGTAGTGTCAAGAAAAACGGAACCCTTAAAAGTCAAAGAATTAGATGGAAATTCTAACGAAAACAAAATACAAAAAAAAAGCCTTTGGCTTTCAAAGTAAAAAAGTAAATAATGTTGAATAGTTTCGGCGGGCTGGTTGGAGCCGCGATGGCTCAATTGGAGGAGCGCCTGACCCGGTATGTCAGAAGGGTGCAGGTTCAAACCCTGCTCGTGGAAATTTTTTCAACATTTGTGTTTTTGTAATTTGTTCGCAACAAAATTTGCGTTAAAATTATATAAACATTTGAAAACAAAATAGAAATGAATATAAATTTCTAAGCACCGGAGATAATATCCCGTATTATGTAATGGCACATACATGGCAAACTATAGGTGCAACCAGTTTACAGCCTAGTGGTTGTATAAATCAAGTGGATTGCACTGGACGTCTGTGCCAGGATTTATAACGATGGAGTGATGTGAGAGCCCTCTGCTGCGCCGAGCGTAGCCCATGATGGATAGCCTTTCAAATGTGTAATTTAATAGCCTTACACAATTTGGTATGGGATGCGTGTTTCTAAGTTCAAAATGTAACCAATAATGCAAAGTTCAGTGTGGAAGGAGTCGAAAGGGAATAAGCAGACAAAGTAAAGGTTTAATAAAAGAAAAAATATAAAAACAATACAAGAGGGAGAAAAGTAAAACAAAAGAAGGTTGACATTCGACGGTCCCTAAGTATAATCCCAGATGTGGCATGTCCGTGATATTCTGTTTTTTGTTTAACTGTCTTCTCCTGATTTAACTTTATCGGTCATGAAACAAACAAGTGAAAAAGTTCAATAATTATCTAGATTTCGAAGTATGTCAAATAATATAACTGAAATTTAAATTAAACTCTCCGCCGTGTCTGAAGTGCCACGACTTGAATGATACGTCGGAGCGTCACTGCGCGAGGGGCCTCTCGTATACTAGTGTCAGTTGCGCGCGCAAGGTATCATTAAAAACCTATGAATGTTTAATGTATAAGTGATTTGGAACTAATGTAAAATTAATAAAAGTTAATTTAAAAATATACCTACATTACAATTTATTTGTCTAATACTCTATCTTAAATTAAACCTATAAGTTTCCAGAAAACAAAATCATTAAATACCTTAAACAAAGTTTGACGTTAAGCAACTCCCCATGTAAAATTCAGTAAGTGCTATTTGATTTGTTAAATTATTTGTATGTTCCGACGTAAAGTTCAGTAAGTGTAAAATAACAATTATACAATATTATAAATCGAGTAATTATATATTCAGTGCCTTCTTAACTTAACCTTCTATTTACTTGCCTAATTTGGTAATCATAGCTTGTATACTTTTAAAGTTATTGATAAAGACACTTTCAAAGCGCTCGTCTTAAAAATTTGCGATTTTCACCTATGGGATTATACGTAGGGACCATCGTTAGAGAAGTAGAAAAATATAAAAAAATTTACTTAATTTAAAAAAGAGTTTTTAGTCCGTACATCCATGGAAAGTTTCAGATCGCAGTTAAATGAACGGTTTTTTTAAATGGTTCCTATACTTACTTACTATCTAGATTTTTGTATTATCCATAAGCATAATAGAAAGTTTAATTACGATTGGATTGGATTACCAATTTTTCAGACTTAGAAAACTTTATTTTCAGATTACTGTACTTTAGGCTAGATATTATTATACACTGATTGGCCGTTAATATACAATTTATTTCGATTTTGTTAAAGGTTCTATGGTTATGTGAAGTATATAAATTAATAATAAAAACAAATAGTCGTCAAGCATATTCAGACTCTTGTTCAGAAAGCAGTTTTCTATCGAGCAGACCCACGAATGAAATTTGATAGTTGAACTTATCAAAATATTTGAACGTGAGCGGTCTGAGAGTAGCACGCACAGAAATAACAGAATAACAGCGTTTATACGAGTAAAATCCATTTGCATCGGGCTACTGTTTCTAAATTAATTAATTGTCAAGATAACCTACCATTAAAATGACTGTAAGGAATACGATTGCGTTTTTATTTTGTAGATCCAAGATGGACTGTGTTATCGAAATGGCGATTTTGCTCGACCGTCATGCTCCCTACGATGGAATTCAAATATGTATGCTATGAATCTGTTTTAAATTAACTTTTTATTCATAATACTTATGCATATCTACGTTTGTCAGTCGCATATTGCCAGATATTTGGGCCGGCAATCTCGTTACGCTGTATTGTCCAATTGTACAGAACTCAACCCAATTTGCCTGCTTTCTTGGAAAGTAAAACGACGTTTACAGTTTTATTAAAGCGCTCCTCAAATATTCAGCGTTTATCCGTTGAATTCGTTAATAATGGAGGTAAATTGGACCAATTTTGTTGTAAAATGTGAAAATAATAAATATATTTTAACTTATTTCTTAATTGGAAGGAAAGATTGAGACTATTGATAAAGCAAAGGCAGGAAAACAAAATTCAAAGGGTTTGTTTGGGTTACAATATTGGGCTTTTATGAATGTCGCTATGCCATCGGTTTGTAAATTTACATGACATTTAAACCTTATACTGAGAATAACAGGCAACAATGTTTACTCTTCCTAAGGCTTTAAGTATTGTAAATGCAAAATTCAAATTAATATAAATTGTAATTGGATAAATAAATAAATAAATAAACTTTCCTACACTCACACCAATTATCTAACCCAAGAGAAGCTTCGTTATGAAACTCGTTAGATGGTTACTAGACAACGGATAAACATACTTAAAATACTTTATTAAATACATACTTATTATACATAGAAAACATCCAGACACAAGACAATTTAGAAAAACAATAATTTCTAAATTGACTCGACCGGGGATCGAACCCGGGACTTCAGAGATGGCGACACCATGAAAACCGGTGTACAAACCACTCGACCAAGGAGGTCGTCACATGTTCACTTTTCAACCGCCTGTGGTCTAGTGGCTAAGATCACCGCACCGGTATAAGACCCAGAGGTCTCGGGTGCGATCTCCAGCTGGGTGACATGTTTGTGTACTCGGTCTGGTTGGTGGTAGGGCTTGTTTGTCCGCCTGGCTAGCTACCTTATCTAAATATGTCGGCATAGCATCAATGTTTGTAGCATTGTAGTTGGTTTTCCAAATTGTAATTTGTTTGCAACATAATTTGCGTAAAACTATTCATCTCAGCCAAAAGACGTCCACTGCTGGACAAAGGCCTCCCCCAAATAATCATGGGGGGTATTTGCCGTAATCGCCACGCTTGGCAGGCGGGTTGGCGATCGCAGTAGGTTGAGGGTAACCTCAGAGAGATGCTGCTGCCCATCTTCTGGAATGGTCCCTTAGTCGGCTTTTACGACACCCACGGGAAGAGATGGGGTGGTGCAATTCTTTATCCCCTGCCGGGGATAAAGAATAGTTTTACCCTGTAAAACTATTACATAACATAAATTACCTTTATAGACCATCCAGAACACATGAACATTATTGTCACAACAATTTTAGAAAATATGGTGGTAGCTGAACCCGGGACCTCTAGGTCTGATACCGGTCAAACCACTAGACCAAGGCGGTTTTAACACGACTTTCTCTTTGTTTTATAGTCTAATTCAATTTTCGTTACTGCCTAGCTAGATAATTGCGTGTCTAAGAATGCGAGGGCGTTGCCTTTAGTAGTTGGTGTAGGGTTGCAGCTCAATAACGATTCGGTAGGACTTTCAGATAAGTTTTACTTCTAGATTTATTATTTGATTAAAAAAGTTGGTTCTGGCTTTGAGTGATCGTCGGCTGATTAGTTGGATCTTGAATGGCTCAGCGCAGCTTGGGTTGTGATCTTCTAAGTTAAACAACTTTGCAATGCTGGGACAATGGATGGGTGACCGATTTAAAATATCTTGAGCTCTACCGTGCTTTAGGTCATTGTGGTTTCAATTATTGTAGTGAGTTTGTCTGTCCATCTGTCTGGTCTGGACTATCCTTTTCACCAGCAGGTCTTCAAGTCTGTTAAATCAATAATGTCTCAAAAAAGAAAAATATGATGATCAGTGGTACATGTCGCATTCTGGTGCTGCCACTACATACATAGCTTGGTAATTCAAAGATTTTAAACTTATTTGTAGACTGTTAACAAATTAAATAAAAGCAAAACTACTCGTTTTTAATTCTTTAATAAAACCAAATATCTCGCTGAACACTAGCTTACAGTTAAAAACTTCGCTCAAAACGTTTCATATTTCATTTCAAATAGTTTAAAGTTGGTACGTCAATCTGATAAAACCAAATCACTTGCTTAATTCTCTCTAGTTTACAGGTAAAACCGTCACTTAATGTTTCATACCTAAATCAAATATTTACGAAAAATAAATATAATAACACAAAATTATTCTCTATAACTCTCTAGTTACAATAAAATTGAAATCTTCGCTACAAATATTTCTTTTTTAGAAAATATGTTAATGTGTCGCCATTTGAAAAAACAAAATGGTGTCTCTACTTTCGTGCAACATGGCGGGCGCGGCCGTTCCGCGCGGCTAAAAGCTTTCGTAAGCCAAACCATTAGGTAGTGGTTTTGGAACAATTATTTCTAGAGCGCTTATGCTAAATGTTTTCACGGGAACGTCTTTGTTTTGTTGTTATACTATTTTACTTTCTTTCTTTTTTTGTATTGCGAATAAACAATGTTATATTATAGGTGTGTGTGTGGTGCCGGGGATAAAGAATTGCACCACCCCCCCTCTCTTCCCGTGGGTGTCGTAAAAGCCGACTAAGGGACCATTCCAGAGGATGGGCAGCAGCATCTCTCTGAGGTTACCCTCAACCTACTGCGATCGCCAACCCGCCTGCCAAGCGTGGCGATTACGGCAAATACCCCTCATATCCTTGGGGGAGGCCTCTGTCCAGCAGTGGACGTCTTTTTGCTGAGATGATGAGTACCTAATACCTATACAATGATGTTTTGAAGAAAAGTTAACTAAAGTTTATTGGTTTCCTCATTGTAATAATAACTCATAATAATTAGTGGTCCTTAATTTATGAAAATGAAATGAAATAAAAATAAACTTTCGGCAGAGTGAGAGGTCCATCCATTCTCTTTTCTCATTATTACTATTTTTTACTGTCATACTTTTTTTTTGTAAATAGCTGTGCAGTTTTTTGCGCCCATTCTTCTCATCAGCTAAAAAATAGACGTCCTGAATGGGAAAAAAATGTTTGGACGATTCTAAAGCAATTATTCTTGAGTTTATTTGAAAAAAAAACTTTGTATTTGCCTTTGAATTTTGTATTTTTTGCCAATTATGTTGGGTAAATAAATATAAAAGTAAGTATTAATGTGCCTACATCCAAGTATAATTTTTCGTGACTGTGGCAATATTTCGGATATATCATGTTTTCTGGGTGCTTGGTGTGACTTAATAATAATCACGAAAACGAATATAAGTATATTCCCGTTCCCGTGGGAATATCGGAATAAAAAGTATTCTATGTTTTAATCCAAGTTATAAACTATCTGTAGGTATGCCGAATTTCATCCAAATCCATCCATCCGTTGCAGCGTGAAGAAGCAACAAATATACAGACAAACTTTCGCATTTATAATATTAGTATGATAAGATTGAAGCATTGAAGCATCGCCTCCTGGCGACATAAGAAGAGTTAAAATATTGCCATACAAATTTTCGTTTTCGTAAACGTAATAGAATGAATAGGATAGTAAAGAAAACTCACACTACGCATTCTGTAGCCTGTTCATGGCTGACTTTGAATAACCATGCAAATAGCCATGCATGGTATCATACTCAATACACTATATTAAAGTATACAGGGTGTCTCATTTAAATCGGTCAGTATGGGAAAGTTTGAAACTATAAGACATACGAAGATCTGTTCTTAGGAACCATGTCATCGATTTTAATAAGAAGAAAAACTGCATTCATACATTTAAAAAAAAACCTGTACGCAGCTCAGGAATCAAACCCGGTTGTTTTGAAAATATAAACTTACACTATTTCTATTTAGATATAAAGAAGAAGAATAAAAGACATTTATTGGAATCACATAACAAAACACACAATCGATTGTGTAGGTCTTCAGCAGTAAATGGCTCTACGAAACATGATGTCTAAAATGAATAAAATGCATTGTTTTCACATACTTTAATTTATTTTAGTAGGTGTTCGAAGTGACCACTGTTACATTCAACAAGTTCAGGTATGTGAAATTGTCTATGGTTGTTTGTACCTCTTTGCTGGTTTTGTAATTGTAAGATCGTTACCTAAACGTGTTGAATATTGTATTGAAAAAAACGGTGGTCACTTCGAACACTTACTAAAATAAATTAAAGTATGTGAAAACAATGCATTTTATTCATTTTAGACATCATGTTTCATAGAGCCATTTACTGCTTAAGACCTACACAATTGATATCTAAATAGAAATTGTTTGAGTTTATTTTTTTTCAAAACCACCGGGTTCGATTCCCGAGCTGAGTACAGGTTTTTTTTTAAATGTATGAATGCAGTTTTTCTTCTTATTAAAATCAATGACATGGTTCCTAAGAACAGATATTCGTATGTCTTATAGTTTCAGACTTTCCTATACTGACCGATTAAAATGAGACACCCTGTATATATGGAAGGGGTGGTTATTCCAGTAAATTTTAGGTATTTTAGTTCCAGAGTTTTCCTATTTATAACATATCTTTTATATAAAAGGTAATGTCAATATGTCTGAGAATTATTTAGAAAGGAACGCTTCAACTATTCAGCAAGTATTTTGCCTAACACGCTACACAGTATCTAGTTATTTTACGAAGGTACAATCAACCGAAGTATTTTAGGAGCACGAGCATTTCCTCCGGCTCTCGGGACCAATGAGGGGTGAAAATAAGAAATTGTTTGCCATCCATTAAGGCCTGCGTCGACAGCACTCTAATTATGGTTCCTGATAGAAATATGTTTGGATAAAAACAATATTTTCGTCTTAATCAAGGACGTTAATCGTTAACGATGATTTTACCAACTTGTTTGATGTGGTGTTAATAAGAGTGAGATAAGTGGAGAGTTGAGGAGGCAGTATAAAACATAATATATAAATACGTAAGCACCACTGGACTTATGACGCCTTTTGTTGTACTAATATTAAAGTTATAGTTATTTATAGTTATTTAAGTGAAGAAGCACCTTGTGGGCCGGCAGAGTGAGGTTAACTGATGCTACGTTTGTTTCTACGCTGCACCAGTTATCTTAACGTTTGGACTTCATTTCCACTTAACATCAGGTAGGATGGAGTCATTTGCCGAGCTAACTATATAAAAAACAACTTTAATTTGTCATGCAATGGTTAATGAAATATTTATATTTGTAGAGTGATGCGCGTCAGGCGCGCATAAGCAAGCAGTTAGTGATCATAAATGTAATGTAAGTACACAGAGGTTACTGAACCACTAGGGCTGAGACTTGTTTTTTTTTGATGTGACGTCACAATAGAAATATTAAATTAAAAATTGCATAACATATTAAAGTTAACTAGTGGTCGCTCAGTGGTCGAAATTCGACCGTTATTTTATAGGCTGCACAGATTGTATCCTAAGCAATGAAAAAAAAACAGAATGTGATTTTGGATTGGCATTGACAGATTTCGGCCGCTCCTCTTCCATTTTTAATTTTTTTTAATAAGAGCCACTAAGGCTGAGACTTGTTTATTTTGATGTGACGTCACAATAGAAATATTTAATTGAAAATTGCATAACAAACTAAAGTTAATAATCATGTCTTAGAAACTCTGCATACAATATCTAGATTGGATACACTGTGGATCTTTTATTTTATTTTTTTATATTGGCACGTCATAGTGACATCTTGCCTGATGGTAAGCAGCTGATGCAGTCCAAAATAATGAGAGCGCTCCCCACCTTGGAACAAGCACGGTAACAAGCGCACCCATTCATGACAGCCTGCATAAATGCCGTTTCACGCCCCGCTTAAAAGACCCGGGACTATAGGAACTGGGAAACACATGCGCCGGCAAAGAATTCAAAATCTTTTCAATTTGATCATCAGAAAGGTTCTGTTACACATTGTATATGAGTATATGTTATAGGCTGTTTACTTGTTTACTAAATGTTCTTTCGACTGTGAGGGTAGTAACTTCACGGTGACGTAATACCGTTGGCTCGCAGCGTAAACCACAAACTACTAGAAAAATTCAACGAGTCTTCTGAGGCCTCGGTAGCTCAGCGGTCAGAGCGTTGGACCGGTTTGCTTAGGGTTCGATTACCACTCGAGCTTTCTGAGGCTGTTTGATATTTTTTTATTCTTGAATCAACCGAAGAATAATCTATATCTAGTAAAATTTTATCTTGTAATTAAATAACCGAAATACAGTCTACTTCAAATTATGTGGGGGATTATTATTAAGCCCCAGCGAGCCCTACAGGGGCCTTTGTCTAAAAATGAAATATAATATCGACAATTTAATAAAGATCAATAGGAACGGCCCAGTGATTCGAGTGAGTCGATTTCTCTTTTTAAATTATCGACAATCGATTTTTTAGGGTCCCGTAGCCAAATGGCAAAAAACGGAACCCTTATGGATTCGTCATGTCTGTCTGTCTGTCTGTCCGTCCGTATGTCACAGCCACTTTTTTCCGAAACTATACTGTTAAAACTTGCTAAGTAGATGTATTCTGTGAACCGCATTAAGATTTTTACACAAAAATAAAAAAAAAAAACAATAAATTTTGGGGGTTCCCCATACTTAGAACTGAAACTTAAATTTTTTTTTTCATCAAACCCATACGTGTGGGGTAGGATTAGAAGACCTTCTAAATTAATATTGAGGTTTTTAATATATTTTTTTTCTACACTGAATAGTTTGCGCGAGAGACACTTCCAAAGTGGTAAAATGTGTGTACCCCCCCCCCCCCTGTAACTTCTAAAATAAGAGAATGACAAAACAAAAAAATATATATGATGTACATTACCATGCAAACTTCCACCGAAAATTGGTTTGAACGAGATCTAGTAAATAGTTTAACTTTCATTCAATCAACTCAAATATAAAAAAAACCATTTAACTTCATAAACATAAACGAACTACAAGAACTTTTATATTATGTTACTTGCTGCTACGGAACCCTTCATGGGCGAGACCGACTCGCACTTGGCCGCTTTTGTATTTCGGAGAGTTTGCTGGTGAAGACATCCTCAGGCAGCATTTTCGGCGACACCGGACTTTAGTCTATAATCGTATGTCGATGGCCTGATTTTATAAATTTCAATAAAATTATACAATCAAATAACTGACCCAAAGACGTCATGTTCAGGTAAAGAAAGAGAGAGCGATCTAGTAGAAACATTTTAAATTCAAATTCAAATTCAAAAATCATTTATTCAGTTTAGGCTACAAGTAGCTCTTATGAATGTCGCTATGCCATCGGTTCGTAAGTCTACTCTGGGCGGGAGATCTTGCACTGAGAAGAACCGGCAAGAAACTCAGCAAGTGTCCAGCTCTTTTCTCCCTTACAGCGTCAAAAAAAAGTAAAAATTGGAAAATGCCCTATCATAGCAGGACACTTTCCATTACAAATAAACACAAAAAATATAGAAGACAACTACAACATGTAAAAAAACAAAACAAATAAACAAATCTAATATATCAAATTTACATCTGGTATAAGTTAAATTTCCACAATGTCATACAGTACCACTACAGTACTCTAATAAAAGTCAAAAATTGTTTAAGAAAAACAAAGTCAAACTATAGTAATTAATACTAACAATGAGATAAGTATGCAAGAGCAGACCAGCCTCCACAGGCGGCACCCGTTCACGAGTATGACAATGAATCAGCCATCGCTTCGCTCAACCATATTTTAGGGAACGTAACGACCTGCTGATTTGAAGTGCAATCATTAAAATTAACTCTATCTCTTTCATTTGCGTGCTATTTCGTATCTTTTGTTTTACTTATCAGTGACACTTGTCAATGTGTGCAGTTTTGAATTGCTCGGAACAGATTTAAAACGCAAATTACTATGAACGTAACATATCTATAGTTTATAATATCATTGCTTCCATCATTAATGTACTAGATACAGGGTCCGGAACAAAAATGCATGCCGAAAGTGGTCCTGCTCGCTCATAACTACATACATACATTTAAATTTCGAATAACAAAAACTGAAACAACATTGGATAGCATCAACAACTTCAGCTTACTGTGAACCTTAAATCTTAATCATAAAGATTAATTATGGTTGCAAAATATTTGCAACAAACGTCATTGTGGCTCCGTGGCCCCAAAGTCGCGTTCTGTTTTTAAAGCACTGATCGGGAACTGTCGGGAATCTAGTAAGTACATTATTGATGAAATCTTACACATTAGATATTAGTTTGACAACGGCGACAGTTCTATTACCAATTTTATATACCGATCGCCAGTCAATAATGGCTAATAATGAACTCTGAACGCTACCAACAGTCGCGCTTAATAACGTTGTAATTAACGGATCGCTCGTTAACTGTTTCTGACGGTGCCGGCGTAATCTGCGCTGCGGCTGACCACAAACCCGTTAAATGTTGTTCCTGGGTAGAGTTGCGATTTTTTTGGCAGTCTTTTTTATATTATCTTTGGAGACAAGAAAAAATCAATTAAACCATAGTTTATGTTATTTTTGAGTCTTTGACAATGAAATAATAATATAATAGAATATATTTTTATTATCAGTAACAGTTACAACTCATACTTGTTAGTAACAATGGTGCTTCAAAGTGATAATAACTGAAAGTGAAAATTTTTGCAAACTAAAATGCCAATTTTAATGAGATTTTCTTTGCATGAGTAAAATTTAATACATAGAAAAAAATATATATTTTTCGTCACCCAACCGTTGTGCTATAGTTGTTTAACTTCAGCAACTGCAGACCGAGCGCGTTAACTACTGCGCCATCGAGCTAGTGTTGTAACAAAGGCTCGAGGCTCCCGAGCCTAAAACTCATTGAACGCTCGAGTCTAGCTCTACACCTGGCCTCGAGCCCTATACCTACAACGAGTAACAAAAAGGTGTAGTAAAAATGAAACGATTTAAAGTATATCCGATCTAGATCTTGTATGCAGAGTTACTTACTGCCGTACTCAGAGACGTCAATTAAGATTTAATGACAACTAAATGTCTTTCCTTCTCTATTTACAGTGACAGCAAGAGACTTAATTGTCATTAAAACTTAATTGACGTCTCTGAGTACGGCAGTTCGACATTAAATTACATTTTAATTAAATATTACTATTGTGACGTCTCATCAAAATAATCAAGGCACAGCTCTGGTGGTTTAGTTTAGTAACCTCTGTACTTACATTTATGATCACCACTGCTTGCATGCGCGCCTGACGCGCATGACTTCACTAATATAAATATTTAATGACAAATAATGGTTAAAAATTATAATTAGTAACAACACATATGAGTTTTATCGGGCTCGTCGAGTCAGAATAAGTTTGAGTAAGAATTTAGTTAAGGATTAAATGTAAGAATAGAACCTTGTATTTTAGTGGCGGTCTTGTCTTTAGAGAGCTGGGAGCTGGAACTGGATTATCGTGGATCGTTCCTGTGGGATTTCAATGGAGCGGTAGTTGATTGTATCAGGGTAGCTTCGCGTTCTATTAGTTGGCAAAAATGTAGATATAGAGTTTGTTCTAATGAAATTTTAAGTTTCAACAATATTATAAGTACCTAGTTTTTTTTAAAATAAATATATACCTACTAGTATATAAACACATTTTGTAACTTTTACGGAAACTTTGTTACTTACAAACAAAATTTTAATTCTGTAAAAGAGTACATTTTTTTGCAAGAGTTAATTCTTAAGAATTAAATTGTGTAAAATTTCAATTTAACGCACAGGACGGTACGATTTATCGGTAACGGGTTGCTAACTACTTCAACTAAGCATGGTTGCAGAATAATAGTAGGTATAGTACATTTTATTCACAAGCTTTCTCGTTTGTTGTTTTCTGGTGTCCTCCTTTTTAGGTTTCCACGGAAGATCAGTGTCGGGACACCTTTGGTGTTCTGACAAATGCTGAGTGGATACCTTTTTTGTGTCATTTTGCATTTTTTTACTTTTAGTTTTTCATTTCATTTCATTTTCAAAAGATAAATTTTTGTTCACTTTTAAATGCAACTTTGAAATGGCATTTAACCGTACCATGAAAGAGCAAGAGAATGGGGAATACTTACCGATTCCAGAATATTAGGGAGAATAGGAACACGCCCGGAAGCTCCAAGATCCTCAAACCCGGGGATTATTGCGAATAGGGCTTTTTTTAATTTGATTTTTTTTCCGGGAATTCCTAGCGTGCCCCGTGACTAGATAGTACCTAAACTTTAAATTTTATAAATATTAAATTATATGTAAGCCTATACACAAAATCTGACAACATTTTATTCTGTTTCGAGAATAAATTCGAAGTCGAAGTCAGCTGCACTAAGGTAAATTCAAAAATATGTTTGCGCTGACGAGAACTGACGGTTTTCAGACTCTTAGAATAAATATTATTAACGGGATTATTACCATGTTTATTGTCGTGTTTGAGTATCCAATATTTCGGCACAGTTGCATGCGCCATGATCACGGATGTTCAGACTCTTATGCGGAAAAAGGTGGCGTCGCTGATGAATCGATTGCGGGGGAGTGACAACAGCATCCTGAGGACAGTGGCAGAGGATCCGCATGCGCCTATATTAAGGCACTTCGTGCGAACGATGACCGAAGTCTTAAATAGCACCGGGTCGCGTTCGCATGGAGTGCCTCTTAGGTACATGATAAAATAATAATAATAATAATAATGTTAATAATTTTAATTGCGTTGCACCAATGTAAAAATGTATTTAAACTAACCCTTATTTTTAAGTTATTGTTACTAACCCATGGACCTTAGTAGTCTGAAATAAAAAGATTTGATTTGAAAAATAACAATGTCAAATAAATAAGAAAACACTCTAGTTTTCGTAAAGGAACTAACGAGTTTGAATTTAGTGAGAAAGTAATTAAATATCCTATACTATACTGTCCCACGTTGATGGCGCGGTGGTTTAACGAGCCCCGTTTCGCAAAGGCCAATCATCAGATGGGTGACCAAAACATTATCTCATCCGTAATTCGGAAGACACGTTAAGCCGTTGGTTTCGGCTGCATTAGCAATAGTTAACAACCACCAATCCGCACCCCGCGTGGTTTTTTATGACCCGTTCTCTCTACCTATTCATAGGAAAGGTTCGTCTCGTGCCACAGCAGTGGGGACATAAAATGATGACTGTCCCACCGTAGGGCCAACGTCTGTCTTTCTTTTCTTAATTTGTCTAATTCTTTTTTCAGTTTTCTTCTCTTTGAAATCTTGAGCTTTGATATAGAGATGACTATTCTAGCCGAATAGACTTCAACATCTAATAAAAGGACCTGCTCTGGTAAAGTAAACGAGTCAACATTTTTTACTATTACGTAAGGAATAACCACAAGTAAGTATATAGACTTTAGTTTAAATATATATTCGTCTATCTATATGTTTATATAATTTTTACGCAAATTTTGTTGCGAACAAATTACAAAAACACAAATGTTGAAAAAATTTCCACGAGCACGATTTGAACCTGCAACCTTCTGACATACCGGGTCAGGTGCTCTCCCAATTGAGCTATCGTGGTTCTAACCAGCCCGCCGAAATTATTCAACACTATTAATTAACGCGCCTAATGAATAGGCGCCTTTGGCTTTCAAAGTAAAAAGTAAATAGTGTTGAATAATTTCGGCAGGCTGGTTAGAACCGAACCACGATAGCTCAATTGGGAGAGCACCTGTCCCGGTATGTCAGAAGGGTGCGGGTTCAAATCCTGCTCGTGGAAATTTTTTCAACATTTGTGTTTTTATATATTTGTCTATATATTCGTCTTATATCTGTCACACTAGCTGTTTCTCGACCGCGTCGCAACGCGTCGCCGTCGCCCGAATGCGTTTGTATACGTACCTATTCGCTAAGCGTTTGTTTTGGCTTTTTATTTTAAATTGCGCTAAGTACCAAATGCAAAAAGATTTTAATCAAATCCGACTGGTATTCTAGAAATCAGCGCGTTGAAATAAAAAACAAACTCTTCAACTTTATTATATTATATTTTATATTATTATTAGTATTAAACTTATTAAAATATAGATGAAGAAGGCATTGCATAACAAACCTAATACAGCCCGCATGATCATAAGTAGGGCTGTGTCTAATTAATATTGGTTTAGCAAGTTAGGTTATCGGTCCAATACGCTCCGATCCGATTGGTTAATTAATCGATGCGTTAATACAATTATCTTCCATTAACGGTGATACATCTTCTATAGTAGCGGTAATTTCATCTTACCTCAGAAGGGTAGAAAGGGATAATTCTTATATAATAAGCAGTAATCGGAACGAAGAGGGATAATTTAGGTAGGTACCTAGAGTTGCTGACAAGAATCTCCATCTCCAGCTCATATACTGTCCGTCCCCACAGCTGGGGCACGAGCCTTCCCTATGGATGGATAGGGAGAACGTGCCATAAACCACCACGCGGGCCCAGTGCGGATTGGTGGTTGTTAACGACTGCTAATGCAGCCGGGACCAACAGCTTTACGTGCCTTCCGAAGCACGGAGGAGCTCGAGATGATAAATTTTTGGTCACCCATCCGATGACCAGCCTTTGCGAAAATTGCTTAACCTTAGCAATCGCAGACCGGGCGCGTTAGCCACTGCGCCATCGAGCTCCTCACAAGAATAAATTATCAAAACCAAGAAAAAAATTGGTGGTTTTAGCCACTCTTAGTTATGTCTTGCCGGCAACTTTAGGTAAATTATCCCCTTACATCAATTCACTGATGATAAGGGATGATTAAGTTGTTTGATAAAAAGTTATGGCTTCCTTAATTTTGATTAAATCCACCCCTTTAAAAAAGTAAGTTTGGGGGTTAAAGTTACTCGCGTCCGTAGGTTTACCCTTGAGACCCTACACGTGACCCCTGGGTGGTGCTAAATGAGTGGCACTGTCTGAGTGGTAGAGCCACGCTGCGTTGCAGCACGAAATGGGCCGGCTCGCCCGGCGTAATACCGGGCGTAATATCGGCGTGAAACAATAGCACTCGTTGCTGTTGTGTTTCGTCCGGTGAGTGAAAGTACCGGAGGCCCATCTCTCACCCCTCCCCTCAAGATCCAACTCCTTCCTCAAGGCCGGCAACACATCTGCGATTACTTTTTTTTTGCGGGTGTCCATGGGCGGCGGTGATTACTTTCCATCAGGTGACCCAGCTGCTCGTTTGCCTCCTTTTTACATAAAAAATATATAAAAGTAAGCAATGCTATAAATTATTTAAATTTGTTCGTTTTTTGCGTTTTTTTTGCGATAGCTGTGTACGCCTGTTTTAAATGCCTTCCAAACATTTACCAAAAAAAGATAACATGACAGATAACACAAACCATGAAACAATTTATAGATGCTTGATATTATCAATTAATTCTTACAGCTGTAAATGACGGCTGTAAAAATTGTGACATTTAATAAAAAAGGGGGGGTTTCAACCCAGTCATTCGTTACGTGTATACATTCAGATAACAGTGAAGGCCTGTGCAGACGAGGGACTTTTGTCCGTTTGCTTTGTTACATTCAGTCTCTAAAGACTTCGAAGACTAAAACCAAACTGAGTGGATATTGCAACCGCTCTCTTCTTTAGTGGTGATAGCTGGGAGGACGTTTTTAGCAGCGCACAGCATGGACTGAGAGCTGTCGCTACTTGGCTTCAAAATAATATCTTGACGCTAAATATCGAGAAAACTAGGTATATAACGTTTGCCCACCGTCGAAACCTACTGCCTCCATCGACTTTTACAATTACAGCTCACTCCTGCCCCCCTGATATCTCCCCCTGTTCCTGCCCATCAATACTGAGAATTGATGCCATAAAATACCTAGGTATTACAATAGATCAGACTCTTACCTTCAAGCAGCATATAGATACCCTAAATACGAGACTGCGCAAACTAATTTATATTTTTAAAAACCTAAAGCTGATAGCCGACAAAAAAGTTATTAAGATGGTTTACTACGCGCTCTGTCAATCGATAGTTGAATACGGCATTACTTCTTGGGGTGGTGTAGCAAAAACTCACCTAATTCATCTGGAGAGAGCCCAAAGAGTTGTTCTGAAGGTGGGTGCAGCTCTCCCTTATCGCTTTCCCACTACTGAACTTTATAAGAAGTGGGAGGTCCTCTCAGTAAGGAAAACATTCATTCTTCAGACTGCCCTTAAGCAACACTCTCAGCTAAAGTACGACCCCGATCTTCGTAGGGGTAAGCGCAGAAAGACTAACGTCTGCTACGTTCCGGCACATAAAACTAGCCATTCCCAAAATTTTTTTCACTTCCTCGGCCTTTTTATATACAACAAATTAAACCAAATATTGTCTATTTATCCTCTTCATAAACCTAAATGCAAAAGACTCATTACGAATTGGCTCACATCGCTGAACTACGATGATACCGAAACCTTCCTCTGCCCATTAACGTAAACATTATTATTTGTTACCCAACTTTATTTTTTTATTTTAATTTTAATTTTTTAATTTTGTTTTTTAATTCTTCTTAACCCATCAATTCAACCTTGCCGGCATAGACCGAACTGAGCATAACGCGTTCGACGCAGATTGCCCAGTACGGAGAAGGTGGGAGGCATTGGCGCGAGCCAAAATAGCCTATTGCTAAGGTGGTCCTAAGTCGTTCACGGGCAGGCAATCACCCCGCCAGAGGATACGCAGTGGCCCAAGCGAACCTCCAAAGAAAAGAGTTGGCAACGACTGAGCTTATGGTGGTAGCCAGCGAACGCAAATTGGCGTTCGCACTAGTCCAGGAACCCTACGTTGGAGGGATTCGGAGAATGAAGGATTACCGCGGAGCACGGGTCTACCAGTGCGCAACGATAAGAGATGGGACAGTGAAAGCTGCTATTGTCGTATTCGACAACGACCTCAGCGTCACACTGTGCCCGAAACTCACGACCAACAACATCGCGGTGGTGAGGATCCGAACTTGCGACTGGGAGATGACGGCGGTTTCCTTTTATTTTGAGCCCGACCTACCAATTGGGCCTTACCTGGACCGGTTGAGCTTGATCGTAGAGGAGTTGGGCCCAAGAAAACTGCTGATCGCCGGAGATTGCAACGCAAAGAGTACCTGGTGGGGTAGCACCATAGAAGACCTCAGGGGATTAGAGATGTCCGGGACCCTGGAAGAGTCTGGTTTGCAGATATTGAACAGAGGTAACACTCCCACTTTTGACACCGTGAGAGGTAACAGGGAGTTCACCAGTTTTGTAGACATAACAGCGATTACCGACGACCTGTTGGGGCTTATAGAAAACTGGAGGGTAGACCAGGGGATAACAAGCTCCGACCACAACACCATTCTCTTTGATGTAAAACTCCGTAAGAGTAAAGGCTTACAGGTCCAAAGAACGACGCGTCTATACAATACGAGAAAAGCCAACTGGACTGAATTCACAGACGCACTGGTGCAATTAAAACAAGAACGCAATATCAATATCAACAGCATAAAAGCCTTAAGGGACAGAGATTCACTCGAAAAGACCATCGTAGAGCTCACGACAGCGATCACTTCAGCTTGCAAGAAAGTAATTCCAGCGAAGAAGAGCGCAGAAACCCTCTCCATCCCTTGGTGGAATGAGGAGTTGACCAAGCTGAAGAAGACGATGGTCACATATAAACGGAGAATTAGAAACGCTGCGCCACATCGAAGAGAAAAGGTCGTTGAAGAATATCTGCAGAAGAAAGAAAACTATGAGTGTCAAGCCAAGAACGCCCGTATAACGAGCTGGAAAGGGTTCTGCGAGAAGCAGGACAGAGAAGGGGTATGGGAAGGGATATATCGCGTTCTAAAGACGACCGCCAGGAGACAAGAAGACTTGGCCCTAAAAACCGCAGAAGGTATATATTTAAAACCCCAAGAATCAGCGAACTTACTGGCCGAGACTTTCTACCCTGAGGACCTGGAAAGTGATGATAACGAAGACCATCGCCGGGTCAGAGAAACGGCAGAGAGAGTGAACGATCGGACAGATGATGAGCATCTGGATCCTCCGTTTACCTCGCTCGAGCTAAAGACCGCGATGGGGAGTTTTAATCCAAAGAAGGCCCCGGGAGCGGATGGCTTTACGGCAGACATTTGCAGCAGAGCCTTGGAGCATAACATTGAAGAGTCGCTTGCCTTATTCAATAAATGCCTAGAATTAGGACATTTCCCGGACAGCTGGAAAGAGGCCACAGTGGTGGTACTCAGAAAACAGGGCAAGGATGACTACACAGTACCTAAGGCGTACAGACCCATCGGGCTACTGCCGGTGCTGGGCAAGGTTCTTGAGAAGATGTCGGTAGCACGGATCAAATACCACCTTGTACCGAGGATTAGTACTCGCCAGTACGGATTCATGCCCCAGAGGAGCACCGAGGACGCCCTCTATCATCTAATACACCACATCAGAGGTATGGTTGAGCTGAAAAAGCTGGTTACCCTAGTGTCATTGGATATAGAGGGGGCCTTCGACAGCGCGTGGTGGCCAGCAATCAGAATCCGACTGGCTGAGGAACAGTGTCCGGTCAATATCAGGAGGCTACTTGACAGTTATCTCAGCTGCAGAAAAGTCACGGTAAGATACGCTGGGGAGGTAAGCACGCGAAGCACCAATAAAGGATGCGTGCAAGGGTCATCATCCGCTACTGAAGGGGCTGCATGAGAGGGGAGATTACGTGCAGGCATTTGCAGATGACGTGGTACTAGTTTTCCACGGGGACAAAGCCAGCGAAATTCAGCGACAGGCCAATGCCGCTCTCGCCTATGTCCAGCAGTGGGGTGTCCGTAATAAGCTAAAGTTCGCGCCGCACAAAACCTGTGCTATGTTGCTAACGCGGAAACTGAAGCATGACACACCACGGCTGAGCATGGGCGGGATCGACATATCCATGTCAAGGGAGGTAAAGATTCTGGGCCTTACTATAGACGACCGGCTAACTTTCAACACGCATATTGCCAACCAGTGCCGGAAAGTCATAGGAATTTATAAACAGCTGTCAAAAGCTGCAAAGGTTAGTTGGGGCCTAGACCCCGAAATAATTAGGTCCATATATACCGCGGCGATAGAGCCCATAATTTTGTATGCTGCGGCAGCATGGGCCCCAGCGGCAAAGAAGTTGGGCATTAGAAAACAGCTCAACACGGTTCAGAGGGGTTTCGCGCAAAAGCTATGCAGAGCCTACCGCACAGTCTCCCTACACTCGGCACTGGTGCTTGCGGGGATACTGCCTCTCGACCTCAGGATTACAGAAGCAGCCGCTCTGTATGAGGCAAAAAGAGGGTCATCCCTGGAAGCGCTGCGAGGCAGAGAGACCGAGAGTGTGGTGGACTTTGTCAGTGCCCCACATCCGGCGGCGCATATGGGTTTGGAGTTCGTGTGCCTGGAAGACCAAAACCTTGTGGACAGGTACAATGTGCAGCAAGTGCGAATATTCACCGACGGCAGCAAGCTTGAGGGGAAGGTCGGGGCCGCACTTTCCATATGGAAAGGTGAGACCGAGACTCGATCCTTAAAGTTAAGTCTGTCCGCGTACTGCACAGTCTACCAGGCGGAACTTCTAGCGATATGCAAGGCCACGGAAGTAATTGCGCGGGGAAAGGAAGAGAGTTATGGTGTGTATAGCGATTCGAGGGCAGCGCTGGAGACGATCGCCAACCATCACTCTCTCCACCCCCTGGCGGTGGAAGCACGGAAGAATTTGCGAGGGGCCTTCACCCAGAACAAAATTGTATCTTTGTTCTGGATCAAGGCGCACGCAGGACTTCCGGGCAATGAGCGGGCCGACGAACTGGCCAAGACGGCCGCACTGTCGTTGAAGAAGAGGCCCGACTATGACGCGTGCCCAGTCTCATATGTTAAGAAACTCTTGCGGGAGAACACGATTGAAAGCTGGGACCAACGCTACCGCGAGGGACATACTGCCTCCGTGACCAAAATGTTCTTCCCAGATGCTAAATTAGCGTACAAGATAGTGAGAAAGCTGCAGCCGACAGGTCCACTAACTCAGATCCTAACGGGGCACGGAGGGTTTGCCCAATATTTGAATCGCTTCAAGTGTAGGGCGAGCCCTTCATGCGTCTGTGATCCCGAGATCGAAGAGACCGTCCCCCACTTGCTCTTAGACTGCCCCTCCACTAGCATACATAAGTATAGTTTGGAGCAAAAAATTGGAACTGTATTAAAAATTGATAATTTACACGAATTTATTTCATGCAAGTATAAAACAAAAGCTTTTGCAGAATATTGCAGAAAAGTATGTAACTTAGCAGTAAGTAGGAATAAGGATACTGGTTAAGTTTGTTTCACCTATAACCGTAGCTATAGCGCTGCAAGCAAACAATTAATTTAAGTTTCCTTGTACCTTAAACTTAGTTAGCATTACTGTAATTTTATTTTATTTTTGTATAATGAACTGTATTTATGACTGTATTAACATAAGAAAATTATATGAAATTAAGATTTGTAAAATGTTAGTATATAAGATATTAATTTGTAAAATAAAAACCGTGTTCTGTTCCCTTATTTGTACCCAAAAAAGAGGACCAACAATAAATAAAAGAAATAAATAAAGAAAAACTGTATATAGAATAGAGGCCCAAGCCTAGAATAGACGGGCATCCCACCCGCAAAAGTATAAAAGAAGATGTATGAAAGAGTAGTATGAAGAATGAAAGTACGAGAGGCATATAAGCGAGAACTAGTATGAAAGAGAAACATAGACTAAAAAAAAGGCTCCGATTATGTTGGAGGTGATAGAATTAAAAAAAAAAAAAAAAAAAAAAAAAAACCTTGCCGGCAACTTCACACCCTCAACACCACACTCCACACAGCTAACTCATTACACAAGCTCTACACACCTACTCACGCTCACTTTACACCACTATTATCTCCACATGTTTTCACATAATGCTAACCTAGATTGTAAAAGCTAAAAGCTTCAGTATTATAATTTGATTATACCACATAATTTCCGCGGAGTGGGGCACTGGTGCTCTGTAATACGGGTTTTTTTAAAAAAAACCTATCTCAGGTACCAGTCTCTCACAAAACATACTAAAATTGTTAAAATAGTTTAAGATTTACCATGTGAGAGAAAATAAATAAATTACTTACTTAATCCCCACTTAGAATCGAACCCAAGACCTATGGCTACTTTAAACAGTATGTATGTTGTAGTCTTCGGTTTTGGGGCCAGTTCGGGTCGCGAGATCTCTTTACCCGAGATCTCATCACAGTCGACTTCAGTCGAGCTGGGTCTCCTTGGGGGCACGGCAGGGAAACAATTTCTTTTTTGCTGTTTTTTTATTTTTTTTATTATGTATTTTTTTAAAAATTTTTTTTAAGTTTGTTTTCATATATTTTTTTTTGTATTTTCTTTTTTTCTTTATACAGGCGACTAACCACTACGGCACAGGAGTAGTTTCCCGTGATGATATAAAAACAAAATCCAGACGTTCGAACAAAGAGCTGGCAAGAACAAATTACTGTAAGTACATAATAGGTTTCTTTTCTTTCTCACCAAAAGGATATTTCTATGGGCATACCCGTTTTGTTCATAAGGCGGACCAATTAAACTGGCGTTCGCATGCTACAGTTCGCGTGCACACGAGAAACAAAATAACACAGTCGTCTCGCAGAGCGGACCTTTCTTAATAGCTGCCACGCCATAGTATAGCCGAAAACAGTAAGTTGTCTTTATTGAATGGCACCGCACGCGATTGTGCGTGCGTGCACAACGATGACATCAAAGGGTAAGGTTTTACTGCCTAATTATTAGGAATTTTTAAAACAAGGAAGTAAATCTAAAGTCAAACAGTTTTTACTTTTATGTTACTAAGCCATCAAACGAAGACAGCGCCTGATGGAAAGCGGCTACCGCAACTCGTGAACATTTGCAAAGGCATTACACACGCGTTGCCTGGATTACTAATGTTTGGCTAAAAAACGGTTCCCAAAGTATCACTTCCCAAAATTTATTTCCCAAATTTTCATTTGGCAAAAAAACATTTGTCAAAATAACTTTTCGCAAATATACAGTTACCAAAAACATTTTTGGCAAATTTTTGTTTGGCAAATAATTACATGGCAATATTTCATTTTACCAATTATTATTTAGTCAAAAATTATCTTGGACAAATAATTTACAGGTAAGAGCTTTCAGGTAATTTGCTAAGGTAATAGTGTTCGAGTTATTAAATGTTATTATTATCGAGTTCATTCCGTCTCAGTTAAGGTCACAGTTCTAACCTACCTAACCTACTTTTCTAGCTAGTTCTAATCTAGCCTACTTAACCTATAACAACTGAGTTTATTTAAGATCAATTATTAATGAGATACGCTTTTTGTTTCAGGCAAGTTCAAGCCCTAAGCTCTGTATTCCTAAGTTAAAAATAAATTACCATTGTCAAACTTACGTTTTAGGTTGAGTGTGTGAAGTAACAATTTATACAAACATACTTTTGGAATTTATTTGACAAAATAAAACGTTTGCATAATGTATATTTGACTAAACAAAACCAAGTAAATTAAATGCGAAACGAAAAGATTTGCTAAAGATTCATTTGGGAAATTAAACTTTGCTATTAGTTTTTTGGGAAGTGAAATTTGACGAAAAGTGTTTTGCGAAACGGCAGGATACCGCGTTGCCTACGTTGAAGCCTCAGTTCTTATTCTTCTAAATCTTGAATTCTCGTTTCTTTGTCGCACCTCCAAAAAATGGAATTCCCTCCTTTCTGAGATATGGGGTCCTTCAAATGAGGCGCGAAGAAGCACCTTGTGGGCCAGTAGAGTGAGGTTAACTGAAGCTGCGTTGTTTTCACGCTGCACCAGTTGTCTTCGTGTCTGGACTCCATTTCCACTTAACACTAGGTGGAATGGAGTTATTTGCCGTGCTAAGTATATAATAAAACACTGATTTACTTTAAACAGGAACACAGCAATGTAAAACAATGCTGCTTGGCAGCAGAAATAGATGCGACCTAGTCGGATGCTCGATAGAATCGTCGTATAGTATACTCAGCATACTCACAAAAGAATTCTGCTATCCATGTATGCCACAGAATGCATCCAATAACACTAAGTGTGCTGGTTAAAGATACAGAATTGTCCCGCCGCGTACGTAATAAGTAATATAATTATCATTTACAGCCCGTCTTCACCCGTTTGGTAAATTCCACTATTGTCTCGCGTCCACTCTCCACAGTCCTATTATCATTTTGACTTTGGTAGTCGACTTTAGAGTTAACGACTTGAGCAGTAGAATCTGCGAGTTGTACTCTTAGTGCAACGAGAAGTGAGCGAGCTCCGGTAACCTCTCTGGATATTAGGTAGTGGACTATACGTGTCCACGGGGCAACTAGCTCGAGACACTAGTTTTAAAAGTACCGGATGAAGGATGCGTACCGGCGTGTTCTGGTCTGGCGTTATGACCTGACGTAGATGGTCCCTTGTGTTTGCGCAAGGATGTCTGACACCTTTAACTTAAACTAAATTAAACTTAAACTTGTGTAAGTACCCTCGCGCTCTCCCGAGATTCGGTCCGTATGCCGCAAGGTAGGACTATTGGTGGAGTTCTATTATCCTGGTCTGATTCATGATGAATGAATAATGTTAGCCCATCGCTTGCCAGGCGGTAAGTTTTAATACCACCACACTTTTAATATCTTACTCGGTGGAGTCAGTAAATGCAGTGATGGTATGTGTTCACCACAGTTCGCCGGGGTTGCCGCCCAACAGATACTTGGACGCCCAAGGTAACTACAGTGCCATAGAACAATTGAATTTCTATTGTGTCTGGTCTAAGAACAACTGAGTGGTTCAACAAAAGTGTAACAATTCAGATTCAGATCTTTAAACCGATTACAGATATCATGATTTTTTAAAATTAAGATCTGCATTACACGACAATCTACCATTTCTAGATATACTATGACCACGCCCTCAGATACCGAAAATCTACAAAGTTTCTCGGGAAGTCGGGCCTCGCCTCAATATTAGAAAAGGAACTCCGCTACCGCCCAAATTCATATTTCGAATTATAAGCAAAGTTTAATGAGTCTCCGTTGCGCTCGGCTAATAACCATTTTTATCAAAGAGTCGGTTAAAGTTTACGGCTTACTATACGGTGGCTATAAAATTTCATCAGAGTGTGTGAGGTGATCGTGGCGGCTTCACGGCGGCGGGCGCGGCGGCCAGGCTATCAAAGTTTTAAATCCTTTTCAATAAAAATATCATAAATGCCCGCTTTGACGGGTTCAGTGGCACAAACAGCCACTGCTCCGCTTAATGATAATAAAATAAAAACAAGTGCCCGTATATAAGAATTTCCATGAATTCTTTATGCCAAAAATTAATTGCGAGATAAATTATTGGTTTTGTTATAATTCGTATCCAATTAAAATCATGCAATAAATAAATTACCTATCTCTAATGTAAGTAATTCATGTTAAATTAAATTCAAGTAGCCAATTCAAATACAATGCAACTCGCCGCAATATCTTATCGCAGGTCTCATTTAAACGCAAGCGAATGCATTGTACGGGTGAAGTCGTTTCGTTTTGGTCAACTTTGATTCTAAATTAAATTGCTGACGAACGCTGCTTTTATTTATACGTGTTCTCATGTCAGTGACATACCGAAGTCCTATCTCATATATCATCATATCTATATAATGCTAGATAAAACCATTGCTTTAAAGTTAAAGGTAACATGTCGCCCTTGTTTTATATAATGTGTGGTGGCATGTAGCCGTACAACTTCCCCTTAAAGGCGTCGCGAATCGGCGGGCGGGGAGCGTCGCGACGCTCAGTCGGGCGCCGGCCTCGTGCAGCGCCGGTCGCGGCGCATGGCCCGCGTCACCTAACGCAGCATGCGGCCCGCGCTTGCCGCGCTCGCGGCTTGCTGCGTGGTGGCCCGTGCCGACCTGCCATCCGCGCGTCTCGCCCCGCGCAACACAACCCCCCATCGCGTCTTGCAATGCTCCGACGGTGTCGTCCTCCCCGCTTGGAGGCCTCTAGAGGATGTCCCGACCCTCGATCTCGCTATACGAGGCGTCATCTACTTTCTCGTTCTCATGTATCTCTTCATCGGCGTGTCCATCGTATCCGACCGATTTATGGCTGCCATCGAAGTTATCACTTCCCGAGAGAAAGAGGTGCGCGTGCGACGAAACGGCAGTGAACAAATCATTGTAGTTAGAGTATGGAACGAGACTGTTGCCAACTTAACGCTAATGGCCTTAGGGTCAAGCGCTCCTGAGATTCTGCTCTCAGTTATCGAGATAGCCGGGAAGAACTTCGAGGCCGGTGAGCTCGGGCCGGGCACCATCGTCGGCTCGGCTGCCTACAACTTATTTGTGATAATTGCTATATGCGTGGCAGTGATACCAGACGGAGAAGTGCGGAAGATCAAACATCTTAGGGTGTTCCTTGTGACTGCTACTTGGTCGGTGTTCGCTTACGTTTGGCTTTACCTCATATTAGCTGTAATATCACCAAGTGAGGTCGAAGTTTGGGAAGGAGCTGTTACTTTCCTTTTCTTTCCGGCGACAGTTTTAACAGCGTACATCGCAGACAGACGACTTTTAGTCTACAAATACCTAAAGAAAGGTTATCGAGTTAACGAGCGCGGAGTGATCGTGGAAGCAGAAGGCGATGGCTCCGTGGAAATGGCGTTGAAACCAGGTGGTGATGATATAGCATCAGAAGACGAAGAAGGTAGAGAAATAGAGAAATCACGAAAAGAATACGTGTCTGTTCTCAGAGATCTTCGAAGACAACACCCAGAAGAAGACTTAGACACGGTAGAGCGAATGGCATTAGAAGCATTGATGTCCCGCGGTCCTAAATCCCGGGCGTTCTATAGAGTAGCCGCAACAAGGAAAATGACCGGAGGGGGTGATTTCTCACGCAAGATATCAGAAAGGGCTCAAAGCGACTTAAGTGAGGTGAAGGCGGAATTACTAAGACGGGAATCGAGTTCTCCAACTACCGAGCCTAAAGGTCCAAATGTTCGTTTTGACCCTGACCACTATACTGTGATGGAGAACTGCGGTTCGTTCGAAGTCAAAGTAGTGCGTGCCGGGGATTTGACTGGGGACATATCGGTGCAGTATACCACTGAGGATGGTACTGCAGAAGCTGGCTCCGACTACGTCACAGCCCACGGGTCTCTGTTGTTCAAGCATGGTGAAACTGAGAAGACGTTCACCGTCCAAGTGATCGATGACGATGTGTTTGAAGAGGATGAGTACTTTTATGTCCGTCTGGTATCCCCCAGGGGTGCAGTTTTGGCGTCGCCGTCGACAGCCACTGTGGTGATATTGGACGACGATCATTCCGGTGTGTTCTCGTTCCCGCAAAGGGACTTCGAGCTGACCGAGTCTGTTGGGACGTACGACTTACGGGTGATGAGAACGGCTGGTGCTCGGGGGAAGGTGCGGGTGCCGTACTGGACGGAGGATGGCACCGCCAAGAGTGGTGCACAGTACGAGGCCGCTCAGGGCTACGTCATCTTCGAGAACAATGAGACTGAGTAAGTGCTTTTGTTTTTTTATAACTTATATTAAAACTGTTACTGCCGCAATCAGAGATGTCAATTTGCGGTAATGATATCTAACTTAGTATCCAACTTTTTCAGCTTTTAGTGCTTAAGACGTCCACGTACAAAAACTTAGACGTCAATACGTAAATGCTAAGTTATCATTGATCAATTAAGTTTTGATGTCTCTAAATACGGCAGTAAGTCTTTTAATAAAATCTTTGTTCTGTACCTATATTGAAAACGGGATGGTGAAAAGCTTCGCCATTTCCCTCGTTCATGAATTGATTGGGGCACGCAATGAAATATCAAGACTCGAATTAAAGTGGAGTCCTACAGCATAAATTGACGATGGTTGTTCCCTTTGCATATTGCAGAATAAAAAGCGATGTTTATAATATAATATTAATATAATATTATTTACATATAATTTTACGCAAATATTGTTGCGAACAAATTACAATTTGAAAAAAGATGAAGTGTTGAAAAATTCCACGAGCAGGATTCGAACCCGCACTCCATGACATGCCGGGCCAGGTGCACTGCCAACTACGCATACCTACGCTACGATAGCATAGTTGGCATCGGAGGTTGGGGGCGGGTTCGAGTCCCGCTTGTGGGATTTTTCCAACACTGTCTTTTCTTAAATTGTAATATACTCTTATTTATAAATGACAACAAATTAATGACCAAAAGTATTGACGGTGCTGAGTTCTGTTAATAGTTTTAAAACACGTTTACTTAACACTAATGTGCCGTTTCTATTTCAGTGATGAAAAATTATGATAGATATCCTTTAAAACACAACAATTTTATTCTTTAAAAAGTTTTCAGGTTTTAATTTTTCATTAGCACGATTACTTTTTCGTTCTTGGAAATCAAATTTAGCTAAAACGGTTCGGAGTTCAAACTAGTTAATTCCAATTGGTTTCTAAGTATTTTAGCATGATTGATCGCTGTGACACACTCGAATGGGCGAGTTTGCGTATAAACTCGGCTTGGCGTATACGTAAGGGAGCAATTACTAGGCAATTGCTGGTTCCCTTCAAACGGATTGGCAGCGAATGGAAACATTTAAAAGGACAAATTTCGAAGCGATCTCTTTTTTTAGAGCCTTCATCGTAAGCATAAATTACAATCTTTTTTAAAACAAATGAGTGTGTGTGACACCCTCATTTGTTCTATGTTTGAAGTGGTAAATTCTAATCGTAAAAATAGTTTTTAAAACAAAAGAGACATCAGCAGCTTTACAATAGGTGAAGGCAATTGTTTTTATATTAACAACACGCAATTGATATACTTATTTTAACGCTGTTTTACATGGGTACAGCAAGATGGCGTTGTACCTGCTGTAAACTCTATTTTCCTGAATAAAATTGCAGTAAAGAAATTTTTGGAACCTAACTCAAAAAAAAATAGTTCAACAGTCAAGAACACAGTATTGGTTTATTAACTGTACACAATGTACAGTAGTACCAGTCCTTGGTACAATACCCAAAGTGTGTTTCGTATATATTTTCGATGTACATCTTGGGTTTGTGATCACCACCAACCCGCATTTGGCAAGCGTGATGATGTATGTATGGTGAGTTATTAGTCTATAGGTATGTATATAGTCCCACTGCTGGGCAAAAGCCTTCACCTTTGTAATATTAGCCTAATCACCCCGCTCGCTAAATACGGGTTGATGATGGATCATATTTATCGAAAAACACTTATTTTAGCCAATTTATTCCCTGTGTATAATATGTGTGCTTTAACGAGCTCCGTTCCAGTTATATTTTAATATACACTCATAAACATAAATCTATATTTACTGGTATATTTAACAATGCACAATAAGATAACTTTGTGGTTTCATAACCAGCCTAACAGTTGCCTAACTGTTACGCAGATTTGATATGTGTATTTTATGTGTAACTAAACATTCGATTTAACTATTTATTTTATATGTTCACTATTTACGTACGTATTCATACGAAAACGCATCAAAGTACGGCCGGCCTAATGGCCTATATATACGAAGTACGTCTACGAAACAACGGAAGCGTTGCGTAATTCCCATGTCTGTTAGACCAAAAACAAAAGCGGGAGCCTTCTAAGGTTTCCGAAACCTTACAAGCCCGCAATGGAGTATAGATTGCCCTGTGCCGCATTACTAACGGTTCGGCGCGCGATCCGGCGGCCTCTGATAGTGGCCTCGACGTTGCTTAGTAATAATCCTTTTAGATAATCCAGGGTTCTACCGCCTTCACTTATTTGGGAGCGAACGATAAACGGCCTGATAGAAAATACCTTGGTACAAGGGTTATTAAAAATTTAATCACTAAGTATCGTTGTTGTCGAATAAGCCTGTTATAGAATGTTTAAGATTCACTTCCACTATTGTTATCATTTAATTGCACCTATCATGTGAGCACCATTCTATGGTGGACTGGTAAAGAACGCCTCAGGCGTTACGTTCGCCATGTAACTCCACTGGAATACGGTAACGGTAGCCAAAGTAACATTCAGAAAACGATAGCGAAGTTCGAAAAGAATAAAATGTATGGGATTGACATAAGATTGACCACGTGATTTAGCGCGGCTTACATACATTTTATTCTTTTCGAACTTCGCTATCATTTTCTTAATATTACTTTGGCTAAGCCTACTGTTTTAAATATTTTAATAAGATACTAACTTTGTAGAATGTAAATGCATATATCAGACAACAATTTAAAACACAGTAGCCATCATCAACCTATCGCACTCCAATGTTGGACATAGGCCTCTCAAGGCGCGCCATTGAGCCCGATCTTCGGCTCTCTGCATCCAACTTCTGCCAGCCCCCTGCTTAGACCGTCGCTCCATCTGGTCCAGGTCCCACACTGTGTTTGCCCAGTCGTGGTATCCACTCCAAAACATCTACCAAGGTCATTGGTTGAAGTGATCAGCCCACAGCCATTTCAGCTTCCTTACTGTATGAGCTAAGTCAGTTACTTTGGTGACAAATAATGAGACTGCAAATGAGAAGCCTCATACATTAATTATAGTTTTTTAGGTGCTTTTCTTTATAATAAAGTTAATAAACATATTTGTATTACCCCCTAAATAATAAACTTTGCAAAAAGGAGATTTCAACCTGGCTTCGAAGTCTAGATTATAACGAAACAGAGGAACTCTTAAAGGTTTTAAGAGTTATGTTGGCTAGTCGTGGGAGGTGGCGCCGGTTGCTGAAATACGGGTCTAGAAACCTAGCTCAGCAGCGGATGCTATTTTTAAATTGATATAATCAAACAGCCTAGTGTGGTTTATTATTAAGATTCCATGTAAACTTATATGTATTTTGAAATAAATTTATTATTATCTCTTTATTTCTTTTTTTTCTTAGCCTAGGTTTGTTATAATATTAATATAAAAGTAAAATACAAAAGCACATACAAAGCATAATTTTTTTAAAAAAAAACCTAGCCTAGGTTACCGCCGGCAACGGGGCAAGGCTCAAGCTGCCGGTGGTTAGGGCTGCAGAGACAGGAACCTTCGGACTAACCGCGCCGTGCCCAAGAGTACCGCCTTCTGTATCTGACCCTTGAACCAACCATTGAGCGAGATTTTCTTAAGGTGTTGGTCGAGACTCTTCGCTACCAAACCGTTCGCAGACACGACTATCGGCACAATGATTGTCGAGTCAATATCCCACATGGCGGTTACCTCATGAGCCAAGTCAAGGTACTTGCTGACCTTGTCATTATTATTATTATTATTCCTCGCTACAGCTTCTTCTTCCGTGTCCGTGAGAACCTGCGTGCGTTGCTCGAGCGCGTCATTTGTAGTATCCTTATTTTATGCTTTGGTTCTCTGACGAATCTCTTTACTTAGGATTTGTACCATCAGGGAAAATTCAAAATCATTTAATCAGTTTAGGCTACAAATAGCTCTTATGAACGTCATTATGCCATCGGTTCGTAAGTCCCCGATCCGATCCGGACCTTTCGAAGAATCTAGTATGGCACGGGGACACGCACTTAAGTGCGTAATGCCGTTCCCTCTAGAAAACCTCCGAAGGTGATTCGCTTCACACGGCTTGAGGAACCGTTTAAGTTTCTCGCCGCCCCCAAACAAGCCCGGTGATGCTGAAAATGCCGTCTGAGGCAATCAGCAATCAGTAGTCTACCTACTCAGACCTTGTACTGAGAAGAACCGGCAAGAAACTCAGCAAGTGTCCAGCTCTTTTCTCCCTTACAGCGTCAAGAATATTGGAAAATGCCCTATCATAAAAGGACACTTTCCATCACAAATAAAACACAAAACATAAAGAACAGTCACAACATGTAAAAAAAACAAAAGAGAAAAAAAATCTAAGTTTGCAAAGCATCAGTTATCAGTTTAAATTTTTACAATGTCATACAGTACTAATAAAAGTCAAAAAGTGTCTTAGAAAAAAAGCAAAGTTAAACTATATATACTTACGCCCGTTCCCAATAACCTATCTTTTCTTTGTTTTTTCCCTACTATAGATACAAATTTGACATAAGCTCCATACAAATTATGTCGATTTTCTAACTCCAGTAAGCAAAACAACAAACAGATAATATAGGGAACGGGCGTTAGTTAATAGGTTGACCGCCGACAGACCCAGACACAATAGAAATTCAATTGTTAGTCGGACATAATTATGGCGTTTAAGGTTAATAATAATATTAAAAATATGGAGTTTCACCCGTGTTATTTCCTTAATAACACGTGTTGTGAGCCTCCATTTTAATTTCTATCTACCATACAATTGTACCCTACTAGAATAAAAATACTTGAAATTGGCTAAATGCTAAACGCGAAGCCATTAATTAAGATTAATACTTATTAATAATAATAAAAATAAGACAAGTATGCAAGAGCTGACCAGCCTTAAAGCATAGCTCTTTCCATTGCCCGCTGAACGACTTGGAACTTGATGACTAGTTACACCGTTAGTATCTGCTTAAGCTGCCACATTCTTGAACTGCGACTGAGCTTAATGTGCCTATATTTAGAAAAAAGCTCTCAAATGTAAATAAATGTTTTCTAATATATTTAATTAATTATTTACAAACAAAGACAAAAACAAGATAATAATAAAACTACTTAAAATTAGACTTACAAAAAACTATAAACTATATCTACTATTAACTTTAAATAAAAAATTTGCCCCAAATTATCCCCATCAGGCAGAGTGCCCAGTAAGCTAGCAGCATTGCCACGTTGGATAGCTATGCTTAAACGCTGGCCCAAGTAGCTGCTAGCTCTGGGGTTTCGGGTGGCTTCTACTAGTTTGATAGAAATATCTTTAAAGAGTTTGTGAGCACCCGGGCCCCATGGACCTAAAGTCTCTACCCCAAACGGCTCAAATATGAGATCCCCAGTCAGATTCTCATACTTTCGCCGTTTGAGGTTCTCTGCATGATTTGCTGCCGCGCCAGCGCTAACAGAAGTGCTTGGAATGTGGGACGGTGCAAGCTTATCGACACAAGTTGCATCCCATACCAGAGCCCGTCCCACCTTCCAAGGAACTAGGGTCATGCCGTCCGGTCTTTTGCCGTCATCACGTGCCAGACCAGATGGTTCGAGTACTGCTGGTACTCCAGCGGTGACAAGAGCCCGTCGAATATCGTCATTCAGGCTATGATGACGAGCAATGCGACCAGCACTTCTAGCACAGGACAGCCCGTGGTGACCGAGGCTGCCCACTGGCGCGCCGCAACGACATTGATGAGGGACGATACTGGGGGCGCCAAGACGCAAGGCAGTGGCAAGGCGAAAAGTACTGCGGTCCAACAGAGTACCCGTATTAGGAGATGGTAACGCCTGCAACCAAAGACCTGACTCCCCATTTCCCTACAGCTAAGAGGCGAGCGCACTCTGCAGGGCTAGAAGACGTGTTGATAAGGTTATTACGCAACAGTCCGCAGAGAGGCTCGTCCCAAAGCCTTTGGGAAGAGGTGTTTGTGGGATATTCGGAATTCGGGCAAGCTCCAGGCGGCCTTGGCCTCGTCTAAGTGAGAAACCAGAGGGGAACACTATGTGTGTTCCAGTATCTTGTTAATAAGATGTTAAGTAGCATGGACCGAAGACAACTAACTAACTAACTAACCTAATCAATTGATTTTCTGAAATCGTACTTTCAGCCTAACTGTTTAGGCTGAAAGTACGATTTCAAAAAATCAATTGATTTGTATCAAATTTTGGCTGTGAGGCGCCGGTATGTAGAGCCAACAGCAATAGGATGAATGCCACCATCTCTTTTCTTCAGGGCGCAGAGATTAGCCCCGTATAAAATATCTACAATATCGGGTGCTACCTCACCACGCAGCATCAGATTGCACAGACTTGTGAGTGCCACAAGAAGCGTCTCTGCAGCTTCACCGCAACACCCGCTGGTGAGATCTTTAAGATGCTGCGGGGTGAGGCCGTCGAGACCTCCCGCAGACACCGGAAGAAAAGAGTTGATAGCCCCGCGGACTGTTTCTGGTGAAGCTTGCACAGGTGATGGTGATGTCGTATCGTCGGTGTTGATATCGGCAAGAAATTTGTTAAAAATTAAATGTTTTTACCTACTCGATCAATGTTTATTTAAATTGTAAAATTGACAATTAGGTAATATAATATAATAATAAAAATATATATATATATATATTCTTATTTAATATTGTAAAAATCTAGTTTCAAGAAAGAAAATAAATAAAGAGTATAATAATAATTATCTTAAAATCTTAAAATGAACATGGAAAAGACGAAAGTTATATCGAACTCACGTTTCGTACCCACTCCTCTGAAGGTTGGGGGCTCTGCCCCTGAAGTTGTGGACGATTATGTTTACCTGGGACAAACGGTCCAGCTAGGTAGGTCCAACTTCAGCAAAGAGGTCAATCGTCGAATTAATTAGGCTGGGCAGCGTTCAGTAAGCTACGAAATATCTTCTCGTCCGATATAACGCAGGGTCTCAAGACGAAAGTCTTTGACCAGTGTGTGTTGCCAGTGATGACATATACGGGACTGAACGTGGTCGCTCATTATGGGCCTTATCAGAAGGCTCAAGGTCACTCAAAGAGCAATGGAGAGGGCTATGCTCAGGGTTTCTCTGCGTGATCGAATCAGAAATGAGGAGATCCGCAGAAGAACAAAGGTAACCGACATAGCCCGAAGAGTTGCTAAGCTCAAGTGGCAGTGGGCAGGGCACATTGCTCGCAGGACTGATGGCCGCTGGGGCGGAATATTCCTTGGGTGGCGACCGCGTACCGGAAAGCGCAGTGTGGGCAGGACTCCAGACCGACGATCTGGTGAAGGTCGCAGGAAGCTGCTGGGTGCGAGCAGCACAAAACCGGTCGTGGTGGAGATCCTTGGGGGAGGCCTTAGTCCAGCATTGACGTCTTTTGGCTGAGATGATGATGAATAATAATCAAATTTTATATAAATCGAATTATGTCAATGTAATATAGGTAATTTGACATTAAATAGGTAATATAGTAATAATTAATAATGGTCTAATCTAACATCAAACAAATTATGTCAATTTAATAATATATGTAGTTAATAATTTATTATTTATTATGTTGTCAATCCACGCATGTTTGGAAATCGAAATTAAATTTACCTAAACTTCACATGCCCTGCGCTGGCAAGATAGACGAACTATACCCATCACACTTCATCTTAGTATCTCTACTTTATGTAAATAAATTATATTTCACTTCACGTATCGGCTCTGTTAACGGGTAGGACGCACTAGTTACGAATACTAAAATCAATTTCATGTCTAAAAATACATTCCGTCAATTGATTTACACAACACTGACTATTTTACACTCTAAGTACGCTTTTAGAACGTAACTAAACCGATTAAACTATTTATAGTCCCGTTTTAAGTCAAAGAATCATTTTGTCATTGTTTTAAATGTTCAAAGTTGAGGTCCAAAGTTAATAAGGCGTGGATGTTTTAGTATTAACTTTCCTAGGGTCATTTTCTTGTTTCGATCTCTCTCGTGTTTCGATCCGATCCGAACCTTTCGGAGAATCTAGTAGGCCGCTAGTGCGTGATGCCGTTCCCTCTAGAAACCTGCGAAGATGATTCGTTTCACATGGCTTGAGGTACCCTTTACGTACCTCGCCGCCCCCAAAAAAACCCGGTGACGCTGAAAATGCCGTTTAAGGCAAACAGCAATCTCTCACAAAAAAAATAACACTTAGACCAACAAAATCTAAAGATCGCTTAAAATATTCATTTTGATAGTGACTACTTTAAAAATATATTGTGTATTAAAAATTAGGTGTCTACAAACTATGCACTAATTATCAAATTATCAATGGAACACCAACTTACTAAGTCCCATCGCGATAGTTTCGCGATGGGACTTAATAAGTTGGTGTTGTAATCGAAGTCGTGACGAACTTCCACCATTACAGTAGTAGCTCGCTAAACATTTCGCGGCAAGCTTATATTGGCTTTCGTGGTAAATTGAAACATTAAATTAAGTTGACTCCTAAGTTTGTAGATGACATAGTTCTAGTGATGTGGTATTGAGTGATCCTTTTTTTTTTGTTTTCCACTGTCAAAAAAAGGGGTCTAACCGTGAGCTAATAGCCTATATCCTGTCCCACAGCTATGCAAAGACCTCCATCATTCATTGAAATCAGGTCATCGCTACAATTGATGGCTTAATCACCACCCTTGTCAAATGCGGGTTGGTAATCACAAACCCGGGTTTTGCGTCGAAAAATCCGAAACA
Organism: Eudonia lacustrata; assembly: GCA_947562085.1. Taxonomy (NCBI): domain Eukaryota; kingdom Metazoa; phylum Arthropoda; class Insecta; order Lepidoptera; family Crambidae; genus Eudonia; species Eudonia lacustrata. The sequence goes on along the minus strand of OX387326.1, from coordinate 18,625,437 downwards.
TGTTTTTCCCGACCTGAGAATTGAACCCAGGACCTTTGGGTATCGGGTCGAGCGTTTTCCACTCTGTCACAGAGGCGTTATTTATTACAGAGCAGTTACTTACTTACTTACTGCGCTGGCTCAGAGACCCGAAGTGGATCTTGGCCTCCGACACGAGATTTCGCCACTCTGCTCTGTCCTCAGATACCTTTCGCCAGTCCGGCTGTTGGAGGTGGCTAAATCCTTCTCAACCTGGTTTATCCAGCGATACCTGGGGCGTCCCACCGGGCGCTTCCCGGTTGGTCGGCCCAGGTATGCTCACTTCGCAGCCCGATCCGACTTCATTCTCTCAACGTGGCCGAGCCAGCGCAGTCTAGCCGACTTTGTCTCGCCCATTATGTTTAGCTCGACCACGAGCTCCTCTATCTCGGCCTTCTTCCTCAGTCTCCAGGTCCCGTCCTCGCGTTTGGTCGGCTCTAGGATTTTTCGGAACATTTTTCTCTCTGCCACCAGCAGTTTCTCCTCCTCCTTGAGTGTTAGTGTCCAGGTCTCGCAACCGTACATCAAGACCGGTCTAATGACAGTTTTGTAAACGCAGATCTTGGTTTTTCTGCTGATTAACCTGGACAGAGCAGTATTACTCCAATGTTAATGCAGTTGTGAAAACGATACTTTGTGGTTTTGTGCAACCCGCATCCATTCATTATTAAGGGTTCAATTAGGATTTGTTTTATGATAACAATTTTAAAAATATAAATAGAAAATAAATCAAAATGGTTGATGCTTTGTAACTGGGCCAACTCTTGTAGCCCTAGACATCGTTTAATGTTATAGTATTTATGTTGGCATTGAGTCAAGTGTATTACCAGTAACAGGTTATTAACGCCTGAATAATTACTAGGTATAAGTCCAAGCATTAGTACAATTTAAACGTTGGAACGCTTTTAAAAGAAAATCCGCGAGCTCTTGTTTGATAGAATCATGGCAGAATCATCTCAATAACGTCCTATTAGAATTGTGTATTTTATGTATGTTTATTTATTGTAGTTTACGTACTTACAATATCTACCAATGTTATCTCAGCACTACCCTATGGTTGACTGGTAGAGAATGCCTCAGGCATTAAGTCCGCCATGTAAGTTCAAAGTTCAAAGTTGTTTATTGCATTCATGTATAGTAGATAAGTTACAGGTGGTTAGTATATTATAACAAAGTAGTGCAGACATGACACCCATTAGGGTATATCAAAGCTTAAATGTTACAATGTTTTTACAATGCATTTAGAATTATTATTGTAAATTGTATTTTAATATTATTATTATAGAATGTTTTTATTATTATTATACCTAAGTGTGTTTTTTTTTCTCAGCTAGAAGCCGGTTTTCTCTATAATTACGGGTACAAACCAAGTAATTACGGGGTGTGGTGTGTTGTTTATAATTATATGGTGTGAGGTAAATTCAAATTCAAAATTATTATTATTATTGTATGTTAATATTGTTAGTAATTTTACTGCGGCACGTTACCATTAAGACAAATAAATGATTTCATTATTATTAATTGGGTAATAAGTATTATTAGTGTATATTATATTATTATTAAATACTTTGAACTTTGAACTTATTATTATAGATGTAGGAAAATTTGTGAATGAATGTGTAGCGGACTTATAATTTGCGGATGTTATAGTTTAAAAGTAAATAAATAAAAAATAAAACGTGAATTTTAGAGAAATCAACGACTATCGATATCAAGAAAGTATTATTTGTTGGGGAGAGGGTTATGGCTGGTTTTTTTGGGCGCCATCTTCAGCTTCACCGGACTTTTGTTAGTTCCTCAAGCCGTGTGACACTAAGCACTGTCAGAGCTTTTGCGTGTCCCCGTTTTGTTACACTAGATTCTCAGAGGGGTTCGGATCGGATCGGAAAAAACTTCATACTGTCGCAGCTGATTACGCAACTACTGTTTGTTTGCTGCCTCTGTGGTCTAGTACTTAGGAGCACCGGGTCAGACCCAGGGGTCCTGGATTCTTCCCAGGGGGCACAAGTTTATACTCGGTTTGGTTGGTGGTAGGGCTTTTTTTAAGTCTGCCTGGCTTGCTACCACCATCTAACTAAATAATATATAAATAAATAATAAATAAACTTTCCTACACTCACACCAATTATCTAGCCCAAGAGAAGCTTCGTTATGAAACTCGTTAAATGGTTACTAGACAACGGATAAGCATACTTGAAATACTTAAATACATACTTATTATACATAGAAAACACCCAGACCCGAGACAATTTAGAAAAACAATAATTTCTAAATTGACCCGACCGCGGATCGAACCCGGGACCTCAGAGATGGCGACACCATGAAAACCGGTATACAAACCACTCGACCAAGGAGATCGTCATAATATTAATGGTAGTAGCATTGTTGGGTTCCGACAGTTAGAGATAAAAAAGCCAGTTCATCAGTGTTTGAGGATTCAGGGTGAAGTGCACTTCCAGGTTAATTGATTACCAGTAAGGCTTAAAAAAGAGTACATATTTATAATCGTTTGCGCGATTTCATGTGTGCGTGCAAGTTTTTTGAGAAATCTACAGTTCATGTTTATAACATCTATAATATCTAAACTTACTTGTTTATATGTTATTTAACGAGTTTAAAGCCGGACCTGATCGCTCTTGATTTAGTTACTGTCCTATATTTAGAGATTTATCCCTTGAAAGGCTTTTATAAGGGTAGGATCTAATAATAACCCAATTTGTATCGACCTAACACGAAGCTATTTTTATTATTATTTCACAATAAGGAAGCGCCTTACTTTCATCGCACCTTATGACATGTAACAATAAGGTCGAAAGTGGAGGGGCATTTCACCCAGAACCCATCCATTTGAAAAACTATGAAACTTTTTAATGACGGAACACTATACCTATAACAAATATAAAAAATACTGCGAAAAAAAATGAGTAATACTCACTGTAGTACTTATATCTATAGATTGGATAGACGTAGTGAGATAGGTAACGATTTCTAACTCTTAATAAGTAAATTATAACTTTTTAAATGGTCACTTAAATTAGAATAATTATTATTAACGAGATCATTACCATGTATCTATTAAATTTTTTAAAAGACAACTGGTAGTGTCTTACAAACAAAGTAACAGCTTCATGTGAATCGTTTCGAAGAGCAAAAGCAAATATTTCAGTGTGCTACCTCACACACTAATTGTTTAAGTAGCAATACTTGTTCAAATACGCTGAATTTAAAGAATGACTTACAAATGTTTGTTCAACATATTATTTTGTTGGATCACAACAGTTATTTATCTCTGCCGTACTCAGAGACGTCAATTAAGTTTTAATGACAATTAAATGTATTTCCTTCTCTATTTAGCACTATACATAAGAAAGTGTCAGCAAGAGACGTCTCTGAGTCTGAATACGGCAGTTACAGAGCTACTTATTGGTATGTCAGCTCAAATCAGCGTCATGACTAACATGACGATGTAGGTATATTGGTGGCATCCGAAAATACAGAATCCGATGTTCATCCAAAGAGAAGAGAGAAGACAAGAGAAGAGAAAGAGCTATCAAACAGAAACCAAATATTTCTTATGTTCCTTGTAAATAGCTACTGTATTTTACTTCTAAAATAATTTAAAAAAACACAAAAATATACGTTTAAGTTATATTGTCCTTTTACATTATAATATATAAGTAGTATATAGGCAATAAAGTAGTCGCCATAACAACAATATTATTAGGATATAGTTTTATATCATTTACGTAAATGTTGTTGCGAACAAATTAATTACAATTTGAAAAGAGTGTTGAAAAAATTTCCACGAGCTGAATTCGAACCCGCACCCTGTGACATACCGTGTCAGATGCACTAGCACTACTAGTACCGTCAAATCCCTATCGTTTAATTTTTTAACACTATTTTTAAATATTATTAGAGATAAGATAACCAGTTCTTCAGAGTGGTTGATAACTTTTCAACACTTTTTAAAAATATTATTAGAGATAAGATAACCAGTTCCTCATTGGTTGAGACCTCCAGCACAGAATTACTATTAGCTACTACTCCAGGTGAAATGCGCTTACATAATCTGCCATATCACCACTTAACATCAGGTGAGATAAGCCAAGCGCTGACCGGAAAGGAATTTAAATTCAAACATTATACATATAATACTTATTCAACGTTAAATAGTATTCCTTGAATCCTCCATAATAACGTCAAACTCAAGGAGAATAAAAGTTTCAAGGACTGTTCCTCGAAGTTTTTATTGTTCTCCCATCCACATTCGCGTCAGGATCAGGGCCCGATCAGCAAGATTAACGACGTCTGTTCACAGAACGTATTCTTCAGAATAGCAATGAGCCAGCTGACTGGTCCATAAATATGTGTACATGCATGTTTTATTATATGAATCGGAATGTATATGGCTGTCCCAATAAAATATACTTTTACAGATGGATGAGATATATAAAAGCTGTGTATTTATTCTCTCTCTATATATATATATATATATATACTATATATATATACTATTTATTAGGTCCTTACCTATGAAATTGACGTTTTTTTCTCACTTATTAAAAGGTCTTATAGTTCTAAAACTCAATACCGGTTGTTAATATTATTATACACCTTTAATTAGGACTATGTTACTGAGGTTTCAGTAAAAACAATGATTATTAATTTGTCTTTATCGCCCAATATTTTTTTTAAATTGACTATTTTTTAATGTTCGCGGAATTGTCTTTTTGTTTCATTGTAGCTTTGAAGGGACTTGATTTTTTTTCTTTTTAATGTCTTCTATATTTGTGTGTTAACATAAATAGGTGCTGAAAAAATTAAAAAAGACGATAGTATGAAAAATAAAATTTTATAAAAAATCTTCATACAAAACGTCAATTTCATAGGTAAGGATCTAATAATAACGATCTATCTATACTATTAAAAACGAGGTAAAGTTAGTGCCTTTATTTGTTTGTTTGTTTGAGGAGAGTAATCCCTGGAACTTCTAGTCCAATTCCAGAAATTCTTGCACTGATAAAATGATACATTCGATGGCTCAGTGACTCAAAGTAAGTCTTGGCCTCCGACACAAGATGACTCTCTTGAATCTCATGAATCTCTTGCCAGTCGCTGGTTTCCTGGAGCTCATGTAGGTCCTTGTGCGACTGATATATGCAAATGATAGGCTATGCATGAAGTTGATAAACCTAATAATTATTTTGATAAGCATTCATTGATCCATTATATTCCTAAACCTTATAATTATTTTGATTAGCATTCATTGATCCATTATATTCGCATAGCGAAGCGGGCGGGTGACGGCTAGTCTCCCATATAAATAAAAATCGGTCCAGTAGTTTTTGAGTTTATTCGTTACAAACAAAAAAAAATCATAGCTTTCCTCTTTATAATATTAGTATGAGAATGAATTGTTGTTGTGTGAACGGCTGAATGGATTTGGATGGAATTTTGCACATAGACAGACCATATATATTTTGCCAAAACCGGTCGTTGTGGAGGTCCTTGGGGGAGGCCTTTGTCCAGCTGTGGACGTCTTTTGGCTGAGATGATGATGATGATGATGATATATTTTGCACATAGATTAAACGGACTAGAACATATAATACTTTTTATCCCGGTAACGGTTAAGAGTAGAGAAGTTAACGAGCAGATAAAGTTAATAATGTTTTGTTATAAATAAACGTATGTTCTAACATAAGGAAATATGCACACATGTAAACCATATGATGGAATACTTGGAGTTAAAGATAAAAGTTTCCCTTGTTCAACGTTACTATAAAAAGCCTGGTTCCCTCAAATAAATTAATCAGTGAAGAACCAACGTTCGTCGTATTATTTCGTCTCCCGACTCCACACATCACAGTAGGACAGTGAAACCTTGCGAACGAAGTCGTGGGCAAAAGCGAGTTTGTAATATATTTGGCCTTTGTTTTTATATTCTCACGTAGGCTTTAATTGCTTATAGGTGCGAAATACCTACTGGACCATTTGCTCTGAGACCGCTGTAGTCTACCAGCTAGACTCGGGTCCGAGTCCGTGGGAGGTTGTCTTTTTTTTTTTGAGAGAGATTGCTGATTGCCTCGAACGGCATTTTCAGAGCACCGGGGTTTTTGGGGGCGGCGAGGTACGTAAAGGGTACTTCAAGCCGTGTTGAAACGAATCACCTTCGGAGGATTTCTAGAGGGTACGGCATCGCACACTTAAAAGTACGCGTCCCCGTGCCCTACCAGAGTCTCCGAAGGGTTCGGATCGGATTGGAACATCAATGTCCAGCTGTGGACTAATATAGGCTGATGATGATGATGATGATCACTAACTAACCGACCCTCTTTTGTACAGAGGTTCTTGTTATGGTGTAGACAAGTTGTAAAGGCCAGATTATTCGGGATTTCCATGGGATTACGGGATACGGTTTTTTTTCGTTTTTGGAGAGAGATTGCTGGTTGCCTCACACGGCATTGCTTCACCTGGCTTGTTTGGAGGCGGCGAGAAACTTAAAGGGTTCCTCAAGCCGTGCGAAACGAATCACCTTCGGAGATTTTCTAGAGGGAACGGCATCACGCACTAGTGCGTGTAACCGTCCCCTTACTAGATTCTCCGAAGGGTTCGGATCCGATCGGAGGGATACGGGTATTTACGCGAATGAAATCTTGTTCGGTCGCTAATATTTTAATCTAGATTTAGGCTAAATTAATCTTCTAAGTTGACAGTTAATTTTCATTGTCAGCTTATCTTGTCTTATAAAATTAGGTGGCCACTTCGATAAAAGTAATTTACATTTCATGGCATTGTAGGTATTCATGTAATAAATTATACACTCATTCAACCGAAGGTTCTTCGTATAGAAAATGGTGAATTCGTGTCAAAAGGTCGGCGTTGGTTCTTAGGAAACATGAAATCAAACCGCTTTCAAAATAAACCTATTATTACGTGGAGCTATTATTATTTTCAAGGTTCAACAACAGTCCTTGAATTCAAATTACCAGTGTTGGCGAAAAAGGAGGTCATTGCGTTCTGGTCGCGATTTTGAATGTTAAGCAGTTTTCGCAATGTTGGTTACCGGATGGGTGACCGAGTTAAAAAGTCTGGAGCACCAAGAAAGGCACGTTTGTCCAGCCAAGGGCCAGCGTGCAGCGTTGTGTATAAGATACGTTAAGGCCTAATCTCCCACTATGTTTTTTTATTTTCATGGATTTTCGGTTAGAAATGAACCGAATTTGAGGTAACCTTTTAAGAAGATTCTCTTTGCTACTCGCATAAAGTCTTTTCTCTAAGCTATTTTAATTAAGTTTACTACGGTTTACTACGGCATCATAAGAGAGAGAGACAGAGATGTCTGTAAGTTTCTCAGTTGTTAACATACCTCAATTTTAGTATGACGCGATGAAGATATAGTTATTAAAACTAAGGTGCTCCAATTTTGAATGTTTAAGTCAGACGGTGCACTGAACTCCATACGCCCCCCTCCCGTGGCGCTGTAACTTATAATGGATAGTAATAATGGAGGGTTGTTGAGTTTCCAACTTGAAATCGCAGCCAAAATAGGTTCGGGATCATTAAATTCTTACCTTGATAAACGGCAGTAGCGGTTATATTAAATGTATTGACTTGAGTGAGTCATACATAAGTGCAGAAACTTAATTTGTGTGTCGGTGAAAACTAAAATAAACTTTATTAGTATTTATTTATTTAAATCTTTTGCAACAAAATATTACATGGCGGACTTAATGCCTGACACATTTTCTACCAGTCAACCATAGGGTAGGGTGGTGAAAAAATGACATGCGAGGTGCAAATGTTATATTAAGTATTGAATAAGCCACAGCAGCGCTAATGGGCTACCATTTATTATTTAAATGAAATAACAAATTCAGGTGACATTACGTCACCGCGATTCAGCGACACACACTTATTAGCATAGCGCCATCTATTGGCGGACTTACGAACTAACTATACGGCTTTGACCTTAACAAGTATTATATTATTAGTATTATTAGAAGTCTTTATAGCTTCATTTCATGGTACAAATTAAAAATACAATAGTTCAAAAGTCGTTGCAAAGAACAAAAAAAAAGCCTGTGTAATCTCTCAAATACTTACTTCTCTCGTTAAGCTAATCTCTAGCTCGCTTGCATTTCCAAATGCAATCAAATATTAATTTCCATTTTATGGTGTTTAATAATTTAAATTTAGAACAACGTAATTTTAACCCTTTGCAGGGTCCGTGGTCACAGGGAGACTCCCTGCGACCACGGACATCGCAAAGGGTTCGAAACGTCAGGATAAACAATAACCCCCTTACAAATAAACACTATTTAAGCATTTATTTAGTTAATCATTGTTTTGTCTCTTTTTCTCAAATTGAGAACGACGTTTGTGTGACGTTGACAAAACAATGATTAACTAAGTAAATGCTTAAATAGTGTTTATTTGTAAGGGGGTAAATAAGTAATGTGTAAAATAAACGCGAGTAGATCCGTAAAAGTTGTTTCATTTCAATGTGTAGTGTTCGAATAAACTTTAGAAAACAATACAAGGTAATTTATTGTTGTTTTATTTGGATCTATGCGTGTATACTGTAAAACTATAAATCGTAAATCAATTACGTATGACACAACCCCGCTATACACTACTTTAAAGTTTATACTGACACCCCTTACCAACCTTCCGGTTACAAAGTAGGTGTCAGAATAACCTTGCGCAAGCACAAGGGACCATCTACGTCAGGTCATAACGCCAGATCAGAACACGCCGGTACGCATCCTTCATCCAGTACTTTTAAGACTAGTGTCTCAAGCTAGTCGCCCCGTGGACACGTAGAGTCCACTACCTAATTTCCAGATAGGTCACCGGAGCTGTAAGCTCGCTCACTTCTCGTTGCACTAAGAGCACAACTCGCAGTGTACCACTGCTTGGGCCGTCAGCTCTAAAGCCAACTACCAAATGTCCTCTTTGGTGGCGGAGTTGTAAGCACACTCACTTCTCGGTACCCATCCAGGCACCTGATCAATTCCAAATTCCTACGCGGCTGATTAAACCGGAGGCCTTTGCATCTAGCGGGCACCTCTACTAGTTCTCCAGACTAGTACCGGAGATGTTGGAGTAACTACTCAGTGAAAACCACCGAGCACCACACCAACTAAGGGTAACTCACGTACCCCGCAGATCTTTTCGCTTCAGGCCCCCTCCGGACCGCTACTAAGACCCGCTCGCTATGCACGAAATGGAAGCCTGGCCAGACCAACCAGGCAGATGAACATTCCCACTTCTATAGCTAACCACATGCCACCACATGCCACCACGAGTCCAACCCATGTCCGGGGCCTGCCGGAGACGCCCGCGAAGGCATAACCGGCAGGGGGCCTAGGATCCGGAACTCCCGTGGTACCCTTGAAAAGACAGCCGGATTCCCCTCTATCTAAAATAAATTAATAATAAGTAAAAGTAGTAGTATTTACTCTATAACTGTTAGAAATCCGATGACAGCCGAAACACGAATTAGAAAATAGATGCACTGTAGATGCTAATGCATGGAAATAGTAACTATTTTCAAGTCACATAAGGCCTACCCCGTGGCGTCGTGCCGTAGAGTAGCCATAACAATATTTAAAGTCATATTGGCTGTCTATATAAAATATTAATATGATATTCAACCTATCTTCCCGAAACAAGCGTAAGCGGCGAATAGCAACACACCCCCGTGTTATAATCCGACAAAATCCAAACGAGCCCACAGGATTTGCGCGGACCCCGTGCGTGGGGATCACGAATTAACGGGTGCGTAATGGGCTGCCGGGACCCTCAATAAAAGTCGCCTGTTATTTTCATTAGACATTGAAATCGGCCGACTAGAAAATTGGAGGATTACTTTTTTATCAGTGTTTCCCGCCTCTCTTGAATATTTTTGGATAATAATCTCATTAAGTTGGCAAACATCGAAATGATAATTTGAGAATGCTTTCTTCCGTTTACCAAAAATGTTATTTTGTAATAGGTTGTTGGGACCTCTTGTTTTTTTTAAATAAAATATTTAACAAATCCAGAGACTGGAAAATGGAGGATTTTTAAGTATTTTGTTTATTTTGGAAAACTGTTGAAAAAGTTTTCTACAAACGTAACTCAGAATGGCACTTGAGGCCCCTACCAATTAGGTTATCTTGGCGATGTCTATCTGAGCAAGTTTATCATTATAGCAGAACAACTACAAATACAAATAAATACAAAAACAAATAAATTTATTTACAAACTAAACAATACAGAAGAAAATAGTAAACAAACAAACAAAGTGTTAATTAATAATAAATAATAATAAACTTTCCTACACTCACACCAATTATCTAGCCCAAGAGAAGCTTCGTTATGAAAGTCGTTAGATGGTTACTAGACAACGGATAAACATACTTAAAATACTTAAATACATACTTATTATACATAGAAAATACCCAGACCCGAGACAATTTAGAAAAACAATAATTTCTAAATTGACCCGACCGGGGATCGCACCCGGGACCTCAGAGATGGCGACTCATGAAAACCGGTGTACAAACCACTCGACCAAGGAGGTCGTCATAGTAGGAGGATAGCAGGTAGTAATAGTCATAAATAGAAGCATTATTTTCAAAGAGGCTGAGATTCATGTAAGTAATTTAACAAGCCCAGCCAACACAAAACAGGAGACGACCAATGCCCAGCCAGAACAACTGCTGAGAATAGATACCATAGTACAGTAGACTATGAAGGCGCCCAGAGCGCCGCATAAACATCGTTCAGCATTAAATTTAAAACATATGAATATAGTAAAATGTAAGACGTAAATGAATGTAGTAAAATAAGACAAGGCTAACTTAAAGGAAAACATATTATTGTGATAACATAGTCCTACTATTAATTATTACTTAAGTTAATTTGTGTAACAATCATGCTAGATAAGTAAAAATCCTATGTAAATGTAATCAAAACATTATAATTTATTGTTATTTAATAAAATGTTAAGTAAGCAAGCGCTAACCTTCATTCACCAAATTGATACCTAAGATACAGGTAAACTAGTTTACATAGTTTAGGTATCACTTCGATTATTTTGCACTAATAACCTTAATTTTAAAACCACAATATAAGCAGTACACTCAAAATGCACTATATTAATATTTAAACAATGTTATTTTATAAGTTTTATGTATTTAGACTAAGTTTTATAGATCGATTAGGTCGCTGCCTTCGAAACCTATAAACGTCCGTAAACAAGATAGCAAATTTCATAATAATAATTATTATTATTGAGGCAGTTCTCCTCGATACGGCACGCATTGTGAGGAGGTTCCTGTCTCTGGAGCCCTAATCACCGGTAGTTTGGACCCTGGTCCCGATGCCGGTGGACCCCTATTTTTTATATTTTTAGATGTTTGTTTTGTTTTTTAGAAAATATTTAAAAATGTAAATTAATATGTAAAAAAATAAATAAAGAGATAATAATAATAATTAAAAGTTATTTATAAGAGCTAGAACACAGTAAGAGCGGGCCCAGTCGCCGGAATACTCAGTATTTATACTAGAAGACTGTTTTAATTGCAAATGTATATTGCATCTTTTGTAAGCGACAGTTCTTTTGTAAATATTATCATGAAGTCTATAATAACGATACCAGAAGTATCAATAATCGTAGTAGACATTTTGGCCAAAAAGAGTTTTATATATATTAGGATTCAGAATTTTCCGCTCTATCGATTGGTATACTTAGAATTGCTCTATCGTTCAAAAAATGTCTTTTACGTTAACCATTTTCAGGCAATCTCGAACGATTTTCGCAAAAATATTTTATTATTATTCACTAAATTTCACCACTAAAATTATCCTTTACCGCTTACATTATTTTTCATCATTAATTATTTATTTACACCTTAAATTTCAGTAACGTGAGAAGCATGTTAATATTTATTTTTAATGTAAGGGACATGCTATCTTTGAAACTACTAAGTTCTATGAAACTTAGGTTTAAAGACATTTATTTCCCATAAGAACTTACATACAGTTCACTTAAAATGAGATAACAATTACACTATAAATTTACCTGTGGGCGCAGCGCAGCTTATTTTGTTGTGTAACAACAATGATAAGAAAGAGAAGATAAAACTAAGAAACTTTGTCCTGTACGTCAATAAAATCGGATAAAACGCTAAAAAGTTACAGACAAAGATCGAAAAAAAAACGTTTTTTTGCTCTTCTGTAAAATCGTGGTTTATCCTTTACATTATTCGATACTTCCGGTATCGATAAGGTGAATAAAGACTGAACTATGATTTAGATTATGACTTATATCCTAATATCATTGTATATGTTTTCTTGTGTGCAATAAAAGTATCTTATCTAATCTTATTGGGGCCTGCTGAGGTTTCTCTGTCGCAGTAACACTTCGACCCATCGGGATCTTTTGTGCAACCCCATCTTTTCACTCTTCTTCCTCTGCAAAGATAGATACCATAAGTTTGACAAGGTCTTGAAGGGCGAAGAGCCTGAAGTCCTCTGGTTTCGGATAAGCCGATCCCAGGAGTCCCATTCTTTTTTAGATAGGGAGTCGCAGTCACGCAGTAGGTGCTGCATTGACTCCGTTTCTTCTCCTCTCCACATGATCTCTACACAAACAAGCTAATGCATTCTGTGAAGCATTTGTTTTGTGGCATAGTGCCCTGTTAATAAAAGTATATAATTATTATATACAAGCGGCCGCTCGCGTTTTCACCCGCGTGGTTCCCGGTCCCGTGGGAATATCGGAATAAAAACTATCCTGTGTTAATCCAGGTTATAAATTATCTGTCTGCCGAATTTCATCCAAATCGATTTAGTAGTTTTTACGTGAAAGAGTAACAAACATCCACCCATACTTACAAACTTTCTCGTTTATAATATTAGTAGGATATAGTTGTCCAAGCGACTCAGTTTAGTGTTGACAACACTATACCTATAAATATTTGCGGGGTAATTCCTAATCAAATGTGTAGCAGGGCGAGACATTACACTAAGCGGGAAATTAATGTTGTAATATAAGGGATCGTTAATTCGATTTAAACTGGTTTATGAATTATTAGTCGGCGGAGACGTAATATGATAGGCGGTGACTATGTTTGGGTTGTGGAGAGGAACCCGGATACGGTTACGGATACCGGACTAGTGGTCGCCCAGTGTGCAGTGGTCGAAACTCGACCGTAATTTTTATTAAATGTTATTTTTATTAAATTTTGGCTGAAGGGTTTGTAGGTACCAATAGCCATGACAATTTAAAAATATATATATGCTTGACATTGACAGATTCCTTAAAGTTTTTTTTGCAACACATATTTTACGGATAGTTGTCTTACGGATCGTTATGCAGATAGTTGATTAATAGTTATACGGTTTGTTGATAGTTACACGGATATTGATGTTCTGGTTAACAAATTATTTCGTTAATCTCCATGGAAGGCAATCTTGACATTTTGAACTAAAAGTATTTTAAAGATGATCTATTTTGACGATCTCTTTGCCTGAGTGGCTTGCACGCCGGACTTTGGGCGGCGCTAACTCTGAGGTCCCAGGTTCGATTCCCGGTCGGTCGATTCAATGTCGAAAACGAACTTTTCGATATTGTGTCGGTTCTGGGTGGTTGTGGCACTGTCGTTGTATCTGATTTAAAACGAGTGCTTTAGCTACTTACCTTGCGGGATCAGAACAATGTTGTGATGTTGTCCTATTTAAAAAAAAATATATTTTAAGTGCAGAACACAGTTGTAGTTCATCCTTTTAACTATAGATAATGATTTAATTTATGTAGTTATCAACACAGTTCAAACCATGGCGCATGCGCCTGCAACGATATCGGATACCGAATGACAAAAAAATCATTTTAGCAAATCCGCTAACAATATTAACACTGTAAAAGCCGTTTGAGGCCCATAAACTTACTCCAAAAAAGCACTCTCTGTTTCGTTTCTTTTTATCCTGGCTAAATCGTAGCGAGAGCCATCTTTCAAGAAATTTAATTGTATCTTTTTGTGTAAAATTGTATTATATAATATTTACATTATTATTATTTTTTTTTATTTTTTTTATTTATATTTAGTCTACCAGCACACGTTTTCCCTCCTTCCTATGATATGGGGTCCTTCAAGAGAGGCGTGAAGAAGCACCTTGTGGGCCGGCAGAGTGAAGTTAACTGATGCTACGTTTGTTTCCACGCTGCACCAGTTGTCTTCGCGTCTGGAGTTCATTTCCACTTAACATCAGGTGGGATGGAGTCATTTGCCGAGCTAAGTATAAAAAAAAAAAAAAAATAAAGTCCTAATGAGGTTTTATGATCATATGTGTTAAATCCTGAAGAGTTATAGTGGCAAAAGTGGGTAAAAAAAAAAAGTTAAAAAAAACAAATAAAATAACAGTAAATAATAATAATAAAGTCTAACGGGCCTCTGAAGTTTGGACCATAGCTTTTAGCTATCAACCTCAGCATCTCTCATCATATGATGAGAATGAGTCGAATAGAGAGATGCTGAACTGATGATTCTTAATTAGCCGTTCCTAAATAATTATAAATAAATAAATTTCCTACACTCACACCAATTATCTAGCCCAAGAGAAGCTTCGTTATGAAACTCGTTATTTGGTTACTAGACAACGGATAAACATACTTAAAATACTTAAATACATACTTATAACAACGGCACTCGTTGCTGTTGTGTTTCGTCCGGTGAGTGAAAGTACCGGAGGCCCATCTCTCACCCCTCCCCCCTCCCAATTCCTACTCCCTCCTCAAGATCCAACTCCTTCCTCAAGGTCGGCAACGCATCCGCGATTATTTTGGTTTTGCGGGTGTCCATGGGCGGCGGTGATTGCTTTTCATCAGGTGACCCGCCCGCTCGTTTGCCTCCTTTTAACATTAAAAAAAAACTTATAATACATAGAAAACATCCAGACCCAAGACAATTTAGAAAAACAACAATTTCTAATTTTACTCGACCGGGGATCGAACCCGGGACCTCAGAGATGGCGACACCATGAAAACCGGTGTACAAACCACTTGACCAAGGAGGTCGTCAATTGAAAATCTTTTAAGAAGGATGTAAGAAAAGACCGCAGTTTTTGGCGAACTTGTAAAAAAATGTTGCTAGAATGTAAATGTATGCTAACGAATGACTAAACTGTGAAGAGTTTAAGAGTTTCAACACTACTCGATTCAATATTAATCGCTTAAATACGCTTCGACCTAGTTAAGTTTTGCTTTTCACCCGATTGCGTCAGAAGGAGGGTTATTGCCTGCCTATCTAAATAATAAATAATAAAAATATTTATTTTTCTCTTAATATGTTATTTATAACACAGTCTTATCACATCTTACAACTATTTATATTTTAGTCTCAAATAATATAGCAGACTGGTGTCCTAACTAAAGTAGAACTAAATCTGCCTGGACGTAAGGCTAAGTAAATTTGTCTGGAGTCTGAACTAGTTTTCTTTTAAAGAGCAGATAGCATTGTCAGCGTTACCGAACTTTGGCTCTGGACTCCATTTCCACTCAAGATCAGGTGGAGTGAATCACTTTATTATTTACATCTAAGAAAGCAATAATCAAATAACTAGACGGCCTAAAATTCACCTTCGTTGCTTTCGTGGCGTTCATTTCTAAGCTCTTATACCAACCTTATTATAAAAGGTGTAAACAAAATCTTTAATTTGGGTAATGACGCAATCTTCTTATATGCTATCCGTGTGGGAAGGTTTTTTATTCCTGACAACAGGACGTATATAGGTTGTTAATGATGTCACTTTAAATAAGCCACATCCTTTATACATATAAGTTATTGGGTACAGAATTCGGGATAGTGGGTAGCTATCACCTACCATGTGAACTAAAGTTCCAAATATGAACTGAGCTGATATTATTTTCGAACCTATTTATCTCTTAGTAAAAGTTAGTTAAATAATAAGTTCGTTAGTAAATGGTTTTTATTTATTTTTTACAGAAAAATCATGTAATATAATATAATAAAAGCATAGATAATAGTCTGCCAAACGGCGTATGCAGTTTATCAGCACTGCATTTCTCGATAGATCATGACAAATCTAACCACAAAGGACAACAGCTCATCAGCCCACCACAATATTCCACATTTTTTTAATAGTGCGTTATTGAACACTTATATCACGGCGTTGTTATTCTAGAAAGCTCGAGCATATTAGCTTGATTGTTAATTAGAGAACCGGCAAGAAACTCAGAACTCAGCAAAGATATACTTAAGGTATTTATTTTCTCTCTTTTTCTACACAAATATTAGATAAGATAAGATAAGAACACTTTTATTGCCATAAAATTGTGTAAATACATAGCAGGTGTTAAGCATATTATAATTGGGAACAAACAATTTACCCTAGTCGGGCATGCAATTTTTATTAGGTAGGTACATGTTACATAGAAACAGCCACTATGCTGTTTTTGTACCGAAATATTCAGTCAAACTGTTGGAAAATGCCTTCCCTATTATGACAGAAAGACCATCACAACTCAATTAAAAAAAATCAATTTGAAAGTTTGGGTAATTACAAAGTCCGGTGATACTTACTGAGAAAGCCGTCTGAAGCCATGAAACTCTTTAAAAAAACGTACCCAATTATGCAAAAACCATTTGGCACATACTACATTATATTCGTAAAGACATCATGATGCATCAAACACCCAAAAATTACCAAGCAGAACACGTTCGCAGCTCAAAATCTTAGCATCTGCTCATAATTCTGAGGAGTTTGCGCGCTCCCGTCTGCCATCTTCCACCGAGTAAAATATGCATTCGCAGACAATGCCCGCTTATAACCTAGACCAACATGGAGATTGCGACACGTCTTTCTATTCGGCACAAAGCGTTTTTGAATAGATGTTACTCCCAAACTGTTATAATATGACTACGCTGCAGAATTTTCTTTGTCACGGTAACAGCCAATTTTACAATCTTTTTGAACGTGCCACGTCATCGACAAGTGTGTGAATACGCGGAGTAGCTAGTTAAAGTCTTTGAAAGTGTATGTTTTAACCATCGAGGCTAAGAGTTCGGAGTATCGACTTTTCTAGGTATCGGCCCATCGATGCAGTGAAGTTTGAAGTAAAGTATTTAACTCTAAACTCTATCTATACCAAACAGAAATGTGTGGAAAAAATGAAAAGATCGGAAGTGTTTCTGATCTAGATCTTGAATGCAGAGTTACTAAGACAAAATTATTAAATAAGTAATGTGTAAAATAAACGCGAGTAGATCCGTAAAAGTTGTTTCATTTCAAAATTATTAATTTTAATTTCTTTTGTAATTTTTAATTACACAGCCCTAGTGGTTAGTAACCCCTGTGTACTGTGGTGTAGATGTGAAATATGAACAACAGTTGCACTTAACTTTGTGTATTATATTAAAAATGTTACATGGATTAAAACCGATCTCCGAGCACCTCAGCTCTTAGCCGGGCTGTAGCTCCTGTCTACGACTGTCCACGACTGTGTCAAACCGTTGCTAACCTTTTTAATTACTTCGATAATTCAAATACTCATCCAGACTAAAGAGGCTTTCAAATAAATTAAACTAACTTTTACTATGAGCTGCATATAAGTACAGTACTCCTTACAGTACTTACATTTATGATTACTTCTGCTTGCTTATTCGCGTCTGACGCGTTTTACTTCATTTAAATAAATATTTAATTTACAATTGTACGATAAATTTAAGATAATAATGATGTCTTAGTAACAACACCTAAGGTCTAGATCGGATACACATTGGATCTCTTCAGTTTTACCACACCTTTCTGTTACATGTTGTTTATGTAACAGATTGACTATAACGTTGTCAACCGCAGAATTCTTAACACTAAATGTACTCGCAACTCTGTTCACATACACTTCATTGGCGTTATGAAGACCATCAGCATCAGTTTTCATTTAATCATAAATTGTATGGGTAGAACTAATATCAAGTATAACTTACCTTAAGAGCGTTTACGCCGCACACTAGCGCCGCCAATGAAAAAAAAACATATCTAGTAATTAGAGATAGAAAATCAAACTATGCTCAACAAACTATCTATATATATATATATATATATATATATATATATATATATATATAACTAACTATATGGCGTTATAGTTAAAACTGGCCGTAACGTTTTATTTAACTAAACCATAACATGTGAGGTGTTCATTAGGTGACGTAAAAATGCTAAATTACTTCATTCAAATAGTTTGTTGAGCATAATTTGATTTTCTATCTCTAATTACTAGATATGTTATTATACTATTATACGTTTCATTATTTTAAAACAAGTACCTAATACTAGAGTAAATTATTAACGGGATTCTTACCATGTTTATTATTTGTGAGTATCCGATATTTCGGTACAGTTGCATGCACAAGATAGATTGCAGCTGCGTTAGCTCCTATATTGGCCAAACGAAACGTACAGTCGCCTGCCAAATTAAAGAGCACATCAAAGCTGTCAAAAACAACGATGGCCATTTCTTTAAGAATGTGTATATTGCCTCATGTTAGGAGATTGCATAAAAGTTGTGACAAAACGCAAAAATCGGACATTGCTGAACATCTGATCCAGTCGGGTCCTAATCACTGGATTGAATTTTACAACCCACAGATAATTTCGACAGAATGCCACTACGTACCTAGATTGGTGAGAGAAGCGATTGAAATTACGAAATACAAAAATTTCAATCGTGAAGATGGATTCCAACTGTCGCGTGTCTGGAATCCAGTGATTATTCTTGTTAAAAATCGCAGAAACAACAATAATGCCGTTTCGCGTTCCGATACTGTAAGTGTAGTGTGTCGTGAGCAATTTCGAGTGAATAGTGAGTTAGAAACCGGTGGTACGGGCATCGAGCGCAAATCGACCAAGGAAGAGGGAAGATCGTTTTGTCTGCTCATAAACAACTAACCCGCAATAACTTTAGTAATTCCGTAATCATGACGCATGCAACTGTGCTGAAATATCGGATACTCATAAATAATAAACATGGTAAGAATCCCGTTAGTAATTACTCTAGTGTAGGTGACCTTGGTAGTATAATAGGTCCTACCTATGAAATTGACGTATTTTTCTCACTTATTAATAGGTTTATTACTTCTAAAAGTCAATACCGGTTGTTAATATTATTATACACCTTTAATAAGGACTATGTTACTTAGGCTTCAGTTATAACAATGATTATTAATTTTGAGTCTTTATCGCCCAATTTAAAAAAAAAAATGACTAACTTTTCTGTTTGCGGAATTGACCTTTTGTTTCATTGTAGCTTTGGAGGGTCTTGATTTTTTCTCTTTTTTATGTCTGCTATATTTAGCTAGTGAAACAAACACACTACTCTACAATTTTTATAGTGTTAACATAAACAGATGCTAAGAAAATTAAAAAAAAACGTTAGTATAAAAAATAAAATTTTATAAAAAATCTTTATACAAAACGCCAATTTCATAGGTAAGGTACCTAATAGTTAAGTACCTAATAATTTCTTTACCCATAAATATTGTCCAAATAACCAAAACTTTTACACAATATTTGTTATTCACCCATGGGAACTCCTCCAATTTCGTAAATACAAAGTAACTTAAATGTTTCTCTAAGATACAACTTTGTTCAGTTTCATTTTAGTATTTATTGTGTGTACTAACCCAGTGTGACATTTGAAAGTACAAACTACTTTACACTTTTCGACCACTTTCAATTTTATTCCAACAAATTTGGTGGTACCACTTTACTTACGGGGGATTTCACGACTTAGGTTGTTAAAAGACAGAATTCTTATGGCGTCGATATTGTTTATGCATGAAGTTGGCAGACATGCCGCCGACGAGCGACGGCTGTACTAGATACGGTCGTAAGTTTTTCTTTAACTTGCTGGCTTACTTAGACTTGGTGAGGTGAGACTTGTAATGATTGTCTATGTCCGTTAAGTTGGGGAGAAACTTTATCTTTCTGATCGTTGGAAGTAATGAAGTTGAAGTTACATAGACTCCAAACTTTTTGGATGATATAAGAAAATTTGCAAGGGTAAAACCTCAGAACAATAAGTTATTATTCTGAGGGTAAAACAGAGTCTTGATAGCATTATTGGAAGTGCATTTGACGCTGAAGTGTATATACATCAGAACTATTTCAAATTGATGTCAGAAATGATGAATACCAGAAACTTTGTATAATAATACCTGACTATAAATACTATTATGTTTATACATATATACATAGATATCTATGACAATATGAAACAAGATAAAATTTTACTAAAAAAAATCAACCAGCCTTAGGACTCTTGTACGACTATATACAACTTGCAGATTTGCATTCCCGCCATAAATTTACAGCTGATCGTAATTGGTATACTAATTACGATCAGCTGTAAATAATCAATTCGTTCCCGCTCGGTGTTAAAAGTATTTTTTAGACATTATGTATTATTGTGTCATTATGTATACATAATGACTAAACAATACTTTTAACACCGAGCAAGTGATAAGGAGCCGATTGATTATTAAAACGATTTCGGTGTAAATCAGAATAGCGACCGTCGCCTGACGAGAATAGGGGTGCGGACCGTAGTAGCACAGTATTAACTATATAGACTGTGGTAGTAGGTAGATTAGAGCGCAGCGAGCGGACGACGTTAAGTCGACGACCTTACGTAAAGTGGCTTACGCTTACGCTTACGCATACGAATACTTTTGTTGCAATATGATTTTGTTTTGTGACTTGCTCACACCGTAGCGGCATATGCTGAGGTAGGGTCCTGATTGGCTCGCCACCGTCGTCGTCGTCGTCGTCAGGAAAAATTATTTAAAAAAAAAAGACATGAAATACAAAAACAATAAAAATAAAAAATAACAAATACAAACTTTAGTAAAATTATTTTTCCTTTTTTAATCATATTATGTGATTAGAGAGTCAATAATTTTTTTTCTTTCTTTCTTTCAATGTAGACTGTTCAATTACCTATTATCACAATTAAAAAATAAACTAATAATAGGTACTTACCGATCAAGATTAAGATACTCGCAGATACTGCTCAAAGTGGGCATCTTCATGTTCTATGCACAAATGAACACGGCAGCGCGGCGCCTTAAGTTTCTAGCTAACTTTTGCAGCATACTACGATTTGACCGTACACTATCAAAAGCCATTAGAATGTTTTGTTTTAATTGCACACCACTCGTGATGTCGTCTTTATACACCATTCTTTTCATGTCTCCCCACAAATAAAAGTCACCCCCCAATGTTCATTGTGGACGTTGTAAACGCCGATCCTCGTAAACATACACTCGTCCGTCCATAAAATGCTGGCGTTTCGGTGTTCTAGTACCCAGTGACAAAAAGTGACCCGGGCGGCATGGTCTTGCTCGCTCAATTCTTGAACTTTTCTGAAGTAGAACGGGTGTTGTTGCTCCGACTTGAGAAGCGGCGGCTTATACTGCTTAGACTGGTGTGTGGTGGACATTGAAGCGGTGGGCAGCCAGCATCACGATTACTGGCACGTGGTTTCCTCTCGAAGTATTCGAGGATATACTCTTGCAAATCGACTGAAAGGCCCACACTGCCGCTACCCTGCGCATGTCGAGGAACGATGAACTGGCCATGATCCCTCAGTCGTTGCGTAACAGCAAGCATTACCATGTGCGATGGAGTTGGTCTGTTTTCCAGGATTTTAAAAATATGTTTTTTATAATTTATTTGAAATTAGTGAGCAATATGACTGCTGCTATGAATATGGCGTGAATGCAAATCAGTATATTGTATAGCAATAAGAATTCAAATACTCAAAATAATATAAATATGAAACAAGAGATACATGTAGCCTAAACTTTAGGTCTCTTAAAATATTTATTTTTAAGCCATTTTAATTTTCTGGCGGCTCAGACCTGCATATAAAAATTAATGAAGTTATTTTTCATATGTGCGCATGGGGTTTTTATTGTTGTTCCTACCACAGTGCCTGTTCAGCCTTTATAATCTTCTTATCCGCGTGTGATATTTTCAAGTCACGGTTGCTAAGGCCGCCATCGGTTGTCCTAGCAACAACATGCGTCGCTAGGTCTCCAGTGCAGCGTCCAATTGCAAGACCATCCTGTGACGCACCTACGTAACGACGCATGCGTATTGTTACCAAAATAAGCAGCCGTCATATTTTGACTTTGACTTTGTTTTTATATTTTCAGTGTACATTTTAAGTTACTTTATTGTGTTTTTAAATATGTTTTAAGTTATTCTTTTTTGTGAATGTATTTATCTGTTGTGAATGCAGTCCGTGACCCAATCTTGTGATGGCACGTCGAACGCGTCCCATACCTGTACACAGTGCAACAAGTCTTTCAAATCTTTGAAAGGCCTCAACATACACACTACAAAAACACACAGGAAATGTATTAGCCAAAACAGTTCACCTTTAGACATCCATCCCATTATTCCGAGTGCGCCTACTTATGTAGCTAACGATCCAACTCCTTTCCACACATATCTTAGCCATTTAAAAAATAGTATACTCACAGTTAAAAGAGTCCCTCGAGGAGCTCGTATAACCGTTGCTACACATTTGTCTAAATTAATCCAAAAATGTTACACAAGCAATTGTACTCAAGACTGGCAGAACCTATTTTTATTTTCATACAGCACACTACATGTAATAAAAACTGATGAACCAAATTTATCCCTGACACAAAAGATTAAAAATAACTGTGCTGTAAGCTCCTCGCCTTCTCCCGCTCCTCTAATCAAACATAATGCCCCTCGTAATCGCAACAAACTCATCCAAAACAAAATCTGTGACGGAGATCTCAAAGGTGCCGCACGCCTTTTGTTCTCCAACGACGTGCTATCACCAGATACCCCTGACACCCTTCAGGCCTTACGGTTAAAACATCCTCCAGCTCCTTTAAACCCATTTTTTCTCGACCCACCAACAGCAGGGCAAGCTTGCCTTCAAATTCAAAACAAAGATGTTACGGATGCTATTTTATCTTTTAAACCAGGTTCGGCTGCAGGTTTGGATGGAATCTCACCCCAACATTTGAAAGACTTAACATCGCATTCTGTGGGTGATGCAGGCGAACAACTTGTAAATTCGATCACTAAATTAATCAACTTTATGTATTCCGGTAATGTCAATCCAGAAATTGTTCCCATTCTTTTCGGCGCGAACCTCATTGCCCTCACCAAAAAGGACGGAGGGGTGAGACCAATTGCTGTTGGATCAACACTACGACTCCAAAATTGCTGTTCGACATATTTTACCAAAATTAAATTCGGAATTCGAACCCGTACAGTTAGGTTTCGGTGTAAAAGGAGGGTGTGAGGCAGCCGTCCATGCCCTACGCTCTTTCCTAACTTACGGACAGCCTGACGTGTTGCTCAAAATTGATGTCAAAAATGTTTTCAATTCGGTAAATAGGGATACCCTGCTGACGGAAATAAAACAACATATACCGGAAATATACAATTATCTTCTTCTCAGTTACGCTGACCCAACGAAATTGTTATATCGTTCTAATGAACTGTCCTCGGAAGTAGGTTGTCAACAGGGTGATCCCCTTGGGCCTGCAATTTTTAGTTTGGCTATAAATCCGTTAATCAAAAATTTAAATTCTAAATTCAACGTTTGGTATTTGGACGACGGAACCCTAGGAGGTGATGTGGATACTGTGCTTTCGGACCTTTTTTTAATCAAAAATAAATTTGAAACCATTGGTTTGGAGCTTAATTTTAGCAAATGCGAACTTTTTATAAATAACTGCGACTTAAATTTAAATAACGTAAAACTAAAATTTAATATGTTGGCTCCAAATATTAAAATAGTTAACAGTAATTCCCTTTACCTTTTAGGTTCTCCAATTTTTGATGAATCTATTTCTGAATATATTAATAATTCAATTACTAAATTTCAAAATTCTGCTGAACGTCTCCTTGAAATTAGTCCACATTATGCACTTTGCATCTTAAAATTCTGTCTTTTCGTCCCAAAATTTACGTATGTGCTCCGTTGCTGCTCCTTTTGGAATCACTCAGATCTTTTGTCACAAGTAGACGACTTAATCAAAATTAGCTTAGAATCGATTCTTAATATGCAGCTGAACGAGCAATCTTGGGCCCAAGCATCCCTACCCATCCGTTATGGTGGTTTAGGGATTCGCAAAATTTCCAGTGTCGCTTTACCAGCCTTCCTATCTTCTGTCCATAGTTCAGCAAATCTCATAAGTAAGATTTTAAGGGCATCCCCTTCAAACTTTGAGATTGCTGGCTTGGAAGAAGCAAGAAATGCTTTCTTAATTGCATGCCCAGGTCAAAATTTTTCAGATTCTCCAAATTCACAGAGGAGCTGGGACGATATAATCTGCAAATTGTTTTATGACAATCTTTTGAGCTGTAGTACAGGTTCGGCGCGTGCTAGGCTTTTGGCTTTGGGTACGCATGAGGCCGGCTACTGGCTTCACGCGTACCCATCGTCAAATACAGGAACATTTCTTGAGCCTGACACGCTCCGAATCGCAACCTGTTTACGGCTTGGGGTTCCGGTCTGCGCTTCTCATAAATGTCCCTGTGGCAGTGATGTCGACAAGCTAGGACATCACGGACTGTCATGCCAAAAAAGTGCAGGCCGCTTCTCGAGACATGCCGCACTTAACGATATCATACGCCGGTCCCTTGCCACCGTCAACGTGCCAAGTCTACTTGAGCCGACTGGTATTGCAAGAGACGATGGCAAGAGACCGGACGGTATGAGTTTGATTCCATGGAAGATGGGCCGGGTGCTGGTATGGGATGCAACCTGTTCTGACACGCTGGCCCCTTCCCATCTACATGGAACCAACAACAGAGCTGGTGCGGCTTGTGAAGCGGCTGAAAAAGCTAAAGCATGCAAATACAGGGGTCTAGGCTCCGAATATGATTTTGTCCCATTCGGTGTCGAGACCCTTGGTCCGTGGAGTCCTAGCGCTTTAAGGCTTTTTAAGGAAATAGCAAAAAGGTTAGTCGACATCACAGGAGACCGAAGAGCTGGCAGCTACCTCGGACAAAGAATTAGTCTAGCTATTCAAAGGGGGAACGCTGCCAGTATTTTCGGAACCTTGCCTAAAGGGACTCCTTTTAATAATATATTTTAATTAATAAATTATATATTCTTTTTAAGGTTTATAGTTATGTGTTGTAAAAATATGGAACGAATTCATGAGAATATTCGAGCTGAAAGAAAGCAAATGTACGAAAACAACACATTCGATTTGTAAAACTTATTATGCAAACTCTGTACGACATTCGCACAAACAATGTCTAATGCTGCAATAAAATAACTACGGGTGGCCGGCGACGAGCGGCTTGTCCCAGGATATTGCATTTCTTATGCCAAGGCACGGTTGGACCCCACAAATTGTGCCCGCGAAAATATGTGAGAACCTTATACGGGAATACGAGAATATTCGGATATATCCTCAGGCGGAAATACGATATCACTCGCCGTTATAAGTTTGTAACTGATCGAAAGGGATATTTTTTTATATTCAGTGAATAGGACTCGACGAATAAATGTAAGTATAATGTAGTTTTTTTCTCTTATTTTATAGATTACAATAATAATTGGCTACTCACCTAATCTTACCGGAATGCTGAGATATATCGACTAAAAACATGAGTCTTATAGTAAATAACACACAAAAAGCGATTGCCCAATGGTACGATTACACATGATATATTAAGTGCCCCTAATGTAAAATAATTATGGTGATATTTCTTAGATGCTTTGTTTTATTTTCCACATCGAGTTAGCGTTTGGTGTTCATCTCTCCTGATTGTAAGTGACAATAAGATAGATAAAACATTTATATCAAAAACCACAGACACTCACACACACAAAACAGTTATATAATGGATATCCTACTTAATATTATAAACGCGAAAGTTTGTAAGTATGGACGGACGTTTGTTACTCACTACTGAATGAATTTGGATGATATTCGGCATACAGATACTTTATAACCTGGATTAACACATATGATACTTTTTATCCCGATATTCCCACGGGAACGGGAACCACGCGGGTGAAGCCGCGAGCGGCCGCTAGTACTTAATATAAAAGCAGTAATTTTTCAAAATAAGCCTACTTAATGTGCCTACTTACTGCAGCAGTGCAAAAAGGTCGTAGCTCAACGATACATTTGCCCGGGAGCAAAACGCTGGTTTTCAGCCACTACCAATAGTACACTGCGGAGACAGCAATACCAGCTCCACCATCAGCTTTTACTCCTCAGCACCAATTGCTAATAAGGCCGTAGGTTGAAGCGCATTTCACCCAGCCTTTTCTCTAACTGCTGGACCACAGCAATACTACTATCAAAACCATACATACTGACTTGTAAAAGTTATTTCATAAAATAAATTTACTTTGCAGTAAAATATATTATGGGAGAGATATATTGCCTTTTCGTCTCACATATTTTTACAATAGTTTATTAAGTTATTCGTGCCGAAGTATAACTGAGTTGAAGGAGCAGGTAGTTTATTGGTCGTACAACACACAGACGCAATTCGGGAAAGTTAAAGCTATAGTTTTATGCTGGCAATTTTCTTTATGACGTCACACCACATATATTACAGCACACAGGCTACCTCCTTTGTTTTATTTGTACAGTAAACATTGTCTTCACAAAGTTTGCTTCTCAAACACTATATTACATTTTTGGACGCTCAAATCTCGCTTTAACGAAGATAAATCTCAAAGCAATATTACTATAACATGTTTGTGTTAACGTTTTTATTATTTTACTAGCGGTCCGTCCCTGCTTCGCACGGGTAGACATTTTTTTTTTATATAGCCTTAGTTACTCAGCGCTAATGTAGCATTCTAATGGTGAAAGATTTTTTTTAAATCAGTCCAGTAGAGAGTGGTTTGTATAGGAAAAGAAAATTGTTGTTTTTACTATTGTCCTCGTATTTTTTACGATTTTTCTCTCCATAAGAACCTTCCTCAGACTTCATCAAACACAACAAAAAAGATATTAGCTAAATCGGTTCAGTTCCGGCCCGTTCTCGAGTTTTGCGATTACAAACAACAATAAGAGACAAACAGTGTTCAGGGTGCTTCCACCAATCTGTTGTCGTCTGTACCTAATAGACTCTCCCGAGCTTATTGGTAAACACATCACGCTTTAGCTACTAAAGGGATGATGCCGTCGGCCACGATAAGAATTCTAAATACTATCACGATACGAGATCAGTGTAGTGATGCAAGGAACTCAGTCTTTTAAGGCTTATAAGAAAGACTATCTAAATCTTTACTAGACGTACTATTATTTATTATGTGACTAGACTAGACTGGAATATATC
Source organism: Eudonia lacustrata (assembly GCA_947562085.1). Lineage (NCBI taxonomy): Eukaryota > Metazoa > Arthropoda > Insecta > Lepidoptera > Crambidae > Eudonia > Eudonia lacustrata. Next base: position 18,598,035 of record OX387326.1, on the reverse strand, counting down.
CGGCTCGAAGGACCATAAAGTTGTACGGTACTTACACACGTACAGACTTGAAATGATGATAGATTTGATTGATAACAGTTTTTTGACACTAAAAATAATAGATGTAAGTTTTATTTATAAATATTTATAAAATTTATAAAATACATTGAATTAAATTAAACGCCTATCCACAACCCAGCCAGGAATCGAACCTGGGTCTTCCGCAATCCGGGCGGCTGCACTGACTGCTATGCTACCGGGAAGGCTGACGTAAGCGCTGAATTTTGTCACTGCTTTTTTAATTTATTGAGTGCTAATAGCGGCACAGTGCGCCATCTATTCAACGGTTATTACAACCGATGGCTATGCAGATTCATCTTTGCAGATGAAAAACAACAAATTTTGTACAACACAACGCCGCTGTAGTAAATTTTTAGTTTTTATTTTCAAGTGCACTTTCACTGCATTTTTTCACTGTATTTCATAAATTTAATAAATATTTAATTTAGCTTCAGTGCAGTAATTAGCACTTGAAAATAAAAAATAAAAAAAATATTTAAATATTTAAGTATTTCAATATTTATAAAATACAGTGAAAGTTAAGTTAGTTATTTAGTTATTGTTTTACTTAAACATACTTGATGTGAATATGCCAAAAAAATTTTTATAAATAGCTTCTTCTTAACTGATTAGTATTATTACTTCTTTAGTATTTGGAAAAATATTATGATCGGATGTTAATGACGGTAGTTGTTGACATTGAATGGGCGCCTTTGGCTTTCAAAGTAAAAGTACTGACATACCTTACCCGGTATGTCAGAAGGGTGCAGGGCAAGGGTTCAATTCCTGATCGTGGAATTTTTTTCCACATTTGTGTTTCTGATTATTTACTTTCTTTTTTGAATGTACAGACTAATAGGTACGCGATTTATTAAATACAAATCATAACCAACCATACATTTATCGCATTTTAACCTAGAAGACTGAGCTGTGTATCGAATATCGATCGAGCACGACTCAGTCGTTAGTTCTTTTAAAAACAACTTGATTCCTGTAAGTCTCTTAGTGTAGCGACTGAGTCTTATTCTAAAGACTGAAAACTCTAGTCTTATTTTCAGACTTCAGTTGTGTAAAATGAAGTCCAGTTTTCTTAAAGGCCTTAAAGGACTGAGTCTCGTGCATCACTAGATCTGTGTGGCCCGAGGACATACCGATATCAACCGATATAGCCGCGGGCAAGCTTAGTGGGCACGATTTAATTCGCCAAGCATACATTTCAGGTTATTCTGCTCCAGTTAACAAAGTTCTAATCTGATATAAAGTGGAAGGCGGAATAGGACGTTGTTGCAACAAGCGGAGTGAACTTTAATGTCGATAAAACATGGAAGGTTGCCCCTATTACAGGTATTTAAATTATAAAATTTTATGATTGTTTTTTTTTATTTTTGCCGGTGATGCACGATGTTGCTTGCGTTTAAAACAATAATAAAGATAATCTATTATGAAAATACCTTACTGTATTTTACTGTATTTCAATTAACAAACCAGAACCAACGAACAAACCTTATAGGTACCTTATACATATAAAATGTGAAATTATATAGAGCTGACTTTTTCTATAGGTACTATATTATGTAACTGCTACTCACACACAAATTTTTTTTATTAAATTTTTATTTTATTGGTTTGTTATTAAGTTACCTACTAAAATTAACTAACTAGATTTTTTTTTTCTTAAATAAAAAATTGTGTTTTGAACGGTGTGTTAGCAGATGGTTATGAAAATTTTGCCTGGTGCTGCAGGTCAGCTTGTCTAAAGTGCAGAGACCGCAAGAATTATTGTATGTTTTTGGCAACGTATAAATTATTAGTATTATTATTATTAAAGAAACACAAATGTTGATAAAAATTTCCACGAGCAGGATTTGAAATTTTTTCAACATTTGTGTTTTTGTAATTTGTTCGCAACAAAAATTTGCGCTAAAAATTATATAAACATTTTATTATTATTATTTTCAGTTGTTTTATTTTACCCTAATTTCTGAGATGTTACATTATTCACGCGAGTTTTTCCAAGCGTGAAAATGTTTATTATTATATACTTATAATGTGTGTGTGTGAGGGTGTGAGGGTGTTTGTGTGTGGTGGTTATACTACACCACAAAGTCGGTTCCTTGAACTATAATATTTGATATAAGTCAAATATTATACAGGAAATTAATTCCAGCCAGCTATCTATGTAAGACATGATTACGACTGAATTCGTCTTCATTATGAATACGCTACGTAAAATAGAATTTATAGGGCCACAATATTTCTAAATATATGGCATATGCTTTTTTTATGTATTAGTGTAAACAAACGTTGGTGAATAAATAAATAAATAAAATAAAATAAATATTCACAATGCCATGTAAGTTGATACAGCTTTACAACATTGTACACACAAATAAAGTAAACGGCCCATTACTCGTCAGGTTTTGAAAAAAGTTGAATTTGCCCTCCAGCCCTCCCACGTAAAAACCAGTTGACTTAGAAAAAAACTGATTGCATGGGGAGGTAAACAATTTATTCGACTTTTAAGAAAATATTGCATTATTATCGGTGAAACACAGCAAATTTTTTTATATTTAATCAATTAAAAAATGTGCCATATGTACCAGTAGTCGATTTGTCCCAATAATCGTCAAAATGACCTAAAACTCGTCAATTTTCATCACCAAATTGAACTCTTTGTCTTTGAACTTAAAGTTCATATTTTTTCCTTTTTAATAAATATTTTTAACAATGTTTCTCTCACTTAAATACTTAATAGTTTGAACTAAGTCACGTTTTTTTAAAAAAATACTAAATAATACAAAATAATGTAATGTGCTAAATTGAAAAACGTAGGGCGCTTGTTGAGTTTCTTTGAGAATACATGCACCACGCTTCTCAACTTAGCAATTTACATTTTACTGTAAATATTACGAAAAGCGGGATTATTACCATGTTTTGATTTGGAATAACCTATCATTAACGTACACCCTGCTACACACTACTTTAAAGTTTAAACTGACACCCTCTACCAACCTTACGGTTACAAAGTAGGTGTCAGACATCCTTACGCAAGCACAAGGGACCATCTACGTCAGGTAATAACACCAGATCAGAACACGCCAGTTACGCATCGTTCATCCGGTACTTTTAAGACTAGTGTCTCGAGCTAATTGCCCCGTGGACACGTTAGTCCACTACCTAATATCAAGATAAGTCACCGGAGCTGTAAGCTCGCTCACTTCTCGTTGCACTAAGAGCACAACTCGCAGTGTACCACTGCTCGGGCCGTCAACTCTTAAAGTCGACTACCAAATGTCCTCTTTGGTGGCGGAGTTGTAAGCACACTCACTTCTCGGTACCCATCTAGGCACCTGATCAATTCCAAAATTCTACGCGGCTGATTAAACCGGAGGCTTTTGGCTTTACTAGTTATCCAGACTAGTGCCGGAGATGTTGGAGTAACCACTCAGTGAAAACCACCGAGCAGCACAACCAACTAAGGGCAACTCACGTGCCCCGCAGGTCTTTTCGCTTCAGGCCCCCACCGGACCGCTACTAAGACCCGCTCGCTATGCACGAAATGGAAGCCTGGCCAGACCAACCAGGCAGATGAACATTCCCACTTCTATAGCTAACCACATGCCACCACGAGTCCAACCCATGTCCGGGGCCTGCCGGAGCCGCCCGCGAAGGCATAACCGGCAGGGGGCCTAAGATCCCGACCCGTAGTTCCAGCTGCCATACCCTACCTATCAGGGTCAGTAGATAGGGATCATTAACGTACAGTCGTTATTTCTTCATCTCTCTTGAACACCATCACTTTCGTCTTAGATTTGGGGTGGTTGGAGATTTACCTTCTAGCGGTCCACCCCGGGCAACGTCTCCACTGTCAAATAGAGGCGGTTCTATAGCGGTGGTAGGGCTCGAAAGGGTCCGTTTGGCTCGCTACCACCTTCCTATATAAGTCTGACGTCAAGCAGCTTGCTGTGTTCCGTCGTAGCGTAGTAGGAATGCCAGTGCCTTTGGGGGCTTGATGTAGCTTGATGTGCTAGCAATAGCGTCAGAATAACCGGTCTCGGACTCTGATCAAATCTGTGCTGGAAAGCTCATCGTGGAAGGTAGCGGGATCCGTAGCACAGTTTTAGCCGTTGGCCGACCGCAGGCAGTAGGGGGCTCGCGAAAAATCCTAGAATGGCTCCACCTTGCCAGTTGGCGACTGGAAGGCCCGGTGGCAACTCCCAGGGGAGCACGGGCGTCCCCGCGGTCTCCACATGAGTTTTTTTCATTAGTACATTGAAGATTACGAGTGCCGTTTCTGGTAACCAAACTGCGCCTCGCTGGCTTTTGAAACCCCAGCAAAACCACCTCACCTTAATATGAAGCAGAAAGTTTTAAAAAGTAAGTGTGTACAACGGCTGCACTTCCTTCCAATCAAAGTGCACCTCACTAACATCCGAGGTCTGCACTCTAACCTCCAACCGGTCCACTATACCATCTCGAGACCGAAAAGCCACACTTACTCTTTCTTACTGAGACGAAGATAGCGAAACCGTTGGACGTAGCCTAACTTAAGTATCCCGGCTACTCGCTTGAGCATAAGTTTAAGAAGCAAGCCGGGGGTCTGTGCGTATGTTCGCGATGACGTGTGCTGTCAACGTCTCACCAGCTACGAGGTTTTAGGTTTATCCGCACTATGGTTGCTGGTAGACACCGGCATAGAGTAAACTCTTTATGTCAGTGTCTATCGGCCGCACAGCGGAGATCAGGAGACGACTCGGTTGTTTGACCACCTCACTGAGGCAGCTGATCTGGCCTAACGAAGGTTTTTCTGGGAGACTTCAACGCCCACTATAGCGATTGGCTATTCCCGTTCCAGAAAACGGACCATGCTGGAAGAGAGGCACGCAAGTTTGCGTTATAGCAAAATCTCTCCCAGCTGGTGAACCAAGCAACCCACATAGCGAGTACTCCGAAATCTCGACGTCAATGAGGCCAGTGGTCCAGATGGAATACCAGGTAGAGTTTTGAGGAATTGTGCACCTGAGTTGTCTCCTATCTTGACGCGCTTGTATCGCCTCTCTCTTAAGCAGGAAGTGGTGTGCAAATCGTGGAAGCTGGTTAATGTACAGCTTGTTCCTAAGAAGTTGATAATAAAAATAAACACAACTATGAACAGATTGAACAAAAAATATGGCAGGTTTAATTATGAGTCTTTCTTTGCAATACTGACGGCAGACTATCATTTTATTCACTGAAGTTCTTGCGCAAGCATTGGAATATGCGGCAAGCGCACTGCTGCCAATTCAGCATTTTTGTACATGGAGTAAGCTGGAAAAGCTTATTCTTTAGGCAGGGTTCAATTACATTAAGTTTTGGTCACAGTAGTGATAATTTTTTTAGCATTTTTTTAACGTAGATATGGCATAAATTTTTTTGTAGTTTTTAGCAGTGGGTCAACGTACTTTTTATAACCTATATTAATACGTGCTTTTCGAAGCTTTGTGGAATTATAAAAATTAAATGAATAAGAGATTAGCATCGAGTTAAATATACTAAAGCAGCAAACCTCATAAGAAGGCGTAAAAAAAAGGGTAACCACTATTTAAAAACGACGACATAGCTTACTTTGAAACCACAACAACTTGAAAGTAACCCTATATCTGTCTCACTTACGCAAGTCGCAAAAACAATACCGTCGCCGTATAGAATAGCATTACCGCTTATCTTGCCGTGAGAGTCGTAGAAGGCGACAAAGGGAAAACCGCCTTCAGGAGACGGGCAGCAGCACCTCCCTCAAACAGTAGGCCATACTGCGATCGCCAGCCCGCCAACATGAACAACAAACCCACAAATAGGCCCCCAGTCCCCGGCGGCCTTGTCATTCATTACTACGATAGCGGCTATGGTAACGACAGGGCAAGGGGTGCTAAGGATCTCCGGGTAAGATCCGACTACCAACACAAACGACTCAACCTGGCAACCTACAATACGCGCACATTGGGGACCGACGCGAAGCTCACAGAGCTGGAAAAGACCGCAGAGAAGGAGAGGACTCGATTATCCTACAATCTGGTAACTTACTATACCACCGGGAGGGCGACCAACGGTCCCTTGGTGTTGTCGGGTTCATCGTCCATAAGTCCCTTGTCAACAAAGTGGTTACCATCTTGAAGTGTGTCAAGCAGGGTAGCGTACCTGATACTCAGAATATCCAAACGATACTCACTGAATGTCATACAGGTTTACGCTCCGAGACACACGACGATGACGAAGTAGCGGCTATGTATGAGGAGATTTCAAAAGTCATGTTCGTCATGTCGTCATGTCATGTCGTGTTTAATTTTATATTAATTTTATATTATTTTAATTTTAATTTTAATTTATATTATTTTTAATTTATAATAATTTGTAATTTGTAATTTTTCAATTGTAATTTATTGGTCCATTTGTTGACTTTGAATAAAAGTATAATAATAATAATAGCCACAGAACTCACTACACGGTTGTGAATGTTGTGATGGGGGATTTTAATGCAAAGTTGACGAAACGTTGCGGTAATGAGCTGAGAGTGGGCCAGTGGGGCAATTTAGGTTTAAACAACGGAACGCAAGAGGCCAGATGCTAGCAAACTACATGGAGAGGGAGAATCTTTATATGATGAACTTTTTCTTCAGGAAGCCCGTAAGCCACAAATGGACCTGGATTAGTCCGGACGGTAAAGCCAAAAATGAGATTGAATTTATCATGTCGACGAGGAAGATCACCGATTGGTCAGAGGCACATTGAATATCAACATCAAGCTCGAAAGATCTCGACTGATAGAATCTACGCTCCGACCAATACCGGCTCAAATACAATACCCTGAGTGCTTTCAGCTTGAGCTCCAGAACCGCTTCGAAACCCTTGAAAACACCATCGACGTGGACGATGTGTACAACATGGTGGTGGATACTGCCCGTACGGTAGGGTCCAAGTATTATAAAACCCGGCGTCCGATTGCGCTCAATCGCCGCTTTAATACCGAAAGTATTAAAGCGGCGATTGAGCGCAATAAAGGCTCCAAAGTGTTCGCAAGAGATCTGTCTATTGGGCAAAGTCAAATGACGAGGCTGAAACCTGAGGAAGGTAGCATCATTTCATCAACACCTGAAATCCTGAGAGAGATCGAGAGTTTTTATGGCCAGCTTTACTCCACAAAAACACCTGTTGAAAGCAAGGCTAAAGACCCTAGAGCCAAGCTGACCCGACACTATACCGAAGATATCCCGGACATCAGCCTGTATGTGATTAGAATGGCTCTCAAGCAGCTTAAGAACAACACGGCGGCGGATGATGACGGAATCACAACAGAGCTTTTGAGAGTAGGCAGTAAGCCGATACTTAAGATCCTCCAGAAGCTATTCAATTCTGTTATCCTCGAGGGCAGAACGCCAAAGGCATGGGGCAGAGGCGAGGTGATGTTGTTCTTCAAGAAGGGTGATAAGACTCTCCTGAAGAACTACAGACCCATCTCGCTTCTGAGCCATATCTACAAGCTGTTTTCGAGAGTCATTACAAATCGTCTCGCGGGCAGGTTCGACGACTTCCAATCTCCCGCACAAGCCGGGTTTCGAAAAGACTACAGTACCAAAGACCACATCCATATGCTGCGGCAAGTTATACAAAAGACCGAAGAGTATAACTTGCCACTTTGCTTGGCGTTCGTGGACTATGAGAAAGCCTTCGATTCGATCGAGACCTGGGCAGTGCTGCAGTCTCTCCAGAGGTGCCAAGTAGACTACAGGTACATCGAGGTGCTGAGGTACTTATACCAAAATGCCACTATGTCAGTCCGATTACAGAACCAAAGCTCTAATCTTATCCAACTACAGCGAGGTGTGAGACAGGGAGACGTTATTTCTCCGAAACTATTCACAGCTGCGTTAGTGGATATTGTCAAGCTTCTAGACTGGCAAAGATACGGCATCAACATTAATGGCGAGTACCTCACAAACCTTCGATTTGCCGATGATGTAGTTCTCATGGCTGAGACCTTGGAAGACCTGAACACAATGCTCGAAGATCTCAGTAATGCTTCTCAAAGAGTGGGTCTTAAGATGAACATGGACAAGACGAAAATCATGTTGCACCCGCTCCAGTTAATGTTGGGAACGTTACACTCGATGTTGACCATTACGTTAACCTGGGACAGACGGTCCAATTAAGTAAATCCAACTTCGAGAAAGAGATCTCTTGACGAATCCAGCTCGGATGTGCTGCATTCGGGAAGCTACGTGATGTATTCGCATCCAATCGAATCGCACATCGCTAACTGCAAAATAATTGTTTTATTTAAAATTTTATATAATGTTTTATATAATGTGATCATGACTGATGATGATGAATAAATTATAAGTTTCAAAGTGTAAAATATTGACCCAAAACCCGACACCCTAGTATTCTACAGTCGACACCCATTATGTTTAAAACAAGACCTGTTAACGTTTAATGTTCAATACAAAACATGATTAGTACGTAACAAAATGTTTTTTATAAATATGAATTATGACAAAAGCTATACCTATTTAATTACGATAGTGATCAAATAATAAAAATACTGTGACGATATTAGGTGCAGTTTATCAAGCGTGTCCCAATTACCGTCAAATTAGTAGTATTTTGTCGAGTACTGGGTCAAACAGGGTTTATGAAAAACCAGTAAATGTCACACACAAATAATAATATCTACATAACATTACAAGACTTTTTATAGGTTAAAATCGTTAGAAAAATTACTTAACTATTTTACAAAACAATCACACTTACTAAACAGCTAATAGTTTCTTATAATAAGTGAAGTCAAACTGGCCAACCGGGTTACACTTTTAGGAGCTGAATTTGGATTATTTACGAATTTAGGTGTCCTCAACTTTCAACATTTTTTTTGTCGGATGCTATTGCATTTTTAACTAAGTGCTGCCATTTTAATTGTGCATTAGATTACCATAAATATGTTGCCATAAAAAACTTCTATTAATATGTTGTGAGAAAAATATTATCAAACCTTTTTTAAAAACTGACGAGTGTTGGGACACTGTCGACATTACCAGCGTTTACCTTACTTGTAGAAATTTCAGTACCTACTTTGAACGATATACCAAAATAATTTTAATTAAATACTGAAACGGGACTTACCGCTCTTGTGAAGTGAAATTCGGTTGGAGTAACAAATTGTTTACTGACCGACTTCAATATATTTAGCAATTTTAATTTTCCTTTATTTTTCTTTATGTGGGAAACAAACAATTACATAAATCTTACAAAAAATACAATTAGGAATAACATAAATCAGTGAAGTTTCCACATAAACCAAAAAAACACAATAGCAACTTTAAACAACACAAAATATTATAATATGACGAAGCCTTAGCTGTGATATAGTAGTTTATATGTATGGGGATTGAAAGATATAATTTACTATCCAGGTATAGACCTAAATCTTTAACCTCATTCGGTCTTGAAAGTGTAATTAAATTAAAAAAATAATATTAATAATAATAATTGTAAATATTACATTTTATTATTGTATTTATTGTATTATTATTAATTGTATTAAATTCTACAAGCTTACGTTTACGGGAAAAAGAACTGTTAAGTCATTCGAGGAGCTCGATGGCGCAGCGGTTAATGCGCCTGGTCTGCAAGTGCTGAGGTTAAGCAACTTTCGCAAAGGCCGGTCATCGGATGGGTGACCAAAAATGTATCATCTCGAGCTCCTCCGTGCTTCGGAAGGCACGTAAAGCCGTTGGTCCCGGCTGCATTAGCAGTCGTTAACAACCACCAATCCGCACTGGGCCCGCGTGGTGGTTTATGGCCCGTTCTCCATATCCATCCATAGGGAAGGCCCGTTTTATGTCCCCTAACAGTGGGGACATAAAATGAGCTGATGATGATGAAGTCATTCAATAAAAACTAAATCATTTTTCAGTTTAGGCTATAATAGCTCTTACGAATGTTATTATGCCATCGGTTCGTAAGTCTACACAGGGCGGGGTGACCATGAGCCAACCAGAACGGCAAAGCCTTAGCAAGGGCGATTCATTTGCCATAACACATATGTAGTAGTATACGTAATATAAATGTATCTCGTTAATTTTATAACACAAATGAGATAACGTGTACGGATATACTTGGACATCTTGAAAGGTTTAATTTTTTTTTGTTTAATCATTTATAAATAACATCGTAACCACTATCCAATGTCGAAATAACATTTTAACCAGGCAAAATTTCACATATTGAAATTAAGCAAAATTGCTCACAATTCGGTTCTGACAATCGAATAGATAAAATCAACATTAAAGCTGAATATACTGAATGAACTGAATAATATTACTTAATTGCGGAAACTTAACTGATCACTGTATCTTGCCTATTGTAAAACCTGTTTGTATTTTTATATTGTTTGTTTCCCAAATAAACTTAAAAATAAAATACTGTTGAGTATTATTATAGGAATAAGAATAATAATATTTTTTTACTATTACTTATTTTATAAATCATCATCATCATCATCATCATCATCAGCCGTCAGGTCGACTGGCAGGCCTCGACCTAGACCTAGACCTAGACCTAGACCTAAACCTAGACCTAGACCTAGACCTAGACCTAGACCTCTCCAAGTGCACGCCATGGAGCACGATCTGTGGCTTCTCTCATTCAGCTCTTGCCAGCCACCTTGCGATGATCGTCGTTTCACCTAGTCTGAGGGCGTCAGCTACACTACATTTGCCGATACGCGACCTCCACTCTAGAAATCGTTCATCCCAACGGTTATCGGTTCTGCGTATAATATGGCTGGCCCACTACCACTTCAGCTTGCTAATTCGGTGGGCTATATCGATAACTTTCGTTCTCTGTCGGATCATTTCCGTTTCGAATCCGATCCCTTAGAGAAACCCCAAGCATAGCCCTTTCCATAGCTGGCTGAGCGACTTTAAATTTGTGAACCGTACTATACCGTGAGTGGCCGTTTCGGCTCCGTATGACGATAGAAAGCTCTGATTAAAGACTTTCGTTTTAAGACATTGTGGCATAGGCGACGTAAATACCCACTCACCTATTTTTCTTAAACATCATCATCGTAATCAGCTCGTAGTCCATTATTGAACATAGGCCTTGCCCACAGCCACTTAATCTTTATAGGCTCATTCAATTCTTCTTTATAATTGCCTTTAAGTGATGTTCCTGTGTTTTAAATGTCTATGTGTGTAATTGTACCTAATAAAAAAATTTTCTATTTTCTATTTCTACTTCTATTTCTATCATTATAATCAAATCCCACATGCAAGCCAGATATCTTTATGACAAAGATGACAAACCGAAATTCTCTATGGGTTATGTAAGAAGGCATTTCGGTCTGTTGGCTCTGAACAAGGCACAACTGCATTTCGCGGCAATTTCCCGGTGTCTGGCCACAAAATGTCGGAATTGGAACCACTTTGGCGATATTAGCAAAGAGCATTTAATATTTTAAAGGTACGAATTGTAAAACATTTTTTTTCTTAAACTCGATGGCGCATTGCTTTACGCGCCCGGTCTGCGATTGCTGAAGTTAAGCAACTTTCGCAAAGGCTGTTCATCGGATGGGTGACCAAAAATTTATCATCTCGAGCTCCTTCCTGCTTCGGAAGGCACGTAAAGCTGTTGCTGCATTAGAGGTCTTAAACAACCATCGCGCCGGTCTGGGCCTGCGTGGTGGTTTATGGCCCGTTCGCCTTATCCATCCATAGGAAGGCTCGTGTCCCAGCAGTGGGAACATAAAACAAGGACATAAAAGGACGAGTCAAGGGGTGTTTGCATTATAAGTGAAGCGTCTCGTGGCAACACTTCTTTGTATTGTGTTTGTGACACACAATATTATATTACTTCTTTGTGTGGCACAAATCAGTTTTGTTAGCTTAGGGCGGAAATAACATATCTATATCGATTTCTAATATTTCTAACAGGGTGCCTAGTGTGAGTTCTAATAATTGTAATATCGATTACGTTTACACAAACGAAAATTAGTGTGGCATTAAAGCAGCGGCGCCTCCTTGCGACATACGAGAATAGTTAAAATTTTTCGTTAACATGATCGAATATTATATTATATTTGACGACCTTCATTGTTTTAATCCAGGTTATAAACTAAGTACTTATCTGTATGCCGAATTTCATCCAAATCCATCCATCCGTTGCAGCGTGAAGAAGCAACAAATATACACACAAACTTTCGCATTTATAATATTAGTGTGATGTATTTAATTTAAGTTTGTTGTAAATATAAAAAATGGCAGAATATTATTGTGATTTTATAGGAATACCTTCATAAAAAAAAGTAAAAAGAAAATAAGAAATTATGTTAAATAAATATGTTTTGTGTAGTTAACCTAAGAAATCAAAGTTATTTTACTTCTATTTCATAAATTAACTGAAAGTAGATGGTGTGGGTTAATTTAAGGACAGCAGGGTGTGGTAGACCGATGTGTTCAGCAATAAAAACAATGGAATACTATTATTACAAAACTGTATCTCAATTTAAAATTACATAGGTGATTTGGCATATATTACTATTGTTGGGTACGCGAGCGTGCGCGGGCGCGTTTGTCAGTGCGCAGAATCTCGACCGGCCCGGTGGCCGATGGCTAGTTCGGATCGCGGTGTCCGCGGCGTTCGGGCCGTCGAAGGACACGAAAAAAAAGTCTTACTTCGAACATTCCATAACTTTCGACACTTTCCCAAATTATTATTCTTTACTATGTTTCGAATGCTGTTTCCGAAGCACATATCACTTTCACCATCAGGGATTTTAAAATTCATGTAACTGTAACCGTAACTGGAAATGAAAGATCTATCTAAATCAAAAGCCGTAAACTTCTCAGCTCTTTTGTGTTCGTATCGCGGCGTTCCCCAGGGAAATATACTGGGCCCAACTGTTTACCTTCCAAAATAATGCTGCCGGTCACAATACTCGGTTTTGCCTATACAAATATGTTCCCTGTTGACAGACATGCCATATTTTGTGTCCTATGCAAATAGGGAAACGACATAATTATATAAAACTTCATTATGTGTTTGGCTGTAAGCTTACCTTATTAAAGTAATTAAATTAAAAGTGGGGTAGTAATTTCTTATTATAAATGCGGATAGAAGAGAAATGCCATCATTTTAATAGTGAAATCATTATCATTATTAAGTACAATATGCTTCTTAATATGTGATTAAAATGCGATACTATAATGTATATATTTATATTAATAGATAGGAGACAATATTATATTATTATGTTTATAAATATCACCATTGATAGGAGAAATAATTTGTTACATTTATCACATTTTATTGAGGGTAGAAAAGGAATACAATTATGTTTATTATGAATTATGAATGAATTCTGAAATCAACATCATTATACAGTACACTATGTTTTTTGAAATTATGTATTTAAAATGTGATATAATAATAAAGGAAAAATATTAGGTAAGTAGGAACTTCATATTTACAATGAACCGCATAAGTTTAAAATTGTATAATTAAGAGTTTTAATTTAAATTTTTACTCTACTAACAAAATATGATAAATGTCATAATTTACTCCTAATGGATTACAGTCATCAATAAGGATTCGAGGAGAGTTGACTAACTGTTATTAACTAAAGTTGTAGAGCGAGTGGAGTTCAAAACTTTAGAGTATCTGATAGACATGACAAAGTTCGGTTCGGTTCAAAATTTAAGTGGAATCCGTTGAGGAGGACCAGAATATACTTTAAGAGCTTTCCGTTTAAATACGAATTATATAATTACGACATGGAATCGAGAAAATTTTGTTCGGTAAATATTTAATGGGAATTCTCTGTTTTTATAAATACCTACCCCTTTTATTTTTTTAATTAATTACGACGGGTAAGCGCTTAGCCTTCTTACCTATATATTACGTATTGTTAAAATATGTGTAGTTTAAAAAGTTCTACCAATCGATTAACACAATAAACATTTATTTTTTGAAGACTTCGAACAAGCTTTACTACAAAGTCGTGCACATTACGACCGGTGATCTAACCACTAGAGCACGCTGTAAATGCCACAGACGGCCAGCCAACAACGCGTTCTTTCCACGAAAAAGGGAGTTTATTGGAGTGTTAGTTTCGTCATATCTTCCCCTCTATCCTTTCACTTCCTTCTTCATGCCGTTTATTTTCGCGTCTCGCTAAACACTAAATAAGGACACTTAGAAGGTAAGCTTTTTCATACATACCGCGCTCGAGCATCTAGTAGGGAACAGGGACAGGCACTCGTGATGCCACTCCCTCTAGAAAACCTCTGACAATTAGAAAGAAAGAAAGAAAAAGCATATTTTTTTAATATTTTTTTTGTTATTTTTAATTCGACAGGCTTGCATTTGACTACTATATACCTGAGGGTAAGTGATGATGTAGCCTACGATGTAACATGCTTGCCTAGAAGGTATCGATTCACTCGTGAATTGAAGACCCCAATGCCATATTTGATAGGAAACACAGACTGAGGCAAGGAGTTCCACAGATTCCACAGATTTATTCAGTACTAGCTGTGCTCGCGACTTCGTCCGCGTGGAATAGTGACTTTCGGCAGCATTTTTAATTTTTTAGGCTCTTTTCCCGTTTTTGCAACATTTTTCACTGATGCTTCGCTCCTATTGGTCGCAGCGTGATGTTATATAGCCTAAAGCCTTCCTCGATAAATGGACTATCCAACACAAAAAGAATTATTCAATTCGAACCAGTAGTAGTATGGACCTCTCACGGCTGCCTACACAAAAATTAAATTAAATTAAATAATTAAATTAAATTAAATTATACAATAAACAAATAAATATAAATATCAATATCAATACCTCCACAGCTAAATTGTTAAATTGTTAGATATAATACAGGGCATGAGAAACCCTTTAAGTTTCTCAGCGCATAAAAAAAGTCCGGTGTCGCTGAACATGCGGACTGGGGCAATCAACAAGCTCTCTCAAAAAAAAAATTATATAGGACACACTCATCATCAATCATCATCATCATCAGCCTATACTAGTCCACTGCTGGACATAGGCCTCTCCAAGTGCACGCCACTGAGCACGATTCGCGGCTACTCTCATCCAGCTCTTGCCAGCCACCTTGCGAAGATCATCGCTCCACCTAGTCTGAAGGCGTCCTACACTACGTTTGCCGATACGCCGTCTCCACTCGAAAACTCGTTTACCCCAACGGTTGTCGGTTCCACGGCTAATATGACCGGCCCACTGCCACTTCAGCTTGCTGATCTGATGGGCTATGTCGATTACTTTCGTTCTCTGTCGGATCACCTCATTCCGAAGTCGATCCTTCAGAAAAACTCCAAGCATAGCCCTTTCCATACCTCAGAACCTCACAACAGACCAAACAATCCAGCGCAGCTCTATGCGAGATTCCGTCTCTTCCGAGATGTTGTGTATATGTGTGCGTTGATCGAGCACGTTTGTGAAATGAAATGAAAAATCTTTATTCAATTTAAGCATATAAATTGCACTTATGAACGTCAAGTAGGGTAGTTAAAAAAAAAACAAAAGTATATTAAAAAATAATATAAGTACAAGAATTATATATACACACAATAATACTTAAAATAGATATATCCTACTATTATTATAAATGCGAAAGTTTGTGTGTATGTATGTTCGTATATTTGTTACTTCTTCACGCTGCAACGGATGGATGGATTTGGATGAAATTCGGCATACAGATAGTTTATAACCTAGAATAACACATAGGATACTTTTTATCCAGATCCAGAACGGGAACCACGCGGGTGAAACCGCGAGCGGCCGCTAGTAATTTAATAAACAATACATACCTATATGTAATGCGATTCTACTGCTGATTCGGAAGGTTGATTCTGCTAAGAAGACTCCAGCAAGAAACTTAGCAGCTACTCTTTTAAACTAAGAGTTGTATACAAAAGTGTAACTACTTATAACAGCGTGAAATAACATGCGCAGGCAAGCAGACTAAGATGACCACACATTCTTATCATTAAGATAAACATCAATTTTGTAGTACCCTTTTTTCATTAGACCTTGTTTTATTTCTGTCTTAAACTTGTGTAGTGGCAATTATATGTACGAAGTTTAGTTTCTGCTGTCTCTTTGTTTTGTGATCTAAGCCTCTCGGATCGTCTCCTATATCCCTCGGTCAAAACTGGATTAAACCCCGGGGAGCGTTGTGTCATCTCCGAATCGACTTGTGTACAAATACAGCGGGCGTGTTATAACAGCCCAAATTGTTTTGTTTGCCGCAATATTTCTGGATTAGTATTGTATTTCTCATCTGGGGCATGTGGAGAGGTACGACGCTTTAAGGTTGACCTGGCTTTTCTTTATATGTCCTCGTTATGGTCAAAAAACATCATCATGAACTTAGGTCATATTCGATTCGGAATAATTGTAAACAAAGTATTCACTATACGAAGTACTATTATTTATTCTGTGACTTTAGTTAGTGCAAATATCTACTGCCACGGGTACGTATTATGCCGAAATTTTATAATACCTACAACTAAAATCCATACGCTTAAAACATAGAAAATCAAAATACTGAAAATACGAAATACCTATACCCGATATACCGAAGTTCGATATGTCTATTTTCAAAAGACCGAAAATTCAAAATACCGAAAATTTGAGGGTCCGGCCGTTATGGTCCCAGTCCGGTATGCCCCCGGCCGCTATGCACCAACATTGTAAAAGTTATTATTCGGGTATGCACCCGGCCGCGTTGCCCATAGTTTCTCTTTTTGTCATGATATTCGAATCAGTACGGTTGAGTAGACAATGGTTAAAAAAATAAATGAAAATTAAGATCATAATCATGACTGATGTGTGTATTTTAGGTCTCTTGTGTATTAAGTTTAGTATAAATAAAACTCATATCAAGATTGAACTGTAAGTTAATTTTTATTTAGTTACAAAATAAATATTAGGTTGGGGAAAAAGTCTTTTCGCATATAGTGTGTTATGTACGTATATGGATGATTACCTGTTTTTAAAGAATATTTGAAAAAAACTATTCTTACTAATTCTAAAATGATGATAATATGATATGATGATATATACACCACGAAATAAATAAAAGTTAAATTCGAAAACACTTTTGTTTTCAACACTACTTGCTCAAGAGTCTTGTCCAAAAAACGATGGTTTTTAAACGGGGGCTACGCGGCCGGGTGCATACCGGAATAATAACTTTTTCAATGTGGGTGCATACCGCCCGGGGGCAAACCGGACTGGGACCATAACGGCCGGACCCAAATTTGAATATCGAAAGTAACTTATTACAGTGAGCTTTTTACCTATATATTTATTTTACCTATCAATTTCTAGCAATACACAGAAAGCAAAAATTACCAAAAAGAAACTCTTTCTGTTGTCTAATAACAAAAAAATAACCTCGAAATTCGCGATTGTCTTAAATTTCTAATCTATCACGTGACCTACGTAGGGCAGGCTAGTATCCTCAATAATTTTCTCAACTTACCATTAGGGATTATATTTACTGGTTGTATACATTTTGAACTTATACACTGTAAACTTATACATTTTTATTGTATGTGTTTGGACGATTATGTATTATGAACTTTATGGATTTTGGTTATTAGTTGTTCTAACCATTATATTTTTTGATTTTAGGTATTTTGAACTTATGCATTGTAAACTTTTATATTTTAATTTTATACATTATGATACGTACCCGCAATTTTAGTCCTACTTGTTGATTAAGAACTAGGTAGGTATTTCAGCTGTAGTTATATAAATCTTCGGGATTTTATAATTTCGATATTTTAAACTTTCGGTCATTAGTAATTAAACATTATCATACAGTGGGTAGGTCTGTACGAATGATTAAATGATAGATAGAATAATAATTATTAATAGGATTAACACCATGTTTTTTATTGTATGTGAGCTGAGTATCCGTTATTGGTATAGTCATCATCATCATCATCATCATCATCTCAGCCAAAAGACGTCCACTGCTGGACAAAGGCCTCCCCCAAGGATCTCCACAACGACCGGTTTTGTGCTGCTCGCATCCAGCGGCTTCCCGCGACCTTCACCAGATCGTCGGTCCACCTTGTTGGAGGCCTGCCCACACTGCGCTTTCCGGTACGCGGTCGCCACTCCAGGACTATCCCGCCCCAGCGGCCATCAGTCCTGCGAGCAATGTGACCTGCCCACTGCCACTTGAGCTTAGCAACTCTTCGGGCGATGTCGGTTACCTTTGTTCTTCTGCGGATCTCCTCATTTCTGATTCGATCACGCAGAGAAACCCCGAGCATAGCCCTCTCCATTGCTCTTTGAGTGACCTTGAGCCTTTTTATGAGGCCCATAGTGAGCGACCACGTCTCAGTCCCGTATGTCATCACTGGCAGCACACACTGGTCAAAGACTTTCGTCTTGAGACACTGCGGTATATCGGACGAGAAGATATTTCGTAGCTTACCGAACGCTGCCCAGCCTAATTGGATTCGACGATTGACCTCTTTGCTGAAGTTGGACCTACCTAGCTGGACCGTTTGTCCCAGGTAAACATAATTGTCCACAACTTCAAGGGCAGAGTCCCCAACCTTCAGAGGAGTGGGTACGACACGTGAGTTCGACATAACTTTCGTCTTCTCCATGTTCATTTTAAGACCCACTTGTTGAGAGACTCTGTTGAGGTCACCGAGCATTGCGCCGAGGTCTTCCGGGGTCTCAGCCATGACCACTATATCGTCAGCAAACCGAAGGTGAGTGATGTATACGCCGTTGACGTTGATGCCGAGTCCTTTCCAGTCCAGTAGCTTGAAAACATCTTCCAGTGCAGCAGTGAACAGTTTCGGAGAAATCACATCTCCCTGTCTCACTCCTCGCTGCAACTGTTTAGGTTTCGAGCTCTGGTCCTGAAGACGGACTGACATAGTGGCGCTTTCATACAAACACCTCAACACTTCGATGTACCGATAGTCAATTTGGCACCGCTGGAGAGACTGTAGCACGGCCCATGTCTCAATCGAATCGAAGGCTTTTTCATAGTCCACAAACGCTAAGCAAAGAGGCTGGTTATACTCTTCGGTCTTCTGTATAACCTGCCGCAGCGTATGTATGTGGTCTATGGTGCTGAAGCCTTTTCGGAAACCGGCTTGTTCGATAGGCTGGAAGTCATCAAACCTGCGTGCGAGACGATTCGTTATGACTCTCGAAAACAGCTTGTAGACGTGGCTTAGAAGTGAGATGGGCCTGTAGTTCTTCAGCAGGGTTTTATCGCCCTTTTTGAAAAACAGTACCACCATACCTTCGTGCCACGTCTCTGGCGTTCTGCCCCCTAGTACGACGGAATTAAATAGCTTCTGAAGAGCTACGAGTACCGGTCTTCCGCCTGCTTTCAGAAGCTCGGCCGTAATTCCGTCAGCACCTGGTGCCCTGCCGTTTTTGAGCTGTTTGAGAGCCATACTAATCTCGTATAGGCTGATGTCCGGGATGTCTTCGGTAAAGTGCCGGGTTAACTTAGCTCTAGGGTCTTTAGTTAAGCTTTGTACAGATGGCCGTGTGGATGTGTAAAGCTGTCCATAGAACTTCTCGACCTCTCCCATAACATCGGACCTGGTCGTGACAGTTCTGCCGTCATCGGTTTTCAGCGTCGTCAGTTGGCACTGCCCAATACCCAGATCTCTTGCGAACACTTTTGAGCCTTTGTTCCGCTCAATGGCCTCTTTAATACGGTTAGTATTAAATTGGCGCGTGTCGCGAGTCATAGACTTCGAAATCTGCCTATTTAGCCGCCGAAACTGAGACGCATCACCTGAGGAAAGCAGAACCATTGCGCGCCGCTCTTCCATTAGTTTGAGAGTATGGTCTGAGAACTTTTTGGTTCCTTTTGCACGGTGGGTTTTAAAGAACTTGGACCCAACCGTTTGGACAGTTTCCACAAACCTGTTGCTGTATTCGTCCACATTTTCGCAATAATTTAGGCGCTCGAAGCGATTCTGCAATTCGAGCTGAAAGCTTTCGGGGTTTTGGATTTGGATGGGTGCAGGACGGAGCGTAGACCTTACCAATCGACGTCTTTCCAGCTTAACGTTGATATTCAATGTGCCTCTTACCAACCGGTGATCGCTGCCAGTTTTAAACGCATTGATCACAGTGACATCATTGAATATTTGCTTCCTCGTCGACATGATAAAGTCAATCTCGTTTTTGGTTGCACCATCGGGACTCATCCAGGTCCACTTGCGGTGTTCAGCTTTCCTGAAAAAGGAGTTCATCATAAAGAGGCCCTCCCTCTCAAGAAAGTCCGCCAGCAGTTGGCCCCGGGAGTTCCGATTACCAACCCCAAATCGTCCCACTCTCATCTCATCGCCGCTTCGTTTGCCCAGTTTTGCGTTAAAGTCTCCCATGACAACGGTGTAATGACTTTTGGAGGCTTGTATGGCTCTAGAGATGTCCTCATACGTAGCTTCCACCTCATCGTCAGGGTGTGTCGTAGTAGGAGCATAAACCTGTATGACCTTCAACGAATACCGTTTGGTTATTCTGAGTATAAGGTACGCTACCCTAGGCGACACACTCCCGGTCTCGACAACGTTGTTCACGAGGGACTTGTGGACGATGAACCCGACACCACCTTGGGACAGTTGTTCGCCCTCCCGGAAATAGAGCAAGTTACCGGACTTGAGGATTATCGAGTCCTCCCCCTCTCTTCGGACTTCAGATAATCCAACTATGTCCCACCGTATCTTGCTCAATTCTTCCTCAATTCTCAATTCTTAGCACCCCCTGCCCCGTCGCTGCCTTGGCCGCTACCGTAGCTAGAGCGAGCGGGGCCGCCGGGGACTAGGGGCCGGTTTTTGCTGGTGTGCATGTCATGGAGGGGTTTTTGCCATAATCGCCACGCTTGGCAGGCGGGTTGGCGATCGCAGTAGGTTGAAGGTAACCTCAGAGAGATGCTGCTGCCCATCCTCTGGAATGGTCTCTTAGTCGCCTTTTACGACACCCACGGGTTGAGATGGGGTGGTGCAATTCTTTATCCCCGGCACCACACGGGAAATTGCATTGCATTGGTATAGTATCGAGGGCAAATAAAATATTATGGAAGAGGGTAGATCGTTTTGTCTGCTCATAATCACCTACCCGCAATTACTTCAGTACTACGGAGTACAGGACTATAATCACGGGATTATGGCGCATGCAACTGTGCCGAAATATCGGATACTCACAATTATTAAACATAGTAAGAATCCCGTTAATTATCATTATTCTAATGTAAGTGACAATAAGACCATTGGAGCTCGATGGCGCAGTGGTTAACGCGCCCGGTCTGCGAGTGCTGAGGTTTTAAGCAACTTTTACAAAGTCATCGAAAGGGTGACCAAAGATTTATCATCTCGAGGTCCTCCGTGCTTCGGAAGGCACGTAAAGCCGTTGGTCCCGGCTGCATTAGCAGTCGTTATCAACCACCAATCCGCACTCGGCCTGCGTGGTGGTTTATGGCGCGTTCTCCCAATCCATCCATAGGGAAGGCTTGTGCCCCAGCAGTGAGGACATAAAATGAGCTGATGATGATGATGATGATGATGATAAAGTGACAAAAAGTTATAATGATAGATAGGTATACTCTACTTGATTATTTAAGTATTGGCACAGTTGCAAGATTTTTTCTTTCCATTTCAGTATTAGTGTCTACAGAATCTGTGGTAAGAGCAAGGATACGGAATAACTTATTCATGATCTTTAAGTCTATTGAATAAAACATTTAAAAGAGGACATAGTGGGGCGTAATAAACTTAATTATTATTTATATTATTTTTGAATGTTGCATTCACAATCTATAGTATTATAAAGAGGAAAGCTTTGTATTTTTGTATGTATGTTTGTAACGAATAAACTCAAAAACTACCCTAATCCAACACAACCACCTGTCACGATCGTCTGCAGTGTCTATTGATGCTGACATGTTTTATCCAATTCGTAAATTCAAGTCTTTTTGTATACTTTTTTCACAGATCAATGTTAATACACGTCTAATTCCTAAATAAGTTAAAAAAAAATATATATATATATATATATATATATATATATATATATATTTATACTTACAATAAGCTAAGCGGAATAATTTTGCTCTGTTATCTCTAGTTTTGAGTTACTTTTGTATACTAGTTTGAAATTAAGCATGCCGTGGCAGTCTTTAATTAAGGCGGCACCTGTGTAATAGTTATAGGGTTTTAAATGTAATAAATGTCCTGGTGTATGCTTTGTTGGATATCCATAAATAAATAAATAAAACTACTGGACCGATTTAAAAAAATCTTTCACCATTAGAATGCTACATTAGCGCTGAGTAACATAGGCTGTATTAAAAAAAATATGTCCACCCGTGCGAAGCCGGGACAGGCCGCTAGTGCTATATACAAGGTCTAACAAAATCAATAAGCGAACGTTTAAGGGCGATATCTATACATCAACCTAAATACAACGACAAAAAATGGGCTCCAGTTCTATAGTGATTTTTCAAAGTTATATTTTCTAAGAAACTAAATCAATTAAAATAATGCACATCACGAAACATGCTGTATCTTTTACTAACACGCACGAAAAAGTCAATAAAAAGATAGTGTACAGATACACGCACACAATTGAAAAACATTGGATGACATTCATACACACACGGCTTTGTGTGCGTGTAGTACAGCTGTACGGGTTTAGAAAGGGTGTATTTTTTGGTGAATTAAGATAATGTTTTGTTCATTATCTCGGTAACGAGCCTGTAGTTTTGGACCAAATTTGGTGAGCATGCTCAGTGTGATGTATAGATGCTCCCCTTAAACGTTCGCTTATTGATATTGTTAGACCCTATATAGTTACAACATATATTTTTACAAAAAAAATCAACCTGCCTCTGTAAGCTCGATTGGGAACCGAACGT
The DNA here is from genome assembly GCA_947562085.1 of Eudonia lacustrata. Taxonomy (NCBI): domain Eukaryota; kingdom Metazoa; phylum Arthropoda; class Insecta; order Lepidoptera; family Crambidae; genus Eudonia; species Eudonia lacustrata. Next base: position 18,575,033 of record OX387326.1, on the reverse strand, counting down.
ACGACCTTTGGATAACCAGTCCAATGCTCTGACCGCTTACCGCGGGGCCTCGGTAGCTCAGCAGCTCATGCATCGCCATATCACGGTTCCGATTTCCGATTCCGGTATCCGATTTTCCGATCACTGGATCACAAATCCTAGTGATCGGATAATCGGATGTATATTTACCTAAAGTTAATTTTTGGCTAGGAATTTAAGGAAGCGGCTTCTTAAAACATGTTTTTTTTAAAATATAAATCTCGGGATTCCAGAAAATTCGGGAATGCAAAACTGTTCTGTAACTAACTTTCAACTCAGTCGTTTAATACGATGCTGTCAGCAGAGCGCGGGAGCTTTTTTGTAATTTCTTAATTCTTAAATCAAGAATTTGTTTTTCTTATTTATTCGTTTGATATATGTTTTGAAACTTGAAGAACTAGTTGAAGAAATGAAAAATAATAAGGAAGTTATTATTTCTAGAGATTTTTTCGTTAAAAAGTGCATTCAAAATGCAACACCATTATGTTTAGGTAAATATTCATCCGATTTTCCAATCACTGATTCACCAACCCGGATTTGGCAAGAGTGGTGATTAAGCCAATGCCCATTGGTAACGTGGAATTGAAAGACTTGATTTCAAAGATGGAAACCTTTGTGAGACAGTAACTTTATTATCATTATTACTTTACTTATTACTTGGCTTATTACTTTAATGCACCCATCTGGTGATCCGCCATTACGAAAGTTTTGCAACCCAAATTCGCAAGTCTCTGCGGTGTCGAGTTCTCCTTGTTAAGGATGTAAGAGATGAGCATTAAACATAAAATAAATAATTCTTAATGTACATAATTTAATTGTATATGAAAGTACGCAAATTATCCCACACGCATTATTAAGTCCATAAAAGTTTAGAGGACTATTGGCCCCAAGGGGACTACTGGTCATCTATAACCGAGATAAGCCGCCACGCCGCCGTCGCCGCGCACATGTGGCCCGAGCCGAGAGGCAAAAACCACAGAGTAAATAGGTACAGAAGGGCGGTTATAGATTTTAATTATTACCGCTCGCCCGAGTCGAGGAACAATAATATGTTGCGTTTGTAAGTCTGAGTGTAAGGCAAAACAATTTATTTCCAAGAATATCGTTTACATTAGGGTGTCATAATATTAAAAAGACGGCATATTCTGCCATCAATAATTCATCTGCCATGCATTCAATTCATTTATATTGACTTTTTGTTATTTGTGTAGCGTGAGCATCAGCTGCCGGTTCATAGGATGCCTATTCACGCCTCGTTTAAAGAATAACATAGAAAGTAGAGAAAAAAGAAACGAAACGAGAGAAATAAAACATATTGTATAGTTTAAATGCTGTCGTATTTTAATAATTAAATACGCAACAATTTTTAAAACAGCTTCGTTGACTCATTGCTAAAAAGAGACCTCAGCTGACTAACGCACACGATTGGCGTTTTCCCGAGTATAGCCGAGATCACCGTACAAATCGGTCAAAATGTGTGCTTGTATAGCTCGTTTGTGTGGAGCTGCCCTTCTGTACCTATTTATTGTGTGCAAATACCCAGCGGTCAGAGCTGACCGGCAATTAGCCGTCGAAGCCTAAAAGGCTAATTGGGGTGACACTTACAAATTATGAATTTTGGGACAAGGAAATTTTCAAGACCCTGCAATGTGTTTTGTCTACCTATCTTCGGTAATACTACATACCATACGGTATACATACATACATACATACATATATACATACATACATACATACATACATACATACATACATACATACATACATAAATTTAAAAAGATAGAATCTACAGCACTTTATAGACTACTAGCGGCCACTCGCTGTTTCACACGCGTGGTTCCCGTTCCCATAGGAATATCAGGAAAAACTATCCTATGAGTTAATCCACGTTATAAACTATCTGTATGCCGAATTTCATCCAAATCCATTCAGTAGTTTTTACGTGAAAGAGTAACAAACATCCATCCATACTTACAAACTTTCGCGTTTATAATATTAGTAGGAAGTGATTACATTGTACTTTTACTTAACCTTTAATACCAATTACAGAGAAAAAATATTATTATTATTCTCTAAATCGCGCTAAAGAAGTGTTTTGATGCGTACTATATAAACAGCTCAATGTTTTTAATATCCAAGCCCAACAGTACATCGAGAAGTTAAATAATATCAGTACATGATTTCATGATTACTGCCAGTAGGTGAACAAAGGATATTATTACATATATACTTTTGACAAAAACTTCCATTACAATAAAATTTCACTAAGGCTCATTGTCAATAATGAAAACGTATCTGTCACTTGGTCTTTTAAACAAAAATAAAACTTGTTGTTTTATTATATGCAAACAAAATTCACTTCTAAGGTGGTAAAGCAATTTCATTGTCGACTATACATGGTTACTATATTAGTGAGCTTTAGGGTCTTTTCAATTATTTTCAGAATACCAGTGCTTTACTTATAGGTACACTTATGTATTTTTGTGTATAAGCAAAATCAGCCACTGAGCTATCGCCCTTTTGTGCTTCTGCAGCACACATATATAAAATTTCTATTATTATTGCTATTTTTAATAGTTATTTTTATGTGTATGATGTATTAGTTACAAATAAAGAGTTTTCTTTTCTATTCTATGAACATTTTTTAAATATAAATAGCTTAAATGTTGTAGGTCGTAATCGTACTCGTTGCTGTTGTGTTTCGTCCGGTGAGCGATAGTACCGGAGGCTTATCTCTCACCCCTACCCCCTCCTAATACTACTCCCTCCTCAAAATCCAACTCCTTCCTCAAGGTCGGCAACGCATCTGCGATTACTTTGGTTTTGCGGGTGTCTATGGGCGGCGGTGATTACACTCCATCAGGCGACCCGCCTGCTCGTTTGTCTCCTTTTAACATAAAAAAGGTACCACTGATGGGCAAAGACTTTTATTATTGAAATCAAGTCATACTGCCGTACTCAGAGACGTCAATTAACATGAATGATGATTACTTTGCACCTAAAATTGTCTATTTTAAAATAGTCTCTAACAGTGAAATTTTAAGCATATTTTACAAGCACTTCTTACTTAGCACCTAACAATTGTAGGTGCTAAGTCATTATTAATTAATGATAATGGACGTCTATGAGTGCGACACATAGTTTCTTTATGTTTTAATCACCATTTTGCCAACAACGAGTTGGTACCTAATCACAAACCTAGGCTATACTATGCTCATCAAATTCAAACCATTCTTTGCCCGACCTGGGATACAACCCAAGACCTGTAAATATCGGGCGGAACGCTCTGCAACTCAACTACCAATGAGTCAGTTCGTCATAGTTGTTTTATTTAAATACCAGCGGCCGCTCGCAGTTTCACTCGCGTGGTTCCCGTTCCCGTGGGAATATCGGGATAAAAAGTATTCTATGTGTTAATCCAGGTTATAAACTGTCCAGGTTATAATCCGTTGCAGCGTGAAGAAGCAACAAATATACACACATACATACACACAAACTTTCGCATTTATAATATCAGTGTGATTATTAGGGATGTCAAAGAGCTAAAGTTTGATTACATAAATATAACTTAATCTTGATAACAACTATTGTACGCTCGGATTTCGGCCTTGTATGTTTTTTAAAGCTTTATAACATCGTTGCTTATAAACAGGTGTGGCGGTTTGATATGTCAAGGGAGCGGCTAGCGCGTTTGGGTTGCGATTACGTAAGTGAAGCAAGCTAGCCATAACGGATGACCGGATCGGTGACCAAAAATTATTTGAACACTAAAAGTAAACGATGGTTCCTTTGACACAGTCATTACCCGTGGTCCTGGTGGGTGGACACATTACCGGGTCCATGGGTAATTTTAATTACCCGTGGTTCCATGGCACTAGGGATTGTTCCATGGACTTCTGACTGTATCGATAGAAAAATCTATCTGGATAATAAGTAGTGGACTATACGTGTCCACGGGACAACTAACTCGAGACACTAGTCCTTAAAAGTACCGGATGAAGTATGCGTACCGGCGTGTTCTGATCTGGCGTTATGACCTGACGTAGATAGTCCCTTGTGCTTGCGTAAGGATGTCTGACACCTAACTTTATAATCGTAAGGTTGGTGGGGGGTGTCAGTATAAACTTCAAGTAGTGTGTAGCAGGGTGTGTATCGATAGAAAATGAAGAAAATGAAAACCATCAGTTACACACAAAGTTTACTTACATTGACCAAATGTGCATTACGCCATAAAAAAAGTCAAATGTCGTGTAAAATCACAGAACAGTATCTATTCCGTGTGTAAAATATTATTACCCTAGAACAATGGCAAAAAGCATGACTAAGAAAATAATGGTTGGTTAAGGAGCGGTTTTACTGCCGTTACAGGCGTTTAATTTCTTTACAGGCTCGCGTGACGGCCAGTGGTAACGCATCTGCCGCTATCAGACAATGCTAATAGCTATCTGTCACGGCAGACTGATAAGGCCGCCCTTAAAGCGCTGATTGTAGGAACAACGCTGATATCTGGAAAGAGATCGCGACCAAACAATAGCAACTGTGTAATTGCTACTGCTCTGTGGTCTAGACGTTTTATACATTTAACCATATGGAAAGTTTAACATCAAATAAAAGATCTACAGACTTTTTTTAGAGATGGGAGTAGTAGGATCGTGCTCAGTGGCGTGCACTTAGAGAGGCCTATGTCCAGCAGTGGACTAGTGAAGGCTGATGACGATTGACGAGACATTTTTTAAAATGTTCTTTATTAACCATTTTGGTCTATGAATTTTTCTTAGGCATAGAAATTTACATTTAAATTTAGTTTTAAAAAGTTGGAACTTCGAATGAATAAGATGTGTTGATTATTTTCTGTTCGTCCACTTGGTCAAACTGGGTAGTCAAACAAATTTGTCCAACAGGAATAATTCCTCCCAATGGTCAAACTTTTCGTTTCGTCCACCAGGTTCCCCTAGCCTGATCCCCCAGGGGATCCTCGTGAACTCATTAGTTCATCAGGATCCCCTTCAATAGAAAGTAAGTAATGACAGTATGGGTCAGTCTGGGTATTTTTATTTACAGAAAATTAATAAAATTATATATATGCTGAAATAAATATTATTAACGGTATTATTACCATGTTTATTGTCGTGTTTGAGTATCCGATATTTCGGCACAGTTGCATGCGCCATGATCACGGATGTACTGAAGTTATTGCGGGTGGGGTAATTATGAGCAGACAAAACGATCTACCCTCTTCCTTAGTCGTTTTTTGCGCTCAATACTCGTACCACTAGCTCCTAAGTCACTATTCACTCGAACTTGTTCTCGACACACTAAAACCTCTTTTAAAACATAGATTTGTATTTTACAGGCAAACCAGACCGATTTCAGCATCTAAATTTTCTTAGTACATTAGTCTTAACACACACTTCACTAAACTAGTTCATTTTTTAAACTTATTTGTAGTTTTAATTGGAAAGAAAAAATAACAGTTTTTCTTATGGTACGGGGCGCAAACACTCCGTATTAGAATAATTGTTTAGCAATGCGTCGCCTTAAGCCATTACCCATTAATTGTAGTGATGAGTTGATTTCAATCATGGAGGCCTTTGCCCAGCAGTGGGGCACATAAAGGCTTTTTACTTCATCGGATCTTCATACTGGATCGTTCTTGGGTAAGTAAACTAAGTTATTCCTTTATCCACTCCTTTATTTTTGCCGGAAAGATATATCTTAGGGACTGTTTATCCTTAACATTGGCCCGAAAGATTTGGACTGTTTAAAACACGAACCGGCTTAAGAACACCTCGAGCAACTCCGCCAACAGACGTTACTACAAACTGCCCAAATTAAGTTACGGAAGTCAGTTAAAGTTTGTTTGTTTTTGTAGTTTATTTTAAGTTGGTGCCGGTGCCGACACGGTGTTGTTGTAACTCTCACTTAGGTACTTTGGATTTAGTGAATGAAATACTTAAATTCTAACTTAACTGTAAATGGTTTTAACCAACATAAAAAAAAAACAGACTACATTTCCAAAAAAAAGTAAGTAGCCATTTTCTGTTTAAACTATACCTACAAAGAAATTTATAATTCAATAATTTGTAGGTACCGGTTTGGTATGGATACGTTCGAGATTTGACGATGGAATTAGTTTCGGGTTATTCCTGATTCCCCCCTGAAAGTTTTTATGTTCATTTCATTTGATAAAACACGATTTAACCTCCATGGTCGAGTGGTTTGTACACCGGTTTTCATGGTGTCGCCTTCTCTGAGGTCCCGGGTTCGATCCCCGGTCGGGTCAATTTAGAAATTATTGTTTTTCTAAATTGTCTCGGGTCTAGGTGTTTTTTTATGTATAATAAGTATGTATTTAAGTATGTTTATCCGTTGTCTAGTAACCATATAACGAGTTTCATAACGAAGTTTCTCTTGGGCTAGATAATTGTTGTGAGTGTAGGAAAATTTATTTATTTATTTATTTATTTAAAGTAAATATTTTTTCGTGGGGAAACACGCACGGGGAAAATCAGGAATAACCCTAAAAAGCACTCTTTTGTTTTTAAAGTAGGTTAAAAACGTAGAATAACTAGTACAACACTAGTGTAACGAACACTTCCCGTATACTGAAACGGCAATGGTAATGAAACACACATTCCACAAACATTACTACTAACTTTGGAACCGCAAACAAGCATTTATGTCGCTACCAATAAGACTCATGTCACCGCAAATAAAAAATTGCCGAAACCACATTTCCTTCAACTGGTCCTTCATTTGAAATGGAGTCTAGTGGCTATTGCTTAAGAGCTGGTTTTCTGTTGGCAGTAACCGCGTGTGGGCTCATCTGCATAGTTAAGGAATGCGTAGAAATTAGAGCAGATCCTGTTTACTGGCATCCCAGCCCACTCTTCTCAATATTTTCATGTAAGGCGTTCGAGCGGTGTTGTCATAATAAGGAGGTTACATCCTGGATCTTGATGGCGCAGTGGTTAACGCGCCCGGTCTGCGATTGCTAAGGTTAAGCAACTTTCGCAAAGGCCGGTCATCAGATGGGTGACCAAAAATGTATCATCTGGAGCTCCACCGTGCTTCGGAAGGCACGTAAAGCCGGTTGGTTGGTGATCAAGCTCGTGCTCCAGCAGTTAGAACTTTAATCGACCTGGTGATAATCTTGATCCTGGTTCTTTAGAATGTTTTTTGTATAAAATACTAGCTCACTTGGCCTTTCTTGGTGGTAGTAACTATAAGGCTAGATAAACTTTAGCTATATAAGGATCTATATAAAGATAAGGTTTAGCTGAGATAGAAGCACTCCTCGACCACTGTGGAACTGGCTATCGTATCCCGTAACTCAAGCTTCTAAGCATTCTGTAATAAATAATTGTAAAGTGACAGGTGTCATGTGTCAGCTGTCATAATGACTTTGTGAATGTGATGCAACCTCAGAACATTAACTAAAGCTATAGAAGGATGGCTAAAATGAAAATCGTGCAACTATGTTAAGTTTCGTTCTATCTTATGGCTAGAAAAGGAGGTTGGAGTGCGACAAATGGTTGACACTAATATACACATGTGTGTATATTTGTTATTTGCCTCCATCATTGAAATCAAGTCATCGCTACAATTATGGCTTAATCACCACGCTTGCCAAATGCGGGTTGGTGATCACAAACCCGGGCTATGCATCGAAAAATCCGAAATACATACATAATATTACTGAATAATATCACTGAGTGGAGTTTCCTTTTCTACATAGGTACTCAACTACTAACTACAGACTTTGTTAGGCCAACCGATTTATCATGCTTTAGACTTTTATTCGGACGATGCGAGTTCTCGCTAACTCCGCGTTACCTAAGTGAGTGATAAATGTTGGGGCCGCCATGCATTCGCAATGGGAGTAGAATGAATAATCCAACGGAACTAGGTTGAATACAGTGAAATGTGTTACAAATGTTATGAGTCATCATCATCATCAGCTCATTTTATGTCCGCACTGTTGGGGCACGAGCCTTTCCTACATACAAATAGGATAGGGAGAACAGGCCTTAAACTACCACGCTGACCCAGTGCGGATCGGTGGTTGTTAACGACTGCTAATGCAGCCGGGACCAACGGATTTACGTGCCTTCCGAAGCACGGAGGAGTTCGAGTTGATACATTTTTGATCACCCATCCGATGACCGGCCTTTGTGAAAGTTGCTTAACCTCAGCACTCGCAGACTGGGCGAGTTACCCATTGCGTTATCGAGCTCCCCTCCCTTGTTATGAGTAACAAAGTCAAATTTTTGCCGTACCGAACTTAATTTTCTTTTGTAGAGATATTGCTGATTGCCTCAAACGGCATTTTCAGCTTCGCCGGGCTTGTTTGAGGGCGTCGAGAAACTTAATGGGTTCCTCTAGCCGTGTGAAACGAATCACCTTCGGAGGTGTTCTAAAGGAAACGGCATCATGCACTAGAACGTGTCCCCGTGCCCTATTAGATTCTCCGAAGGGTTCGGATCGGATCGGGGAGCGGAACAACCCGAGGGTGCTTCTAAAGGCTCGGACCTAGGCTCGGATTGACCGGGCTACGAGTATGGTGTCTTGGGCCTAAACTAGTGTGCATGTTTAGTGTATTCTGTAAATGTTTGTAATTTGTAGTTGTAATTTAATGAATTGGGCTGCGAAAAGTAAATCATTGTGAAAATTATTTTACATATTATCATGGCTATCTTTCGGGATTATACAGCTATTACCAAAAAATCTTGTATAATATTAATATATATATGTTTTTAATAAATAACTAAGAAAGTTTTATTATACATCATGTTTTCTTTCTTTCCTCTTTTGAAATGTCAAGAATATTCATTTTCCCAATGTTATTACAAATTCAAAGTTCAAAGACATAATATTGGAATCTCTTTTGAAGCACGTCTATTTAGTTTGCATTAGATATTCTATCTACTAACTTTAAACGTTTATTTGTAAGTTCAATCAGGCGCGAAGTCTCAGTGATTTGTCTCTGTCGACCGTGTACAGTCATGAATTTTAACTCGGTTCCGGATATTTCAAAAATTTTATTTAAGAGCGTTTATGCATTTTGATATACCATATTCTAGCTACAATTTTTACAAAGCAGTGAGCCAAAATGTATGAAACTTATTAGATCTCTGTTTTTTTCTTTATACATATAAAGTTCCATAAAAATTTGCATAATGTTTTGAAAACAATGGAATGTCTATGTTTGTATAGAATATCAATATATTTAAACGCTTCAAAAACACGCATATGCTATTAAGATCTGTTTCCTAATCCAAAAGTAGAAATTATCAACTTTTATCTACGTATTTATTTATTTACTTAGGTCCACTTACAGTTTATGTATTACATTTTATCTTAAAAAACTATTATTAATTATATATAATCTAAATACACAAACTACTTACAAGTAGACGACACATCTTGCTTTTTTTGTGTCTTAAAGGGTAACTATGTACACTGACCTGCAAAAATAAGTACTACACTTTTAATATTTATTTATTTTCTAAACTATAGAAGTTAGAGATTTTTAAATAAAAAACGTTTAGCAGCAATTTTTATCAGCTTTCTTTAAAACTAAAGTAAATTATACATTAGTAACATTTTCCTTTTTGTTTCGAAAGTATATCTTGTGTACTTAAAAAGTTATTGCAATTTTAAAAGTGTGATACTTAATTTTGCAGGCCAGTGTATTTGTTAACAAAAATAATAAAAGTAATAAGATATGATATTTCTGTAACTTCTGTAGAATTATATGACGTAATTTAACAACCGAGTCATGACCATCTACCATTTTTAAAATAACTTTAAGTACTTGGCCTTCATATCACCTGGTGTTGAGTGATAGGCCGAAGGTGGAAGCGCGCTACACCCGGAATCCTCAACTACTGAGGCACTGGCTAACTTATCTCTAGCTGCCGGAACACAGCAATGCTTCAAACATTGATGTTATGGCGACATATTTGGACAAACAAGCCCTACCAACCAAATCGAGTACACAAACATGTACCTCCGCTGGGAATCGAACCCGAGACCTCTGGGTCTAAACCGGTGGTCTTACCACTAGACCACAGAGGCGGCTATCTATTTACGAGCCATTACTTTTTCATATCCTAAAAATAATGTAGGCCTCTCTTTTCCCTCTCCATTTGTCTCTATTCTAAACTAGTTGGCGCCAATGGGTTAGTCACGATTTTCTCCATTGCTGTTTTTCCCCGAACAATAATTATACAACCAATTACAACAACTAGTGGTCGCCCAGTGGTCGAAATTGACCGTAATTTTATTAAGGCTGCACGGATTGTATCCTAAGCAATGAAAAATTAAAAAAGATAGAATGTGAGTTTGGATTGGCATTGACAGATTTCGGCCGCTCCTCCTCCATTTTTGAAATTTTTGAAAAGAGTATAATTATGCGTGTGTGTCAAATACATGGTAGTGTGTGTAATGTTTGTTTTATTGATGTAATGTATTTTTATGCATAATTTAAAAAAAATAACATTCTGTACTCCTTCTCTATAGTATAAACTCAACTCAACACGCAATTTTCGTAAAAAGGGGTACAAAGTTTTTGCTTCACGTATTAATAATATAGATAATTTATAAAAAAGTATTGGTTATAATTTAGTTCAAATAGTACTAGTAAAATTACTATTCTAATCGGCTCTACTATCGCTATTAATCATTACGTTCACGATTACGATAGTTCAAAGACACACGTTCTGAACAATTCGCATTTTGTTAGAAATTTAAGTACTCGTCTGTACATGCGTCGCCGTTAAGATATTCTCAAGACATAGTCGATATATTATGAGAAGTAATGGAGCAAGATTATAGGGGAAATAGCGACGGGTATATGTATTGCAATGTTAAGTTATAAATTGAACTAGTGTAGCTGATCTATTAGGTAGTTTGTTTTTACTTCACAATTTTAACTATGAAAGTCAGATAAAAAGTTGGGGTACTTCATCGATTCACACCACGACTGGTTCGCACCACGGTGTGAATCGCAGAAGGACGCTTTTTGAATTGAGTGTTTCGAACCACGGCTCATACCATGGTATGAATCGGTGAATGTCTTTGTTGGACTTCTGTGATTCACAGAAGGGCTCCTATTAGTTTCGTTGATTCGGACCACTACCAAAATAAATGGGATTTTTGTACTAGCGGATGGAAAACGGTTACTGAAACAAACAGTTTGTATGAAATATTTAATAGTTTAAACTCTTACAACTAATAAAACGACAGGTCCATCCGATATGTGAAACTTTCATAGATGTCAGAAATAGCAAAATAATTTAGAAGATAAAGATAAAGATCAAGATATTTTTATTTGCAAATATGGGTACATGATTGGTGGTACATTAAAATTAAATTAATTCAGCCATATTTTACCACTAGGCATGCAAAAATACGTGAAACATAATTAAATTATTATAAATTCGAATTAATTATATGATTAAGATAACTAATCAGTTATTAATTGTTTCTCATTCAGGAATTCACTTACACTATAATATGCTTTACTTACTAATAAAATTCGAAGTACAAGCTTAAATTTCAATAGAGGCATTTCCTTCCAGCACTTGGGTATTTTATTATAAATATCTGGAACCATGCAATAGACACTTTTGCGCTTAAGTGCTGTCTTAGCTTGAGATCGACATAGTAGACTATTGTCGCGCCTATTCCGTGGGACTACGTCGGCTAGGCGTTCAAAACGACTTGGGTTAGACTTAACAAAGACAGCTACTTCTAGTATGTATAGACTTGGCTACGTTAATAATTTATATTGTTGTAAAAATAATATACAAAAGCACTTACCTATTAGTTTAGACTAGAAATAGATCTATATGATTGTCACTATGCCATCGGTTCGTCTACACAAGGCTGGAGACCTTGTACTGAGCAGAACCGGCAAGAAACTCAGCAAAAGAGTATTTTTTTTCCCTTTCTTTTAAAGCGTTACATATTTATGGATCCCTGTCATTGAAAGGTTCTCTATAAAAACACAAAATAAATGAACTCTATAATAAAAGAAGAAAACTTGAGAGGTGTCAAGGGACACCCGGATGGAACGAAGTTCCTTTCGATTAATTAGTGAAGGAATTGTAATAATTTTTTTTTTTTTAAGTTATAATAATATTTTTTTTATTATTAACAAATATAATATTATATAAACTTTATCAGTAGGTTTTTTTTTGTTTTTTTTTTGTTTTTTTTTTTGTATTTTTTTTAGGTTATAGTGCGTACTTGCTAAAAATACAAAAGCATTTATTATTATCTGTATAGAATCTCTACTTACCTAACTCCATCAGCAATATCCGGAACTTGTGCAGAAACACTGTCAGGATTCATTATTATTATTATTTTTTATTATTTATTATTTACAAAAACCTGTATACACTCAACAAAAATAATCGTCGAAATAGAAATGAAAATATCTGGCTTGCTTTCTATAAGAGAGAGAGAGACAGACAGAGAAACATTTTGACAGACAAAGAAACAGTTTGCACTTAAACCCTTGAAAGCTATTGTAAGCTGTGCGGCGCCGCCGCACAGCTTACAATAGCTTGCAATAGGGTAAATAAATAAATAATAAATAAATAATTTACAAATAAAATTAACAAAATAATATTTCGACCATGACAGGACTCGAACCTGCAATCTTCGGATCCGAAGTCCGACGCCTTATCCATTAGGCCACACGGTCTTGTGATAACAATGGCGAAATTAACGTACACTTCTATTGATAAAAAAAGTGTCGTGACAACTTTTTTTCGTAAGAATTTTTTCCGTCCAGTCCCCTTTCACAACGCGTGATAAGGAACTTCGTTCCAAAAACAAAAACTAAAAGAATACGAATGTATTGCAAATCAGAATTGTATTCTTTAATCGATGGATACTTTCGAAATTTTGTTAAAGTAGTGTTCAGCTTAGTCTCGATGGGCTACCGATTTAAAACCTTTAACCCTTGCTTGAACCTTGCTTGCTTAATTTTTTTTTATTGTAGATAGATTGCTAATTGCCTCAAACGGCATTTTCAGCTTCACCGAGCTTGTTTGGGGGCGTCGAGCAACTTAAGCCGTGTGAAACGAATCACCTTTGAAGGTTTTCTAAAGGGTACGGTGCGTGTCCCCGTGCCCTACTAGATTCTCCGAAGGGTTCGGATCGAGCTTTAGGAACCCACAGGAAGGCCGGTAATGCTGAAACGGCATGAGGTCATCAGCAAACTCTCCAAATACTATGCTAAAATAAAATGACATACTGCTTGAGAAACTTTCAGTTCTTTGCAGTCCTTAAAACCGGAGACGCTTTAAGCGCAATATTAGCTCATTAAGCGCTTTAAAGGTAAAACCAGTAAAACCTTTTCTGCAATAAAATGCTTCGTTCCGGCTTACAGGTTAAAGTTAAATTCTTTACAAATTACTTGGTAAAGGGGCACAATAACCAGCTAAGGCGTTTGTCAGCCCTATTCGAAGACTACATATGGAGTTGCAAACGTATATAATTACATTCGTAACTACTGCGGCGATCAATTGTCGTCATGTAGGCTATTAAAAACTAGTTAGTAGAGCTAATAAAAACTTGGAAAGACTAAAAGAAATAGGCTATTGATTAAACGGCTGGCGGAAATACTAAATATTGACTTTTTGGTCAGTAGGAGAATGGTTTTCGTAGACCAATAGTAACACATACATTGTTACTTGATTTTCATAACCTCTCAACGCCCACCCGATCATATTTGATCAGTGAAAAACATTCCGTCAACGCCCGAGCGATGGGGGTCTGAGGGCCCCTCAGATGCCCCCCGCACTATATATACTATATATATATATATATCATATATGATCGCTCGGGCGTTGACGGAATGTTGTTCATTGATCATATATGATCGGTTGGGCGTTGAGGGGCTTCTTATCATCTAAATCTATAACTGCTGGAGCACGAACCATTCCTATGGGTGGATATCCGAAAATATGCTTTAAACAACCACGCGGGCCCAGTGCGGATTGGTGGTGGCCAACGAATGCTTAAGCAGGCGAGACCAACGGCGTTACGTGCTATCCGAAACACGGAGGAGCTCTAGATGATAAATTTTTGGTCACCCATTCGATGACCGGCATTTGGGGAGGTTGCTCAACCTTAGCAATTGCAGACATCGAGCTTCTCATCTATTACTGTATTATTCCAAAATGTTATTGCAGGCACAATGTCATATTTACCTATATCGCAACTTGTCTCAATTGGGGCTCGAGCCCACACACAAACTTTTGCCAGAAATTATGAAAGCTTCACAATTTTGTTTGTTGTGTCATCCTGGCCTAGTAAAACCTATTTTTTTTTAACTTAAATCAAAGTCAAAGTCACAAAACCTTGATGCTAGGTGAATATGGAGTTCAGATACGACGACAACTGGTGCAGATGAAAACAACGCAGCATCAGTTACTTACCCTCACGATATATTTTTTATTACGTAAACCGTCATAATATCGGGGTTAGCAACGACAAAAGTCTCCGAAGGTAATGTACTATTAATATTATACTAGACCGCGCAGTTTCATCGCGATGAATAATTTAAAACCAATTACTTCGCGGGCTTGAAGGTGTGAAGTACAATATCATTGAAAACAGTAAGGTAGAAGAATTGCTCCCTTACTCCTCGGAGAATCTAAAAGGGAACGGGGGCGGGGACTCATTAGTATGATGACATTCCCTCTAGAAAACCTCTGACGGTGATTCGATTCGCTTTGTGGAACCCTGTAAGGTTCTCGCCGCCACCAATAAAGTCCGGTGACGCTGAGGCCGTCTGGCACCATCGACAAATTCTCCAAAAACGAAGACTTGCCTCAGCTGGGCTCGAACTAATTTACTGTACTTAGCAACTATTCCGTCGCGAACGGTGAACCATTTCTTTGTCGCACTACCAAAAAATGCAATTCTCTCCCAGCATACGTTATTCGGCTATGCTCGGAGTTTCTCTGCGTGATGGAGTCAGAAATGAGGAGACCCGCAGAAGAACAAAGGTTACCGACATAGCCCGAAGAGTTGCTAAGCTCAAGTGGCAGTGGGCAGGGCACATTGCTCGCAGGAGTGATGGCCGCTGGGGAGGAACAGTCCTTGAGTGGCGACCGCGTACCGGAAAGTTTGGGCAGACCTCCAACAAGGTGGACCGACGATCTGGTGAAGGTCGCGGTAAGCCGCTGGATGCGAGCAGCACAAAACCGGTCGTTGTGGAGATCCTTGAGGGAGGCCTTTTTCCAGCAATGGACGTCTTTTGGCTGAGATGATGACGATGATGATGCTACGCTTTTCCTCCTTCCTACAGCATGGGTTCTTTAAACGAGGTGTGAATAAGCAACTTTGGGTCGGAAAGGTGAGGATGGCTAGGCACAATCCTGTACCAGTAGCTGTCTAGGAATCTGAGTAGGAATATTCTTTGGAAAATGGTAGAGAATGCCATTTTTCATTAATCTGTCGTCTGCTGTGAATACAGACACAATAGAATGTTAATTGTTTGTAGGACGGATCTGGATCTGGCACTAATACTGCCGCACTCAGAGACGTCAATTAAGTTTTAATGACAATTAAGTCTCTTGTTGTCACTTTCTTATGTATAGTGCTAAATAGAGAAGGAAATACATTTAATTGTCATTAAAACTTAATTGACGTCTCTGAGTACGGCAGTAAGCAGACGAAAGGTTAAGTCTGCCGTTTGTACCATTTTATGTAGTACATTAAAGGTTAAATAAAAAAATAAATCATTTACATATCAACTGTTTAGTAAAAATTTAATAATTGAAAAACAACTATGTATTTAAGAACCGTTTGTAAACCTTAATACCCTCGTACATTTGGTTTGCAATATAGATTTGTACTGGTACGGGAAACAATAATTTAGGAAATTAATCCCCGATCCGCATTTTCCTACCGAAGTGATTAAGCCAAACATTAAAAAACTGGTAAACAATAAAGTACATTCTACAAAACGAAAATGTAAACAGTTGAAGCTAATAGCTGCTACCTTACTGGATACTCTGCCTGATGGGGTCGATCTTGGGCAATTTTCTTATTTATAATTAAAAAATAAATAAATGTAATATAAAGTAAAAAATTAATATTTGACGCGATTATTGGTTTTAATTGGTTTTAAATGATAGACGACTTTATCGAGCAGTGTTTAATACGAGTAAATATGTAGTTAATTTACTTTGCTTTAGGAAACAAAGTGATGAATTAAAGAAAAGTATTTAAGTATTATTGTAATTATTTGCCTTCTTGTAATTCTATCTTTAGTTGTTGTCCGGCTTTTCTTCATAATCTATATATTTCTTTTTTTTATTTCATCGAGCCAATAAATAATAGGTCAATATGCGTATTAAGAAGATTGGTCAATGTGCGGATTAGAGATTGGTCAAATCGCGTATGAGCCCCATTTTGCATATTGGTCATTACGCGTTTTGGTCCTTTTGCGTTATTTTTCCAATATCTATTGGTCATTATGCGTCTAAACCATACTTTTCCATCTTTTCTTCATTTTAATACTGACATGTATTGAATTGAATTCAATAGAAATAAAGAGAGAACCGTGTTCACCGTATAGGCGCGTGCAAAGTATACGAGAAAATCCCGTACCAACACATCGTATTTGACTGATTATTTTTTCCCGATATAACGTTTTTATAACGTCACGTTATTTGAATATTTTGTGTTGTAGGTTCTGCCTTGCGATCGGAGAACGGAATAGGATATTTGTGTAGGCCGTGAAATTGTGGGACTTATTGGAAATATTGGATAACCATAATATTCATACCTTTTTCAGAAAAAAAGTAATTCATTTGGGGCTAAAGCCAAATGTGGAACTTATGGAAGTATTACATTACTAACTACAGTTATACCTTTTTGTGGAAAATAAGTAGTGTATGAATAGGTACTAAAGCAAATTTGCTTTAGGAGTTCGTTGGCGTAACGTTAATATTGGGGTTGCGATCGTGAATGTTAAGCAACTATCGAAAAGCTGGGTCTGGATGGGTGAGCAAACAGAAATTTCAGACAGCGTGTCTTCACTTACCTGCCAAAAACTACATAGCGTAGTATTCGACACTTTATGCACAGCGTCCGACACAATTTTAGTCGCCAAAAAATAAAAAATTACTAAATAAGCAAGAAATAATATTGAAATCATATTAATTATATTAATTACCTAGATACGCATATTAGTTTTAAAGAAAGTCTATTCGAAGTCGGGTGGTTGTGGTCGGCTTAGGGGACAATTTTGTTTCATTTAAACTTTTATAGTTGTCCCCATTATCTCCACTTTTTTATTGTAAAAGTCCCACCCGACTTCAATAGGCCTTCTTTAAAACTAATATGCGCTAGGTAATTAATAATATGATTTCAATATTATTTCTTGCTTTTTTTAGTGCTATTTTTACTTTTTTTATTTCCTGTATTTTGAAGTCGGTTTTTTAATGTTAAAAAATATTTTATTTACGATTTTTTGTGATGGGTAGAGACCTAACAAGGATGCTTCTCAGATGAGGAAACGACGGCCTAGTAGATAATGGTATTCCTTTGTAAAACTTCAATCTTAATTAGGTATTATTTTTGTACGAACTGAACATTTTGGTATATTGAACCGTATGAAGTAAGCCCAACAAAAGGTTACTAGATCAATAGAAATAAATTAAGTCCAAACACAACGTTTTACAGTAGCTACCTACTGTAAAACGTTGAGGAGTTCCCTTGATTGTCTTTCGCCTTCATCATCATACCCCTAATGACAGTCACAACCCATCTAGGTGTAAAGTTCTCATCAATACAAATTAATCAGGCCCAAACACCAGGTAATTGCTGTAAATCGTTGAGGAGTTGCCTCGACTGTCGTTCGGCTCCATAATCAGATTGACTCCAGACCTTCATAAAATAGTAGTGCTTTAAAATACTTCATGAAAAAATTAACAAACGCACTAGTCGCCACTACGGTTTTCGAAGGTTCCCCTCGATTTCTCTGGGATACCATCATCAGATCCTGGTTTCCTTAATCCTGGTTTTCATTAAGTATTTTAAAGCACTACTACTTAATGAAGGTCTGGAGTCAATCTGATGATGGAACTGAAAGACAGTTGAGGGAACTCCTCAACGATTTACAGCAATTACCTGGTGTTTGGGCTTGATTAATTTGTATTGATGAGAACTTTTTATGAAATAAATTTGTCATATTTTAATTAGGACCTGTGACGCACTTTCAATGTATGGAGTGTACAACAAGCAATGTGACAAACTTACTTTGTTGCAAATGTACAGACGCCAGCACATCAATCTATCCAAAACTTTCAAAGAAGATGTTCTAATTTGGGCCGAGTCTATGTACAGTACTTCAAAAATTAGGAAAAAATACAAGTATTCTCAGAAAAATAAAAATAAAAATATTTCTCTAGTAATTTTTTGGTTCATAAATGTTGTTGTGACGATTTAGACCATATTTAAAACATAACACGTTCAAAAACAGAAATAAAGATTAACCTTTCAGGTTCTTAAGAGATCGAATCCGATCGCGGGCGAACTTCCGTCAAACCCTTAGAGCATTAAACCAATAATGCTCAGGTCAAACCCCAAGCGATCGAATTCGATCGCACTCGCCACTCGACATAAGAACTTAAATATCGTCTATTTAGAGCCTACTTTTGTATGAAGAAGTTTAGCCATAAACCAATTTTGAGTTATTGAGACAAAACATGAAAATAACGTCAAACTCATATGGTCAAAATGACATTGATTGACGTTTGCCATTGTTGAACTTGAAATGTCACATAATATTTTAAAATGCTTTGAACCTCAAAATAAAGCTAAATTATGAAAAAAATATGTTTGTAATTGATTATTTATTTTATTTCTTTGATTTATTTTACCTGTACAAAAACTTAACCCAGCCTCCATACAAACTTGAAACATCTCCTTTCTAAATGTTCAACCAAAGTTCAAAGTCTATGGAGGAATTATGACGGTTTGTGGTAGTCAAGTGCAGACGTAGGTATGTACAATGCCCGCTATTTTTAATGATCAAAGAAAAAAATTACGATCTCTGGTCATTGTGCTGCTCTGCTACCCTAGTTATTCATTTGTTTTTGTTAAACAATTTACTATCTTTTTTTCCTCTAGTTGATGGCTTCGTGCAATTAGCACATTTAGCCAGTGTCAAAGTAATTTTTCTCACAAGTAATACTTACGTTAAATAAACTATTTTTCTTTCCTGTATGATGATGATGAATGATATAATAGAAATGAAAAGTAAGAAATGATAGACCCCCCAACCCCTCGAGTATATCAGTAAAGATGTGGGGCTTTGCTAAGTCCTCACGCGGACTTCTTGAAAAAAATTTGAAAAGTGACGTTGCACGGTATTGTTTCATTTGCCAACACTCATGCACACACACGAACACTTAACGGTTAATAATCCACCATTATTTCATATTAATATTCGGCATACCTAACACAAATTTTAGAAAATAAAGCAAAACCGCAAACATAGCTCTTCACTTTCCCGCCAAGGAATCTCTAATTTACTTTTAATCAACTGCCAACGTTATCATGTTAATATCTGCGTAATTACGAGTACCATAGAGTTAGTTTTGTGTTAGTTTTTCTACCTTCGCCGTCTTCAAAGTGCTCTAGCGAACACTATTAACTATTGTATTCGTAAGGTGACCTGTGTAGACGTAGGAAATTAATGTTTTGCTTCCATCACCGCTCGATATGGCCGCCCTACTTTTATTGCCATGTCTTGCTGAAAATGGTTTGTAAGGCTTGACTACATATACATATGTTGTTAGGTATGTCATATCAAGTTTTTATTATGAAGTTAAATAGAAATCTTTTATTGCACTGTTACTTTTTTTAAAGTGAACACACGTTCAGGCAAAGCGATTTAAATGACACACATTGGGGCAAACAAATTTAATTTATTTATACATAGAAAGGATCTGTATATATTCTCATTACAGACTTTTGTCAGAAAGAAGTTATAAATGCTCAGATGTTATTTTAGTTATAACGGTTGCCAATGAGTGTCGAAACGCGTACTCATAATTATAATCTTACTGTATGTTGCAGTTACAACGTATAATTCAAGTGTAATTCGTACCTTGTTGTAAATATATTTTTATTTTATACATAACTTTTAAGTTATATGTACCTCTAAACTGATTCGTAAAGGAAAGTAGTTAATTACTCTATGAAATGGTATTGACCCAACTGGGCAAAAGCCACAATAATTAAAATCAAGTCATTGTTACATTGTTGGTACTGGCTTTTGCTTAATCACCCAAATGCATGAAAGGGGAATTGAACCCACGACCTCCGGATATTGGGCCCGAGCGATATGTCAATGGGCTACTTAGGCGTAAATTCGATTTTGAAAAGCTGTTTGTACTTCTATATACGTGTCAACAAAAAAAGGAGGACCCAGAAGGTAAAGAGAGAAGTCTCAAAACGCCCTTGGAGTTTTTTTGCGACTTGTCCAAGGCTTTCGATTGCGTTGAGCACAAGACTCTGGTGATGAAGCTACATTACTATGGTCTCAAAGATTACGCACTAAATTTAATCAAGTCGTATCTCAGCTCTAGAACACAGACTGTCGATATTAATGGAACTAAATCATCTGGTTCTCATGTAAAAATGGGAGTTCCACAAGGTTCCATTCTTGGTCCTTTTCTGTTTTTGATTTATATTAATGACTTGCCATTCTTTGTAGAGAACTTCTGTGAAATCGTATTATTTGCAGATGATACTTCACTCATTTTTAATGTAACTAGGTGTAAGAATAATTACGACGATGTAAACAAAGCTCTTTCAGATGTACTCAGTTGGTTTACTGTTAATAATTTGCAGCTTAACGCTAAAAAAACAAAATGTATTAATTTTAGACTACCAAATGTCAAGAATAAACCAACCGATATAAGAATAAACGGCGATCGATTAGATTTGGTAGACTCAACAGTTTTCTTAGGTATAACCCTTGACTCAAAACTTCAATGGAATCCTCATATATCGAAATTGGCCGGCAAACTCAGTTCTGCTGCCTATGCCATTAGAAAAATAAGGCAGTTAACAGACGTTGAAACTGCTAGAACAGTTTACTTTAGTTATTTTCATAGTGTTATGTCGTATGGCCTCTTACTGTGGGGAACAGCAGCTGATATTGAAACTATATTTATTTTACAAAAACGAGCAGTAAGAACAATCTATAGTTTAGGTTCACGAACTTCTTTAAGAAATCTTTTTAAAGAAATTGGTGTCTTGGCAGTGGCGTCTCAATTTATTTATAATTGTATAGTTCTTGTACGTTGCAATATCAACTCATTTACTAAACACGGTGACGTACACAATTTTAATACTAGAAGTAAGTCAAAACTTGTAATGCCACTGTTTAGGTTACAGAAGGTGCTTGGTTCTTTCTTGGGGCAAGGTATACACTATTACAATAAAATATCAAATACTGTACTAGATTTACCTTTAGATAAGTTTAAAAAACATGTAAAGTCTTCTTTACTTAAAAAAGGTTATTATACAGTCAAAGAATATTTAGATGATAAAACAGCCTGGCTATAATAAAAAACGCATACTTTACTACTTTTTATAATAACAAATTATACTTATATGATAACCTCTATAAAGAGTGTCCTACAGATAACAAATAGCGTTGCGTTGAACATTTCAATTAGTTTTGATTTTAGAGTAGCTTGGGTGTGTCATGCTCTCTTTATTGTCTCTGCGGTGGTGGCATGTGCGTCGGGTCGTTACATTCCCTAAAATATGGTTGAGTGAAGCGATGGCTGATTCATATGTCATACTCGTGAACGGGTGCCGCCTGTGGAGTCTGGTCTGCTCTAGCGTACTTATTTTTATTATTTTTAACTATAGTTTAACTTTGTTTTTTTTCTTAAAACAGGTTTTTGACTTTTACTAGTACTGTATGACATTGTAAAAAATTATACTGGTAAATGATGTTTTTGCAAACTTAAATATTTTTAATTATTTTTCTTTTTTGTGTTTTTTTTACATGTTGTGACTGTCCTTTAAATTTTGTGTTTTTACTTGTGATGGAAAGTGTCCTTTTATGATAGGGCATTTTCCAATATTTATGACGCTGTAAGGGAGAAAAGAGCTGAACACTTGCTGAGTTTCTTGCCGGTTCTTCTCAGTACAAGATCTCCCGCCCAGAGTAGATAGACTTACGAACCGATGGCATAAATGACGTTCATAAGAGCTATTTGTAGCCTAAACTGAATAAATGATTTTGAATTTTTTTGAATTTTTTAAAGGTACCAGTTGGTAGCCGACTCCACGCAGCAGCAACAGACGACATGTCGTCGCGTCATTTCGTTACGACACGTCGTTGCGTCATGTCGCTGCAGTCATGATTTCGAACCCGACTGCGGACGGCAACAGCAGACAGCAACGTTGGTTCCGATTGTTCCGTGAAACATGATGTCTGACGTGTTAAAGAATAGTGATTGCAATTTTTTATATCTTTTATTAGAAGAGGAAGAAGCCGTTGCTGATTTGTTTTTATTATACAGAAAAAGACGAAAAGCCACACGTCCTATGCTGAAATGCAGAGCAAGTGCGAGAAACTTATTCAATACTGATCAATAAACATTTGAAAAGCGATATGAAAGATTATCTTCTTCAGAATCGGAAAAAATCATTTTGAAAACAAACTCGCTCGACGTATCGTTGCTGCGGTCGGCCGACAGTGTCGTCTGCCGCTCGACGACGCGTCGCTAGCTTCGTGTCGCTAGCTACGGAGGGAATTTTATAGAAATATATAGAAACCAATAATGTCGCCTCGGTGACCGAATGGCAGAGCGCTCGGCCCGATAC
The DNA here is from genome assembly GCA_947562085.1 of Eudonia lacustrata. NCBI lineage: Eukaryota > Metazoa > Arthropoda > Insecta > Lepidoptera > Crambidae > Eudonia > Eudonia lacustrata. The sequence continues at coordinate 18,552,128 of OX387326.1, read as the reverse complement.
TTGAAACTCCCGGGTTCAATTCCCAGGGCGGGCAAAATGTATTTCGAATTTTTTGATGCATAGCCCAGGTTTGTGGTCACCAACCCACATTTGGCAAGCGTGATGATTAAGCCATTAACCATCAATTGTAGAGATGACTTGATTTCAATGATGGAGGCCTTTGCCTAGCAGTGGGACAGTTATAGCTGTTTACATACTTACTTACTAGTAATGTCGCGACGACGCGTCGTCTGCTGCTGCTGCGTGGGGTCGGCTACCAACTGGTACCTTAACCCTACTTACATACTGCGCTCGAGCAACTCACACATAGATCCCTTGCACGGACACGTATCTCGGAACAGCAGCGCTATTCTCTAAGCAAAACAGTGTCGCACTCGACGTTGAACTCGCTCATAACTTGCAAACTAATTTCAACCTACTTTTAAATGGTAATAAAGTCTACATTCATTTGCAAGTTATGAGCGAGTTCAATGTCGAGGTCAACGCTGTTTTGCTTAGAGAATAGCACTGCAGCTCGGAACGAGCGCTGCGCCTACTGATTAGAGATTCCGTGTCCGTGAGAGGCTGTCTATGTGTGCGTTTGTATGCAGCTTCCCTCGATCGCACGGTGTATATACACGCCCGATTTCAATAACCTATCTCTGGTAAGAGATATGCCTATCTTAAGCCGGTTCCCTATAATCTATGTATCTGTTGTTTTGCCTACTATAGATAAAAATTTGACATAAGCTCCATACAAATTATGTCAAATTTCTTACTCCAGTAAGCAAAACAACAGAGAGATAGAACATAGGGTTCCGGCATTAGTTTAGTTACCAAGCAACCGCTGTTATTTTCCGATAATTAACAGAAATAACTAAGCAACAAAGTTCTAGTACGCTTGCTGAGGTTAGGTTGACTCTCAGAATAATAACTAAAGCTATAGAAACCGGACTAAAATAGCAACACTCATTCATCAGTTCGTACTATTTTAACTAATGAACCTAAGTGATGTATTGGAAAGAGATCGATTGTCCCTTTTCTTTCGTTATTTCTAAGGTGTCACCAGATTTGTGACGTCATATTTGAGGTAATGTAGTGAGTGGCTTTATAAAGGACTCAAAGATTTTTTTGATCACCGATTATCTGATGACCGTTTGACATAACAATACAAAAAATAAAAACTAAGTGTCAACCATTTGTCGCACTCCAACCTCCTTTTCGAGCCATAAGATAGAACGGAACTAAACATAGTTGCACGATTTTTATTTTAGCCATCCTTCTATAGCTTTAGTTATTGTTCTTAGGGTTGACTAGCCGACAGTCGTCAATTTGTTTCTGTTGACATAAGTCAACTAATAAATTCTCATTTCTATGGTAGTAAAGATCATTTAGCTACCATAGAAATGAGAATTTGTTAGCTGCGTTCCCTGAGACTCGTTTTTAATCAAGAAGGGTCAGGACGTTAATTTATTAACGTCCTGACCCTTTTTGATGTAAATGAAATGTTTATTGATTTTTTTTGAGTTTCTTTGATGTAATGAAATATAGCGGTGGACACGGAAAACATTCGAAATTAGGTTACTCTGGGTGTAAGTACCCGAAACCACATTAGCATATTTCCCCCATAACGCTGCGATAAAAAAAAGTTCAACTTAAAAAAAAAAGTAGCCTTTATACTGTCAGGTAAAGGATTCATTCGGCTCCATACATTTACACGAATCTTCGAACTTGTATAACTTGGCTCAGAGCAATCCTACAACTTTTATGCCATATTAACTATTACTCCAAATGGCTAGTTCTAATAATACGTACCATTTTTTTTTGTTGGCCGGCACTTTCAGAAAAGGCCCAAAAAAATGATGTCCTTTGGTATTTTTTATTAACACATGGGTGTACTTACTACTTTAATGTGACTCACAAAATGTATCCTTCTTATATTATGAACCCAAATTATGTCGACTCAGCTCCTACCCTAGTCTATGCGATCTAAAAATATATAGCATATTATGTCGAATGACACAAACACCCCTTTTACTGGTAATAAAAGGACTCTGTCAACAACATCAGTCTCTTCTTTTATAATCTCTATATACAACCTGTAACAGAAATGTGTGGTAAAAATGGAAATATCCAAAATGTATCCGATCTGGCTCTTGTATGTGTTGTTACTAAGACATAATTATTAAGTTTAATTCTCATGTAATTGTAAATTAAATTTTATATTAGTAAAGTCATGCAAGCAGAAGTGATTATAAATGTTAGTTCACAAAATTAAAAAAGAATAATTCAAAATTAAAAATCATTTATTCAGTTTAGGCTACAAGTACCTCTTGTCAATGTCACTATGCCATCGGTTCGTAAGTCTACTCTGGGAGGGAGATATTGTACTGAGAAGAACCGGCAAGAAACTCAGCAAGTGTCTAACTCTTTTCTCCCTTCATCATCATCATCATCATCAGCCTATACTAGTCCACTCTTTTCTCCCTTACAGCGTCAAAAATATTGGAAAATGCCCTATCATAGCAGGACACTTTCCATTACAAATAAACACAAAAAATATAGAAGACAACCACAACATGTAAAAAAAAAACAAATTTACATCAGGTAAAAGTTTCAATTTCCACAATGTCATACAGTACCACTACAGCACTCTAGTAAAAGTCAAAAAATGTTTAAGAAAAACAAAGTCAAACTATAGTGAATAATACTAAAAATAAGATAAGTATGAAAGAGCAGACCAGCCTCTACAGGCGGCACCGGAGGTTACTAAACCACTAGAGCTGTGACTTGTTTATTCTGGATCTTAAAAAAAAAATCTAAAAATCTTTTCATTTTTATCACACCTTTGTGTTACATGTTGTATAAAAAGAATTCCACAGAAGAACTAGGTACCTTATCAACATAGCACAGCCCAAACCTCCAGATCTGATCCGAACGCCTCGAGAAAATCTGGTAGGATAAGAAGACACGTTCCTGTGATGCCACTCCTAGAAATCCTCCGACGATGTTTCGATCGTACGGCTTGAGGAACCCTTTAAGGTTCTCGCCGCCCCCAAAGAGTCCGGTGATACTGAATAGGCAGCATGAGGACATCAGAAAACTCCCTAAAAAAGCCTAAACCGCTAGATCTGGAACGCTAAAATTATGCAGGCCAGCATGTATATAGGCTATTTACATACACATTTAGTATTGCGAGTACTTTCCTCATAAAATACTTACTGGTTATATTATACAAAGGCCTTTACGTAAGTATATTTTTTTCTTTTTATTAAAGGCGCAAGGAATTCTTCCGGAATGGAATGGTCCAACGCAAAGGTCGTGGTGTATAAGTATTTCGCCTGATAGGACGTGGTGTTACAAAGTGTTGGGTCCCTTTGTTAGCGATATTGTCTTAAGTGAATATTTTCTTATGTATCAACATAACATATTATTTATAATTACATAACTACTCGCAGGTACGTTACTTTAGAAATATAAGCATAGATTTATTTATTTATTACACGTTTTCAGTAATTATTTTATTAATGTTTAAAATTAACTATACTGGCCTGCAAAAATAAGTACTACACTTTTAATATTTGTTTATTTTCTAAACTATAGAAGTTAGAGATTTTTAAATAAAAAACGTTTTGCAGCAATTTTTATCAGCTTTCTTTAAAACTTAAGTAAATTATACATTAGTAACATTTTCCTTGTTGTTTCGAAAGTATATCTTGTGTACTTAAAAAGTTATTGCAATTTTAAAAGTGTGATACTTAATTTTGCAGGCCAGTGTAGGTACCTACATAAATTGATATGAAACAACACATGAAATAAGTAATTCTTTTATACATTTTTGAAGTTAATTGTATCTAATGGTATTACAGGATTTTCAATGAATAAAAATGATTTGAAGAATGTCTTGCTAGAAGATGACAGATGCCAAAAATATAACATAAATATGTATACTACATGTATGTATTTATGTATTCGCAGTTGCACTAAACCTTTCATAGTTGAATAATATTTTTGGAAAATAGTCTCTTTAGTAACGTCTTTGGTTCGATTTCCAGGTTGGAGAAAGTTTGTTTAAACTAATACTCATTATTAATTGTAGCGATGACTTGCCCAACGGGTCATATATGCTATTTATCAATAGTTAGTCGCTTACAGTAGCACCCAACCCTAATCCCGACCCGTTTAATCGGGGGCACGTAAGACGTCCCTACGGGCACCGCGATATCACGCTGTTTAGCGCATCTATTAGGCTTATTCCTCTAATGTGATAAAGAGCTTCACTTGATTGTGACAGACATTTTAAGGTCGTGTTTATATTGCAGCGTTAAGTGTAGAGAAAACATTATTCGATTGAGTTATATACTTACTCTGCTGGTCTAGCGATTTTGGTCCCTGACCTGACACGCTATTCTTCCCTATCAAATGTGTGCACTCTCAGAAATATGGTCGCAAAATTTTTTTTGAAGATTGTTTTCTGACGTCCTTCCACAGCCTTTTCAGAGTCACCGGACAGTTTTGGGGGCGGCGAGAAACTTAAAAGGTTCCTCAAGCCGTCAGAAGGTTTCTAGAAGAAATGGCATCATGCAAGCGTGTCCTTTCCCTACTAGATTCTTCGAGGGGTTCGGATCGAAATGATTTTTTTTTGGTGATAGTTTAATAATTGCCTCAGACGGCATTTCATTTTGATTTTCAGCTTTACCGGGCTATAACGGAATTTGTCGATCTGGAGATATGTCTTTCTCTACTTCATTCCTCCGTCGTCGTTACCTATCCTATGACGCCTAACTGGTTATATCTAGTTCACTGCAATTTGTCGCTTAATCCGCTTAGGCAGAACCCAATTCGATAGATTCAGTATCCGATAGATTCCGGTTTCGACTTTCAAATTCGACAGAGTACGGGATCGAAGAGCTGCGCCAGTGAGCGAGCAGTGGACTTGTGAAAACAACCCTTAAATAAATTGTATCGAAAAGTATGCCTTTGCGAATTTTTATGCTTTAGTTTATGAGACGATCTCCGTAGCCGTTAGCCGAGTGGCTTGCACACCGGAACTTCGATATTGTGTCGGGTTTGGGTGGTTGTGGTACCGACGTCGTTATTTCTGTTTTTCCATAAAACGAGTGCTTTAGCTGCTTACCTTGGAATCAGAACAATGTGTGTGATGTTATTTAATATAGTAGGTGCAAGAATTATTCTTGTACTAGCGGCCGCTCACGGTTTCACCCGTGTGGTTCCCGTTCCCGTGGGAATATCGGAATATAAAGTATTTTATGTGTTAATCCAAGTTATAAACTATTTGTATGCCGAATTTCATTTAAATCCACTCAGTAGTTTTTACGTGAAAGAGTAACAAACATCCATCCATACTTACAAACTTTCGCGTTTATAATATTAGTAGGATATGTATATGTATATAATCTCAATCTCGGAAATGGCTCCAACGATTTTCATGAAATTTAGTATGCAGGGGGTTTCGGGGGCGATAAATCGATCTAGCTAGGTTTCCACTATATAAAAAAACCAGCAAAGCTCGGTCATCCAGGTACTATATCAATAAATTGAATAAAATTTACAATAAAGTTGCTATTTAAATAACGTTTGAGCATACTCAGATAAACCTTCATTTCGGTATTTTTTTCAGATCGTAGATTATATCCAATTTCCCTAAAACAGTAACTATTAAACAAATGTCGTAATCTCTTCATTCTCACATCAGTATATTTTGTTAATATCCTGTTCGTTCATAAGCTGCGATGTGGGGACTCGCGGTTGTATAACGTTTCTACTGAGAATTAATTCGATATGTATTTAGATGGATCCAATTATTGAATGGGGTAGCTTAACAGTTGTAGATTAATATAGCATCATATTAAATTGTGAATAGTTAATTAAAAGCACAACGCCATGTTATTTGTCAAACAACGTGTAACAGAATGGTGTGGTAAAAACTGGAAAGATCTAAAGTGTATCCGATATAGATCTTGTATGCAGAGTTACTAAGACAAAACTATTAACTTTAATTTGTTATGCAATTTTTAATTAAATATCTATATTGTAACATCACATTAAAATAAACGAGTCACAGCCCTAGTGGTTTAGTAACCGCTCTGTACTTACATTTATGACCGCTGCTACTTGCTTATGCGCGCCTGACGCGCATGACTTCACTAATATAAACATTTAATTTACAATTGCATGACAAATTACAGTTAATAATTATGTCTTAGTAACATCACATATAAGATCTAGGTCGGATACACTTTGGATCTTTTCATTTTTACTACACATTTCTGTTACACGCTGTATATAGTTTTTAAAAAATCTGTATAAATAAAAATAAAATGCTGTTTGTTGGCAAGCGCATCACTTGAGAACAACTGAACAGATTTTAATGAAATTTTTCACATAGACAGACCATGACTCGGACTAGGATAGTTTAATCCCGGTAACAGGTTCCTGTGGGACAGTGTAGTCCTCGCGAACGGGGTCGCTGTCAACAGCTAGTATTATATAAAACAAATGGACTATTTACAATAGACTATTAGCCAGTATTGGTACGAGAACAGCTAAGTATCTATTTCGGCAGTATTCCCACCCATCTTCGGCTTTATAACCACGCAGTATCATACTACCAGGTGAGATAGAGGCAACTGCGTGCTTTCCATTCGTGATCCCGAGACATCCCTGTGGTAGACAAGGGACGGTACTAGGATTTTTTAGTGGGTATACCTCCCTTTTTGATTTTTATTTTCCACTTTTTTGACAGTGGAAAACTCGTCGCCCGTGTACCACCGCAGCCGGAGAGTCACAGGTGGTTATGTGGGTATCTTCCCTCTAGTTCCCGCCACCCTGCCCAGGCCCGAGGGTCTCGACAGAATTCGGGAGAAGGAGGGACCTATCCCATTATCATGTGTCTCCCTGCTCCTCGTTGAGCTTTTAGTAGCTGGACGAAGGAAGAAGAAAAGAGTCCCACATCGCCCCTAACCCCAGTGTATGAGCAATGCATTTCACCTAAATTAAAAGGGGACATGAAGGAACGCTTCCTTTTTAGTAAAATCATATATTTCTATCTGAGTACCAAGATCCTTTAAATATTTTCACACTTCAACGTTAAATATCCCCCTGGAGATCCGAAGTCCGCAGTTTCAATTTGTGCCCATTCATTGGCCATCAATCAATAGGCGTTCAAGCCTTCACGATAGGGGTAATGTGATTAAACACCCTGTACGTATCCAACGAGTATATATTTCAGTTAGTTACATTTAATATTGAATAGAAGTAATGGAAGTAATACTAAAAAAGATTGTGAACCAATTTAACAAAAGAGGTAACTTAGTTGAACTGGTTTTTAAATAGGCCACATTGGCAAAGGATTTTCAAATTAACTACTTGCAGATGCATTACTAAGAAGTATTTTTCGACATCGTATACTTGTAGGTATATAGAGAGATATATATTCAGTTCGGTTCGTATACATCTTTGTACTTATTTCACTGGCTCAATAATCCGAAATGAGTCTTGATCTCTGAAAAGAGATGGCACCACAGCTTTCTATGCTGTGAAAGTGAGATCTCATGCCTGTCTTACTTTTCCAAAAGCCTGCACTCCAACAACAATATTCTATCCCGCTGCTGGGCTAATGCATCCCCAAAGTCCTCCCACTTATCTCCTTTCCAATCATGGTTAATAGTTAAAATAGTTCTATAATCAAAACAAATACTGAACTGCTTGATGATGATAACGAACATTGAAAGATTACGTCATCAACGGATGATAGCATAATTGGTAGTACACCTAGCCCAGTATGTCAGGTTTAAAACTCGCTCTTTAAAAATTTTTCAACACTTTTCCAAACGGGCATTAGGTTAACTTAGTTTAACATATTTACTAGCAGTCACCGACCACTTTTTACTATTAACGTAAAAGAAATTCACCGAAACATTTCACCAGAATATTAACGAAACGCTGAACCGAATTCATGGACGCGACGCCTAACATTCCATTAAATCTCGACCCCTCAGCGAGCGATATAGGACCCCATTTCCCTATTCATAAAGTCATTATTACATCAAGCCGAAAAACTTTATTGGATGTCCTAACGCAATTCTACGATACACACTTGGTAACGCGAAAGAAAAGCAATTGTCCTGGTGCCTTCAACTCGCACCATGTGGTCGGGATATTATAATTGGTTTTGTCCAATAACGGAATCTGAACTTTAAATGTACGTGATAAAGTGGGTTCTCCTTGTTTCTATTAGGGTGGATTGGATTTTCACAGTCGCTCATCAATAGGATTGGGGTCAAGTTTTCGAGTGCGACTTAATCGTTTCGGGACCGACAGTGGGACTTCACTCGAGATGCCATTACGATGATGACGGGCTTTATCCCAAACAGGCTCTCTTCGTCAAATAAAGAAAACTTTACCTTTTAAACAGACTTCAATGTGAAAGTTCTTCATCAATATAACCGCCGATAGGTCTGGTCTAGTGGTTTCAGGGTTTGTGGTATATACGTCTTGTGTAACTATTCTTTTTTAATGTTTTCATTGTGCTATAAAAGATTTGTATTGTTAATACACGGTTTCGCTATTGGTAGGACTTGTTCTAAGTTCGCCAGAACATTTACAGCCATCTTCCTGGAGTTCCAACTATTTTGATGACGTTACTTGACTTGCTTATTGCAGTTCATAAACTTATTATGCAGCGTTATGTTCCGACTGTTAGAGGTAAAGATAGCAAGTTCCTCATTTGCCAGGATTCCGTACACAGCCATATCTGTCACGTGTACAGCTACATCGTCACTTACTATCATAAAACGCGAAGACTAAGTGCTTCCCTCTTCATCATCAGCCCTTCCTGACCCACTGCTGGGCAAATACCTCTCTTTGCTTGTGCCATCCGCCTCGATCCTGCGCTCCTTCCCTTTTGCGGAACAAAAAAAATTGGAGGAAGTAGGTCAAATGGGGGTCAATCTCATTTTACAAGTAGGCTCGTTAAATTAAATTCATGATTACTTCACCGTCCGTCAAGTAACAAATGAAGGCAACTGGCGGGAATTTATGGAGGTGACATTTTATAGAACCATTGAGGAAATGCGTCGCGTCGTCGTCCCTTCCATTATAAATGAGGGAGTTTACACGCTCAGCGGTTTGTTTCACGTGAAATATCATTTTGATGGCGGCGTATATTTTAGGGCGGGACGCCGAAAATAAGATAGCTCGATTATGGTATGCTGCAGAAATAAGTACTGTGAATAATGCTATGTAATTTGTTTAGCTTATGCATTATTAGGGTCTTTCCATAGAGTTCTCTCATTTTTTGGGAAAAAATTCAATCGGTAGACTAGAGCATAATACAAAAACATACAAACATACATAGAACACGTGTATTCACGTTTATATGATCATATTTCTGTGGTTTGCAGGATAAAAACTTATGAAAAATTACTGGTCGTAATTAGACGTTCTAACTAAAGCTAATAATCTCCATTTAAGCAGCACAAAGTCATACGCATCCAAAAGAGGCTCGAAAAACATTCTTAAAATGGATTACAATATGAGGGTATTGAATTGAAACACTTTGCACGTGAACGTTAGATAACAATAACGAAACAGATAGGATTGTGAACGCCATTATCGATAAAAATCTCGAAAACAATCTGAGGAAGCCCGCGCGGATTACAAACAACGCGAGGGCAAAGAAAACAATTTTGACGAAAACGAGCAGCGCTGGTAACTGGATCCTTGTTTTTTCAAGGATTGCCTATTGATTTATTATTTTTTGCTGTATTAGGTAATAGGTAACAAGGCCTCGTCGGTCCACTGGCGAAGCGCTCGACCCGATTTCCGAAGGTCCTTGGTTTAATTCCTAGATCAGCGAAAGTGCTTAGAATTTTTCTATTCATAGCCTGGATTTGTGACCACCCGAGCTTGGCAAGCGTGGTGATTAAGCCAATACGATCACAAAAACAAAAACTCAAATGTCAGGTGCTCTCCCAATTGAGCTATCGTGGTTCTAACCAGCCCGCCGAAACACGTTGTTGACATTGAATAGGCGCCATGGCTTTCAAATTAAAAAAGTAAATAGTGTTGAATAATTTCGACGGGCTGGTTAGAACCCCGATAGCTCAATTGGGAGAGCACCTGACCCGGTATGTCAGAAGAGTGCAGGTTCAAATCCTGCTCGAGGAAATTTTTTCAACATTTGTGTTTTTGTAATTTGTTCGCAACAAAATTTGCGTTAAAAATTATATTTTAAATTATTATGTTTTTAAAACAAAAACATTTTATTTTTTATCGATACGATCACTTGACTACTATGATGGAGGCATTTGCTCAACAGTGAGACAATTTATATACCGTTGGTTTGTATTTTGATTTTGATTTTTTTTCTATAAAATAGCATATAAGCGTGTTGGCTAAAAGCCTTGAAGATTATATTGTCTAGTAAATTAATATAGGCTATTGACTTCTTTGTTACTACTGTAAGGTAACGTCATTTCTATATACCCCATATCAAAAGGTTACTTTTACCATAATTAATTGTGTTAGTCAAACAACTTCGGAAAACTAAAGCTGGCAGCGGGAGAACTTGTGCTGAACATTCGGACAGACAGCCTCCCTGTGACCACGGACCCCGCAAAGGGTTCAAAAGGTCAGAATAAACTAATATGTTAAACAAACGTGAGCACATCCGCATAAAGTGTTTTAATTCAATCTGATTCGGATGTGTTATCGTTGTTGTACAGACGGCAGCAGATCAACCTACCACAAAATGTCAAATTTCTTTAATAAATTTTGAACCTTAGCGTTTGGGTATAAAGATAAATATCGATTAGAGAAATTTGTCAGCTTTGAATAGGTTTGTGTACTTTATACATTGGACATTTTACTAATGTACCATTAGCAACTGCTGCTCATAGGTAGTTTTACTAATAGGACATTTTGCTCATAATTATGTCATCTTGCTAAAAAGACATACTGCTCATTATGTTTTTTGTGTATGAATTAACTTAAAAAGGGTGGCAAAAATCTAAATACATAATTTTATAGACCATTTTCTGCTAATTTTAATGTGAACAAAATTATGATTCTGAAAAGGGTTTGTCGGGTTGTCAAGTTTGCCCAACAAGTCTGCTTAACTACTGGGTGCTATGAAATCAACTTATTTTATCAGAGTAAGTCTTAGCTCCTAAACAAGCCATAAAAGCGTCTTTCAAGAAAATAAAGAGTTTAAGAGTTCCATTAAAATTGTTTTATTGAATGTAAACTGAGACAATGTTTTTTTATGTTACAGTTCTAGAAAGGCTTTATGAATTAACCTCTTTGATTTGCTAGAGTTTATTATAAGAGTGGTTAAAACTGCTAATGTAAGAAATATAAATAAGTAGTGTAAGTTTAAGTGAAAAATTGTAAAGTTGTGTAAAAAAAAATGTTAAAGTTGTAAAAACGGTCATTATAATTTAATGAGGAGATGGCGAATAAAGAAAAAAAACCCTATTTGTAAAGATTCAAAGTTAAAGTCATTACTTTATTCAAATCAAATCGATAAGCACTTTTGAATCGTCTAAATAATTTTTTTTGACGTACTTACCTACTACCATTTCGAATGTTTTTCAGCTATGGAAAACGATAAACGTAAGAAACTGCAGTCTTCTTTTAGTTGACAAAAAGATGTACGATATTGAAACCTATTTTTTTTTAAATTTATTATTGCTCTATAACATGATTAAACCTTAAAATTAGTACAGCATTTAAATCCACTGAGGTTTGTGTTAATGCCGTTTTATCTACATCGATAACACAATAATTGACATAGGTATATAGTCGAAAATGAAATCACTTTATCACTTTTGACAAAAACTTACATTACAATAAAATTACTAAAGATATTATTAAAGATACTTATTGACAAACGAGGAAATTTTGCCACACAAAATCATCTTTTCGTGTTCGGACCATCTCAAACCAGTCCAAGCTGTTCCGAGATTCGGTGTCCGTGAGAGGCTGTCGTGTGTGCGCGTTTGTATACAGCTTACCTTGAAGTCTTCTTGACGACCTCCTTGGTCGAGTGGTTTGTACACCGGTTTTCATGGAGTCGCCATCTCTGAGGTCCCGGGTTCGATCCCCGGTCGGGTCAATTAAGAAATTATTGTTTTTCTAAATTGTCTCGGGTCTGGTTGTTTTCTTATGTATATAAGTATGTATTTAAGTATTTTAAGTATGTTTATCCGTTGTCCAGTAACCATTTAACGAGTTTATAACGAAGCTTCTCTTGGGCTACATTTTAAATTTATTTCGTTAGCGCAAAAGGTGCGCTTCGAGGAACAGTTTAGTTGCTCTTGAAAATGGTTGCGCTTCGAGGAATACCTCGCTATTGAGGTAGTGTGAGTGTAGGAAACTTTATTTATTTTATTTATTTCTTATTTTGTACTCTAGGCACGTTGTAAAACGTATCAGTTAAAGGAAAGCCGCACACATATCTTAGGTTAAACGGCGCAACCGTCCACAGACATACACATTTCTCATTTTTTCATCACAATAAGGGTGGAACGCAGTGAAAGGGCGGAATTGCGGGATTGGCGCAATAAAACATTCCATTATTCTCGTTTTTTTTCTGTTTTTTTTTATTGTACGCGTTGTATTGTTTCGCCATTACAGTTGTTACGATCCGCCCGGGACTCTCACTGATAGCTTTTGGATTGGCATGCTGTGATGGTCAATTTAAATGTAAGTCGGTACTATGCGTTTAACTCTACCATGATTCAGAAAATGAAAAATAAATACATAAAAAGGTTATTTGGTACTTCGTCACAGAGGTAGGTATATAAACAAAAAATGAAAAATCAACAAAATAAAACTATATAAGATATTACCTCCTGCATACAATTAAATAAAAACACACATTAAAATAGTATGTGTGTGCTGTTGTAGCAGAGCAAAAGGGCCATAGCCCAGCGATAATTTTGCCTAGACACATACATTACGTATGTGTAGGCAAAACACTCTACCACCCGGGAATGAGTCAAGAACATCACCGTGTCAGTGACCAAAGAAAAAACATAGCTCATTTAGATACGGTGTAAAAACTAAATAATAATGATGAAAAACAAAATAATTACATTATGTTTATTTGTGTTTTGAAATATAAATACATAATATTATAATAATTAGTGTTAATACAAATTCAAAATTCAAAATCATTTATTCAGTTTAGGCTACAAATAGCTCTTATGATCGTCATTATGCTATCGGTTCGTAAGTCTAATCTAAGCGGGAGATCTGGTACTGAGAAGAACCGGCAAGAAACGCAGCAAGTGTCCAGCTCTTTTCTCCCTTACAGCGTCAAAAATATTGAAAAGTGCCCTATCATAAACGACACTTTCCATCACAAATAAACACACAAAAAAATAAAATAAAGGATATATTATTCTAATATTGAAATTGATTGTGGGTATATTATGTGGCAAAATACTAAAAACAAATTTTATAATTTCTCCATTAAGGGAACATAAATAAGTCATCGAGTGTTGCCACATGCGCATGCTAAGCTCAGCTTATGTAAAAGGCACATTTACAAATGCCATGTGGCGGAAACCCGGCAGATTAAGCGATGCTTCCGCGATTTAAGTCTTGTGGGGCTGCCTTACCTTGGACGCAATAAGGATGCATTTACAATGGATCATAAAGTGCCCTTGCTTCTATAAACTATAACTCATGCTGTTTTTAAAGGACATTGTTCTGCGAGAACTCACAGCAAAGGAACATTTATTATTACCAATAATATTGTATTTATACAGGCAAAAAGTAACTTACAAAATGTGAAATATTAATACGTGAAATAAGTACATTGAACTTATTTTAACAACAATTACGACCAAATTTTTTATTATATAAAGACTATTAATAATGTGATATTATCTAATACTAACAGTCCTGTTATCCTTAAAATCTATATTAATCTATATTATCTATATTAATAATATTATAAAGCTGAAGAGTTTGTTTGTTTGAACGCGCTAATCTCAGGAATTACTGGTTCGAATTAAAAAAATCTTTTTGTGTTGGATAGTCCATTTATTGAGGAAGGCTTTAGGTTATATAACATCACGCTGCGACCAATAAGAGCGAAGCATCAGTGAAAAATATTGCAAAAACGGGAACAAGAGCCTAAAAATTAAAAATGCTGCCGAAAGTCACTATTCCACGCGGACAAAGTCGCGAGCACAGCTAGTCCAAGATAAAAGGGTTAGGTTCGGGTTTAAGCTAGGGTCAAACGGAGCTAGGAGGATTGTGCACAACGATTTCTCAATTTTTAAAATTGAAGTTCTTAATGAGACACCCTTTATAAAGGTAATTTGGTACCGGTAATGCTTGTACAGTTATCTAGAAAAGTATCGCTACTTTTTTGTCAAATTTTGCTCTTTCGCCAATCCGCATAGAGCGATTACTTAATTTACCGGTAAAAATGCCACCCAGGTAACGATACCAAGCTTACCGGTACTTTTTTACCGGTATCTTCATTTGACAGAAGTATGGATACAATTGTATCGATACTTTTGTTTGACTACCGACACTACAATAACGTAATCCTTAATGTCCAGAGGTACGGCTTTACTTAAATATCGGTACCAATTATAATATCAAGAATTACAGTTAGGTACAGCTATAACGGTACAATTATTCCGTTATAATTAACATGTCAGAAGTGAAGTTATACCGTCGACAGATCAGTCGTTACGGCGCTAAGTGTTAATTCGCGCTGACACGCGACGAGGGAACATGACTAATAAATTTGTTGTTGACTTGTTGTCGCGGGGCGGGGGAACAATGTTATCAGACATTTTGTGAAATAACATCATCTTAAGAGAAGTAGCGTTCTTCATTAAGCGTACTCGTGTCTTAATGGATCATTCATTAGATACAAATGTGAAGACTATTGTTAAGTAAAGTTAGATTTTAAAATGTTTTTATTTAAATAAGCTCAATCTAAATATCATTTTTAAATAGTCATGATTATAGTTGTGAAAAACCCGTTAGCTACCGTTACTTAACCACATGTATGGTTAGCTACCGATAAAATGCGGTTATTAACGACAATTATCCGATTGCGACAAAAAAATGGTAAGTAAATAATCTGTCTTTTTGTGTTTGAAGTTACGTGTAACGGAAAGTTATATTGCGTTACAGTAATTAGTTTTAGGTTGTTTTAACCCTTACTTTTATTATTTTATATTTATTTATTATTATTTATTATTATTCCATACTTAATACAGAAATCCTTACCGTTGGTTAGGTTAATTTTTTTTCCCCGAGCGAAGCGCAGCGTAGCGAGGGCCAGTCACGGAAGGGGGGAGCGCAATCACGGAAGAAGGGAGCGGCATAAGATTGTGGTGTGTAGGGAGTGCTCAAAAACCTAATTTGTTACCGTGATCACAGAATTACCTAAGTATATTCCAATTATCTGTCGACGTGATTCTATCCCTATCTACTGACCCTGATAGGTAGGGGGATGGAAGCTGGAACTACGGGTCCGGCTGTCTTTTCAAGGGTACCACGGGAGTTCCGGATCCTAGGCCCCCTGCCGGTTATGCCTTCGCGGGCGTCTCCGGCAGGCCCCGGACATGGGTTGGACTCGTGGTGGCATGTGGTTAGCTATTGAAGTGGGAATGTTCGTCTGCCTGGTTGGTCTGGCCAGGCTTCCATTTCGTGCATAGCGAGCGGGTCTTAGTAGCGGTCCGGTGGGGGCCTGAAGCGAAAAGATCTGCGGGGTACGTGAGTTACCCATAGTTGGTGTGCTGCTCGGTGGTTTTCATTGAGTAGTTATTCCAACATCTCCGGTACTAGTCTGGAGAACTAGTAGAGGTGCCCGCTAGATGCAAAGGCCTCCGGTTTAATCAGCCGCGTAGGAATTTGGAATTGATCAGGTGCCTGGATGGGTACCGAGAAGTGAGTGTGCTTACAACTCCGCCAACAAAGAGGACATTTGGTAGTCGACTTTAGAGTTGACGGCCCGAGCAGTGGTACACTGCGAGTTGTGCTCTTAGTGCAACGAGAAGTGAGCGAGCTTACAGCTCCGGTGACCTATCGGATATTAGGTAGTGGACTATACGTGTCCACGGGGCGACTAGCTTGAGACACTAGTCTTAAAAGTACTGGATGAAGAATGCGTACCGGCGTGTTCTGATCTGGCGTTATGACCTGACGTAGATGGTCCCTTGCGCTTGCGTAAGGATGTCTGACACCTACTTTGTAACCACATAGGTTGGTAGGGAATGTCAGTATAAACTTTAAAGTAGTGTATAGCGGGTTGTGTCTACGTGATTCTACCATCGGTTTCGTCATCAATCGAGAAGAGCTTAGCAATAAAAAAAGCAACTTTAAAAAAAACATATTTTTATTATAAATTTTGTTATTTACTTTTTCGGTTGACAGAATCAATCAAAATGTTTGGGTTCCAATCCCACTCGTGGAAACTATTGAAACTACTTAACTTAATACTACCTTAACTGTATTATTTTGCAATAAACTTACGTATCTAAGGATTATTATCATCATTATCATCATCATTAGCTCATTTTTATGTCCCCACTGCTAGGGCACGAGCCTTCCCTATGGATGGATAGGGAGAACGGGCCATAAACCACCACGCGGACCCAGTGCGGATTGATAGTTGTTGTTAGACTGATGATAATGCAGTAATGTATTTCTATAAAATACCTATAACTAACTAATCATAATAATAAATAATAATAATAAATTTTCCTACACTCACACCAATTATCTAGCCCAAGAGAAGCTTCGTTATGAAACTCGTTATATGGTTACTAGACAACGGATAAACATACTTAAAATACTTAAATATATACTTATTATACACAGAAAAACACCCAGACCCGAGACAATTTAGAAAAACAATAATTTCTAAATTGACCCGACCGGGGATCGAACCCGGGACCTCAGAGATGGCGACACCATGAAAACCGGTGTACAAACCACTCGACCAAGGAGGTCGTATTGTGTAAAATATTATAATAATTTATTATAACAAATCTTAATGCTAACTAACGGAATCACGGTTACCTACGGCTGATGTTAATTTTAAACTCTATTAGGTTGTTATCCGAAGTCTGTGTAGCTTAATTTATTCAAATAATAATCATAGTACTAACACTTGTTGAATATCCAAATTCTCAATTATGCTATGTTTATGCTATCTTTCAGCAATTTCGGCCACGAACATGTCCATACGGTAGGGCTGCCATACGTCCCGGCCACTTAACCCAGCCACTAAGTCAGTGGTCCGGTTTGGCCTAAGAAAATAATCAAGTTATCCTTTTATCTATATTTTATATATTTATTGTTGATTTTTCACATTTTATTTAGTTAATATTTTTAATATTCTTAATAAATATCTACCAAAAATAAGACCTTGCAAAAAAGTCTGGTAAAAAAAGATTTAAGTGTCTTTATTATTATTTGGGTTTTTTTAATTATCCATCATCATCATCATCATCATAATCAGCCCACATCAGCCCACCGCTGGACATAGGCCTCTCCCAATGCATGCCACTGAGCCCGATCTTCGGTTATTATCAATTATTATTATTTTATTATTAATTATCCATGGTTTAGGTACCCTATTTCTATTCCAAATGTCCCGGTCGGCATTTAAGCATTTATAGCAGCCCTACCATACGGTGTACTCGTGGGTAACATGATGGAGCATGTCGCGCGGCGATTGAATGTCACCGCTTCATGTTTTGTTCAAGCATGTTCAGGCTTGTTTAGGGAATTTAGTTTGAAATAACCGGTTGTTATTGGATTATGGCCTGCGCCTGTTTTTACCACAATCGTTGGTCGGTAAACTGATTTGATCATACACGTTATTGAATTAGCAGAAACAAAGACCTGACGAGATACATGAGCGATAAAAAAAGCATAATTATAAAGTGTCTGATTACCATAGCGATCTATGGTAATCAGACATGTTAGCATATCATGGATAATCTTAAGCAAACTTAGATTTTTCCAAAATTTGGATAAAACAAAGTATAAGATTTTTGAAAATAATCTCCAGTAACGATCGCCTAAATCACACCTTGATAGTCTGACGTGCAAAAGAGTTAAAAGTGTATTTTCTCTTATTATTTTATCGGGTTATCCATACTATTGATAACGTTATGACGCAATTCACAGAAAAAACTCTACATATTCCGATCTATGCTGATTACACAGACGACAAAACAGCATGGGTTTGAAATGCTCCAATCACTCCAACAGGTATTTCTAATCCTACTAATGTTATAAATGCGAAAGTTTGTGTGTATGCATGTTCGATATTTGTTGCTTTTTCACGCTGCAACAGATGGATGGATTTGAATACTTTTTATCCAGATATTCCCACGGGAACGGGAACCACGCGGGTGAAACCGGGAACCACACGGGTGAAACCGGGAACCACGCGGGTGAAACCGCGAGCGGCCACTAATGTGTGTATATTTGTTGCTTCTTCACGCGGCGAACGGATGGATGAATTTGGATGAAATTCGGCATACAGATAGTTATTCCCACGGGAACGGGAACCACGCGGGTGAAACCGTGAGCGACCGCTAGTGTACTAATAAATGTGACAAATGAGTAACGATTCTAAGGGCTTTGTGCACGTGTAATGTGAATTGTGATGTATAATTTCAAAATTATAAAGAACTAGCTGTGCTCGCGACTTCGTCCGCATGGAATAGTGACTTTCGGCAGCATTTTTAATTTTTTAGGCTCTTGTTCCCGTTTTTGCAACATTTTTTACTGATGCTTCGCTCCTATTGATCGCATTGGATGTTATATAGCCTAAAGCCTTTCTTGATAAATGGACTATCCAACACAAAAAGAATTTTTCGATTCAAACCAGTAGTTCTTGAGATTAACGCGTTCAAACAAACAAACTCTTCAGCTTTATAATATTAATATAGATTAGTGGAGGGCAGGAGAGCTTGCGGCAAACCGCCTGCTAGAACTGGCTCTGTAGTTTAGTGGTTAAGACATACGGTCTCAAACCTATAGATCCCGGGTTTGATTATCTGCGGTAGTTCATGTTTCTGTCCTCTTTTGATCATCTCATATATCTTATCAATGAAACGATGGCGTTAACTTTCTTAAGAGCTTGAGACTTGAAACGTTATCTTATCACCAGCTAAAACTAACTAAAGTTTTTAGTAATTAGCTAGCTAGTAAGATAAATCGAGACTTTTTCGTTTCTTATCTACGTAGGTATATTATTTTGAGTCACCTCACAAACTCCCTTAATATTGAATCGGCTCGCTTATGTGTCGGCGTTCATTACATCTCGACACATGCCGCGCATTACGACCTTGCCCGAGAAAGATCTAAAACTTAACTAGAAGGGATTTTCTTTCAACTTACGTAGTTTCGGGAATAAATCTTTTAAACTTACAGGGTTACAAACTGTATTAGTTATACCTACTCTTAGAAATTTTGGTGTTTCATGCAAATACTAAACCAACAACTGTATCTTAGAAAACCATTTTAGTATATCATGTGAAACTGGACAGTTACCTCACAGCCACATCTTAATACACCGTTTACACAGAAATAAATCGTTAGATTTAAAAGTTTTTACACTTTATGCCTCTAGGGGGGACTAGGTTAGTTAAATTACAAGTGGTTTAATACTCACACAGGTACGCTCTCCTTCATACTCATTATCGCTAGCCTCTTCCATACAATCTTACTCCGTTACCCTGGCCTGCGGTAGATGATGTCATAATTTTGCGACTCAATCTGTTTTATCCCTCTCTTAGCCTCATTATGCATCCTCTGTCTCGCTCGCACGCATCGGGGACATTATTAGCTATTATGTAAATAAATAACCGGATAAATATTCAATGTGCCGAGATGTTTCAGTCGCCTTAAGCAGTTCACTCTGCCTTAAGGGTGGAATATTTTAAATATGGAACAATTGAAATTCTATAGAGTAAGTATTTGACACTTTTGAACTTTTACGTTTCATTTTACACAACGTTTTAAATGGGGTTTAACGCTAACTACTTAAAATATGGGTATCATGTATCATAGACATGCCTTTAGAGCCCTCGCCTACCGCCGATAATCAGTGACCGATTTTTTAGTCAGTGAAAATGAAACGTACAAAATTCGATGTAGCAACGCACACGTGTCCTACAAGAAGTCGGTAACAAAATCGATACTAAACTCTCGGTCCGATTATTGGTCCGATTATCGGTCCTGCAAAAAGTCGGTCGTATGCGGGAGACGTTAGAGGTCTTTGAAATTGTTTGTCGTCAAAGAAGAGATTTTGTAGGACCGCATCCGTGCGTTTTCATATTAAACCAGCCGAGCTGTAAGACAGCTGCAACGACTGTTGTAACTGTCAGGGCGGCCATTCAGTGTGCGTGTTAAACCGTTGGGCACCCTAGTGACATGTTAGGTAAAGTACAGGGGCTTCTTTCTAGTAAGTATTATGGTCTCCTTCCCGCTTTGGGGGGTCGGGGGAGAGTACCAACATCTGCGTCTTCCAGGGTGCATTGGCATTTTTTCCTGTTTAAATAGAGGCCTTTACCGCTTCAGTTAGTTAGCTAGTGAGTTTTGTCATAGTGTTTGCCGCTAACTTTTTCGCACGCCACTATCCGCGTTAATTGGAAACTGCGAAAAAATCACGCCAAACTTTTTATTGCGTTCGCACGTTTTTCGCAGTAGTACCAGTGAACATTTTTGTGAAGGCCAAATTCCGGCTGCCAAAAACGAACAATGATCGTGTATGTATAAAATGAAATGAATAAAATTAAATGTAACGAAATGAAAAAATATTTTAACAAAAAAAAAACGACTTTAAAAATCAGGAAACTAAAAAAAGTTAAAACAGCTCACGGTCGAATTGAGAAACCTCCTCCTTTTTTGAAGTCTGTTAAAAATACTTTATGGTTTGGATAACATATATCTACTCTGGTTTGGGGAGGGTAATCTCTAGAACTACTGGTCCAAAACCAAAAAATCTTTCACTGATACAATGCTACATTCCTTAATGTTATTACTAAAATTTTTATTTTTCTATTTGGGAATTAAAGTAGGTACGGAAATATTATACGAAATCCACGTGAACGAAGTCGGAGGGAAAAGAGCCAGTAGAAAATAAAAACATTTGTGCCGTTTATACAGAAGCCTGCACTGTCAAACTTCTTCAATAAATATTCAACCTTATGCCATACCCATAAAGTTCAAACTCCATTGAGGATATTTGAGTTTGTGGTAGACTGAATGACCTTTACATCTCTTTTTATAACACTTCCCACTTTTTCGTTAATTCCGTTTCCTACGATTTAGTAGATAGTGTTTCAGTTATCGGTAATGCGACGAAATACGCTTCTAAGCAACTTTCGCAAAGGCCAGTCACCGGATGGGTGACCAAAAACTTATCATATCGAGTTCCTCCGTGCTTCGGAAGGCACGTAAAGCCGTTGGTCCCGGCTGCATTAGCAGTCGTTAACAACCACCAATCCGCACAGGGCCCGCGTGGTGGTTTATGGCCCGTTCTCCCTATCCATCCATAGGGAAGGCTCGTGCCCCAGCAGTGGGGACATAAAAATGAGCTGATAATGATGATGACGCTTATCTAAAGCACAAGTCGCCATTCAATTATGAATTGAAAAAGAAAAGCAAGCGAAATCCTTAGCACTGCCACTGACAGCCCATTTTGTATCGAGTTTGAATTAGGGATGCCCATCAGGGTGACTAGTTTGTCTAGTACCTAGTTTTATTCATAACTTGCTTACTCACGTTGACAATAACACAAGTGAAATGAAAACTAAACTTTGTGTAGTTGAGGAGTTCCATGGGTTATCTCAGAAGTCAGTGATCAGTTGACCACGTATAGATTGTATTTCAGTAGGGATGACATTCGGTGACTGCTTATGGTGGTCCAGGATCTCCTTGGAGGTACGTGAGTATAAGGGTACAGGGGTGGAAGTACAGGAGTTTTAGTGAGTATCTCCTTCAGTCTTGTGTGTTCCTAGTGATGAGATACGGTACTGACACATGGTTGCTCACTATGTGTCTTAAAAGAAGGGTCAAGGTCAACTAAAGAGCATTGCAGAGGGTTGAATTGATGCTTGAAGTTTCTCTATGGGGTCTAATTCGAAATGAAGAGTTCCATAGAAACTAAAGTTACCGATATTGTCCGAATAACTGCTAAGCTCAAGTGGCTGAGGGCAGGCCTTCGTAGAACTGGTGACCGCTGGAATAGAACGGTTTTCTAGTGACGACTGTTCGCAGACGCAGTGTAGGTAGACAGGCCTTCAACAAAGTGAACACTGGGTAGCCACTGGATGCGAGAAGCATAGAACTGATCGTTGTGGAGATCCTTTGTCCTCGAAGTCCTTGGCATTTGTTTAGCAGTGGACGTGTTTCAGCTATGATGATGATAATGATCCCCCTTCTCTCCCCGGCAGAGTGGGGAGAAGGTGAAAAACCCCATGCAGCCTTAGGCGCGTAATGCATTTTCTCCTGTCTATACAGGAGAAAATGCATTACGCGAAGAATTAAGAAAATTTGCCTCAAATTTGCACCCGAAAAATTCAGGCATCCTTAGTTCGAATCGGCCATTTTGTATACCGCCTTCAGCGCGCTATAAAGGCTTATCTCGGTACTTGGAAGCGCGTCTACAGCGGGATGTTTCTTTTATTTTCGCCACAATACTTAAACCGACAACAAAGAACTACAATGTAATTTTACATTCACAGACCTATAACAGTAAGGTGACGTTAGAGGAGTGGTTACATTAATTTGTTCTGCTGATAAATGTCGTTTCCTTTTTCTGTGTTTTTGTAGGAGTCAGTTTTAGGAATGTTGGAAAGATAAAATTGAGTGCCTGTGACCGACCGCGATATCAATTGATGCGTTATTTACATAATTATTATCATCATCAGCTCATTTTGTGTCCCCACTGCTGGGGCACGAGCCTTCCCTATAGATGGATAGGGAGAACGGACCATAAACCACCACGCGGGCCCAGTGCGGGTTGGTGGTTGTTAACGACTGCTAATGCAGCCGGGACCAACGGCTTTACGTGTCTTCCGAAGCACCGAGGAGCTCGAGATGAAACATTTTTGGTCACCCATCCGATGACCGGCCTTTGCGAAAGTTGCTTAGCCTCAGCAGTCGCAGACCGGGCGTGTCAACCACAGTGCCATCGATAATTAATGGAATCAGGCGTCATTTTGCGGAAATCCATGATATTTTAGCTTGATTTTCGCTTGCACCCATTGTTTTTCCTGCATATGCATACTTTTTGTGGGCGGGAGGGCGGTGCATGCGTATTGCATCCAAGCTACATAAACGAGTGAGTAAGCGAAATTAACACTACATAGTAATTGGCTGAGGCCGTGTATAAATAATTAATTAAATAAATATTATTTAAATTACATTTTTTTTGTACTGCGCCATCAAGCTCCGCCGCTTACATAATGTAATATAATAATAGATGTCGCGGTCAAAATTGGTGTGCGGGAAATAACGCATCAATAACTCTTTCAAAGAATTCATTTGACTATCGCGGGAAGGTGAACAGTCTGTTTTATTTTCTTAAAATCGACGTTTCTTAAAAAATAACTGTGACGTTTTCTTAGATTTAAAAAAAAATAATTAAAAATAAACTTTCCTACACTCACACAATTATCTAGCCCAAGAGAAGCTTCGTTATGAAACTCGTTAAATGGACAACGGATAAACATACTTAAAATACTTAAATAGGTAAATACTTATTATACACAGAAAACACCCAGACCCGAGACGTTTGTTCGTTGTCTAGTAACCAGTAACGAGTTTTATAACGAAGCTTCTCTTGAGTTAGATAATTGGTGTGAGTGTAGGAAAGTTTTTTTTTTAAAAGAACACTATAAATACATTTGTTCCATCTGTAGATGGTTCAGTTATAGGTTTGTTGGCGGCTATTAGGTAATTTGACTCTTAATCCATTGTATTAAGAGTTACATTGTTTAAATGTTCATGCTCGTGACTATAAACTCGATACGCCCGCCTGTCTCTGGTTCTGATTTCTGATTCCGCACCCTCGGGCAAGCAGTGCCGGCGACACGTCACGTTACATGATTCTAGTTTGGACTGGTGTTGCCTTCCTTGTGTCTGATTACCATATTACAGTGGTTTTAGTGTAGGGTTTGGATATCTGCGTTTATGTTTATTTAAACGAGGAACAAGTTGACTTAATTATAGTGTATCGTAATAAAATATTTGATGAATTAATTATAAGTTAAAAATATCTTTAACAATATCTCATAGTTTCCTTATATAATAATTATATTATAGTATATGGGACATCAATACTTGTAGAAACAATTCAGTTATTGTACTGTAGTGATCGAGACTTCTTGGTTGGGCGAGCCTACTGGCAGCCATCGCGTTCTGAGAATGAACGTAGTTTTTCTTTTTTTTTCTTTCAGTTGATGGCTTCGTGCGATTAGCACATTTAGCCAGTGTCAAAGTAATTTTTTGTAGAAGTAATACATAAATAAACAATATTTCCATAAATGATGATGAATGATATTAGAAATGGGAAGTGAGAAATGATATACCCCCCAACCCCTCGAGTATCTCAGTAAAGATGTGGGACTTTACTAAGTCCTCACGCGAGCTTCTTGAGAGAATTTGAAAAGTGACGTTGCACTGTTTTGTTTCATTTGCCAACACTTATGCACACTCACGAAAACTTAACGGTTAATAATCCACCATTATTTCACATTAATATTCGACATAACACAAATTTTGGAAAATAAGACAAAATCGCAGACATGACGCTTCACTTTCCCGCCAAGAAGTCCCTGAACGTAGTTTATGAAGAAACAGATAGAAGAAAAAAGAGGACGATCGCGGTTCTTCTACGACAGACAGCCACCGCGATAGGGCATTAAATTTATTGATTGTATTATTTGAAAATAATATAATATTTAAAGTGATTTGTCTTTGACTACGCCTTCCTTTTCAAGTAGCGACCCTTCAAATCTCTACAGTACACACACCTGCACATCAACCAAATTTCCTCAATTGACTTTCAACTTTATGACTAAGACATATGGTTGAAAATGTATTGAAGAAATTTGACAATTTAGAATAAGTTGATGTGCTGGCGTCTGTACATTTGCCACAAAGCAAGTTCGTCACAGGTACTAATTAAAATATGACCGCTTGCGACTATGCTACTTCTCTCTACCAATACCCACCGTCCTAAACCTTGGAAGATTAACATTCTAAATGCAGTTGCAAATACATTAGGTACGAAAACTTCATAAAAATAGCAATGTGGCTTTACATATACTTATTTCTGTGACGAATTTACTTTGTGGCAAATATACAATAACCCAAATAATTAAATTCAATAATTAAATTCTTTATTGATTTTCCACATGACGCAACATTTTTTCGTCACATTAGGTTTTACCTACTAATGTTGATTTATTATCTATATTAACTACATTATTAAATCGATGATGGTTATTTTGTTTAGATAATATTATCATTTCCTCTAATAAATGGCTTTGCTAAAAATGTTCCCGTTATTTGGCATTCTGGGTGAATTTCTCGCTTTCAGTGTCACGTCTGTAACGCGCAAAGGGCCTCAGAACTTGAGAAACACTCGTAAAGGGCAAGGATTGAGTGCGGTTAAGGCGCAGTTCACTTTTTAGATTTTTTTTAGAAAAAAAAATATTTATTAAAAATAAAAAAAATATATATAATATGCATCTTAACGTTAATATCAAACAAAAATGATGATTCTTATAAAATATGTGTATGCCACACAATATAAAAGTAATACAAAAAGTAAAATTAAAGCCAATTATCATTCTGCGAGTCATCCAGAAAAATAGGTAGAAAGATGTAAGAAAAAACATATACCACACAGGCCTATACATACATATTTTAAAAAAGCTATGAAATGAAGGTATACAGAAATGGAACTAATTAAGAAAGCCTTTTACCATTAGTGCGATAAGATAAATGATAGTAAAGTACACATCAGTTTATTGATTAACGAACATCATATTATTTAATAAATATTTACAAAGTAAATTAAACCACTCAAAACTAAACTCCTAATTTATAAATAACAAAAATTCCCCAGATTATCCCCATCAGGCAGAGTACCCAGTAAGCTAGCAGCATTGCCTCGTTGGATAAATATATATAATAAAGTTAAATTAAATGGTGAGAGGACGAAAAATAACACAAAATAGGACAGGACGAAGACATCAAACTAACTGAGCATGACTAAGTCGTTACTAGAAGTGGCAGTTACGCAGATCTGAGCGTGGTTACGTGACCTTTTTTACAAAGTGGGACTTGTGCGCTATTTTAATATTTATTAGCATACGTTTTTACTTTTAGCGTATAGCAAATACGCTTAAATTATTCTTAGTAAATAGTTTTTTGTTACTTTCTTTATTGTTTCTGCGGTGGTGGCATGTGCGTCGTGTCGTTCCCTAAGATATGGTTGAATGAAGCGATGGCTGATATGTCATACTCGTGAACGGGTGCCGCCTGTGGAGGCTGGTCTGCTCTTGCTTACTTAACTTATTTTTATTATTATTATATTCGTATATTTTAACTTTGTTTTTCTTAGATAATTTTTGACTTTTGTACTATATGACATTGTGAAAATTGAAATTGGTACCTGATGTATTTTTGCAAACTTAGATATTTGTTTTATTTTATTTATTTTGTTGTTTTTTGAGTGTTTGCGATTGTCCTTTATTTTTTGTGTGTTTATTTGTGATGGAAAGTGCCCTTACAGTCAAAAATGGCAAATATTAAATATTCTTGACGCTGTAAGGGAGAAAAGAGCTTGACACTTGCTGAGGTTCTTGCCGGTTCTTCTCAGTACAAGGTCTCTCGCCCAGAGTGGGCTTACGAACCGATGGCATAATGACGTTCTTAAGAGCTATTTGTAGCCTAAACTGAATAAATTATTTTGTTTTTTTTTAATTTAGGAGATTAAAGATTAGTGATAGGTACCTACCTAGTTTGTCATAATCTTTACATTACACTCAAGATCAAAATATTATATTAGTTAAACTTGTACTAAAGTATATTTGGTACAACTTTATAGGTAAAGTTTAATAGTAATTGATTTAAATCAACTTAACAAGTAAGCACTTTTGAATAAAAATAAAAATGTTACACATATTTTATTTACTATTCAAACCTTATTAAACCAAATGTAAGAATAAAATCAATAAAAGTGTAAGGTAAAATTAAAAATAAGTACAATAATTAAACAAACAGTATAGTATAATTATTGAAAAAAAAAAGTGATCTCTTCCCCTTAACGCGGCACGCTCTATCCTTTTATTCCAAGTTAAGACGTAAAGCGTCGAAGGAGGATCTCACCTCCACAATGCCACTTCGCAACAATCCTATGTGTTTATTGCCCTTTAAGTGAAACATAAAGGGAGTGTGGAGAACTAACACCGCGTTGGCATGACGCAAGGATTTTTTTCTGGAAGACTTGGCAAACGACTCCACTCAACATAAGCATAGTGTAACGTTGTCGTTGCAATTTACTCCACGTTATAGTTTTGCTATGCATCTTATAGCCTTCTTGGTAGTTTTAAAAACTATCTGTCTTTATTTGCACGGTTCTGAAAAAGAATACTTTAAATGTCATGTCATTGTCATGGAGTTTTATTGTATTTTTAATATGATTAGTCTTTCTAAATTCTTCAGTTCAATAACATTCTTTTATAGTCACATCGATTGTGCCACTATTAATGTTTAAAATATTATATGTAAAACTGTATCTATAAACAGGTAATTTGATTCCTATAAGAAATATTTGTAAGTAACGTTTTGGCTAAGATTTTTGTATACCGATTTATTGTTTTTCTCTTTTCAGGTTTTCAAATCAAATCAAATCAAATCAAATATATTTATTGCGAAGTATAGGTGGAAGTTGGTTTTACACATAGTACTTATAAATAGTTCAGCCATATTCTGTCTTACTGACATGCAACATTCAGTATAAAAAGGAAATAATAAAATAATAAAGAATAATTTCAATAATAATATAAAAGTAAATACAATGCAATAATAAAAAAAAAGTATATTAAACGAAATGTCAATTTTAAACGAAATGTCAATTTAAAAAAAAAAATACAAAATAATAATAATAAAATAATAACCACAAAATACATCAAAATACACAATGTCACAACTCTATTGTCATAATTTATCCTTCAGATATAAGTCAACGGTATAGTACGCCTTTTCTACTAGTAGTTTCTTGAGTCTCGCTTTAAAAATTCCAATGTTCGAAACTTCTTTTAAACTTTCTGGCAGATGATTATATAGTCGTGGTGCCATACCGAATATACTTTTATTAAACAGAGCAGTTTTATTGGGGGGAAAACAGATATTATTTTTATGCCTTAAACTTCTAAAATTGTGAAACATGCCTATATTTGATTTAACAAAAGCTGCTACTTCATATATATATAAAGATGGTAAGGTCAGTAACTCAAGATTTACAAAATGATACTGACAACTATCCCTACATTTTAATTTACAAATTGCTCTAATACATTTTTTCTGGGCTTTAAAAACAGTATATTTTTCGACAGAATTTCCCCAGAATATAATACCATACCTTAAGATCGATTCAACGTGACTATGATAGGCAATTACTAATGTTGATTGGTTAACAATTTTACTTAATCGGTATAATGCATATGAAAACTGGTTGATACGAGTACACACATAATCAACATGATTCTTCCAATTAAGTTTATTATCAATATAAATTCCGAGAAACTTTGCAACGTTCACCTTTTGGATTTTTTGGTTTCTATAATCAATGTCATAGTCCTCATTAGAATTAATGTAAGTATTAGAAAATGACATGTAATTAGTTTTGTCGATATTCATACAAAGTTTATTACAACTTAACCAACTGATAATATTGCATAGTGTTTCATTCATTTTATTTATAAGGTTATGGGTATTATTGTCAATGAATATAGCTGTGCTGTCATCTGCAAAAAGTACAATTTTTTCGTTTATAGCTTTTGGTAAATTATTTATGTATATGATAAAGAGCAATGGACCTAAAACACTTCCTTGTGGCACACCTCGTTTAACACAATGAACCTCAGACGTATAGATGACTTCTTTTTTGCGTTTTATATCTAAACGAGTGACCTGCGTTGACTGCTTTCTATTCGTCAGATATGATGCAATTAATTTTAGAACATTACCTCTAACTCCATATTGCTCTAGTTTGTGAAGCAATATTTCGTGATCCACAAAATCAAATGCTTTAGTTAGATCCATGTACACAGCACTAACCAAATGTTTTTTATCAATATTTTTAATTAAAATGTCTAAAAAGTTATAAATAGCCAAATTTATAGATTTATTTGTACGAAATCCCATTTGTTCGTCAGCTAAAATACTAAATTTTTCAAAGAAGTCATAAAGCCTTTTATTAATTATCTTTTCAAATATCTTTTTGCTTAATTATAAATTTTACCTAAATAAATATTTACTGTGGATTCCTGAGCTTTTTAATGGCCTTCAGGCCACAATAGTATTGCGAAGACAGCTAAAGGAGCAGAGGGCTTAGAGCGAGTTCTATCGCCATTCGGTCACGTTTACGGAAAACGAGAATTTGTTTGGCAAAATTTTCTCGTTTGTCGCCAGGAGGCGCTGCTAAAACGCCATACTAATTTTCGTTTTCGTTAACGTGATCGAATGAATACGAATAGTAAACAAAACACACACTAGGCACACAGCACGACACGCCCTATCATTAATGTAGGATCTACAAATAAGCAACTTTTCAGTAGAGTAGTTTAAAGTTTAAAAGTACAATAAAAATGTCGTCCTAAGAGTTAGAATTATGAATTTTGGAATGAGTGTCCGTTAAAATATTGTACGTTAAACTTATATAATGGACACAGTATTTTTATTATAAAGTGATAAAACAGGCACATGAAACTATTTTGTACGGACATTTTTTGCTCTTATACGTCGGATGTGGTACATCCAACATTTTTGATCGTATAAAATTCTGTAACATAAGTTGGATGTGGCAGATAAAACCTCTTTGATCGGATAAATTGTAATAATTTTGTTAGTTCTGCTACTTACGTTTTTCCTTAGAGACAAAAATATTAGAAATCAATATAAAATATCGAGGAGAATAATAAATAAAATATTAATCAATATAACATTTATTAACAATAAGTATGAACTATTAAAATGTGACTATAAAAATTTAATTTTACATAACTCGAACATAAAAATGTGTAATAAATTATTCTTAAAATAAACATGTAAGTATTTTAAATCTGAACAAAATAACGATTGTACCGCATGTACCCTTAAAATGTAATTAATTGACAAAATAAAAATTACACTCCCTAATTAATTTAAATATTACTTTGATAAAAGTACGAAAAGTATATATAACAAAATATAAAATTCTTAAATCTTTAGTTAAAGAATTAAACGTTCAGTCATAAATAGTCTAAATCATTTAAAAAACCGCCTATTTTTTATCAAAGTAGGTACCCAATCAAAACAAAACGAAATTCTAAATCTTTTAATTAAATAATTAAATGAATAATAAAATAAAAATCTGTCTAAATCACATATTGTTTTCTAAAGTTTACGCGAACACTACACATTGAAATGAAACAACTTTTACGTGGTCGTAGGGAGTCTCCCTGTGACCACGGACCCTGCAAAGGGTTCGAAACGTCAGGATAAACATTAAATAAGTAATGTGTAAAATAAACGCGAGTAGATCCGTAAAAGTTGTTTCATTTCAGTCTAAATCAGCAATAAACTCAAAATCAGAAATAAATTGTAAATTATTTAGAATCATTTTCGGATTCTTCTTGATTATCTAATCTATCTAGGTTACCATGTCGGAATCTTTTAAAAAAGTGATGATGTCGCACCGGAATAATTCCTGCCTTACATAATTAATTTAAATCTTTAAATGTATCGTTTTGTATAGGAAGAGGGCCAGTATATGCTAGTTTTAAGTCAAATTTTCTAACAAGACGCTATGTATTACGTGTACTGTACTCACTCTTAGAACTACAATAATCTGTGGATCAGCATCAAGATCATAACGAAATTCAATTCGGTCAAACTATTTGCACTTTAACTTCACGAATTGCAGTTCACCTAACTTTTTCATTAGACACAGATTTTATCCAGTTTTGAAGTTAAAAGTGCTTTAACATCAAAAAACTCTGCACCAAAGGAGATGTCCTTTGCTACATATGAATTACCTGATGTCTTAGCCCACCGTACTAAACAATACCATTCGTCTGGTACGTAAATTAACTTTCGTTCACTTGCCCTCTCTATCACAGAATGAACGCTATCGCCTTTATTTTGCGTGTGATCTTTTTCTAGAAATCTATGTATAGTAGTCACACCAAACTTTCTTGCAGCTAGAAGGTACAGAAAAAACACAATTCGGTAACGATTTTGTCCCGAGCAATTGTCTGACCAAAACCGAAATCCTTATGTTCCTTAGGCCCGATTTTTCAATCGTCAGATAAATTTTATCCTACGAATATTTTCTAAAGAGAATCTGTCAATAAGTCAAAATTATTCAATGAATAAACATTAACTGACGATTGAAAAATCAGCCTTTAATGAAGTTATAATAAAGACAGTTTGCAACCTTGTTTGTGCCTCTTTTTGCTATACCTTCATGCCACATGTAACATGTTGCATCTTTAATGAAACAAGAGTAACAGGTTTAACAGCTCAACTAGTATTCAAATCTTGATTATTACCAGTTATAGGATTAGGATCTAAATTTTCATAAATATTTTTATCAAAAACGATGTCATCTCCCATCTTTTCCACTTCTGTACTTTCGGGGTCATCATCAAAAACGTATTTAAAAAAGCATTATAAAGCAGTGACAAAATTCAGCGCTTACGTTAGCCTTCCCGGTAGCATAGCGGTCAGTGCAGCCGCCCGGATTGCAGAAGACCCAGGTTCGATTCCTGGTTGGGTCGGGTAGGCGTTTAATTTTTTCACTGTATTTTATAAATTTTATAAATATTTAAAATTATGATTTATAATATAAGTGTACATAACTGTAAGATATAAAATTTATCGGCAATTATACAACAAAATTAACTTTATATTAGATTTACGATCAATAACGTTAAAAATCGTAAATCCGACACCATCGATTTAATCACCTACGACCATTAACGTCGAATGAGCCAGATCTTCCAATAAACATTTTAAATTGTACAATCAAAAACGTCGCATGTGGCAGATAGTTAAATATAAATTTAAAAGTGTACAGTCAAAAGCGTAGGATGTGGCAGATCCTACAACATACATTTAAAAGTGCACAGTCAAAAACGTAGGATGTGGTAGATCCTACAATATAAATTTGACAATAAACAGTCATTAATGTCGGATGTGGCCGATACGTAGTTTTTAAATGGACAAACAAAAATGTCTTTATGTTCAACAATGTAATCTGTTGTAATTCAAAACTGACACAAACTAAAAATTGAACAGTAAGTACTATCTCACGTGCACTTCTCCTGGCATTAACGCAACAACTGGCAGATCCGCGCGTTCGCTCGCTCGATTTGTCCGGTCAACATCGACGCTAAGTAAGTACCTACATTACTGAACGGACACAAGTGTTACTACCGACGATATTGATGTAATTATCTACGTAAATTGATAAAAAAATATATTTTTTTGAATGTGAGACTATTCATTACACAATTCTACGTAATTATATGTATTAAAAAAAAATCAACAAAATTCAGATCCTACATTGTTGATAGGGCGTGTCGAGCAGTGCTATTATATAAGCAAAACAGCTTCGAGCTCGACATTGAACTCGCTCATAACTTGCAAACGAATGTAGACTTTATTACTATTTCAAAGTAGGTTGGAATTCGTTTGCAAGTTTTGAGCGAGTTCGACGTAGAGTTCGACGCTGTTTTGCTTAGAAAATAGCGCTGCAGGAGTGTGTTTCTCTAGTCGTGCTCAAATTGCCGGCCTGCGGATGAGTCATATTTTTTTCAAATATATTTTTCAAGCTATCATGGACACTAGAGTAATTATTATAGTCATTTAGCAACAGAACACAAAAAGATGCATTAATCCTGTTAATTATTAATATATGATTAAATGTGGTTTCAAAAACACAAAATGTTGAAAAAATTTCCACAAAGAAAGAAAATGTTTTAGTTTTGTTTATATAATTTTTAAAGCAAATTTTATAAATAGCTTGCCTACTTCTTAACTGACCTTTAGTATTTGTAAAAATATTATGATGAGATGTTAATGACGGTATTTGTTGACATTGAATGGGCACCTTTGGCTTTCAAAGTAAAAAGTAAATACTTAGTGTTGAATAGTTTCGGCGGGCTGGTTAGAACCACGATAGCTCAATTGGGAGAGCACCTGACCTGGTATGTCAGAAGGGTGCAGGTTCAAATCCTGCTCGTGGAAATTTTTTCAACATTTTGTGTTTTTGTAATTTATTCAGGGTACCTATTTACAATAACGTTTTAAAGAAGCATTTCTTATGGGAGCTATTGTACTTAGCGATGTCTTGGTTACAATGATATTTTCTTGCAGTGGGGCAGGTAAGGATGAATACTATGGAATCATAAGCTCTTTGTTTAGCTTTATGCATTACATTATGAATTGGTTTATTTTAAATCACATAATTTACATTAATTCAAATTACATATATTAAAAGTTAAAATATAAAGAATACTAAAAAGATTGATAGGCAGTTCGTTCGTCAACAGGTGCAGTATAAAGGCTAATAATAAACAACTATTAGGTCCTTCCTTTTCAAAATTGTACCTATAAAATTGACGTTTTGTATGAAGATTTTTATGAAAAAAAATATTTTTCATACTAATATTTTTTCAATTTTTTTAGCATCTTGGTATGTATGTTAACACTATAAAAATTGTAGGGCAGACTGTTTGTTTCACTAGCTAAATATAGTAGACCTTAAAAAGAGAAAAAAGTCCCTTCAAAGCTACAATGAAACAAAAGGATAATTCCGCCTACAAAAAAAGAAATTATTTCAAAAAAAATTGGGCTGAAAAGACACAAAATTAAAAACCATTGTTAGGTACTACTGAAACCTTAAGTAACATAGTCTTAAATAAAAGTGTTTGAAAATATTAACATCCGGTATTGAGTTTTGAAAGTAATATTAAATGAGTGAGAAAAAAACGACAATTTCATGGGTAAAGACCAAATATATTCGTAGTAGCAAATAGGTAAGTATTGCCATCTATTTTCAGTTAAGAGTGGTTTTTGATAAGTTCTGTATAATTACATAGAGAGAGAGAGAGAGAGACCACTAACACTGGCGCAGTGGTTAACGCGCCCGGTCTGCGAGTGCTGAGGTTAAGCAACTTCAAAGCAACAGCAAAGGCTGGTCACACGGATGGGTGACCAAAAATTTATTCTCCGTGCTTCGGAAAGTACGTAAAGCCGTTAGTCTCGGCTGCATTAGCAGTCGTTAACAAGCACCAATCCGTATTGGGCCCGTGTGGTGGTTTATGGCCTGTTGTCTCTATGGATGCATATTAGGGAAGGCGTCCCAGCGGTGGGCACATAAAAAGAGCTGATGATGATGAGATATTTAAGAGATAAAACTTTAGAAAACAATATGAGATAAATAATGTCAGAAAATGGTGTACAGCGCGCGAGTTTTACTACAATTTTATATGAACGAACACTTGTTATCATAGTGAAACTTAACGAATAAACAGGAAACTTGGAACAATTTAAGTACTATTGTAGCGCAGTTTCAGCACTTTAAACAAAGAATACAATCAAAAGCAGAGCATACTTTGCTTACACACTTCCTCCAACTTATGCAATCATTGTCATGTTTGATTTGCACAGTACCTACAACTGTACAAGTGAAACAAAAAATTTGGTAAGAGATGTTTTCATTAGCAACTAGAGTAGCAATGGTTTACAAACAACTTCTTGATTTTAATTTAATTATACATATAATACATTGTTTTTCTGAATATTTATATTATTTTATATTGTTCATTATGAAATATTTGTGTACCTAATACACTCTTAGTAATTTTGAACGATGTCCTTTTAACAATTATTCTTAAAGTGACTGTCAATACGAAAGGGTTGATTTTTTTCATATTTAAATGATAAAGCAAATTAAAATAAGTTTTATTATAAAGTTTTTTAGGTTTTTCTTCTTTCAAACAAAAAACAAAGGTTGTTTTTATATCAAACTTTTGGTTTGTCGTTCAAATTTTAAAAGTGCCTAGTGAGGGCCAAAATTAACTAAAAACTCTATAATACTTACTTCTAAAACTACATTTAGTAATATATAACTACTACTATATTACACTCCTTACTGAACGCAGCTTAATGTAAACTTATAACACTCTAAAGAAACTAAGAACATAATTAGAAGGTTATATTGCAACGACCAAAGCGATATATCTTGTATAATAGCAGCATAAAAGTACCTATATTAAAACTTAATTGAAAGTACTTACTTATACTTGTGTAAGAGTAATATGCTGTAGGTTGCTGGAAGATTGTCAGACTATTTTCTGGTAATAAAACCTTACGTTTTTATAATGTATAATACATTTATTTTGTAGTAAGTATTAAAAAAAAGTCAAAGTCAAAAAAATTTTGACTTTGACTTTTTTTAAATTATTTAAGAAGCTTTATAAGACTTGACAATGTCGCTCCGTATTTTTTTCCAAGTATAGCTCGCCTACATACAATTATTTATAAACATGCAGATACAGTTTGTAAAGTGCTTTGGCAGCATCCGACATAGGTGCCGACAAAGCACTATTTATCTCTCCAATTTTGTAAGTTCCACTGTTACTCTGGCGTAGCTGGCTACGCATTTCTTGATTTCGGCCACACTCCAACAAGACATGATACACGTCGTCCAACACGTCACATTCCTCGCAATTAGGGGATGATGTTATGCCCAACAGTGCTCTAAACTTCCTTGATGGGATGTGTCCGGTCCGAAGTCTCAAAGCAGTTACAACATTCGGTCTGTTTAGGAGCGTTTACGCCGCACACTAGCGCTGCCAATGAAAAAAAACATATCTACTAATTAGAGATAGAAAATCAAATTATGCTCAACAAACTATCTGAATGAAGTAATTTTGCATTTTTACGTCACTTAATGAACACCTGACATGTTATGGTTTAGTTAAATATGGCGTTATAGTTAAAAGTGGCCGTAACGTCTTATTTAACTAAATCATAACATGCGAAGTGTTCATTAGGTGACGTAAAAATGCTAAATTACTTCATTCAAATAGTTTGTTGAGCATAATTTGATTTTCTATCTCTAATTACTAGATATGTTTTTTTTTTCATTAGTGGCGCTAGTGTGCGGCGTAAACGCTCTTAAGAAGCAGTTATCAATCCACGACTTTATTAGGGCCTCGTGTTGACTATTCTTGTACCAGATACCCTTTTCCAGCGACCTTCTAAAATATTCTCTCCAAAGATTGTGGCAATGGCTTTTAACATATTTTAAGCAACCTGAGGTTCTGTGTCTAACAAACTTTGACTTATTAATACATTGAATCTTTTGCAACTCCTTTTGTCATAAAAACTTTATCAATACCAAATTTCACACTCCTCCGTTCGCACAATGTGTTTAAAAAGGTGCACAATGATTTTTCGTTACGTATTAATATTATACTTGTATACATACATTTTGTCTTAGATTGTTCCACTACATGCGGTTAGCAATCCTAAACTTGATTTTACGTGATTATGTTTATACAGACAATAATGCGATATGGACGAAAAGAAAATCAAACTATTTGAATTGTTTGGGTATTCTTACTAATAGATGGCGCATGGCCTAAAATTATAAATACATCTAATAATACGTGAAGCAAAAAGAGTATGAAATTTCGCACACTTATAGTTTATATAGGTTATCCGAATGTTAATATTTTTTTCAAATTATGCGTAAAAATACATTAAATCAATAAAACAAACATTACACACACTAACATGTATTTGACACACACGCATATAATATACTAATTTCAAAAATGGAAGAGGAGCGGCCGAAATCTGTCAATGCCAATCCAAATTCACATTCTATCTTTTTAATTTTTCATTGCTTAGGATACAATCCGTGCAGCCTTAATAAAATTACGGTCGAATTTCAACCACTGGGCGACCACTAGTTATTATAAAAGTATTTTGGTGCGTACCACGAGTATACTCGTATAAGCAGCCCAATGTTTTGAATATAAGCTCAACAGTAGGTACATTAAGCAGTTTCATTATCTGTAGTTACCACATCAGTGAGACGTAATGTCCTTTCAATGTTAATTTTTTTAACAAAAACAGCGTACAATCACGATATGGCATCCTCGACATTGTGATTACCTATTTTAAAATGAAAGATCTGCTTACGACACCACTTTCGATTATAGAAGCCTTAAATTAATATGCTAACAGCGTACTGTGTTTAGGACGCAGTGAATCAGTAAATCTCTGTAAAAAGATAATTTAAAAAGATGCGCGAGTCAGCGCCGCGGCTGACGTACCGTTGGTCGTTTATCAAGTTCGCGGGCAAAAACTTTGTGGTGGGGCGCAACGAGCTCGGGAGCTCGCTAGGGGGCGCTGCACACTGCACGGAACAAAAACGTTTACAATCCGTTTTGTTGTAGTTCTGCACGGAACCAAGTCCGGTGACGCTATAGAGGTCGCCTTAAAACAAACAGCAAAAAAAACTGCATGAAACAAAATCGAAGACAATTTATTTTGTTGTTACCCAGCATTTTTCATAACAACCAATGGCAAGTAAAGTGGAATGTTTGCCAAATAAGTATGACTTTTGAAGGAGCACAAGTAAACAATAAATTAATTGTGATGTGTATATACAATCTGGTTTCAATCTGTTCTCAAGTTGCTTTTTGTTAATAAAAAATTTATTGAAAAAGTTGTGTAAATAAGTAAGTATACGAAATGTATCTGCCGGAAGACAGTAAATGCTACGTTTTTCACTTAGTATCTGCTTGTGACATCACTTTGATTTCGATAAACGTAATAGCCCTAAATCAACATTCCTCCTCGTATAATAGAAAAAGGGAATAAGATGAATGTACGCGTCAGTGGCACGGCTGACGTTTGTGGCTGAGCTTTACACCTCGTTGGGGCGCTCCATACAGCACGGAAGAAAAATGATGATGATGAAGATGACAAAGACCAGTATGAATAAGTGGGCTGGCTGGCTGGCTGGCTGGCTGGCTGGCTGGCTATAGGAAGCTGAAACTACAATTTAGACAACGCAATTTTGTTTCCATATTTTACTTGTTCAACGTTAGGGTTGAAGCTACGAATCATATCGAACACTCATCGTGGCACATGTGGCATCGACTTCAGAAACGTGACACAAATTGAACGCTCTATGCGATTCGCTTCGTAGTTTTTTTTACAATTTTTTCATCCGAATCCTATAACTATTTGCAAGAAGAACTCTGTTCACTTGAACAGTCGAGGAGTTGGCCGTCGAACTTTAGGTACTTTTTAATTCACTCTTTTTAATTGTGTAAAACTATTTAGAACTAAATTGTCTCTCTGTGACCACGGACCCTGCAAAGGGCTCGAAACGTCAGGATAATAATTCAATCAAATTAATGTGTAAAATAAACGCGAGCATTAGATCCGTAAAAGTACACGTTGTTCCATTTCAATGTATAATGTTCGCGTAAACTTTAGAAAACAAACCATTTTACAACAAAGCAGTGTTTAAAGTTAAACAATGGCTAAATACGTGTTTTAAATATTGTGTCTCTGTCTAACAATATTAGCTAAAAAGTGACAGCATCTGTTTTAAGCATTGTCTAACTTTAGCCATCGTTTTGTAGTAAATCAGAATATATCTAAAAAGAATAAAAACGCTTATGAATGAATGAATGAATGAATGAATGAATGAATGAATGAATGAATGAATGAAAGAATGAATGAGTCAATTTATTTCAACCAACTTGGATTATTAACACAATTAATATAAAAATACACAAATTAATATTAAAATTAAATCAATTAAATTAAATTACACTCAATAGCGCAACTTATAGCGCTGAGTCAGCCCTAATCGGCAGGTACAACTAGGCCTTATTTTTTTCTAAAAATGCAATTTTAGTTACCATCTCAATTATTGTAACAACTTTTTTTATTTTTATAAGTGATTTCAGTATTAAAATTGTCCGTACCTACAAATAATATTCTCTACTGTATTCGCTTCCATCGAAAACTCGCTATAAGCTCAGTGAATCTTTGCGAAAGAGATAATTCTAAAAGATGACTTTTGTTATTACAAATTTTGATATAAAATTTTCTTATTCTATAATCTTCATAATTATATTTTCCATACTGATTTCGCTTACATCGAAAACTCGCAATAAGCTCAGTGAATCTTTGCGAAAGAGATAATTTTAAAAGATGCGCGCGTCAGCTACAGGCGACGCGTCGTTTATCATAACGCTCAAGCAAAAAGCTATCTCACTAAAGGCAAAAGGGGAGAGTCGGCAAAAGTGTCGTTATTAATTTTAATTTTGTTCTCGTAGTCGTCGCGTGGACGACAAATTGGTATATTGCACTAGACATGTTGAGGACGTTGCTTATTTGCTTATTTTAAGAGAGATTTTTTGTGTGTCTTTTCTTTTGAAAAGGATTTATGTTTTGTTGTTTCACCATGTACGCGAGTTTCTTGTATCAAATCGTGTAGCTGTATATCAAGGAAAAAAACAGGAAACTAAAAAAAAGTAAAAACAGCTCTAAAAAGCAAGAAATAATATTGAAATCATATTATTAATTACCTAGATACGCATATCAGTTTTAAAGAAGGTCTATTGCGAGCGCGAGAGAGACAGATAGACTTTTCATGATGCGTATGCAGTGCGACGTCACCCGCGCGCTTGTTCACAGACACTACACATACACAACGTGTAAATATGTTAAACGTGCCAGCTTTAGTTAACAGACCTGTATTACAACCCATTTAAATCGACCAGGCGTTTGTGTGTTGTTGTAAATTAAACTCTAAAAGTATATAAACAGGGTACATCTATATAATACTTTTAGGGGTGTTATAACACCCTGTCGGGCTAAGTGCATGCACATCTGACTACCAGAAACTGTCATATATCCTCAATAGACTTTGAACTGTATGAATATGGCATAAGGTTGAATATTTATTGAAGAAATTTGACATTTTCGGATATTAAAAAAAAAGACAAAGTGTTGAAAAAATTCCACGAGCGGGATTCGAACCCGCACCTTATGACATGCCGGGTCAGGTGCACTGCCAACTATGCTATCGTGGCTCAATCCAACTCGCCGAAATTAATCAACACTATCTACTTTTTCCTTTATAAACCAAAGGAGGCCCTATTTCCCTATTCAATGTCGACAACTACGTCATCAACATCCGATCTTAATATTTTTACAAATATTTAAAGATCAGTTAAGAATTAGGCAAGCTATATTTATGATTATTTACATATAATTTTACGCAAATATTGTTGCGAACAAATTACAATTTAAAAACGACAAAGCGTTGAAAAAAATATTAAATATTATATGTAAATAATCATCTGTAAGTTTATTATTAGTGCCGTCGTCCATACATACATATCACTTCATCTCATTAACCTTCTATTTCTTCTCGTTACACTATGTTACCACAAACGTTACAACTAAGCGTTATAAAGACAAAGTAGACAAACGACGACGTAGACGTATCCACCCGTTGCTAACAAGAACAAGAACGGGAACATTCGTCAGAATCCCAGTTCATTTCAACAATGTTCGCGAATAGTACCAACATTACGCATCGGAATAGCCAGGATTCCTGCTGAGCAATAACTCCCGGGGACTTATTGCAGCGTCTCAGACCAGCATTGTGCTGGTTTATGACGTCATTAAGGCGGGAACGGCGCTCTTTGTAGGGAACCTTTCAACTCTCAACTATGCTCCTCAAGGTATGATAAGTTTTAAGTTTATCTTGTTGTGTGTATTGTAACAATGGTTGGTTGGGTACCCTTTTAGTCCCGGTCTAAATACGTGTAGGTGACGAGGCGATTGTGTGTTGTTTATGGTTTTGTTGGAGGCCGGAATATTATCTACTACATTTAGTTAGTATAGCAAAATATCAAAAATCTAATTATTATGTTTATTTTTCTCAAACATAATTGTAGGTTCTTATTTTTTACACAAACAATTCTGTAGCGAATAAAATACATTTTTTTCATTATTGTAATTTCTCAAACGTGCTTGGAAATCGGACTTTAAAAAAAATATAATAATCGGAATTGCTGTAGTGGTCAATTACATGTAAATAAACGCGGCGTCGACGTCGTCGCCGCGCCGCCCGTCGTCGCCGCGCGAATATTTTAATATGGAACGCAGTGCAAACTCGTGCGTTATCGACAACAAAAATCTATTGAAAGCGCCATAAGAGCAC
Organism: Eudonia lacustrata; assembly: GCA_947562085.1. Classification (NCBI taxonomy): domain Eukaryota; kingdom Metazoa; phylum Arthropoda; class Insecta; order Lepidoptera; family Crambidae; genus Eudonia; species Eudonia lacustrata. The sequence goes on along the minus strand of OX387326.1, from coordinate 18,510,571 downwards.
ACGTTCTTTTGTATTGGGTATTGAACTTTATGTCCGAGATCTACGGTTCTTAATAAGCTGAAGCTGTTGATGCTATAAAACTTTTTGAAGGAAAAAAAAATAGTAAAAATAAAATAATAATAAATAATATAAAATTGTGTAAGTACGAGGAAACATGCTAACTTAAACGTTGCATTTTTTAATCTAGTAAAAATACTAACACTGATCGAAGCTACCGGGTTACGGTACCGAAAACACAATTTAGTTGTAAAACTTCAAGCACGATGTTTAACGACCCGATACACGTACTCCTCATGGACTTTTGTGGTTGCAAGCCGTAAAGTGAGGGTAATCAAAACTAGCATTTACGGGCTTGCCGGCAAAGAATGGGGCGCCATTGCCTCGATTCTTCGAACCTTTTAATGATGGGACATAACATTGTAGTTCTCTGACAACTACAGTGTTAAGTCCCAAAAGTAATGATTCTAAATAATGTGTGATTATAGATAGATATATAGATAGATAAATTGATAAAACTCTTTATTGCACACACACACAGAGAAAAGTAAAAACAAAACAACAAAATTTTTATATCGGCGTGGGCAAAGGCGGTTTTTATCGCTTAAAGCGATCTCTTCCAGACAACCTTTGAAGTATAGGACAACTAGAACTAGATAGATAGATAACAGTTTTATTGCAACACCATAGGATCAGAATGTCTAAATTTCAATTCGTCTACGAGCAAAATGACTAAAAGGAAAGTCTACGTGGCAAAATACCTAAGCAGTAATTCGTCTAAAGATGAAAATGTCTAACCAGCAAAGTGCTTAAACTGCAATAATACCTAAGTAGTAAATGGATTAACAAAATTATAAAATAAAATAAGTTACAATTTGGCGGTCTTATCGCTTTAGAGCGATCTTACACACATCCAGTCGGATCGAGAGAGAACAATTAACATTACAATAAACATTAGTTTGACAGATGTTCTTTGATCAGTAATGTTATATTAAGAGCCGCGTTTATGCCGCACACTAGCGCCGCCAATGAAAAAAAAACATATCTATTAATTAGAGATAGAAATCTAGATAAATATAGATAGAAATCAAATTAAAGAGATAGAGAATCAAATTATGCTCAACAAACTATCTGAATAAAGTAATTTAGCATTTTTACGTCACTTAATGAACACCTCACATGTTATGGTTTAGTTAAATAAGACGTTACGGCCATTTTTAACTATAACGCCATATTTAACTAAACCATAACATGTCAGGTGTTCATTAAGTGACGTAAAAATGCTAAATTACTTTATTCAGATAGTTTGTTGAGCATAATTTGATTCTCTATCTCTTATTACTAGATATGTTTTTTTTTCATTAGTGGCGCTAGTGTGCGGCGTAAACGCTCTTAAGTTATTTTTAACTTGATAAAGCACTATTGATTAGTTATTATATTGAATACTATTTCTGTATAATTTTGTAAGCATGTCATATTGTGTATTCTGTTTGTGTATCACTTTAATTTATATATTTTTTATTTGTGAGGACCTGTTAATGGCTTTCCGTAGCTATTTAAATTTTTATTTATGAATAATAAGTAGCTGTTGGTCTTCCTAAAATCAAATAAATAAACAAATAAGCGATGACATTTTTAGGTCTGTTTAAATTCTTTGAATAGATAGAATAATTAGTTAAGGCGACGCATTGGAGATTTACGTTGCTGGGATATTGATTTTTTCCAACAATAACAAAACATGTGAAAGTGATATTTGATGACATGATTTTTCATTTAATTGACTTCATTTTGCTAGTTGCAGAAACACGATTTGTCAACTTTTATAACAGAGAAAAAAATATCAAAGTAACCTCTTTTAAAACATAGATTTGCATTTTACAGGCTAACCAGACCGATTTAAGCATCTAAATTTTCTTAGTAGATTAGTCTTAACACACACTTTAATATTAGGCTAGTTCATTTTTTTTAAATAATTTGTAGTTTTAATTTGAAGGAAAAAAAATAGTTTTTATTATGGTACGGGGCACATCCGTATTAGATTAATTGTTTAGCGGTGCGTCGCCTTAAGGATATTATTTTAATTATTTAGGTCTCAGTGGTTAAATCTCGTGATTTTGACATTGAACTATTATGGGAAAAAAGTCAGAATCAGGCCACCGAGATACGCTTGTAGATAAAATAGTCAAAATAGCAAAATCTCGATTCTAATAATATTATGCATTCAAACATTTTGAGTAGGTACTGACATGGGTTCTAAAATATTCGCAATTAATTCAAAATCGCGTCTTATGTATTACCTGTAGGATGACAGCTATTCAGTACACACAATAATAATATAGTTTCTGTTACATACTTACCATTATTTATAATGAAATCAAGCCATCTAATTCCATCTACTTAACTAGCTATAACCAATAAACAAGACACAAGTCAGTGCTTCTAGATTAACAGCGCAATAATACAACGGTAAACATGTTTACGCCATAGCCTTATGGCATGTGAGGCGGGCTGGCACTTTGCCAACTAGTAGTTTGCACTTCAGTCTAGACATTGAGCACTTTATCGGTGATTGCGTTATTGAAGTTGATTTCCAAGCAATGACGCTATAAACGACTGAATGCTACTGAAGTTCGACAGATTAAAATGAACATGTACACAAAACTTCAGCTCAATCGGTTGAAGATATCTGCTTCAAAATTGAGTTGCAATAATTCAACCCGAACACATTACATACATTGCAAGTTAAATAAAAGCTTTTAAAAGAGGTAGGCGATGGCGAGGAGCTTGGGGATAGCCCGTTGCGATTTTGTAAGTTTAGCATACTTAACATTGGCGGTTCGCTGGATGGGTGATCAACATAAGTAGCATTTCCTTTGGAAGGTAGCAAGTAAGGAAGAACTCATCATATTTTAGTTGTGACACCCGTCCAAGAGATTCGGTTACTAAAATATTATGAGTTATTCCATTTTACATTATCGCATATATGGTGTAAAAAAACACTTTTTATTATTTATTCCCATTTACTGATTTTTATAGTACCTATATTATAGCCTCGGTGGCCGAGTGGCAGAGCGCTTGGCCCGAAACCCGAAGGTCCCGGGTTCAATTCCCAGGTCGGGTTTGTATTGTATACTGAAACGTTGATGATGATTTATTACTTTTTTAACCATAATAAAGAGCGTTTACGCCGCACACTAGCGCCACTAATGAAAAAAAAACATATCTTTATGCGTATGCGCATAGGCGTTATAGTTAAAACTGACCGTAACGTCTTATTTAACTAAACCATAACATGTCAGGTGTTCATTAGGTGACGTAAAAATGCTAAATTACTTCATTCAGATAGTTTGTTAAGCATAATTTGATTTCCTATCTCTAATTACTAGATAAGTTTTTTTTTCATTGGCGGCGCTAGTGTGCAGCGTAAACGTTCTAAATGGCTTCGCGGTACATTTTTAAGCCAATTTCAAGTACCTACATACTTACTATGTATTAGTAAACTACGATTCGCAAAATGGAGTCTCACAACACGTTTTATTACAGAAAGAACTCGGGTAAAACTAATTAATTACTTTAATTTTAACAGTATAGCACGAACATTTGAAACCGCGGATATTGCCGCTCCACGCACCCAGCGCCCTCTGCGCGTACGTCGTCCGCCTTCGCGGCTATGTTCATAGGAGTTCTTGAAGGATCGGCGCCCGCGAGTCCGTCTGCCGCGGCACGCCGACCAGTCGCACGCGAAGCATTCAAAAGAGGTAGACGATATGCGCTCTGCCCCGCGCCGTGCTCTCATAGCATACGAAGTATTCAGTTAGTTCAAGTATGGTATTACAATTGGGCGCCCTCCGGCCAGGTGGGATGATGACCTGCGAAAGACTGCAGGCAGATGCTGGATGCGTCAAGCCGAGGACAGGGCGCTATGGCGCTCATTAGGGGAGGCCTATGTCCAGCAGTGGACTAATATAGGCCGATGATGATGATGATGATGATGATGATTACAATTGTGTCGCAGATTGTGAATTACATGATCGGAAAGTGCTTAAAAGTCGTTTAATTGAACTCACAAACCCATCCAAACCGGCTAATCGGCTACAACAGTAGTACTCTGTCTAGCGGTTCATTACAACGTAATGATATTGACGATGACGTGAATCTTGACATTTTCTTTAATCCAATTCAATTTGTTGTTCGACGGCTCGCTACAATTAGCCAGTGTCTAGATTCTAGGCAGGTGTCTGCCTGACTCAATAGTGTTGCGGGTGTTTTTCAAAAATATACTCTAATCTATACGACAATAACGTTAGTTTTTCTTGGAGAACACTGGGTATGTGACTTGGCGAGCTACCATCAAACAGTTAGTTGATAAATCAAATCTCCATCTAAAATAAATCTGCAAGTAGGCCGACAGAAACGCATCAGTCGATGTAATGCGCTTAACTAATTTATTTATTTATGGACTCTCAACCGTGTTACCTACATGAAGAGATGCAAACTACTTAATGACTATTTTACAAATTAAAGGTGGTATTACCGTGCCTTTATTACGTATATACATGTACTAGCTGTGCTCGCGACTTCGTCCGCGTGAAATAGTGACTTTCGGCAGCATTTTCAATTTTTTAGGCTCTTGTTCCCGTTTTTGCAACATTTTTCACTGATGCTTCGCTCCTATTGGCCACAGCGTGATGTTATATAGCCTAAAGCCTTTCTCGATAAATGGACTATCCAACACAAAAATAATTTTTCAATTCGAACTAGTAGTTCCTGAGATTAGCGCGTTCAAACAAACAAACTCTTCAGCTTTATAATATTAATATAGATGTAATATAGGTGCATTTGCATTGTGATATTTGGCATTGTTAAAGTTTATGTGGTGAAAGATTCCCGAAAGATAAAATGTATGTATAATATGACGTGTTACATTACATTGTATTATTATGCTTTAGGAATATAAATTAATAAATTAAACAGACACTAAAAAAAAGACTTAGCTTTTAAAAGTTTGTATGTTATCGTGAAATATGTCTACTGTTAGCTCCTTTTTTATAAGCCCCATTTCTGACTGCACAGTGCTGCATTCAAACTGCCAAGACGTCACACAATTTGACACATGACATTTGCCCGTTTGCATAACACCCGCTGCTGCTGATTTCGACGCCATTTTCATCAGAATCTTCATTTTTCCAGCTACATCTTACCGATAAATATCTGCAATATTAAAATCAAAAAAATGTGTTGTAGGTAAGGATACTGTATCAAATAGGATACAGCAGATTACATAACAAAGATAAATACTATTTAGAAAATGATATCCATCCTCTTTCGTTTAACTACAAAAATTTGCAATATTGAAATAATAAAAAAGTACTGTGGCTTAGCTTACTGTAACCAATTACATAACAAAAAAAAACAATACAAAACATCAATTTAAAAATTGTTATTTATCGTAGTATTAAGCACCAGTTTTCGACGCCAAAAAGTATTAATTCCATTGAAATGTTTCTAGATGATAGCTAGGAGGCATATGTTTTTTGATTCAATCGTTGCAAATTACAAATAAGTTGCTTGTTGTATTAGTTCCTGTCGGACTAGTGCCAAGGCCGAGAGAAACTTAATACTCAATGCAACCTATTTCGTTTTCGACTGCTGCGAGTGCTGCATTCAAATGTCGCTTATGTCGCAAATCAGTTGCTTGCTAACCCCTATTTCTAGTGATTAAAATAATAAACTGTCGATCACTACTTCCTGTAGAACTAGTGCCAAGTCCAAGTAGGCCGAGGGAAACGTAATTCTTAATGCAACCTATTTCGTATTCAATTCAAAAATCTATATAAAATCTATATATCTCCGTGCTTCGGAAGGCACGTAAAGCCGTTATTCCCGGCTGCATTAGCAGTCGTTAACCACCATTCCGCACTGGGCCCGCGTGGTGGTTTATGGCCCGTTCTCCCTATCCATCCATAGGGAAGGCTCGTGCCCCAGCTGTGAGGACATAAAATGAGCTGATGATGATGATGATGATATAATCTAGTAGAATGTACATATTGCGTTTCCAACTGCACAGTGCTGCATTCAATGTCAAAACGTCACACGATTTTTGACGTCATAAGTGTAACATTCGACCTTTTGCATAAACACCTACTCGAAGTAGCTGCGAGAGGCGAGACATCGATGGTGTATGCATCAGTAATGGTTTATCGATTTTACGACCTACCGACCGACATGGTTCCAACTTTAGAACGCCCTTGGGCACCATCGGTCGTTAGGTAAGGAGGTTGTGTGACGTGGAAGATCAGATTTGGGATTCTTGGAAGTGGTGCATGGTTATATTTTTAGTTGGAGGTCGAGGTCGTGTGACGATGGGCTTAAGTACAGGCTGTTTACAGTTTTATCTACTACTAGCGGCCCGTCCCGACTTCGCACGGGTGGACATTTTTTAATTTAATATAGCCTATGTTACTCAGCGCTATAGCATTCTAATGGTGAAAGATTTTCATAAATCGGTCCTGTAGTTTTTGAGTTTATTTGTTACAAACATACATACAAAAATACAAAGCTTTCCTTATAATATTAGTATGATGTTATATTAACGAAAACGAGTAATTGTGTTGAGGTTTAAAATTCCTTATTCCGTGTCAACAGGCTGAATGATGTAGACTGAAGATGATGATGATAATGATGACTATTTTATGGTTTCTGCTCTGTGTCCTTCACGGTGACATTTTGTAACGTATAATGTCGATTGCTATAATTTCAATAGGCATAGGTATTTTATTAAAGAGAACGGCAGGCTTAGCCAAAGTAACATTAAGAAAACAATAGCGAAGTTCGAAAAGAATAAAATGTATGGGATTGACATAAGATTGACCACGTGATTTAGCGCGGCTTATTCAAATGCTTATTCAGTTTAGGCTACAAGTAGCTCTTATGAATGTCGCTATGCCATCGGTTCGTAAGTCTACTCTGGGCGGGAGATCTTGCACTGAGAAGAACCGGCAAGAAACTCAGCAAGTGTCCAGCTCTTTTCTCCCTTACAGCGTCAAAAAAAATAAAAATTGGAAAATGCCCTATCATAGCAGGACACTTTCCATTACAAATAAACACAAAAAATATAGAAGACAACTACAACATGTAAAAAAAACAAAACAAATAAACAAATCTAATATATCAAATTTACATCTGGTATAAGTTAAATTTCCACAATGTCATACAGTACCACTACAGTACTCTAATAAAAGTCAAAAATTGTTTAAGAAAAACAAAGTCAAACTATAGTAATTAATACTAACAATGAGATAAGTATGCAAGAGCAGACCAGCCTCCACAGGCGGCACCCGTTCACGAGTATGACATATGAATCAGCCATCGCTACGCTCAACCATATTTTAGGGAACGTAACGACCCGACGCACACGCCACCACCGCAGAGACAATAAAGAGAGCATGACACACTCAAGATACTTTAAATAAAAAATTAATGATCTATTTAACGCTGTTTGTTATCTGTAGGACACTGTTCAAAACTATCATATCTGTATAAAAATTATATAAATTAATTTTATTATGTATATTGATACAAATAGAGTATAATGTGTTTTTTATTACAACCAGGCTGTTTTATCATCCAATTATTCTTTGACTTTAATAATAACCTTTTATAAAAAAGTGTAACTACTTACAATGTGAAATAACATGTGCAGGCGAGCAGACTAAGATGACCACACATTCTTATCATTAAAATAATCATCAATTTTATAGTAACCTTTTTTCATTAGACCTTGTTTTATTTCTGTCTTAAACTTGTGTAATGGCAATTCTGTTAGAGTGAAAGGCACTTTATTGTATATTTTTATACATTTCCCAACAAATGAATTACCAACTTTATTGAGTCTAAGTTTTGGAACAGCAAGTTTGTTTTTATTTCTTGTGTTAAAATTATGGGTATTACTTTTTTTTTCGAATTTATCTAAGTTTTTATAAACATAAATGATATTTTCATAAATATACTGTGAAGCTACAGTTAAAATATTAATCTGCTTAAATAACTCTCTCAGCGTATCACGGGGCTTAAGGCTATAAATACCTCGAATGGCTCTTTTCTGTAAAACAAAAATGGTATCAATGTCAGCCGCTGAGCCCCACAATAAAATACCATACGACATGACGCTGTGAAAGTAACTAAAGTAAACCAATCTTGCCGTTTCTACATCAGTAAGTGACCTCATTTTTCTAACCGCATAGGCAGCTGAGCTAAGTCTTCCTGCCAGGGCAGCAATATGAGAACCCCATTGTAATTTATGATCTAAGGTAATACCCAGGAAAACTGTCGAGTTAACTATTTCAACTATTTCATCGTTCATAGTGATACTGGTATTAACCTGCTTCACATTGGGCATCGTGAATTTCACACATTTAGTTTTTTTTGCATTAAGCAGCAGGTTATTAGTGGTAAACCAATGTAATATTTGAGAGAGAGTATTACTTACGTCGTCAAATATTGCTCTATGTCTATCAACTTTAAAAATCAATGAGGTGTCATCAGCAAATAATACTATCTCACAAAGATCTTCGGTGTAGTAAGGTAGATCATTTACATAAATGAGAAATAAAAGAGGTCCTAATATTGAACCCTGGGGCACCCCCATAAGTAACGGGGCGCCAGAAGAATCAGTACCGTTAATATTAACTTTTTGAACTCTGCCAGTGAGGTATGATTTCAATAAGGTAAGTGAGTTGTCTGAGACACCATAATGTTCCATTTTTAATAATAAAGTATCGTGATCGACACAGTCGAAAGCTTTCGATAAATCACAGAAGATACCTATCGCATCCTGTTTCTGCTCCCATGCATCGAAAATATGCTTAATGAGTGCAACTCCCGCGTCGGTTGTATTTCTACCTTTAGTGAAACCGAATTGTTTGTTATGAAGTAACTGGTTATCTGTAAAATGTGACAGCAATTGATTAAAAATAACTTTTTCAAAAATTTTACTAAGAGCCGGTAGTATGGGTATAGGCCGAAAATTAGATGGGTCACTTTTATCGCCTGTTTTAAATAACGGTATAATTTTACTGTACTTCATTAAATCTGGAAATACACATTCATCAACGCATTTATTAAATATTATTGCTAAATTAGACGCGATAGAAGATATTATAGATTTTAATATATCAGTGGAGATACCCCAAAGATCCTCAGTCTTTTTTATATTAAGTTCTCTAAAAGCTTTTATTATTATATCAGAATCAATATAGTGAAAATTGAATGGAATATTACATATTTTTTTTCACTCGACACAAGAAGAGACTGGGCAAGATGTTTACAAGAATTTAATTTATTTGATGTAATGAGTGGAATTTTTGAGAAAAATGTTTCAAACGCGCCTGCCACTTCCGTATCACCATTGATGTAAGCATTATCGACTTTGAGTTCAAGTATACGATCACGAGACCTTACTTTACAAGTTTCTTTATTAATGACGTTCCAAGTGACTTTTATTTTATTTTTTGAATTCTCTTCTTTCAATCTTCTTCCAATCTTTGCCAACAATCTTTGCCCGAATGTAGTTGGCCTTTGCTATGGAACAAACTTTTTTGAACATTTTTGAATAATTTTTAACATATTCAATTACACTTGGATCCTTAGAGTTTGCCTTTATATCATATAATTGATACAATCTATTTCTACTCCTGTAGATGCCAGCTGTGGCCCAATCACTGAATTTAGTTTTAGACTTATCTACTTTGATTAATTTTTGAGTAAAATTGTTATTAAACTCTTTTTTGATTATTTCGAATAGATTGTCGTATAAGATGTTCGCTTTGTCATTGTTATATGGTATTTGTAACACTTTATCATTAACATTCTTCTTAAATCTGTCTAATCGATTAGTGGTCACTGGCCTGTATAAAATATTCATTGAAAGACATTCATATTGGTGCTCAAATCTAACTATCTGACCACTGTGATCAGAATTTATAAAATTTATTATTGATTTCTCAATATCATTACAATTAGAAAAAATATTATCTAAACAGGTAGCTGATGTGGCTGTAACTCTTGTAGGTTCATCAAAAAGATTTTGCAAGTTAAACGATTTGAAAAGATTAAGAAACCTTACCGAGTTCTGTGAGTCATCTAAAATATTTATATTAAAGTCGCCACATACAACTATCCTCTTTTTACAATTGCATACCTTTTGCAAGGTTTCTTCCATAATGGACTCAAATAAGTGGTAATTACCAGAGGGAGGCCTATACACACAAACAATAACATACTGCTCGAGCTCCGCACATGATAGTTCAATATTTCGTTCAACTGAGAGAGATACTATGTCTTTACGCTCCTTGGATTGTAATGTATCGTTAATTAATATCAGTGACCCACCTCTTATAGCAGACTCTCTTGTGAACGAACTAATGACTTTATAATTATCAATGCTTACTAACAGTTCGCATTGTTTTAAGCAGTGCTCGGTTAAGCATAATACATGTACATTTTTTCATTTATATATAATTCTAATTCTAATTCTTTTCCAGAAAAGCCCTGAATGTTTTGATGTATAATGTTTATAAAGGTGGACATTTCATTTGTCTTAATATTTAAGTCGCAAGAGTTTTCCTCTATTGTCTTAGAGATCAATTTAAATTATTGTAAACAGATTGATTTGGAGCAGATTCCAAAGTACAATTTACAATGTCAATATTCTGCCCAATAGGGGCAGATAGGCTAGCCAAATTTTTGGCTGAGTATTGAATATAATATGATAGCGATAATGCTATCTGTCTCTTAAGATATTTATTAAGATAAATTTTATCTTTTGTCAAATATAATTTATTATCTAAATACTTATTTAGGTCAATTAAATGGAATTTATTCTTATTATTAAAAGTCAGAGTATGTAATGTCATATTTATTTTATGTCTTATATTGTTTTCAGTCTGTGGCAAGCTTTGGCTATAAGGAAGTGTGAACAAAACAACATTTTTAACATTTAATGAATACAATAAATCAAAACATTTAACAGTTCAGTCTTGTCCATACTTCCCCTGTGTCCCACTAAAACCAATAGTGTGGTTTTTTCATTGAATTTGTAATTCATAATTTTTCTAATAATATCATGATAAGTTAAACCAGGCGTACAATAATTAGTAACAGGGACAAATCCCAAATATGTACTTAATAATTGGCCCATGGATTTCCCAAGTTCATCACTAAACATGATAGTCTCAGATTTTACAATGTTATTCTGAGTGGAGGAACTATTGGTATTTTTACATTTCTTTTTATTTGATACAGATGAAGGACTTTGGTGATGATGAGTGAACAAGGACTCACATACTGACTGAGGGCTGCTAGATGAGCTATTTTGGTCTGACTGGTCACAATTAGACTGAATGAGGCACTTTAAAGCAAGCATGTGTTCCTCGCACTCATTTTTAGCACTATTATACTTATTCGTCATTAATTCTAAGGATTTGTGAAGGTTACAAATCTCAATTTCCATTTTCCTTATGTCACTGTCATATTCGGTAATATTATTTTCTAATAATAATGAATACATATTAAGTTCATCGCCAAGTTGCCTTCTCTCTTTAATATACATAATTTTTTTGTACATACATTTTTGCCTCTTAATAAGTTTTTTAGTTTTGGCTATATACTTATTAATTTTAACATACTTTTTAAATTTGTTTCTACTGCACTGAACAATCCCCACTTCAGTATTTAAATTTAAGGTTTTTATAGTGTCATCACTTGTCAGATCAATTGTTACAATGGGTTCCGATATTTGTGCAGTAGAAACCAGGCTGGGCGCACTACCGACTAACTCATCAAACAAGCTGTGGCTATGGGAAGTCATGGTGTCTCGTTTCTCCGCCTCTAGGGTAGTAATGTGGCGGTGGGCTTCTTGCAGCTCCTGCTCCAGGACCGACATGCGCTTGAGGCCCTGCTCGTACTCGTCACTGCATTCCCTGAACCCAACCAGTATGCTATGCAACTTGTCCCGCTCATCTACTACTAACCTATGCTCAGTGTGCAGCTCAGCCATTTGTTTTTTCAAAACATCATATTTATTTAACGAATCCAATAGTTCCATCTCATTGTCATCTCTTTCCCTATGCAATTGTTCAACCAACCCCTTGGAAACCTCTAATTCCTTCAAAGCCAAGTCGAGTTTTCTCAATGTAACATCGAGCTTACTCTCTTCTTGGCGAGCTGAGGTCATGCTACGCGTAGTGATCGGCATTTTAGTTAATTAGAAAAAAAACAAAAGATAAAGATAAACACCAAAAAGTTGTTCGAACAAAGTATGAGAGGTTATAAAGTAAATTACAAAGTAACCTCAACGCGAAAGTGATCAAATATCACTTTAAATATATAAAAAGAACGGTATTGTCTAATGATTATTATAATTAAATGTAAAATTTACCACACAATGCTATTTAAAAGAGATGACAAAGATTGACAATAACAAAAAATGCAGTGTCATTGACTGCTCGCCGGCCGGTACGTACGATACCTGCAATTCACTAATTCACACACAATACACAGTTTTATGCACAGATTATTACGCAAAAACACTTAGAATATACTTAAATTTTGTTTCGTGATGAATTTTGGGACCAAATATAAGATTAAATAATAAAATTAGTAAATAAATTCGAGACAAAATGCAATCAGCTGTTAGCCGTAGTGTTGCCACAGAGGAAAAAACCATTTCGAAAAGAATAAAATGTATGTCAATCCCATACATTTTATTCTTTTCGAAATGTTTGTTTTCTTAATGTTACTTTGGCTACCGCCACTGGACTTGGACTGGTATCAAAATTTACAATAAATTACCACAGCTCTTTAAAACTCACAAGTTGCCAAAATTTAGGTCTTTAGTTAAAGATTGGCTAAAAGAAAAATGTTTTTATAGTATCCAAGAATACCTAGATTATAAGTAGATGTTAAATAGATTTTAAATATATATCTTTTGTTATTTGTTATAAAGTCAAGAGTCAAGACTATATTAACTGAAATAACCTGATATTTGTGTATACGCTTGAAAAAGTAGGATTAAGAGATACTTTTTGTTAGCAATAAGACCTGCATACTGTTACCTTTTTCTTTACACAATAAAGTACTTACTTACTTACTTAGTTATCGCCAGTTAACACAAGCTATATGGGATCGTAGAAAATTTTGTATACTTACTGATGTCCAAACTTCAGTATGAAGATAGCACTAAATGATGATATATTTATTAAAGCACAGAAAACATATATTGCTTGGCATAATTTTTGTCATGCATAAAGTTCATATTGCATAATTGTTGAAAGTCATGACATAAAAAAACCATAATTTTTCTAAAATAACATGCAAATTTTATTAAGCATAGTTCAAAATGCATAATTTACTGATACTATAGTTAAAGTCAAAGTCAAATTCAAATATTTTCATTTGAATAAACTTTAGAAAAGTGCTTTTGAATCGTCCAAACATTTTTTTTGCCTACTACCCATTCAGGACGTCTATTTCTAGCTGTGGAGAAGAATGGGCGCAAGAAACTCTACATATTTAATATAAGTAACGACATATAAAAAAATATATGCCGTTACCAAGTTATTACAATATTAAAATAACTTTAAAATATTTTAAATTAAAAGTACCTGTTGGAGTGATTGGAGCATTTTAAATATTATAATTATTATTATGATAATCATTATCATAGTTTTCATAAATTACTACCTGACCCGGCGGACTTCGTCGTTTTTAGTATTTTCCGTTACTTATTATTTATGTTTCTCACTGTTTGAACCTTCTCTGAACTTCCACGAGATTTCAAAATTAAAATTAGCCAAATCGCTCCAGCCATTCTCGAGTTTTAGCGCGACAAACGAACAGCAATTGATTTTTATATATATATAGAAGATTACCGCCTTTTACGAACATCACAGTAATAATTTCACCAACTAATTATAAAAATAAAACGGTTTGTACCGCCATGCGCCATTGAAAGAAAGCACGCAAAGGCGTCATTATGAAATTAAAATTAAAGCATGTTAAACTATAAGTACAATGCTTTACGAAGAAACGTAAACACTAATTCAAGCCTTCTGATTACATCGAGCACTTAATATTAAAGTAATTAACATAAGTTCTTGGTAGACAAACGATATAACTTAGATTGGAATAGATCATTGTTTTGTATTGTATATGTGAAGAAGCAACAAATAAACACACATCATCATCTCAGCCAAAGACGTCCACTGCTGGACAAAGGTCTCCTCCAAAAAATGAAGGGTATTTGCCGTAATCGCCACGCTTGGCAGGCGGGTTGGCGATCGCAGTAGGTTGAGGGTAACCTCAGAGAAATGCTGCTGCCTATCCTCTGGAATGGTCCCTTAGTCGGCTTTTACGACACTCACGGGAAGAGATGGGGTGGTGCAATTCTTTATCCCCGGCAAACACACATACATACACACAAACTTTCGCGTTTATAATATTAGTGTGATTAGTGTGATTATAGCGCTTTTTTGCTGAGTATCTGCTGATTGCCTTAGGCAGCATTTACAGTGACACCGGACTTCTTAGAGGCGGCGAGAAACTTAACCTTTTTACCGCCAACAACTTCTATAGAAGTTCGAGATTTTTGTGCCGTCCACGCCAGCACTTCTATAGAAGTTCTTCTTTGTACCTACTTTATTAAAATACATTTATACGTTGGCGTACAGCGGGACATCGCGTGCAGGATAGTTGGGCGGTGAAAAGGTTAAAGGGTTCCTCAAGCCGTGTGAAAGGAAACACCGTCAAAGGTTTTCTAGAGGGCATAGCATCACACACTACTGCGTGTCCGGGTTCCTACAAGATTCTCCGAGGGAACCCCTCGGGTCGGAATCGGGTTTTTACCGAATCAAACTCTTTAACGAGTTATATACCTACAACGTATTACCTACTATCTCTTATAGCACAATGTAAAAAAAAACAATAAAACAAAAAACCAAAAAAAAAAAGCAACATAACAGTTTTCTTATTTACACAATGGAAAGATAGAGTTAATAAAACAATCCTTGCGCTGGGATTCAAATTCGGTACCTCTACTTTTGAGACTGGTAGTCTAATAACTAAACCACAGAGGCAGACCTTAATTACTAAACACTTAAATTACCATAAGGTCTTAACAGACAACCGATTTAATTGGTTTACGAAGTCAGTTGGATAGTGAAGCATTAATGCAAATTGAACATATTGCTATATATGAATGAGTTTCCTTTTCTTTTGGAATACCTCAAACATCTTGTGTTCATATTGCTAAAACTCCTTACGTAGACCAGGAGTCTGCCAAAACTGCTAATGGGTAAGTCGCTTAGTTTGTGGTACAGGGTGAGCGAGCGATGCTACGCTTTGCGATTTATTAAGTATTATTAAGTACAAGTAAAAAAAATAAAAATATTATATTAAATTAACATTTTATAAATAGCTTGCCTACTTCTTAACTGATCTTTAGTATTTGTAAAAATATTATGATCGGATGTTAATGACGGTAATTGTTGACATTGAATGGGCGTCTTTGGCTTTCAAAGTGAAAAAGTGAATAGTGTTAAATAATTTCGGGCTGGTTAGAACCACGATAGCTCAATTGGGAGGTTTATTTTTTATTTTTTTGTAATGTTATAGCGTCTGATAGCATCGGCGATAAATCAACCGCGCGTGTGTGACAGCCAATATTGAAATCATAAAACATACTTGTAACCTAAGTATTGGGATTTTGATATATTGCTTTTCTTATGACAAAAGTATGATAGTGAGCATGAGAGGTAGGTAGGTAGGTATATATATTGTATTAATAAAATATATTACAATTTTAAAAAGACAAAGTTTTGAAAAAAATCCACGAGCGGGATTCGAACCCGCACCCCATGACATGCTGGGTCAAGTGCACTGCCAACTATGCTATCGTATGGTATAGTATTGTAATTTGTTCGCAATAATATTTGCGTAAAATTATATGTGAATAATCATAAAATATATTAGACAACATCACATACATTGTTCGGATCCCAAGTTAAGTAGGTAGCTAAAACACTCGTTTTATGAAAATCAGAAACAACGACGGTACCGCAACCACCCAGACACGCCACAATATCGAAAAGTTCGTTTTTAACATAGACCCGACCGGCAATGGAATCCGGAACCTCAGAGTTAGCGCCACCCAGTTCGGCGTGCAAGCCACTCGGCTACGGAGGTCATCTATTATGTCGTATTATGCGTATGTATACAAAAATAATAGCTTTTTATGTCTTCTTGTCTTGTCTGCTTTAGCAGTCGTTAACAGCCGCCAATCCGCACTGGGCCCGCGTGGTGGTTTATGGCCTGTTCTCTCTATCCATCCATAGGGAAGGCTCGTGCCCCAGCAGTGGGGGTATAAAATGAACTGATGATGATGATGATGATGTCTTACGGGTGAGCACTTAGCTTTCATCCCACCTGATGTTAAGTGATCATAAGGCCAGTGGAATCGCACTTCACCTGGAATCCTCAACTACTGAGGCACTGGCTATCTTATCTCTATGTCGGAAAAAAACAATGCTACAAACATTGTTATGGCGACATGTTTAGATAATATGGTGGTAGCTAGCCAGGCGGACAAACAAGCCCTAACCACCAACCAAACCGAGTACACACACAAGCATGTACGCTGAGAATCGAACCAGGGACCTCTGGTTCTAAACCGGTGGTCTTAAGCACTAGACCACAGAAGTTATAAGTAATAGGATACAGAATTTTGTAGTAAGCGTACTTTGGATTAAAAGCGTCGGTAGCCGAACAGGTAGATGCTCAGATTAAACTCGAGAAATCGTGGTTCAATCTACGATTTCTCCAATTCTTAGTTAGACCACTGTTGTGAACCCTTGCGTAACGCAAGCTTGTTACAGAAACAGAAACAAACATTTATTGACCACAAGCACCAATTTTATACACAGAAGATACACGAATCCATGAAAGAAAGAAAAAAAAGATAAGGCGAAAACAAATGAAAACAAAAAAAAAGTTAAATTATACAAGTGCATGTGGCCAATTAGGTCCCAACCTCAGCTTGTGCTGCAACGACATACAAGCCGCTACAGCGCTGGTATTCTGGTGGGACCAGGTCTGGGTGTTAGCTTTGTAAGTAAGTAGTTTATAAATGTGTTAATTTTTTTTTCAAAAATAACATTAAGACCATTTGAAAAAAGACAAAGTGTTGAAAAAAATCCACGAGTTGGATTCAAACCCGCACCCCATGACATGCCGGGTCAGGAGCACTACCAAGTAAGTATGTTATCGTGGAATTTTTTCAACGTTTTGTTGTAATTTTTTCGCAACAAAATTAGCGTTAAATACCTACATAGCTATTATCGTATTATGAGACCGCTTAAAAGCGCACTCTACCCAGAAACTTCGCCCATTGAGACCGATTCGTAGATGTTTTTAAATAACACGCGAATCAAGGCCTTGATGATGGCAGGTCATGATAAGGCCGGAGTTGAAGGCGCACTGACCTTCCCATTTTAAATATAACTGTCGGAACACAACAATGTTGTCAACATTACGGCTTATTGAGCCGAAGGAATCCAAGCTCGGGTTGAATGCTAGACCTCGTGAACTGGGCCCCGAGTCTGTTTATGTTTTAACGTACCCATAGAGTGGCAATGGAATAATTTTTGACATTTGGTGACTACCATTTGTCATTGGTTCTTAAGTCACGGACTCGTGACTGACTTAAGGACCAATCCTGACCATCCCACTGATATCCCGCTGCTAATGGTCTATTTGGTAGTCCGTCTTGTAATAGAATGTGTGTGGAAGCGCAATAGTTATAGTGTTTTAATCCGGGAACATTTTTAGCGAGTTTGACGTTTCTATCAATCACCTTGAGGTTGCGTTTTCACTATTGCTATACTATTGTGCAAAGCTACCTCAAGTAGCAGTATTTGATTAAATCTTTATTAAAAATTTGTAAAAATGTGACCTTTTATAAATATTGCGCTCCGTATGAGTAATTTGAGTCATAGCTGATGCTAATCATACTACTGTTGACGTGAACCCACAAGCATGTTAGCTTCCTAGGTGGATTAGCATGACTTTTAATAATAGGTTAATAACACATTCACAAAAGAGCCTTGGAATAAAAAAATATTAAAGCCGTGGTTAAAAAAAGGTATTATAGCAGAAAAGAGAACTTAAAAGCTATCGTTAGCGAGCGTTCAGATCAACTAAAGCATTTTTAAGTAAGTCGACTTGCAAATATTATTAATGTTCCGAGTGTGTGCGCATAATTTACGGGCTGCCGTGCCCGTCTGATTTATTATTTAATCTGTGGACGACTCGAGGTGCATTAGCTGATACGTTTCGAAGAAGTTTGCGTATTAAAAAGTTTCGTCGGCTCGTTATTGGTCGGTGTAACGTGAGGGAGGTGGAACGAACATTTATTTTCGACGTGTAGCACAAATTTTTACATTGCTTTCTAAGTAATTAGAGTTGCCGAAAAATCGGTCGGTAATTGGATACTTTTTTTGTGTAATTGTTACAAGATTTGAGTGTTGTTGTGTGTAAATGTAACAAATTTGGGTACTCTCTATATGTAAGTGTAACGAATTTGGGTACTTTTGGTGTAAATGTCACAAATACATTACGCAGATGTACCTAATAAGGCATGACAAAAAATGCAACACTCTTCCGCGAAAGAGGCTAGCGGAGAGCCTCAACTATGAAAATTATCGTTGCGAGTTAGGAGGGCTCATTAATGACCCCATCTCTTCCCGTGGGTGTCGTAAAAGCCGACTAAGGGACCATTCCAGAGGATGGGCAGCAGCATCTCTCTGAGGTTACCCTCAACCTACTGCGATCGCCAATCCGCCTGCCAAGCGTGGTGATTACGGCAAATACCCCTCATATCCTTGGGAGAGGCCATTGTCCAGCAGTGGACGTCTTTTGGCTGAGATGATGATGATGATGATTAATGACCTCGCTCATTTCGCGGTCGAGCCCAGACTTAACACACATTTTTGTCCTTTTTATTTTATAGATATTGTTATTCATTGATTTTTCTATTGTTTCAGGAAATTCATCCCTATTCACATAATAGAGGAGGACAGCTACGAGAAGGACGTCCTCTTCTACGTCAATCTGGGAGAACCAGAACTACTCGGTGGTAAATTGAACTTTAATTAGCTTTCATTTAAAGACTATAATCTTGTAGTACTTTTGTTCCCGTTTAAAGGTACTGTCAGCACCCCATTGATCGAAGCTCGTTCAATAGTCTTCAAATTTATTAAAAGAAAATGATAATATGAAATGTCATGCCAAATAAAGTAAAAGAAAAAGTGTTTTCTAGTTTTGTTCGAATATAGAAGAAAAGGTAATGTTAACCTCCTCTTTGCATCGTATTCCTCAATGCTGAGGGTCGTGACCACCAGGATATAGTTTGTCTCTCACGATGTTCCGCCATTTTTTCCTGTTTGAGGCGACGTGGAGGGCAACGTAAAATTTGGTGTCAAGGGTGGTGCGGATCTGATCAGACCAACGCATTGGGCTGCGACCTCTTTGTCTCTTGCCGTTTAATTTGCCAGTGATGAGCAGTCTTTCGAGATTGTCCCCGTTTTTCCTGGCTATATGGCCGAAAAACTCAAGGATCCTTCGAAGGCAGATTGTAGATAATCTCTTGGTGATCTTCAGCTCTTTGAGTATGAGATGTGCTGTCCAGGGTAATGTTAACATACCTACTCTAATTCTACATAAACGTGTGGTTTGTTTTTCAAGGTATTTTTGACAAATTTTATTAAAGCAATATAATTAGCACCGATCAATTTGACGCTGACTGTACTTAACTTACTAGTTTGTTTTCTTACTTTGTTACTTAAAGCTGATCAAAAAAAGTTTTACTATTAAACCGTGCATTAGATTCGATGACACTTCATAAGTGCATGAAAGTATTGCATATATTATATACCTTTATGTAGTTTTATCGATTTTAATGATTGTAAATAAGTACTTAATCGGTATGCATAATCAATAGCATGTAGAAAGTATCATGCAACATTATATTTTCACTGTCGCATGGATATAGTTAAATAAATACCTACATAGATATTATTAGCATAATTCCTATTTTTACAGCATGATGATCGGCTTTTACATTATGAATGACTAAATAATGGATTTATACTTTCACTTCAGTATTAGTAATATGTTTGCGATCTTCCGTATGTATATGTTCGGAACGTCTGTTATGCATTTGCGTGAATGAGTGAGTTTTACGAGGCGTCTACAGTATGATGCAGATATTTTATAACATCATCATCATCAGCTCATTTTATGTCCCCACTGCTGGGGCACGAGCCTTCCCTATGGATGGATAGGGAGAACGGGCTATAAATCACCAAGCGGGTCCAGTGCTGATTGGTGGTTGTTAACGACTGCTAATACAACGGCTTTACGTGCCTTCCGAAGCACGGAGGAGCTCGAGATGACACATTTTTGGTCACCCATCCGATGACCGGCCTTTGCGAAAGTTGCTTATTCTCAGCACTCGCAGACCAGGCGCGTTAACCATTGCGCCATCGAGCTCCTCATATATATTTCACATATTCATGAATAATCTGGATTTAGAAATTTAAACTTACTTATATTAAAGTCTGACCTGTAAATATACGCACTTGATTCAATGACAACCTGTATTAATACGATACGATGAAGAACGCAAACACTGAGCCGTTAAACTAGGACTTTATTAATGCTTCATTAGAGCCTGTTTTTGCATGAACCATTTTTATTTGACAGAAGTATTTGAGACCTTCCTGCCTGATGTCTCGGCGAGGATCTCAATAGAATTCTCTCCAGGTAAGTCGACAATTGGTGGTAGAATATATTGAACTCTTAATAATTATATTTCTTAAACGTATTTTTAATTGTTATGCACATTCTAAAAACCACGATAGTCCAAAGGTATTTTTGCAATCCTTTTTCAAAATTAAAATTTACTTACACTTAATTTCAAAATGTATATATTACATGTATTTTATTAAAGAGTCGAATATTAAATAATTACATGGAGTAAAATTCATTGCTAATAAAAACCAACTGACATTTAGGTATGTGGCAAAAAATGGAAACACAAGTTATCAAAAGCCTTTTGTATAATGTCGTCCCATGTTTGTGACAAAATACAAAAATGTTATGATGTGTTTGTGATTTATTTGCATACAAAAGAAATTCGGGTCACGCGTTTAAAAAAAATATTAACAAAACAATCATTTTCTGCCATAAAATAAATACTCTTCTATCCTCGTGTCATACGTAACACGTTGGCTTATTTATATCCTGCTCAAAAAAATACTCATATTACTATAATATTATTTTTCTTACGCACGGAACAAGCACCTCTATTGCCTCAGCAATAAAGTACATGTTTAAGCTGTTGAGGTCGACGAACAATTTCTTATTTTCTCAAGGTACAAATGAAATGCACCGTGTATTAGGGTAATTTGATTGTCTCAACTCAAGGTGGGCTAGGGTTGCCTCTTCAAAAAAATAATAATGTTTATTTAGTTTTTTTTATCATCATTACATCAGCCTAACAAGCGACAGCAGTCAGCCCGTGACCACGGCCGTTGTAACTCGGTCAAACGTCGGGTATAAAGAGGGTATGAAACCTTTTACTAATTAGTTTGTGTTAATCCCCGTTTAGGAGATCATTCGGGCTCCATACATTTTTGGGCCTTTTCTGAAAGTGCCGGCCAACAAAAAAAAATAGTACGTATTGTTAGAACTAGCCATTTGGAGTAATAGTTAATATGGCACAAAAGTTGTAGGATTGCTCTGAGCCAAGTTATATAAGTTCGATGATTCATCATTTTCATACATTTTTTTTTTCATTTTTTTTTTCAATTATACGATCTGACTTTTAAGTATAATAATGATAAAAATATCACACATCCTAATTTCAATATTAGAGAAGATGGTTGAAATCTACCACCAGTGTGGGATCCCATCATACAAAATATTAAATCCCAGCCCCAACACCATACTGCCAGACCAAAAGATACTGTAAGCTCTTTCTGCGTAAAACGGAACGCACCTGATTAAATTTAAATGAGGGTATACAAGCTACCAACTAATTAAGACACGACCAACACCTCAGTCTCCCTGTGACCACGGACCCTACAAAGGGTTCGAAACGTCAGGATAAACATTAAATAAAGTAATGTGTAAAATAAACGCGAGTAGATCCGTAAAAGTTGTTTCGTTTCAAAAATATCACAATTGATGGAAATGTAAATTGGAATTGAATTCTCACATTCAGTCATCATCAAATTGATTGAAGCATATTTAATTGTAGAAAAACATATTCATGTTTAAACTCTGACCGACGACCGTGCCACCAATTGATGCGTTATTTCCCGTACAACTATTTTGGCCACGATATCAAATAAATAATATTATTACTAGCTGACCTAGTGGACTTCGTATCAATTTGACAGTTTCTAAGTATGTCAACAATACAATCAAATCGTTTCTATGACAACAAAACAAAGAAATCGTGGAACATTCTGTATTGGAAAATTAAACAAAAATTGGGGTGGGCCACCCTTATCACTTAGGGGTATAAAAAATAGATTACGACCGATTGTCAGACCTACCGAATATACATATAACATTTCATAAAAATCGATCGAGCCGAGAGTATCTTTTGGTCTGGCAGTATGGTGTTTGGGCTGGGATTTAATATTTTGTATGATGGGATCCCTGGCTGATGGTAGATTCCAACCATCTTCTCTAATATTAAAATTAGGATGTGTGATATTTTTATCATTATTATACTTAAAAGTCAGATCGTATAATTAGAAACAAGATGTGTATAATATGGTTGCCTTATGTAATAAAACTTTGTTTAATTACATACTAAAATAAGAATACATAATATTATACTTATACATTTCAATGTCGAATAACAAAATCTGAAAAAACATTGGATAACATCAACAACATCAGCTTACTATGATAAAAAAACTGCGCGACGCCAATAGTTACACAGTAGAGATTCCACCGATGCGTACGGAGCGTTTTGCGTCCACGTTTTTCTTACGTACCGCAAAGCTGTGGAACTCCTTTGCTCAGTCTGTGTTTCCTATCAAATATAATATTGGGGTCTTCAAATGACGAGTGAATCGGTACCTTCTAGGCAAGCATGTTACATCGTAGGCTACATCATCACTTACCATCAGGTGAGATAGTTGTCTAATGCAAGCCTATCGAATTATTAAAAATAAAAAAAGATATGAACCTTAAATCTTAAAAATAAAAATAAAATAAAGGTTGCAAAATATTTGTACTTATTATTTACTGTTGTCGCCACAAAAGTCATTGTGGCCCCAAAGTCACCTACTGTTTTTCAAGCGCTCATCTGGAATCTAGTACATAATTGATCGAAGGAGCCAACAAATGTTTCTATTTCATTAATTATTAACTATTTACATAACAATATTGTAGTTAACAAAAAATTATTGTAGTTAAAGAAAAGTAGGGGACCCAAGATTGAACCCTGTGGTACGCCTCTACGAACGCTACTAAGCTCAGACTTGTAGCTGGTACCGTTGTTGCTCCTCCTAAGCTAGACTCGCTGAGTTCGATTTTCTAAGTAGCTGGTAAACACAGAACACAAGAAAGAGGTCTGGTAAACCATTTCATTGATTGTGATGCATTATTTACAAAAATTAGTTTAAAAAACAATTTTGGGTCGTGGCACCAGTTTTCAACCGGACACAGTGATCGACATTGTTCTCATTTTATCACTAAAAGTAGGGGTCAGCAACTGATTTAAGTCTATCGCAACAATTGAACACCAACCATCGACTTCCTACTGTGATCCCGTAGCATTTCAATAGAACTCTATATGAATATCTATACTACTATATAAATCTGTAGGCTCTAAAATGTGTGTCCTCTTATAACTCAAGAACGGCTTGACCGATCTTGATGAATATTTGTATGTAGTAAGAACATGAGATTGTGCAAATGAAAGGCTATATTTTTTTTTAAATTGAAATTTTATTCACAAAATTTTGCACAGCGAAGCGGGCGGGTGACGACTAGTCTATATAAAATTCTCGTGTCACATTAGTTGCCATACTCCTCCGAAATGGATCGATCAATTTTTAGGAATTTTTATATGTATATTCGGTAGGTCTAACAATCGGCTGTACCTTATCTATTTTTCATACCCCTAAGTGATAAAGGTGGTCCACTCCAATTTTTTGTTTAATTTTCCAATACAAAATGTTGCTAGCTGTGAAACGTACTATTTGTTTGTTTTGTTGTCATGAAAACTGTCAAAGCGGTACGAAGTC
Source organism: Eudonia lacustrata (assembly GCA_947562085.1). Classification (NCBI taxonomy): domain Eukaryota; kingdom Metazoa; phylum Arthropoda; class Insecta; order Lepidoptera; family Crambidae; genus Eudonia; species Eudonia lacustrata. The sequence goes on along the minus strand of OX387326.1, from coordinate 18,486,194 downwards.
CGCCGGTCAGCTAGTATTTGTATAAATAAACACATTTAAAATTTCGCGTTCTTTAGTTAACAAGGAAACTAAACGGGGATTAACGCATACTAATTAGTAAAATGTATCATACCTTCTATATACCCTACGTTTGTATTAAATAAAACCCAAAATAAACCTAATTTTATGTGTATATTTTTTAAATGAGTGACGGGTTTTGGCTCGATCTCTCCATGTACGAAAGCCTTAGCTCAACATTTGGACGTCTTTATAGTCTAATGATGATGACCAAGATTTGCTTTTGTTTTTTTAATAAAATAAATTTTTATTTCATGTTAATATCTAGTTTTAGAATAAACACTTTAATTGCGTTACAATATCAATTTAATGTAAACTGGCAATACTTTAGTAAATTTATTGACTGGCAACCCTATTTAAAATGGCAGCTCACTTTATTTCCCACGGATACCGTTTATTTCGGTGGTTCCGAAGCTTAACATTATAAATATTTGCTTTTTATCCCTCCCTTGTTTGTTTGGGGTTATTTATCCAATTGCCCGACATTATGAAAAGTAAGACGTATTCATGCGTTACGGCTTATCTTTGTACAACATGCAAAATGGGTTAGTCGGATGCCTCAGTACCTTTTTTTATTAGCCTAAATTTGTACCCAAATCATCCCTCAATCATCAAAAAGACAATTGTGCAAAATTCTCGGATAGTTTTAAACAACAAGATTCCTTATCTTGTTGTTTAAAACTTAGTACAAAGTACAAAGATAATATACCTAGTGCAGGAGCAACATCAACAAACAAGCAGGGGGAACAAAGATAATATACCTAGTGCTCCTGTACTTTTTTTTTGAGAGAGATTGCTTATTGCCTCAAACGGCATTTTCAGCGTCACCGGGCTTTTTTGGGGGCGGCGACGTACGTAAAGGGTACCTCAAGCCGTGTGAAACGAATCACCTTCGGAGGTTTTCTAGAGGGAACGGCATCGCACACTTAAAAGTGCGTGTCCCGTGCCCTACTAGATTCTCCGAAGGGTTCGGATTGGATTGGTTGCGAGGGTGTAGGGAGGATGGTGTTGGTCTTGCAGTGTGGCTAGGACGGGTGGAGCAGCCTCAGTATCTTTAATCTTTTTTTTCCATTACTTTTACCTAGTCTGGTCTAACTGATAAACAGAGTATAAACTTAGAATCGGTATTCCTTGTTTTGTTCCCGTCATCTAAACTTCATCTATCTATACTAATATTATAAAGCTGAAGAGTTTGTTTGTTTGTTTGTTTGTTTGTTTGTTTGAACGCGCTAATCTCAGGAACTACTGGTTCGAATTGAATAATTCTTTTTGTGTTGGATAGTCCATTTATCGAGGAAGGCTTTAGGCTATATAACATCACGCTGCGACCAATAGGAACGAAGCATCAGTGAAAAATGTTGCAAAAACGGGAAAAGAGCCTAAAAAATTAAAAATGCTGCCGAAAGTCACTATTCCACGCGGACGAAGTCGCGAGCACTGCTAGTTTCAAATAAGAGTTAAAGGGACATAACACGGAAGAATTAAGTATTCGCAGCTTATGCTCTAATTTAAAGTTCGGAGTATATAGTTTGTCAAATAGTATCAGATATTAATGTTTGTAGTGTTTGAATAGAATAAAATACTTTATTGTATACATAAAAAAAACACATACACGTTCACAAACAATTTAAAATTAAAATTGGAGGAAATTGGAAATTGGTGGAATTTGGACAAAGGGCGGCCTTATCACTCACTAAAAGCGATATCTTCCAGGCAACCTAGAGATGGAGAGATGTTTGCCTTCACAAACCAGTGTGTCAAGCTTTATGAAACAAGTGTGTTTGATTACAAATTTCGCAGAAGGTTTATAGAAATGTCTTAACATAAATTTTAACTACATATCGAAAGTACTCTCAAGAAAACTGTTTATATAAAGTAGAAGATTATGTAAACGACAAAAATATTGTTATACTCGTAGCTTTGCTTGTTGTGTGTACGAGAAATATTGTTAAGAATTTTATTAATACTAAACTTGTAACACAGGACCGGAGAAGGAAATACCCCATGCCGTTTTTTTTGCGGTTTCTTTTCAGTACAAAATGTCTTTCGTATGAGCTTGTTGGTGCAGTGAACGCGTCCCGTCTGCGATTGGTAAGGTTAAGCAACTTTCGCAAAGGCTGGTCATCGGATGGGTGACTTCATCATCTCGAGTTCCTCCGTGATTCGGAAAGCATGTTAAGCCGTTGGTGCCGTCTGGATTAGCAGTCGTTAATAACCATCAATCCGCACTGGGCGCGCGTGGTGGATCATGGCCCGTTCCTTATCCATCTATAGGGAAAGCTCGTGCTTCAGGAGTGGGGACATAAAAAAGAGGAGTTGGTGATGAAAATGATGGTCTGTCATAGGGTTTTAACGAAACGACGGGTTAACGGATGGATCGACGTCATTTTTCGTACAGAGCTAGTTAAAGGGCCTGAGACAACAATTTTTTTTTCGGGAAAACATCACATTCCCTTGGGACTTTATAGAAAACGAATTTTATATGACCAAGCCGCGGATGGAAGCTAATAAATAGGTAAAGTTTGTGACTTAGGTAGCTTGTTTTTTTGAAGAGGGTAATATCTGGAATTACCGCTCCAATTTCAAAAATTCTTTCACTGACAGAATGCTTCATTCCTTGCGAGAAACAAACTATATTTTATTTTGATAAAAAAGAAAATTATGAACTTATTATTTTTTGTACGGAAAAATACGAGATCATCAGGGAAGTAGTCGCCGGCTAAGTCAAAGACAAAGAGGAACCTTGTACATCCAGAGAAGCTCTAGTAGGTCTTAAAATAAATTAGAAAAGAAAAATATCATCACGCAATATTCCCTCAACCGTTCGACCGTGTACTAAGTCTCTTAGCATTGGCGCCAAGGCAACGAAGCCACACACGGTTAAGGCTAAACGGTCAAGTCCACAAGATATTAGCGGTAATTCTAACATATAAAATAACAAAACGTTATAATTAGCTCTCGTTATAGGGCTGGCCAACTTAATTTTGCTTCTTATGTTAAAAGGAGACAAACGAGCAGGCGGGTCACCTGATGGAAAGTAATCACCGCCGCCCATTGACACCCGCAAAACCAAAGTAATTGCAGATGCGTTGCCGGCCTTGAGGAAGGAGTTGAATCTTGAGGAGGGAGTAGTCCCTCCTTAAGATTCAACTCCTTCCTCAAGGCCGGCAACGCATCTGTGATTACTACGAATTCCTACGAATTAAGATACTTACGATTCCTACGAATTGGGAGGGGGGAAGGGTGAGAGATGGGCCTCCGGTGCTGTCACTCACCGGACGAAACGCAACAGCAACGCACTCGTTGCTGTTGTGTCACAGATTATCGGCGTGAAACAATGGCACTCCATTGTTTCACGGCGATATTCTGTGAGAGGGTGGTATTACGCCGGGCGAGCCAGCCCATTTCGTGCTGCAACGCAGCGTGGCTCTACCACTCAGACAGTGCCACTCATTTAGCACCACCCAGGGGTCACGTGTAGGGTCTCAAGGGTAAACCTACGGACGCGAGTAACTGAACCCCCAAAAATCTTTATAAATAGATTTGTTTAATAATATTGGCATGTGGCCTAATGTTGGTGCTTTGGTTGGCAAGGTAAGGACGGCAAGTGCGGGACGTGCTCTGTATACTATTTATCTTCACATTTGAACTTTGCTTTCGCTTAACATCATTTCCGATTTTAAAAAGTAGTCCAGTCAAAATCAACCACTGACTTTTTGATACTATACGCAATAGTCACTGTAGCTGAAATCGGCCAAGGGGTTAAGGGATTATTACGACTATATACTATACTACATACACAATATCATCACCAGCTGGGACCACCATCCCCACTACTGGGAACTAGCCTTCTTTATGGATGGATAGGGAGGACGGGCCATAAACCACCACGCGAGCCCAGTGCGGATTGTTGATTGTTAACGACTGCTAAATCAGCTAAGACCAACGACTTTGTGTGCTTTCCGAAGCACGGAGGAGGTCGAGATCACAGTTTTTGGTCATCTACCTGATGACCGGCCTTTGCAAAAGTTGCTTAACTTTAGCAATCACAGATCGGTTGGGTTCACCACTGTGCCATCGAGTTTCTTCATGCGCCATGCTTGGCATCACACTTTTAGACCGAAGTATTCACCTCATACTTACACACTATAATTTAAATAATATTATTATTTGGTACGTATAATTTTTTCCTTCGTTATCCTAGTTGTATAAATCTACTGAGTTGACAGTTATGCTATAAACGATGTTTTCGTTGGAAATGTTGATTTTCATAATCTAAGTAAATATTATATACCCCAAGAGTTTTAAGCGATAACCATAAGCTTTTTATATACTTATATGTTAAAATACAGCTTCCGTTCCGTAAGATGTTTGACGACAGAAAATAAAATAAATTAAAGGAACATCACGATGAATTAAAAAAAGGTTCCTTTAATGTATCTTCGTAAAGCGGTATGAAAAACATTGAATGATGTTTAAAAGTAAAGTAATATTTTTTTTCTTATTTTTAAGTAAGCTCCAGGTATCAAAATTCTCTAAACAGAATTATTTGGTAAATAGCCGTGATTTCATCACTTTGGAATACATTCTTCTATCGAGAAAACCATGCAAGAAACAATAAGTTAATTATACATTTACTGAAAATACGATTTTAGCATTAATTCTGTACAAAATAAAATACTGTGAAATTTTGCGCTGTAGTCCAACACTTAGCAATTTCCTTGGTCGGAGGGTTCTTGGATCTTTTTTACATTATATTATTATTATTTACATTTTTTATTGTGGCACGCCAAAATGGCCTCACTCTGCCTGATGAAAAGCAGCCAGTGAAGCCCAAGAAGTGAAAGCGTTCATCACAGCGCTACCACGCTATGCCGAACGCTCACACTATGGCGGCCTGCATAAATGCTTTTTCACGCCCCGCTTAAATAACCCGGGAGAGAAAGAGGAGGGAAACACGTGTGCGGGAAGCGCATTCCACATACGGGCAGTTCGGCAAAGGAACGATTGTCCAAACTTTTTTGTACGTGTCTTGATGGTTAGCACGGTATAAGGGTGGCTTCTCAGACCTGCACGCGTCGATCTGGAAAGGAATGGAGAGGGAGGAATGAGGTCAAAGAGCTCCTCAGAGCATTCACCGTGATAAAGGCGGTAGAAAGCACTAAGGGAAGCAATATCCCTACGTAGCTGTAACGGCTCCAGACTGGTCGTAACGTCATCGTCACCGATAACACGGACAGCACGTCTCTGCAACCTGTCAAGAGGTTCGAGCAAGTACTTGGCAGATCCATCCCAAAGATGAGAGCAATACTCCACGCAGGAGCGCACCTGAGTCTTATACAAAAGACAACGTTGCTCAGGCGTGAAGAACCGCTTCACTTTGTCCAGGATTCCGAGTTTACGTGAGGCTGTGGTTATGATGCTCTCAATGTATTAAATATTAATTGTGTATTAAAATAATTAATTGTCACTTAGAAGTTATATTTTATTTACGTATTTTTTTCCTTATATTTTTACTTTTAATTTAATATTAATTTATTTATTCTATTTCTCTTTGCACCCACTTTGCACTTTTTATTACGGATGGATTTTAATATTTGTTGCGAGTAAGTTATATTTCTTATTTTGTACTATGTTTCCACAGTTGTTGGTATTTATATAGTTTATGTGTGTAAATAGGTAGTGGATAGAAGTATATATGTATCTAAAATTTATATAGATAAGCAGTTGCTTCGGCAGCTTCTTATCCATTAGACCGCTATGTATTTAAGGGTGCGCCGACCAAAAAATGCCAAAAATGCAGTTACGGTTAAGTAAATATAATTGAAAATTCTATCGTATTAAATGAACAAAATATATATTTAGTATCATAAGGAACGTGTTTACAATTTGTCAGAACCATAAATTTATAACACGCTATAGTTTTTTCTACAGTATCATTTAAATTTGGGCAAAAATCATGAAAACGAGTGGCGGCGTTTAGTAGATTTCTTATAGTTTATCTAAATTATTGTACCTCTGATTTTGTCTAAACAATCATCAATGGATAAACTACAAATTGCTAGACTACATTTTCGATTCATCAACTGGTTATTTAAATAATTATTTTTTATTAAGCTCCTTAAATTCCCCATACAAAATTAGTAGTATGGCCGCGCGGCATCAAATAAATATGGACGACGACATTTCAAATAAAACATGACACTTGTCACTTACGGATGGCGCACCCTTAATAACTACTTTATTGTACCTGTTTATTGCTAATAACTTTACTGTACGCCGATAGAGAAAACCTAATTTGCAATAGTTAACTTTTATTTGGTCACTACTTTAGTTCTGAGCAGGGTTCATCCTATTAATATTAAAAACGCAAAAGTTTGTTTGGATGTTTGTTACTCTTTCACGTAAAAACTACTGAATGGATTTGGATGAAATTCGGCATACAGATAGTTTATAACCGGGAATAGCACATAGAATACTTTTTATTCCGATATTCCCACGGGAACGGTAACCACGCGGGTGAAACCGGGAACCACGCGGGTGAAACCGCGAGCGGCCACTAGTTCTCCATAATTTAATATTTTTTTATGTAGCTCATATTGTGTCCCACTGCTTGGCTTTTGCCTCCCCACCTCCCCTTTGCTTGTCCACTCGTCTCTATCTAGGGCCACCTCGTACCACCCCGGCAAAAAAGTGGTTAAGTCGTCCCCCCTCTCCGATTTGGTCTGCCACATCTCCGGTGTCTATCACATAGTCCCAGTCAGTGGTGATCTTCGCCTACCTGTCTGGGCCCATGCAGTTGATGTCCAGCCCATTGCCACTAAAGTCTATTAATTTACATTTATATTACCTTAAAATAATGGCCGTTATGTATTTTTCCAAACAGATGATGACAATCCTATGATTTCTGGTGATGAAGCGAACCACTTAGCAACGTTGCCAGAAGAAGAAGCGGCAGTAGCCATGATGGGGCTGCCGCGTGCCGGAGAGATCACCCGGGCACAACTCCGGATCAAGGAGAGCAAAGAGTTTAAGGTAGGTTTTTTGAAGAGATTGCTTTTGGTCGCCGATGACCATACAGCGTAACCAGATTGTCATGGGGGCAGCGAGAAACTAAAGGTTCCTTAAAGCGAGGAGATCGAACATCCTCAGAGGGTTTTTAGAGGGAATGGCATAACGGTTGTCCCCGCTCCTTCTAGATTCTCCGATGCGGAAGCTAAAGGTGTGCTACTGCTGAGATCGAGTAATAAGTTAGTGACGCTGCCTGAGAACGGAGAAAGTACTGTGCTGTGGGGGACACCCAGGCAGAGCTTTGCATCAACAAGAGCAAAGAGTTTAAGGTAGTGAAAGCAGCAGTACTGTAGCGCAGTAGCGCTGTGGACATCCATTAGGAAAGGCTGTAGATCAAGGATTGAAAAGAGTTTAAGGTAGTACTGTTGAGATTGACTACTTACTTGGTGACTCTGCCAACGAATGTAGTAGTAAAGCGCTGTAGGGATCATGTACCTGGTAAAAGTTTTGGATCAAGGAGGGCAAAGAGTTTAAAGTATGCCACCGCTACCGAAATTGTGTAATTACTTCATCAAGTACACTGACGGAGAACGCAGCTGTGCTGTATAGCCACGTACAGCGCTGTGGACGTCACCCGAGCAGAGCTTTGGAGTAAGAAGAGCAAAGAGTTTTAAGTATGCCACTGACGAGTTGAACTCCTTACTTGGTGACGCTGCTGGAGAACACAGAGTACTGAATGACAATATTATCGTTATCATTCTTAACTAATGTCAAATCTCTACAAATTCTTTACCTATTTATGATTAGCATAGTTCTATAGCTTCTTGAGAGGCTACAACTTTGTGAAGACTTTCAAAATAAATAATAATTATGTGCGCCTTTAATCACCTACGCAAATAAACTGTATCTTGACTACGTGTTGACAACAGGATCTAAAATTATCATAATTCTAATTTAGTGCTTCGTTCACAGAATACTGTCGACAAATTAGTGCAAAGGGCAAACGCGTCCATTATAATTGGAACATCTTCATGGAAAGAGCAGTTCACAGATGCTCTCACTGCCAGTTCAGGTAAATATAATGTTTTAAAGCCAACGATAAAATACTATCGCTTTTACTCAAATACTGTGTGAAAAAGACGTAAAACTTAATTCCCAATATTATCACGAATTTCAAAATACCGAATATCTAAATTCCGGAAAATTCAAAATGGCTTTGCTTGACGTGGCGTGGTTACAACTTAGCCCTACCTTTATCGACTTCTATAGTGAAAATAACATTTCGTTTATTAAAAACCACAAATCTTTTATTGGGTATTATGAAGTTCGGATTGATTGTAATAGGTACATCAGAATTCAAAATTAAACATTACGGAATATTTGGGTATTCCCTTGTGAAACAAATATTAATGTTTACTTTGATTTATACGAGTATGTTTGATACCTCACAGTCCCCTTTTTATCGGTACTTCTTAAAAGTTTAGTTGTCTGGCTTTAGTTGTAAACAATGTATTGTGTACTTATTCTTGTTGCTTGTTACCTATCTATTCTAATTGTGACTGTTCTTTAACACTTTGCTAACTCGCCCTTTAATTTGTCTAAGAAGTTTTATTTTAAATAATTATTAAATTATGAAATAATTAAGGTACCTACTTCTTACCACTAATAAAATATGAACTTAGTTCTCATCAAACGCTAAAATCTAATGTTTCTAATCTGGATTCATACATGCTTTAAACTGGTATCAAATGAAATACAAGTAAAACAAGTTCTATGGATCTACTCGCGTTTATTTAAGAAACGTCAGGATAAACATTAAATAAGTAATGTGTAAAATAAACGCGAGTAGGTAGATCCGTAAAAGTTGTTTCATTTCAATGTGTAGTTTTCGCGTAAACTTTAGAAAACAATATGAAATACAAGTATGTAAATTTCATGTTTCTGAAACCAACCTAAAAAGCATGATAAATCAAATAGAATCCTCCAAAGAGAGCTTAATGATTTGAAGTCAAACATAAAGTTCAATTAGAAGCGAAACTTAAGGCAACCTTAATTTCTTACATTTGTATGTTAATATCAAGTAAAGCTCGTACCAAAGAGCATATAACTGTAAGAAAATGCTTTAATATCGTAAACTGCTTTACGATCCCTTATTAAAGAGCTTATTATTCCTTTAAGAATATGTAGTAAGTGTAAGACCTGATAGAAGTGCCTTGGGCGATATTTAGATGTTGGTTGGCATTATTAAAAAATATATGAAAAAAAGTATAAATCAATTGCTACACACACAAAGTACATAAGTACAGTGAAATTAACTAGAGTGATTTGCGTGATGATGATACATAAACCTATAGACAGAACATTTTAAAGATCACGAGATTCTCATAATGCGGTCACCAGTCTCATTATTGTTAATTTTGAAGGTTCCAAGCTTTCGCGATCAAAGCGCGTGTTGGGGTTTTCCATTACTATTACATCAGTATTTTATGATCTATTTGTAAAGACGCTCATTCTACGATAAAGTCATCTAAAAATACTACTGAGAGGGCTATCAAGTCTTTCACAAATAATTTATTCCTTGTGCTTGTATAAAATTATATGTTTATATGTTTGTTTCCACTTTGCACACTTTACGCATTATTCTGGATGGAACTTATTGTCTTCTGTGAGTAAGCTATTGTGACATCTTCTTTTTTATTTATAACTCTTTCTATCCTACTCTTAAGCTTAACTACTTTTGTGTTATCTCTAACAGATAAATAGCAATCTATTATTATTTGAAAAAATATTTGAAATTGCCAAAATTTATACTAATTCTGTAGCAAATGACCTTATATTTAAGTAATAAGTGTAATATTCAAGTTTCTAAAATAAACTTAGACTTTAATTTGAAAAACTGATAACATAGATAAAAATTTTATACCAGAACATATTGTAAATCACGGTCGCAGAATCAAACGAACTTTTAATGATAACGATATAAAAACTGGGAAAGATTGTAAAGTAGAAGTATAATTTCAGGTTCAGATGACCCCGACGAACCGCCATCGTGGTCCGACTACCTCTTGCACGTACTCACGATATTCTGGAAAATTATTTTCGCATTCGTTCCACCAACTGGTAAGAATCAAATATACATAGTCTTTATCATAATAATCATAATCATAATATTTATTTGCATCATATTGTACTTACATACATAGTGGAGTTTAAAGTGGAAAAATATATTTTTTATAAAATGGACAACTATATTATTATTATTATTCTCTTTATTAATTATACAAGTTAAGAAATTTTTTACAATATTTTATATAAAAACATATTTACAATATAAAAAACTTAACTTATGTTGCCACCGGCAGAGGGGATAGACCCAAGCTATCGATGGTTAGGGCTGCAGAGTAAGGAACCTCCTGACCACTTCCTGACAATTATGTGCCGTGTCAAGGAGAACTGCCTTTTGCATCTGACCCTTGACCCAACCTTTCAACGAGAGCCTCTAGGTGTTGATCGAGGCTCTTGGCTAAAAGTCCGTTTGCCGAAACGACTATCGGTATAATAATTAATGGTCGAATCCACATTCCACATGGCGGTAACCTCGTGAGCCAAGTCAAGGTACTTACTGAGCTTGTCCTTCTCGGCTTTTACGAGGTTCTTATTATTATTATTATTTGGGTCTACAAAGACGACGGCTGGTGAAGCACAATCCTGGTACAATGTCTGTCTTCGTATTTGGACTCAGCTTCTGCTTATTATCAGATAGAGTGTAATGATTTGCCTACTATTAGATAAAAAATAAAACATTTACCAAATATCAAATTTTGGAATGACAGAATAAAAAAGGAATAAAGCAAAGTAAAGTAGAATGAATCAAATAAATTAAATTAAGACGCCGCGTCGTCGCCGCGCCGCAGCAGAATAATGTTTTAATCAGAACCTTTGTGGCATTTACGTGACTCTTAGACGTGACCTTTACTCAAGAACTGATCCCGATTTGAGTAACTTTCTGGCATATACGAGGTGAGATTACTTAAATTCAAACGCTTCTGTGAAACTTTTATAAATTAATATGATGAAGCATGCCAAACAAATAATTTTAAAATGTGCTAAAGCTAAAATTAACCGAAGCTAAAGGCCAATAAAAATATTTATTCACCTCACAAAATATACATACATACAGACATAATTACAAATCGAAAATAAAAAGAGAACAAAAAAATAAAAAACCCAAATTGGAAGATCAGAAGACATAACTAAAATAAAAAAAGTTAAATAACAATATTGAGAAAAAAAATACTGAAGTGAGGCCCACTAGATCCCTGACTCAGCGTAAGCTGCTGTGGCGATGTGCTCAATGCCGCAGTAGCTAATTTATTTATTTAATTATTTATTGTGACAAAAACGACATTCATCAATAACATTTATCACACAAATACAATTCGAAATTAACGCTGGCTGGTGTTCTATTATAAGAGGCTAATAGAACCAATATTTCAGATATCGGTGGTGGCTACGTGTGCTTCGTGGTGTCAATCATCTGCATAGGCTTGGTGACTGCCGTCATTGGTGACGTGGCGTCACACTTTGGGTGTACGCTTGGCATTAAAGACTCTGTCACCGCCATCTTGTTTGTGGCACTTGGGACTAGCATACCAGGTACAGTATTCCAAAATTATTAACTTACGTTCTTCATGGGTCGACAAAATCGTCAAAGTCAACGGCCTGTCCGATCCTAGATATGGCTGAGATGGACCGCGGAGAATAGCAAGAAAAACAAGGCCTGGGTGAAGTTGAGCCATAGAAGATGATATTGAGATGAAAGTATAAGTGTCATCAAAAATGAAATCAATATCAAATGCATCTAGCGAGACATATTAGGAGTATTTGTTCGCATTGAAAAGTTGATTTGCAGAAAGTAAAAACAAATGCTAGTATATCATTTTAAAATAGTATTATTATTAAACATGAGAAGCAATAAATCGCACCAGTTCAAAAACCTCATTCCTATATTAATGTTTCTCATCCAACAGACACGTTTGCGAGCAAAGTGGCCGCTATCCAGGATAAGTATGCAGACGCTTCCGTAGGGAATGTCACTGGTTCGAATGCCGTGAACGTATTTTTGGGCATCGGGGTCGCGTGGACCGTCGCTGCCATCGTTCACTGGAGCAAGAATGAGAAGTTCCTCGTGGATCCTGGAAAGTGAGTGCTCATCATCAGCTTTAAAATGTCTAGCTCCTCCATTTGTTTCGAATATTGCAATAACGTTATGGAAAGCAATAAAGTCAAGTATAAGTATATAAAAAAACGAGCAAGCCTTACAGTAGTCGCATATGATGTGTAACATTTGATATCTCACCTTAGTAATAAGCAATTTGAACATTATATTCTGAAAAAAATGGGTCAGGTATTACATCATTTTATAAATATAAAATAAATAATGATAAAGTCATTTACACACGAAAGGGTTGAAATCAATTTTAAACAATAGAAAATAGAATAAAGAATTAACAATGACGTATATTTTTTACAAATCATAAAGAAAATGCAGTAAATACTCATTAGAATACATTAGACGACATATCAAAATAACTTTTGAGTCAAATGAATAATATGTCATGTTCATAATATCGATTACTGAATTTACAAAATGGCGCGCGCTTGTACGCTTCCCCAACTTCCTGTTACACTGTTGGACACTTCCGTCCCATTTCACGAAATCACTCCCACAAATTGCTAGAAAGCGAGCGGAAGATGTTACACATCAAAAATTAAAGAGGAAAGTTAAAATTTCCCCTTATTTAAAGCACCAGAGATTTGAACGAATTAGCTGGCATTGTGTTGCACACACAATAACGATATACTACCAACGCCCGTCCCACAGGATTAAGCTATGCAAGTAAACTCTTAAGCTGGCTTTCGTTATTACTATGAGCAAAAAATATGGGTGCATTATAAGAAGGCATACCTTATTCGCTTCACTGAGGTCCAGTAACCTCCTTAGACTCATTATAAACTTTTCAACTCCAACCCACCAAAAAGTTTTAGCTATATTTTTAATCGTCTTTCATCTTTTTCTCCTCAGTCTCGCCTTCAGCGTCACCATGTTCTGTTCCGAGGCCGTCATAGCCGTACTGGTGTTGGTGCTGAGAAGACGCAAGTCCATTGGCGGTGAACTTGGGGGTCCGAAGGGCATCAAAATCGTCACTTCCATGTTTTTCTTCTCTCTTTGGCTGATCTACCTTACCATGTCTGGCTTGGAAGCTTATGATGTCATTCAAGGTTTTTGAATCTTAGTGATTAAATTTCAATGGAGTACAATAAAATTACAATTTGTGTGAAACAAAATTTATTTTTTAAAGGTAAGGTGCTAGTGGATTTCCAAATTGGCTCAAAGATTATTGCTAAATTTAGATTTAAATCTAATTTGAGTGGCCCTTACCTTGATTCTCAATTTGAGAAATGTGTTAGTTATTTTTGCATGAACAAAATAATTGACATTTAAAATTTTAAATATATAAACGATTAAATTCTTTAGAGCGTATAGCTACAAGTATGTCAATGTAACAGCGAACGGTTTTTGCGGAATTCGCAGCGTAAAACACTTCCCTGTTATTCCAAAACGTGAACTTGTGTTAAAACTAATGCTACAAATTAAAATTGATGCAGTTAATTAAATACCACTTTTTGAAATAATAGAGTTTGCGTTGACGCTAGATGATAACTAGATACTAGGTAACAACTACATTGGGTACCTACTGCGTACGCGTTGAACGAACGAACGCATCCGCGTAACGCAAAGTTTCGTGAAGCTAACTGCTGCGAATTGCGATGCGTCTATCGCTGCGGAAGCCGCAAAAACGAACTGATAGGTTCAGTTAAAGGTTCAGAAGATTCGACATAGCGGTTAGTATTTCTCTGAATAGTGGAATTCAGAGATACGTGTGCTCAAATGTTTAGAGATTCTTCTATTCTCTTTTTCATCGTTAGAATTTTCTCTGTTTTCCAATTATTAAATTGATAATAATCGTCAAAGTGTAGCCTTGGTGGCTGTGGATAAAGAACCTATATTAAATTAAGTATATTTATAATAGTATTTATTGTGGATTACACTCAGAATAATAATATTGTAATAGTGGTACAAATAATATGTGTAACATAATAAATAACAGTGAAACGTTATCACTTATAGAGTTTTAATTGTGGTTTTTTGTTGCTTTTACGACATGAGATTTTTATCTATTTCGGTCTCATATAGTCTGGTTATTGAAAATAGTAGAACTAGTGTCAATAACATAGTCATTAAAGCTTTAATTAAGAGCATCACACGAGGTGCTGACGCGTGAAAATTCTATAAATAAAATGATGAGCGAATAGGAAAACAGTTTTTTTAAAAGAAAGTATATTTATTATAGTTTTTTCATGAAATTGTGGATGTTTAAGGCAAGAGCTGGATGAGAGTAGCCGCGGATCGTGCTCAGTGGCGTGCACTTGGAGAGGCCTATGTCCAGCAGTGGACGTGTGTAGGCTGATGATGATGATGATGATGAAGGTCCTAGTCTCTTCAAAATGGTGCGACCATAGTTGCTCGACATCGCGCCTTACGATCCCGGCCGCGTCCTTGAAGTCTGCGGTGAGCGGTGGCGATAGCGGGGAGGTGACTCTGACGCATTCGATAACAGTCAAGTACAGGCACTTCATCACTGCTCCGCTCTCCGCTCCGTTACCGCTACCGCCCCGCTTATCGCAGACTTCGAGGACGCGGTTACAGGCTACACAATACACAATACAGCGACCGGTGGCGCTGCGAGCGAATTCCTAATACATGGCGTGTGATGCCAATTAAACGCAGTGCGGTGAGCGTTGCGAACGCGCAATGAAGAGAGAACTCGCTCGCTGCATCGCGCCGCTTGCTTGCATGGTCAGGAAGGATTACAGAACAATGTCTTGCAAATGCAGTTGTAGTTTGAAAACAATAAATTAAATTGGTTTCAGGTGCACTGTAGAGCAAATGGCCAAGTCCACGTTAGAATAAGCCTCTAGAATTGCAATTGCAATTAACAAAACATTACAATATCATAGCGTACGTTATAGCGTTTATTTATATAGTATTTGTAAATAAGCAACAACATATTATTAATATGCATAGGTATTTATTGTTTAGCTTGATAAAGCTTAGGTATATAAATAATTATATTCAGGTTCGGCGCAGTTAATGAAGGCGATTGTGGTTGGATAATTATAGCGAAGCTGCACTAACGGTATAGGAAAAAACATAACCTCATCAAAACTTCAATATTTTGTTTTGAGGCTGTGACAGCTGTCAATTAGTTCCATATAGAGGGCGCTAATTGTTTATTCCGGTTTGCTTCAAATACCTGTCAATCTACATTTGGAAGAGCGCTTGCCAATATTGCAATTAAAATTAATAAAAATGTGTTAAAAGTAAGTTTTTTTTATTACAAAATTATACTATCAATAAATTGGATCAGTTGCAACAGTTTGCTATAAATATCCAATTACTAAGTGGCTACACAAATGCTTAATGGCTAAATATTTTTTTAAATAATATTATGTTGTATGAAACGGAAACATCGAAAATGTTTTTTTTAACACAAATCGGGCGTTTGTGTGGGCCCTGTCATAAAGTATTCATTGGATAGTACTGCCATAATGATAAGCTATTTATTTTCATAGTGCTTGTTTTATAATGTAAGCGTTTATTTATAAATTTTGTTACACACGCCGCTTTTAAATTGTCTGGTATTACCGTGGTGGGAATGATGATTGAACTGAAGAATTTTTAATAATGGTTAATTTACGCAATTTTTTTTGCGAACAAATTAGAAATTAAAAAAAATGTTGAAAAAATAACCTTGAAAAAATATCTTCAATGCATAGAGCAACTGTCATAGAGTGAGGGTTCAAATCCCGTTCGTGGAAATTTTTCATTTTTTTTTTCGAATTGAACCATATTTACCAAGAATTCTTACGTTAAATATGCCAAGTATAAAAAGAAACGTTTGTTATGCAAACACATTTTTCATGCTTTCCATTTTAATTTAATATTGTGAATACAAAATAATAATTGAAAACTGATTTCCTTGAGAAGGTTGTTCAATTCACATCATAATCTTCACGGTGACTTCGTAGCCAATTGAAAGGCAGCTTGTATATAGGACCTTTCTTTTTAATTTACGGATGTTTAATGTTAGAATTTAACGCTTTTTTAATTTTTGACATACATTGAGATCTTAAAATCCGTGCCTAAATTCAACCGTAAGTTATGAAACTTATCAACTATGCATACGTACTATATAGGTGTCTCGAAGGCTTTATCGGTTTGAAGAACAAATCGCGTGCACCCGCAACGCCCGCCGCCGCCGCTGTGGCTTATATTAAAAGCGAGCGACGCGGTGCAAAGGATTTTCGCCTTTAGACTGATAATGCGTATGTGGCCGCCATAGTACATGGGACGAAATACATCAAGAAAAAACGTCCAAGAAAAGAAAGGCTGTTTTTTTGTCTACAGTAGCAAGCTATTAAAATTTTACCTTTCCATCACATAGTGATGACCCTGCTGATCGACTACTAAAGACATATTAATTAGTAAGCTCACTTATCGTGTCGAAAGGTTTTCAAAAGAAAGGCCCTATATACGAATAGATAGTATATAAACAATATATTTACAGATTTTATGTAGCGAATACAAGGTGTAGTTGTAACAAGTTTGTGACAAATATGTTGAGAAGGAGTTTATAATATAATATTGTATGTTTAAAATGAAATAAATATGAAACTCACCAATATATTATAGGTATCTGACTAATCAGATGTTTAGAAAAACTCGGTACCAGTGCTGTTCAGTTAAGAAAATAATAAATATTATAATTAAAAAAAAGTCAGATATAATAGCATCAAGCAAAATCAATACTAGGAGGATTGTGACTAACAATACAACTTTTATAAGAAAAAGATATGATTTTAATGTTTTAACTTCTCCCATTTCGTTATACTTATATATCGATTTTTTTTTCTAAGCTTGCATGACATTTTTCCTACGTAAGACGAAGCTTTTTAGAACTAACTATGTCTCTTTTATAAAAATTTTAATAATAAAAAACAATATCTAGAAATTCCGTAGCTCTTTTCGACACGTATAAAACATTCTGCCTAACTTTGGACCAAATATGTTCGTTTCGAATTTATTTACCGTAGGGTTTTTTCTACGCTGTCGTATGTTTTAAAATTTAATCTTTGTAGATTTTTTAAATTTTACCTAAAGTTGTGTAGCCTTTTTTAGAATGTTCCGCTCGCAGTGCTTCGCTGCACAGCTCTAGCTAAGCGACTTCAGTGGAGAGCCATTTAAATTGCTAATTCTAAGGAGACATGCCGCTTTTTTTTTGCAAAACGGAAGTATCTAAATATAATACTTTAAATTAGAGTAGTCATTATCAGAATAACGCTGCAACAAAAACTTGGTAAAAATCTCGTTTATATTTTCTACTCTAAATTGACCATGATCATTGAACACTTTAAATAATATCTGATGCTTCAGCAAAACCGTTTTTTTTTTTAAATACAATTAGCTTAAATTTTGCGCGTGTTTCCTTGCAGCTGCTTACCAATTGACAAGATAAATAAATAAATTTAAAAATCTTAAATTTTCATTAAAAAAAAATCAATTTCTAAAAGTAAATCCAATATCTTTAAAAGTCATTACAATCATCAAGTTGTTAGTGTGTAAAAGTATCGAATGGAGATATGGACGAGTCTATAGGTCCTTCAATTTAAACATAAATAATAAAACAAAGAATATAACAAGAAAATATATGAATAAATATAATGAATAATATTATAAAAATAATATTAAATAATAAACTGGATTAATTATTTTTATGAACGTGAAATTATGTTAAAATATAAATGCTCAGTTTATAATAAAAAAGTATAAAGAAAAATATATGAAAACAATTGTTATTGGTAAGATTTTGCCTGAATTTTATCTAAATGTCGTGTGTGTATAGATTTCTCCCAGTCCTCTCTTCGTACCTATGTAACATAGCTCATTAGGTAGTTAGAACGAACTGATAGTGTAAATAGATTATCATATTAGTCAAACATATACTTTATTAAGCAATTTGAATCAAAAAATCAATAGAAAAAACTACACATTCAATACGTTATTTTTCAAGATGAGTTATTCCGGACCTACCTACCAGCATTATGTATTTAATAAGTAACTTATGTCACCAGCAAATTACATTAATTGCCCAAATCACTGAAGGTCAAAATTCAAGTTTTATTTAATACAATATTTTCATAATGAAATAAAAGATTTAAATTTAATTAAAAATAAAAAATAAAAAAAAATACATTTATTTAGCATGCTAAGCTGCCGTCCGAATGAAAGGAGAAAATGTTTAATACCTGATAACAAAAATTTACCTGACAGATTTTAGAAATTTTAACCATCTATAATTTTTTTTTTTACATTATTGTTCTCATACCAAATTTACAAAAAAAGAGTAACTTAAATATTATTATCTTATTCCGTAAATAAATGTAAAATTATAATTATTTCGGACACAATTAAAATGTATTTTTTTTATTTAATAAGTAATTAATTGTTCCTCTGTGTTCCTGTGTGGTTGTTCATCTACCTTCTATAATGTTTGTTTTTTTTTTCAATAAAAAATAGTCGAGTTTGTGACAGACTCAATAATAAAACCAAAATAACTAACTGTATTAGTTGAACTATAATCAATAATTATAATATTTGAGATACAGATGCTTGTCAAGTTTGGTGAATATTTTGGAAATATCGCCATCATTTAAAATGGTAAATTAATATTATAGAGTTTATATAATAATAATATGAAAAAGATTATCTTTGTGTCCTATTGTGTCGTCAAATAAATATTAAATAATCCTAAGAAAATTATATAGCTTTCACTAAAACCTCTATTTCCTTCCATTAAAATTATTCGTCGTCTCTTTTTCTTTTCGTCATATTTTTTTTACATTTCGTCCTACAAAATGTCTTTAGGGTTCCTACTATTAATTTAAGCACTAACAGGCCTATTTATTTATGAATTGATGTATGAAAAAATTGTCTAAAGGTATTGCTATTTGTCTTATAAAATTGATTGAAGTGTCAGTTAGACAAATCAATGGATCAATGGTGTTTCAATGTCCGTGCCAAGCTCCAATAGACTACTGACGTAAACCCGGCATGGGTAACGCAAGAATATTAGCTTCTTAGATGGGTTAATAGGAATGTTATTTGTATGTAAATAGCACATTAATAATATATCTTAATTAAAAAACTAAAAACTTATAATTTTGTTACTATAACCATACCTTTAGATAAAAATATATGAGCCATGTAAACAATTTTTCTGGTTAAAAATCGATAAATTGACAGTTCCCTTTCTTGTAATTCTATTATATATATTATATAACTATCTCTTCAAAACGGTAAATGCATAAAAACCATAAATAACGAAAATCTGATTTTATTTATTTATAATAAAATTTATTTAATATAATAAAAAACAACCCACCCTATACAAATAAAATAGACGGCTTACAATATAATGGTTGTTAGAACTTGGCTTTTGTTATAACGATTGTTTTAAGAACATATAATGTAACACCATGTTAAACATAGAAATGTATTAGTAACATTGACAATTGCACGCCAACGGGTTATGTTCATAGTTGATTACGTTATTTTGATAAATTATTGTTATATGAATAAATAAAGTGTTTGTTAAGTACAATTTGCTGTTTTTATAATCCCGAAAATAGCAGATGGATTCCCTATTCATAGAACCCTGGAAAAATATGAACCTAACTGACAAGCACCACATGACCAAGATACTGAGGTTCTTTTTTACTTAGTAAAACCGAAATTCAAAATCATTTATTCAGTTAAGGCTACAAGTAGCTCTTGTGAATGTCACTATGCCATCGGTTCGTAAGTCTACTACTGTAAAGTGACAAACCGAGGTCAAGCTGATCTTTGTTCTTGGTCGTCAACCTCACGGTCAATCATAAACAGAAGTCGAAACAGTGCACTTAACCGTGTTAAGAGCGTTTACGCCGCACTAGTAGCGCCGCCAATGAAAAAAAAAACATATCTAGAAATTAGAGATAGAAAATCAAATTATGCTCAACAAACTATCTGAATGAAGTAATTTAGCATTTTTACGTCACCAAAACAAATATGGCGTTATAGATAAAAGTGGCCGTATCGTCTTATTTAACTAAACCATAACATGTGAGGTGTTCATAAGGTGACGTAAAAATGCTAAATTACTTCATTCAAATAGTTTGTTGAGCATAATTTGATTTTCTATCTCTAATTACTAGATATGTTTTTTTTTCATTAGTGGCGCTAGTGTGCGGCGTAAACGCTCTTAAGTGCTAATTAATTGCTGCACTGAAGCCGTCGATCAACAATACACGAAGCTAAATTAAATATTTATGAAATACAGTGTTTACGTCAGCCTTCCTGGTCAGTGCTGCCGCCCGGGGTCCCGACCGCCTAACCGATTGCTTTGGCTACGTGTATAGTTTATGACGTCATCTTGTCATTTCGTATCGCCTATGAAAGCAATATCTATAGCTATAGGCTATAGCTTTCTATAGCTATAGGCTATAGCTTTTGATATTGCAATATATATATAACTATAGGCTATAGCTTTCTATAGCTTTAGGCTATAGCTTTCTATAGCTTTAGGCTATAGCTTTCTATAGCTATAGGCTATAGCTTTCTATAGCTATAGGCTATAGCTTTCTATAGCTATAGGCTATAGCTTTCGATATTGCAATATCTATAGCTATAGGCTATAGCTTTCTATAGCTAATAGGCTATAGCTTTCGATATTGCTTTCATAGGCGGTACGAAATGACAAGATGACGTCATAAGCTATACACGTTACCAAAGCAATCGGTTAGGCGGTCGGGGGGCGGGACCCGGTTCGATTCCTGGCTGGGTCGGGGTAGTGGCATTTAATTTTTTCACTGTATTTTGTAATAAAATAAATTTGAGTTTTTTTTTATGGAAAAGTAGATCTACGTAAATATGATATTGCTTGTTACCACCTGTTCTTTACACTTGGTTGCATGGCTATGTTATATACACCTATTACCAAACATCCTGTTTATCTAACTTGCACGAGACTGGTGAATACCCGCTCCTTACTGCTGGGGCCAAGCCTTCCCAAATAGAAACACCACACGGGTTCTTTTGTTATATTTCTGCAACTTTTTAGACCGATCGTTAGAATATTCATTTGTTTATTTATTTTATTTCAGGAAGACCAACAGCTATTACATATAAATGAACGTTTAAATAGCCACGGAAAGCCATTAACATGTCCTCACAAATAAAAACAATATAAATTAAAGTGATACACTAACAAAATACACTAAGGCTACAAAATTACACAAAAATAAGATCCAATATAATAAGGGTTAAAAATAATGTAATACTACTGGTCAAAGAACATCTGACTGCGCCTAATCGAAGCCTCGCTAGTGTTGAATAGATCAATGTCAAGCTGCTTCGATGTAGTGATAAAAGAGTTACACGCGCGCCATAGCTAAGTTTTGCCTAAAGTTCGATGAAGCGAATATTAAGATATTGAGTATTTTTTAAAGGTTACTTTTTCGGGTGCCTCTACATATTATCGCCACCAGCTCATTCTTATCTTCCCCGCTGCTGGGTAACGAGCCATTCCTAAAGATGGAAAGATGAAACATCACAATTATCACAGGGAGAACCAGGGATATTCCGGTTAGGGTTAACCTAACCGAATTAATCTGTTATTAACCCAATTGGAAATGAGTTAACATATATTTTGGGTTACATAAATAGATGTTACAGAATTAAATGTGTTAACCGAATCGTTAATAGGTTTTTGCATGTTAGTTCGTGGTTCATCTCTCGTCACTCAGTCGCGGGTTGGTACCTATCCTATTAGCGCGTGCGGTGCAAATGAAATTTTACATAGGAATACCACTACTTACTAGGCCGTTGTTTCCTCATCCGAGAAGCATCCTTGCTTGTTAGGTCTATCTATCACTAAAAATCGTAAAATAAAATAATGTTTAACAAAAAAATCCAACTTTAAAAAACAGGGAACTCCTCAACGTTTTACAGTAGCTACCTTGTGTATGGACTTAATTAATTTCTATTGATGAGATCTTTGCACTCATATGGGTTATAAGTGCCATTACAGGTCTGATGATGTAGACCATAGACAGTCGAGGGAATTCCTCATCGATTTACAGCAGTTACCTTTTGTTGGCCTTACTTCTTACGGTTCAATACGCCAAAAAATCCAGTTCGTACAAAAATAATACCTAGTTATGATTGAAATTTTACATAGGAATACCACTACCTACTACCTCCGCCGTCGTTTCTTCATCCGAGAAGCATCCTTGTTACCTATCACTAAAAATCGATAAATAAAATCTTTTTTAACAAAATAAAACCGACTTCAAAAAAAAGGAAACTAAAAAAAATAAAACAGCTCTAAAAAGCAAGAAATAATATTAAAATCATATTATTAATTACCTAGATACACATATCAGTTTTAAAGAAGGTCTATTAAAGTCGGGTGAGGCTTTTACATTAAATAAGTGACAACTATTTATAGTTTTAAGTTTAAATTAAACAAAATTGTCCTCTAGCCAACCACCAACCACCCGACTTCAATAGACCTTTAAAACTGATATGCGTATCTAGGTAATTGTTGATATGATTTCAATATTATTTCTTGCTTTTTAGAGCTGTTTTTGGTTTCCTTTTTTTGTTTTTTTTGTTATCATCCTACTACTCATCCTGTAACTTATTCTCATATAATTTTCCGCGTCCACTCTCTACAATGATTCACTCTGAAATAGTATCAGATGACATCTCAGCCCAGAAAAGAACTAAAGAGTCACGTAGCCTTTTATCATTTCAAATCGATTGCAATATTTCAAACTCGGCACTCCATTACCGCCGGCGACCCTGGGCATCGATGTCGTGATTTGCAGGATGAATCGAATTTATCTCGGCGCGATTATGCGTCGACCCGGGAGTTGGACGGGTGACTTATTGGTTACAAACGTTCGCATCAGCTCTCTTTTTTATATAAATTACGTGGCAAAGCGGTGAGAGCAATGGTTTTATTCAGGAGTAAATAACCTCAAGATAGCGCACTTAGTAGTGGTAGCACAAGTGAAGGGAACCAAATCACGTGGCACACCTATGCGCTGGACTGTTCAAGTGAAATCCGCAATAGGAAACCGCGTATCTGACTGTGCCAGACAGTCTAACAACAGGGAGAGATGGCGGGAGGTCGTGCGGAGAGCTGTGTCCGCCTCAACCACTGATTTTGACGCCTTAACGTGACCACGTCCGCTCTGCCAAGAGCGAATCGACAGAGAAGAATAAGAAGCTGTACTTAACGAATAAAAGTAAGTAAGTAAGTAAACAGCCTTTAATTGTCCCACTGCTAGGCAAAGGCCTCTGTTAACGACGCGTGGCTATATTTTAAGTTAAAAATTGTGATTGTGTAAGGTAGCTATCAAAGAGCGGCGCGCGGGGTGCGAACCGCCGGGGTCGCGGGGGGGTCTCCTCCTCGACCAGTGCCACGATCATCAATGCGAGCAACGGACGCGCGCGCTGCTCTCAATATTCTCTTGTACACCCTACCGTCGTTATAAAAATAAAAGGAAAATTTTCCGTCATTCCTTGTTTTCTTTGGCCTGGACACCAGAACCAGCTACTATCGTCTACAAAGTGGTCCATTCGAGCCGGATAGTCAGTGCCAGATGACAACAAGGACTCCGCAAGCTGCAACCAACATGGTTAACACACGAAAAACCGCCAAAAAGGAGGACGCCATCGTCACTCGGAGACTGCTGGATGAACCGTCGATGTCAACGCAAACACCTGTAAAAGAAGAAAACACAATTATTAATAAAACAATACTGATGAAGGGTGAAAGTAAAATAAGAAAACACTTACAGGACAAGCCACCGTCGACTTCCGGAAAAGCTAAATCAACGACAAAATCTAAGCAAAAGTCTACTACTTTGACGGCAGCGCGCAGGAAACAGCTGGAACTGGAAGCAGCACAAGAAAAAGCTCGCATACAGATGGAACTTATAGATAAAAAGCTAGCAGCGGATATAGCTGCACTAGAAGATGATAAAAGTTACAGTCCACAATCGGAGGCTGCTAGTTTGGAGCAGTACACTACTAAAAGTGACGTCGAGAGGTGGGTGGACCACAGTGAACTGGAACTGAGAGGACAACGTGTTCACAAGATGGACAATGTAAACAATACGTCGAACTTGCCGCCGGAGACATCCGCCGGCCCTGATGGCTCAGCTCAGCAATTGGCAGCTGCAATCAATCAGCTCATCACCCACACCGTCACCAACAATTAAAACAATAACCTGCTAAGCCGCATTAGTACGCCGCGAGACCTACCTATATTCTCCGGCGACTCATTGAAGTGGCTACAATTCCAACAAGCGTACGAGGAATCGACCGAATTGTGTAAATTACACAAACAAAGAAAACTTTTGGCGATTACGAAGATGTTTACGTGGTCCAGCGCGGGAGGCCGTCTCGTCACTGCTCATCACACCAACAACTCCGAAAAAAGTGATGTCTACGTTAAAACTACAGTTTGGAAACCCGGATATAATTTTGTCTAAAATAGTGAGCGACATAAAAAGGCTTTCAGCGTTGCCCCCAGATTACCACAAAGAGATTATCAAGTTTTCTATCAAAGTAAATAATTATATTACTGCTGTTCGCGCATTGGGCAGAGATGATTACCTACAAGGCGTGAATGTGGCCACAATAGTACTGAGTAAGCTATCTACCGTGCTAATCTCGAAGTGGTCGGACTACAGCTACGCACAGCTCACAGATGGACATAAGTGCCGATTAACAATGTTGGCGGAATTTCTACATGAAGAGGCGGTGAAGTTATCTCAATCTGGTGCTAATTTACTTTATTTACGACCGGATAAAAAACAATATAACACGTATAGTGAACCACCACAAACTGTATTAGTGCAAAGTACACAAACTGTGATTAAAAAATGTCAGTTTTGTAAAACGTCTGAACATAAGTTAACTGAGTGCAAACGTTTTAAAAACGCGCTGCGTAAGGAACGGTGGCAACACGTAAAGCGTTACGGCGTATGTTACAAGTGTTTGTTATCGTGACATGACAAGCTAACGTGCCCCGCGCCGGTGTGTGACGTTGAGAACTGTGGACAAAATCATCATCGCTTATTGCATTACGTGCCTCGACAGAACTTAAGCAGTGCAATGTCAGTGCCGGGTGTAGAAACTGAAGTGCAAGCCGAGACTGTGACGTACATAAACACGAACAATTGTGCAGTGTTGCTGAAAGTCGTGCCTATAAACATTCACGGTCCAAACGGTGTGATTAGCACGACCGCTCTGCTCGACGACGGATCGACTGTGTCTTTGATAAGCGCGGCGCTCGCGGAGCGCGCGGGGCTGCGCGGCCGCAGGGATTGCCTGCGTGTGCGTGGCGCGTGGGACAACACCGAGCTCGTGTGTGACAGTCAGCTGGTTGATGTCCCGTTATCAGGAGCGCAAGGTTTGATGCATACTATTAAAGCGCGCAGCGTAAATGAACTTAATTTGCCAAAACAAGACCTAACTATTATAAACTGCGAAAAATATAAACATTTAAAATCAATTAAGAGTAAGTTATGTATCGCACAATTTAAACCACAGATGCTTATTGGTCAGGATAACTACCACTTAATATTGCCTCTGGAATCCATAGTGGGTTCCGCGAACGAACCGTGTGCCACCCGTACTCCACTCGGCTGGTGTTTGCATGGGCGCGCAAGCGTCGCCTCGCCGCCGGTACAGTCAACACTATTAGTATCGAAAGCAACTAACGACAACGGCTGGCGTGAACTACATGAGGAGGTAAGTCGTTTTTTCTCTGTCGAATCCATGGGCGTATCTGCCAAGCCACGGCAGAACTCAGAGGACATGCGTGCCCTGGATATTCTGGAACGGAAAACGACCCTCAAGGACGCCGAATGGTACGTAGGCCTACCCTGGAAGGACGAAAATTGTAGTATGCCTAATACCTACCCTAATGCAATATCGAGAATGAGAGGGGTGGAACATAAGATGAAAAAGAACGACGAATATGCACAACGTTATAAAGAACGCATACAACATTTATTTAATAACAAATATGCAAAGGAACTGACAAATGAAGAGGTAAATTTATTAAATAACAAAAGAACATGGTACTTACCTCATTTCGGCGTCGACAATCCCAATAAAAAAAAGTTGCGCCTTGTTTTCGATGCCACAGCTCAAGTTAACGAATTGTCACTAAATGATTACCTTTTGAAAGGGCCAGACCTACTACAGTCATTGTTTGGTATAATGCTTAGATTTCGCGAGAACAAAATAGGAATAACTGGGGATATTATGGATATGTTCTTGCGCGTGAAAATAAATCCCGATGATCAAAACGCTTTTCGGTTCTTATTTAGAGACAAAAGTGATTCAGGTACTATTAAAATCAATATGATGGCATCTCTTATATTTGGCGCCAACTGTTCGCCGTTCGTGGCCCAGTACATTAAGAATAAAAATGCCGAGCGATTTAAAAACTGTATGCCTCGCGCCACTGAAGCGATAATTAAGTCTCATTATATGGATGACTACATAGACAGCGTTACAGATGAAAATACCGCTTCTACATTAGTTGAAGAAGTAAGTTATATCCATAGCCAAGGCAACTTCCACATAAGAAACAGGACGAGCAACAGTGAAACAGTCCTCAAGCGCATTCCAAAAGAAACCTTAGGTGAGGCGGCATTTAAGTTCAAAGACGGCCAACAGAACGAATACCAAGGCGAACGAACACTCGGGTTAATATGGGAGCCACATAATGATTTATTAAAATTGGACATATCATTAAAAACATTCCAGAGTGTTTAGCGAATGGGAAACAGAGACCAACAAAAAGACAGATCTTAAAGATAATTATGTCTATTTTCGATATCTTTGGATTTCTCGCACCAGTCACAATAATCGGCAAAATTATTTTACAAGAATGCTGGCAAGTAGATATTGGTTGGGACGACTGTGTACCTAATGACCTATACAATAAATGGCAAAAATGGATAAATCTACTCGCGTCATTACGTCATATAAGCTTACCGAGATATTATAACGCAGCCTGCATTGGTGAGAGCGAGACAAAACGAGCAACGAATTCTAGTTCACCAGCGGCGGCGGCGGCGGCGGCGGCGACCGATAGTTTACCTGCGCACGCTATAGATACTTACTTGAATCTACAACTGCATATATTCTGCGACGCATCAACCAAAGCGATGTGTGCGGTCGCCTATTGGAGATGGAATTATAATAACAAAGTGTTCGTAGCGTTCGTAGCGAGCAAATGCCGCGTAGCACCAGTGAAGACTACGACAGTGCCTCGCTTAGAGCTACAGGCGAGTCTGTTAGCTGCGCGCCTTGCCCATACAATTGTAAGCGAACATCGAATCAAACCACAACAAAAAACCTTCTGGAGTGATTCGACAACAGTACTCCATTGGATAAAAAACAAGTCCAGAAGTTACAAAACATTCGTAGTTCATAAATTGGGTGAAATAGATGAGCTTACCGACTCAAATGAATGGAGATATGTACCTACTAAGCTAAACATAGCGGACGTTGCTACGCGCGATAATTGTGAGGTAATTATATCCATACTGCAATCCGAATGGTTATACGGCCCCGCGTTCCTCCGTAGTCAAGAGAGTGAGTGGCCTACAGATGTTATGCAACAGCAAGTAAACAAAGCGGAACTGGAATGTGTATTACTGGCAGTATCTGAAAGAGAAATGTATTGCATACCTGAACCTACCAGACTTTCGTCCTGGCTGAAATTAACACGTGCAATGTATACAGTTTTAAAATTCATAAGTAAAATAAATAAAAAATCACTTGCCGATGACTTGACGTTGATGGAGAGGGCTGAGCTAATTTTGTTAAAGCAATCGCAACTACAATCTTTTTGCGAAGATATAGCTGCAATAAAAAAGGGTAAACATTTACAAAAAGCTAGTAGATTGCTTACCTTGACGCCGATGCTAGATGATCATGGAATCTTAAGACATTGACATCATTTTATTTTGTTTTTTATCATTCTGTGTTGTGTACTATTTGTGTTTTGCTAACCTATCTGTGTGGGGCCACCAAATGAAACACTCTATTATTGATTCCAATTTAATAATAGTCTCTTCAATTAATTACCATATAATGTATATACATGAATTACTTATATTCTATAATTTTTACATATTCTTTCACACACATTACTTAAACTATTTACACAAAACTTTATTTATTTATCTTTTGTTTTATAATTACATCACTATTCCGCTAAAAAAGTTATAGCTTATGCGCGCCATAACAACAATATTTATTTTCACTTTAACTATAGTTACAAAATTCTACAGCTGCCTAACTATTCATGCTTTGGGCTAAAAATTGTTATAGCTTTTTACATCTCAGCACTGATAAGTAGTTATATCATCAAAATACAACAGTAGCAGACTCCTTAAAGTTGGTCTTTTTAACGCAGGGTCACTGTGCACAAGACATGAGGAGTTTATGGCGGCTGTGGAAGGGTTGGCCCCGGATATTATGGCAATAAACGAGACGTGGTTAAGGTTGGGACAAGACGAAAAAGCACCTAAACTGCCAGGCTACCGCTTGCGTCACACCCCTAGGCCTGACCACATCCGCGGGGGCCGTGGCGGTGGAGTGGGCTTCTTTATACGCAGAGGGATTAATGTGCGCTCTCGTGTTCATCCTTCCTCAGCGGAGGTGGAGCAGATGTGGTTGAGTGTACTCGTGGGAGGGTTGGAAATCATAGTTGGAACTGCCTACAGACCACCGTGGCAGGACGTGAATATTTTTTTGGACGATATTATGAATTCTATTTTCTCCTTTGCAAAGCGGGATGGTTTAATTTTGCTGGGAGATTTTAACATAGACGTTCTTGATACCAATAGCAGCAAGTCTAAGCTGTTTGCTCAGTTCTTATACAGCTTAAATCTTAAACAAATTGTGGAGGAGCCAACACATTTCACTGACCATAGCAGTAGTTTATTGGACGTGATCTGTACTGACGCACGAGCC
The DNA here is from genome assembly GCA_947562085.1 of Eudonia lacustrata. Taxonomy (NCBI): domain Eukaryota; kingdom Metazoa; phylum Arthropoda; class Insecta; order Lepidoptera; family Crambidae; genus Eudonia; species Eudonia lacustrata. The sequence continues at coordinate 18,456,889 of OX387326.1, read as the reverse complement.
CTTCATGTTGAGGTTAAACATTCCCCGGATCTGGGTGGCCACGCTATGCTGGCGGCTGCTTTCAAAGTTAAAAAAGACAGATCTAGCCCCCTTTATGTCACTTACAGACCTTTTAAAAATATAGGCCTGGACCAATTTAACATGGACCTTCACGCCATCCAATGGGACAGAATCGGGCAGTCAGAGAATGTTAACGCCCAGGTCGATTCTTTTGCTGCTTGTGTCAAAACCTTGTTTGATTTGCATGCCCCCATAAAGACACGTAAATTTAAACATCCCCCCCATCCATGGATAACAGACACAATTAAATCCATGATGCACATTAGGGACGTGTACCATAAGAAGTATAAACTACATAATACTGGTGCTCTTAAAGAATGTTATAAGACAATGAAACAGATTGTGGTGGCTGCTATTGAAAGCGAAAAAAATGTTTCTTTAATACACATATAAATAATAACATAAATAATTCTAAAAAGCTATGGCAAAATCTAAAATCCACAGTGTTACCAACCAAGAAAGGTACAACAGACCTCCCTCCACTTTTTGACGACCCCAATAAAATTAATGCTCATTTTCTTAACATACCTGGTGCTGATAGTGTGTCGATCTCTCAGCTGACATATTTTGAACATCACAGGTACGGTACGGCAACCTTCTCATTACTACCTGTCAGCGACGAATCAGTTCTGAAAGTCATCCGAGGGCTTAAATCCAATGCTCAAGGGGTTGATGGCATTTCTTTGGACATGTTACTGCTGACTTTATTACCTCATTCTTTAAAGACTATCACTTCTATTATAAATCGTTCCATAGAGGAATGCACATTTCCAGAGAGCTGGAAGACTGCTATTGTGATACCTATCCCAAAAAATAGTCAGCCCACATCTATAGGAGAACTCCGTCCCATCAGTCTACTCCCATGCATCTCGAAGGTTCTTGAGAGAGTGGTCTGTGACCAGCTCACCAAATACCTCGAAGATCACAACATTCTGCCTCAACTTCAATCTGGATTGCGCAAAGCATATGGTACAGCAACTGCTCTATCTGATGTTGTAGACAATCTTCTTGCTGCCCAGGACCAGGGGATGGTGAGCATCATGCTGCTGCTTGACTTCTCTCGTGCTTTTGATTCAATCAACCAATCTCTTCTCCTCTCTAAGCTGTCTTACTATGGAGTTGATGCCAGGACTCTTAAATGGTTTCATAGCTACTTAGCGCTCAGGCAGCAGTATGTTGAGTTGACGGGATCTGATGGAAAGAAATCTCACTCCATTCCACTCGCTGTTACACAAGGAGTGCCGCAAGGATCAATTCTTGGGCCTATTCTTTACATTTTATATAGTGCAGACATCACAAGAAGCATCACACACTGTCTTTACCATTTATACGCTGATGATCTGCAGCTGTACCTATCATTTTCACCTTCTGATAATGTCAGTGCAGTGGATCAAATAAACAAAGATCTGTCATGTATCTCCACCTGGTGCAAGTCGAACTGTCTTGTTCTTAACCCCACAAAATCGAAACTAATTGTATTTGGTACAAAAAGGAATCTACACTATCTCAATAATACATGCCCTCCTTTAAGCATAAATCTCAATGGGGAGATTATTGAGCGTGTGGATAAAGTCAGGAATCTGGGGCTGACCTTCGATGCTCATCTTAATTTCGAAAGCCATGTTATTGAATGTGCCAGATACTGTTTTTATCGTCTTAAATTATTGTATAACATCAGACCTTATCTATGCGAAGAGCTCAGAATCAGACTCTGTGAGGCATTGATCTTGTCTAAATTTAACTATTGTGACACGGTTTATGGTCCATGCCTCCTGACCAGGTCAGTTAAGTTAATCCAGCGAGTGCAAAATGCATGTGCTCGTTTCTGCTTTCACATCCCACCTCGCTCTAACATTACCCCTTTCCTCAATGCCGCTAAACTGCTGAAAATGGAGGCTCGCAGGAGGCTTCATCTTGCAACCTTGCTGTTTGGCGTTGTTAGCACAGGAAAGCCACGTTATCTGTTCAATAAACTGGAATGGGCCCACAATCACAGCAGATACCCAAATAGAACTTGTACCCACATCTTTTCCACTCCTAAACACCGCACTATGGCCTTCCGAGGATCGTTTAGGTTTGCTGCCTCTCGGTGCTGGAATGATCTCCCGCCGCCGATGCGTGACCTGAAAACGAGGTATACATTCAACAAACGTTACAAGCAATATCTTATAACGTTGCAAACAGGTAACTCTAAATAAAATAAAAATAATCACCTGTAAATCATCAATCAAATGCACGTCACGTTTGACGGGGGATCGCGTCCCGCACCGTTGGGGCAAACAATCTTCTCCCTTCTTCCGGCATTAATGCTTAACCATCTCCAGCTTTGTTTTTTACATAAAATGCTTTAAATAATTGTTCTGTACTGCAAGCAACAACATTCAAAAATTACAGCCCATTGCCTATTTGCATTTTTTAACATTTTATATTTATTTTCATTGTCGAGCAAGGCAAACGGATTTTGGCCATACAGCCAAAACTCAGCGTTTATTATTATGTAGTATTAGTATGTAGTTTATTATATTATAGTAACGCCTCATATATATAATTCTTTCCTTCTTTTTTTAAAATATATATCCCTTATTATTTTACGAGTTTGTATGTGTATTTATTATATTATTTTTTTTTTGTCTAAGTCCGTCGTCGTCTCTCTAAGGCCCTGTCAGAATAACAGCGCTCCTACGCCACTCAGCCTAACTGCGAGTGACGTGGGAGTATTATGCTGAGACAGGGTCCTTATTGGCCTCACACAATGTTTTTTATTATTTTATTTTTTTTATTTTCTCTGTTTTATTTGTCTTTGTTTGTATGTATGTTTTTTTTTCTTTTTTGTTTGTAATGATTTTTTTGTGTGTGTCAATAAAAATATTTCTATTTCTATTTCTAAGAGCTTGTGGGAGAATTAGCGCTGCCGTTGATATATCACCTGAAACAAAACAACCTATTATATTAGATGGGCGAGATTCATCACTAAATTGATTGTACGTGATTATCACATAAAGGCCGCTCATGGAAACCAAGAGATGGTAGTCAATGAGCTAAAGCAAAAGTTTTGGATTATTAAATTACGACCTACCGTGCGAAGCGTCACCTCGTAATTTGTGTCGTTTGAGAAGGTGCAAGCCAGAGATACCCAGGATGGGAGATTTGCCTGAAGCCAGGATGGCGCATCATCACCGCCCATTTACCTTCTGTGGTGTTGACCTTTTCGGGCCCATGGAGGTAACAATTGGTAGACGCCGTGAAAAGCGTTATGGGGTGCTCTTCACTTGTTTGACAGTCAGAGCCATACATGTTGAAATAGTGGCGTCACTTACCTCCGATTCGTTCATTATGGCTCTGCGACGAATGGCATCTCGACGTGGGTGGCCTCAACACTTGTTCTCGGACAATGGAACGAATTTGAGAGGTTCAGATGCAGATTGAAGAAATCAATGGCACAATTGGACGATGATCAACTAAAAACCGAGACCGCAAATCGAGGTGTCAAATGGACGTTCATCCCACCGGTGAGCCCACACTGGGCTGGGGCCTGGGAACGCTTGATAAGCAGTGTTAAGACGTCACTAAAAGTTGTACTCAAAGAGCGCGCCCCACGAGAGGAGACATTTATAACATTATTGGCTGAAGTCGAAAACATGGTCAACAGCCGACCTCTGACGCATGTTTCAGTAGAACCAGGGACTACTGAATCATTAACTCCCAATCACTTTTTAATTGGATCATCTTCTAATTTGCCACGCCTAGGAGTATTTGATGACTCGGATACCTACCTAAGAAAACAATGGCGCATATCGCAAAGACTTGCTGATATGTACTGGCACCGATGGGTTCGGGAGGTACTGCCAGAGATGTTGCCAAGAAAAAAATGGCAAGAAGATCAGAGGTCTTTACAAGTTGGTGACCTTATATTAGTGGTAGACTCGAACAACCCTCGAAATATCTGGCCACGGGGCGTAGTTGAGGCAATTTTACCCGGGCGAGACGGGCGAGTTCGAATGGTCAGAGTTAAGACAAAGTCAGGGACATTAACCAGGTCTGTCACACGCGTCATACGAATTCCGATCGGTGTTGAGTGCTGCTGATGAAGCACTTGGGGTGGGCTATGTTAACGACGCTTGCCTATATTTTAGGTTAAAAATTGTAATTGTGTAAGGTAGCTATCAAAGAGCGGCGCGCGGGGTGCGAACCGCCGGGGGCGCGGGGGGGTCTCCTCCTCGACCAGTGCCACGATCATCAATGCGAGCAACGGACGCGCGCGCTGCTCTCAATATTCTCTTGTACACCCTACCGTCGTTATAAAAATAAAAGGAAAATTTTCCGTCATTCCTTGTTTTCTTTGGCCTGTACACCAGAACCAGCTACTATCGTCTACAGCCTCCATCATTGAAATCAAGTCATCGCTACAATTGATAGGTAAAGGCTTAATCAACACGCTTGCCAAGTGCGGGTTGTTATTATGTGGCGGCCTGCGGTCGCCACATAATTTCTTATCCTTACGTATGGTTAAGAGTATGTAAACGCATTCCTAATCGCGTGTAGATCTGATTAAGATAAGACACGGCATCCTCCCTCCAACCTCTACACAGTTTATATTGTATAAATAGTCTTGTAAGGTTTAGATAATAAGTCAGTCACAATGTAGTCACTGTAAATATACAACATCACATAAAGAGACGCAGTCGTTATTTACCATCGACATGGAACCCCCCATCATCACCAACGTCCCAGCATCGACCTACGGAACAGTGATCACAAACCACTTAATGAATGCCACGTCATATTATGGTGGATCTCGATGGCGCAGTAGTAAACGTTCACCGAAATTCGATTGCTGAAGTTAGGGGCTTTTGCGAAGACCGGTCGGCTGATGGGTGACTAAAAGTTGATCATCTCAAGCTCTTCCATGCTTTGGAAGGAACGCAAAGCCAATGGTCCCGGCTGCATTAGCAGATGTTAACAACTATCAATCCGCACAGGGCCCGCGTGGTGGTTTATGGCCCGTTCTCCCTGTAAGAAAGGCTCCTCCATCTGTAAGCAAGGCTCGTGACCTAGCAGTGGGGATTTGATCATGATGGTAATGGTGATGGTGATTTGGTGAAGATATTATGTTATTATGCACCCGAAAAAGTAACCTTAAAAAATACTCAACATCTTAATGTTCTAACGATTAAAAAAGTTACAGAAATATTACTAAAACTAAAAAAAAAATCTAAATTCAAAATCATTTATTTAGTTTAGGCTACAAATAGCTCTTATGAACGTCATTATGCCATCGGTTCGTAAGCCTACTCTGGGCGGGAGATCTTGTACTGAGAAGAACCGGCAAGAAACTCAGCAAGTGTCAAGCTCTTTTCTCCCATACAGCTTCTAAAATATTGGAAAATGCCCAATCTTAAAAGGACACTTTCCATCACAAATAAAAACACAAAATATAAAGGACAATCACACATGTTAAAAAAATACAAAAGAGAAAATATAATAATATCTAAATTTGCAAATTTACATCAGTTACCAGTTAAAATTTTCACAATGTCATACAGACCTGTATCCCGTGATCTCAAGATTTTTTGAACCCAAACTAGTCAAACATAGGTCTACATTAACGCGATGAACCCATCAGCCATGTCGTTACGGCCACAGTGGAGAGTAATGCACCAGGCTTATTAGCGGCGGAGTGCAGACTGCAACTCTCCGGTATTGCGGTTTGAAACAACTCGGGAGGGCGCGGGTTAAGTCACAAGCGGAGGCGATAGTCATAAAAAGAGTGATGAATCTATTATAAGTCATAAGCGGAGGCGATGACCGCTGGTCACATAAAGAGCGACCCAGCAAATGGTTTGAAATGGCAAACATTTTTCTTTTCTTTTTATACATTTTATCCTTACGTTTTAAACCATGAAAAACCGAAAAAATGTAAATGTTTATTAACCAAAATTAATAGTTAGCAACTTTCGCAAAAGCCGGTCATCGGATGGGTGACCAAAAATGTATCATCTCGAGCTCCTCCGTGCTTCGGAAGGCACATTAAGCCGTTGGTCCCAGCTGCATAAGCAATCGTTAACAACCACCAATCCGCACTGGGCCCGCGTGGTGGTATATGGCCCGTTCTCCCTATCCATCCATAGGAAAGGTTCGTGCCCCAGCAGTGGGGACATAAATAAGAAAAAATCAACCAGTCCCAAGAAGCTCTAGTGAGAATCGAACCCATGACCCTTGCATTAATGGTCTAATGCTCTGGTTGCTGAGCTACCGAACCTCAAAAGACTCGCTGAATTTTTATAGTACTTTGTGATTTACGCTGCAAGCCAGCAGCGGTATAACGACACTGAAGTTGCCTTCAAAAGTTTTATCTTGTAAATATATTTATTATGTTTTAGTAAGTAACTTATTTCCTTTAATACTCTCCCACAGCTAGACAAAAACCTCTCATTAAATCATTATTCAAGTGTTGACTTAACGCCACGCTTACAAAAAAGGATTGGTGATGAAAACGCGGTGAACATCATGCCATGTCGTTACGGTTGCACAGTGGAGAGTAATGCCCCAGGCTTGTTAGCGGCGGAGTGCAGACTGGAACTCTCCGGTATTGCGGTTTGAAACGACTCGAGCGGGCGCGGGTTGAGTCATAAGCGGAAGCGATGGCTACATAAAGAGCGACGAACCTAGCAAATGGTTCGAAACGTCAAAATAAAAAAATATTGTGTAATAATATAGTATATTTGATATTGGAACTCGAACTAATGGTGCACTTATTAATGTTTTAAGATTTTCCAAATGGCTTTAATTTGTATTCATGTTAATTATTGGAGGGTTTTATCCACACTTTGGGGTTGTTATGCTGAGAAGGTTTCGGGGATGATGAAAACAAACCGCTCTGATTGAGCGCTACTCGTATACTGATTTAATATGATAAATTGAATATAAAAATGCTAAATTAACAAAACTAACTCGCGGCGATGTTGACATGTAAAGGTGCCGCTGCAGATATTATTACACACTGCTGGCGATGATATTTTTACATAACTGTACGATGACAGGTACAATTAAATTACCATTTTATATTACGTGACGAGTGATTTTCTGTTGTTATTAATTATTTATACAAGCTGGTACTGCAAACGCACATAAGCTAACCGTACATCTTATTGCCGACTTAGTTGCTTAGCAAAAAAAGAGTTAACATTGGTGTTATGATTCGATACACGCTTAAAATAATCCGGATTAGTGGTACGCCCTACCCCTCAAAAAAGTCGCTACTCTTCTTTAAGTCTATAATTGTTGCCATACTATATATTTACTGTGATTGAAGAAACATGCAGTATTTATCTGTTTATTTCATCTCAACGGCGATAGCTCACGTGGTATAAACTTCTATGTCTAAAATAAATGCTCTAAATTAAATTGCAATGAAGACAGTGCAGCCACCGACCTTTCTACACATTTTTTTAAATTTATACTGGAGTAAGAGAATTATCTTCGTTTCGTTTATTTTGTTTTTTTTTAAAATATATTACTGTTCCCGCTGCCTCTTATGCTTATGTCCGCACCACATAGTTTATGAGCGAGCGTAACCGCAAGATGTTGCTCGTCAACTTACTAACTGTTATAGAAATACTTCGGACTGACGCAGACGGCAGACTTATGCCACTTATAGTATTGTTGTGTGGAAAAGTCCAGAAGAGCAAAGAATAGAATAGAAAAAAATTGCTAAAATTTGAACTTTGCACTCTCTGTAATATTTTCAATTGTAGTGATCTTTATTTTAAGAGATCACTCATAGACATGCCATTTAGGAAATAACAGGTTTTGTTATTTTTTATTAGAATTGTACCTATCTTTTAATTTATTTTAATTATAACATTTTTTAATGTTAACAAATTTTTATTTAAATTCAAATTTTCCTTATTTTGGGCTGGGCTCAATTCTAATTGCGCACAGGCATGTACTTTTATTTTTTGTTTAATGCTATTATTTTAAGTTTTGTGTCTGATGTCCGTTATTGTGCTTATGTTTATATAAATAAATAAATTAGTGCCTTAACACAGTACAATACAATTTTAAGTGTGGCAATCATAGAAAGGGCTTGAGCCCCAACAGTGGGGTCATAAAAGGAGCTGGTAATGAGGTCTTCTCGAATGAAGGCTCTCTAAAATTCGAAATATTAGTGGATTCAGTAGCTTGATTTTTACTAAATTTTTGTTCAATATTATTATGTTATATTTTATAGTTTTTAACGTCAATAAGAGCATTTGAAGAATTAATCATTCTAATATGTGATTTTTACTTTGACTGCTATTATAAATAATAATAAATAATAATAAATAAAGGTTTTTATTGTCTCAAAATATTACATTAGCTTAATTGAAGTTTGAGAACCTCCTGTTAAGTAATTATTAGTTACTTGTTCCAGGAGTCTCACTCCTCCATAACAACTGGTCTTAACTAGGACAGTTCTTATTTAACTAATTAAACACTTTTGTGCATGCAATGTGAATATGTGTGTGTGTGTGTGTGTGTGTGTGTGTGTGTGTGTGTGTGTGTATGTGTGTGTGTGTGTGTGTGTGTGTGTGTGTGTGTGTGTGTGTGTGTGTGTGTGTGTGTGTGTGTGTGTGTGTGTGTGTGTGTGTGTGTGTGTTCGTCATAATTAAGTTTCACGAGCCATTCTCTTAGTAGTTTTTGACAGTTATTTCTGTTTTTAGGGTAAATAACAAGTTTTTTATTTAACACGTTATATAGGTACATTGCCCGTCGTTCGAATTGAGAGCCAGCAAAAGTAGTTTTAGTGGTAGGGACTTGTGCAATGTTATCTATTCTTCTCTTATTCTGTATGTTAGGGATGTAATTAAGTGACTTATGAATTCTTAAGGTTGCGTGATATATATTTATAATTGCCTTACCGTTTGAAGATTACATATTTGGTATAGTTGAGTAGTAGGAAATCTAAAACTCTTAAAATATGTAACTTTAAGTAAGGAACGTTGTGCTCTCTCAAATTCTAGTAATTTGGTTTTGGAACAGCCACCCCATACTGGGATACAGTAAGCCAGTACAGACTGTACAAGAGCCAAGTAAATTTTGTTCAGGAGATTTTTATCTGCAATATGTCTTAATTTTTTAAAGATCCATATAAGTTTTCTTATCCTTGCTGTTACCAAATCCACGTGCATATTCCAGCTTAACCTTTTATCTAGCATTATTCCATTCCATTATTTTTCTATATTGTCACATCTATGTATTTTTACCATAAAATCAAGCCCAGGTTGTGTTTTGTTAGTCATTGCGAAACAGATAATTTGTTTTAGAAGCATTCAGGGTCATTAAATTATAGTCAAACCACTCAGCGATTTTTTCAAGTCCTATCTCAGCTTCTGCTCGTGCAGCTTTCCATGTCCCACCCGAGAAAATTACAGCTGTATCATCCGCATAAGAAAAGAAATGAGCATTTTTTAGTTTTAGGCTATATAAATCGTTTATATAAATGAGAAATAAGGTAGGCCCGAGCACGCTCCCCTGTGGGACACCATAGGTTATGTCTGTTTCATCACTAACGTATTGGCCAATCTTTACGCTTTGTGTACGGCCACTCAGATAGTCCTTAATTAGATTCAGAGGCATATCTCTTACTCCGATTCGTTCTAGCTTGCGCAAGAGGATGGAGGCAGACACTGTGTCAAAGGCCTTTCTAAGGTCAATAAAAACACCTAGACACTTTCGCTCACTGTCAAGCTGGTTCGTTACTAATGAAGTTAGTGCTATCACCGCATCTTCAGTTGATTTTCCCTGCCTAAATCCATATTGTGCGTCTGATAGTATGTTAAATTTTTCCAAATAGTTGACCAGTCTATTATTAATTAACTTTTCCAATATCTTAGAAATTGCAGGCAAAACTGAGATGGGTCTGTAGTTGTTGGCATCAGTCTTATCTCCTGCCTTGTACACTGGCGTAACAATTGACTTTTTGAGGATAGATGGGAAAACCCCGTCTCTGAAACAAAGATTCGCCAAGTGACTGATCACAGGAATCACTAAGTGTTTGGCACATTTTGAAAATTTTGTTGGTATGTTGTCACTGCCCGATGCACTTGTAGATTTAAGACTCATAAGAACTCTAGCCACCTCTTGAGGATCCACGTCTAAAAGAACAAACGATGTTGTTTGTATTGGACTAGGGATACTTTGGGATGCGTTATTCCGATTTGTGTTAGATTTCCTTAAGATTATGTCATGTGCAAGATTTTTACCAACACTACCAAAGAATTCATTAACATAATATATAGATTCTTTTGGAGAAATATTAGCTTTAAGCAAGTCCAGATTGCTGCTATTTTTATGTTTTAAATTGGTTATAGTTTTTATATTATTCCTTATGCTTTTTGAATTTTTTGTAGAACTTGTTAACTGACCTTTTTCGTAATTACGCTTTAGCTTCTTTAATATCTTATTGCAATAATTCCTGTATCGATTATAAGTTATTTTTAATATTTTGTTTTGTGGATCTGATCTTAGACTTTTATGCATTTTATTTCGGTTTTGGATGCATCTAAGCATACCAGGGGTGATCCACGGCTTTATTATGCGTTTACTTTTTGGAATTACAACAGTAGACGTGTTTTCAGTTAAGGCTTGTGAAATTTCAAAAGTAAGCCTTTCAATAACAACTGTAGGATCTTCACATAATAATATATCCGAGATATGTTTACTCTCTAATGCTTTCAATGCTTCTTCATAGTTTATTATAGTTTTACTCTTAGGACAGAGTTTCTTCATTGTCAGGTCAGAAATACACAAGAATATCATAAGGTGATCAGTGATGCTAGTATTTAGAACAGCAATTTTGGCTGCTAAGTTAGTTTTATTCATCTTTAAAATGAAATGGTCTAAACAATTCTGTTCTCTGGTGGGTAGGGAGTGGCCTGGAAGTAAGGCATGACAAGTCAACATATTTAGATAATTGGACCTATTGCATCGTTCATAATAGTTTTCATTCAGCTGTGAGATTAAATTGATGTTTATATCCGTGTTATGACAACGTTTTTACTCTTTTTGATGGTTTCCAAGTGCAAGTTTAAAGAATGCTATTGTCTTAAACACACCTTATACCAGCAATGTATCACGTTATATACAAGTAAATACGATCTCCAGCACTCTGTTACAGCACCTACATAATATAAAATAAGTGTGCAGGGTCAACTACAGCCTACGTCTTATCTTTCCGACCCACTGATCGATGGGCGCCGACTTTACGCCGCGCCGTTCAAATACATTTTCTCTTTCACCCGTGATGTTCATTAGGGTGACCATGGCATTTTCATGATGGGATCTCGTTGTAAAACTCCCACGGATATGCTAAAAAAACCATAATGTTATAATGATTGTAATAAATAAAAAGTATTTATTATTTGCCACACAAGCTGTAAAAGTGGTAATTACGTCAAAAAAATTTTTTTATGGATAGGTTTAACCAACAAAGGTTGTCTACAAAAGAGTTCTTGTCGCGATAACAACACCTTTGCCTATACAATCTTTAAGGTTATTTTAAAATGTTTTTTATTGTATTTGTAGTACAAAAATAATGATCAGAATTTTGTTGCTGTTACTTTTACTATGGGGATCCTTGGTGCTTGTTTTTCTAGGGTGTCTGGGTTAAAATGGTTAGGAAACGCTAAAGAAAACACATAAATATGGTTACCCCATAAAATGAGGAAATATTATGATGTCCTACGTTCGCGTTCCTAACTCGATTCAGTTCCAGAGTTTTGCGAATCCCTTGATTCAACTTTACTATTACTCCTCTCAATTTTGGAGAAAATTGCATAAATGTATATCTCCTTGTTTCTTAAATTGTATATTACATGCTTAGTCTGTTTGAAACGAAAAATAAATATTAATAAATATATTAATACTAGCGGCCGCTCGCGGTTTCATCCACGTGGTTCCCGTTCCCGTGGGAATTTCGAGATAAAAACTATCCTATGTGTTATTCCCGGTTATAAACTATCTGTATGCCGAATTTAATCCAAATCCATTCAGTAGTTTTTACGTGAAAGAGTAACAAACATCCATCCATACTTACAAACTTTTGCGTTTATAATATTAGTAGGATTAAGTAAAGATTTATTTATATAAAGTCAAAGTCAAAGTCAAAGTCAAATATTCTTTATTCAAATAAACTTTAGAAAAGTGCTTTTGAATCGTCCATAATTTTTTTACCTACTACCCATTCAGGACGTCTATTTTTTAGCTGTGGAGAAGAATGGGCGCAAGAAACTCTACAGCTTTAATTCATTACGTAACGACATTTACAAAATTATATGCCGTTACGTTACCAAGTTATACAAGTTTAAAAAACCTTAATAATATATTGGATTAGAAATAGATTGGAGCATTTTAAACCCATGCTGTTTTGTCTTCAATGTAATCAGACACTTTATAATAAGCTTTTTTATAAAGCTTTTCTTTAATAGCGATTTTAAATTTATTAATATCTAGTTTTTGGATATTACTTGGAACTTTATTGTAAAAACGTACACACAGGCCTCTAAATGAATTATTTACTTTGTGGAGCCTAGTATTAGGTACTGCTAGTTTGTTTTTATTTCTAGTGTTTACATTGTGAATATCACTGTTTTTAGAAAAAGTTTCAATATTTTTATATACATACATTAGGTTCTCGTAAATATATTGTGATGCAACTGTCATTATATTAATATCTTTAAATCTCTCCCTAAGAGAATTACCAGCTTTTAGATTATAAATTGCTCGAATAGCCCGCTTCTGCAGCACAAAGATAGTTTGAATATCGGCAGCATTGCCCCACAGTAAAATGCCGTACGACATTACGCTATGGAAATAACTAAAGTAAACAAGTCTAGCTGTTTCAATGTCAGTCTTTGAAATCAAGTCTTTGAAATCAAGTCATCATTCAAGTGTTGGCTTTATCACCACGCTTGCCAGCTGCGGGTTGGTGATCGTGACAAACCATGTATCGAAAAATCCAAAACAAATCAGCCTGCTTAGGCATGCCTGGGAATTGAACCCGGGATATCGGAAATACCGTTTTGCCACTGGGCCATCGAGACGTGTAAATATACCAAGTGCTTATTCAAATATACAAAACGTCTAGCTTTGGATATTGCTTTTTTAATTAACATGCGCTCCTCGTAGTGATACCGTGTAGCATCTGCCGCTACGATCTAACGTAGCACAGGCTACGGTCGTAGCGAGCGTTCGCCGCAGATGCTACGACTGCACGTCGTCGGTCGTTCTGTTGCAGGCAGCATTTGGCAAATCCAATGTCATAAAATACCAAAATTCGTAGGCTACGATCACTGGCCAAATATTAGATCTGTGGCTCTGTGTATCGTTCAGGTATCTGTACGAAATTTCGTACGTTTTAGTAAGTTCAACTTTCAATTACAGATGAGCTGTGGCTATTAGTATTTCTAAATGTAGTCTGTTCAACTGGTAGAGAATGCTTTAGGGCATTAAGTCGACCTTTTGCTGTATTTTTACAATAACAAATAAATAAATATATAAATATATATATAAAAGTAAAAAAGTAAAGTAAACAGTCTATAATTATCCCACTGCCACTGCAAAGGCAAAGGACTTCATCATTGAAATCGAGTCATCGCTACAATGTATGGGTAATGGCTTAATCACCACGCTTGCCAAATGCGGGTTGGTGATCACAAACCCGGGATATGCATCGAAAATTCCAAAATACATTTTGGAGAAATAAATAAAAAAAGCAAGTAAATAAATAAATAAATAAATGTAAGAACATGTAGGGCCTGCCAGATGGATTGGAAAGAATCTTTAAAAATCCATAGAGTAATTAAAATGTTTACCCAGCTGGAAATTGAATCCGGGAAAGACAGACCGGCGCGGCGCCGGAGCATGCACTTAGCATGGAAATAAATCGAGTCGCGGGCGCCAAAATGGCGCGTCATAACCACGTCAGAGCTACGACATACCGTGTGTCCTAAATTGCGCTTTATTTCCATGCATTTAGCATGAAATTTGAATGGAAGAGGAAGCCGCCCGTGCCACGTCCGTGCCCGGCGCCATTGTGGCCTGCGTGGTAAATTCTTATTTTTGTCTATAAAATAATACATTATTAAATTTTGTAAATAAACATATCGCTACTTACAATATGATTATCTTATCTTATCTTATTGGGGCCTGCTGAGGTTTCCCTCAAGCAGAAGCCCTTCGACCCATTGGGATCTTTTGTGCAAAATAGTATAATAACAATATGATTATAGTGGAAGGCCACTCAAAGTCAACATTTTTTATTCAAATAAACTTACGAAAAGTGCTTTTGAATCGTCCATAATGTTTTACCTACTACACATGCGCACCGCGTTCGTTTTAGCCAGTACGGAGCTCGCAATGTTTTGTTTTGTTTATCTATATAATTATTTTATTTATTTTGCTTTATTTGGAAAATATACAGTGATGATTAACTGTTAACATATACTAAATTGCCACTATGCACAATTTACATGTTTCCGCATATATATAACTAAAAAAACAATTACAATTCATTGGCACAAACAAATGGACAACTGTGAACAAATATGATTAAAAAAAATATATATATATATATATATATATATAAATATATTAAACTAGACAGTTAGAGAACCATTAAACCAGGATTTAGCCATCATACCTTTAAATTTATCTGGCTTCAATTAATACGAGTATTATTATAAAACTCAAAGTCTCTCTGCCCGTCTGTCCGTTTTTGTTATTATCACTCGAGTACCAATTATCCAATTTAATCTCAGATCGAAATTTTGAAAGTCGCTTAATTCACATGATCGCAATCGAACGCGTTTTGAATACGTCAGCTGTTGCAGGGTAGCGAAAAACGTTCCAAAATAAACTTTTTTAATATTTACCCAAAACTTCTTACCTGAACGGTCAAAAGCAAAGCGCATTTGTCGGATAATTTAATTGAATGGAACCTTTTATTCGATGGCCCACAGTCCATAAATTAGTGGCGCCATTGAAAGATCGACGCCTTTAGACAAAGACAAAGAACTAACTCCCAACTCGATAATATGTGGAAAGTACGGCAATTGGTTTAGTTTGGAACCGACACTTTTTTATAATATTCTCTAAAAATAGATATAAAAAATATATCTGGTATATGTACGAAACTGTCTGTCTGTCTATACCCTTCCATTATATAAGTATATGTAATAAATATAAGCGTATATATTATATACCTACATAGGCGATCGCTTAGGGCGAAATAAGAGGTTACGGCCACTTTTAACTATAACGCCATATTTAACTAAACCAAAACATGTGAGGTGTTCATTAGGTGACGTAAAAATGCTAAATTACTTCATTCAGATAGTTTGTTGAGCATAATTTGATTTTCTATCTCTAATTACTAGATATGTTTTTTGTTTCATTGGCGGCGCTAGTGTGCAGCGTAAACGCTCTTAAATTAAATAAAGATCTAATTACATAATAAAACAATTCACTCAATAAACTTACACAAAATAAAAAAATAAAATATATAAATATTGTAAGTTATTTAAATATATTACTCGTATATACTCCATATTTGAATTGTTTTACTATGTAATTAGATCTTTATTGAATTTAAATTGCTTGTTGCTTTACTAATTCGCATTTTCCGCTCAATGGTTCTATGACTCAAAGGTTGTGACTGCTTTAAGCGATAAGACCGCCTGCCCACCTTTGTATTAACATTTTTGTTATTCGTTTTCTCTGTGTGTGTGCAATAAAATGTGCTATCTATCTATCTATCTATCTGGCTCAGCACAGTGCCTTTATCTCGCCTGTGGCGGTAGCCAAAGTAACATTATGAAAACGATAGCAATAATAAAATGTAAGTATGGGATTGACATAAGATTGACCACGTGATTTAGAGCGGCTTATGTCAATCCCATACATTTTATTCTTTTCGAACTTCGCTATCGTTTTCTTAATGTTACTTTGGCTAAGCCTACTGATGTAAAGTGATAATGAGGCCAATGGTGGAAGCGCACTTCACCCGGGATTCTCAACTACTGTTATCTCTAGCTGCCGGAACACAACAATGCTACAATCATTGATATCATGGCGATACATTTAGATAAGTATTATTAAGTTTATTTTATATTTCTTTTCATTTTTGTTAACTTCTTCTATTTCCTATTGTCTCTTGCCTGTGTTAAAATAAATGTTTTTCTTCTTCTTCATAAGCAAGTAAATAAAAAAAGTGATACCCCTCCCAGCAAACTTACTTCCACGGTGTGATGAAGCAACTGGCAGGTCGGCAAAGTAAGAGAGGCTTGTGAGGCGGAGTTCTGCTTCACTAGGCCTCGCATCTGAACTCTGCTTCTGCTGATCATCAAGCAGAACAGAGTCATTTGGCAAAGAAACCTAGTCAAAAAAAGGTTAACCTAAGGCCAAAAAGCTTACTATTTGTAAGGGCCCTCGCCCACGGCGACTTTTTGTAGCGATGCAGTCGCGCGTTTACGAAACACGCGACAGCATCGCTACTAACGCACGTTAGTCGCTTACGCAACGCGCTACAGAAGCGATGCGAAAGCGCTACTACGCGCTATAGCATCGCGACTGTATCGATGCAAAACCGCCACTGAATCGTGTTTACATCGCGACTGAATCGTGGTTATGTGGGCGAGGGCAAACAGCTGGCGACACCATTGCGACTGCATCGATGCGAACGCGCGACAGCATCGCTACAAAAAGTCGCCGTGGGCGAGGGCCCTAACGCCTCGGCGGCGTAGTGGCAAGCAAGGGTATATGATCACCAACCTGCATTTAGCAAGCGTGTTAATTAAGCTTACATTTATATACTTTGCTTTCGATCGCTTTGAAGGCGAGGCGAGGAGGAGGCGTTATCTTGTCATTTCGAAAGCATTATGAAAGCAATATCGGAAGCTATAGCCATCGGATGGACGGATGGATGGATAGCTATCGATATTGCTTTCATATTGCGACGCCTCCTCGTTGCCTCGCCTTCAAAGCGATCGAAAGCAATCGAGTTAGGCGGTCGGCCCCCTGATCCACAAATTTAAAGTTGCAATTGTAACGTTGCAATTTTAACGTTATAGATTTATAGAATAGCAGAAAATACATTTCAAAACAATCGTTGTAGTTTTGTTGAGTTTAGTTCCGAAGTGTCTCAATAGATGGCGCGAGCAGTCTTGAAAATGTAAGGGATTCGATATGGATCGATATCTGTCGTCTTTGGTATAGATAATTTAAAAAGTAAAAAGTCGAGTGACATGACAACTGTCAGGGAGACAGCGAGCTCCGGATGGATTTGTTACGATGGTGTGGAAAGGAGACACCGTTGATTGATAAAACGTGAAGCACTAGGGCTTAAGGGAATCCTTACACATCGGCCCTCATTTCCATCAAAATGAGCCGATAAAATATTTAAAAGTTTGGGTCAGGAGAGGGAAATTGCAGGATGTCTTAGGCTGAAGTTTGAAATAGCCGCATAAGTTTGAAGGATCGAGCGAGCTATAGAAAGGGCTATGCTTGGAGTTTGTTTGAGGGACCGGATACAAAACGAGGTGATCCGACAGAGATCCAAAGTCGTCGACAGCTCACAGGATTAGCATGCTGAAGTGGCAGTGGGCCATATTTGCCGCAGAACCGATAACCAATGGGGTAAACGAGTTCTTGAGTGGAGACCGCGTATCGGCAAACGTAGTGTAGGACGCTCTCAGACTAGGTGGAAAGACGATCTTCGCAAGGTGGCTGGCAAGAGCAGGATAAGAGTAGCCACGGATCGTGCTCAGTGCTTATGTCCAGCAGTGAACGTGTGTAGGCTGATGATGATGATGATAATGATGTTAATTAAGCCAATACCCATCAATTGTAATGATGACATGATTTTAATGATCGAGGTCTTTTCCCAGCAGTGTATATAATTTTAATCTTGGAGCGCTTGGGAACAAAATCTTGGAGCAGGCGGCTTATTCCCATGCGCTCCTAATCTATTGTTCTCCAAATTTTAACTTCTATACATTCATTCCCAAGAGCTACAATGATTTTTATTTTATTTTCCCTTGGGAACGATTTTACAAAATTATATTAATATATAATTTTAAACTTGGAACGCTTGGGAACAAAATCTTGGAGCGGACGGGAATAAGCCATAGAGGTATAGGCTATTTACTACTACTGAAATGAAATGAAATGAAAAATATTTATTTGTGTCACAAATACAGAAACAGTATTCACAAGAATAAAGTATGAAAATTTTGAAGGTGTCACAATAAGGCTGCAACATAGGTGCATGTAAGATTCTGTAATAACGCTTGATACTCAATTAAACGCCTGTATGTTTCGGCCGCCCGCCATTCTGCCTGCGTTGAAATATAGCCGTCCTGTTTGAATTTCATTGGAGCTCGCCATTGTTGGGCTCAGTATGGCCATTGTGTTAACGTCTATTATTGTCTTGTCGGGCGTGCGTTTAGGAAACGATTTATGATCGTGACACCGTTTAGCGATCGAAGGATTTTTTTGTTAACGAAGTTTTGTTCTTTGTGCTGCTCACATCCAGCGGCTACTGTTAGGAGTTTTTTGGTAGTTATTGGGAGATTTTTTTCTTATAGTTGAAATAGGACCTGGGGCCCGACCGCCTAACCGATCGCTTTGACTTCGTTTGTGGTTTAAGACGTCATCTTGTCGTTTCGTGCCGCCTATGAAAGCAATATCGTAAGCCTTCAGCTTTTGATATTGCTTTCATAGGCGGTGCGAGGTGGCAAGATGACGTCATTAACTATACGCGTAGTCAAAGCGATCGGTTAGGCGGTCGGGGGGCTGGTGCGTATTGAAGAAAAAGGAAATAAGACATTTCCCAATTAATCAATTCTTACCACTATCTTATGTTTAGTTTTGTTATTATCCCATTCAATAGTGTAATTTCAATATTACTACGAGTAAAATACATAACAGTATCCATTAAACTTCACATAAACGTAATGTTTCTTCATTCTTCATTTCCACTTAACATCAGGTGGGATGGAGTCATTTGCCGAGCTAAGTATAAACAACAAATGTTATCAAAGAGCAATGGAGACGGCTATGCTCGGGGTTTCTCTGCGTGATCGGATCAAAAATAAGGAGATTAAGAACTCTGTAAAAAAAAACAATTAAATCATAATTAATTTACATAGTAAAGTACAAACAGGCGCGTTTGGCAATGCCGGGACATCGGATGGTTGTCCAAATTCAAATACCGCACTTCCCGTTTCATACTTTCCACCCCTCGCGCGCCATATGCACTACCGGTAGTGCATAAGGTCGTAGAACGTATATACCTATAGCGCGGGACGAGAGACATAATATAAGACAATATAAGTAATACATGGGTAGGGTAACATGAATAAGCTCAAACAATTACATTTTTATGGCCGATCTCACATTTTACGATCCTTGTAAAGCGCATTTATAGCGAAGCGACGTTACTCTGATTAAGAACGGCTTTACGATGTGACATTAGTAAGATATAGGTGTTTTACTTATACATTATCATCATCATCTTTATCGCCATCACTATCATCATCATCTAAGCGAAAAGACGTCCACTGCTGGACAAAGGCTTCCCCCAAGGATCTCCACAGTGACCGGTTTGGCGCCTTCTCGCAAATTATAATCCAACTTTAATAGTATATCATACTAATATTATAAATGCGAAAGTTTGTGTGTATGTATGTTCGTATATTTGTTGCTTCTTCACGCTGCAACGGAAAATTTTTTAGTTTATAACCTGGAATAACACATAGGATACTTTTTATCGCGATATTCCCACGGGAACGGGAACCACGCGGGTGAAACCGCGAGCGGCCGCTAGTTATTACATATTTTGAAAAAAAAAAGAAAATATGAAAAGCGTGAAATTTAGCGTAAGCGTAATTATATGTATAAATAATCATAAATATAGCTTGCCTAATTTTTCACTGATCTTTCAATATTTCTAAAAATATTAAGATCGGATGTTGATGACGTAGTTGTCGACATTGAATAGGGCTCCTTTTGCTTTTAAAGTAAAAATAGATAGTATTAATTAATTTCGGCGAGTTGGATTGAGCCACGATAGCATAGTTGGCAGTGCACCTGACCCGGCATGTCATGGGGTGCGGGTTCAAATCCCGCTCGTGGAAATTTTCAACACTTTGTCTTTTTTCAAAATGTAATTTGTTCTCAACAACATTTGCGTAAAATTATATTTATATTATTTACTGCTTTTTTGAGCTAGGACTACCTCAGAGTCTAGATTCTTCAAATCCATCTGGCTAGTTCAGAGTGCTGACTATATGCACCATTCGATGTACTCAAGCAAGCTGAAGTGGCAGTGGGCTGGTCACATCTGTCGCAGAACCGATGCCCGTTGGGGTAGACGAGTTCTGGAGTGGAGACCGCGACTTGGTAAACAGATTGTGGGACGCCCCCCGACCTGGAGCGACGATTTGCGCAGGGCGCCTGGCAGAAATTGGATGCGGAGAGCCGAAGATCGGACTCAGTGGCGCTTCTTGGGAGATACCTTATGCCCAGTGGACTGAGGTAGGTTGATGATGCTCATTATAATACGGCGGTGTTAGTCAACGGTCACAACAGAATCGCAATGAACGGAGTAGGTTAACATTTTCTTATTCTTATTCTGAACCCTATTCTTGGCATAGTGGATTATTTGAGACACCTAACTTACAAAAAAAAATCTGAATATACCTAAGAACACGTTTTATACAAAAAAAATATATAATTTTAGATTTATATCCTTCATGTCATATTGCGTAAGCACTGTCAACTTCCATATAACAAGGACATCCTTACAAAAAAGCGAAGAATGGATAAGTCCATTCTTCATTTGTAGGTTAGATTCTGGATTTTGGAACGCGCCATTTTACCCAGAGGTGGGCGTTTGTGGCTGCGCTGCGGTTTAATACTAAAGCAGACACTTACGAGCACTATATGTAATGTTACCTATTTTTATGTTCCAAATAAAAGTTTTTTTATTTTTTTTATTTTAATTCCACAAGAAAAACCTCTGCCAATTATAGAGTTAAACCGCAAACCGCCTGAGGTCGTGGCCGAACGGTAAGAATTTATTATTGCATTCTCGAAATAATTCTGTGTTAAGAAACTGACAATGTCAGTTAGTGGTGAATAAGGACTGCCATGAATAACTTAATTCTTAATTTGTATACCTTAATTTGGTCCCGCATCCGATGACGTGACGTTGTGAAAGCCACTTAACTTGCACAATCGCGAACGTGTTAGCACATCAACTCGTTCCCTTGCAGTAGGAAATATACTCTGATTTTCAAAAAAGGCGACATTCCGAACGGAAATTGCCCCTTGCCATCTGCCGCGAGCCGACGACGTGCTAGTCTCATATCGATTCATGGCTAAAGCTATTCGAGTCAATGCTGTTGCAATAACATCAATTACAGTGATTACGTGGCGATTACGGCAAATACCCCTCATATCCTTGGGGGAGGCCTTTGTCCAGCAGTGGACGTCTTTTGGCTGAGATGACGATGATGATGATGATGACAGTGATTAGAAGCACGCACGCACGCACGCACGCACGCACGCACGCACGCACGCACGCACGCACGCACGCACGCACGCACGCACTCACGCGCTCACGCACGTACGCACGCACGGCCTGCACGCATGCATGCACCTTCGTAGCATGGCGGCCATAAAATCGATCTTGAGTTACGGCTGTGTAGGATTGCCCACCAAACAGAAAATAATTAGTATGCACCGGTGGGAATCCAACCCGGCACTTCGTATTCTAACACCCCAAACAGAATACAATAAACACCACTGGCAATTGGACACCTCTGGCAATCAAACCTGGGACCTCGGTTTCTGACACCTCAAACAGAACAAAATATACACCACTGGCAATCGACCCCAGGATCTCGGTTTCTAACACCCCAAACAGAATACAATATGTAACGCTGGAAATCGAACCCGGTACCTCTGCCCCTAAGACCGGTGGTGTAACCACTAGACATACAAAGCAATTCTGTCGGGTGAACTATAAAAATAACTTTTTATATCCCCCAGTAAGTAGCCAAGGCAACTTCAACTATGAGTCTTCGTTTAATTGCGCTGGCACCTTCAGCATGGCGGCCATAAAAACGCCGCTGAACAAATCTTGAGTTACGGCGGCTGTGTACGATTGTCACCGTTTCAGTGGCGTTTTTTTATTTCTCTGTTTAATGGCATGGAGCGGTTTGCACATTTCGCCAGTGTCGAGCGGAAATATGTTGCAAAATATACTTTTGGTTTGTTATTTGATGAAAATGATTGAAAGTTTAATAAAAAATTGTTGTTTTCGCCGAGATGTCTTCCTTCCTAGCGCCCCCCCCCCCCCCCCCCCCGAGCTAGACTCACAAAACTAATGGCAATGCTTCAGTTACTCAATGTACCTTTCGAATGTATCAACAGAATTCAAAGATGTGTGACTTTACTGAGATCTACCGCGTTTACTTACTTTACTTCTTTGGTGACAATAAAATGTCCATCCTTATACTAAGAGTGCAAAATAGGGGCGGATCTTTTCGCATAACGTCGATTGTCCTAAAGTCTTGTCATACACTAATGTCACATAATTTTACCTTCGCATAACTTTAAGTGGCATAACTGTCTAAAGGCATATTACAACTAAGCATAAAAAAATTAAAACCTTAATTTCATTTGGCATAATATTAAGTAGTCCTAAAATGGTAAATGGTAGCACTGAACACGACTTGGATCTGTACTCGACAAGCACAGCGACTATTAGGCGAACTGTATGTCAAAATTTATTTTCTTAGGTAGCAATTATTATTTTTGAAATATATAATAAAATATAATAAAATATATATGTTACGTATTACTGAACAGCAGTATTTGACACTGACGTGACAGTGTACTTTGTTGTATTTCTATTTTACTTGTTTTTGTAATTCTATTTATTTTTTCTTTGTAATTTTGTGTTTACCAATGGTTTACTAGTGGGGGTTTGTAATTAGCTTTAAGATTTTACATTGTTTAATATTTTTTGTTTAAATAGCTGTAAACCTTCCTTAAAAATAAAATAAATAAATAAATAAAATTCTTTAGCATAATTTAATTTGCCATAACTATAGAAAAACCTAATTTTATTTGGCATAATAAAGGTAGTCCTAAAATTTTTGTGCATATTCGCTTTGCAGTTGAGATCGAACTTAATACAGAAATCCTTTCCGTGGGTTAGGTAATGTTAAATTTTTTTCCCGAGCGAAGCGTAGCGTAGCTAGGGCCAGTCACGGAAGGGGGGAGTACAGTCACGGATAGAGAGGGAATCAAGTTCTCCCCTTAAACGATTATGCTTTAAACAAAATATGCGTTAAGATATTATTCGTTGTGATAATATTACATTAGTTATGCTTTTAAAAATTTTGCTTAAAGTTATTCTGCGTTTCAAATTTATGCCTTTTAATACATATGACAAACAATTTTAGCCTACACTATATTAGGACTTTTAAAATTATGCGTCGCGATAATATGCAACGTGATGATTATGGCTATTAAATTATGGAACATGATATTATGACAATAAACGTTATGCTTAAAATTACGGAGCCGTGCAAAATGCATGCACACGTTTTTGCTTTAAAATTAATCCTCGCAGTCACATTACATCATTTTTACTGACCAATGACGTTTTCAAAATGAAATACCGTCGCCAATTACATTTGGCAACTTTAATGTTCGGAGTGATTAAATCCGGGAAACCAGACTATTTCTATGTATTCTATGTTCAGATGGGCTTGCCATTATACCAAATACAAAACACGGGCATCATCATATTTGATAAGTATTCCACAACACCGGACTGTCGCATTTCGTGGGAGTTTTCGTTTCAGTGCAACAAAATGTTGAAATGACTTGCCTCCGCCACTTCGGAACTTACGTAGTGTTTTTTAGAAGCATTTACTTGATATA
The DNA here is from genome assembly GCA_947562085.1 of Eudonia lacustrata. Lineage (NCBI taxonomy): Eukaryota > Metazoa > Arthropoda > Insecta > Lepidoptera > Crambidae > Eudonia > Eudonia lacustrata. The sequence continues at coordinate 18,432,832 of OX387326.1, read as the reverse complement.
CAGAAGTCGGATGAGTGAAAACGGTTTCGCCGATAGTGGTCATACGCATTGAGTTTTATTGGGCCCCTCTCAATTGATTGTATTCTTATATTTTTAAAGAAAGAAAGAAGGAGAGTGAAGTAAAGGAAAGTAGAAAATTTATTTATTTATTTATTTTTATTTGTATTGGATATTACGTATTTTGTGTACACTATAGCTACTTATATATTTTAACCTTATTGATTTTTTATTTTATTTCAATTATAACCAAGAAACATAACTTATCTTAGTATATATGATTTTATAGTGTTCAGTGTCAGTTACTCCCACGTCATGTAAGGGTTGTACTGAAAATCAGCGCTACGTATAATCCGTAGCTCATGCTGAGTGCAGAGAGCAGACCAGAGCAGACCCTGTTTGGCGACATATGCATAACAAAACAATGCACCTGCTGTTTTATTTTGATTTTTTATACATTGTGTATTCTTTTTGTTTATAATATCATTATTTTTTATACTAACTTTTCCTTCTGTATATGAATGTCGAGTGTACAGTGTTAGTCAAATAAATACCTATTCTATTCTATTGTGCATGTAAATTAAGAAGTAGAAGAAGATAAGAAGAAAATTAAAGCATTACATATATTTTGAAGTAAGTATGAAAAAACGATTCTCGTTGAAAAGTGACATTGTACTGTATCATCATCAGCTGATATATATATATATATTTTTTATGTCCCCACTGCTTTGGCACGAGCCTTCCTTTTGGTTGGATAAGGACAACGGGCCATAGGTTTATGGCCACCACGCGGGCCCAAAGCGGTGGTGGTTGTTTAAAAGTGCGATGACCGGCGTTTGCGAAAGTTGCTTAACCTCAGCAGCTTTGGGGGTTAAAGTTACTCGCGGCCGTAGGTTTACCCTTGAGACCCTACACGTGACCCCTAGGTGGTGCTAAAGGAGTGGCACTGTCTGAGTAGTAGAGCCACGCTGCGTTGAGCACGAAATGGGCCGGCTCGCTCGGCGTAATACCACCCTCTCACAGAATATCGGCGTGAAACAATGGCACTCGTTGCTGTTGTGTTTTGTCTGGTGAGTGAAAGTACCGTAAGCCCATCTCTCACCCCTCCCAATTCCTACTCCCTCCTCAAGATCCAACTCCTTCCTCAAGGCCGGCAACGCATCTGCGATTACTTTGCTTTTGCCATGGGCGGCGGTGAATACTTTCCATCAGGTAACCCGACTGCTCGTTTGCCTCCTTTAAAAAAAAAAGCACTTGCAGACCGGGCGCATTAACCACTGCGCCATCGAGTTCCTCTAAACTCTACACTCATGTACGTTTTCGAGCAATAACGGTTAATAATTCTATCATTATTGAATAATAAAACTCATTTGGTTATTTCTATAAAAATAAAACTGCAGGTCTCTTTATTTTCCCGCCAAGAAGTTATGACATTTGATATTATACCAACTTTTGATATTGTTGTAAGTAGGTACCTATTTTTAATTGATGATCACACAATCATAAGCAAACATAAATTTCTATTAAAGTTTTGTTTTCAGTACAAACTTTATCATGGCGTAATAAGTATGCAACTGTGCCGAAATAAAATTGAAAACATTAAAACACCAAAAAAAACATTGTAATAAATCACGATAACGTTATAATGAACTAATGTTAATGAACAAAGATAAAAAGTTATAAACCATCACTTTATGTTTTCCTCAAACATTGATTTAACCTATCAGTAACAATGTATGTATGTGTCTGATTAACTATCTAGATAAATAAGTAAAACTATGAACTAAAAGATAATGATTCACAGGTATATAATGGTCATTGTGATTTATGATTGTTATAATGTGTCATAGAAAGTTAGTGACATGATTTTTCTAATTTAATATTTGACAGTTCTGAATATGGACTCTATCCATATAATATATATTTACCTTGCACAATATGCTTTGGAAAGCACTTAAGGCCATTGGTTGGCCTGTTCTTCATTTAGTGCTTCCATCCATAGCGAAGAATCGTGCTCCAGCACTGAGGATACTTTAATGAATTGGTGATGATAGTGACATTTAACATACCTACATTTTAAACATAGATAAACACGCACATATATAAACATAGAAAATAGATAAAACTAGTCACATTAAGATCTTAAAAGCAGAACACCCACTGCTCGGAATGAAAGGCGATGGATGAATGAGTAGTATGTGGAAAGTACGAGAAGCATAAAAGACAGAACTGGAATGAAAGAGGATTGCAATAAAAAGATCTCCGCTCATGTTTGAGGAAGTAGTATTAAAAAAAAAATACCCACATTAATTACCTAACTGTAAAATGGTATACCTTGTAAGTATACGAATACAATTAGAGTTTAAAATAAAACCACTAGATTTATCCAGTTCTAAATAGAAACCAACTTTATTGACAAATCAAATGAATTTAAAAAACACAAATGTTGGAAAAATTCTACGACCAGGACCTGCACCCTTCTGACATACCGGGTCAGGTGCTCTCCCAATAGAGCCATCGTGGTTCTAACCAGCCCGCCGAAATTATTCATGAATGTATTTGATAGATTACTTTAATAGAGCGATTCATTAAGAAGACGATCTGCGCCATCTAGTTAGAACTAATAGAACTAAACTTATTATATTTACATGCGTTTTTAATACCATTGGAATGTAAGAAATATTATAAAAAATAAACCTAGTTGGGGTTCTGTAGCAAACCAGAAACCCTTATAATTTCGCCATGTCTTTTTCTGGGATTGAATCAACACTCGCCCCTCGCATTGCCGGCTTTTTGAGAGCCACTTGACGTTTTATTAACGCTACACGAATTCTGCAGCGCAAATAAGATAGACGGAGCCCTGAAAATGCTGCGTACACTGTCGAGCAGCACAGCGGTGAATATAAACAGAACTCGACGTATCGAAGGGAGGTGGCAACGGCAAAAGTTTAGTTAAAAACGACCTAATTATATACCATGTTCTTGAGAAAAGATTATGATATCTTTTCCTAGGCTTCAACTTGTATTTGATATAATATTTTTTTGCTAGTAGTAGTCCAGGAGCCCAGCTCCAGGAGCTCGACATCACGCAGCGTCTGTCGTCCGTAGTACAGTCGCGCATACTGCAGTATTTTGGTCATGTCTCTCGACGGGATAACGACTCCATAGAGCGGCTGGTAGTACAAGGAAAGTGGAGGGAACCAGATCACGTGGCAGGTCACCTATGCGCTGGACTGATCAAGTGAAATCCGCCATAGGGAACCACGTATCTGACTGTGCCAGACAGTCTACTAACAGGGAGAGATGGCGGGAGGTCGTGCGGAGAGCTGTGTCCGCCTCAGCCACTGAAATTGACGACTCAACGTGACCACGACCGCTCTGCCAAGAGCAACTCGATAGAGGAGAAGAAGTAGTAGAGCTCAATAGCGTAGTGGTAAACGCGTTCGGTCTGCGAATGCTGAAGCTTAGCAACTTTTACAAAGGCCGTTCCGCTGATGGATGACCAAAAACGTTTCATGTGCTTCTGGAGGGATGTAAGATGTTGGTCCCGGCTGCATTAGCAGTCGTTGACAACCACCAATCCGCACTGGGTCCGCGTGGTGGTCTGTTGCCCGTTTTCCTTATGGTGATTTCATCCACAGGAAACGCTCGTGCCTAAGCAGTTTTGACATAAAAATTGAGATAGTGATGAAATGTCATAAAATTTGTTAAACAATATTTAAGAAATCTCGATTTTCATGCTCGCCACTGCATCTTGACCCAGTTTTCCTTTAAGCGGGAATAGTTTTTTCAAGAAATAGGTTAGTCATGGGAAAGAAAAGTGGACAAAGTTACCGGCAAAGCAGGTAATCTCGCTCAGGCCGAGTCAAATCAACTTCTTTGTGACTTATTTAACCGGCTGGACTTCGAGGCAGCATTTTATGGGTTTGCATGTAAATGTTAATATTTCAAAATTTAAATTTACTAATTTAGTGCTGACACCATGGCTCCCTCACATGTACGCGCCACCTCACTTCATGTGGGAGCTGCTGCGGTAAGTGCTGAAAAACGCAAACGGCACAAATACGCAAACCTAGGTCCAAATTATTTATTTGTTCCGTTTTCGGTGAAGACATTGGGTCCATGGGAGCCGGAGGCCAAGCAGCTTGTTAAAGAGTTGAGTGCTCGCCTTATTGAAGCCTCCGGTAACAAGAAGGCTGGCAGCTACCTCTGCCAACGTATTAGCTTGACAATCCAAAGAGGTAATGTTGCCAGCATTCTTGGAACCGTTCCCATGAACCCACAGCTGGGGGACATTTTTTATTTTTAAGTTTTATTTTGTCTTTAGTTACCTTAATTTTGTTTTTCTTTATATTTTCTTTAATGTAGTTATGTTATGTTTCATTACTGTGTTTTTAAATTAAATATTTTTATATTATTTATTATCGTCATCATCGTCATTCTCTGGTTTAATGCTCTAAGTTCTCAGCCTTTCTCGACCCACTCATGGCAGGCCTCAAATTGTTTATGCCAAATAAAGGGCAGTGGCACCAGTGTTTTTTTTTTCTTTTAGTTTATGGCTTCGTACGATTGGCACATTTAGCCAGTGTCAAAGTAATTTTTCTTTTATATAATACGATATTTCCTTGCTATATGATGATGATGATTGATAATAGAAATGAGAAGTGAGTAATGATATACCCCCCAACCCCTAGAGTATCTCAGTAAAGATGTGGGGCTTTACTAAGTTATCGGGTATACTTCTTAAGAGAATTTGAAAAGTGCCGTTACACTGTTTTGTTTCATTTGCCAACACTCATGCACACTCACGAACACTTAACGGTTAACAGTCCACCATTATTTCACATTAATATTCGACTTAACTCACATTTTAGAAAATAAAACAAAACCACAGAGCACATGACTCTTTACTTTCCCGCCAAGAATCGGCACCAGTGTTAGACACATAGGGTCTTCCAAATAAACAAAGAATAAGGTCGGAATAATTATTCCGTGTTTTGTTCCTGTCATGTAAACGTCATTTCAAATTAGAGTAAAAGAGACAAAACACGGAATAACTATTCGGACCTTATTCTTTGTTTTATTTGCAAGGCACTTTTTTACAGCTGACCGTGACAACAGTAAGAATAAGTAAGAACCGACTAAGGGACAAGGGTTCCAAGATACTAGTTCCTGAGGCGATCGGCTAGCATCCCATCACTGATTGTATCTATTCTACCCTGCTTTTATTATGCTAATTGTGGCGTCCGTCGAGTCCTAAACGGCGAGTAGGTGCTCAAAATATGTGTTTGATATTCTGTCTACCATTCTTTGAAAAAAGGAAGTAGAGTATGCATGTATGTATTACTAGTGGACCCGGCGGACTTCGTACGGCGTAGATAGTTTCCATCAAGCGATTAAATTCTCTTTGGTGTCCATGACAACAAAACAAATCATTTTGTATTGGAAAATGAAATTGTCGTTTTTAGCATATTTATAGTGTGACTCCCGTGGGAATATCGGGATAAAAACTATCCTGTGTGTTAATCCAGGTTATAAACTATCTGTATGCAGAATTTCATATAAATCCATCTATCCGTTGCAGCGTGAAGAAGGAACAAACTTACGCATTAATAATATTAGTGTGAAATGATATTATAATATAATATCATTGGATGTACCTATGAGTAACTAAAGAAATGTCTATCCACAGAACAGTTATTCTATCTATCTGATATTGAATGTATCTTATCAATTTCAATTTTCAATTTCAATTTCTTTATTTGCCTCTAAGTGAAATATCACTTAGAGGAAACACTGACGGACAGACACGGACACGGACTTTAATAAAAGGTGTTATCTATACTAATACTCGTATTATAAAAAGGAAAAGCTTTGTATTTTTCTATGTATTTTTGTAACGAATAAACTCAAAAACTACTGGACCGATTTAAACAATTCTTTCACCATTAAAATGCTACATTAGCGCTGAGTAACTAAGGCTATATTAAAAAAAATGTCCACCCGTGCGAAGCCGGGACGGGTTATTCCCTGAGGATCTCATTCCCCGAGGATCCTGTCCCGGAGGATCTCGAATGCGATAAATGTGATACGTTTACTTTAGTTATTTTTTTCTATTGTGTTTAACTTGTACCGTTAACAAAAAATATATTAATTTATAAATAAGTATATATCTTTGTAATGAGTATTTAAAATAAATGTTAGATCATAGTTTTAAAACACCACTTATGAAAAATTAAAAAAAAAATACAATGACCAAATAATTCTTAACAAATTACATTTTATAATTTATGACATAATTTTAATACGTATTTTTTTAATAATTGATATTTTTTATGTTTTGAAAAGACTACTTAATTAAAAATGTTGATATTGTTTTTTTTACTAAAATTGATTATTTATAATTGATAAAACTAATTTATAGTAATATTTAAAATAAATATTGTATGTTATAATTTACATTTGAAAATGACTGCGTGTCTTAATGCATAATTTAGACAAACTTTTTAAGTCAATTATCTCTGTAGTATTAAACGTCATTTTTTAAATAATATTTATTTTACATGTTCTGAAAAGACTGATTGAAAAGTTACAATTGTATTTTTTGTATCACAAAAAGAAATATTGTGATAATAAATCAACCTGTGATTACTTTATCAGACTTGTTTTTTTCAATATTACAATAAGTATTAAAATTTTATTGACCACTTTTTCTACTGAAGGTTCTTTTAAGCTAAACGTAGTATTGATTAAGTTCATGAAGATAAAAACAAATCGAGATCCTCCGGGACAGGATCCTCGGGGAATGAGATCCTCAGGGAATAACCCGCCGGGACGACGGGCCGGTATAACAATAATAAAGAACATATAACTTTTTCACTGTAGATAATTAACCAATTACATAATTTGTTGTTTCTATATTTCGGGTTCTTGTTTGAACTTTTACTTGTAATTTTTTGAAATGAACACTTTTACGTATTTACCTACTCGCGTTAAATTTTACATAAAATTATTGGTTTTTGTACCCTGGTCTCTGGGTATAGGGTTTGAAATGTCAGAATTGCGTAAATTTGTAAACAGGTGGCTAATTACATTTTAAGATATTGTAGGTAAACAACAAATAACTAAGTACAAGATAAAAATAATTCTAGAAAAAATCAACCAGTTCGATTAACACTCGAGCCGTCTGAGGCCGGTTGATTTTTTCTAGTACGATTTTTATCTTGCAACTGTCTAATAGTATTCATCTTCAACTCATTTTACGTCCCCACCGCTGGAGCACGAGCGTTCTATGGATGGATAGGGAGAACAGGCCATAAACCACCACGCGGACCCAGTGTGGATCGGTGGTTGTTAACGACTACCAACGCAGCCGGGACCAACGGCTTTACGTGCCTTCCGAAGCACGGAAGAGCTCGAGATGATACATGTTTGGTCACCCATCCGATGACCGGTCTTAGCGAAAGTTGCTTAACCTCAGCACTCGCAGACCGGGCGCGTTAACCATCGCGCCATCGAGCTAAAGTATTGTGAATGCAAAATTCAAAAATAATAAAAACAAATAACTTTAACTTAAATTATGCAAATTGACACCATGTTAAAGATAACATCCTACATACATATATGATGTGAACCGCAGATCCCAGCACGTGGTTGTCTTTACTAAGTCAGGTTAGATGAGGAACTTAGTTTAGCAATTGGTTCGAACTTGTCCCCACTTCAGACGGTAGCGAGTAGCGAGGCTTACTGGCAACTTCCATGTAGGATTAAACGATTCTCATTCGAGATTGCGAGCTTTATATAACTTTGTTAAGTACATTATAACAACGATACACTTTACCGGACCTTAGTAGGTATGTATGAGAAACCTTTTTCATTTATTCACACTGTTCGATATCTGCTGTTGAATTGAGGGTAGATTGGTAAATCACCACTGAACTCGACTCGACGGCTGGCCGCTAGTGCTGCGGCAGGTAGCCATTGCGCGCTGAGCTGGACGGACGTTCTCTCCTCTCAATTTTGACCGTGTCGAAACCTCATTGTTAGACGTTCTAACATCCGTATTGTGTGTGTGGACTCACTGCCGTGTAGTGTGTTTCTTCCGAGACCGATTGAACCTAGATTAGCCGTGCTAACCCTCGAAATCCACCTGGACTCTCTGTGGCGTGCCGTGTACGCCTGGATCCGAGCATCTTCCACCTGGTCGAATAGAGGTAAGTGGTGTTCAATTAACCTTCTTGGAGGCAGCAGGAACGAACGTTTTCCACCCTCGTACACTGTACATAAACATCTATCCAAATTCACAAAAACCTGCCAGTAAAATTTCTCTTTAAAAGATTGTAAAAACTGCACAATCAAATTGGTCCTTCGAGCCGGATAGGTTTTTGTTTATCTAGAACTCGTAGTTCTATTCTAGCCGTGCTAGATTCATATTTTCATACCTAACTCGTACCTAGTTAGTGTAAAATTGTAGGTAGGTACAGACGTTTTGTACTTCCCAATATTTCTATTTCTGATTACATCAGATACCTAATTGTGTATTATCTAGCTCGTAGCTTGATAATTCTTAGTAAAGACGTTCTTTACTGCCCTTATTTTATTATATTTCCAGTGTAATACTCATTGTTAAATTCCGTCATTAGCTTTAACAACCCTCGTTAACTATTTGTTGTCTTTTACTGGCAGCTTCATTTTTATATATTTACACATTACACACACATATATTTGTCGTACATATATTATTTAGTGTATTTGTGATTATTTTGCATTGTTTAATTCGTTAATCTTCGTTAATTTTGAACATTTTATTTGTCCACGTTGCTGCGTAGTTAGTGAAACAAAATGGCGCCTCCCGCTAAGAGTTCGAAAAAAGCTGACGATTCTGAGGAGGTTCAAGTTCCAAATCATGATTTAACCGTGTTAATTCATAAGAAACAACGAATGTTCGAGCAAATGCAAAAAGCATATGATTTATCAATTAAAATTTCGGATTCTGAGTCGATTGATTTATTTTTGATGCACGTGGTAGATATCGATAAATTACGTATTTCGTTCGAGGAAATAATCTTTAAAATTTTAGAAAAAGAACTTCATGACGACCCGAAATCATCACTTCGTAGTCATGAATTAACGAGTTTTGATGAAATATATTTTAGAGTCAAGTTGAGTGCATCGAAATTTAAACCTAGTGTCCATTGCATTAAGGAGGAAATTCCCGCTCGCTCAGTAGAATCTCGACCACGTCTTCCAAAGTTAGAACTTTTTACATTTGATGGAAACATTGAAAATTTCAATACATTTTACGAGACGTTCTGTTCCCTGGTTCATAATCAGACGAGTATTCTGCAAATAGATAAATTCCATTATTTGTTATCGTGCACAAAGGGTGCTGCGTTGAATATTGTAAAAAGCGTACCTATTTCTGCTGGTAACTATGAACTCGTTTGGAAAAGTCTCCTTGATAAATATCAAGATAACAGAATGTTGGTCGGTAGGTATTTAGATAAAATGTTAAGCTTTTCGCCGCTTCAAAAAGAAACTTCTGATAATTTAAACTCGTTCATTGAGAACTTTGATCATTCATATAAAGCTATAGAAGCATTAAATTTTGAAAACTTGAGCAGTTACGTATTGTGTCACATTGCACTAAGGGCCTTAGATCCCTACACACGTAAATGCTTTGAACAGAAATTGAATCAAAAATCTATACCAACTTTTGATGATTTGATTACTTTCGTTCAAAATCATATCAAAGTTTTAGATCATTCTTCGTCCTATTCAGCTAGTTCAAGCGTGCAGCAAACTAACCAACGAAAATTTACTGTACCTAGGCAGGGTAAAAATCATTATTCGCATGCGTCTTCTTCTAACACAAAATTTACGTGTTTGCATTGTGGAGAAAATCACATGATTTTCCGTTGTAATCAGTTTCGTAATCTGAGCAACGTTCAGCGCATTAGCCGTGCTAATGACCTGCAGCTATGCCACAATTGCCTAAAACCTAATCATACGTCAAAGGAATGCAAAAGTGAATTTAAATGTTACGTCTGTAAACAAGCGCATCATATACTACTGCACCGTGAGTCAAGCGATAGTGCGCCAAAACCGGTTTACTATTCCGAGTCCGCTGCGTCGTCGGAGCAGTCTCCATGCAATACTCACTCGCCCGCACTCAATAGTAACAACCACCTTGCGTCTACGCATAACTATGCAGTTATACTAGGGACAGCTGTAGTGCATATATTGGATTCGTTTAACAACTACCAAACTTGCCGCGTTTTGATTGATTCTGGCGCGCAATCGAATTTTATGACGCTGGACTGCTTTCAACGATTAGGATTATCTGCTCAAAAGTGCCCGTACAATATTTATGGTCTAGGTGGCGAAAATGTAAAAACGAACGGAATGGTATCGTGTACCATAAAGCCGCGTAACTGCGCGTCTCCCTGTTTCGATTTAAACGCTGTAATATTAACTCGCTTAACTTCCGAGCTACCTACTGTTCAAATACCTAACAATGTTATTCATCATTACAAAGATTTAGAATTAGCTGATCCGTGGTTCTATAAAAAATCTCCAATTGATATAATTTTAGCTGCTGACATTTTTCCGTATATTTATGACGGGAAGAAATTAATTATTAATCCCGATGTTCCAATCGCGTTAGGTAGCGTTTTTGGGTATGTTGTGACGGGAAGACTAGAAATGCAATCTTCAAGCAACAATTGCCATGTTGTAGCGGCTACAACATCGCTGGTGTCGTACACCGTTGAAGAGAACTCACTTCATGAGACTCTCAAACGTTTTTGGGAAGTGGAAGCTTCGCCGTGCAAAGTTCCCATTGATCCGTTAGAGGAACTAGCGGAACAAATTTATATTGAAAAACATTATCGCGATGAAATTGGCCGATATGTTTCTCCTATTTTATTGAATCCTGAGCATAATAAACCACTTGGTGACTCGTATGACACTGCTCTGAAGCGACTCACTCAGGTCGAGCGGCGTCTCGCTCGATCTCCGGACCTTCGTAAGGCCTACATCGACTTCATGAAGGAGTACGAGACCCTCGGTCACATGGAACCCTATGAGGGTACAGAACCCTCAGGTTATTTTATTCCACACCACTGTGTGTTACGTCCGTCGAGTACTACGACGCCCTTGCGCGTAGTTTACGATGGTTCCGCCAAAACTACTTCTGGTGCTTCACTCAACGATACACTTTTAACTGGCAGAAAGCTACATCAAGATATACTTAAAATAATAATTAAATTCAGACTTTACGATGTGTGCTTTACTGCTGACGTTTCTAAAATGTACAGAGCTGTGATAATAAATCCGGTAGACCGGAAGTACCAGCATATACTCTGGCGTGACCATCCTACGGAACCAGTACGTACCTACGAGCTGACTCGAAATACGTATGGCCTCCGTAGTGCTCCATTTGTCGCAGTACGCACTTTGCACCAGCTGGCGTCGGATGAGCTGGCTCGCAATGACCAGCCGTTTAGTAACTCGCTACAGATAGCCAAGGGTAAGCTGGTTCACACTGAACAGATAAGAACCAAGGCAGCTGAGATACTTAAAGAGGGCACATACGTTGATGACATTTTGTGGTCATGTGAAAGTCAGGAAGAAGCTTGCACGTTGCAAGATGATTTAACCACCCTTCTAAAAAGTGGGGGTTTTGATTTACGAAAATGGGCAAGTAACTGTGCTGGATTGCTAACTAGAATGCAATCGGACCAGGTTACTGCTATCAACTTTCAAGACGATACGTTATCGTCATCTCTCAAAGTTTTAGGTTTGACATGGTTACCCTCATGTGACTCTTTCTCTTTTAATTACAACTTGACTGACGCAAGGCAAACTAAACGATCTGTTTTAAAACTGCTCGCAAGTATATTTGACCCGGTAGGTTTTATATCACCTTGTACTTTTGTCGCAAAGTGTATAATGCAAGATCTTTGGAAACTTGGCTTGGGCTGGGATGATCAGTTGCCATCTGAGTTGACTTCCCAGTGGAACCGGTTTATCACCGAGTTATCAGCGTTAGGTAACTTGCGAATTGAGCGTCATGTTTTAATTTCGAACTTCAATGAAGTACAGCTGATAGCATTTTGCGATGCGTCATCGCGCGGCTATGCAGCTTGTGTCTACCTACGTAGCCTAGATAGGGATGGTCGCATAAAGGTAAGGCTGTTGACGAGTAAATCTAAAGTCGCGCCTCTAAATCCAATTTTGTCAATACCAAGACTTGAACTTGAGGCAGCCGTGCTCCTCTCTAAGCTTGTTAGTTTTGTCGTACAAAACTTAACTGATTTTAAAGTTTCGATCACTGCATTGGGTGACTCGAATAACGTTTTAGCGTGGCTACAAACGCCACCTTATAAACTAAAAACTTTTGTGGCTAACCGTGTTAGTCAGGTGACCGCTGTGGTGCCATCAAATTGTTGGTTTCACGTGAACAGCGAGAATAACGCAGCCGATGTTTGCTCGCGTGGTGCTATGCCGGCTCGCTTCGTGGAAGGTGCTACGGAGTGGGTTCACGGCCCCGAGTGGTTATATGACGATCAAGCAAAATGGCCAATTAAACCATTTTATGTAAAAGACGGTTTTAAAATTCCTGACATAAAATCGAATTGTGATACATTTGTTTTGAATTCGTGGGATGATAAAAACATGATTTTAAAAAATGATTTAGAAGAAATATTTAATAAATTCTCCTCCTTTAGTAGATTGCACCGTGTTATAGCATGGTGCCATCGATTTGTGTTTAACCTAAAATATAATAAATCTGATAGGTCAGGTGGACCCCTCAGGTCATCAGAGCTGAAGACAGCTCATGACACCATCGTTCGGGTGGTGCAAATAAATCATTTTCACAGTGAAATCGCATTGTTGCGTAAAAATAAATATGTAGCTTCCTTGCGAAAGCTTTCACCCTTTGTAGATTCCAGGGAATTCCTCAGGGTGGGGGGTAGGCTCGTGCAGTCCGACTTACCCTACAATATGAAGCATCCAGTGCTTCTACCTAAATGTCACACGATCAAATTGATCATTGAATATTTTCATCGATTGTATTTACACATAGGGCCGCGTACGTTACAAGGGGTACTATGTAAAAACTATTGGATAGTTAGTGCTCGTAGCATTATTCGATCCTTATTATCTAAGTGCAAGATTTGTTTTCGATGCCGACCAACATCAATTCAGCCCGTTATGGGTACGTTACCCGCGTCTAGACTAAAACCAGATAAGGTTTTCAACCACGTTGGTTGTGATTTGGGTGGGCCTTTCTTCGTTAAGGAAAGTTTAAGGCGGAACGCAAAAGTCTACAAGGCGTACTTGTGCCTCTTCGTTTGTTTTTCAACAAAAGCTGTGCACTTAGAAGTGTTAACTGATTTAAGTTGCGATTGTTTTTTAGCTGCATTTGATCGTTTTGTGGCTCGCCGCGGACTTTGCAGTTGCCTTTATTCGGACTGTGGCACTAATTTTATTGCAGCCGCCAAGCATTTAAGGGAAGTCGTAAGCTTTTTAAATAATAAGGATAGTCAAGATAAGATTATCAATGGACTGACAACTCGTCACGTAGAATGGCGTAACAACCCGCCCAATGCAGCTAGTATGGGTGGACTTTGGGAAGCAGGAATAAAGTCTGCCAAACATCACCTTCACCGTGTGGTAGGTGATCGGTCACTCACCTTTGAAGAGTTGAGTACTGTTTTCTGCAGAGTTGAAGCCGTTCTAAATTCACGCCCTCTGTGTTCCTTATCAGACAACCCAAACGAGTTTGATGTTCTTACCGCGGGTCATTTCCTAATAGGTCAATGTTTATTAACTGTACCGGAATATGACTTCGATGATGTTCCTACGAACAGATTGTCACGTTGGCAATCCATTCAGAAGGCTTCACAGTCATTTTGGAGACGTTGGTCAGATGACTACCTTCACACTCTCCAGCAAAGAGCGAAGTGGTTTGAATCTCCACCTAACTTAAACATTGGTGATTTAGTTTTGCTTAAGTCAAATCTGACTAAACCTCTTCAGTGGACTTTAGCTCGAGTAGTCAAAGTACATAGTGGCGTTGACAAAGTTAACCGCGTTTTAACTTTAAGAACTAAAAATGGTTTGATCCAGAGACCGACAAATAAAGTATGTCCATTACCCTATGCAAATTAATAACTTCGCATTAAATATATTATTTAGTTAAGTTTATTATTATGAACACCTTTAGGTAGGTACACTCCACTTTTGGAACACTTTAACATTAATTTTATCAGTTTCGTAAGTTTATTTATTTTATTTTATTTTTTTGTATACTTATACTTCCATACTTCTCATTCATTTTAGGGAAATCAATCATATTGATTTCGGTGAGGGGTATGTTCGATATCTGCTGTTGAATTGAGGGTAGATTGGTAAATCACCACTGAACTCGACTCGACGGCTGGCCGCTAGTGCTGCGGCAGGTAGCCATTGCGCGCTGAGCTGGACGGACGTTCTCTCCTCTCAATTTTGACCGTGTCGAAACCTCATTGTTAGACGTTCTAACATCCGTATTGTGTGTGTGGACTCACTGCCGTGTAGTGTGTTTCTTCCGAGACCGATTGAACCTAGATTAGCCGTGCTAACCCTCGAAATCCACCTGGACTCTCTGTGGCGTGCCGTGTACGCCTGGATCCGAGCATCTTCCACCTGGTCGAATAGAGGTAAGTGGTGTTCAATTAACCTTCTTGGAGGCAGCAGGAACGAACGTTTTCCACCCTCGTACACTGTACATAAACATCTATCCAAATTCACAAAAACCTGCCAGTAAAATTTCTCTTTAAAAGATTGTAAAAACTGCACACACACATTTATTATATCTTTGCAAACGGTTCGTAAAGTTACTCACAAAACATACAAAACGAATGCGAGTGAATACGTATCACGTTTATAGAATCTTTGTAGGTATGAATGAAGCTATTGAAATGTTTATTTCAGACTATCTTATCGTATCTTAGGGCCGAAACACGATACGACATCGCACCGCAAAAATAAGCGTTGCGCCAGGCTAGTATAAATCTTATTGGCTGTTAAATACTAGACAGGCGCCGCATCGTGGTATAGTCGACAATGAAATTGATTTACCACCTTAAAAGTGAATTTTGTTTGCATATAATAAAACAGCAAGTTCTATTTTTGTTTGAAAGACCAAGTGACAGATACGTTCCATGGTGGACTATACATACGACGCGATCGTGTCGTGTTTATGTGTTTCGGCCCTTAGTAGGGCCTGCGGAGGTATCCCTCTTCCAGTAGCACTTTGACCCATCGGGATCTTTTGTGCTATATTTCCGACTAAGGCCAATTGGCCTTAAATTAATACTTACAACAACTTAATGCAATGACCGTGATTTAAGCTCACTTACATTATTTTATAGTATAACTGTTTTTTTTTAAATTATCGTGGTCACTAATATTAGTGAAATGAAATATTCATCTAGGAACATGCAATATCTTATCTTATGTCTTATTTATGTCTATTTACATATAATTTTACGCAACTTTTGTTGGGAACAAATTACAATTTGAAAAAAGACAAGGTGTTGAAAAAGTTCCACAAGCGGGATTCGAACCCACACACCATGACGGGTCAGGTGCACTACCAACTATGCTATCGTGGCTCAATCCAACTCGCCGAAACGGCTGCAGGTTCGAATCCTGCTCGGGGATTTTTTTCAACACTTTGTTCTACTTGTTTCT
Source organism: Eudonia lacustrata (assembly GCA_947562085.1). Lineage (NCBI taxonomy): Eukaryota > Metazoa > Arthropoda > Insecta > Lepidoptera > Crambidae > Eudonia > Eudonia lacustrata. The sequence goes on along the minus strand of OX387326.1, from coordinate 18,417,091 downwards.
ATTTTCTAATTATATCTTATTTATAAAATATTTAATATTTTGGCTAAGGCTACTACTGTGAACACTGGTGCAACTATCTAATATATTTAAAAACGATTTTTTTTCCAATTTGTTTTCGTTTAGATTCTACCATCTAAAGTACCAAGATAACTAAGATACTATATGATAGTAGGCGCTGAAAGTGCCTACGGGCGAATGTAACAAAGCAGCCCTCGGATAGACCGATATCTGTCTTACATCCATCACAGCCTCTCGGGGGAAGGGGGAGGGTGACAGTACACTTCCACCCTTATTTGGGCCCCGGCTTCCGTATAAGTTTAGCTTTATTTAACCGAAAAGTTGGGAAATTCTACTTATACTAATTAATGTTGCAATGCGGAAGTGTGTTTGTTTGTTCATGAAGTCGAAACTGAGCAACGGAGCGACGTGATTGGCCAGTACAAAGTCTCTCAGTGAACACTCGAATCGATGGTAAAGCGACATGTTTAAGAACTCTATTGTTGTCAAGTTATGAGCGTTTACGCCGCACACTAGCGCCGCCAATGAAAAAAAAACATATCTAGTAATTAGAGATAGAAAATTAAATTATGCTCAACTATTAGAATGAAGTAATTTAGCATTTTTACGTCACCTAATGAGCATCCACATTTTATGGTTTAGTTAAATAAGACGTTACAACTAAAAACGGCCACTTTTAACTATAGTTACGTACTGTTACTATACGTAAAAATGCTAAATTACTTCATTCAAATAGTTTGTTGAGCATAATTTGATTTTCAATTTCGCAGTCAGGACGTTACTCCTAACTGAGCTCCGGGTATTTAAAGTCAAAGATTTTTTTAAGCATGGTTGTTGCACCATTTGGGATCTTGATTTACCAACAATTACAAAACATATGAAAGTGATATTTGATGACATGATTTTTCATTTAATTGACTTCATTTTGCTAGTTGCAGAAACACGATTCGTTAACTTTTATAACAGAAAAAAAATATCAAAGGAACCTCTTTTAAAACATAGATTTGCATTTTACAGGCAAACCAGACCGATAAATTTTCTTAGTAGATTAGTCTTAACACAATATGGTAGTTCATATTTTTTAAAAACTCACTGAATACGTTTAGCGCTAAACATGTTTAAAGTATTGTCTGTCTCTTTCAACTTCCAAAAAATGACAGTAATGAAATGACATTTTAAACGTGTTTAGCGCTAAACGCATTTAGTTAGTTTTTGTGCAAGCCAGCCTTAGTGTATCACTTCATATTCCTTTGCCTAAAAAAGTAAATCACGTTCCAATCTGGCCAGCGTTCGGCACAAATACCGAACAAACAGAGTGCGCTAATTGTGTTTGTTCGCCTTGTTTCCCAAAGAAAAACAAAAACTTGGTACTGACTGGCGCGCCCGTTCCGTTTGCTGAGGCGTTTTCATATATAAAAATAATTCTAGAACTTTTCGACATTTAAAATTGGAACACTCGACGAATTGAAACTTTTTGAACAATTATAAATAAAAAGCGATCGGTGACGAATGAGGAGTATTTTAGTTTTTTTTATACAGAGCAAACAACGTGAACATTCGTTATGTAAAAGTGCATCGAACTTTGAACGTTCTCTTCGTAATATTTAAAATAATAAATATTTATTATAACACGCCATAATAAAATCCCGAACCATTTTCTAATTTTTAAAACTAGAAAATGGCTAAAACTAAACTTAATAACAAAGGAGCAATACTCGAACCACAAAGCACAGTTGTAAAAAATGCTTAACGTTAGAGCTAACTACAATCACATCAGTAAATTTTGGGTATTTACTCATGTGCTTTATATTTGTTTACAAAACAAAAAAAATAGCATCGGATTTTTGAAATCCTGATTTACATACTAAATTATTTAGTTTATGAAGAAGCCGTTTACTGAGTTGCTTCTCAATGAAGGTAAGCTGGTATTGAAAAGATTATTATTTATTTATTATTATTTGATTATTATTATTATTCATTTATTTGCAACACAACAAGGTAGATATCAGAACATTACAATACAATTTGAATAAAACAGTTCAGAACTAGATACTACATGCTAGATTAAAAATAGTTGTTACAAAGTAATGCTATTGTACATTTTTACATTTTTGTTTATTCAAATGAAAAAATATTAGAAAGTAACATATAATATAAAATAGTTAACTAAATGAAATTAATAAACTTATGAAGTTAACAATTTTTTATGCAGCTTTGACTTTAACAAACTGCCCCCCGACCGCCTAACCAATCGCTTTGACTACGCGTATAGTTTATGACGTCATCTTGCCACCTCGCACCGCCTATGAAAGCAATATCAAAAGCTAAAGGCTATAGCTTTCGATATTGCTTTCATAGGCGGCACGAAACGACCAGATGACGTCATAAACCACACACGAAGTCAAAGCGATCGGTTAGGCGGTCGGGCCCCTGTAGCTGTTGAATATAGACATAGATAATATAGATACATAGATTTATATAGATACATAGATAGATATATTAGGTCCTTATTATACCTATGAAATTGATGTTTTGTATGAAGATTTTGTATAAAATTTTATTTTTCATACTAACGTTTTTTAAATTTTCTTAGCATCTCTTTATGTTAACACTATAAAAAATGTAGAGTAGCGTGTTTGTTTCACTAGCTAAATATAGCAGACAATAAAAATTAAAAAATCAAGTCCCTTCAAAGCTACAATAAAACAAAAGGACAATTCTGCGAACAAAAAAAGTAGTTAATTAAAAAAAAATTGGGCGATAAAGACACAAAATTAATAAATAATCATTGTTATTACTGAAGCCAAAGTAACATAGTCCTAATTAAAGGTGAATAATATTATTAACAACCGGTATTGACTTTTAAAAGTAATAAACCTATTAATTAATTAATTAATTATTATTAAGTGAGAATCATCATCAGCATCTATCTTTACAGAGGAGGAAGAGTGAAAGGATGGGGTTGCACAAAAGATCCCAATGGGTCGAAGTCTTACTGGGAGGTGGAAGCCTCGGCAGGCCCCACTAAGATAAGATAAGATAAGATAAGTGAGAAAAAAACGTCAATTTCATAGGTAAGGCCCCAATAGTTTCGGCCCACCCATATAATATTGTAATGCAACCGTAGATAACTAACTGTGGAAAAAAACTGTGTCTCTAAATCATTTTTACTCCACTACCACGGCTTTACGAACATAAAACGGGGCCTACCCGTTGAAACCCTGAATCGGCTTTCAGCAAACTGAAAACGTAAAAGAGGCCACAGAAAGAGTTTTTAGACGAGTATCAACCTCTTTGATTCGGGTCAACGAGCCGGCCTTTATTCGGAAAGAGGAATTTATTTTTACATTCACTACAATAGTAAAATGTCTATGAACTTACATTTTGTTTTTTATTTACTAGGTACTCGTATTCATTCGATTACGTTTACGAAAACGAAACTTAGTAGGTATGGCATTGAAGCAGCGCCTCCTGGCGACATACGAGAAGAGTTAAGGCGAGGGTTTCCAAAAAATGGTGTTTTTAAATGAGTTTTATTCGAAATGTATAAGGATTTTAAATTAAAAAAAATATATGTTATTCATTGGCCTTTTATCTAGTAATTTCGGCTGTTTTTCACGATACTTTACAATACCCTGCATCGAATATATAATATCAAACATACGTCTTAATATTAGACTAAATATCATTTTAATCAGGCTATACACCGTTTCAGACGAAGAAAAATATACCAAACCAATTGTCTTTGAATATGTAATAAACGGCCATTATAATTTTAATAATAATAAGTAAACGTTAAAAAAAATTTACGAAAAATTAAAAAAAAAATTAAAAATTTTAAAAAATTCGACGCTCGCGCAATCATTCAGTCCCGAGCGGAACGCCTTGGAAATCTCACAGTCGGAAACGCTCGGCTTAAAATTTTGCCTTACAATTTGTCGTTTTCGTTATCGTGATTGAATGGCGAATGAAACTCACACTATGCACCCAGTGGCAGTAGCCAAAGTAACATTAAGAAAACGATAGCGAAGTTCGAAAATAATAAAATGTATGGGATTGACATAAGATTGACCACGTGATTTAGCGCGGCTTATGTCAATCACATCTTATCTTATCTTAGTGGGGTCTGCCGAGGCTTCCACCTCCCAGTAACACTTCGACCCATTGGGATCTTTTGTGCAACCCCATCCTTTCACTCTTCCTCCTCTGTATAGATAGATGCCATAAGTTTGGCAACGTCCTTATGAGCGAAGAGCCTGAAGTCCTCCGGTTTCGGATAGGCCGAACCCAGGAGTCCCATTATTTTCCTAGCCAGAGAGTCGCAGTCACACAGTAAATGCTGCATTGACTCCGTTTGCTCTCCACATGCCCTACACAAACTATTTGTTGAAAGGTGCATTCTGTGAAGCATTTGTTTTGTGGCATAGTGCCCTGTCAAGGCACCGATGGTTAATCGGGCCTGCCTTCTGCTGCCCCCGCATATGAGCTTACTCCGTCCTGAGGCGTTTTCGCCTAGGAAGGATTTGGGGTGTTTCATACCCGGCTGCTCTTTCTATTCGATGCCGTGCCTGTTGTTGATGTAATGTCAATCCCATACATTTTATTCTTTTTGAACTTCGCTATCGTTTTCTTAATGTTACTTTGGTTAAGCCTGCTGGTTATACTCGTAGGTAAAGTAATTATTACCGTTGTTGATTAAAGTGTTGTACCTCCTTAGGAGCTCGATGGCGCATTAGTTAACGCGCACGGTCTGCGAGTGCTGAGGTTAAGCGACTTTCGCAAAGGCCAGTCATCGGATGGGTGACCAAAAATTTATCAACTCGAGCTCCTCCGTGCTTCGGAAAGCACGTAAAGCCGTTGGTCCCAGCTGCATTAGCAGTCGTTAACAACTACCAATCCGCAGTGGGCCCGCGTGGTGGTTTATGACCCGTTCCGACGATGATGACGAAGACCTATATAAATAAATAATAGTGATTAAAATAAAATAGCTTTTTATTTCCCATTCAAATTTAGAATTTGTAGTGAGATAACCCCAGAGAGTAATGCAAATACTTTTGTTGGGGTGCCTCGCTCTGAACTTAATAACTTAATTTATTATATTTATTTATTGTCGTTGTTAATTAAAGTGTTGTACCTACTTAAAGTAAACTTAAGTAAAGTCATTTTAAGTTTCGGTGTCGCAAACAAACACGTTTGTACTCAATGATATACGGATAACGTAATTTATCAAAGACACTTTATAAAAAAGCTTATTATAAAGTGTCTGATTACATTGAAGACAACACAGCATGTGTTTAAAATGCTCCAATCACTCCAACATATATTTTAAAATATTAATTTAAAATATTGTTTAGTTATTTTTAACTTGTACCTATAACTTGGTTACGGCATATAATTTTGTAAATGTCGTTACATTTATTAATGTTTCTTGCGCCTATTCTTCCCCACAGTTAAAAAATAAACGTCCTAAAAGGGTAGTAGATAAAAAAAAGGTTTGGACGATTCAAAAGCACTTTTCTAAATTTTATTTGAATAAAAATATTTGACTTTGGCTTTGACTTTGAAAAAGTCTCAAAAAAACTCCACGAGCGGGATTCGCACCCGCACCTGCATCATGACATGCCGGTTCAGGTGCTCTGCCAACTATGCTATCGTGGCTCAATCCAACTCGCTGAAATTAATCAAAGCTATCTTCTACTCTTACTCTGTAAAAAAGGAGCCCTATTAAATGTTGACAATTACGTAATCAACAAAACATTGGAAATTTTTCATCACTTGGTCTTTTTTCAAGTTGTAATTTTTCGCAACAAAATTTGCGTAAAGTTATATATAACTATAATTGTATAAGGAAGGATACGTTATAATTATAAAATACAAAACAACCTTATACCACTGCTGGGCAAAGGCCTCCATCATTGAAATCATGACATCTCTACAACTGATGGGTAATGGCTTAATCATCACGCTTGCCAAATTCGGGTTGGTGATCACAAACCCGGGCTATGCATCGATAAATCCGAAACACACTGCCTGACCTGGGAATTAAACCCAGGCCCTTTGGGTGTCGAGCCTTAGAAGTATTAAGGCACACACGATTAAGGTAATAGTTTATAAGATTTGCTTCTGCAAAATTTTATCCCAAAAATGACGAGGGCGCAAGCGATTATATCCCTTGATTTATTACTGCTAAGCGGCGGCGGCTGAGGATATTGGGTTTACGGTTTACGGTTAAATAAAAATCACGCTTCGCTCTTATAAGGTGGTATTAAATAATGTGTGGATATTTCGAGTATAGGTATTAAATAACTGATTAAAAATAAATTGTTCTAAAACAAGAAAAATTATTTATTGCTCAAGTATTTTTGAGACTAAAACTTACCAAATAAAATTTAAATAAACATAGTTGCCGACCAAATGGTTGCCACTCAGCATAATGTCACGACATGAAAAAGAAGGATGAAAGAAGAAAAAGAAGAAGAAAATTCAAAATTCAAAATCATTTATTCACTTAGGCTACAAGTAGCTCTTATGAACGTCACTATGCCATCGGTTCGTAAGTCTACACAGGGCGGGAGATCTTGTACTGAGAAGAACCGACAAGAAACTCAACGAAGGCATTTCTTTTCTCCCTTACAGCGTTAATATATTGGAGAATGCCCTACCATAGCAGAACACTTTCCATTACAAATAAACACTCAAAATATAAAAGACGACCACAACATATTGTAACTCGCCCGATCCTCTAAATGCCACTACACATTTACAGAATACACTAAACATGCACACTAGGCCAAGACACCGTACTCGTAGAACAAGGGTACGACGAGCCGGTTCACACGCGCTCTATACCAGGTACAGACATGTACCTGGGCGCTTCTCTCCTCCTCCACGGCCCGGTCTACCCGAGCCGAGATCAGTGCCTTTGGAAGCGCCCTCGGGTGGTTCCGCTCCCCGATCCGATCCGAACCCTTCGGAGAATCTAGTAGGGCACGGGGTAGCGCACTTTTAAGTGTGCGATGCCGTTCTCTCTAGAAAACCTCTGAAGGTGATTCATTTCAACACGGCTTGAGGTACCTTTTACGTACCTCGCCCCCCCCAAAAAAGGCCACTTACGCTGAAAATGCCGTTTGAGGCAAAGAGGCTCAAAAAAACAACAACATGTAAATAAACAAACAAGAAAGAAGGAAGAAGAAGAAGAGAGAGAAAGAAGGAAGAAGAAGAAGAGAGAGAAAGAAGGAAGAAGAATAATAAGAAGAAAGAAGGAAGAATTAGGCGAAGTAGCTCGATAGGTAGATTGTAAAACAACTTTCGCAAAGGCCGCTTATGGGTGAATTTCCCGGGACCAAAAAATGCGTGGCATCGATGAAATCGGTACTAAAAACATAGTTGTAATGTTCTAACATTTATATCTATGTGGAGCACTAAATATATTATTATGTTAAATAAATTTTAATAATGTTTGTCCAACGTCACCTTGATTTGTATTATACCTCATTGATAAAAATCTACTGGTTATTTATATATATATATATATATATATTTTTTTTTTAATACTACTTCCTCCAACATGATCGGAGATCTTTTTATTGCAATCCTCTTTCACTCCAGTTCTGTCTTTTATGCTTCTCGTACTTCTATTCCACATACTACTCATTCATCCATCGCCTTTCATTCTAAGCAGTGGGTGTTCTGCTTTTTAGATCTTAATGTGACTTATCTATTTTCTATGTTTATATGTCTATTTTATCTATATAATGTGCGTGGGGTAATAATTTTTTCAGAACACACTTTTAATCTTTATCTTATATCTAATAACAACGTTTTAAACCATAAAATTATTTATTTACTTGTAATTTTATTAGTGAATATGCATTCATACGCGCAGGTATGTATGCTATTCCTATTTTATAATCTATTTTTATTTAATTTATTACTACTTATTTCTATTTCTTACAATATTTACTACTTTTTCACAATATTTAATAAACAGTTTTCTGTGCTCGCCCGCTATTAGGTCGGCAAAATTGCTAGGTTTAACTGCCATGCCTGTCTGAATTTCTATGTCCAACCTCTCCAGAGCGTGTAAAGGGCACTCGGAGAGGATGTGTGGGAGGGTCTCGTGTGTGTCAGGATCACAGACACACGACGGGCTGTCCTTGCACTTGAACTTGTTCAAGTAGGAGGAAAACCCGCCGTGACCCGTGAGAGCCTGTGTGGTGAGTTGTGTGTAAGTCAGCTTCCTGGTGATCTGGTATGCTGATGTGGTGTCTGGGAAGAATAGCTTGGTTGTCTCGGCGGTGCTGCTGGACAAGTACCTTTCGTTCCATTTCTCAAGAGATTCACTTCTGATGCTTCTCTTGACAAATGAAATTGGGCACTCGTCGTAGTCTGGTTTCTTCTTGGACTTTATAGCGGCTTCCTTGGCAAGTTGGTCGGCTCTTTCGTTTCCCTCTAACCCTGCATGCGCTTTAATCCAATACAGGGACACAGCCTTGTACTGTTTAAATGCTCGATTCAGGTTTGCTCGCATGTTGACTGCTAGAGGGTGGAGGGACATCACGTTAATGACGGTTTGGAGAGCTGCCATAGAGTCGCTATAAATTCCAAAACTTTTCTCCTTCCTAATTAACAGTACCTCCGAAGCCTTGTGTAGTGCTAGAAGCTCAGCCTGACACACGGTGCTGTAGGACGGCAGTGCAAGCTTTACGGCTTTAGTTTCGCCGGCGCTATTCCACAAGGATAGCGCCGCTCCAACCTTGCCGTCTATCTTGCTGCCGTCTGTGTAGATGCGGATGTCATGCATGTGTGAGTTTATCTGCGTGTCCTGCGTGATAGGCGTGAGCTCGAGCGTTGTGTGTTCAGCCGGGTGTGGTAGTTTTAGTGCAGGGTGTGGTGTCTCGATGTCTCTGCCGCATAGTTCCGGCCGAGGCACCCCTTTCCTGGCCTCATAAAGGGCGGCTGCCTCTTTAATCCGGAGGTCCAGGGGGAGTGTCCCGGTCAGTACTAGGGCAGCGTTGAGTGACACAGTTCGGTACGCTCTACACATTTTCTGCGCGAATCCCCGTTGCAATGCTCCCAGCTGCTTACGCGTAGTGATCTTATCCGCGGCTGAGGACCAGGCCGCAGCCGAGTAGGTCACAACGGGTTCCACGGCGGCCATGTAAATGGATCTTACCATCTCCGGGTTCAATCCCCAGTTCACCTTTGCGACCCTAGATAGATGGTTGAATATGTTTGCCGCCTTCTTACACACGCTTGCCACGTGTTGGTTGAAGGTGAGTTTGGAGTCGATGGTGAGGCCCAGGAGTTTGATCTCATCGCGGTTTTGGATAATTTTTCCGCTCATGTTGAGGCGAGGGGTGTCGAACTTCAGCTTCTTGGTAATTGTCAAGCTGTTTGTTTTGTGAGCTGCAAATTTCAGCTTGTTTTCGACACCCCACTCTTCAACAAGTGCATGAATCGGATTTGCCGCGTCTTCAATCTCGCTCCCGGTCCCCCCCACGAAGACAAGGATGACATCATCTGCGAAGGCTTGGGCTATGACTTGTCGTTTCTCCAAGTCCTTCAACAGAGGGTCCAAGAGCAGGTTCCATAGAATGGGTCCCGCAATGGACCCTTGGACGCACCCTTTCGTCGTCTCCCTCCTCACCTCTTCACCAGCGTAGCGCACGTTGACTACCCTCTCTCTCATGTAATCGCTAAGTACTCTGCGTATATTAATTGGGCAGTTTTCCTCCGCGAGTCGGACTCTGATCGCCGGCCACCATGCACTGCCGAAGGCTCCCTCTATGTCAAGCGAAACTAACGTGATTATCTTTTTTCGCTTCAAGTTGGTTTTAATTATATTCATAAGGGCATAGAGGGAGTCTTCGGTGCTTCTCTGCGGCATAAAGCCGTATTGTTGGCGACTCATTTTTGGCAAAAGGTGATACTTCAGTCTTCCCACTATCATTTTCTCATATATTTTACCCAGGACTGGTAGCAGGCCTATAGGTCGGTATGACTTTGGTTCTCTGTATGAGTCCTTTCCCGGCTTTCTTAGTACCACAACTGCGGCCTGCTTCCACACTGCTGGAAAGGATCCAAGATCAAGGCATTTATTTACAATTGAGAGGTACATGTCTGGGTCTGCGCAGATTGCGGCCCGGCAGATGTCGGCTGTAAGACCATCACTACCCGGGGCCTTCTTCGGGTTGAACGAGTCGACAGCGGATCTGAGCTCTGTTTTGGTGAACGGGGGGTCGAATACATCAGTATCCGACCCAACGTTTGCATTCATTGCTTTGGTTCTCGTTTGCTTGTGTATCGCGCTGTCGCTCTCTTCCGAGTCCACCGGGTAGAAGGTCGTCGCCAGTAATTCTGCCAATCCTCTCTCCGACAGAGTGATTCCATTTTTGGTCAGCATCTGATCTTCGGGTCTACTCGTGGTGCGGGTCATAATTCGGTAGATCCCGTTCCAAACGCTCTCTCTGTCTTGTCTCCCGCAGAAATCCTTCCACGAGGTTGTTTGGGCTTCTACAACAGCGGCTTCATATTTCCCTTTCTCATCCAGGTAGTCTTCTACTACTCCCGTTCTCCGATGCGGCGCGGCGTTTCGGACTCTCCTCTTCTTGGTGGCGACCTTGCTCTTCATAACGGCGAGCTTTTCAGACCACCACGGCAAGACTGTTTGGGACTTGTTCTTTTTCTTTGGCATAGAGAGGACACACGCCTCTGTTACAATGTTATTAAATTTATTAGCGACTATTTCTATTTCTGTTTTGTTTTTAATTTCATGTATTATTTTAGTTGCTAGTTTGTTTGTGTTTTTAAGTTCATTAAAAGATTCTTTAAATTTTGACCAATCTGCTTTTTTGGTATTAAATAATCGTGTTGTCCTCTCTATTCTAATGCCTTGGATCTTATGTGTGGTGATTTTGAAAGCTATCCCGTTATGGTCGGAGCTGGTCATACCCTCGTCCACGTGCCAGTTTTCTATGTGGTTTAGCAGATCGTCCGAACACGCCGTCACATCTATGAAACTGGTGTAGCGTCTACCCCCTCGGATGGTGTCAAAGGTAGGTATGTTGCCGCTGTTAAGGATATTAAGGCCTATCTCGTGGAGTGTTCCCGCCATGTCATCTCCTCTATGGTCAATGTTGGCGCTCCCCCACCAGGTGCTCTTCGCGTTTGCGTCTCCCCCCACTATGATATTTTTAGTGCTCAGGTCTTCTATCTTTTTGAGGTGGTTTAGATAGGGGTCTAGCGGTTTATCAGGTTTGCAATAAAAGCTGGCCAATGCAATGGTGCCAGTGCCGGTCTTTACCTCCACCACCACGATGTTAGTGGTGGTGAGTTCTGGGTGTTGGATCACGTTTATGGTGGGATCGAAGACAGCGATTGCTGCTTTAACCCTGTCCTGACCGTCGCTCTGGTATATGCGCACTCCTGCTCTTGTCTTCATATTAGAGCCGGCCCCTACGTACGGTTCTTGTATCAGGGCATACGTTGCTCTCTTTTTGTGCGCTTCCATTATTAGTTCCTCTGTGGCCAGTCTTTTCCGTTGAAGATTTGCTTGAAGAACAAGGTGGGTGGTGGTTCCGGTTGGGGTGCCTTTAGCAATAAGCTACGGCTGATCTTGCTAACCGGTCCCACTTCTTTCGTATCGGGCAGTCCACGCTAAAGGCATTGTGGTCACGTTGTGCCATTTGGGCTCTACAGCAGTTTCTGCAGGAAGCCGGGGCTTCGGCATCAGTCCATGTGGGGCAGTCCATGACAACATGGCCTGACTCCCCACAATGGCTGCAACAGATCTCCTTTTCCCGGCAGAAGGCCCTACTGTGACCGTACCCTAGGCACTGCGTGCACTGCACAAGCGGCGACTGGTCCTCAACTTTGACCCGCTGAAGATCTATATGGACATAGCCTGCTGTTATGAGCCTTGACCATACTATAGGCGAAGTTGTCATCACTATGTGGTGGGTATGTGGATTGCGTGCCTTCTTCTTGTATTTTATGGTGATGCGCTTGTCTTCCTCTTTTAAACCATAAAAGATGGACCTGTTTTGCTTCGTCATCGCCTCCAGAATCTCTGTGTCCGTTCTGGCTTTCAGGATGTTCTTTACGATGACGAGTGGGTCTTTATTTTGAGCGTTCTGTGTTCTTAGGCCCTTGCCTGAGGCATCTATCCGTCTCTTTACTTTTTCCCTTTCTTCCTTCGTGTCGCAGCTGATTATGATCTTTCTTTCTTTTGCCTTGCGGATTTTGGAGACAGCGACCCATCCTTCTTTGGCGTCCACGGCCTCGCGGATTTGCTCGATAACGGCATCTCCCGTGTCCTGGTCATTTGTGGATGTTACGATGACTGAGTGCAACGTTGTGGGTCTTTGTGCTACTTCCTTCAGGGGGGGGAGGGCGGTCAGTGCAGCAGTCGTCGCTCCTTCTGCTCTCAACGACTGTATCTCGCTCAAGATGGTGTCGAGCTTCTGATGGATACTGCCGGGATCTGCGGCGGTAGTTTGGGCCTCTTTGTTTGGTTCTGATGTTAGAACCTCCATCGTATGCAGGATCGGAGTATTGGTTGCTTTGAGTTTGGTCAAACTGTGTGTGATGTGTTTGAGGCATTCGACGATATCGTGTTTTATCTCCAATTTTATATTACGGGTGTCCCCCATTCGGATGGTAGCGAAGGACACCACGTCTAGTAAACCCTCCAGTATTGGCTTCTCAACTGAGCTAGCGATTACATTTTCCGCAGTCTTAGTTTGTGTGTCGGAGGGTTGTGGCTTGGATTTAATAAGCGCTGGCCTGGGCTTTGCACCTTGTGTCAATGGCTGGCTCACTTTCATTGCGAAGGTCTTTGTGGGCTGGCTAAGTGGCTTTGAAGCCGTGGTGATAGTAGGCTTCAGTCCAGGCTTTTCAAACTTCCCACTCAGTCTACGGACCACTGAGATTGTAGGGTCCGCTTCAAATGTGGTGTTGAGCGTCGGTGTTTTCTTGTCGCTTGCCTTCGGAGTTGATGCTTTGCCCACCAGCGGGGACGTCGACGGCGATCTGGTGACGTTGCCCGAGGGGTTTGATCTCCTGCCAGAATCCGCATTAGGCGTCCGAAACATATTGGTGGAGTGCGTCTAGGTTTTGGTGAGTAAAATGTTTGTAAAAGTTTTATAAGGGTTAAGTGTGAGGCGTATGTCGATTACGCCTGTGTTTTTTATACAACGAATGGTTAATAAAAATTCATTTGTCCCTGAACTAGCTTTCATCGCCTTGTCTTAAACATGTGTAAGAATATTGTTTTATCTAACGACTTGTGTCCTCCCCCCTTTTTACTTATTTTCACTAAATAAATATATTTTATAATTTTTTTTTAGTAAATGTACAGGGTCTTGGCATAAAATTAAACATCTCCTTTCTAAATTCTATGGTTTTTTTTTTGGCGTCGTAAAGCAAGAGTCGATTACTGGTTCTAATGTCAAACACTGGTGCAGGGTGCCTCTACGTTATAAGGTTGATTTTCCTCAAATGTTCAGATATATTGGTGTTTTCGAAAACTCAGATAACATTACCAGAACAGAACAGAACATGTTTGACAAACATTAGTGTAGACTTCTTCTTTTAAATGCACACAACATCTGTTTCAGAAGAAATTGTCGCTAACTTTTTTTTTACTTTTATATTTTACGGGTAATCACAGTGCCTTGATCTCACCTGATGTTCAGTGATTAAAAGGCCAATGAGAGACGCGCACTTTACCCGGGATCTTCAACTAGCGAGGCACTGGCTATCTTATCTCTAGCTGCCGGAACACAACAATGCTACAAACATTGATGTTATGGCGTTATCGTTATGGTGACTGTCCATATTTCAAACAATCAAATACAATTCTGACGGTTGTATTAATAATTGCCAGAGGGGCCATCACAATACTATCAGTCACAGCAGATATGTAATAGCTGCCTCAGGATAAAGCTCATCCGTCAACGTCAAATGGAAGTTAGAATGATAATCGGAGTTAGTTCTATGTCGAAAAGTTATCTATTTTTAATGGTAAGAAATTGCTGTTTGCTACTCATGGTATTTACAGCTGTAGTGCCTCTATTTTATTTAATCCTTGCACATATAAAACACATCTTAAAACAGACATTATACAAGACATATATAAAGGTGAGCTTATCTCTAGAAGAGATCTCTTCTAGCCAACCCTAGCTGTGGTGTGGAACGAGTTTGCGGGACTATTCTACGAACTAATTACTAATTTCGGAACCTTGCCTAAAGGGACTCCTTTTAATAATATTTTTTAATTATTATATTATATATATATTTTTTTAAGGTTTTTTAGTAATAGGTTCATTGTTTTTAAATCAATTAAAATAATGCCATTACTGATAAATATACATACTTAAACTATACAACCATAAAGTAATAAACATACATACACATACACAATATACATATAATAATTTAAATGTATAATTTGATATGACGTTACTGATTACCAGTGTTGGTAAGGTAGTGATCTTTCAACTTATGTTTAAATGATTCCACCGATGGACTCTCACGAATGTCGGGAGGCAATACGGTCTTTTTTGGCAGCCCCAAGACGGTGACATGTCTCAACATAGTCTGGAAGAATCTCTCTTAGCTTCAATTTGTTGCTCAGCATGTCATGCACCCTAGCGGCAACATTCTCCTTGGAGTCCTCCGGCAAGCCATGAAGCAGTAAAACTTTACGCCTTGAGTGTGTTTCTAGATGATCCATACCTGCGTTGAGTGTGTTTCTAGACGATCCATACCTGGGTTGAGTGTGTTTCTAGACGATCCATACCTGCGTTGAGTGTATCCAGTTGCATCTTTAGTGTCTGCACCGCCTTCACTACGAATGTCTTGAACTGCTGGTAGTCTGCTGATAAAGCTTTAACTGTTTGCAACTGAGCTCCTGAGACCGATGAAACAGTATGTTGATGAAGTATAGGATAGATATTAGGGGTTAAAATTAACTACTCTTGGCTCCTAGGTCCGTGCGCTTCAACGTTCTGGGTGCCTAGTGTGAGTTTGTTTATATTAATTCATTCGATCACGTTTACAAAAACGAATATTTGTATGGAATAAAATGTTAACTCTTCTCGTATGTCGCCGGGAGGCGCTGCTTCAGTGTCGTACTAATTTTCGTTTTCGTTAACGCGATCAAATGACGAATGAAACTCACTTTAGGCACTCTGCTGACAAGTGACACGGGCGGTCTCACCCACCTTTACTATTTATTTATTCATTTAAAAAAATAATCTTGGAAGCTCCATCACTTTTGTATAAAAAAGTGTTTCCTCATCGGACAGGGTGCCTGACCTGGTAATTGAACCAAAGACCTCTGGATATCGGGTAGCAGCCCACTGGCAATCAAAAAAAAATCAAAATTCAAAATTCAAAAATCATTTATTCAGTTTAGGCTACAAGTAGCTCTTATGAATGTCGCTATGCCATCGGTCATTCAATCATTTTGATGTATTTTACCAGTAAACTTAGCATTTTTATTCAAATATTATGTATACAATCATCACTCTTTTTTATCGGTGACTGTACCTCCGTGATTGAAATTTATCGAGTTCATAAATTCATGGGTGCCGAATTGGGAAGGTGCCGAAACGAAACTAACCTCCTTGACCTTGACCTTGACTTGATTGACGACCTCCTTGGTCGAGTGGTTTGTACATCGGTTTTCATGGTGTCGCCATCTCTGAGGTCCCGGGTGCGATCAAAAATTCAATTCAAAATTCAAAATCATTTATTCAGTTTAGGCTACAAGTAGCTCTTGTGAATGTCATTATGCCATCGGTTCGTAAATCTACTCTGGGCGGGAGATCTTGTACTGAGAAGAACCGGCAAGAAACTCAGCAAGTGTCCAGCTCTTTTCTCCCTTACAGCGTCAAAAATATTGGAAAATGCCCTATCATAGCAGAACACTTTCCATTACAAATAAACACAAAAAATATATATAAGACAATTACAACATGTAAAAAAACAAAATAAAAAATGTAAGTTAACAAATTTACATCAGATAATTATGTAAAGGTTTCAATTTCCACAATGTCATACAGCACCACTACAGTACTCTAGTAAAAGTCAAAAATTGTTTAGGTAAAACAAAGTCAAACTATAATTAATAATACTAAAAATAAGATACGTATGCAAGAGCAGACCAGCCTCCACAGGCGGCACCCGTTCACGAGCATGACATATGAATCAGCCATCGCTTCGCTCAACCATATTTTAGGGAACGTAACGACCCGACGCACATGCCACCACCGCAGAGACAGTAAAGAGAGCATGACACACTCAAGATACTCTAAATAAAAACTTAATGATGTATTTAACGCAACGCTGTTTGTTATCTGTAGGACAATGCTGTTAAAATAAAAAAATGTAAGTTAACAAATTTACATCAGATAATTATGTAAAAGTTTCAATTTCCACAATGTCATACAGCACCACTACAGTACTCTAGTAAAAGTCAAAAATTGTTTAGGTAAAACAAAGTCAAACTATAATTAATAATACTAAAAATAAGATAAGTATGCAAGAGCAGACCAGCCTCCACAGGCGGCACCCGTTCACGAGCATGACGTATGAATCAGCCATCGCTTCGCTCAACCATATTTTAGGGAACGTAACGACCCGACGCACATGCCACCACCGCAGAGACAGTAAAGAGAGCATGACACACTCAAGATACTCTAAATAAAAACTTAATGATCTATTTAACGCAACGCTGTTTGTTATCTGTAGGACAATGCTGATAAAGGCTGTCATATCAGTATAAAAAGTATAAAAAATAATTTTAATAAATTGATTCAAATATAATATGTGATTTTTATTATAACCAGGCTGTTTTATCATCTAAATATTCTTTGACTGTATAATAACCTTTTATAAGTAATAAAGACTTCACATGTTTTTTAAACTTATCTAAAGGTAAATCTAGTACAGAATTTGGTATTTTATTGTAATAGTGTATACCTTGCCCCAAGAAAGAACCAAGTACCTTCTGTAACCTGAACAGTGGCATTACAAGTTTTGTCTTATTTCTAGTATTGAAATTGTGTACGTCACCGTGTTTAGTAAAGGAGTTGATGTTGCAACGTACAAAAACTATACAATTATAAATATATTGAGATGCAACTGTCAGGACATCAATCTCCTTAAAAAGATTTCTTAGGGAAGTTCGTGATCCTAGTTTATAGATTGCTCTTATTGCTCGTTTCTGTAAAATGAATATAGTTTCAATATCAGCCGCTGTTCCCCACAGTAGGACGCCATACGACATGACACTATGAAAATAACTAAAATAAACTGTTCTAGCAGTTTCAACGTCTGTTAACTGCCTAATTTTTCTAATGGCATAAGCAGCAGAACTGAGTTTACCGGCCAATTTCGATATATGAGGATTCCATTGAAGTTTTGAGTCAAGGGTAATGCCTAAAAAGACTGTAGAATCTACCAAATCTAATTTATCACCGTTTATTCTAATATTGGTTGGTTCATTTCTGACATTTGGTAATATAAATTTAATACATTTTGTTTTCTTAGCGTTAAGCTGTAAATTATTAATAGTAAACCAATGGAGTACCTCTGAAAGAGCTTTATTTACATTTTCATAATTAGTCCTACACCTAGTCACATTAAAAATGAGTGAAGTATCATCTGCAAATAATACAATTTCACAGAAATTCTCTACAAAGAATGGTAAGTCATTAATATAAATCAAGAACAGAAAAGGACCAAGAATCGACCCTTGTGGAACTCCCATTTTTACATGAGAACCAGATGATTTAGTACCATTTATATCGACAGTTTGAGTTCTAGAGCTGAGATATGACTGTATTAAATTTAGTGCAAAATCTTCGAGACCGTAATAATGTAGCTTCAACACCAGAGTCCGGTGCTCAACGCAATCAAAAGCCTTGGACAAGTCGCAAAAAACTCCAAGAGCATTTTGAGACTTCTCCCAGGCATCAAATATATGTTTTATTAGAGCAACGCCTGCATCAGTAGTAGAACGACCCTTAGTAAAACCATATTGCTTACTATGTAAAAGGTTGTTTGTGTTAAAATATGACATCAACTGTTCGAGTATAATTTTTTCATAAATTTTACTTAGCGCTGGTAATATTGAAATGGGCCGATAGTTACTGGGGTCTTCTCTGTTTCCTGATTTGAATAAAGGTATAACTTTACTAAACTTCATAAGATCAGGAAAGATTCCCTTATCGACACAGTTATTAAAAATTTCAGCAAGATACGGTGCAATAGAATAAATAATATTCTTAATTACTTTAATAGATATACCCCACAAATCACTCGTGTTTTTCATTTTAAGTGATTTGAATGTTTTAATAATATTCATTGAATCAATGTATTTAAAATGAAAGGAAAGATTACATTTTGGTACATATTTTTGGAGTAAAGTTTGTGCAGCTTCCGGTGATGAATCTAAATTTGATGTTGTTATTACAGGTATATTTACAAAAAAATCATCAAAAATATTAGCAATTTGTGAATCTGAATTGACCAAGTTGTCGTTTACTTTTAAAGTGAAAGTATTATCCCGTGGTTTAAATTTACCTGTTTCACGGTTTATGATGTCCCAAGTGGCTTTGATTTTATTGTTAGACTTTTTAATTTTTTCTTTAATGTAATTAGATTTTGCTACTATGCACACTTTCTTAAACATTTTCGAATAATTCTTTACATATTCCGTAAAATTAACATTTTGGTTATATTGTTTTAAACTATATAAATCATACAATTTATTTCTACTTTTATATATACCAGTCGTGGCCCAGTCACAGAACTTAAGTTTATGAGTAATTTTTATTGTTTTTGGTGTAAACACCTGGTTGTATTCGGTCTTGATTAAGTTAAAAAGATTACTATAAAGCACATCTGGATCATCTTGTACAAAAGGCAATGCATCTATTTTACAAGCTATACTATTTTTGAAACACTCCACTCGCTCTTTTGTAACTGGTTTACAGTTCACTATTATTGGTTCATCCCTAATATCAAAATCATAGGTCACCTTCAAACCGCAATGGTCAGACGTAAGATTATTCATGAGTGACTTAGAAACAGGGTCATAGTCTGTAAAAATATTATCGAGACAAGTGGCCGAATGTGAAGTTATTCTAGTGGGTTCGAGAAATAGATTCAAAAGATTAAAACATTTAAATAAGGCAAGAAGACGAACACTCGTTGGAGTGTTTTCTAAAATATTTATATTAAAATCTCCACATACTAAAACAAATTTCTTTTTTAGTTTTAATTTTCTAAGTACGTCTTCCATTACTGTTTCAAAAATATTGAAATTGCCCGAGGGGGGTCGGTATACACACACTATTACAAAACTATTGAACTCCACACACGATAGTTCAATGTTACGCTCCACTGATAGGTCTACAATATCGTTGCGATTTTTGTATTTAATATTGCTTCTTACTAATATTAGAGAACCGCCGTGAATAGCTGAGCTTCGCACGTCATGACTTTTTAGCCAATGCTCAGTTATACAAAATACATGAATTACCTGACTTTTTGCTAATAATTCTAATTCTAAGTCCTTGCCAGCCAAACCCTGAATATTTTGATGTATAATAGTAATGGATGTGGGCTTGGCTTTTGTCTTAGACCTCAGTTTAAACCTGAGGTTGTAACCTTATTACTAGATGTAAAAGTTGCATTAGTAGAACTACTAATGATTATGTTATTATCATGAAAAGACTTAGTTATACCACCTATAACTGTATCATGTATATTAAAAGCTAACAAATTAGTTATCTGAGTCCTACATTTCTTAGAAAGATACATAGTATCAGACGTCAAACTAAAGTTTTTAATAAATTTATTTATATCGAAATATAAAATAGTGTCACTATGACGACAACTTAAATTAAAAAGTAATAAATTTAAGTCATAAATGCGCTTATTTTGTTCCCAGGTTAAATTTGTACAATAGGGAAAAGCACTAACTATTAACCTGCAATTCGTATCTGATTGCAGTTTAATCAAAATATTAAAATTATTTATAATGTCGCGTTTCTTCGTATGTGAACCGTCACCACACAATATAATAACATTAGTGGAACTATTCAGTGTATCCTGTGATATGTTATTTACTATAGCATTAAATGATTGACCTGGAGTACAAATATTGGTCATTGAATGGTTAAGATTTGCATTCATAAGCAACCCTAAGCCCTGACCAAGTTTATCGAGTACATAACTGTTTTTCTTACTAATTTAGTTACATTAGGTTTATGTATTGTTTGAGGAGCGGCTGATGCAGGACCGGGAACCAAAACAGACAAGTTTGGTGACTTTATCAGAACATTAGAGTTCAGCGATAAAGACTCTTTGGTTATGTTAATTTCATTACTAATTAATGAGTTGTACCGATCAGCATTGTACTTGCACAGATCAACTAACTCTGTGGCTGATTGTATATTTAATTATATGTTCCTCAATCTGTTTTTGGGAAATTGAGTATTTTTTGCTCATTATGTCAAGTGACTCGTGTAACCGTTGGATATCAGTTTGTAATTGTTTAGTGTCCCGGTCATACATTTGCCTACTTTCTAACAATTTACTATTATATATTTCCAAAGAATCAATAAGGCTAATACGTTCCTTTCTAAGAGCAATGTTCTTGTAGAAGCAGTTGTTCTTCTTTATCAACTTCTCAGTTTTCCTTATAAATTTATTAATTTTTACATACTTTTTAATTTTAATTTTGCTAATACTAGTTTTTTGGTTGATTTGCGGAAGTTCCTGTACTGATATTCCACCAGGTGATGCTATAAGCTCATCAAATAATGATTGTGTCTGATCCACTACATGCTGTTTCTGCGACTCAATGAGTTGAGAAATCTGGTGATTGGCCGCACTAAGGTCTCTTTCCAACTCAGTGATGCGGTCCAGTGCCCTCTCATAGGTGTTATCCCCGGTCGGATCAATTTAGGAATTATCGTGTTTCTAAATTGTCTCGGGTCTGGGTGTTTTCTATGTATAATAGGTATGTATTTAAGTATTTTAAGTATGTCTATCCGTTGTCTAGTAACCATATAACAAGTTTCATAACGAAGCTTCTCTTGGGCTAGATAATTGGTGTGAGTGTAGGAAAATTTATTTATTTATTTATTATTTACTAGCTGTGCTCGCGACTTCGTCCGCGTGGAATAGTGACTTTCGGCAGCATTTTTAATTTTTTAGGCTCTTTTCCCGTTTTTGCAACATTTTTCACTGATGCTTCGCTCCTATTGGTCGCAGCGTGATGTTATATAGCCTAAAGCCTTCCTCGATAAATGGACTATCCAACACAAAAAGAATTATTCAATTCGAACCAGTAGTTCCTGAGATTAGCGCGTTCAAACAAACAAACAAACAAACAAACTCTTCAGCTTTATATATTAGTATAGATTTAACCCTTGTGCTTTGCCACTCGGCCACATTATATAATGTGTTGTTTTCTATAGTTTTTTTTTTACAAAATACTTGTAATACTTACTAGGTACCCAGTGTTCTATATTTGAAGTCCTTAGTTCGACTCACATAGTTTTAATAAGCCATCAAAAAATGACATACATTTACGTCTAGGAATCGGCTTTGCACGCTGCGCGAAGAATGCATACGGCGAGCGGAGAACCGGCAACCTTGTACCTCGACTCATCAATAACTTGCCGTCCGAAATAATAAACAGTGTCACACAAAATAACATTAAATTTAAACTAAAAAAAACACTCTCTAGACTTATTGTAACTCTTAACATAAGAACTATTTGTGGATAATTATATTATTATAAGACCTAATTGTAGGTATGTGTGTGTAAAATTATAATCCTACTAATATTATAAACGCGAAAGTTTGTAAGTATGGATGGATGTTTGTTACTCTTTCAAGTAAAAACTATTGAATGGATTTGATTGAAATTCGGCATACAGATAGTTTATAACCTGGATTAACATATAAAATACTTTTTATCCCGATATTCCCACGGGAACGGGAACCACACGGGTGAAACCGCGAGCGGCCGCTAGTAAGTTCTACTTGTTTATTGTAAACTCTCGATAACTTAAGCTTAATCTTAGTGGTTTTTAAAGTTATCGCATATATGTTTTTTGTAATAAATATTGGAATGATAAATTAATTTTAAAAAATCAAAATTTTACGTAATGATGGACAGGAGGCGTTTTTAATTAACTGGCAGGAACCAGTGAAAATATTCGTTCACTGGTTCCTGCACATGTGGTGCCACAAAACTTAGGCCATCTTTTAGTTTTTATTATAATACGTAGGCACGATTCTATCCCAAAAATCAACCAGACCGGACGCAGTCTTTCTGTATATTATTATTTTGAATCGTTTCCCACACACTGGCACCTACCTACTCACATGCGATAGATTTTCTTATTTGATAAAATTACACGACAAAGCAGATTACCCTCTAGTACACAGAGTCGATTTTCGCACATCACCTAAACTATTTACCGTTTGTATCGGACCTAGGAGATTTCCTAGAAGTCTGGGGTTTTTCTTAACATCCCACAAACCAGGCGGTTATGTTAAAACTTCGGACTGGCAGTTGTGTCGGCATAGTCAATGGATGTAGGTCGTATGGCGACTAGATTTTCGTTTCTAAATACTTTTATTTACTGCAGATTGAAAGCTAGGCTAGATGACATTGGTATTATTATTGTTTTCTAAAGTTTACGCGAACACTAAACACTGAAATGAAACATCTTCAATGTGCAAAATAGACGCGAGTAGATCCTTAAAATGGTTTACTTCTATTACCTATAGATGTTGACGCTTGTTGCCAAAATAATGCGCTGGTAGCTTAGATGAATGATTGGTATCGCTGCGCTCGACTAGATACCGCGCTAGAAACAATAGCTCCGTAAATGCGGCAACTCAATATTGTAGTGTGCGTAAGAACGGTGTCCTTTCTTATTTCTTGTAGTATTATTCGGCGGTATCTAGTCGAGCGCAGCGAGACCAATCATTCATCTAAGGCTGGTAGGTTAAAAGGAGAGAAATTGGGAACACTAACCGTTTTGCGAAGGCACGCTGCTACCCGTCCGTCTCGATCCGTGTTGGTAGTGTAGGAAGCCAGTGGTAAGTAATCACGTCGGGGTCACCACTGTAGGGAGCCGATGGTAGGTGAAGCCGCCTCATCACTTCCCTCCCCCCCGAGACTGGAGGTCGATGTCAGTAAGTGTGCTCAGCAGTCAGTGCGTCAGTGCTTGCAAGTGCCAGTGGAGAGTGCTGCTGCAGGATGCCCCAGTCTACGGTGAGTCGAGACGGGTGGGGTGAAGGCGCGCTGCCAGTGATGCAGTGTGCTGTTCCTGTCTGCGGTGAGTCGAGACAGGTGGTGATGACGGTGGGTCCGAGCTGCTGGTGTGCAGGGCTGCCACGCCGGAGTGATGCGGCCGACATTGATGCACCGGTCGTGGGCTGCGGAGACCAGGTCGGGATGATGCCGTCGAGTGTGCCGGAGGTCCAGGAAGCGTCGTCCAAGATGCTGCGGTGGAATCTTGTGGCTCGATTGCTGGCTTGCTGTGACTGCTGGCGAAGGGTAGATGATGGATGAGGAGTGATGGATGGGCGCTGCTGCGACGATTTTGAAGGTGCTTCTGTGCTCCGTAGGGGTCATCACTGTAGGAAGCCAGTGGTAAGTAATCACGACGGGGTCACCACTGTAGGGAGCCGATGGTAGGTGGAGCCGCCACAGTAGGTTGCACTTGCACCGCACCGCTGATTCGCTTGTTGTGAAAAGTGACCACTTTACGATAACGTCTATTTTTAATTTACAAAGGCCGTAATGTCACTCTTTTTGGTTTTTCTTATCGAGACATGCGAAATTGACGGTTCGCATTCGAAATCGTAAACGGAACAGCGGCGGTAGGGTAGCCGAAGTAACATTAAGAAAACGATAGCGAAGTTAGAAAAGAATAAAATGTTTGGAATTGACCACAGAACATAAAAAAGATTGACCACGTGATTTAGCGTGGCTTATGGCAATCCCTTATTTTGTTCTTAACGAACTTTGCTATCGTTTTCTTAATGTTACTTTGGCTAAGCCTACTGACCCTTCCTTCCGCTGCGCGGCGCTTGCGTTTCCTTGCATTTGAGTGACAAGGGAGGAGATAGGGTAGAGGGAGTATGGTATTTTTATCCGTGCGGCGACGGAGAAAGAATACAATTCGCCGCCCCTCTCCTCCGGTGGGTGTCGTAAGAGGCGACTAACGGATTTTCGAGCTTCCATATGCTCTACTGCGTGGTAGGGCTTGGCCCGTCTGGTTAGTGACCACCGTACGCATGGTGTAAAACCCGTCAAGAGACCGCTTGTCGGTCGCGTTTCGGGATCAGCCAGCGTATAACCAGAGCTCGAGTGGATGTTGCTGCGATGCATTTGGTCTGTGGAGGCTTCCGTCAAACCAGTGTCAGGAGGACTTTGTTAACCCGCCGGCCAGGGAGACCCGTAGAAACGGCTGTCCCGCTGGCCGCCCGTGGCACAGTACAGGGGCCCAGGCGAGCCTAACCAGCTCGTGAGGCTGCCTCACCATGCCACGCATAATCTCGGGGTGGTCCGTCGTGCCGGTTGGTGACCGGAAGGTGGGGTCCCGGCGGCCATTCCCGGGGGGGTTCGGGGGCCCTTCCGTTCGGCGGGTTAGTGAAACTCTTTTGTAGGCAGTTCCCTGGTGAGACATGTCGCCACACTTTGACCATTTGCAAAGCAGCAGCATTTCCTCGATTCACGCCTCCCTCCTTTCTTACAACATGACAGCGCATAACATTAGAACTGGTAATTCAGCGGTGCACACCTCCACCACAACCTTACCGTTTGAGGTCGAGTTCGCTAACATCCGCGGACTCCATGCAAACCTCAATGCCGTCCATCACCATCTTGAGACGGCACGGCCAGCAATGTTATTCTTGACGGAGACGCAAATAATCTGTCCGGCTGACACCACCTACCGGCACTATCCGGGCTTTGTGCTTGAAGAATCCTTCAAAGCCAAGGCCGGAGTTTGCTTGTTCGTTCGGATGGATGTTTGCTGTCGCCGTCTGCGCTGTCTGGAAGACCCTTCCTTTTCCCTCCTTGTGGTACACGTCGACTTGGGCTCTCATAACCGTGTCTACGTCTGCGTCTACCGATCTCATAATGGCGACATGGAGACAACTCGACTTATGGAACACCTTAGTCGGGTGGCAGATGAAGCGCAGGAGCGGTTTCCATCGGCGGAATTGGTGTTTTTGGGGGACTTCAATGCTCACCACGAGTTGTGGTTAAGTTCCTCCAAAACTGACCATGCTGGTAGAACTGCCCACGCGTTCGCTCTCACGCACGATCTGACTCAACTGGTGAACCAGCCCACCAGGATCCCAGACGTAGTCGGTCACGCGCCCTCTTTGTTGGACCTTTTGCTGACGAGTCGCCCAGCTGGCTACCGAGTGGAGGTTCAAGCTCCTTTGGGATCTTCGGATCACTGCTTGGTATCCAGTAAAGTGCCTCTGGTCCCGCTACCGCCTTTAGCGGTATCGAAACGCCAGATTTGGCACTACTCGTCGGCAGATTGGGATGGTATGCGGGACTATTTCACATCCGTTCCTTGGGGGCAGCGCTGCTTCAGTGGGAAGGACCCGACAGCTAGTGTGACTGCAGTTGCTGATGAGATAGTTTTAAGGATGGAATACTATATTCCGCACTCCTATCTCATCAGCAAAGGCAGGCGCAACCGATGGTTCAATCGCGAGTGTGCCAACGCTGTTGATAACAAGCAGGCGGCATACCGCGCTTGGATCAGGGGTAAAGCTGTTGAGGATCCCGAAACCCGCTCGCTGAAAGCAGCCTATAATTATGCCACCAAGTCCTGCAAAAGAGCTTACATTAGAGCGGATGCCCAGCGTGTTGCACGAGTCGGCCAAGAACTACTGACGCATCCTACGGGCAGCCGTAGCTACTGGCGTCTGGCCAAAGCCGTGCAATCAAACTTCTGCCAACCCTCGCTGCCACCTCTGAGATGTCCTGACGGAACTTTAGCTCACAAGCCGCAGGAGAAGGTCGATCTCCTGACCAAACTCTTTGCGGCTAACTCCCGAGTCGATGATTGCAATGCACAGCCACCTACAATCTCTCACTGTGGCCACACAATGCCCGATTTTAAAATCAGGCAGTGTGACGTCCGTGCGGAGCTGCAGTCATTCGATGTCCGGAAAGCTAATGGCCCTGATGGCATCCCTCCAGTAGTACTAAAAATGTGTGCAGCGGAGTTGTCCCCCGTATTAACGCGCCTTTACCGTCTCTCGCTCTCTTCAGGTTGTGTGCCGGAATCTTGGAGAGAGGCTAATGTGCAACCGGTCCTCAAAAAAGGTGATCGGTCAGATCCATCGAATTACCGCCCCATAGCCGTAACTTCAGTTTTGTGCAAAGTAATGGAGCGCATTTTAAATAAACAACTTGTCCACTACCTAGAAGAACACTCCTTCACGATCGCCAATACGGGTTTCGGCCGAAACGGTCAACGGGTGATCTTCTAGCGTACGTCGCACATCTCTGGGGTGAGGCTATTGACAAGCGTGGTGAGTCGGTGGCTGTTAGCCTCGACATAGCCAAGGCATTTGATCGGGTCTGGCACAAAGCTCTTCTCTCCAAGCTCCCGGCATACGGTCTGCCTGCACAGTTCTGCAACTGGGTCGCTGGCTTCCTGCACGAGCGTAGAATTCGTGTCCTGTCTGATGGATGCGCTTCGCGGCTCATGTCAGTGAACGCTGGTGTCCCTCAGGGTTCCGTTCTGTCACCCACGTTGTTTCTTCTGCATATCAATGATATGCTTCCACTTGGAAATATTCATTGCTATGCAGATGATAGTACAGTGCACGGTGGGTATAACGGTCACCCTGCGGCTGGGCGAGTCGAAACTGAAGAGAAAAGAGTGAATCTTGTCATTGAGCTCAATCGGGTATTGGACCTCATATCTAATTGGGGCTCCAATAATCTTGTTGAGTTCAATGCCAAGAAAACACAGGTATGTGCGTTTACGGCCAAGAAGTCACCATTCCTTCCCCTTCCAACTCTTCAGGGCACATCTCTAAGCCTGCAGAGCAATATCAACATGCTCGGTATGACGATTCGCTGTGATCTGAATCAAAAGGACTACATCGAAGCCGTGATCAAAACTGCCTCACGAAAACTCGGTGTCCTGAACAGAGTGCGGCGATTCTTTACGCCTGACCAGTTGTGTCTTTTGTACAAGACTCAGGTACGGTCTTGCGTGGAGTATTGCTCGCACATCTGGGACGGTTCCGCAAAGTATCTTCTCGATGCCTTAGACAGATTGCAGCGTCGCGCTGTACGCATTATCGGCAATGCAGAGGTCACTAATACTCTCGAACCCCTACAATTGCGTAGAGATATAGCGTCACTCAGCGTTTTCTATCGCTTGTACCACGGCGAGTGCTCTGAAGAACTCTTTGACCTTATCCCACCTTCTCCCTTCCTCCATAGAAGTATACGTGCTGCCTCTCCGGAGTCATCGCTTTACTGTCACACATATCCCATCGCGCACAAAGAAATTTGGTGACTCGTTTCTTTGTCGCACCTCCAAAAGATGGAATAGTCTACCAGCACACGTTTTTCCTCCTTCCTATGATATTGGGTCCTTCAAACGAGGCGTGAAGAAGCACCTTGTGGGCCGGCAGAGTGAGGTTGACTGATGCTGCGTTGTTTTCACGCTGCACCAGTTGTCTTCGCGTCTGGACTCCATTTCCACTTAACATCAGGTGGTATGGAGTCATTTGCCGTGCTAAGTATAAAAAAAAAAAAAAAAAAAAACAAGGATAGGTACCTATAGGTACCATAGCGCAGATAAAGTCAATAACAGTTGTAATTTCAATCTTTAACGTACCTTACTGTGCAATTTCACTGTATTCATTTTTTATTAAATTATACTAAACGCAAATGGCACAAACAATAGATAATTACTGTTCATACTAATATTAGATATAAAGAGAAAAGCTTTGTATTTTTGTATGTATGTTTGTAACAAATAAACTCAAAAACTACTGGACCGATTTAAGAAATTCTTTTACCATTACAATGCTACATTAGCGCTGACTAACATAGGCTATATTAAAAAAGGTCCAGCCGTGCGAAGCCGGGACGGGCCGCTAGTATTACATATATGTACAGGGATAACATTTCTCTTATACAGGATTACCTTCTGATGGAAAGATACTAATCGTTTATTTTGTTTAAAGTAAATGCTTGTTAACTTAGAGTTTGTAGTTATTTATAACTAAGAAACTATCGAGGTCCTTTGTGCTCTTAGATATTATTAATTATAGAAAGAAGTCTTACATCTTAAACATGTTAGTAGTAACATGATTATAAGTTACACAGCTGAGCTTTCAATACATAAGATATTCATTTTTAACCGACTTTAAACAGATGCGGTTTTCATTTTGGCTTTAATATAATATTGTTGAATGTTTGTAATTTATGAGATCGTTTATAAAACAAGTGAACAAAAATGTCTGCAAAATAAAAAAAATATCTCCTTCAGCCAAAACGACTTTGGTATACCGCTATGCCTTTTTGCTTCGAGTCTGGCAAGTATCCAGGAGGAAACTTTCATGCGAATATCTAGCATAGACGTAAACACGACGTTTAGCCACAAACATTCTAGCGATTACAGAATTTCTCCTGAATATGTGAGCCCATACATATGGAGATTCAATTTTATTTTTCATGACAATTTTACTCATGCAACTTTACTTTACAACCCGTAAGTGGCCGATTGGTAAAGTGATTAATTTGATATCCGGAAGACCTGGTTTAAATTCCCAGGTCAGAAAAAGAGATATATGCCGAAGTATATAATTCATCATCATCATCATCATCAGCTCATAAAGTCCCCACTGCTAGGGCACGAGCCTTCCCTGTGGATGGATAGGGAGAACGGACCATAAACCACCACGCGGGCCTAGTGCGGATTAGTAGTTGTAAACGACTACTAATGCAGCCGGGACCAACGGCTTTACGTGCCTTCCGAAGCACGGAGGAGCTCGAGATGATAAATTTTTGGTCACCCATCCGATGACCGGCCTCTGCGAAAGTTGCTTTTTCTCAGCAATCGCAGACCGGGCGTGTTAACCACTGCGGCATCAAGCTCCTCGATGTGCTTACCAACCCGCATTTGGCAAGCGTGGGGATTAAGCCAATCAGGTACCATTAGGTACCCGTCTCCGTCAATGTAGCGATGACACATTTACACTAGCATAAACCAGCTCATTTTATGTCCCCGCTGATGGGGCACGAGCCTTCCATATCGATGTTGTCTTCATAGCGAGAACGGTAGGCTTAGCCAAAGTAATATTAAGAAAACGATAGCGAAGTTCGAAAATAATAAAATGTATGGGATTGACATAAGCCGCGCTAAATCACGTGGTCAATCTTATGTCAATCCCATACATTTTATTCTTTTCTAACTTCGTTATCGTTTTCTTAATGTTACTTTGGCTACTGCCGCGGGCCATTTTAACCATCAAGCGATTCTAGTGCGGAGTGGTGGTTATTAACGAATGCTAATGCAGCCGAGACCTACGGCTTTTCGTGCCTACCGGAGGAACTCGAGATGATATATTTTTGGTCACCCATCCAGTGACCGGTCTTTGCGAAAGTTGCTTAACTTTAGCAATCGCAGACTGGGCGCTATCGAGCTCCTCACACTGTAATTAATCAAAGCTTATAACGGCTCAGCAATAACATTTATGACAATTAATCCACTGGAGCGTTGCAAAAACGAGCTTCCTTGGGGAAACTGATAGGTAACAAAGATGGCGGGTTGGTATTGAGAGATCGCTGCTTATTAAACTGGCACAAAAGGTTTATCTGAGCGCGAAAAGTTGGAAGCGTAGAGATACGTTTTTAATTTAGGTCCTTTATTAAAGTAATCCCTGAATTTGTAATATTAGGTGCATTCATAACGAGTGAGATAAATGTTTATCTTTTAATAAATATTACAAAATTGCTTTTTTTTACTGGTTATGTATAGGCTGGCATTATAAAACTGTGTCCGGTAAAACGGGGTTTTAAACTCGGGATGCGGGTACCAGTCCCTACACGCATAATTTAATTTACTATTAAGTATACCAAATCACCAATTTATTAGTGTTGCTGCAAAAAAAAATGTTGAGAAAAATTAAATATTTTTTGATTTTGAATCACAACTGAACATTACAGTAGATAACATAAAGTAAAGTAAATAGCAAAACTGTCCCACTGCTGGGCTAAAGGCCTCCATCATTGAAATCAAGTCATCACTACAATTGATGGGTAATAGCTTAATCACCACGCTTGCCAAATGCGGGTTGGTCACAAACCCGGGCTATGCACCAAATAAATTCGAAACACAATGTGTTGTCCGAGTCAGGCAAAATGTAATTTTGCCTGACTCGGGAATTGCGGTTATCGGGTCGAGCGTGGCGTTATAACATAAATGAATAAATATTTTCGATTTGATATAATATTATTAGGGATTTTAAATAACATTATATTTTTGCAATCACACAATGCTCAAATAAAAATCGAGAAACGTGTCTATGCGTTTTGCAATTTGCAATACAATCCTTCCAATCTTATAAGGTTCAAAAGCTCCAATTAGGAGAACGCTCCTTAAATACTGAAAAAAGCTTGCATTTGCATGGAATTCCAATAAATTCTGTGAAACAATCCGACACAGCGGTCGGCATTAGGTATATACATAAAGAACTTTTTGTTTCTTTTAGGTTGTAACTTAAAAATAAATACATAGCCGTACCCGATGATATATAAAGTGGTTTGATATTGGTAATCGCCTTTGTGGTTTAGTGGTTAGATAAATCGATCTCTGACCTGGAGATACAGAGTTCGATTCCCAACGTAGCCTAATCATTGAATTAGAGTTTATTGGCGTTAGGGCTTGTCCTAAGTCCGCCTAACTAGCTACCACGACTTTGCACAAAAGTCCTGATGAGGTCAAGTATTACCTGAACACCATCTTATCACACGTGTTCTTAAGTCTGTCGTCATTATCTACACACACCCTGCTACACACTACTTTAAAGTTTATACTGACACCCCCCACCAACCTCACGGTTATAAAGTTAGGTGTCAGACATCCTTACGCAAGCACAAGGGACCATCTACGTCAGGTCATAACACCAGATCAGAACACGCTGGTTACGCATCTTTCATCCGGTACTTTTAAGACTAGTGTCTCGAGTTAGTTGCCCCGTGGACACGTATAGTCCACTACCTAGTATCCAGATAGGTTACCAGAGCTGTAAGCTCGCTCACTTCTCATTGCACTAAGAGCACAACTCGCAGTGTACTACTGCTCGAGCCGTCAACTCTAAAGTCGACTTCCAAATGTCCTCTTTGGTGGCGTTGAGTTGTAAGCATTATCTACAATGGAAGTGTCATTGTTGTGTTCAGATAGTTAAAAAGAAGATAGCCAGAGCCTCCGTAGTTGAGAATTCCGGGTAAAGATAGTCAGCCTTGCCTCATCTAGCCTCGTCTCCACGACCCGGTCAACCCGAGCCGAGGTCCGAGCCTTTAGAGGCGCCCTCGGGTTGTTCCGCTCCCCGATCCGATCCAAACCCCTTGGAGAATCTAATGTTGCGTGAACCCGTTCCCTCTAGAAGACCTGACGGTGATTCGTTTCACACGGCTTGAGAAACCCTTTAAGTTTCTAGCGCCCCCAAAAAAGTCCGGTGACGCTGAAAATGCTGTCAGAGGCAATTAGCAAACTCCTTGAAAAAAAATTTCTGCGTCATGAAAAAAAAGAAAAATAAAATAAAATCTCTCTTCTGTGTCGATCAAAAGGATACCAGCGTTTACCGATCCCATTGTGAGCCACTTTGTGGCAATGCAGTCTTATTAGTAAGCAGGGGAGATCTCTGGAGACTCTGCGGGCACAAGAGAGGGACGATTAACCTAATTTAAGAACGTCAATGTGAAATTTCACTGACTTTACTTCTGCGAGAGTGATCTGCATACTTAACAGTCGGTAAAAGTCTGGCAATCAACGCGAAAAACACATCGTGCCTAAATTGAATTACTATAACTTTGACGTTGTTTCTAAGCTTCCATAGATACAAGCTTGCGCTTCAGACTTATGAGTGTTTTAGTTCTCTCGATTTTTATATAAAGGTTATTATTATAAATGCTCTTTTTTAACACATAATCACATAGTCCTGTTAATTATTTAGATTTTAACAAATTTGTTTAATAAAGTTGAATCTTCAAAAGGAAATAAAATGAAAAATGCTATAACATTAAAAGGCACATAAGAACTACAAGTAGGTACAGACGCCTGCACATCAACCTATCCAAAACTGTCAAATTTCTTCAATACATTATCAACCATATTGTTAAGGCATAAAGTTCAAAGTCTATTGCAGAAATTTGACAGTTTGTGGTAGGTTGATGTGCAGGCGTGTGTACATGTCGTTAACAAAAAAAATTAAGCATTATTAATTAACACCTTCAAAGTCAAAGTCAAATCATATCCCAACACAACCTTACCGTTTGAGGTCGAGTTCGCTAACATCCACGGACTCCATGTAAACCTCAATGCCGTCCACCACCATCTTGAGACGGCGCGGCCAGCAATGTTGTTTTTGACGGAGACGAAAATAATCTGTCCGGCCGACACCAGCTACCTGCACTATCCGGGTTTTATGCTTGAAGAATCAAAGCCAAAGCCGGAGTTTGCTTGTTCGTTCGGACGGATGTTTGCTGTCTGTCTGTTTGTCGCCGTCTGCGCTGTCTGGAGGACCCTTCTTTTTCCTTGCGGTACACGTCGACTTGGGCTCTCATAGCCGTGTCTACGTCTGCGTCTACCGATCCCATAATGGCGACATGGAGACAACTCGACTTATGGAACACCTTAGTCGGGTGGCAGATGAAACGCAGGAGCGGTTTCCATTGGCGGAATTGGTGTTTTTGGGGGACTTCAATGCTCACCACGAGTTGTGGTTAAGTTCCTCCAAAACTGACCATGCTGGTAGAACTGCCCACGCATTCGCTCTCACGCACGACCTGACTCAACTGGTGAACCAGCCCACCAGGATCCCAGATATAGTCGGTCACGCGCCCTCTTTGCTGGACCTTCTGCTGACGAGTCGCCCAGCTGGCTACCGAGTGGAGGTTAGAGCTCCTTTAGGATCCTCGGATCACTGCTTGGTGTCCAGCAAAGTGCCTCTGGCCCCACTACCGCCTTCAGCGGTATCGAAACGCCAGATTTGGCATTACTCGTCGGCAGATTGGGATGGTATGCGGGACTATTTCGCATCCGTTCCTTGGGGGCAGCGCTGCTTCAGTGGGAAGGACCCGACAGCTAGTGCGACTGCAGTTGCTGATGAGATAGTCTTAGGAATGGAGTACTATATTCCGCACTCCTATATCATCAGCAAAGGCAGGCGCAACCGATGGTTCAATCGCGAGTGTGCCAACGCTGTTATTAACAGGCAGACGGCATACCGCGCTTGGATCAGAGGTTCAGCCCAAGGAGATCCTGAGACCAGCACACTGAAAGCAGCCTATAACAATGCCACCAAGTCCTGCAAGAAGGCTTACATTAGAGCGGATGCCCAGCGCGTTGCACGAGTTGGCCAAGAATTACTGACGCATCCTACGGGCAGCCGTAGCTACTGGCGTCTTGCCAAAGCCGTGCAATCTAACTTCTGCCAACCCTCGCTGCCACCTCTGAGATGTCCTGACGGATCTTTAGCTCACAAGCCGCAGGAGGAGGCCGATCTCCTGGCCGGACTTTTTGCGGCTAACTCCCGAATCGATGATTGCAATGCACAGCCACCAACAATTCCTCACTGTGGCCACACAATGCCTGATATTAAAATCAGACAGTGTGATGTACGTGCGGAGCTACAGTCAATCGATGTTCGGAAAGCTAATGGCCCTGATGGCATCCCAGCAATAGTTTTAAAAATGTGTGCAGCGGAGTTGTCCCCCGTTTTAACTCGTCTATACCGTCTCTCGCTTTCTTCAGGTTGTGTGCCGGAATCTTGGAGAGATGCTAATGTGCAACCGGTTCCGAAAAGAGGAAATCGGTCAGATCCGACTAATTACCGCCCAATAGCCGTTACTTCAGTTTTGTGTAAAGTCATGGAGCGGATTCTAAATAAACAGCTTATCCGCTACCTAGAAGAACACCCCTTAATTCACGATCGCCAATACGGGTTTCGGCCGAAACGGTCAACGGGTGATCTTTTAGCGTTCGTTACCCATCTTTGGGGTGAGGCTATAGATAAGCGTGGCGAGTCGCTGGCTGTTGGCCTTGACATAGCCAAGGCTTTTAATCGGGTCTGGCACAAAGCCCTTCTGTCCAAGCTCCCGGCATACGGTCTGCCTGCTCAGTTCTGCAACTGGGTCGCTGGCTTCCTACATGAGCGTAGAATCCGAGTACTCACAGACGGATGTGCTTCGCGGTTCATGTCAGTGAACGCTGGTGTCCCTCAGGGGTCCGTTCTATCCCCCACGCTGTTCCTTCTGCATATCAATTATATGCTTCCACTTGGAAATATTCATTGCTATGCAGATGATAATACAGTGCACGGTGGGTATAACGGTCACCCAGCGGCTGGGCAGGTCGAGACTGAAGAGAAGCGAGTAAATCTTGTCATTGAGCTCAATCGGGTGTTGGACCTCATATCTAAATGGGGCTCTAATAACCTTGTTGAGTTCAATGCCAAGAAAACACAGGTATGCGCGTTCACGGCAAAAAAGTCACCATTCCTACCCCTTCCCTCTCTTCAAGGCACATCACTCGGCCTGCAGAGCAGTATAAACATGCTTAGTATGGAGATTCGCTGCGATCTGAACCAGAAGGACTATATTGAAACCGTGATTAAAACAGCGTCACGTAAACTCGGTGTCCTGAACAGGGTGCGGCGATTCTTCACGCCGGATCAGTTGTGCCTTTTGTACAAGACACAGGTGCGATCTTGCGTGGAATATTGCTCGCACCTCTGGGACGGTTCCGCAAAGTACCTTCTCGATGCCTAGGACAGATTGCAGCGGCGCGCTGTACGCATTATCGGCAGTGCAGATGTCACTAATGCTCTCGAGCCCCTGCAATTGCGTAGAGATATAGCGTCACTCAGCGTCTTCTACCGCTTATACCACGGCGAGTGCTCTGAAGAGCTATTTGACCTCATCCCACCTTCTCCCTTTCTCCATAGGAGTACGCGTGCTGCTCTCCGGAGTCACCGCTGTACTGTCTCGAACATTCCATCGCGCACAAAGAAATTTGGTGACTCGTTTTTCTGTCGCACTTCCAAAAGATGGAATAGTCTACCAGCGCACGTTTTCCCTCCTTCCTATAACATGGGGTCCTTCAAACGAGGCGTGAAGAGGCACCTTGTGGGCCGGCAGGGTGAGGGTGACTGCTGATGCTGCGTTGTTTTCTCGCTGCACCAGTTGTCCTTACGTCTGGACTCCATTTCCACTTAACATCAGGTGGAGTGGAGTCATTTGCCGAGCTATGTATAAAAAAAAAATATTCACGTCAAAACTAAATAATAATAATAAATAAATAAATGTTTCCCACACTCACACCAATTATCTAGCTCCAAGAAAAGCTTCCCTAAGAAACTTGAGAAATGGTTAACTAGACAACGGATAAACATACTTAATATACTAAATACATACTTATTATACATAAGAAACACCAAGACCCAAAACAATTTAGAAAAACAGGTATTTCTAAATTGATCCGACCGGGGATCGAACCCGGGACCTCAGAGGTGGCGACACCATGAAATCCGGTGTGCAAGCCACTCGACCAAGGAGGTCGTCAAATAAGTATAAAAGATACAAATATTATAAATACATATTAAAAAAAACTATGAAGTTCTTATAGGATACCGAAATATAAAAGTATCTTAGGTTTTCCTGTAAATATTCTGTTACTTCGATGTAAAATCTTATTTCCACCTGCATTTTATCGCAAGATCGCCTCATCTGCACAGTTGCACTTAGTCGGAGTGGCATTGGAAAGCACTTGGCGTATCGCGAGATCTATCCAGGTGTCCCAGATTCTTTATCCGGCGGTGGCATGAGTGTGTATGCTCAGAAGTAGTTTACAAGTGGCTGCACTATTTCACATTGTTAATTTGATGATGATTATTATAAAGAAACTTAGAAATTAGTTTGGAAGCTTGTTAATAAGTATTAAAGGTAAAGAAATTGTCCATTTCATTATCATTTGCGGTTCGAATCCCGCTTGTGGAATTTTTTCAACTCGCAACAATGTTTGCGTAAAATTGTAAAAAAATTGTGACAAAATTCAGCGCTTACGTCAGCCTTCCCGGTAGCATAGCGGTCAGTGCAGCCGCCCGGATTGCGGAAGACCCAGGTTCGATTCCTGACTGGGTCGGGTAGGCATTTAATTTTTTCACTGTATTTTATAAATTTTATAAATATTTACTGGTTTTAGTCATTTTATCCAAGTGTCGTCTTAAGGCGACGCACCGCTAAACAATTAATCTAATACGGAGAGTTTGCGCCCCGTTACCCGTACTATAAGAAAAACTGTTTTTTTTCATTCAAATTAAAACTACAAATTATTTAAAAAAAATGAACTAGCATATTGAAGTGTGTGTTAAGACTAATCTACTAAGAAAATTTAGATGCTTAAATCGGTCTGGTTTGCCTGTAAAATGCAAATCTATGTTTTAAAAGAGGTTACTTTGATATTTTTTTCTCTGTTATAAAAGTTGACGAATCGTGTTTCTGCAACTAGCGAAATGAAGTCAATTAAATGAAAAATCATGTCATCAAATATCACTTTCATATGTTTTGTTATTGTTGGGAAAAATCAAGATCACCGCCACGTAAATTTCCAATGCGTCGCCTTAATAAACAAACTCACTCTAAAGTCTAATCATTAATTCACTGGAGAAATCTGACGTTTACGGTGTTCCCAGTTTCTGATGAACAGAAAATAGTGTTGTGACAAGAAGATTGACATCAATTACTCACTCATTCAATCTCATTACGTCCTGAATCAAATTACATTACTCATTTTAATACCCTAATACCTACCTATATTATTACTTATTAGGTACCTTTTTATAATAAACGTTCCTACTGACTTTGTGTGAGTGATCTGAATGACAATGAACGAAACGCATCACTAGTACAATAAATGTGGCAACATAATTTTACCATGTGACATTAGCAGCTGTCAGTTTACTCCAGTGAATTAATTATTAGACTAGGGAAACGCCACTGCACAAAAAGAAGAAGAAGAATTATTAGACTTTAGGCACCCAGTCGAGCGCGGCTGTTGCAAAATTCTGTGTCCGTCACAGTTTGTTGTGTGCGTCTCTCGACCGCGTTTGTATGGAGCTTACTTTCTACAGTCTATTATATTTTGTACCTATTCCGTCGTGCCGATTAATAATCTCGCGGGCCACATCAATAACCGACATGATTTACAGCGGACCGACTCCATTACCGCTTCTTTGTTTACCCGACAATCGTTGTTGTCGCGTCGCGCCAACATCGCTGATTAATCGAAGCTTTGATTAATTAAACTGTAACTATGTTATTGTGGGCTGAAGGTAGGTAGGTGATGGCTATATTTTTTTTATGTCAGTTATGCTCGGACAAGTCGCTCGTGAGGAACTCAGTCTACACTAGGGTTGCCACCCTTAATCTATTGTCTAAATAGAGTATTGTCCTCTTTTTTTATGTAGGCGTACTTTACAATCTGCGACACCAATAAAGTACGCTAAAATTCTACTCTATTTACGTAAAACTGATTGTTACTGGCTCGTTACGACTTAATAAACTGGTAGGTACTGTAAGGAGTTTATATGCAGCTCATAGTAAAAATTTGCTTATTGTATTTGTATGTAAGCCTCTTTAGTCTGTGGATGAATATTTGAATCATCGAACATGTAAAATGAAAAAGGTTTGCAACGGTTTGACACAGTCATAGACAGGAGCTAGACAGCCCGGCTAAGAGCCGAGTGCTCGGAGATCGATATAATATACTGTAATGTTTTTATTATAATACACAAAGTTTAGTGCAACTGTTATTCTTATTGTGCATCCACATTACAGTACCTATCCACAGCCACTAAATATTTCGCAGAGAGCAACAAAAAATACGTTTTTAAGGACAAATAAATAATAAATACTCTTTGTATGCTATGTATGGTACATTATTTTTGTTCTAACAAAATGAAAAAATACTTTATTCGTCCTAAAAAATGGTGGAAACCCTAGTCTACACGCCGAGTGCGAATCAGAGTGCCGAGTGCAGAGTGAGTTTCAATCGCCATTCGATTACGTTAAGACGACGCATTGGTAATTTACGTGGCGGGGGTCTTGATTTTTCCCAAAAATTACAAAACATATGAAAGTGATATTTGATGACATGATTTTTCATTAAATTGACTTCATTTTGCTAGTTGCAGAAACACGATTTGTCAACTTTTATAACAGAGAAAAAAATATCAAAGTAACCTCTTTTAAAACATAAATTTGCATTTTAGAGGCTTACCAGACCGATTTAAGCATCTAAATTTTCTTAGTAGATTAGTCTTAACACACACTTCAAAATTGTAGTTCATTTTTTTTAATAATTCGTAGTTGTAATTTGAATTAAAAAAAAACAATTTTTCTTATGGTACGGGGCGCAAACGCTCGTATCAAAACGTATGAGATTTATTGTTTAGCGGTGCGTCGCCTTAACGAAAACGAGAATTTGTATGGCAACATTTCAAGCTCTTCGCGTAAGTCGCCAGGCGGCGCTGCTTCAATGCCATACTAATTTGCGTTCACGTTAAGGGTGCGCCGACCAAAAAATGCCAAAAATGCAGTTACAGCTAAGTAAATATAATTGAAAATACTATCGTATTAAATGAACAAAATATATATTTAGTATCATAGGGAACGTGTTTACAATTTGTCAGAACCATAATGTCATAACACGCTATAGTTTTTTCTACAATATCATTTAATGTTGGCCAAAATCATGAAAACGAGTGGCGGCGTTTAGTAGATTTCTTATAGTTAATATAAATTATTGTACCTCTGATTTTGTCTAAACAATCATCAATGGATGAACTACAAATTGCTAGACTACATTTTCGATTCATCAAGTGGTTATTTAAATAATTATTTTTTATTAAGCACCTTAAATTCCCCATACAAAATTAGTATGGCCGCGCGGCATCAAATAAATATGGACGACGACATTTCAAATAAAACATATCGCCGCCCCCGGCGAATAAAATGGCAATCGCAAAAATGCAATTGTTGAGGAAAAATTAAAAACATATTTTTACAGATTAAAAATAGACTATTTGTTTGGTATACAAGTGTGATATCTCAAATGAAGGCTAATTTTTGTAGTTTTTATATTGTGTTATTAGGTAATATTTAATGTTTTATTTAAAAAAGATATTTCAGAAAATAAATAATACTACAAAAAGTTTATCGTTAATAATTACTAATATGCACTTACCATTTTATTCCCATTATTTCTACGAAATAGTGTGTATTGTTATATTACATCACAATGATATTCGTCACAAAATTGTGTCTCAAACAATGAAAACAAGAATGGATTGCCAATTATATCCTTAATTAACTTGTTGTATGGTATTGAATCATTTAGTTTTATTCGAAGTTTTAAAATAAAACTAAGATTATCGTAATCAGTTCTTGGTTTATAAAAAGACACAATGAAATCTTATTTTATAAAAATAACAATTTTGGGACATACTTTGAAATTATTTATTTATTATTCTTCTGGATTTTCTTCATTAAAATTTGTGTTGCTATCAGGGGTATCAACAGACGTCAGGGAATCGTTAAAACCGTGGTAGTAAGTGGGGATTGCTCCTGATTTGCATAGACCCATAAGGTCACCGTGCAGAGCCTTGCTCAATGGTAGTGGTTCGGTATAAGCAATCTTCAAATTTTGTTCAGTAGAGCTGGATACGCTTGCGTGTCGGAAATTTCTCTTGCTTCTTGGCATAATTCTTGGGTTAGGTTCGACATTGATAAGCAAATACTCCGCCTCAAAATCATATTTAAAACGAAGTATAAACGGTGATGAATGCGAAACATTTATTTCCATAACCTTAGACCATGATACTTTTTGACCATTTTCGTCTTTAATCCAGTTCTTATTAGTTATTAATTCCTTTATATCATAAAAATCGTTCTAAGTCATTTCCTTCACATTATATGGCTCGCCATTTACCTTGGCGTTTAGTATGATTGAGTACATTTGTTCAGGAGTATAGACAACCCTATTTTTTAACTCGCCTTCAACTCTAGAATGCATGGAGTCTGCTTCACTCTGACCGTGGCCCGTTTCAAAAAATCTGTGAGTAATATTAAGTTTAAGTGTCTGCGCGGAATACAAGTAAAAAGCAAAAATAAATCTATTTTTATTTTGCCCTCCGCAACCGTCAGAGTAAAAGGATACATTTTGTGCACCTCTTTCGTTTTCACTTAATAGAATTTGCCATAAGCAGCTCCCAATTTTTACAGCTCCTAGTTTTGCTAATTGATAGTGCCAAACATAGCAATAACCTTTGTGTCAAGAAGCATCAAACACCGTGAAATTATGTTGGATATTTTCTCTTATAATGGAATATCCCGACCTGAGATTGTGGAATACTCAATACCTTCTCCAAATCAAAGATAGCTATTGTTGAAGTAGCCGGATCAAGAGATTCTTTTTCGTCCTTTTTTATCTGTCGTACCCGTTTGTTTTTTGATGTCTCTCATTTTTTCTTCTAACTCTGCTTTTTTCATAGGATCCACTTGCTGGTATAGGGTGCAGATAGAGCACTGGTCCTTTTGTGCTTGAAAAAGGAATAATTGAACTTGGTGTTGAATATGGTCTCGTATTGGCGTTTAGATGCCATAGGGCAGTTAATCGTTCCCTTTTCATACCAAAGTTTATACAATCTATACATTTTGGATATGCTGAGAAGTTCTGAAAGGTATTGTCTTTTGGAATCTTTCCTGACATAATGCGATTCAATTGTAGGGAATAAATTAATGTGTTGGATTATATTTTCCGCAGTTTCGACTTTCATTTTATGGGGCCTGTTATCATGACGCCCTCTCATGTCAGTTGAGCTTTTACATCTGATTTTGGTTTTTTTTTATGTTTTTTCTAATAGTTTGGTGGGAAATATTTAGGGTATTTATGAAAAATACTTTACACACCTGCACTTTTTCTGTTTCTAATAAAAAATAGTATCTGAGGGTCTGCGTGCGATTGTTTTTTCTTACAGTTGTGATTCTTTTCACATCTTCTGCTACAGTATGATTAGCTATAAATTGCCACAGTCGTTCATGATCCCTAAGTTCATAATACTTCTGCCTCTCTTTGCTCTATTGAAAACTTTTCCCCATATTTCTTTTGACACTTACATTTAGTTTTTAAAGTTTTCTTTTCATGTACTTTTTTTGATCTGCAGCCTACATAGGCTTCTCCTTTATTCTTTAAAATTTTACTTTTCTTATCCAATCTTTCGCGTTAATTTAGAGTCCTTTTCCTTGTCAGTCATTTCCTTGTGCTTGAAACATTGTCTTCTGTACTAGCTGCAATCGTTTCAGATGGTTGCACATTTTTGGATAGCGCGCTATTTCTAACATCATCTATTTCACAGTTACTGGGTTTATTGTTTTCTTATACGCTATTGGATGTTGTAGTTAGTGTTACATCTGCATCGGGAACTAAAAAAGTACAATTATCTAAAATACTATCGGAATCATATTCAGGTGTTAAAGTCTTGTTCATATCCAATTCCTCATCGTGATCATTATCGGAAACAAAGTCCTCTTGCAAGCTTTGGACTATTAAGTGATTAGTCAGTAACGCTGCACCATTTCTTCCGCGAATAAAATGGTAATGCGCTATTACAGTTATTTTGCCGATATGTGTTTACGCGAACATTATTATAATGGCTTTAGACGTAAAAGTTACTGGGTAAAATTTATACTAACCGACTGCTTTAATTTTATTCGTGTAAAAATAGATATGGGTATAAATTATGAATACTATTGTTATATTTTATAACTTTTTTAATTTTAGAAAATAAAATCTACAAAAAATATGACGTGTATTGACACTTATAGATTTTAATAATACAATAAAAGGAAAAAAAATATTATAGCCATTGTCATTTTATTCGCCGGGGACGGCGATATGACACTTGTCACTTACGGACGGCGCTCCCTTAACGTGATTGAATGGCGAATGAAACTCGCAGTAGGCACCCAGAAAGCTTTTTTTTACATTCAAACACGTTAACGTCATACTCGTGATACTCGTCATACTCGTGAACGGGTGCTGCCTGTGGAGGCTGGTCTGCTCTTGCATACTTATCTTATTTATAGTATTGTTCACTATAGTTTGAATTTGTTTTTCTTAAACATTTTTGACTTCTACTAGAGTACTGTTAGTGGTACTGTATGACATTGTGGAAATTGAAACTTTTACCTGATCAAAATTTGATAACTTAAATATTTTTTTTTTACATATTGTGTTTGTCTTATATATATTTTTTGTGTTTATTTGTAATGGAAAGTGTCCTGCTATGATAGGGCATTTTCCAAAATTTTTGACGCTGTTAGGGAGAAAAGAGCTAGACATTTGCTGAGTTTCTTGCCGGTTCTTCTCAGTACAAGATCTCCCGCCCAGAGTAGACTTACGATACTTACTGAGACTTACTTACCGATGGCATAGTGACATTCACAAGAGCTACATGTAGCCTAAACTGAATAAATGATTTTGAATAATGAATTTCGTAAACGCAAATTAGTATAGCATTGAAGCAGCGCCTCCAGCGACATAAGAGAAGAGTTAACATTTTGCCATACAAATTTTCGTTATCGTTAACGTGATCGAATTGCGAATGACGCTCCGGGGGCGTCATAGTTACTGGTGGAAGGTAATTAATGCTACTATGAATAGCATTAGCCTATATACTGTCCCACTGCTGGGCAAAGACTTCCATCACTGAAATCAAATCATCGCTATTTCGGTGGCCGTTGGCTTAACCAGTACGCTTGCCAACAGTAGGTTGGTAAACACATACCCGAATATATCGAAAAATACGATACACAGCTTGGAATCGAACCAACGCCTTCCAGATAACGAACCAAGTTAATCGCCTTGCCACTCGAATCGTGGACTAAAGGTTAATCTTCTTTTTTATACAGAAGATAATGCATTAGGCATATCTATACCTTTTCTCCTTTTTTCTGTTTGAATTTGTTTGTATTTGCTTCAATTGTTCTTTTTATTTTCCAAATTGTTAACTTTTTATTTTAGATTAGTTTAAATTATGTAAATTTTTACTTTTTATTTTCAAGTGCTAATTGCTGCACTGAAGCTTCAAAATTGACAAAATTCAGCGTCTACGTCAGCCTTCCCGGTAGCATAGCGGTCAGTGCAGCCGCCGGGTTGCGGAAGACCCAGGTTCGATTCCTGGCTGGGTCGGGTAGGCGTTTAATTTTTTCACTGTATTTTGTAAATTTTATAAATATTTAAATTATGTAGATAATTGAATATTTTGTTTACTGTTGTTTTGGGTCAATGCTGTGTACAATTTTTATTGAGATACAAATGTAAAAAGTGTTGGTTTGATGTAATTTGCAATGTAACAATTTGTATTCTGTTATTGGACCTTTAACAATAAATAAATAAATAAAAAAAAAAAAAAAAAAAAAAAAAAACCCTGCTCGTGGAAATTTTTTCAACATTTGTGTTTTTGTAATTTGTTCGCAACAAAATTTGCGTTAAAAATTATATAAACAAATAAATAAATACCTACCACAAACTTTTAGCATTTGCTAATCACATCTACTCATGGATTTTTAATTCTCTAATCTAATCTAATGTATTGAAATGAAAACAACTTTTACGAATCTACTCGCGTTTAAGTATTTTACACATTACTTTATTTAATGTTTATCCTGACGATACGAACCCTTTGCAGGATCCGTGGTCACAGGGAGACTGAGGTGTTGGTCGTCTCATCATTAGTTGGTACCTTGTGTACCCTCATTTAAATTTAAACAGGTGCGTTCCGTTTTACGCAGAAAGAGCTTACAGTATCTTTTGGTCTGGCAGTATGGTGTTGGGGCTGGGTTTTAATATTTTGTATGATAGGATCCCAGGTTATTGGTAGATTCTCTAGCGAATAGGTATTTGTGGTTTATCAAATCTGAGCCCCTCTAGGGCATATTCGCATATTGCATACTTATTTTCGCACCTATGCTTGACGTCGGCTATGTGTTCTTTAAAGCGGGTTCCTACACTTCTCATTGTTTGCCTGATGTAAGAGAGCAACACACAACAAAATGTTGTAATGTGAAAGTGACACAATTAATAATGCTTAATTTGAACTATGTAAATATCTCATAGTTGGAGTGATTCTGGAAATATATTCTTCTTATTTTTGAAAAAAATATATTCCCTACGGTTATTTGCTACGGTGGACAGTTTTCACTCTGGCAAAAACATCAGTGATCGTTATCTGTGTGCACGAACACGTTTCTCAAACTAGCAGCGACATCTATCCCCGCGACAGTAAAACTGTCGGTCGCAGTCGCACCGCTCGCTGTCGACTTGCACCAAGTTTATTAACTTCGGAGCCGATTCCTTAAGCGTGAACAAGAACGCGAACAGTATACCTAATGTTTTACTTACCTAGCTGTTACAAAAGTTCTACTTTTCTACACTGAAATTACACTCAAAAAACAAATACTTAAAAAAGTATCCTATATCCTAGTCCGGGCGTCTCCTTAT
Source organism: Eudonia lacustrata (assembly GCA_947562085.1). Taxonomy (NCBI): domain Eukaryota; kingdom Metazoa; phylum Arthropoda; class Insecta; order Lepidoptera; family Crambidae; genus Eudonia; species Eudonia lacustrata. The sequence goes on along the minus strand of OX387326.1, from coordinate 18,372,191 downwards.
TATGTGGCCATGGTAAAACCTCTTTTTAACCGACTTCAAAAAAGGAGGAGGTTTCGCAATTGGACCATAGGTATATATTTTTTATTCAGAACTAGTTGTCGCCCGCGACTTCGTTCGCGAAGACTACACTATCCCACAGGAAACTGTTACCGCACAGGAACCTTAACCAGAATAAAAGTATCCTATATCCTAGCCCGGGTCGTCTCCTTATTATGTGGCCATGGTAAAACCTCTTTTATTCAGAACTAGTTGTCGCCCGCGACTTCGTTCGCGAAGACTACACTATCCCACAGGAACCTGTTACCGCACAGGAACCTTAACCAGAATAAAAGTATCCTATATCCTAGCCCGGGTCGTCTCCTTATTATGTGGCCATGGTAAAACCTCTTTTATTCAGAACTAGTTGTCGCCCGCGACTTCGTTCGCGAAGACTACACTATCCCACAGGAACCTTAACCAGAATAAAAGTATCCTATATCCTAGTCCGGGTCGTCTCCTTATTATGTGGCCATGGTAAAACCTCTTTTATTCAGAACTAGTTGTCGCCCGCGACTTCGTTCGTGAAGACTACAGTATCCCAAAGGAACCTTAACCAGAATAAAAGTATCCTATATCCTAGTCCGGGTCGTCTCCTTATTATGTGGCGATGCATGGTAAAACCTCTTTTATTCAGAACTTCGCGGGTGACAACTTCACCCGCGACTTCGTTCGCGAAGACTGCACTATCCCACAGAAAACTGTTATCCTAGTCTGGGTCATGGTCTGTCTATGTGCAAAGTTTTATCCAATTCCGTCCAGCCATTTTCACGTGATGCGCTGTCAAATAAACAGACAAATGGATAAACAGATAAACAGACAAACAGACAAAAATTCTAAAAACTGTTGGAACGTGTTTTGTTATCGATTCTAAGTCAGCCAACTTTTTTTCGAATACTTATCTTCAATGTACACAGACTTTCGACCCTCTTTAGCTTTATTATGTAGATAAAAACTAAAGCATTATTACCAGGGTAGACTTAGGTAGACCAGGGTAGACCAAGGTAGAACAGGGTGCCTGCCTCTGTCCATGAGCTCTCATAGCAGTGTACCTAATTGCAATTTTGTAAATGGAACTCGTATAGTGGCAAAATTAAAAATTCAAGTTTTTTCACTATTTGAATTAACACCATTCTAAGACCTCTTCCTTTTCTTATTTTTTATTTATGGCATGTTTTGTGTCTTCTGCCGAACAGTTCGACCAATAATGTATTAGATTCCCGATGAGCGATTGAAAAACGGTACGCGACTTTGGGGCCACGGAGCCACAATGACGTTTGTGGTGATTACAATAAATATTAAGTACATGCAATGCAACCTTAATGTAATCTTTAAAATTTAGGATTTAAGGTTCACAGTAAGCTGAAGTTGTTGATGTTATCCAATGTTTTTCAGATATAACGCGCCAACGATAAAAAAGTCAACTGTATTTGTTTTTATCGTTGGCGCATTCTGTTCTGTTCTGTTCTGTTATAAATAACTTTCAACCTCTTTCAACAGTTATAAGTACCTAGATGAAAATAAAAAAGAATTAGTAAAAATGTGGTAAAACTTAAAAGTAGGTATTTACTACGTAACGACAGAAGAGACATTATTAAAAGTGTCATCGATCCTTGAGATAATAAAACTGTCGATTGCAGTCAGCTCTGCCCTCACCGTGAGAAACTGCAAAAAGTTTGCTAACTTCAGCACTCTTTGGGACAGAATGACCGGCTTGTTTGTAAGTAGAGTTGGGGGCGAAAGCCTCACGCTGCACGGAACAATAATTATGTTGTCGATCTATTTTGTTGTCACCCAGCTCACTGAATGTCGAATAGCATACAGCCTACTGGCTGTCTGACTGGCTGGTTGAGTCGAGTAGAAATGGAAAAGCGGCTTCAAAATTTGAACTAAGCCGTTAAATCGTTATTTTTGAACGACGAAAAGCAAAAGCCGATCACTGCTTCCTGTGTCAAACACCTCAGAACAATAACTAAAAGCTAGTTATTATTCTGAGTCAAACACTGATGCCACTGAGGTATGGAAAAGAAAGTTATTTTTGGCACGATAAATATTTTTTTACCTATCGGTGCCTAAAGAAGCGCAGAGCTCATTCTTAATAAGATAAGGATAAAGATAAAAAAAAAATTATTGCTACAAAAATTACAACTTAGATCTTCAGTTTTTTTTAAGACACCGAAACTTAAATAGGCGTAACTAAAACTATTGTGTATTTGTAAGCAAAGGGTACCAATCTCAGCAAGGTTAGGCTAGGCTCAGCGCTGATTTTCAGTCTGGTTCCTGGGATGGTCGGAACGGGATAAACAAAGAAGAATGGATGGATGCTTTTGAGATTTATTTGATTAAATAGACCTCACCTCACCTTTAGGTGATAAATATTGCGACTGATAAAGCATTTCTTCTGCATTCAAAAAAATATTACTTATTTTCTAAGATTCTTTTGTGTGGTGTCAAGCATGGTGATTAAGGCATTACCCATCAGTTGCAGTGATGACCTGATCCCAATGAAAGAGACCTTTGCCCAGCAGTTGGACAGTCATAGGCTATTTACTTACTACCTATATCTATTCATATGTATCTAACCGCCTCTGTGGTCTAGTGGCTAAGACCACTGGTTTAGACCCAGAGGTCCCGGGTTCGATTCCCAGCGGGGGTACATGTTTGTGTACTCGGTTTGGTTGGTGGTAGGGCTTGTTTGTCCGCCTGGCTAGCTACCACCATCCTAACTAAATGTCGTCATAACATCAATGTTTGTAGCATTGTTGTGTTCCGGCAGCTAGAGATAAGATAGCCAGTGCCTCACTAGTTGAGGATCCTGGGTGAAGTGCGCTTCCATCATTGGCCTTATCATCACTTAACATCAGGTGAGATCAAGGCACTGTGCTTACCCGTTAATATATATTTTAAAAAAAATTATAAATAAATAAATAATATTTAAGCAGTCCATATAATCAAAAAATTTAAAACTTGTTTTTTTTGAGTTATGGATTTTTGACACTTGGGTTTGCAAAAGGAAAGCTGCGGCAAGACTTTTATATTTTTGTAGTGACTTAGGGTCTCTTAGTGGTTCGTTCCATATTTTAGTTGCAGCGAATTTAAAGTTATATTAGTACAAAAGGTGACCTAACAGCGCGCCGCGTTAGCCTAACAGCCTACCTGCTTGCTTGTCAACAGTAAATCAAATCCAGCTAGACTAAAGGTCGCCCGCGCCACAATCTCCCGCCATAATTTCCCGCCATCGCGTGACCTTGACAACGACGCCCATCGCTCGTTATGTTGTAATTTACGCGGGACTGCTCCCGTCATGAGCAATATTAAATGACCAATCGGTGTGCAGGCACGGAGCTATAGGGCACTGATTAAGTAAATTGTACTAATAATTAGTCGGAACGGGGGTACTAAACCGAAAGGAGGGTAAAGTATATACATGATAGAGAGTAACTTTTATTTTTTTTACTTTTTTCTTTTTTTTTAATTTTTTTACTTTTTTCTTTTTTTTAGATAGATAGATAGATAGATAATACTTTTATTGCAACACTATAAAACATAATCATGAACAGAAAAAAAATTAAAAATTACAAAGTTACAATTTGGCGGTCTTATCGCTTTTAAGCGATTTCTTCCAGACAACCAGTCGGATGGAGAGAGCTAATAAACTGTAAGATTAGAGGTGAAACTATTAAAACATACTAGAATAATGTCTATTTTATAAATGAAGCAAAATAATAATAATAATAATGATGATAAATCTATAATCATAATGATGATAATAATAAATATGTATATAAATACCATAATAAATATAAAAATAAACCTACTTATACATAATAGTAGTCTCAGGTAGGAAAGTAGCGGATATGGCAGTATTGCAGCAGGACAGGGTTAATCGGAAAGGTAGAATTTTTTCACAAGCTCTTTAAATGTGTGAATGGATTTTGCACGCCTGATCGCAACTGGAAGCGAATTCCAGAGACGAACAGCTTGGACTGTAAAAGAACAATCATACTCATTTTTACTTTTTTTTATTTATTTACATTTGATTGGTCTACAAAAATCTAGTAGGCTACGGTTTTGACGTAGGCTCTCAGCAAATAGGTTTAACTCTAATGTCAATGTAGGGCATTGAAACGAGTCGAGTTTTCTCTCCATAAAGGACTAATATATCCTATTTTTTTTTTTTAGTTGATGGCTTCGTGCGATTAGCACATTCAGTGTCAAAGTAATTTTTCTTACAAGTAATACATAAATAAACAATATTTCCTTATAATTATGATGATGATGAATGATATTAGAAATGGGAAGTGAGAAATGATATACCCCCCAACCCCTCGAGTATCTCAGTAAAGATGTGGGGCTTTACTAAGTCCTCGGGTATACTTCTTAAGAGAATTTGAAAAGTGCCGTTGTACTGTTTTGTTTCATTTGCCAACACTCATGCACACTCACTAACACTTAACGGTTAATAATCCTCCATTATTTCACATTAATATTCGACTTAACACACATTTTAGAAAATAAAACAAAACCGCAGAGCTACATGACTCTTCACTTTTCCGCTAAGAATCGGCACCAGTGTTAGACACATAGGGTCTTCCAAATAAACAAAGAATAAGGTCGGAATAGTTATTCCGTGTTTTGTTCCTGTCATGTAAACGTAATTTCAAATTAGAGTAAAAGAGACAAAACACGGAATAACTATGCGGACCTTATTCTTTGTTTATTTGTAAGGCACTTTTTTACAGCCTTTTTTAAGTCCTCACGCGAGCTTCTTGAGTGAATTTGAAAAGTAACATTGCACTGTTTTGTTTCATTTGCCAACACTTATGCACACTCACGAACACTTAACGGTTAATAATCCACCATTATTTCACATAAATATTCGACATAACACAAATTTTAGAAAATAAAAAAAACCCGCAGACATGATGACGCTTCACTTTCCCGCCAAGAAGTCTCAATGTATCCTATAATATAAACTTTTAATTTGTTTTTTTTTTGTGACCGCTAGGGCTACCACAACGTAATTTCTTTTGAAATCTTAAAAAAAGCTGTTAATCTAAAATTATCCATTTTTAGACAAAAGTTATTCACTATCATGTATACTTTCGCCTGCCAAGCGTGGCGATTACGGCAAATACCCTCCATGATTATTTGGGGGAGGCCTTTGTCCAGCAGTGGACGTGCAGTGTGTCTTTTGGCTGAGATGATGATGTATACTTTACCCTCCTTTCGGCTTAGTACCCCCGTTCCAACTAACGTTGTATAATGAGGAGCTCGATGGCGCAGTGGTAACGCGCCCAGTCTGCGAGTGCTGAGGTTAAGTAACTTTCGCAAAGGTCGGTCATCGGATGGGTGACCAAAAATGTATTATCTCGAGCTCCACCGTGCTGCGGAAGGCACGTCAAGCCGTTGGTCCCGTCTACATTAGCGGTCGTTAACAACCACCAATCCGCACTAGGCCCGCGTGGTGGTTCATGGCCCATTCTCCCTATCCATCCATAGGGAAGGCTCGTACCCCAGCAGTAGGGACATACAAATGAGCTGGTGATGTGATGATGAAAGTATATTAGGTAGGTGCTGTATTTATAAATACTCATTTATTATAGATTTTATTATTTATAAAAATTATTAATTAGTTAATGCAACAATTAATACTGCTGCGTTATAAACGCAAAAATATCGAAAAATAACAAATTTAATGTAAAGATTAATAATGTATTTGTAAGTATTAATAATGTAGGAAATTTAGTGTAAAAAAATTGCTAAATAAATGATTGCATTAAATTATTCCTCTTGTTTTATTTACCACAATAAAAGTAAAAAAATATAATTATTTTAATTAAAATGCGTTATTTTAAATCTTTTTACCAAGCATTTATAATTATTCACCATATTAATCGCAAAAATTTAATAAAAGTAAGTTCAAATGCATGAAACAAATTTCACGGTTTAACTGAGTCCTATATATATATAATTTGAATTCCATTTCCACATAAAAATGCCCTATGTAGTACCAACTTTTTTATGTTTGTCAAAAGTTAAGAAACCCGTTATGTTTTTAAAATTACTCAAAAGTTATCCGGTCGGTTGTAAATATTTTATTTTTCAATCTGAAGTCAAGCGTAAAATTCTCTCAAACAGAAATTTTAGATTTGTGATCAAATTCTAAACTATTGATAGTTAGGATTTGGGTTTTCTGTATTTTTACAGATTAATACACATTTTAACAATAAAACTAGCAAAAAAAATCTTATAAAAACATCACTCAGAAAAAGTTATACCTAAAACAGCCTAAAATTTAAAAAATATTGAACATAAACCAAAAAAATTCATATTTTGAAAACTACGAAATATTGCGAAACATACATGGGGGTTCAATGGATAGATATTAGTGTCCCCTGACCACAGACCTCCGCTGGTACAGGTTACCTGGGACACCCTGTATAAAACGTTTTCCCTCCTTCCTATGACATGGGGTCCTTCAAACGAGGCGTGAAGAGGCACCTTGTGGGCCGGCAGGGTGAGGGTGACTGATGCTGCGTTGTTTTCACACTGCACCAGTTGTCCTTGCGTCTGGACTCCGTTTCCACTTAACATCAGGTGGAGTGGAGTCATTTGAACCAACTAAATATAATAAGAAAGATGTTACTAATTTTAAGCTTCCCAAACGGGAAAATGTAAAATAGCACTAAGATTTAATTAAGAAAATTGTATTTTAAAATAAGTCTTCGAGATGCATCCCAAAATGGTATTAAAAACCGCTTTGAAAAACTCATTTACCCCGTACAAAACAAATATGTTAATGAAATAAATAAACTAGAAAGAATAGATAAATAAAAGGCGGATCACCGCCTTAGAATAAAAGATGATGAATGAATGTGAATAATGCGGAATAGAAGTGCGAGAGGAATAAAAGCGAGAACTAGTTCCTTCCTCTATCTCTTTCTTGGATTCTCTAACCAAAGGTTACCTGGAAGAGATCGCTTGTAGCGCCTTTGCCCATATACTAGCTTTAAGTTTTTGTTTAACTGTTGTTTTCCTTTTGTTTCCATCGCGACAGTACCAATTCTGCCATAACAAGAATCTGCCGTTACAAGAATCTGTCCAAACCAGAATCTCTCCTAAAACGAATAAGCCTCGCAGACTATGCATCGAAAAATCCGAAACACACTTCACTGACTGCCCGACCTGGCTATTGAACCCGGGACCTTCAGGTATCAACCCGAGCGCGTTACCACTCGGCCACCAAGTCGTTATCTTACAGTGAGGACCTGTTATAATATCTGTTATCAAGTAAGGGTACTTTGATTTAATTTTCACCTGGGCCCAGAAACGTATGGAGCCTCTCCTTTCTCCTGTATTTCACGATCCTGTTTACTACGTATCAGTAAGAGATGGCGCTGCGCTCTACATTTCTAGATAGCGCTAACAAAGTTTGTCTACAGGACAGTTTTAACCTAACGGTTTACATTATCAAACTATAATTTAGTACGTATTTAAAGTTACTTCATTTGTACTGTTGTATTTTTTCTGTAATGCGCTCCTATAATATATTTTTTTTTTCACAATGTTATTTTTCTAAATGACACAATTATTATTTTCACAAACTTTTTACGTGCTTCGAAATGAATGAGATCAATATTTTGACAAACTTCTTGGACATAAAACCTCGTTTAGTTAGCTGAGTCGCGTTTAGCAGTCGGCAATGTAAGAATGAAAATCCATGTTTTCCTAGCGGGAAAGTGAAGAGTCATGTCTGCGGTTTTGTTTTATTTTCTAAAATATGTTCGGCGCGGGTAGTCACCGGTAGACGACGCAAGATTTATGATGAAGCGAATAGGTTCTTTTAAGATGATCTTTGCAACCCTTCAAAATAAACGCAGGGCAGTTATCTGATCCAGGAGAGCTTTGATGGTTTCAGACACCTAGCACTTTTAGCGTAATTTCACTGACATGCACGTAGTTCGCAGAATGACTGTCGTTCTGAGGCTCAACAGAAAGGTGATCGAGTAGCGGGATGTTAGTCAGAAAAACTCCTGAAAAATAACTAGAAAAAGCTTAGGCTGCTTCCCTGCCACACTCTTTAATAAAGAAGTAGGGACAAATGCAAAAAAATTGTACATATAACAAATAGGAAACAAAGATGAAAATAACTTGATGTTACAAAAAAATAACAAAGATGAACTATAAGGACTAGTTCATGTTGTGCATTCTATTTGAAAGGTAAATTTGTTAATGAGTAAAAAGCAGTATCTTGATTGATTATTTTAATAAATAATGGCAGCAAGTCTAGTTTGTATTACTTTCGACTTACTTAACATTCTTTTTTGCAAATCAACCTTAAAATTAACTGTGATCATAATATTTCAACTTTAGTAATCCAAGTCAACTATTACAATGTGAGTGCGATTTTACTTCATATTTGTTATTTCAGATTTGTTACGTCACAAAGAAATGTAACAAATTCGTAACAAAAAGGAACAAAACACTCGTGTGTACAACCTAAAATGTGTGAAAAATACTAAGAGATGTCTTTGAATCAAACTGTTTATATGTTTCTAAATATATCATGAAGTATCCTTGAAATAAACTATATAGAAAGCTAAACATACACTAACCAATTAGTTTAATGAAATGGTTATCAAGATGAAACTAATTTGTGTATTTTAACCCGCACAATTTAGTAAAATTTTTGTAGACCGTCTAACCAGAACTCCAGCAAAATGGCCGTCGTGCAGAACTAGCCACCTACAGACGTTATTTATGATTTTAGTGTTGCCAGGTAAAAACTTATTTTTCTACTAAATAACAATAAACAAAGCTGAATTACAAATTACGGACGGAAAGAAATTACGGACGGCTTTAAAAATGATATTTAAAACAGTTTTTAATAGAGAGGCCCGATTTATTGTTTAAAGTATTAAAATGTATGTAGTATTCTATAAATAACTAAAAATATTGAACAGTATAAAATCACTCAACTGTATTTTTTCCCATACACAAAGCTGAACTAACGTATCCTGATGATTTGATTTTTATTCAATGGATTTATCGGAAAAATATTATTTATTTCTTTTAGTTTTTGTTATAATGTAATTTTGTAAACGTATTTAAAAAAATATATGAAAAGAAGTTATGTATTGAACGTTTATTCTAATAGGACGTTCACGCATTCAGAAATGTACAATTTTTTTGCATTTGTCCCAGTAACGATTGTGACTTTTTTTGTATGTCGGGGCTAATCTCTGGAACTACTACTAATAATAATAATAATAACCATGTGGGATGTGGATTCAACCATTATTGTACCGATAGTCGTTTCGGCAAACGGTCTATTAGCTAAGAGCCTCGATCAACACCTAGAGAGGCTCTCGCTGAAAGGTTAGGTCAAGGGTCAGACGCAAAAGGCAGAACTCCTTGACACGGCACGTATCCCTGACCACCGGTAGCTTGGGCCCTGCCTCGCTGCTGGCGGTACTCTATAGGATTAGGTTTTTATAATGTTTTATTGTTTTTATATTAAAATATTGTAAAAATCTAGTTTTAAGAAAGAAAATAAATATAGAGTATAATAATAAGTATTTATTTCAAAATAATTCCATAGATTGTTTGTAATTACAATAGACCTTATACACTAATGTTGTTACATGGTAAAAATAAAAATAAAAATGCACATTTGAAACGAGCTTGGCGCACTGGATACGACCACCCACCGTTAGAGGACGGTGTGTAGTCGCACCTAATGTTTCAGCATCGGTGAGTCCCAGCGGTCAGACAACGCGTTCAGGATATGGTTTCGCTTCTGCTTCCGCGCTTCCTAATGATGGCGCAAACCATCAACGCAATTTCAAAAATTCTTTCACTGATAGAAAGCTGCATCCCTTGCGGGTAACATAGGCTTTACTTTATTTTAAAAAAGAGTTCATTCATTGCCTAAAGGGACTCCTTTTAATAATATATTTTAATTATTATATTATATTTTTTTTAAGGTTTTTAGTTATAGGTTCATTGTTCTAGTATATATACAGGGCGTCCCGAAAATGGCAGGCCAGGCTGACACTGGAGATAGCTTAGCTATAAACCTATCAGATAAAAATAACATGGCTCTAGTAAAAGTCTCATAGTTTTGGAGAAAATGACACTTTTTTATGTTCTAAAAACACCACTTTTAGCTCGTTTTAAACCTATCAGATAAAAATAACATGACTAGTAAAAGTGTCTTAGTTTTGGAGAAAACGCCACTTTTTTCTTTTCTCAAAACTCCACTTTTTGTTCCTTTTTTTTTTGTTTATTTTTTTTATCTGATAGGTTTATAGCTAAGCTATCTCCAGTGTCAGCCTGGCGTGCCATTTTTGGGACATCCAGGATATATATATACTTTATTTCTAAATAATGCTTAAATAGTGTTTATGAATAAGGGGGTTAGAGTACAGAGACAACAAACGACTAGTTAAGAAATAATAGACAGCTAATTAAATGTTCATTCTTAAATCCACGCGAACGAAGTCGCGAATTAAGTGCTAGTATAATATATTTATAAAGGGACAATGCGGCCCTGGTTCCTTTTTACCGCCAATCCGGCACGATTACGACACGGAATGGCCCCAATTGCCGAACTCGACCGAAATCCCTAGTGATTTGTGCGCTCGCGTTTTGTTTATTTCTTTATGTGGTCGTTAACGCGTATTTGGTTGGTAAACTTCTTGTAATGTCGATAGCTAATACGTAATTTAGGGTATCAGGAAACAATTGAGAGCATTACCTCTATTTCGGTAAAAATCTTACCAGTGAACGGATTTTAGTGAAACTTTCTATGCTTTTTTTTTAATATTAGAAGGAGGTAAACGAGCAGGCGGGTCACCTGATGGGAAGAATGCGTTGCCGGCCTTTAAGGAAGGAATAGGCTCGTTTCTTGAAGATCCCTAAGTCATAATGGTCCGGAAATACCGCCGCTGAGAGCTGGTTCCACAGCACTGTAGTTCGTGGTAAAAAATTACGTTAGAAACGCACAGTAGTAGATCGCCATCCATCAAGATGGTGTGGATGGAAAGACAGTCGATTGCGTGTAGTGCGGTGAAGAAAATCAGCGGCAGGGATCAAACCGAACAATCATCATCATCATCATCATCTCAGCCAAAAGACGTCCACTGCTGGACGAAGGCCTCCCCCAAGGATCTCCACAACGACTGGTTTTGTGCTGCTCGCATCCAGCGGCTTCCCGCGACCTTCACCAGATCGTCGGTCCACCTTGTTGGAGGCCTGCCCACACCGCGTTTTCCGGTAAACCGAACAATGTTTTAAATAAATAGAGAAGTTAAAGCCAAAATTGTTTTACATAAGGAGCTTAAAGTACGGTAGTGGCTCTAGTGTTCGACAGGATCCAATTGTCGACATTTTTTTCTTTAAATTATTAAAATATGGGTTTGCAACTGATTTAGGTCTTTAGCTTTTTTTGTTGTTGATTATTTTACGGCTCCGGATGAAATCCATCAAGCCTATTCGTTCGTTCTATACACTTCTTGTCTGTCTAGTTTCTTAATTTGATTAGTATTTATGATGATGATGAATGATAAATGAGAAATGATAGACCCCCCAACCCCTCCGAGTATCTCAGTAAAGATGTGGGACTTAACTTTCTTTTTTTTTACTTTTTTTTTTACTTAAGTCCTCGGGCGTACTTCTTGAGAGAACTTGAAAAGTGACGTTGCACTGTTTTGTTTCATTTGCCTACACTCATGCCCACTCACGAACATGTAACGGTTAATAATCCACCATTATTTCACATTAATATTCGACATAACACAAATTTTAGAAAATAAAACAAAACCGCAGACATGACTCTTCACTTTCCCGCCAAGAAGTCCAGGTCTTTAGCAACAATTTAATGGCGACCACCTGCTTCCTGGCTGTCATTCCGTAATGACAACCAATCTTAGACTATGACAATGTCGAACCGATATTATTTTATGCGACCAATTAATATTATTTGGTCGACACATATTATGTGTCGAGCTTTGGAATCGTCCAAAGTTTTTTTTACCTACATACCCATTCAAATTCAAATTCAAATTCAAATTCAAAAATCATTTATTCAGTTTAGGCTACAAGTAGCTTTTATGAATGTCGCTATGCCATCGGTTCGTAAGTCTACTTTGGGCGGAAGATCTTGCACTGAGAAGAACCGGCAAGAAACTCAGCAAGTGTCCAGCTCTTTTCTCCCTTACAGCGTCAAAAAAAAAAAATTGGAAAATGCCCTATCATAGCAGGACACTTTCCATTACAAATAAACACAAAAAATATAGAAGACAACCACAACATGTAAAAAAACAAAACAAATAAACAAATCTAATATATCAAATTTACATCTGGTATAAGTTAAATTTCCACAATGTCATACAGTACCACTACAGTACTCTAATAAAAGTCAAAAATTGTTTAAGAAAAACAAAGTCAAACTATAGTAATTAATACTAACAATAAGATAAGTATGCAAGAGCAGACCAGCCTCCGCAGGCGGCACCCGTTCACGAGTATGACATATGAATCAGCCATCGCTTCGCTCAACCATATTTTAGGGAACGTAACGACGTAACGTCACGACACACGTCACAACGTAACGACGACATTAAGAAAGCACGTCTCTTTAGCTATGGAGAATAATGGCTTGCACACCGGTTTCTAGGTGTCGCCATCTCTGAGGTCCTGGGTTCGATCCCCGGTCGGATCAATTTAGAAATACCTGTTTTTCTAAATTGTTTCGGTCTGGGTGTTTCCTATGTATAATAAGTATATATTTAAGTATATTAAGTATGTTTATCCGTTATCTATAGTTAACCTTTTCTCGAGTTTCATAAGGAAGCTTTTCTTGGGGCTAGATAATTGGTGTGAGTGTGGGAAACATTTACATTTATTTTTTTTACATTTACAAAAAAATTACGTCGTTATATCAAATCATGCAAAAAAAACATTTACTATTATAATAATAATGTCTTTTAGCCAAGAGCCTCGATCAACACCTTGAGAGGCTCTCGCTGAAAGGTTGGGTCAAGGGTCAGATGCAAAAGGCAGTAATCCTTGACACGGCACGTATTGTCAGGAGGTTCCTCACTCTGCAGCCCTGACCACCGGTAGTTTGGGCCCTGCCTCGCTGCTGGCGGTACTCTAGGATTAGGTTTTTATAATGTTTTATTGCTTTTATATTAAAATATTGTAAAAATCTAGTTTTAAGGGAAAAAATGAATAAAGAGTATAATAATAATAATAATAATAAGTCATTTATTTCAGGCAACACACAATGTACAAGGTGGTAAAAAAACACAAAGGGGCCCATATAATAAATACCTTACAGACTAACATACATACAATATAAAACAATTTTTGTTGGTTATAAAACTTATAACTATGTTAGTATATTAAGCACTAGCTTGTGCTGCTCCGGTGGTGTGGACGGGTAATCGTCCGCGGAAACGCCGGTAAACCACGCCCTTCGGCCAGAACTCTTCTCTCATAAAGGTGTCGACTAGCTTGGTTGTAGGGACTCGCGCCACAAATGCCTTAAAACTGACATTATGTCGCGACTCCAGCGGCTCCACCCTCACAAGGAAATTTTATAAACTTTAGGTATTCGATACCAGTTTGGAATGCAGTTATCTGTTGGGAAGAGCCCGGAGGCACAAATTATGGAGACTGCAACAGCTAAGCACAAACAACAAACACGATCGAGCTACGCACACTTTGGCGACCAAATATTATGTGTCGAGCTTTGGAATCGTCCAATGATTTTTTTACCTACTACCCATTAAGAAAGGATGTCTCTTTAGCTAAGGACAATAATGGGCATGGACATTTACAAAAAAAAACTACGTCGTTATATCAAATCATGCTAAAAAAAACATTTACTAGGTATTATAAACGTTAGGTATTCGACACCAGTTTGTAATGCAGTTATCTGTTGGGAAGAGCCCGGAGGCACAAATTATGGAGACTGCAACAGCTAAGCCACAATACACATAATATACAGTAGTTCGCCTTCATACAAAGCGCCCGAATCGACGCACGCACACACAGGCGTCGTTTACACGGCCGCTTTTGGAGATGGCAAAACTCCGCAGTGCCACGCTGCGCGCCCCGCGGCGAGACTGGTCGAGTGTATTGTCGGTTGTGTCGCGTCGTCGCGCCACTCTGCTCGCGCGCTGTCCGCCCGCCCGCCTTTTTTTAATACGGACGTCACGACAATATTTACGATTTACGGATGCCTAACACAACAGTGACAAAACCAACAACGTAATTTTTTGAACTTCCTGCTGAAACACTTTTCTGTTACAAACTTATACATAATGTAATTAATCAATAAATATGTTATTAAATGTTATTAAATACATTAAGTTTTATTCCTGAACCTAAAACTCCACACATAGGTACTTACAATACAAATCTACACACGCCTGCTTTATTTCTGTAGGCGCCAACCCTAGCGCTCCGCCTAGCCGTAGGTATTTAACTCAAGAATACGGCCCGGTTAAACTACTGTATATTATGTGTATTGTGGCTAAGCTCCATACAAACGCGATCGAGCTGCGCACTCATAGACAACCTCCCACGGACACGGAATCCCGCAAAAGCTGTGCTCGGACTGTTCCGAGTTGTTGGAATCAGCCGCGCAGGAATTTGGAATTGATCAGGTGCCTGGATGGGTACCGAGAAGTGAGTGTGCTTACAACTCCGCCACCAAAGAGGACATTTGGTAGTCGGCTTTAGAGCTGACGGCCCAAGCAGTGGTACACTGCGAGTTGTGCTCTTAGTGCAACGAGAAGTGAGCGAGCTTACAGCTCCGGTGACCTATCTGGATATTAGGTAGTGGACTATACGTGTCCACGGGGCGACTAGCTTGAGACACTAGTCTTAAAAGTACTGGATGAAGGATGCGTACCGGCGTGTTCTGATCTGGCGTTATGACCTGACGTAGATGGTCCCTTGTGCTTGCGCAAGGTTATTCTGACACCTACTTTGTAACCGGAAGGTTGGTAGGGGGTGTCAGTATAAACTTTAAAGTAGTGTATAGCGGGTTGTTCCGAGTTGTTGTTCTCCCTATCTACTGACCCTCTCCCTATCTACTGACCCTGATAGCTAGGGTATGGCAGCTGGACCCTCGGGTCCGGCTGTCTTTTCAAGGGTACCATGGGAGTTCCGGATCCTAGGCCCCCTGCCGGTTATGCCTTCGCGGGCGTCTCCGGCAGGCCCCGGACATGAGTTGGACTCGTGGTGGCAGGTGGTTAGCAATAGAAGTGGGAATGTTCGGCTGCCTGGTTGGTCTGGCCAGGCTTCCATTTCGTGCATAGCGAGCAAGTCTTAGTAGCGGTCCGGTGGGGACCTGAAGTGAAAAGACCTGCGGGGCACGTCAGTTAGTTGGTTGTGCTGCTTGGTGACCTTAGTTGGTTGTGCTGCTTGGTGATTTTCACTGAGTGGTTACTCCAACATCTCCGGCACTAGTCTGAATAACTAGTAGAGATGCCCGCTAGATGCAAAGGCCTCCGGTAGGAATTTGAATTGATCAGGTGCCTGGATGGGTACCGAGAAGTGAGTGAGCTTACAACTCCGCCACCAAAGAGGACATTTGGTAGTCGACTTTAGAGTTGACGGCCCGAGCAGTGGTACACTGCGAGTTGTGCTTTTAGTGCAACGAGAAGTGAGCGCGCTTACAGCTCCAGATACCTATCTGTATATTAGGTGGTGGACTATACGTGTCTACGGGGCAACTAGCTCGAGACACTAGTCTTAAAAGTACCGGATGGAGGACGCGTACCGGCGTGTTCTAATCTGGCGTTATGACCTGACGTAGATGGTCCCTTGTGCTTGCGTAAGGATGTCTGACACCTAACTTTATAACCGTGAGGTTGGTGGGGGGTGTCAGTATAAACTTTAAACTTGTGTGTAGCAGAGTGTTCCGAGTTGTTCCGAGATTCCGTGTCCGTGAAAGGGTCATGTGTGCGTTGCTCGAGCGCGGTAAGTCTGAGTCCTATGAGTTAACTTCTGGGTCTCCATAATTTTTTTTTATTTACTAAGAGAATTATTTTGTACCGGAGGTCTAAATAGTGAGTAGAAAAGTGGTCTTGAGGTTTATACCGCTGTTACTAATAGATAAGTAAGTAATGCCTATTTTCACCATTGACCCCTAACTTTTAGGTGACCCCGAAGCCATTTTAGGTGACGGTTTTGCTCCAACAACTGTCACCTAACATGGCTTAGGAGTCACCTAAAACTTAGGGGTCAATGGTGAAATCAGGCATAAGTATTTTATTGTGTAAAGAAAAAGGTAACAGTATGCAGGTCTTATTGCTAACAAAAAGTATATCTCAATCCTACTTTTTCAAGCGTATACACAAATATCCGGTTATTTCAGTCAAGACATTCTTGACTCTTGACTTTATAACAAATAACAATATATATAGGTATATTAGTATTCTTGGATACTATAAAAACATTTTTCTTTTAGCCAATCTTTAACTAAAGACCTAAATTTTGGCAACTTGTGAGTTTTATAGAGCTGTGGTAATTTTTTGTAAATTTTGATACACATCATAAAAGTATTATTAGATACAAGTGTAAGATTAGCAGAAGGCTTATGTAGCTGGTTTCTATACATACATAGAGCGAAGATTTAAAGAACATAAAGCCTCAAGATTTGCCACAACTATGAGGGAATTCAACGTCACAAAAAGTCTTTAAACTTTCGCACTAATTAACGACCGCGATCGCGTGGCAAGCCACAAGTTTCGCGGGAACTAATCTAATTAATTTAACTTTACGCATAATGCAATATAGTATAGTCGACCATGAAATTGCTTTATCACTTTTGACAAAAACTTCCATTACAATAATAATTCGCTAAGGCTCATTGTCAATAATGTCAACGTATCTGTCACTTGGTCTTTTAAACAAAAATAGAACTTGTTGTTTTATTATATGCAAACAAAATTCACTTCTAAGGTGGTAAAGCAATTTCATTGTCGACTATACCTACTATGTACAATATAGTACTAGGTACTGCTGCCGCATATAGCAATATATTTATAATAATAAATTCAAAATTCAAAATCATTTTTTCAGTTTAGGCTACAATTAGCTCTTGTGAATGTCACTATGCCATCGGCTCGTAAGTCTACTCTGGGCGGGAGATCTTGTACTGAGAAGAACCGGCAAGAAACTCAGCAAGTGTCCAGCTCTTTTCTCCCTTACAGCGTCAAAAATATTGGAAAATGCCCTATCATAGCAGGACACTTTCCATTACAAATAAACACAAAAAAATATAGAAGACAACCACAGCATGTA
The DNA here is from genome assembly GCA_947562085.1 of Eudonia lacustrata. Lineage (NCBI taxonomy): Eukaryota > Metazoa > Arthropoda > Insecta > Lepidoptera > Crambidae > Eudonia > Eudonia lacustrata. The sequence goes on along the minus strand of OX387326.1, from coordinate 18,354,827 downwards.
AATAGAAACAAAATAAAAAAGCTAAGTTAATTTACAACAGGTATCTAAAAGTTTTAATTTCCGCAATGTCCACATAGGTAAAAGTCAAAAATTGTTTAAGAAAAACAAAATCAAACTATTATAGTGTATAATACTAAAAATAAGGTATGCATATAATAATAATTTCTTTTTTGACTTAAAAGTTATTAACAAATTCTTATGAAGACTCTGACACCCAACTATGCTAAAATGCCAGTATTTCAGGAGTCAGTGGCTTCTCTCAATTTTTTGCAACACGAGTGTCAAGAAAGCTTAAAAAAATATACTTTGTATGGATATTAAATTAATTCATGCATCAAAAAATACATATTATATTAAAAATAGATACTTACATATTTGAAATATATAAATATAAAGTTAATACTTATATATTTTATTCTATTTATTTAAAATTACTAAATAAAAACTCTGTTATACCATTTCTTTTCTAAATAGCCCGTTAGTTAAAAATATCTATATAAAATAGATATAGTACTAGGTAGTACTATTATTTATTCTGTGGTACTACGAGTAGGTACTGCTGCCACATAATGGACTACTAAGTAGGTACTACTACCCGTGCACCCGTAAAATAAAAACAAACTTCTTCGCAAGTTAAGTTGATAAGTTAAGAGCGTTTACGCCGCACACTAGCGCCGCCAATGAAGTAATTTAGCATTTTTACGTCACCTAATGATCAGCTGACATGTTATAGTTTAGTTAAATATGGCGTTATAGTTAAAAGTGGCCGTAACGTCTTATTTAACTAAACCATAACATGTTCATTAGGTGACGTAAAAATGCTAAACTACTTCATTGAAATAGTTTGTTGAGCATAATTTGATTTTCTATCTCTAATTACTAGTTACATATGTTTATTTTTTCATTAGTGGCGCTAGTGTGCGGCGTAAACGCTCTTAAGTCTTGTTTCATTACAGAATGCCTAGTTTGAGTTTTGTTTACTATCCGTATTCATTCGATTACGTTTACGAAAATGAAATATAGTATGGCATTGAAGCAGCGCCTCCTGGCGACATAGCGAGAAGAGTTAAAAAATTGCCATGGTAATTGCCGTTTCCGTTATCGTGATCGAATGGCGAATGAAACGCACTAGGCTAGGCACCCTGTACGCGTCAAGTTAATTTATTTCCACAGTTCAAATATAGTTGTGACTACAACGTTCTGTTATCAGCCGGGTCGGCGGTCAGTCGTCTCATGCCCTCTAGAGCACGTTGTCTTGTCATACCCATAAATTAGATGACATTGTTTTGAACGGGCTAAAAGTTGTTTTTAATTAAAACTCATGTTTTTTCGTGATGGATCCAGAGAGGCAACCGTTGCTTAACTACTCTGAAGTGAGGTGTCGGAGATTCAGGTACAAATATAACAACTTAATAAAGATTGTTTTTAGAATACGAGTATTTGCCGGTCTTGTGGTTAAATCACCTGTTGAAACTGCTCTTTTACAAAATACAATTTTACTGGAACATATCGACCAGCCCCAGGAAACTCGAGCCAATGTTCTGACCGCTGAGCTACCGATGCCCCAGAAAACTCGTTGAATTTTTCTAGTAGTTTGTGATTTACGTTGCAAGTCAGCGGTACTCTTATTACGGTTAAATCTAGAAAAGTACCTACTACGTCTTACTTATAAACTGTTAGAGAAGTGTTATAAGATGGATTTACCATATTATTTACTAACGTAACGTAAAAAAGGGCCTCTCTAAGTGAAGTGACAGTTAAGACGACGCATTGGTAATTTACGTTTTTTTTTGGCGGGGATCTTGATTTTTCCCAACAATTACAAAACATATGAAAGTGATATTTGATGACATTATTTTTCATTTAATTGACTTCATTTTGTTAGTTGCAGAAACACGATTAATCAACTTTTATAACAGAGAAAAAAATATCAAAGTAACCTCTTTTAAAACATAGATTCACATTTTACAGGCTAACCAGACCGATTTAAGCATCTAAATTTTCTTAGTAGATTAGTCTTAACACACACTTCAAAATTGTAGTTCATTTTTTAAAATAATTTGTAGTTTTAATTTGAAGGAAGAAAAACCAATTTTTCTTATGGTACGGGGTGCAAATGCTCGTATCAAAACGTATGAGATTTATTGTTTAGCGGTGCGTCGCCTTAAGATATTTTTCTGGATCTATAATGAATTTGCAGTCCCAGATTTTTATCTGTAGATAATTCTGAATAATTAGTTCAATAACAATCTAAAGTTATTAACGCTAAAATACTAATCAATTACGCAGAATATATATATGGTCATATATGAGTATTATTTTATATTCAGAAAAGATGGTGGTAGCTAGCAAGGCGGACTTAAAACAATCCCTACCACCAACTCAACCGAGTAGAAACAGGTACTCCTACGCTGGGAATTGATTAAACCCGGGACCTCTTGTTGGGACCTAGGGACGACTTAGTTGTTCTTAAACCAGACACAATAGAAATTCAATTGTTCTATGGCACTGTGGTTACATTGGGCATCCAAGTATCTACAAGCATTGCCTAACCTATTTGTTATGGTACATTCACACCGAAGTTTTTTATATATATGTTAACGGGTAAACACAGTGCCTTGATCTCACCTGATGTTAAGTGATGATAAGGCTAAAGATGGAAGCGCACTTCACCCGGGATCCTCAACTAGTGAGGCACTGGCTATCTTATCTCTAGCTGCCGGAACACAACAATGCTACAAACATTGATGTTATGGCGACATATTTAGATAAGATGGTGGTAGCTAGCCAGGCGGGCAAACAAGCCCTACCACCAACCAAACCGAGAACACAAACTTGTACCCCCGTTGGGAATCGAACCCGGGACCTCTGGGTCTAAACCTGTGGTCTTAGCTACTAGACCACAGAGGCGGTTAAAACTGCCAGCGATCGGCAGCGCGGCCGGCAGTTTTACGTTAAACAATTTTAAGCTGTATCAGTAATAGGTAACGCATAGTATTGCTTGAAAGCAGTTACCCGCCGTGTCGGCTTGTTGTCCAACCCGACAAGTTTTTCAAGTACAAGATACTATGCGTTTCTAATAGAGATAAAGCTAAAAATTGTTTGACAGTAAAACTGCCGACCTCGGCCTTTTCGGTGTGTATTTACCACTGCCCATCGATTGTAGATAACTGCTTAAGCTGAAGCTGATTTTCACATTTCCATTCCAGACCACTAACCCACGAAGAAGTACTCGATGCAAGAAACGAAGTCTCGTGGCGCCGCGCTCGTTTCTGCCTAGTCCTTATGTTCTGGGCCATAATGGCGATGTTCCTGTCCATAGTCGCGTGTATTCTGATCACAGCACCCAAATGTAGGTCGTATGACGTAGACATGTCCTTACTACCATCAGTGCCTCCAGTGCATATGTCTTTCTCGCCGCTCGTCGCAAGTGGACGGGCTATGTATAATGATGGTATCTATACTATGTAATGAGAAGGAACAGATAATACCGCACTCCCCACAGAACAAAACAGTAATAGCTAACCATGAATTTTACAGGAAAAATAAAAAACCGTTTTTTGCCATTAATTTAAAGGCTATTTTTTTATGAGAATCTTTAGTAGAGATTTCATGAAATAATTCTTTACATTATGGGAAATATAAAAGGAAATTCAAAATACCAAGCGCTTAATTGAAGTTCGTAAACGTTAACATATTACATTACGTTGTTCACTTGTAGAAGACAACGTTATGTATGCGCAATAGTCTATCACGACAGTATTCGTGTACTCTTGATACAAACACTTTAACTTTAATGTATATTGCGGGTTTATTCTTCGAAAATTAATAAAATACATTTTTACTGGTATTTATTCGTATACTTCATAGAAGAATAAAAATGCAAGGAATATTACGTTTACGAGCAGTTCTAAAATATTCCGTGACAAGTTATTACGGTATTATCAGTGTTCGAATGCACCGCGAAGAAAGCCGCAATGGCTGATGCCGTTTTAAGTCATTTAATGTTGTCGAAGAATACTGTCGCTATAGTCTTATACATTATCAATTTATCACCTATTAAATGTGATGCTAGCAAATGTCATTTGTATTATTATTCTGGCTAAAAATATTATTAGCTCTTTATACGAATAAAACTATTTAGCTTTATAATTTCGTCAATTTCTCATATACACGCATAAATAAAATTAGGTAGACAGTATTTGAGCCCTAAATCACGAAAATGCAATAATAGGAAATTACAATAAGAGCACTTGCGGTTTTATTGTGGGCGATGCGATATATTGTGTATGAGAAGAGATAAGAGAACATAGACAACGAAAACTTGTGTAGAAGAAGAGGATAAGCGACGAATTGGACAGAGACAAGAAAAACCAATGATAATTTTAAGTGCAATAGAGTTGTAAATCTTATAATGGCAACTATGTTAGTTTTTATGTACTTAGATAATAGTGGTACACACATTTACATAAAATGTATATTTTAAAATTTATTTTAGTAACTGTATACCTACTTGTAAAAATAAACTCGTTAAATGGTTACTAGAAAACACCCAGACCCGAGACAATTTAGAAAAACAATAATTTCTAAATTGACCCGACCGGGGATCGAACCCGGGACCTCAGCTTTAATATCTGGGCACTCTGGGAAAGTGCCCAGGGCCCCGCAATCGATGGGGCCCCCTTGTTCCTGCCAGATCACTAACCGATAACCGATGTTATTACTGATAAATATATTTGTTTTGCGAAACAAGAATTACTAACTTATTGATTTTAAACTAGGGCTAAGGCCAGATAGAGTTCCCACTGTAAGCAGTGGGAACTCTATCTGGCTGCAAATGAATAAAAAATACCAGATGACTAAATCTAGAATTTTGCTTATCTACACCTTTTGCCTGTTTTATTAAAATCTAGCATAGCTTAAGGACCATGATGGGGTGAGGTCACTTTAGGATAATAGTATCCTAAAGTGCCCAGGGCCTCCAATAGGTAAAAGACGGCCCTGCCTATCACGGACGCGTGTGCGCATCTGTAATATCCTTATTTCAACAATAAAAAAATTACCCAACATACAAATCTTACTTACCTGAGAATACGATCACAGTAGTGAAGCAATAAAAGAAAAGCGGCGCATAGACTATCATCATCATCAACTCATTTGGGTCATCATCAGCTCAGTGGGGTCATTACCCACTGCTGGGGCACGAGTCTTCCCTATAGAAGGATAGGGAGAACAGACCATTAACCACCACGCCGTTCCAGTGACGACTGCTAATGCAGCGGGGACCAACGGCTTTACGTGCCTTCCGAAGCACGGAGGGCTTGATAAGATAAATATTTTGGTCATCTGATGAACGGCCTATGCGTAAGTTCCTGAACCTCAGCACTCGCAGGCGCTGTCTGTTAACCCTGCGCCATCAAGCTTCTCCATAGCTATTAAACTGTTAAAATAGTATAGCTGTGAGTATATTATGTGCGGTAGGTGACATAAACGAAAATACAATATAAAGCGTGTAACAAAAAGGTGTGGTCAAAATTAAAAGATCCAAAGTGTATCCCATCTAGATCTTGTATGTGTTGTTATTAAGACATAATTATTAACTTTAATTTGTCATGCAGTGGTTAATAAAATATTTATACAGGATGTCCCAAAAATGGCACGCCAGGCTGACACTGGAGATAGCTTAGCTTAGCTATAAACCTATCAGATAAAAAAATAAACAAAAAAATATCAATAAAAAAAAGAACTTAAAGTGGAGTTTTGAGAAAAGAAAAAAGTGGCATTTTCTCCAAAACTAAGAGACTTTCACTAAAGTCATGTTATTTTTATCTGATAGGTTTAAAACGAGCTGAAAGTGGAGTTTTTAGAACATAAAAAAGTGTCATTTTCTCCAAAACTATGAGACTTTTACTAGAGTCATGTTATTTTTATCTGATAGGTTTATAGCTAAGCTATCTCCAGTGTCAGCCTGGCGTGCCATTTTTGGGACACCCTGTATTTGTGAAGTGATGCGCGTCAGGCGCGCATACTCAAGCAGCAGTGGTCATAAATGTCAGTACAGAGGTTACTACGCCACTAGGGCTGCCTGTGACTTGTTTATTTTGATGTGACGTCATAAATTCATAATAGAAATATTTAATTAAAAATGGCATAACAAATTAAAGTTAATAGTTATGTCTTATTAACTCTGCATACAAGATCTATATCGGATACACTTTGGATCTTTTCATTTTGACCATTTTTGTATGTCATCATATCATCTCTTTATGTCACCAGCTCAATTTTATGTCCCCACTTTTGGGGCACGAGCCTTCCCTATGGATGGAATCACCACAGGGAGAACGGCCATAAAGCACGACGCAGGCCCAGTGCGGATTGGTAATGCAGCCGAGACCGACGGTTCTACGTGCGTCCTGAAGCGTGTAAGAGCATTTTTGGTCACCCATCCGGTGACTGGCCATTGCGAAAGCTGCTTAACTTCATCAATCGCAAACTGAGCGTGTTTACCACTGCGCCACTGAGCTCCTCGTAACATCAATAGGATAACCATAATAAAAATTAATGAAATTGTACTCATATTTTTTTTTATTTTATAATTAAATAAAAATCTCACTTACACTTGTTTGACAAGAATAGCATAAATTATGGTATGAATACAGTATAAAAAAATTACAAAGTCAGTAGCACAAAACAGTTTATCAAGAGTAACAACTCATATAATATTTTAATACTTATCTCAACAGAATAAAGTCGAAAATGGCACAAACTGTTACCCTTTATATTCTGTTGAATGAAGGTAATATATTAATAATAACTTAGTATATGCTGTCATTTAAAAAGATTTGTCACATAGCGCTACAAATCAAGGATTCATATAACCATAACATACGTTTTAAGATGTCGGTTCTTTGAAACACATTAAATGTAGCCACACATATAGAAACGTTTCTTATCTTAAACATTAATGACTCAGGCTATTAATACTCTATCTTTATGTCGCTAGTTGAGTAAGAATTTCGCAATTTTCTGAAACAACTAGAATCGCTACCTAGTTTATTAAAATAAACAAAGGATTTTGTTAAATAACAAAATTAAAATGGTCATAAAACGGCGAAATTGAAACTCAACCAATAATAATTTAACTAAAACAAATTTGAACAGTATCAACATTTCTATAGCAAATATTCTCTTTATTAAAAGAATCTTAGATCTTTAAACTTTCGTTTGCTTAGTGCTGGATCCGTCCTACAAACAATTAAAATTATATTGTCTGTATTCACAGCAGACGACAAATTAATTTATGTTTAACGGGGATTGAACATTTATCAATAAATTCTCTCCTAAAATCTATAATTATATATAAATAAAGAAATTTTCTTTATTCATAAATAGCTTTATTAAAAAAATAAATCTTTAATTCATGTTAAACGGGGTTTACCAGGCCGTTACCACTGTCGGTGAAACTCGGCCGAAACGTCGGGTATTTAAAAAGGTATGCCTATATTTGTTTAAGCATGCTTAGGCATTTCGTGTACGACCCCGTTAAACATTTTAGTTATAACAGAACGCCCAAGTTTATACGTGTATAAAAATATCTTAAGATAACAAATTTCATCAGTTATTTTAAGCGCCCTTTCTGTTGCGTACCCACTCCTTAGACTTCGAAGCTATGTTCCTGCCATGTAAACGTCATATCAAAATAGAGTAAAAGGGACAAAACATAGAACAACTATTCGGAGCTCATTCCTTATTTATTTGTAAGAGCCTTAAAACATTATTTTGGTTTTGAATCGATTGCTTGCTTCTATTGTTCATTTTTCATTATAAAAAAAAACAGTTCGGTTGGCTTTACTTACAACCAACTTACAACAACTTACAACAACTTACAACCAACTTACTTACAACAACTTAGCTTTACAACCAACCGAACTGTTTTTTTTCTTATAATTACAGTTATATCGATAACTATCGATATACTTTAGCATCGATCGATGGTTATAGATATATTTTGGAGAGTTTGCCAATTGCTTCAGGCGGCATTTTCAGCATCACCGTCCGGTGGTTTTTGAGGGCGGCTGGAAACTTAAAGGGTTCCTCAAGTCGTGTAATAGAAACACCGTCAGAAATTTTCTAGAGTGAATCACGCACATCATCATGTACTAGTGCGTCCTCATTCCCTACTAGATTCTCCGAGGTGTTTGGATCGAATCGGATGGTTATCGAGAGAACTATATTTGCTATAGTGCTAGTCTAAAGAGTACGCAACACTGACCTTACCGGGACCTTAGGCTTAGCCAAAGTAACATTGAGAAAACGATAGCGAAGTTCGTAAAGAATAAAATGTATGGGATTGACATAAGCCGCGCTAAATCACATGGTCAATCTAATGTCAATCCCATACATTTTATTCCTTTCGTACTTCGCTATCGTTTTCTTAATGTTACTTTGGCTACCGCCCGTTTCTTCCTCTCCTTCCTACATTCGTTACGTGATAAGTCGGCATAGGGAATCCATTATCGAGTATAACGCATAGAGCTGCGTCTCATCCGAGGATCTGCTCTGACTGTTCTGCTTGGCGAGGATGGCGAGTTCGTTCAACGCTTCGTCTAGAATGTTCTGCCGTTTGGGGAAGCTGAAAAAAAAAACTTAAGTAAAAAAAAATAACAAAATGGCTATACCGAGAAGTCAAGTCAATCTGACTTTAAGATCTCGATGGTACACACGGCGGCAGATCAACCTACCCAAACCTGTCAAATTTCTTCAATGAATATTGATCCTTATAACCAAAACAATAAAGTTCAAAATCGATTGTAGAAATTTGAAAGTTTCGGGTAGGTTGATCTGCCGTCGTGTGTACAGTCAACAGCAAAAGTAGATGATGTTTACTAGATTTCAAAATTATGTTTCGATAATGTAAGTCTGTATTTTCTATATAACTACAGTCAAAGTCTGCAGGCACTAGTAGACACTCGAAGGTTTTCGATATGCGTTGAAAACGTTTTGATTTTCATACCGATTTCATATTTTGTCAGTGCCTCACTAGTTGAGGTTCCCGGGTGAAGTGCGCTTCCATTATTAGCCTTATCATCACTTTACATCAGGTGAGATCAAGGCACTGTGCTTACCCGTAAAATATAAAAAAAAGTTCTCTTCAATAAATGTTCAACCATATGCCATATAAATAAAGCTCGAAAGTCTATTGCGGATATTTGAAAGTTCGTTGTTTAAGTGCAAACGTGTGTACATTGTACAACGGCTCGTAAGTTCCGGGTATGATCTTGCAACATAAGCAAAGTTAGCAGTGCTAAGTCGCTGGTAGGGTGACTATAAAAATAAAAGTAATTAGCTCAAGGTCCTCCACGCTTTGGAAGGTACGACCGTTGGTCCCAGTTGTATTCCGGCTCGAAGGACCATTATGTTGATCTCAAGGGGATCTTGGAGTAAAAAACGGACTGTATTTCAAGAGATATAATATTATTTGTTACAAGCAATTTGTGTGTCCGTACAAAGGTAAAATCGGCCGGTGCCTAAGCTGTCGCGAAGCTAAGTGCAGCGGTGTGCGGCGGGCCAGGGGTCCGAACCTGTTCCCACCGCCCGCCGCTACGCCGTCGTGTCGCTGAGAGCGGCCAAACACCACTCGTGCGCCGACAGCAGCTGTTAAAACCCACTAACCCTTATTGGTACAGCTAGGTGGATTATTTCCAGTATGTATACAAAAGAGGGACGATTGTTTTGACAATAAATATATACACCTCACTCACGCATCACAGACCAGCTACATGTTACTAAGGCTACAGAGAGTGAAGCTGCGGAGAGTAAGTGAGCAGAGCAGTGACGCCGAAGACTCAGCTCAGGCACAATACACAAAATATACAGTAGTTTAACTGGGCCGTATTCTTGAGTTAAATACCTACGGCTAGGCGGTGCGCTAGGGTTAGCGCCTACAAAAATAAGTCAAAGTCAAAGTCAAAGTCAAAGTCATAATGTACATAATAACATTTAATAACATATTTATTTATTAAATTACATTATTTATAAGTTTGTAACAGAAAAAAGTTCAAAAAATGACATTGTTGGTTTTGTCACTGTTGTGATAAACACAGCAGTTTGTATAATATTATCGTGATGCCGCCATTATAACCACGTTATTAAAAAAAAGGCGGGCGGATGGACAGCGCGCGAGCAGAGCGGCGCGACGACGCGACACAACCGACGACAATTCACTCGCCGGCACTGCGGAGTTTTGCCATTTCCAAAATAGCTTAGCGGCCGTGTAAACGACGCCTGTGTGTGCGTGCGTCGATTCGGGCGCTTAGTATGAAGTCGAACTACTGTATATTATATGTATTGTGGCTCAGGTTGCAGACCAAACGACACTTGCAACCCAAGAATACCTAGAGCAGAGGATAAGTAATGCTAGATCGTCGATATAAAGTGCGCAACCAACACCAGCTGCAAGCCTAGAGACTAGCATTGACATCATATACCTGCAGCAGACTGGCCGGAAGGCGGCCGCTAGATCGTCATTGTGCAGGGGCGCGGTGAGGGCGGCGGCCAGCGCGCGCACGCACGCCGCCTCGCACGCCAGCGCCAGCACCAGCACGCGCACGCGCCCGAGCACCGGCTGCAGCCCGAGCGACACTAGCATCGACGTGATCTGCGTGTTTATCTGTAGGGAGAAAGATATAGCTAAATGCTAGCCTTACTTTGGATAAGTTTTCGTACGAAAACGTACGAATACGCACAATACATCCCGATCATCCGACTACAATGGGTACTTACAGACTAAGTGCGAGACGTCTGAAATCAATCCCAACTTGTTTGGATTTTTTATCTTTTTTGTTGATGGCTTTGTGCGACTAGCACATTTAGCCAGTGTTATAGAAATTAGAATAAATATTATTAACGGGATTATTACCATGTTTATTGTCGTGTTTGGCAAGTGACCATGATAGTTTAAAAAGTTATAGAAATTATCTTACAATTTATATAAAAATAAACAATATATAGTTTACTGAAACACAAATGTTGAAAAATTTTCCACGAGCAGGATTCAACGCAGGAGCAAGGTTCAACTGCACCCTTCTGACATACCGGGTCAGGTGCTCTCCCAATTGAGCTATCGTGATTCTAACCTTAAAACTTAACTAACTTTTTTCAACATTTGTGTTTTTGTAATTTGTTCGCAACAAAAATTGCGTTAAAATTTATATAAACAAAACAAAAACATTTTAATATATAGCTTGTTAATAGATAGATGATAATGAATGATAACAAAACACTAATGATATTCCCCCCAACCCCTAGAGTAAGACATAGAGCTTAACTGAGACCTCACGCGGACATTTTGAGGGAATTTGAATAGTGACGTTGCACTGTTTTGTTTCATTTACCAACACTTATACACGTTTACGAACGTTAAAAGGGTAATAATCCACCATTATTTCACATTAATATTCGTCAAAACACAAATTTTAGAAAATAAAACAAATCCGCAGACTTGTATGACTCTTCACATTTTATAGGCATATTTCTATTCTATTTAATGTTAATTAAGTCATTTTAAATTTCGGTATCCCATGCAACCTTGTTAATGTGGTTGCTTTAAACTGGATGAGCGCAATATGTGGCTGACCTATTTAAATGTTTTTAATTAACTTTGATTTAATTGAAACGACTCTTTAGATGCAGCTATTTCTACCGTCCTAGGCGTTCCTATTATGACTTACAAAGGAACGTATATGTATACCTATAAATACGAGTAGGTATATAAATGTCAAAAACGATTATCAAAATGCGGAGTGGTTTTAAAAGACGTGACTGTTCGCCTTTGTGTGGCAACGGGTGACCGGAGGGCTAGTAATGTTTTTCCACAGCGCATCAGATTGGCCATTCAAAGAGGCAATGCCGCCAACATTTTGGGCACCTTGCCTCGGACAGGCGATTTAGTTGAAGTTTTTTATTTATAAATGATAATTGGCTTTTAAAGATATGTAATATCCATAGAAATTCCTCCGAGCTTCGGATGGCACGTAAAGCGTTGGTCCCGGTTGCATTAGCAGTCGTTAACAACCACCAGTCCGCACTGGTCCCGCGTAGTGGTTTATGGACCAATATGGATTAATCCATCCATAGGGAAGGCTCATGCCCCAACAGTGGGGACACAAAATGAGCTGATGATGATGATGATGATGATTCAAAGAAATAGAAAATTGTGATGATTTTGCTGTCGTCAATGTAGCAATGGATTCGATAAGTATATAGGTAACCCCGGTTTGATATATCTTTGAACTACCTACCTGGTTCTCGCAGTGCCTCTTGGAGTTCTTGGTCATTCTCTCGCTGGCCGTGATGAAGGTGACAGACATATTGGGGCTGTTCGACTTCTCATTCTCACACCAGGTTATAGATCTGTTCGGTGCGCCTGAATCAATAAATAATACACATTTGGTCTATAGTTTTATAGTTAACCAGCTGACCGGCGGACTTCGTACCGCTTTGACAGTTTCCATGACAACAATACAAACAAAACGTTGACAGTTTCCATGACAACAAAACAAACAAATCATTCGTCCGCTTAAGAATACCCGTATCCCATGATGGACCCCTATAGCAGCACCGGGGCCAATTGTAAATCTAAACCATTCTCAAATCCACTTGAACACACACAGAAAATTTCATCCAAATCGGCCCAGCCGTTTAGAAGGAGTTCAATAACATACACACGCACAGAAGATTTATATATATTAAGATAATTTTATATTTCCACAAAAACAGCACTGAACTTCGAAATGAATACGCAGATATTACACAATGAAAACAAAAATAATTTTACAAAGTTAGCAGTCTATTCATGACAACCGTGTACAGCGTTAATGTGATAATAATATATAAAAATTACTTAAAATAAACCAGAATATAACTTAAATCGAGATTTACCTTCAGGGGAGCGCAGTGTGTCTGGTTGTAAATTCTGTTTGACGAAATCGATGACGTCAATGTATGGCACTTTGTGTTCCCTCACTCTAGAAAGAAAAAATATTATTAACACATTATATTTTTATTTAGCCAAAGCTGGGCATAGGCCTTCCCCCAACCTTGAATCGATGATCTTTATTAGCTAACCAGTAAACTAGTAAACGTCATTTTAAAAATAATATGTAAGTATGCCGTATCATCCTGCAGCAGCATAATGCGGATTTGCTCAGCTCGTGGGCGTCGGCGGCGCTGGAAGGCCACGAGCAGCAGTTGAGCCAGAGGTCTCTAGCCAGATGGGTTGATAGCTACAATGAAAATGAATGACCTGTCGCACCCTCAGCAGTTAAACACAGCTAGCCAGAGATCTTCAACTAGCTGTGCTCTTCTCGCGTCAGCTTTAACTCTTTCAGGGTCAGAGGGATGTATATTCCCACCACATTTTGAACTTTATGTGATTGAGATAAGATTAAAAACCAAATGAAATATGTGGTAAAAAAATCAACCACTATGCCTCAAAGAGATAATGGAGGTAGATAACAAATACGTACCTATCGCATGCCCAGCAGCTAAGCTCAGGTACCAAGAGATCCCTAGCAAGCTATGCATTTCTATCAGCGGCTATAATGGAAAGAGAAATCAAATACGCACTTATCGCACTCCCAGCAGTTCAAGCCAGTTATCTAGTAATCCCTAGCTAACTGGGCTTCTTAGAGTTAGCCCTAGCTAGCTCTTCTAGCGGCAGCTACAATGGAGATAGAAGATGAATACCCACCTATCACAGCCCCAGCAGCAGACCCTGACTGCCGCATCATCCTGCAGCAGCACAATGCCAGCTTTGCTCAGCTCGTGGGCGTCGGCGGCGCTGGAAGGCCACGAGCAGCAGTTGAACCCAGCTAGCCAGAGATCTCTGGCTAGCTGAGCTCTTCTAGCCGCGGCAATGCCATCTTTGCCACTGCCCGCGGTACCCCAAACGCAAACGCAGATGAGGGTTGACTGGAAGAATGTATACTCTTTTAAACTTACTCGTAAACGCGTACTTAAAAACAATAATTACACTTAGCCTTTTAATTGGACTAATGTAATTGTAGACCATTGGAAGTTTTTAGAAGAAGCCTTCATTCTAAATAAAAGTAAACTTATCACACTTGTACAAGTTACGTACATGATTTTATTTAATTAGGTTTTTGATTTGTTCATAGTTTTACTAGCATGTAGGCGCGATTCAATATTGCACTTTGGCCGCGAGTTCGCGACCTACTTTTTGTACAATGACATTAGGCCAAACTGGCCGAATGCATACGTAATTACAGTTAGTGTTCAATTAGAACCCAATCGGTTAACTCGGGAGTTTCATTTTGACAACACCTTTTATCCCTTGGACACTCAATCTGACTTTTACATATACATTGACGTTGACGTAGCTAACCGTTACAACACTAATTGAAATGAAACAACTTTTACGGATCCTGACCTACTATACATCTACATCCGGACCTACTATCCTGACGTTTCGAACCGTAGTGTTCGCGTTAACTTTAGAAAACAATATGTTATCACACTAATATTATAAATGCGAAAGTTTGTGTGTATGTATGTAGGTATGTGTGTATATTTGTTGCTTCTTCACGCTGCAACGGATGGATGGATTTGGATGAAATTCGGCATACAGATAGTTTATAACCTGGATTAAAACATGTGGGCATTTTGGGAAAATAAAAAGCCCCGCAATACGTGTATGCAAAAAAGCAGAATTTTGTCTTGACATTAGCCATTTAAAAAAAATATTAAAGTAATCGAAAATCATACGCGGTGTATAATATTTTTATAACATAATACATGTTTGACTCAGTAGCCACCAATTTTACTTTTATAAAAAAATTCAATTTATAAAATATGATGTTACTTCTATGCCCTTACGGAGACCTACCTATACAACGTTAGTTGGAATGGGGGTACTAAGCCGATGGGAGGGTAAAGTATAAATGATATTAGTAAATAACTTTTTTTCCTTAATAATAGATAATTTTAGATTAACAGTTTTTTTAAGATTTTAAAAGAAAGTACAGTCGGCGGCAGATCAACCTACCCAAATCTGTCAAATTTCTCCAATGGATATTGATCCTTATAACCAAATATTAAAGTTCAAAATTGATTGTAGAAATTTGACAGTTTTGGGTAGGTTGATCTGCCGCCGTGTGTACGCTGTGGTAGCCCTGGCGGTCACAAAAAAAAACAAATTAGAAGTTAATATTATTGGATACATTAGTCGAAGAGAGAAAGAGAGAGCGAAAACTCGACTCTTTACTAACCTATTTGCTGAGAACCTACGTCAAAACCGTAGCCTACTAGATTTTTGTAGATCAATCAAATGTAAATAATAAAAAAAAAAGTTAAAAAAATAAAATAAATATTATTCACTATCATGTATACTTTACCCTCCTTTCGGCTTAGTACCCCCGTTCCGACTTACGTTGTGTAACTACGAGTACAATACGACAATAAATTAATTAATATAAATGTTATTCGATATATTTATAATGTGAATACCTCGGCACTATTCATCGGTTGAGGCAGTTCAGTTTCACACTTCTTCAAAATGGCCGCCATCCTCTCCAAGGACAACGAGAAGCCGACAGAAGAACATTTCAGCTCTGCATTGGCGTTGGAAACTTTCCAGAACTCTTCGACAAGGACATCGTACCTAATCAAAACAAATAGAAAGTAATCACACAAAAATGCAAAAACTATGTTTTGAAACAAATCAAATCACTTACTTGCACCATTAAGTGTGTGCTACATGTGGAACAAACTTTTGGCAGCTTATTTTATACAATATGTTATTAGAAGCGTGTATGCGTGCGAGAAATCGTAGTTCAATCCAAACTACCGACGAGAACTTATACTTATTAACTCTTTCACTGGTAGTGTTTATATAGATGCCATCATAATTTCAACTTTATGTTGTTGCAATAGCATCGAAAACCATTAAACACAAAAGACTGTATTACAAATCTAACAAATTTTCTATTAACGCTGGATTACGCAAAGACTGAAGAATTGTTTATTGTTCAGAATTAATTTTTGTTACTATTTTTAGTTTAATTTTATTCTTTTATTTATAAGATAACTATTTTTTTGTGTAGAACTTAGTTCACTAAATGCAGATAAAAATTGTTACATCGGAAGGTTTAATTGTCTACAATTCAGGTCTCCTAGTGTAAGCAATTATAGAATTTAAGTTTTCTGTATTTGCACTTTGAACAATAAAGAAATTTATTATTTATTTATTTATTTAACCAATTAAAAATATATAATGCTACCCCAGTCAAGGGGTTAACAGCATAATTTGGTTGGTAGGGCTGGTTTGTCCGCCTAGCTAGCTACCACCATCTTATCTAAATATGTTTGTAGCATTGCTGTGTTCCGGCAGCTAGAGATAAGATAGCCAGTGCCTCAGTAGTTGAGGATTCCGGGTGAAATGCGCTTCCACTTTCGGCATTACATCACTTAACATACCTAATTAATTTAAATTAATTTAATTTAATTAATTAAAACGGTAACAAAAACCAATTACATTAATTAACAAAAAAAGACATTAATAATAAACAATACAATTCATAAAAACAGAAATAGAAATAGAGCAAATTCAATCAACACAAATAAATTCAATTATACAATAATATTACAATTCATTAATTCACATTTAATTACAAAATACATAAAAAGGAAAAAAGTGAAATTATTTAAAATTTAATAAATTAACATTACCTATCCTTAAAACACACGCATTCATACATTTCTTTCGCAAAAACGCAAGCACTCTGACAATATGTTCAACCATCCATCTGCAAACAAATCGCATTCGGGACTGGGATAAGGTGAATTAAAAGCGCAGTGCCTACCAGCAAGAAATAAAATAAGTAATTAAGCGTGTAAGCTTTTCTGGACAGGCTAAAAGCACTATTATTTATGTAAATGTCACTAAGGCCTCATTTCCTTCCACTCTTTGATGGTGATGATGCTTTGTGGTTGCGGCCGCAAAGAAAACCAACGCGACAATACACGCGGACTAAGTTGCGGGCACCGGCACCGTTAGGTTTCTATTTAATCACCACTACAAAATTACCTGCCACCAGCGGCTATGACGTCCCCGGAGCGGTGCTTCGCACTTGGTTTGTGGTCGGAGTCCCTCACGACGGACATCTGCCAGAACACGCCGCTGTGCTGTGTCGCGTTGTACGCTAGGAACGGCGCTACTGTCATCTGACACTGGGCGGGAAACAAAATGGGAGTGTGACTGAGGTTATTTTGACATAATATTTCCATTGCAAATTTAATTAGCTAATTAATTGTTGTGTGCGCAGCGAAACGTTGTTGCCGTTGTCGCAAACTAATATGATGCGTAAAAATAAGTTTACCAATGTGTTGTTGTACTAATGATTTTGAGGTTGGTTTCCGACAATGAACAAGTCGAAAATGATTTGTCCTAAACAGCATATTATATTTTATTTTGAGAATTCAGACATTGTTGCTATGTCAAAGTCAAAGTCATATATTCTTTATTCAAATAAACTATAAAAAAGTGCTTTTGAATCGTCCAAATTTTTTTTACCTACTACCCATTCAGGCAAGAAACTCCACAGCTTTAATTTAAAATGCAACGACATTTACAAAATTGTATGCCATTACCAAGTTAAAAACCCTTAACAATATTTTGAATTAGAAATACCTGTTGGAGTGATTGGAGCATTTTAAACCCATGCCGTTTTGTCTTCAATGTAATCAGACACTTTATAATAAGCTTTGTTTGTGTATGTTGCCTCAGTTCCCCTATCTAGAAGACGCCCACGTCGACCTGCATTAACTGCCTCAGGTTCAAAAAATGTACCTACGTGCGAGGGTCTGTCAAATTCACTTCACAGCCCAAAGCCATAGCGTTCGTATAAACGACCTCTAGCTCTAGCCTACCTCAATACTGCAATCTTAATACAATGTACAGTCAACAGCAAAAGTAGATGATGTTTACTAGATTTCAAAATTAAGTTTCGATAGTGTAAGTCGGTATTTTCTATATAACTACAGTCAAAGTCTTCAGGTACACTAGTAGACACTCGAAGGTTTTCGATATGCGTTTAAAAAGTTTTGATTTTCACTGGCTGCGGGTCCAAACCTAACCTTTTTTTATATACTTTTTTGGTTTTGACGTTATCT
The DNA here is from genome assembly GCA_947562085.1 of Eudonia lacustrata. Lineage (NCBI taxonomy): Eukaryota > Metazoa > Arthropoda > Insecta > Lepidoptera > Crambidae > Eudonia > Eudonia lacustrata. The sequence continues at coordinate 18,336,638 of OX387326.1, read as the reverse complement.
GCCTTTTTGAGTTGTCATTGTTTTTGTATTGTCGCTAGGTGTCGTTGTTACACAGGATTATATTCTTATGCTTGCAAATACCGTGTTTTCATCATCCTCATGTCCTACAGTCCACCGCTCTATAACATTTAGTGTGTATGTTAATCAAAAAATATATATTATATTCTATTCTATATTTTGAAACTTGACCAATCATCAGTTACCTTTGCTGTTGACTGTACCTACATGCGAGGGTCTCTAAAACTCACCTCACAGCCTAAAGCCAAAACGTTCAATACACGACTTCCATCTCAGCGATCGCTTAGGCACAAAAAAAGAGACACAAGAGGCACAAATAAAGAGACAACAGCATTAAAGCTCGATGTATACCTACGCTATATGCGAAGGTCTGTCAAACTTACCTCACAGCCTAAAGCCATAGCGTTCCTATACACGACCTCCAGCTCAGTGATCGCTTGGGTGACTATCTTCGCCCACTTGGCCTGCTTTACTAACGAGGTAACCAGTTCCCTCATCTCGTAGACGCCCACATCTGCCTCCATTAATTGCAGCAGGTTCGACACGTCACGATTGGATACGCAGAGGGAGGTCAGGTGGGTTTGGAGTTGGAGGCTGGTTATGCGACCTTTGTAAAAAAAAATACATATATGTAAGAATAGGCGATAATAGAAATGAGTATTTTAATATACTTTGGAACCTTACACAGTTTACACGGATAGCAATCCACTTTAATCTGTAAGGAAGCTCAAAACTATATTAGACGGAGAAAGTCCTAAACAATCATGTCGTCGCTTTAAACCCTTCAGGGTTCCGTAATCTAAAAATTCTTATGTTATGTAAAAACTGCCAGGATAAGGGGGTGGATAAAAATTATGCATGCTATTTTTGTCCTATTACTACAATATACAATCAAAAAATTGAGTCACAAGCATAACTATAGACAAATAAACACCAATACTCTCCATGAGAAAAGTAAAAGTAAGAGAGCAAAGTAAATTACCTATATGTCCTACTAAGTTCAGTTAAGTAAAGTAAAAAGCCTATGACTGTCTCACAAAGGCAAGGCAAGGCAAAGGCAAAATATTTGTATTGCAAGTTATACAAAAAATAATTCAATATGTCTACACTAGCTGCTAAGTTAAATAGATATTATGAGAATTCAAAAGCGGCTTGTGATCCTAACTTGAACCGCAAACTTATGAGAACAATGTCAACAGACAATGACAAAATGGTAACATTACACACGTGACTACAACTTTTTAATGAAAAAGTAAATGAATAAAACTAAAAACTAAATTCCACAATCCGAATCCGGCTTACCGAACCTAACGTCGACCAGCACCGGGTAAATGTCCGCGTGCTTGTCCTGCGGCACGCCACACGACAGCAGCAGCGTCCGCAGCAGTTGCGTGTGATTCAATTGTAGAACCACTTTGAGCGAGCTGGCGCAGCGGCAAGCCACCATTAGCAGCTCGGCGTCCGACCACAGGGAGTCTTCAGACATTATCAGAATATATATTTACTAAGAATATGGTAATAATAACCGCCCACGCCCGATAATCGGTGACCGATTTTTTAGTCAGTGAAAATGAAACCTATAGAATAGGCATGACGACAGTATCAAAAAATCGACGATTTAATGATTTTAGGGGAAAATGCATATTAAAAAAACTTAAAACACTGTTTAGATTTATTTAAAAAATTGAGATTATTAAGATTTTCAATAAAATAAAACATTAAAATACTGCCATCGGCAATTTTGACTGAAACACTAATCACGGCGAATGACGTCACGCTAAGGTAAACTCCGCTGTCAATACTGTCTTTCACTATGTGTTTTGTTGTTGTAAATACTATTGAGTGCCTAAGCGTGACGTCAGAGCCGACGCCATGACACCGCGAGCTGTTTTCGCGCACTATTGAAAAAATATTTAAAAAATGGCTTTAAACTTCGTTAAACTTAAGTTTATTACTGAAATAAAGGTTTTTTCGTAAATAGTAAACGTGTACCCACATTCCGGAAGTGGATTTCAAATCTTTCATCACGCCTATTCTATGTTGCAACGCACACGTCCTACATAAAGTCGGTCACAAAATCGGTGGTAAAACCCTCGGCAATAAAATCGGTTCCATTGTCGGTCGTACAAAAGTTGGTCGTGGACGGGCGCGCTTAATTGCTTCGCATTTAGCATTAACCCAATTTCAAGTAGCTTGAGTTAAAAATGGTGCTCGAAGGAAAGAAGGAGCCGATGGCGCAGTGGTTAACGCGCCTGGTCTGCGAGTGCTGAGGTTAAGCAACTTTCGCAAAGGCCGGTCATCGGATGGGTGACTAAAAAGTCTCTCTCGAGCTCCTCCGTGCTTGGGAAGGCACGTAAAGCCGTTGGTCCCGGCTACATTTTAGCAGTCCTTAACACCCACCAATCCGCACTGGGCCCGCGTGGTGGTTTATGGCCTGTTCTCCCTATCCATCCATAGAATATATGGTTTAATGCATAAATTCCACGTTTTAACAATATTATATTAAGATAAGATAAGATAAGATAATTGTTTATTTGCACTTCGACATGGTATAAAGATGTTATAATATAATTAAATAAATCACATATCAAGCTTATTATATTAAGAACTTAGCTTATTAAGAACGTATATTTTTTCTTCTGGCAACGAGCCGTCTATATTATTAAAAAAGTATAATAATAACAATAAATTTTTACGATTTAGGTTTATGACGTCACATTCAATAGAAATTCGGAAACAGGTGAAAGCGCTTCCCGTACTTCAATAAAACAAAATAGTACACTAATGCCCATTTTCACCATTGACTCCTAAGCCATGTTATGTGACAGTTGTTGGAGCAAAATCTTCACCTAAAATGGCTTAGGAGTCACCTAAAACTTGGGGGTCAATGGTGAAAATGGGTATAAAAGTTAGTTTTTTACGATGACTTACCGTTTTTCGGAGTGACTATGTCGAAGGCGCACTCTATGATCTCCCTCGGATGGAATCCCAAGACATGTTTCTCTCTATACACTCTCTCAACTATGTAACGACGCATATACTTCGTGCCCGAATAAGCTATGTGTCTGTAACAAAATACTGCTACATTAATTTGTTATCAATATATTAATATGTGAAGCAAAAACTTTGTACTCCTTTTTTACGAAAATTGCGCGGACGGAGGAGTATGAAATTTCGCACACTTATAGTTTTAATAGAGAAGGTTATCCGAATGTTATTTTTTTTTAAATTATGCATAAAAATACATTAAATCAATAAAACAAACATTACACACTACCATGTATTTGACACACACGTATATATACTCTATTCAAAAATTTCAAAAATGGAAGAGAAGCGGCCGAAATCTGTCAATACCAATCCAAACTCACATTCTACCTTTTTTTAATTCTTCATTGCTTAGGATACAATCCGTGCAACCTTAATAAAATTACGGTCGAATTTCGACCACTGGGCGACCACTAGTAATAATAATAGTTTAATTTTATAGTGTTTTAGTATATTTTGTTGTTTTCTGGTGCCCTCCAGGTTTCCACGGAAGATTTGAAAAGCCTAATAATAAAAATTAAGATGTCACGTGTGGGAAAGTTGAAGTATTTTGCTAACATTTCATAATCTCATGTTGTTTTGGCTCAGATCGAAGTCAAGAGCAAATAACCACACAGTACCTAATGTAGTCAAAGTTTTCATATCATGCAACCGACAAATAGTAGCTAAGAATAACTCACCTAGCAAACGGTAACCTCAAATCGTGCGGTAGATGGCAAACGGCACCAGACGCCGTCATGACCTTAACAGCATTGGGATGTTGGTCCCACAGCTTCGAGCGAGGCATCAGCAGCGGCGGCGAGAACTCCGTGGCACCGTGGCTTTTAAAAACCTACAAATAAGGCTCATTTTTATTCAACCGCTTGCACCGTGACTCTTAACCACCGACAAATAAAGCAAATATTTTACCGACTTCAAAAAGGGGAGGTTCTAAGTTCCACTGTTCGTAGTTTATTATGTATGTGTATCGATTTCTGTCAAGTGTGGACCGATTTTCAAAATATTTTTTTATTCAACCGTTTTACTGTGGCTCTTGGATACCTACAAGGTTTATTATTATTTAGCCCTTTAAAGTGGCTCTTAGAAACTAACAAATAAGGCTCAATTTTAAGATATTATTATTATTATTATTCTCTTTATTTATTTTCTTTCTTAAAACTAGATTTTTACAATATTTTAATATAAAAACAATAAAACATTATAAAAACCTAATCCTAGAGTACCGCCAGCAGCGGGCCAGGGCCCAAGCTACCGGTGGTCAGGGCTGCAGAGTGAGGAACCTCCTGACAATACGTGCCGTGTCAAGGAGTACTGCTTTCTGAATCTGACCCTTGATCCAACCATCTAGCAAGAGCATCTTAAAGTGTTGGTCGAGGCTCTTCGCTATGAGACCGTTCCCTGAAACGGTCGACGAATCGACATTCCACATGGCGGTCACCTCTGAGCCAAGTCAAGGTACTTGCTGAGTTTTTTTATTATTATTATTATTTTTTTACTTTATTTTTTATTTAAGTACTACTACCATGGCGCTTAAGAATCAACAAATAAGGTTTATCTTTCTATAAACGCTTCTATCGTGGTTGTTAAACACTTAAAAATAAGGCTCATTTTTGTTTAACCGAATCTGTTGTCTTATGATAAGTGTCAGAGCCGAAAATGCATGGCTTGGTTCCCATTATGTATATTTAAATTATACCTACTCAGATTTGTTGTTACTAGCGTTCGTTTTAAGATCGCTTAGATACAAACCACATTTTTTTTAAATCTATACTAATATTATAAAGCTGAAGAGTTTGTTTGTTTAGTTGGTTGAACGCGCTAATCTCAGGAACTACTGGTTCGAAATGAGAAATAATTTTTGTGTTGAATAGTCCCCGTTTATTGGGGAAGGCTATATTACATCACGCTATGACTAATAGGAGTGGAACAGCATTAAAAAATGTTGCAAAAACGGGAAAATACGCGGGTGAAACCGTTAATATATTTTTTTAAATAAAAATATAAAATGGTTGAAGACTCCAGATGATGTACGTTTCCATATTCGTTCAAGTCGTTGTTTTTTTTTTCCTTTTAGTTGATGGCTTCGTGCGATTAGCACATTTAGCCAGTGTCAAAGTAATTTTTCTTTCAAGTAATACATAAATAAACAATATTTCCTTCTTCCTCCAGTAATGATGATGAATGATAATAGAAATGAGAAGTGAGTAATGATATACCCCCCAACCCCTAGAGTATCTCAGTAAAGATGTGGGGCTTTACTAAGTCCTCGGGCGTACTTCTTGAGAGAATTTGAAAAGTGACGTTGCACTGTTTTGTTTCATTTGCCAACAGTCATGCACACTCACGAACCCTTAACGGTTAATAATCCACCATTATTTCACATTAATATTCGACGTAACACAAATTTTAGAAAACAAAACAAAATCGCAGACATGACTCTTCACTTTCCCGCCAAGAAGCCCAAGTCGTTGTTTACAATCAGGTTAGATGAAGGCCAAGAGCTTTTTTTTTCTTTAGTTGATGGCTTTGTGCGATTAGCACATTTAGCCAGTGTCAAAGTAATTTTTCTTACAAGTGATATATAAATAAACAATATTTCCTTCTTGTATAGATGATAATGAATGATAATAAGATAAGATAAGATAATTTATTGCTGTATAAAACTTAGCCTAGATACAAAAACTTAAACTATGTAATTAATGTTAGGGTATACAATAAAATAAAAAATAATAATAGAAATGAGAAGTGAGAAATGATATACCCTCCAACCCCTCGAGTATCTCAGTAAAGATGTGGGGCTTTACTAAGTCTTTTTAGTGACCATCATCAATTTAGTTGCCCATAAAACAAATTATTGCAAACCTTAATGACTTTGTCCTTCAAAGCTTCCAATACATCCATCGGTTTGCTCTTCACCTCGCCGTGGTATGTGATGTCTTCGGCTGCCGACAGCCTCTGGTCGAGACACGCAGCCACCAGACGTTGGTAGCCCCTGTGGAATATGCCAGTACATCATCGATGGCGACGGCTAGGCAAAGGCGTCCATCATTGAAACATAGCAATCTGGTGTTGGCATGTTACCCAACTAATTCATACCTTCAACACTAGCCAGTCTTTCATTCATATAACCGGCATCGCACTATGTGTACGGACGTGTTTCTTAGGTATAGTTTTAACGCAATAAACCTCACTTCTCCTACTGTTCAGTAACGAACTACCATTTGCAAAGTGTGGGGCCCATAAACCACCGAGTCTACATCAGACTGGGCTACATCAAGTTAGATTTAATGTAAAGTATAAAGAAAATAATAGTAAATAATAAGTCTATTTAAACTGTCTCACTTTTTTTTTGAGAGAGATTGCTGATTGCCTTAAACGGCATTTTCAGCGTCGCCGGGCTTTTTTTTGTGGACGGCGAGATAAAGGGTCCTCAAGCCGTGTGAAACGAATCACCTTCGGAGGTTTTTTAGAGGGAACGGCATCACACACTTAAAAGTGCGTGTCCCCATGCCCTAATAGATTTTCCGAAGGGTTCGGATCGTATCGGGGAGCGGAGCAACCCAAGGGCGCCTCTAAAGGCTCGGACCTCAGCTCGGGTTGACTAGGTCGTGGAGGAGAGAAGCGCCCAGGTACATATCTGTATCTGGTATAGGCTATTTCTAGGCAGCATGTTCCATCTTCGACCGCACCGTCACTTAACATCAGGTGAGGTGTAGTCAAATGCCTGCCTATAACCAATAAAAAAAAAAAATAGAGCGCGTGTGAACCGGTTCTTCGTACCCTTGTTCTACGAGTACGGTGTCTTGGGCCTAACTAGTGTGCATGTTTAGTGTATTCTGTAAATGTGTAGTGGCATTCAGAGGATCGGTCGGGGACTGTCTCACTGCTTGGCAAAGGCCTTTATCATTAAAATCAAGTATTCGCTACAATTGATGGGTATTGGCACAATCACCACGTTTGCCAAATGAGGGTTTGTGATCACAAACCCGGGCTATGACTCGAAAAAATCTGAAACACACTTTGACGGACCTGGGAATTGAAACCAGGACCTTCAGGTATCGCGACGCGGCCACCGAGGCGTTTGGATTTAATGACACTAAATAAATAAACTTTCCTACACTCACATCAATTATCTAGGCCAAGAGAAGCTTCGTTATGAACCTTGTTGTGTAAATTAGTTTGTTAGTGCAATGTTTGTTTTTTTCTTTTTTATAAACTGAAGTGTCTAAAAGGATGCAATAGTATACATGTAGTGCGTATACACTTTGCGGTGCCCTTGCAGGGTATCACATGTCTTATGTACTTAATTATTTTTCTTTTACCTTTGTAATACCCTGTGATATGCAAATAAACAAATACAAATACTCGTAAAAATGGTTACTAGACAACGGATAAACATACTTAAAATACTTAAATACATACTTATTAAACATAGAAAACACCCAGACCCGAGACAATTTAGAAAAACAATCATTTCTAAATTGACCTGGACGAGGATCGAACGCGGAACCTCAGAGATGGCGACATCATGAAAACAAACCACTTGACCAAGGAGGTCGTCAAAAAATAAATAAATAAATGTACTAAGAGATTCCCGAGTACTACCTGGCGCCTCTGTCGTTGAGTGTGTGGGCTAGCAGACCAGACAGAGCATTCTCTGGCACCGGCCGGGGCACATGTTCGCTGGCAAGCAGCTCTGCGCACGTGGGGCGGACGCTCGCGTCGTGGCTCAACAACCATCTAGAAGATAAGATATAAGAAGAGCTTAATGGGCAAGTGGTTAAGGCGCCCGGTTTGCGACTTCTAAAATAAAGCAAGTTTCGCAAAAGACAGTTGGGCGACCAAAGACTTATCATATTGAGCTCTTCCGTGCTTCGGAACGCACGTATAAAGCTGTTGGTCTCAGCTGCATTAGCCATTGCTTGAACTACCAATCCGCACTAGGCCCACGTGGTATAAAGCCCGTTCTTCCTAACTATCCATAGGGAAGGCTCGTGCCCCAGCAGTGGGGACATAAAATGAGCTGATGATGATGAAGATAAGATAATTATGTACATAAAAAATACAAAGATTACATATAAAGAACATCAGACGTTAAAGTTGCAAGCTTATTCATACGCTTCGCCTCATGCGCGATGTGTTGTCACTCAAGATGCCTACTTAAAGTGATGTTAATAATTTCTTTTTTTATATTTAATAAGTGTGTATTGCCAACTGGGACAACTGTCCCTAATTAAAATATCTCCCTCAGAGATATATCTTATTAACCATCACACGGCTTGGTACATGGCTTGGTGGGTATGAACTAGGGTAATGCATAAAATAACCCGAAATAGACAAAGCCCGACCTAGGAATTCAACCCAGATACCAGGGTGAGTTCTTTGCACTGACAACGAACGGCCACAGAGGTTTTATAAGGATCTATAATCGGATGCCACTGACTAGACTTGAACTACTCAGAAAGAGAAAGAAAAGGAAAATAATACATACATAACTGATGGCGCTAATATTGTGCAAACAAACAAGATTACTATTTTAAAAATAAATCAAATGTATAGGATGTTGAACGTGCGTGTGAGCCAATCGATACCATGGGGTCTATAGTTATAGACCCCGCAGACGTTAGTTGTGCGGTTCGTACGGCACAGAATTGGAAAAGTCCTGGGCCGGACGTAACAATTCGGTTTAAATTTTCAAGTCCTCATACCTTATGACATTGATCTGCTTCGCATTCTCCTCAGTGTCGAAACTCTTCGGCATCACAATATCCTCCTTCCGCAGGTCAGTAAGCACCATCATTCGCTCCATGCCCGTGCTGAGGGTCGGGTGGAACATTTCAAAGAGAATGATGCCCAATGAATAGATATCCACCTTCTGGTTGTAGATCACCTTTCCCACTGCTTGAATCAGCTCCGGCGCAACGTAGAGAGCTGTTCCTATCTGAAAAACGTCCTATTCATCATACTAGTTCATAATCACTTGTATCGAGTCTAGCGCGCAGTTCAGTCTTATTTATAAGAGTATAGAGTTCAATATTTAATGGCACAATTGCAGCCATTGCTTTCTTAAAGACTGAAGCAAAATAATCAAAAGAGTTTAAAAATACATATTCATCCTGTCTATACATTAGGTGTGCATAACCTAAGAGCGAAATATACGATTTACAAACTATTACGAATCACCAATCTGCACTGGGCTCGCGTGGGGGTTATGGCACGTTCTCCCTGTCCATTCATAAGGAAAGCTCGTGCTCCAGCAGTGGGTAGATAAAATAACAAGCAAGTGACGATGAAACAGAAAAACCAAAATCAATTAAAAAATTATAACACATTGTGATATGACCTATGATATGTGACTAGACTAAACACATAAGCCACTAACCTGTCCTGTTAAAGATCCATTGATTTCTTCGTGCGGTTTTGATTTTTCTGCAATACGAGGGATTTATATTTTTATTATTTTACATATAAATATTAAACATAATTAGACTTTTCATAACATAAAGCAAAGATACAGATGAAATTCTTACTATAGTTCGAGTCATAATAAATTAATGAGTTATCAAACATACCGTCCAAAGGCATCCCCGTAAAAGCTTTCGTGGCCAAGCCAAAATCGCCTATCTTGACATGGTCGTTAGAGTCCAAAAAAATGTTCACCGGCTTCAAATCTCTATGTATCATTCCTCTTTGGTGCACATGCGCCAATCCCTCAACAATCTCTCGGAACAACCTCCAAGCCCTAAAGTGTTCTTTGTACAACCCGTTGTCAATGGCCTGTCGGAGCGTGTGCTTCTCGCAGAACTCCATTTGTATGAACAGCACTTGGTGCAAACGTACTGATTGTGGGCGGGGCGTATCCACTACGTCCTCGGAGGGTATTGTAATTGATTGGTTGGAGTCGACTTCAAACTCTACGCCGCTGCTAGATTCGTTTTCGGGACTGAAACACAGATATGCTTCATGTTACTTAGGGTATCTCATGCTGGTCTAGGGCATGTCGTCAGAGCCGGCTAAGGAATAAGAGTTCCAAAGATGCTCGCACATAAGGCGATATATAGGCTAGCAACTCTACTTTGACTATGCTAAAAAATGCGGCGATACTAACGGCGACATTACTCAAAATATTTTTTTGCGACAATGAAAGTTTATATGAATATGCAAATTCTTATTAATGTTTTCGGTAAGAATACTAATAAAGAATTTAATTTTAATTTATTAAGAATTATAAACTTCTTAATAAATTAAATAGAATATAAATTAAATTACATTATGATTAACATTCATCTTATTTACATAGTATAAAAAAAAGTCGCTCCCGTTGTCTGTACGCTTATATCTTTTATACTATGCAACGGATTTTAATGCAGTTTTCAGCAATAGATAGGGTGACTCAAGAGGAAGGTCTATATGTATAAGAAATACAATTGAACTCGGTAGGTGGCGCTGCTATAGGGTTCCATAGGATACGGGTACAGTCAACAGCAAAGGTAACTGATGATTGGTCAAATTTCAAAATATGAAATCAGTATGAAAATCAAAACTTTTTAAACGTATATCGAAAAACCTTCGAGTGTCTACTAGTACCAGCAGACTTTGAATGTAGTTATAGAGAAAATACCGACTTACACTATCGAAACTTAATTTACAAATCTAGTAAACATCATCTAATTTTGCTGTTGATTGTACTCAAGCGGACGAAGCCGCGAGTGGGCCGCTAGTTTTTTCTATAAAAAGAAAAAAATATGAACTCACTCAATAATATTGAACCAAGGGTCCGGTTCGTCCTCGTCCTCGTCCTCCTCGCTGTCGGAGGAGCGGTCGCGGTCCTGCGCCACGTTCTCGGAGATGGACCACCCCACCTTCACCTCCTGGCCCAGCTTGGCCACAACCTCCGCAAGACTCTCGCCCGGCTTCTTCCTTGGGACAAAGGGTCCATCGTCATTAAGCAATTAAAGAGTCTTTATACAATGGCTCGTATTATTATTATTTGCAAAGGTGTTTTTTATTCTCAGCTGGAAGCCGGTTTTCTCTATTAAAACCGGTACAAACCAAGTAATTACAGGGTGTGGTGTGTATTTCAGAACCTTTTTTATTTTTTTATTTACAGTCTGCAAACGAGCAGGCGGAACCGCCTGATGGTGAGCGGTCACCGCCGCCCATAGACATCAGCAACATCAGAGATGTTGCTTTTGTGTTGCCAACCTGAAAAAAACCTGTTTACACTCCTTCTAAAAGAGCCCATGTCGTAGCTTAAAGGAAAAGCCTCGGTTGACATCTCATTCCACAGTTTGATGGTACGTGGAATGAAGCTCCTCTGGAAGCGAACCGTTCGAGCGAACAGTGGCTCCAGGAAGTGTGCGTGTGTCCTGTTCCGATGGCGAGCGGTGCGATATAGAAGGAGGAAGTGGGCACCAAATCAAAAAGTTTCTTCTTATCTATCTATGAACCTTCTTATTATTATTATTTTAGCCATGACTGCCCCACCTGGACAAAGGGCTCCCCACACTTAATAAAGTTACCTAATACATTTATTGTACCCCTGACATTAGCATCTAAGCAGTTGTTACTAACCCAATATGGAATATATAATATATATTACTACGGTAAAAATATATTTTTTTAATCCAAATCCAGTGAGCCTATTTTAATGTCAAAATCTAATATCATCATCATCATCATTAGCTCATTTTATGTCCCCACTGCTGGCGCACGAGCTTTCCCTATGAAGATCTTATATGTAACGCTATAAAAAAAGGGAAGAAAAGAAACGCCCATGCTGAGTTTCTGGCCGGTTCTTCTCGGTACAAGGTCTCCCGCCCAGAGTAGACTAACGAACCGATGGCAAAGTGACATTTATTAGGTACCTATGAAATTGACGTTTTGTATGAAGATTTTTTTATAAAAGTAAATTTTTCATATAAACATTTATTTTTATTTTCTTAGCATCTATTTATGTTAACACTATAAAAATTGTAGAGTAGTGTGTTTGTTGCTAAATATAGCAGACATTAAAAAAAAAAACATCATGACCCTTCAAAGCTACAATGAAACAAAAGGTCAATTCCGCGAAAACGAAGTCACTTTAAAAAAAATTGGCCGATAAAGACACTAAATGAATAATCATTGTCATTACTGAAGCCTAAGTAACATAGTCCTAATTAAAGGTGTATAATAATATTAACAACGGTATTTGTGTATAATAATATTCAAAGTGCAGTGCGATGCGCGCTCGGAAACGGACGTGCAACACTGTGCAGTAAGAAATTTGATTCGCGAAACGCGCGGCCATATCCGCTGCACGTGTTATAGACTATGGGTTCCCAACAACTCATAGTCAACGAGCTGTTGGCGTTCATACAAAACGCCATTGACACTATGGACGAGGTCAGCATCTTGCAGATCTGCAAGTCAAACTTCAAGGAAGACAAGATTTGCAGTGGCAAGGCGTTGCTTTTCCAGGCCGTCGGCAAAGCCAACCAGATGCCATCTCGCCGGAGGGATGGAACTGAAAGAAGTCTTCAGGACATCATCACCCTGTTCAAGGAGACCGACCCGGATGACGTGCCCTCATTCGTGGCGAAGGAGCTACACAAGCTACCTCCCGTCACATTCGACCACGTCGATGTCACCAGGCTGTTGAAGGACATCAACTTCCTGAAAACGAGCCTGGCAGAAGTAGTGGAGAAATTAGAGGCCTCGAATAACACCATTGGTGAGTTGCGTGCCCAGGTATTGTTATTAAGCAACACTGCCTCAGTAAGTAGGTCACCCGAGGCCGCTAATGTGAACACTCGTCGCGGAGCACAAAATGCATCTTTCGGCAGTTTCGAGTCGGCGCATATGGATGCGTCACCGTCACCGGCCGCCGCCGCGTGCGATGCACCGCGCCCCCCCACCCGCCCCGCATCCGCCGCTCCGGTGGCGACGCCACGCGCATGCACGTCTACTCCTCAACGTGCCTACGCTGCTGCTGCCGCAAGCCAACCTGTCGGCGCCACTCCGCAACCTGAGCGGCGACCGATTCAACAGAGGAAGATAAGCGCGCCTGCGGCTCCACAGGTCCATCACCGCGATGAGGAGGGTTTCATCACAGTGGAAAGGAAGAAGAGGAAGCCCGTCTGTCGCAACCTGTGCGGTGTCGCACCGACCGGACTGAACCACCTGCTGCGTCCAGCTACACCTACGACACTGCTATACGTGTCCCGGCTCCACTACTCTACGAAGGCAGAGGAGATCGCAGAGTATGTGCGGATCAAATCCAAATTCACTCTGAGGGTCGAACGGTTGGAGTCCCGCTACAATGTGAATTTTAATTCATTTGTGGTGAGAGTACCGACCGAACATCTGTCGACGTTTATAAAAGAAGAGTTTTGGCCGAAGGGTGTCATGTTCCGGCGGTTCCGAGGCCGGCTACCGGATACCACGCTGCGTCGCACGTAGCCGTCCTTACGAATAGCTTAGTTTTAGTTTTATATATAAATTGTATGTATGTTAGTCTGTAAGGTATTTATAATATGGGCCTCTATGTAACTTACCATCTGTACATAATTTGTTGCCTGAATTAAATGATTCTATTCTATTCTATTCTATTGACTTTTAGATTGCCCTGTGTGGTGCCGGGAATAAAAAATTGCACCATCCCATCTCAACCCGTGGGTGTCGTAAAAGGCGACTAAGGGACCATTCCAGAGGATGGGCAGCAGCATCTCTCTGAGGTTACTTTCAACCTACTGCGATCGCCAACCCGCCTGCCAAGCGTGGCGATTATGGCAAACACCCCCCATCTTGGGGGAGGCCTTTGTCCAGCAGTGGACGTCTTTTGGCTGAGATGATTGACTTTAGAAGTAATACACCTATTAGTAAGTGAGAAAAAAAACGTCAATTTCATAGGTAAGAACCTATAATAAGAGCAATTTTTTGTAGCCTAAACTGAATGAATGTTTTTTTTTCTAACCCATTTGTTAATTTACACAATACCTTGTCGGTGTTTTAACGATATCGATAGTAGTTTCCTCACTGTCCGGCGCTTCGAGTGTCGACTCTATCCACGCGTTGTAATACCGCACCACGTTCTCGTGGTTGAGACGCGACAGCAGTTTCACCTCTCTGGTGATCTTTTTGTTCAGCTGGACACTCTCTGGGTTAAGTTTGATCCGTTTTATCGCGTAGAAACCACCGTCCAATTTGTTTTTGACCTGTACATGGAAATATGTATAAACATATTGTTGTATTGATGATAGTATACTCTCATCAATACAACAATATGCTGGTGTGGTATACTCTCAAGATTAATAAACTAAGTTACGTTGAAATGTAAATCTGATTTTATTTATATAAACTTAACACAAATATATTGCGATCTATCCATTCGTAGGGAAAGCTGGAGAAACGGCCATTAACCACCATTTTTTTTAACTACCTACCTGCGTTAATTAATTATGTCAACATTTTTTAGTAGCATAATATGTTTCTATAATTGGCTTATGTTTAAGTAACATCTTCTTTACCTTGTGTTTAGTTAAATGCTGTTGAAACATTGTTGAATAAATAAATAAATAAATAAATAAACCACCACGCAGGCCTAGTGCTGAATAGTGGTTTTTAACAACTGCAGCCGGGACCAACGGCTTTATGTGCCTTCCAAAGCACGGAGCGGAGGAGCTCAAGGTGATAATTTTTTGGTCACCCATCCGATGATGACCGTCGCAAAAGTTGCTTAACTTTAGCAATCGCAGACCGGGCGCGTTAACCACTGCGCCATCGAGCGAATTTGACGCTCTGTCTTTTCCTTTTTGGGAAAAGGACGTGACAGTATGTATGTATGTATGTGTGTATGTATGTATGTATATATGTAAGTATGTGTGTATGTATCGTATGTATGTATGTAAGTGTGTATGTATGTATATATGTATGCATGTATGTATGTATGTATGTATGTATGTATGTATGTATGTATGTATGTATGTATGTATGTATGTATGTATGTATGTATGTATGTATGTATGTATGTATGTATGCAAGTATGTATGCATGTATGCATGTATGCATGTATGTATGTATTTATGTATGTAAGTACCTATGTATGTATGTATGAATGTATGAATGTATGAATGTATGGATGTATGTATGTATGTATGTATGTATGTATGTATGTACGTAAGTATGTATGTAAGTATGTATGCAGTATGTACGTATTTTTAGTGAGCTATGTTACCTTAACAACATCACCGAAGGCGCCCTTCCCGAGCCACGTCAACACTTCAAACTCAGCGTTCAAGCGCGAGTGGCCATCGGACGGTGGGCTAACGTGGTTGATCTTCCTCACTTGATCCTCGTCCTGTAAATTCAAATTGTTTCTTTGCAAATAAATACATTTAAAAAGAGTACTTATAACAAGTGCTTTAAAATACAATATTTATTAACAACATAATTTATTGGATTTTTAATAACGGCTGTAAATATTTCTTAAAATAGGTATAAATAATATAAAATAAAGAAGTTTTTAAAATAAATAGTGCTAATTTAATAATTCGACAAAGGCATGGCGCGACGCTTGGCTTCGACTTTTTTGTGCTTGTATGTTTGTAAGCTACAATATTAATATGTAATGGCTTAATCACCACGCTCGCCAAAATGCTGGTTGGTGATCACAAACCCGGGCTATGCATCGAAAAATCCGAAACACACTCAGCCACCAATACGAACAATTGTTGGAACATTTCAGTTATTATTAATATTAAAATCAAAGTTATCTCACCTCCGAGCCACTGCCTTCGTCTTTAAGCTTCTCCCGAAGTTGCTTGGTTGGCTGGTCCACTAAGAAGCTGTGGCTTACCAGCTGTTCCGCCGACCATTGGGAATGCTCGTCTTCGGTTAAACATCTAGACAAAGTAACAAACAATGTTAAGCTTAAAAATGTGTATTTATTTACATTCAAAATCTTTACAAACCAATGCTCGGTCAATAGAGGCTTTGTATAGGAAAGTAAAAAAAAAATATCGTTTTTTGACCTTTGTGTCTTGGCGAAAGTTGTTAAGTTTTATGGTCTGATCAACACACCTGCGGGCTTAGGACGTATGGTGTATACTACTAATAAAGAGGTGAATTATGTGACTTTGTTTGTTTGTTTAAGGAAGGGAATGTCTGGAAATACTATCTCAATTCCAAAAATCTTTCAACGATGGAATGATACATTTCTTGCGTGTAATGTAGGCTATATTTTATTTTAATAAAATAAAAATTGGTTTTTAGATATACGAAATTATTGTGGACGAAGTTGCCGGCATAGTGCTAGTTTTTTATATTAATAAAAAAGAAATGCTGCTTGTTGGTAGGTACGCGCATTACTTGAAAATGGCTGAACGGATTTCGATGAATTACATTTTTTCTTGCTACCTTTTCGATTACTTAATCGATTCTATTACACTCCAAATTCTATCTCTATGGAAAAAAAACGTCAGTCAAACATAATGTCAGACGTCATTTGATCGCTCTGCCATAGCGAATTTCTATGTTTTTATTTTCATGATTATAACAATACGAGGAGCTCGATGGCGCAGCGGTTAACGCGCCCGGATTGCGAGTACTGAGGTTAAGCAGCTTTCGCAAAGGCCGGTCATCGGATGGGTGACCAAAAATTTATCATCTCGAGCTCCTCCGTGCTTCGGAAGGCACGTAAAGCCGTTGGCCCCGGCTGCATTAGCAGTCGTTAACAACCACCAATCCGCACTGGGGTCCACGTGGTGGTTTATGGCCCGTTCTCCCTATCCATCCATAGGGAAGGCTCGTGCCTCAGCAGTGGGGACATAAAAATGAGCTGATGATGATGAACAATATGAAAGGTTCTCTAACTTTTTATCATACGAAATACTAATATTCAGCTATCTAACATTTAATTTTTTTATAGATGTTGAGGCAAATGACTCTACTCTGCCTGATGTTAGGCAGAAGCAACTAGTAGAGCAGGATGACAGATACCTGTCACTAGCCGTGTGGCCGTCTTCATCTTGCCTACTAACAAGTTGCTTATTCACACCTCGTTTAAATAAATTAGAATTTAATATGTTAATAGGTCCTTACCTATGTAATTGATGTTGTTTTCTCATTTATTAATAGGTGTATTACTTCTAAAAGTCAATACCGGTTGTTAATATTATTATACACCTTTAATTAGCACTATGTTACTTAGGCTTCAGTAATAGCAATGATTATTCATTTTGTGTCTTTATCGCCCAATTTTATTTTTTAAATTGACTTCTTTTTTTTTCGCGGAATTGACCTTTTGTTTAATTGTAGCTTTATAGTCTTGATTTTTTTCTTTTTAATGTCTGCTATATTTAGCTATTGAAACAAAAACACTACTCTACAATTTTTATAGTGTTAACATAAATAGATTCTAAGAGAATTAAAAAAACGTTAGTATGAAAAATATAGTTTTATAAAAAATCTTTATACAAAACGTCGATTTCATAGGTAAGGATCTAATATTTTGATATAAATATATTTTATAAATACTATTCTATTTATCAAGGACCCCTCTACGGGTGAAAACCTCCTCCATTTTACTCCCAAGCCTTTATATTTTTCCTTTGTAATTCCGGCCACTTTAAACGTCATTATAAACGTATCCGGTCGGAGACATTTATTTTATAGCTGAATGGACGTATCATTTTTATTATGTCGTTCGTTCGGTAACATAATTATGAAATATGTTATGTGATACCCATACTATCAATATTGTTACCTTGCGAAAAAGTCCTTCGCTGAGCTGGGCAAGTTCGGTGGTATTTCGTGTATGGTTCCTTCTTGATAAAATATAGATAACAGCAACTGCGCCGCCGCGTAGATGTCTTGGGCTTGAGTTTGTCTGGAGAAGGGGGGTAGTCAGTTCTATATTCTATTCTATTATTATTATTACAAATGCAGGCAGTTGGAACCGCTGTAAGTGCATGTATCCTACTTTACATCACTAGTTATTATAAGGTTTTACTTAGAAGATAGAGTCTCTTTTTAAACGGATTCAAACTTTAACTTGAGACTGCTTCTTACAGGAGCTTGTTCCACGTTTTTTTTTATTATGATCGTCGTCAGCCTGCAACCGTCCCATAGATTGGCTCTGTTCTTACTAGTGACAGAACTCACATGGGAGATTAGACTATAACCTACAACGGTGGCCAATGCGGGTTGGTGCGTCATCTTACGGCCTAAGATGGCTTCGAAGGACGATGGAATTCACGCACTTAATGATGTACAGGGTGTGTATTAGGTACCTGTATAATCCCGAATATGGCAGATAAGGTACAGTGCATAGAACTCTGGAAAATTATAAACATCCCAGCAAATCACCGTATGGCTGAGATAATGATGTTGTTTTTACTTAGTAAAATTGCAGAGTGACAACCTTATGATAATTTATAATTGTTATTTTTACTTTAAAGTCATCATCATCGTCATCATCTTAGCCAAAAGACGTCCACTGCTGGACAAAGGCCTCCCCCAAGGATATGAGGGGTATTTGCCGTAATCGCCACGCTTGGCAGGCGGGTTGGCGATCGCAGTAGGTTGAGGGTAACCTCAGAGAGATGCTGCTGCCCATCCTCTGGAATAGTCCCTTAGTCAGCTTTTACGACACCCACGGGAAGAGATGGGGTGGTGCAATTCTTTATCCCCGGCACCACACAGGGAACTTTGAAGTGCTATGTTTAAAAAAACACAAATGTTGAAAAAATTTTAACGAGCAGTATTTGAACCTGCACCCTTCTGACATACCGGGTCAGGTGCTCTCCCAATTAAGCTATCGTGGTTCTAACCAGCCCGCCGAAATTATTCAACACTATTTACTGTTTACTTTGAAAGCCAAAGGCGCCCATTCTAAGAAGTAGGCAAGCTATTTATAAAATGTTTTTTGTTTTGTTTATATGAGAGAGAGAGAGAGAGAGAGAGAGAGAAACATTTATTGACCACACACATACATAAAATATAACAATAAAAAACAAACAAAAGGTCAATCAGGACCCCGCCTCAGCTTGTGTTGTTGCGAACGAAGCATGTCGCAACAACGCTGGTATTCTGGCGGAGCCTGTCGCCGCGCCGGTGCGCGGTGCAAAACAATATTATATGGACAACGTACATTACAAACAAACAAACAAAAGAGACAGAAAAAATAAAAAATAAATAAAAAACAAGCGTTGGCAGAAAGACCAAAACTCCTTAGCCTTTAGGGGTTTGAGCAAATAAAAACACCTGTCAATTCGAGACAAAAAGAAAAGGAGTGTTGCCAATCCGCCAACACTTTGCTAAATATTCTATTACAGTTCTACCTACCCAGTTTGTGATACAAGGCGCCACGCGGCGCCATTTATGCCACGTCATATTGCATTAAGCATGTGAAGTGCTTAAATAAAAATAATGCAAAAACATAATTGCTCACATTCGTGTCTGACACTAGTCGAAGCCAAAGAATATCGCAGCGACAGGAATGGGAAGAAAATAAATAAACCAAGAATTTAGCAAGGCAGACATATCCCACCGCCTGTCGAGCGCTACCCCTGGGTGAGCAAATTTCGTAATTACATTAACGTATACATATAAAACATTTATTCAACACAACAAAACGTATGACAATAATATTTGTGTAAAGTGTATTATTCGTACCACAGTAATTAGCACTGGCTGTCTTTCCCAGATCTCGCCACTTGGGAAGAAGAAAAATAAAATTAACAACAACAACACAAAATGCCTGAGATAGAAATAAAAAGGTATAAAATTAAATAATTATAGTTTTGGCTTTAAGGCAGCATATTTTGCAACGTCATTAAGTGGCGCTTCAAGACATTCACTAACGTTCGCTTTGTCCTTAGATCTCGCAACGGAGGAGGAAGATCATTCCAGCACTTAGAGGCGGCAAATCTAAATGAACCACGAAATGCTACAGAGTTGTGTCTTGGAGTTAAGAACATATGAGTACAGGACCTTTTTGGGTACTTATAGCGATCCTGTGCCCGCTCCAGTTTTTCCAAGAGATACTGTGGCTTACCCGTGTGGATGATACCAAACAACAGAGACGCCAGATGTACACGCCTATGTGCTTCCATTTTCAGTAAGTTGGCAGAGTTTAGGAAAGGGGTGACATGTGTTCGTGGTGGAATGTGGAAACAAAAGCGCGCGCATGCATTTTGCACTCTTTGTATGAGCTGGACTGTCCTTGCCAGTAAACATGGCCCATAGACTGTGTCACAGTAATTGAGCCTGGACAAAACCAATGACTCGCATAGCGCAATTCTAAGTTTCTCTGATATATATTTTCTTATTTTGTATAACAGCTTTAACCTATAGAAACAGTTGCGTGCACAATCTGCAATGTGAGTCTCGAAATTAAGAGAACTGTCGAAAGTCAACCCCAGGCTTTTGGCTTTTTCCACCCGCTCTATGATTACACCATCAATGTGTATATTTAGTGTACTGCCATTAAGCTTATTAATGTTCTTTCTGCTACCAATAAGCAGGAGCTTGGATTTTTGAGGGTTCAAAGCAAGACAGTTAGATTGTGACCATGCTGCTATCCTGGCCAGGTCCCCATTCACCTTGTCTACAGCAGTGGAGACATCAGATGGTTTAAATGAACAGTAAAGCTGTATGTCGTCAGCATACAAGTGATAGCGACACTCACGAATACTGCCTATCACATCTGCGCTGTATAAAATGAATAGAACAGGACCCAGCAAGGAGCCCTGCGGTACGCCTCTGGTGACTGGGAGAGAGTGAGACCGTAATTTAGTCCCATCAGCTGTAGATAGCTCCACATATTGTTGCCTGCCTGTTAGATAACTATGGAACCATTTTATATATATATATAATTTTCAAATCCTGCTTGTGGATATTTTTTCAACATTTGTGTTTTTGTAATTTGTTCGCAACAAAATTTGCGTTAAAAATTATATAAACAAAACAAAAAACATTTTATAAATAGCTTGCCTACTTCTTAACTGATCTTTAGTATTTGTAAAAATAGTATTATGATCGGATGTTAATGACGGTAGTTGTTGACATTGAATTTTGTTTTTTGGCTTTCAAAGTAAAAAGTAAATAGTGTTGAATAATTTCGGCGGGCTGGTTAGAACCACGATAGGTCTATTGGAAGAGCACCTGACCCGGTATGTCAGAAGGGTGCAGGTTCAAATCCTGCTCGTGAATTTTTTTTCAACAGTTGTATTTTTAAAATTTGCATTAAAAATTATATAAACAAAACAAAAAACGTGCTATGTTTACATCAGTAATAAATGAGATTACAGATAAAAAAGGCATAGTTAAGACTATCGGACATCTTTCGAAGAGCAGTCACCAGTATGTGGGTTCCAACCCCAAACAGACTGCATTGCATTTAAGTATAACATAATTTTGAACAAAGTGTGCCGTCAAACTTATGAAAATGAAAACCAATTTTCTCCTAGGGGTAAGATTTTTTTGACAGGTTGACCGCCACAGGGCCCAGACACAATAGAAATTAAATCGTTTGTCGGTCAAATGGCGTTTAAGGTGTTAAAAACCAATTTCCGTTAAAAACTCACCTACCGCAGTAGCTGTCACCGTCGTGCATCTCCGCGAGCCGCGCGTCCAGCCCCGCGCCGACCAACTTGACCGCCCCGAGCCCGTCCACAAACACATTCTCACTGCGCACGTCCCTATGCACCACACTAACACCGTGCAACTCCTTCAACGCCCCAAACACCCCCACCCCCACACTCCTCAACAGTTTCAACGCCTCATAATCACTAAACTTAAAAGTACTCAACAAGTATCGTAACGAACAACCGAGCACGAACTCCCTGAACACAAATATGGATTGTTTTGACGTCCGTTTGGTTTCTTTCATTGTCTCCATTGATATGTACGGTATAAGGTATTGATAGTTCGACCGAGATGTGATCTTGAAGTCTTGTTGCAGCGCTGTGAGCTGGCGGTTCCGCGTTTGGAAGTCAGATGCGGGTGGGACGAGCCATTTTTTGGTGATCAAACGCTCGCCGTTTTCGTCGTCTATCGCTAGGTAGGTGGTGGCGCCGTTTGAAGAATGACCTGTGCAAAATACTTTTTATAATAGTTTTCTTAAGTGAACGCGAACACTACTCATTAAAATGAAACATTGTAAGTATAAAAAGGAAAAAGTGAAATAGTCTATAACTGTATCCCACAGCTGGGCAAAGGCGTTCATCATTGAAATCACATCATCGCTACAATTGATGGGAATTGGCTTACCACCACGCTTGACAAATGCGGGTTGGTGATCACAACACAAACTTGAGCTATGCACCGAATAAATTCGAACACATACTTTGGCCGGACCTGGGAATTGAACCCGGGACCTTCGGGTATCGGGCCGAGCACTCTACCACTCTGCCACCGACAATGAAAGTAAACTCTTTGGAATTTGCTCACGTTGTTTCGAACCTTTTGCAGCGCCTGTGGTCAAATGGAGACTATAAGGACCAATATTCCAACAAACCAGCCAGCCAGGAACCAGCGTGGTTGCGATACGCTTCGTTCGCAACAACACAAGCTGAGGCGGGGTCCTGATTAACCTTTTGTTTGTTTTTTATTCTTATTTTTTATGTATATTAGTGTGTATGGTCAATAAATGTTTCTCTCTCTCTCATTCCAATGGATATGGCTTTGAAACGTCAGGATATTGACGTATATTTATTTTTATGTTAGAATGATATCTATCATAGAAAAAATAAAAATATTAATAGAACCATAAAACGCATTGAATATTAATTCTATGTATAGTCGACCATGAAATTGCTTTATCACTTTTGACAAAAACTTCCATTACAATAAAATTTCGCTAAGGCTCATTGTCAATAATGACAACGTATCCGTCACTGGGTATTTTAAACAAAAATAAAACTTGTTGTTTTATTATATGCAAACAATATTCACTCCTAAGGTGGTAAAGCAATTTCATTGTCGACTATACATATTTAACATGCAAATGGGCTTAAAACCGATCGTCGTCCATGTGGCGTCGGACGCAAAGAATAGCGCCAACACATCTCTTCTTGTGGGTGTCGTATAAGGCGACTCAGAGAGTTTAAGACCCCGTGCATATCGAAAAGCACCCTGGGTCACTCGTGCGGTGGCGGGTAAACAACCCCTTAAAGGGTTTTTTTTTAAATATATTTTACGGATAAGCAGTGCCTTGATATCACCTGATGTTAAGTGATGATAACGCCAATGATGGAAGCGCACTTCACCCGGGATCCTCAACTAATGAGGCACTGGTTATCTTATCTCTAGCTGCCGGATCACAACAATGCTACAAACATTGATGTTATGGCGACATATTTAGATAAGATGGTGGTAGCTATCCAGGCGCCAAACAAGCCCTACTACCAACCAAACTGAGTAAACAACATGTATCCCCTGCTGGGGACCGAACCTGGGACTTCGAGGTCTAAATCGCTGGTCTTAACCACTAGAGCGGTTGAAATGGCGGTGTCAGGCAGGGCGGCCTGCCGTAAATACTTTGTCAAATCTATAGCAAAAGTGTACGAGGAAGAAACGGACATTTTGCGCCGACCCCAAATAATATGGGACCAGGGGCTCTATTTTTGATTCCTTCGCCTCGAGTCGAGCGCTTGGTTTCTACTGATTTTCGTTCGACATTTGACTTTACATATTTTTGAATCGCTCGACCGCAACGAGTGCCCTCGCCCACTCGTTGCAGTCGAGCGACATAAAGCGATTGATAGAATAACCGTCAAAATCAATGCGTTGGGTCTATGTCATGTCACTCGTTTGTTTGTCTCATTAAAAATTTGAAACTGCCAAAATAAGTAAATACCTACAAGCAAAACAGCTTTTCGTTCTGAGGATAATAATTACTACTACTTTGAAAACAACTTCAAAATTAATCTAGAGGAATATTTAGTGCACCATAGTTGAATAACTATGCTTACTTACTATACTTATTAATATTAACTGCTTGAATAAGCAGTGTTATTTCATTGCGGTTGTTAACGGTTTTCTCTGAATTCTGAACATCCAACATTTCGTATTATGTTGGCAGCACCGCAAACGAACGATTCAAAAATACGGAAAATCGGCGTCATGCGACTTGGAAGACGAGTGTGACTTAAGTCGCATGCGACAACACAATGTCATACATGCGATTCAAAAATAGAACCCCAGGGCAGGAAGAGGAAGAAGAACAAGAAATGGACTTAAAACACTATCGTACCTAAACAGTTTCCAATATAGACTTTTCTGTTATTTTTCTGTGAGATTCTTAGCACCTGAGTCCCTCTCAAGTTGCAGGTACAAACCACCTCGGGTCTGTTTTTATGTGGCTTCTTAGCCGGCGACATCTTGACATCCGCATAACTGAAAACGTGACCAATAAAATAAAGTGGTAGATATCTTCATTAGCTCAATTTATGTCCCCACTGCTGGGGCACGTGCCTTCCCTATAGATGGATAGGGAGACGGGCCATAAACCACCACGCGGGCTCAGTGCGGTGCGGTGGTTGTTTTACTGACTGCTAATGCAGCCGGGACAAACGGCTTAACTTGCCTTCCGAAGCACGGAGGAGCTCGAGATAATACATTTTTGGTCACCCATCCGATGACCGGCGTATGCGAAAGTTGCTTAACTTCAGCAATCGCAGACCGGGCGCGTCAACCACTGCGCCATCGAGGTCTTCAAGAGAGAGTAGTTGTAGTCATCATCTCAGCCAAAAAACGTCCACAACTGGACAAAGGCCTCCCCCAAGGATCTCCATAAGGACCGGTTTTGTGCTGCTCGCATCCAGCGGCTTCCCGCGACCTTCACCAGATCGTCGGTCCACCTTGTTGGAGGCCTGCCCACACTGCGCTTTCCGGTACGCGGTCGCAACTACAGGACTATCCCGCCCCAGCGGCCATCAGTCCTGCGAGCAATGTGCCCTGCCCACTGTGTCGGTATGTAAGTAGTTGTAGTAGCTTGATATAATGACCGGCAAGACCCCTCCCTGTTCCTAACTTCCTATGAAAGAGGGTATTTTCAAATTTACTGACAATGTAAAGGAAAGGGAGAAAATAAATGCCTTTACAGAGTTTCTTGCCAGTTTTTCTTAATCCGGTACTAAGGTACCTTTAGGGTAAAGTATATGGGTGTTGTATACAAAATGTTTTTTTTTTAAGTGGCCGTAGATGACCTTACTTAAGAGAGAGAAGAGAGACTTAACCTGCCGCTTGCTGTGAATACAGACACAATAGAATTTTAATTGTATGGAACACTGATCAGTGCTCGCCGCAAATGAGAGGTTAAGAGAGATACAAATACCAAAAACTATAAAGAATTGCGAAAAAGGAAGAGAGTACAATACAATACTCACTAGACCAACTCAGGCGCATCTCCCTGGCCGTTGTTGCTGTTGTCCTGGCTGGTGCTAGAGCGGTGCACTCTTCTGTCAGCGTCGCGTAGCATCTCTTGACGCTTTTGTACCTCTTCCTTTATTCTTTGGCGCTGGAATGGATTTACCATTATTATTCTTCAAAGAGCTAGATAGCGCAAGAGTAATAAGCCCGGTATGAGATTGCTAAGCTTAAGCAACTTTCGCAAAAGCCGGTTGTCAAACAGCGCCATATATCGCAATACGTTAACACTATATCATACTATTAAGCACACGATCGATGGCTTGCATTGGGATGCTTCTTGACCACACCACGCCAGTAGTTCAAGCTACATTCAATAGATGGCGATTGATATACGAAACCTTTGATTATTATTGTTATACCTAAGCGCGGTCCTGCGCGACGCGCGGCCTCTTTCGCCCAGATACTCCTGAAATACACACGTACCGAGGACTACTGATTTTTATTCCCACCGGGCTCAACATCAAACACCGGTCATTGGTTAGGTGACCAAAAATGTATCATCTCGAGCTCCTCCGTGTTTCGGAAGGCACGTAGAACCATTGGTCCCGGCTGCATAAGCAGTCGTCATCAACCCTTTACGGCCCGTTTTCTAGATACCCTATACCTATAGGGAAGGCTCGTGCCCCAGCAGTAAGGACATAAAATAAGCTGCTTTGATTGATGATGAGGGTAGACCTTTTTAGTCCGATGATTGCTTACAGCAGTACCGGATCACCTTCTTTGAATCGTCAAAACCTGTCATCATCATCATCTTAGCCAAAAGACGAGTTGTTGAGCCACTGTTAGACAAAGACCTCCCCCAAGGATGCATATCATGGGTATTTGCCGTAATCGCCACGCTTGGAGGCGGGTTGGCGATGGCAGTAGGTTGAGGGTAACCTCAGAGAGATGCTGTTGCCCATCCTCTGGAATGGTCCCTTAGTCGCCTTTTACGACACCCACGGGTTGAGATGGGGTAATGCAATTCTTTATCCCCGGCACCACACAGGGGCACCACCACCCAAAACCTGGTTCTTCTGGTTTATCAGAAAAAACGTTAATAACCTTGAATAAGGTTGGTTCTCCAAATGTTTACCTCTTCGTTTTCTTTACTTTGTATATCTTGCAATTTCAACTGCTCTGTTTCTCTTTTATGCATTAACATTTCTTCGTAGAACGATAGTATAGGTTTATAATGGTCATGTAAGAATTGCTGAAACATACATACATGATATTAGGATTCTAAACATGTACCCCCATACAAATAAACAAAGAATAAGTTTCGAATAATTATTCCGTGTTTTGTCTCTTTTTTACTCTAATTTGAAATGACGTTAACATGACAGGAACAAAACACGGAATAACTATGCTCGGAGCTTATTTTCCATTTATTTGTAAGACCCATACACTTTTAGCTATCTACATATCACATTGTTAAAAAAGGCTAAACGCAGATGAATAAAGTAAAAGAACCATAATCAGTGATCAGAAGGAAGGGGCTAAAATACCTAAAGTGTCTTGTCGGCAAGACATGACTAAAAGTGGTCAAAACCACCAAATTTTCTTTGTCGAATCCCGAATCCCAGAAATAATTTCACTTCTTAGAAGTCTTAATTGGATTTTATTAAAACTTTACAATAATATAGCTCATACACCAACATTACATATAAGCTATAATTTATTATTAAAATTATTATTATTAAAAATTTGCCATCTGCGAGCTATTTAGGCGTGCGCTGCAAAAACCGTACGAGTAATATAAATGGTAGAAATGTGTCTCCAAAAAAGTTCTACAAAAAAGTCCGGGACATCATATTATCTATCTTTTAAATACAATATTATCACATCCATTCTCACAAACTTTTGCATTTACAATATTAGTAGGGATATATTTTTTTTATCAGTATGTCCTGTGACACAGGCCTCCTCCTCCTCCCCTCTTCCAGCTTTCTACAATACAACTTTGTCATTGAGATATATATTTAGTAAGTACAAAAATAGAATTTCCATGTTACCCATTTTGTCATAATGGGCAAACACTATTACTATTAAGTTATTGAACTTCAGTTAAAAGGTTCCGTAATCTCACTGATAATCATATATTACACTCAAATTGGACAAACATAGATAAAAAAAATGTACTGATCTCACAAAATTTCGATTTATACATAAAAGGATTGATTGAAGTCCATTTAATCTGGATAAATTGTTTTTATCTGTGTTCTGTGCCTCGGGAGGCATGTCTAGCTATTGGTCTCGGCTGCATTAGCAGCTGTTAACAACAACCAATCAGCACTGGCCCCACATGGTGGTTTATAACCCCTTCCCCCTGTGGTTTTTCTATCCATTGGCAAAGGCTTGTGCCCCAGCATACATACATACAGACGCCTGCAGATCTACCTATTTCTTCAATACATTTTCAACCATACATTATAGGCATGAAGTTAAAAGTCTATTGTGGAAATTTGACATTTTGTGGTACCTAGGTTGATGTGCAGGCGTGTGTATAGTCGACCATGAAATTGCTTTATCACTTTTGTTTGACAAAAACTTCCATTACAATAAAATTACGCTAAGGCTCATTGTCAATAATGACAACATATCTGTCACTTGGTCTTTTAAACAAAAATTCACTTTTAAGGTGATAAAGCAATTTCATTGTCGACTATACATACATACTCTCACATTCTTCTCCCAAAAAGGGTAAGAAAGAGCATCAAAATCACCAATCGACTCGCCTATAGTGACCTCGTCCCCACATTTAGCATAATCACAGTAGGGTTCCACCGTTAAATCAGTAAAAAGTTACTTGTTGATTGCCTTATGTGCTAGCATCTTGAAACCGTTGTCCATTAGTCGGCTCTTACGACATGCACAGAAAGCTAGGCAGCTGATATATTATTTTAAACTCCCAAGCAAGCATGGGACAATAACAGTCCCAGCAGGTGGGACATATAATGAATCTCACTTGAACATGTTGAGCTAACTCAAAGATCATGACTTCTCCACATCTTTGAGAGGCTAGAGACTCTAGTTCAGCCAGCAGTTTCGTCCCATTTTCCTTTGACAATCCGTGAATCTTGTCAATTGACATGCTTGGTGGGCTGAAAAGATGAAAATAACAATATATTAAATATAGACAGTTAAAATAATGTAGTTCACATCACATATTCTGGCGTTCGAGGCACTAATCCAAATACAAATATATTTTTTTGTGTATCACAGTACATCATCAACATCATCATCATATCAGCCAAAAGACGTCCACTGCTTTCCACAACAACTGTTATGACCTTTACCAGATCGTGGGTCCACCTTTACATTACATATAAGTTGTGCTAACTATAAACAAGGTATTCTTGTGACTCCCTGCTAGGGCATAGCAAATAGGAGGGCCAACTATTTTACAATATCCACAACACACTATTTATAGGCTTTTATATAAAAGTAAGATATCTAAAATAAATAATCTATGAATTTATGTTTTCATTTAAAGGAATCCATATCTTGGTTAGTATCAATATGTAAATAGAGGCTGTGTTTATTTTATTAATACCGCCTTTTTCGTTCATTTATTTTTAGCAGTTATATTTCTTGGGTAAATAAGTATGCAGGTTAATATAATAATAAATAATATAGTTTAATTTTTAAAAAATTACTTGAATTTTTTATTTTATTTAGTGGCTTTAAGACCGCCTTTTCAGCACCACCTAACTTATTTAGGCAGAGAGAAATTTAAAAGTTTCCTCAATTTGTGTGCCTGAAACACCATCAGACGATTTCTAGAGGGAATGGCATCACCCAAGTGTCCCCCCGTTCCTACTAGATTCTCAGAGGGGTTTGGATTAGATCGATTTAGAGATGTTAGTTATTATGTAATCATGCATGACACGCATGCCATCCCTTATATTAGTAAAGATTGTTCGGTAAAAACAGTGACACATTGCACTTATTATATTAACTGATATTAGATATCTCAAACTTTTAAATATTGTATCATCTTGTCTGAGTGTCTGTGGTACGGTCATTGTTTCTTATTTCCATAAAACGAGTGCTTTAGCTACTTGGGATCAAAACAATTTATGTGATGTTGTCTAATAAACATTAAATACCTAGGTATAATAAATAAACATTTTTTATAAAAAATAAACATATACATATAAATATTAGTCTGTCTTCCCTCTTTGTTGGGAGAAAGACGTGAAAGTATGTATGTATAAAATGAAGTTTACATGACGGGAACAAAACATGGTCCATCTATTTCAAGCTTAAACTCCGTTTATTGATAATATCCTCAGTGTTTTATTTACCCACCTGTCCGGATAACGATTGCAGCACTTGATGTGGAGTGTGACGTGGCAGTGCTCCCCCTTTACATCAGAGTTGTGTAACGGATGCAGCGTTAACATCAAGTCCAATGGTCTCCATACTTTCCATGGCAAATTTTCTCTGTTATCAACCACATCTTCTCCATAAATTGCCTGCAGAAAGTAGATGGTTTTTGTTAATAAAAATCTTAAAAAGGTACTTACCATGTGGCAAGCAAATTAATAAATAAAACATTTATGATTGTGCATGAGAACTAATATAGGTATCAAATTCTGAAATGACAAATTATTATAAGTTATAAAATATCAAGTTCAAGATGTTTGAATTACTTAGACTTAAATTTTAAAGATGAATTGAAGTTCAATATCTAAAGTTATAGAATTCTATAATACAAAGCAACGGGGCAGCTACAATAGTGAAAACTTATTTTAATAAGTGCAAAATTACTTTAATGATTTAAATCGTCCTAAATATTAGTAAACATGAAAATAATCTAAAAATAAACTGCCAACCTGTAAAGCAGCAAATTCGTTGTCTTGCCGTTCTTCCGGAGTCTCGTCAGACATTTTATAATACTACTCGGATCATTACTTCGACTAACTTATTTGGAGCAGTAACTTTGTTTATGATTAATTAGCTTTTTGGTAAACACAAACTGCGGGCAACTTCGGTTTCATTTGACGTTCACGTCAGATTGGCTAGTGGTGTGTTATTTTTTGGTATTAATAATAACATGGACAAAGACATCACGCTCATACAGCTTAATCTTTAACTTATTTACTATACGATAACGCATGGACTAATAACTTTGAGCAGTTGGTTTAATGCTCTAAGACTAATAAGAATATTAGTCCATTATAACGGTAAGTACTTCGATTATTATTTTATTTTTATATTATTACCAGGTGACCCGGCAAACGTTGTTTTGCCAATTAATTCTAAGGATTTTGTAGGGTAGAAAAAAAATAACTAACTTATTGTGTGTGAAGATGTGGTAGGTAGGTATTTGGATATGAGTGAAAAAGGCATGGAGTGCTATGAACGATGACGGAATATAAAAATAACATAACACTAAACATTTTTTTTACTTTGATATAATTCCTAACATTTCATATACCACCTCTGTGATCTAGTGGCTAAGACCACTGGTTTAGACCCAGAGGTCCCGGGTTCGATTCCCAGCGGGGGTACATGTTTGTGTACTTGGTTTGGTTGGTGGTAAGGCTTGTTTGCCCGCCTGGCTTGCTACCACCATCTTATCTAAATAAGTCGCCACAACATCAATGTTTGTAGCATTGTTGTGTTCCGGTAGCTAGAGATAAGATAGCCAGTGCCTCACTAGTTGAGGATCTCGGGTGAAGTGCGCTTCCATCATTGGCCTTATCATCACTTAATTCCAGTTCAATTCCATTCCACATTTTATTCCAGTATAAATTTAACAGCGCTGTGATTGAGAGGGTTGATGTGGTGCGTGACCTTGGTGTCCTCCTGGATGACAAATTGATAATGTCCCGGCATATTGACATGATAGTCAATAAAGCGTTTCGCAATCTGGGTTTTATCATCCGCACATGTCGTCCATTTAATTCATTAACTACTCTTAAGGCAGTATATTATGCTTACGTACGAAGTATACTTGAATACGCCAGTCCTATCTGGTGCCCACGATACGACGTTTACATAACAAGAATAGAGCGCATCCAAAAACAGTTTATACGTCACCTAAACTATAAATTTAATAAATCAGACTCTTATCTGGATAGCTGTCGCGAGTATTTATTACTTAGTCTTGAGGAGCGGCGCCAAGTGTTGGACATGGGATTGCTATGGGACTTGGTGCGTGGCCGTTTGGACTGCCCTGAGCTGCTGGCGGACCTTTTCCTCTGTGTACGCTCTTTTCATACACGACATACCCCACTTTTTCACACACAATCACACCAGACCAATTACGGTATTAATTCTACTTTTACGCGTCTTCCACGCCTTTACAATAAGAAATTCTCTAGCTTCGATATTTTTCTTGAAACAAAAAAACACTATAAGGATAAGTTAAAATTAAGCCTTTTCTCCCCTTAAACTATTTACACATTCCATGACTGTATTTGTTTACGTAATTTTGGTATTTATTGAAGTAAAAACAAAAATAAAACATTATTATTTATACTATTATTAATTGTTAATATTATCTGCCTACATAAACAGTAAATATTTTTTATATTTATTTACATTTTTTATATTATTTTATTGTATATTTTTTTAAGTATTTATTATACCATTTACGGTAAATGTTGATCAGACGCGACTTCACGCGAGCACTTTGTTGATCCGAAAATGTATGTTGATCCGGCGCCTTTTGTTGATCCAATATGCATCTCTGGTAACTAATGTGGCTCCGGCCGGATCAACATCTACACTCACGGGACTGCTTACTAAAGTTCGCCGAAGTTGATCCGATATACAAATCCACCTTGCGAGTATAAATATAAATGCGAGTAGTCCACTGCTGGATATAGGCCTCCCAACAAGGCGCGCTACTGAACCCAATCCTCGGTTCTCCGATTCAGTCGCTGCCAGCCACCTTACACAAGATACCTAGGTATGCCAAATTTTATCTCAATCAGGCACCGGAAAGTAGGTCAAAATTAATTTACATGATTTGAACCGGAAAGACATACAGACATACGAACGAAACTAGTTAATTAATAAAAGCTTGTATTAGGCAATCCATACTTTCATATTGCATACCTACTTATATTATAAAAGCAAAAGTACTAGGTATGTCTTTCTGTTTGTCTGATACCTCTTCACGACTAAACCGCTGAACCGATCTTTATGAAATTTAAAATGAAACAACTTTTACGGATCTACTCGCGTTTATTTTACACATTCATCATCAGCTCATTTTTGTCCCCACTGCTGGAGCACGAGCCTTCCCTATGGATGGATAGGGAGAACGGGCCATAAACCACCACGCGGGCCCAGTGCGGATTGGTGGTTGTTAACGACTGCTAATGCAGCCGGGACCAACGGCTTTACGTGCCTTCCGAAGCACGGAGAAACTCGAGATGATACATTTTTGGTCACCCATCCGATGACCTGCCTTTGCGAAAGTTGCTTAACCTCAACACTCGCAGACCGGGCGCGTTAACCACTGCGCCATCGAGCACATTACACATTACTTTTAGTTAATGTTTATCCTGACGTTTCGAACCCTAAAATAAATGCGAGTAGATCCGTAAAAGTTGTTTTATTTCAATGTGTAGTGTTCACGTAAACTTTAGAAAACAATTCATAAGTTTAATTTGTTTTGTGTAAACCTGTTTTAAAGGATAGCGACATGAGTAAATAAAATAAAAAAAATGAATGCCTCAAGCTTTTAAAATTGAAATGTTTGTGCTCACCTTGGCATTGGGTCATCCATCTTATTCATCTAATCAAAGACAGAATCCACATTCATAACAAACTGAACGTACGAACGTACGAACTTATTTTCCCGAGTTTCCTATGGCCATCTTCCAGCATCATCAGACTCTGGTTACCATCTAACACCAAAGTACTCGTCAAGACGAATCATACGAGCCCAAACTCGATGGGATTGTGTCGTTTAATTACCGAGTTCCTATGGCCATCTTCCAGCTCCATCATCAGACCCTGGTTACCATCTAGCATCAAAGTACTCGTCAAGATGAATCATACGGGCCCAAACTCGATGGGGTTGTGTCGTTTAATTACGGAGTTCCTATGGCCATCTTCCAGCTCCATCATCAGACCCTGGTTACCATCTAGCATCAAAGTACTCGTCAAGATGATTCATACGGGCCCAAACTCGAGGGGGTTGTGTCGTTTAATTACCGAGTTCCTATGGCCATCTTCCAGCTTTATCATCAGACCCTGGTTACCATCTAACACCAAAGTACTCGTCAAGACGAATCATACAAGCCCAAACTGGATGCGGTTGTGTCGTTTAATTACCGAGTTCCTATGGCCATCTTCCAGCTTTATCATCAGACCCTGGTTACCATTTAACACCAAAGTACTCGTCAAGACGAATCATACAAGCCCAAACTGGATGCGGTTGTGTCGTTTAATTACCGAGTTCCTATGGCCATCTTCCAGCTCCATCATCAGACCCTGGTTACCATCTAGCACCAAAGGACTCGTCAAGACGGATCAAACCAGTCCAAACTCGATGGGTTTGTGTCGTTTAACAACCGAGTTCCTATGGCCACCTTCCGGTTCCATCATCAGACCCTGATTACCATCTAGCAACAAAGTACTCATCAAGACGAATCATACGAGCCCAAACTCGATGGGGTTGTGTCGTTTAATTACCGAGTTCCTATGGCCATCTTCCAGCTTTATCTCCAGACCCTGGTTACCATCTAGCATTGAAGTACTCGTCAAGACGAATCATACGAGCCCAAAGTCGATGGGGATGTGTCGTTTAATTAGTTTCTATGGCCACTTTTCAGTTCCATCATCAGATCAGCTTCATTGGTTCACTCATCTAATCTATCTAATCAAAGACAGAATCCACATTCATAACAAACGGAACGAACAAACGAATGAACTCATTTTCCTGAGTTCCTATAACCATCTTCCAGCTCCATAATCAGACCCTGGTTACCATCTAGCCACAAAGTACTCGTCAAGACGAATCATACGAGCCCAAATTCGATGGGGTTGTGTCGTTTAATTACGGAGTTCCTATGGCCATCTTCCAGCTCCATCATCAGACCCTGGTTACCATCTAGCATCAAAGTACTCGTCAAGATGATTCATACGGGCCCAAACTCGAGGGGGTTGTGTCGTTTAATTACCGAGTTCCTATGGCCATCTTCCAGCTTTATCATCAGACCCTGGTTACCATCTAACACCAAAGTACTCGTCAAGACGAATCATACAAGCCCAAACTGGATGCGGTTGTGTCGTTTAATTACCGAGTTCCTATGGCCATCTTCCAGCTTTATCATCAGACCCTGGTTACCATTTAACACCAAAGTACTCGTCAAGACGAATCATACAAGCCCAAACTGGATGCGGTTGTGTCGTTTAATTACCGAGTTCCTATGGCCATCTTCCAGCTCCATCATCAGACCCTGGTTACCATCTAGCACCAAAGGACTCGTCAAGACGGATCAAACCAGTCCAAACTCGATGAGTTTGTGTCGTTTAACAACCGAGTTCCTATGGCCACCTTCCGGTTCCATCATCAGACCCTGATTACCATCTAGCAACAAAGTACTCATCAAGACGAATCATACGAGCCCAAACTCGATGGGGTTGTGTCGTTTAACTACCGAGTTCCTATGGCCACCTTCCGGTTCCATCATCAGATCAGCTTCATGTCATAATAATTTTGCATTGTCGTCCGATTCACACATGCATGCAAAATTTCATCTCAATCGTTAACCGGGAAGTGGATCAAATTTAACTTGCCAGATTTAATTACAGACGAACAAACAACGGGGCAGGTGAAACTAAATAAAAGCTTGTATTGTAAAATAACACAAATTCACTCTATATTCTACTGGGTTCTCTCTCTGTCACACGCAGAACGCGACGTTGCCGCTTTGTGTTCAAGTACCTATTCGTCCATTTTGGCTCCGGATCAACTTAGTCTAAGTAAATGTCGCATATAAGTTAAATATATTCTGGATCTAAGAAATCATATTCAGTATGATTTTTTCGAACGTTGCTGGATCAACAAATGTTGGTCAAATCGCTGACGAGTATGTTGAAAACCTGTAAGTGCAGCTCCACCGACGTCACATGCGCATCAAGGACGGATCAAAGTATATCAGTTTGCGCTACGGGGAGCCGAGTATACACGTAAAATAGGTGGATCAACAATTGTTCTAACTTCACACTGGATCAACATTTACCGTGAAAGGTTCATTGTATATATATATATGTTCATTGTATATTATATACTATATAATGGTATTTTTGTCGACTGTTCTGTGGTTCACAGATTTCAGATTTCACCGCAGTCCTCTCTTTTATGAATAATGAGATTATTGTTAGTTTTAGTGTTTATGCACATTTTGTCTATACTTTTATTTATCTTTTGTTATCAACTTATGCTAGCTGTGTACATTTATTTGGCCTTGGCTGTTTATGTACCGATAAAAAAAAATTAAAAAAAAATATATAACATCAGGTGAGATCAAGGCACTGTGCTTACCCGTTAATATACAGGGTGTCTCATTTAAATCGGTCAGTATGGGAAAGTTTGAAACTATAAGACATACGAAGATCTGTTCTTAGGAACCATGTCATCGATTTTAACGCAGTGGTTAACGCGCCCGGTCTGCGAGTGCTAAGGTTAAGCAACTTCCGCAAAGGCCGGTCATCAGATGGGTGACCAAAAGTGTATCATCTCGAGTTCCTCCGTGCTTCGGAAGGCACGTAAAGCCGTTGGTCACGGTTGCATTAGCATTCGTTAACAACCACCAATCCGCACTGGGCCCGCGTGGTGGTTTAAAAGCCCGTTCTCCCTATCCATCCATAGGGAAGGCTCGTGCCCCAGCAGTGGGGACGTAAATTGCGCTGATGATGATTATAATTTATTCCTATATCATAAATTAGGACAATAATACTAACAAATACGGGTTCAGATCATGTCGGGGTCACCAATGTATGATGGTTGCTTCCATATTATACTCTTTTCAAAAATTTCAAAAATGCAAGAGCGGCCGAAATCTGTCAATGCCAATCCAAACTCCTGAGCCAAACTCACCTCAGACTCACATCTATCTTTTTAATTTTTCATTGCTTAGGATACAATCAATGCAGCCATAATAAAATTACGGTCGAATTTCGACTACTGGGCGACCACTAGTATTAAGAGGTAATGTTTGTGACTATGTTTCTTTGTTTGTCGGGGCTCATCTCTGGAACTACTAGTCCAATTCCAAAAATTCTTTCACTGGCAGAATGCTAAACTGTACCTTGTGAGTAATTAGGCTACATAAAGGTTTAAATCGTTTTTAAAATGACTTTTGTAAAAAATCCAAAATCGACGTGGCCACCTTGTGGCTAAGTAGGCTCTGTGTGTACTTGCAATTTATCTGACAAATTTTGGGATAAATATTCATTTTATGACTTACTAACTCCAATTCTACAATTTTTGTCTGTCTCGAACGTACTATCGCGCGGCTCAGATACAGAGTCCCGCCCGATTGCGCCCCTCCTGTTAGCAACATCGTGAAGCCGCGCGCGTCTCCCTCGCTCGCTTGCCCTTCTATTCAGTTAGTCGCCCATACCTACGTGTTTATCGGGAGGAGTGGTGCAGGTGCTGCCTAAAGCTGGCGATGCCGATACAGCGGCGGGAAGTGGGAAGGATTAGGGAGCGTGGATGAAGTACGGGAAACTTACTTGGAATGGAAGGGCTCCCCGCGGCTGGATGAATCCAGTGCAGGCAACGTTGGGGTCTCGCCGATCACGGTGTAAACTGATGGTAGTACGTTTTCACGAACTAAGGTTCCACTAGGTTGAGTAGGTTCGCTCAGGGCTGAGGGTTGCACGGTTATATACCATTTCTTTTTGTTGAACGCACGGGCGCTGCGTTTCGTATTACGATGTTTCGTTCGTGGCGTGAACATTCTCCGGGGCCCAGGGTGTGGTCATCCAACGGGGGCCTGGCTATCTTGAAGACAGGTCTCCGTAAGTGTCCATTTGCGGTGTCCAACTCCACCACCAGAACGACACCATCCTTTCCCGGCAGTGTGCGGATAATACGCCCCATTCTCCACTGGAGGTCGGAAAGGTTGTCCTCCTTGACGAGCATAAGTTCTCCAACTCGGGGAGGGGAGGAAAGGGACAGCCATTTGGAGCGGGTTTGGAGGGAGTGGAAGTAGGATTGAGTCCACAACGTCCAGAAGCGTTGAGAAAGGGCTTGTATGAGCTGAAACCGTTTAAGAGCAGGTACCGGCCTATCTTCCAGGGATAGTTCGGGTAGGGCCGTTAGTGGGCGGCCTATGATGAAATGTCCGGCTGTGAGCGACTCGAACTCTGAAGGATCAGACGAAAGTGGGCAGAGAGGTCTGAATTTAAGTACAGCCTCAATTCGCGTTAGAAGCGTAGAGAATTCCTCGAATGTAAGGTGTTGATCACCAATTACATGATAGAGCAGTTGCTTTGTTGATTTTATGTTGATTTCATGTAACGAGCCGAACCACCACTGGTCCCTTAGGGACATTTAGTAACCACGTAATGTGCTGACCAGCGAGCTTGCGCGCAAGCATATTATTATTTGAGGCGATAAAGTTTTGTACTTCAATGAGCTGATTTGTTTTTATTTTATTAACCTAATAATATTTTGATTAGCATTCATTGACCCATTATTTTCGCACAGCGAAACGGGCGGGTGATGGCTAGTTAGATTAAATAGACGTAAGTAGGTACTTATATTAATTTATGGGTGAGTATGAATGACAGATTCATTCTACTCGTTTATTCGCAGTTGACTAAAAAAACGACTGACGAGTTCTGCGTAAGGATCGATCTCAGAATATTAACTATTTAAAGCTTTAGTTATTTATTGTTCTGATATCTACAGTACCTATGTATGAATGCCTCCGTGTTCCAGTCCCCGTCTTGATATTATTAAATTTTTCAAATTTTCTTACCACCTTCGACCTTGTATGTCATAACTACATCATCATCATCATCATCATCTCAGCCAAAACATAATAACATAATAACATAACTACATAATTACAATAAATTATTTGATTTGATTTGGGTTTTCGTGAAATTGCCGATACGGCTCTTCATTTCCCCCCTATTTTATTTTATTTTATTTACTTATTTATTTAAACTTTTGCAATATAAATATTCCATGGCGGACTTAATACCTGAGGCATTCTCTACCGGTTCATTGTCGTGTTTTTTTTTCCGTTTATTATTTTTGAATGAAAAGAAAACCAATACGAATGAGGCTACACCACCATGACGTTATTTATACAAAATATAAATAGGTAACCTCAGGTAAACAGCAGGACCTATCTAATAGGTACCTTTAAACGAGCAATTCTTGTATAGGTAGGTATATAATCTGATTTCCGGAAACGGCTCCTACGATTTTCATGAAATTTTCATGCAAGGGGTATCGGGGGCGATAAATCGATCTAGCTAGGTTGCATTTTTAGAAAATTACAAAAAATAACTGCGCAATGCTCGGTCATCCAGGTACTTAGATTTAAGGTTCAAACATGGAAACTGCGACTACCAGTATTATCCGTTTATTGTTTGAAAGTGAGCGTCATAGTACATTTAAGTCATGCAGGTTTACAAGAATACAAGATATTTTATGCAATGCACGCCTTTCGGAATTGTTGTTCTTTTCGTTTCACGTGTAGGGTGTAGGGCGACACGCTTTTTTGCCATTAAGTAGGTACCTAAGTACTTATTTTAGTTTTTATTAACCGTCTTCTTGTAGTTAACCCAACAAATCTTTACTTTACAAACTTATTACTAAAATAAATTAGGCAAGAAATCAATGCTCTTAATCCAAGATGCTAAAGAACTTTACTTTACATAACACACAAAATATCCAATAATTTTAGGATACATTTTATTTACTAACAATTGAGGCAATATTTAGGGAACTCCGTTTGGGCTGCTTTTTCCAATATAATAGGTGTAATTATTTCCCTCACCCACGTGTCCACGTTGCTGAACGTGCTGGATTGAAACTGAAACAAACAGGTTCATAGCATTAAAGGAGGGTTAAGGACTTCCGTGCTTCGGAAGACATTAATCCGTTGATCCCGCGGCTGCATTAGCAGTTGTTATCAACCACTAACCAAGCAGCTTGTGCTGTTTGACTCAGGCGCCATTTTCAGCGTCACTTTGGAGGGGGGGGGGGGGGGGGGGGGCAACTTCCTTAAGCCGTGTGAAACGAGGTACCGTCAGAGGTTTTCTAGGGGGAACGACATCACGCACTGTCACGTGTCCCCGTACCTGGTATAGAGCGCGTGTCAACCGGCTCGTCGTACCCTTGTACTACAAGCAGGTAGTAGCCAAAGTAACATTAGGAAAACGATAGCTAGCTATATAGATAGATATTTGGATTGACCTATGATTGACCATGTGATTTTTTTTTTTATTTTATGTTAAAAGGAGGCAAACGAGCAGGCGGGTTACCTGATGGAAAGTAATCACCGCCGCCCATAGACATCCGCAAAACCAAAGTAATCGCAGATGCGTTGCCGGCCTTGAAAAAAGGAGTTGGATCTTGAGGAGGGAGTAGGAATTGGGAGGGAGGAGGGGTGAGAGATGGGCCTCCGGTACTTTCACTCACCGGACGAAACACAACAGCAACGAGTGCCATTGTTTCACGCCGATATTCTGTGCGAGGGTGGCATTACGCCGGGCGAGCCGGCCCATTTCGTGCTGCAACGCAGCGCGGCTCTACCACTCAAAGGATTTAGATTTAGCGCGGCTTATGTCAATCCCATACATTTTATTCTTTTCGAACTTCGCTATCGTTTTATTAATGTTACTTTGGCTAAGCCTACTGGATGGCATTAATTAAAGCAGCGGCTCCTAGCGACATACGAGAGGAGTTAAAATTTTGTCATACGAATTCTCCAATGGCAAAAGAAACTCCCACTAAGCACCACAATATAAAGAGACTGCAGAAGATAGCTTCATACAAACTTGCTTGAGCAACGCACATGTACACGACCTCTTAACATCATCATCATCATCATCAGCTCATTTTATATCCCCACTGCTGGGGCACGAGCCTTCCCTGTGGATGGATAGGGAGACCGGGCCATAAACCACCAAGCGGGCCCACTGCGGGTTGGTAGTTGTTAACGACTGCTAATGCAGCCGGGACCAACGGCTTCACGACTTCCGAAGCACGGAGGAGCTCGAGATGATAAATTTTCGGTCACCCATATAATGACCGGCCTTTGCGAAAGTTGCTTCACCTCAGCATTCGCAGACCGTGTTAACCACTCTGCGCCATCGAGCTCCTCTCACAACCTCTCACGGTCACGGTATCCCGCCACAGCTGCACTCGGACTGTTCCGAGCTGTTCCGAGATCCGCAAGGGGACTATGTGTGCGTTACCTGAGCGCGGTATGTATTAAGCTTAACTTCAAGGTCTCCTATTTTGTACTTGGCATCCAGATAGAGATATGTTAGGCTGGTTTTACAGTCACGCTGATCGTCGGCGCTGTATAAATATGTATTAATATGTATTAATATGTATGTAATTAAAGGAAACACTGCATCACTGTTACGTGATAGTTAAATTGTTCTCCTTTTTTCTGTTTGAATTTGTTCGTAACACTCCCTTATGTTTGCTTCAATTGTTCTCTTTATTTTCTAAATTGTCAACTTTTATTTTAGATTAGTTTAATTATGTAGTTAATTGAATATTTTGTTTACTGTTGTTTTGGGTCAATGCTGTGTACAATTTTTATTGGGATACAAATGTAAAAAGTGTTGGTTTGATGTAAATTGCAATGTAACAATTTGTATTCTGTTATTGTACCTTTAACAATAAATAAATAAACGTTACTGAGCCACGCTGATGTCTCAGCGCTGACATGCGCTAGAAGTTCATACGTTTCAGCTGTCAGCGCCGACGACGCGACGGTCAGCGTGCGGTCAGCGCGACTCTAAACCCAGCCTTAGAGAACACTTACTTTTCTAGATAGGACCTCGCTGATGCTACTTTCTGGCATGTACACCATTCTGACCCCGCTTCCACCAGACACCGAGTCTATTCGTGCCGCCGACGTAAACTCATTCGTATTCATGTCCTTCCATAGCTAAAAACAGAAAGAAACAATATAACTTTTTAAACTATCATGGTCACTTACATTAGAATAAATATTATTAACGGGATTATTACCATGTTTTTTGTTGTGTGTGAGTATCCGATATTTCGGCACAGTTGCATGCGCCATGATCACGGATGTACTGAAGTTATTGCGGGTGGGTGATTATGGGCAGACAAAACGATCTACCCTCTTCCTTAGTCGTTTTTTGCGCTCAATACTCGTACCACTGTCTCCTAAGT
Organism: Eudonia lacustrata; assembly: GCA_947562085.1. Classification (NCBI taxonomy): domain Eukaryota; kingdom Metazoa; phylum Arthropoda; class Insecta; order Lepidoptera; family Crambidae; genus Eudonia; species Eudonia lacustrata. The sequence continues at coordinate 18,294,802 of OX387326.1, read as the reverse complement.
TTTTGCGGTCTTTACATAGGCTAATCAGTGGATTCCAGATACGCGACAGTTTAAACCCATCTTCGCGATTGAAATTTTTGTATTTTGTAATTTCAATCGCTTCTCTAACTTCAGTACATCCGTGATCATGGCGCATGCAACTGTACCGAAATATCGGATACTAATAATGGTAATAATCCCGTTAATAATATTTATTCCAGAAAGAAACATCCCATAGGTACAATATTTATTTATTTAACAACAAACATAAATACCGCCCTAGTGACCGAATTGCGAAGCGATCAGCCCAAAACTCGAAGGTCCTGGACCCAACACCCAGGTTGGGTAAAGTGTGTGTTCAGATTTTTCAATGCATAGCCTGGGTTTCTGATATATAACCAACCAACATTTGGCAAGCGTGGTGATTGAGCCAATACGTACCCATCAATTGTAGCGATGACTTGATTTTAATGATGGAGGCCTTTTCCCAGCAGTCGATTGAAAGTATATAGACTAAGGCGCGTGATACGTGACAGGGGCTTGCACATCAGATTAAAACAAGCTATCAAGTTTTCTTCATAATAATAACTACTTTGAACAATCATGGTGATATTGAGCTCGAAACAGCTTCGGTAGGCTCGGTAGCCGTTGGCCTTGGTTGTTGTCGTAAGAGGACAGTCGTTAAAACTCACCAACCGTAGGAGGTTACTGCCCGATTTCCTCATGAGGATCTCTATATGGATATCCATAATACGTCTTCTATACACAGCATGTGCAGAGGCCAAGCACTCCATAGTAGACTGAACGGAACGAGATAGATTAAATGATGATTCAAAAAGGATTTTTATGGATTTTATAATCCTTAAGTCGCTACGTACGTCTAAAAGCATGTAGGGAAAGGGCTGTAGGCTTCCTTAACATTCTGGAATGCCCCATACACGGGCAACATAAATATGCCTACCATAAAACAAAAATAAAAACTTACATAAAAAATGATATCAATTGAGCTGTGAGTGAAGATGCCAGTGAATCTGTGGAAGCCTTCGATCTCCGACCTGACGTCAACGTCATACCCCACCCTGAGATCCAGCATTTTCACCATTGCAGAGAAGGAAGCTGTGGTGACTCCAGCTTGGTTGGTGGAGGCAGAGCCAGTAACATCGGTCAGCTGAATCTTTTCGATAGAGACCACGAAGCCGTTGTAGTAAGACACGTCACCGACCACATGCCAGTTGTATAGAGTCTCACTGGAACAGCAATGGAAGTAGACGGTAAGAGGCTAAAATTAGGCTTATTTTATAAAACTTGACTACGTCCGATGACGGTCGTTTCATAGGGATTACTCCTTATTTTAGCCCCAAGGTGGCGTGTTTGCCATCAAGATGGCGACCTAAATCGAAGTGATTATACCGGAAGTAGTCAAAAAGCTAACATGCCCTTGACTTTGTTTAGAATATGAATGTGCCTAACTAGTAAGAATTGACATTGACAAGAGCTACATGTAGCCTAAACTTTAGGTCTCTTAAAATATTTATTTTTAAGCCATTTTAATTTGCTGGCGGCTCAGACCTGCATATAAAAATTAATGAAGTTATTTTTCATATGTGCGCATGGGGTTTTTATTGTTGTTCCTACCACAGTGCCTGTTCAGCCTTTATAATCTTCTTATCCGCGTGTGATATTTTCAAGTCACGGTTGCTAAGGCCGCCATCGGTTGTCCTAGCAACGACATGCGTCGCTAGGTCTCCAGTACAGCGTCCAATTGCAAGACCATCCTGTGACGCACCTACGTAACGACGCATGCGTATTGTTACCAAAATAAGCAGCCGTCATATTTTGACTTTGACTTTGTTTTTATGTTTTCAGTGTACATTTTAAGTTACTTTATTGTGTTTTTAAATATGTTTTAAGTTATTCTTTTTTGTGAATGTATTTATCTGTTGTGAATGCAGTCCGTGACCCAATCTTGTGATGGCACGTCGAACGCGTCCCATACCTGTACACAGTGCAACAAGTCTTTCAAACCTTTGAAAGGCCTCAACATACACATTACAAAAACACACAGGAAATGTATTAGCCAAAACAGTTCACCTTTAGACATCCATCCCATTATTCCGAGTGCGCCTACTTATGTAGCTAACGATCCAACTCCTTTCCACACATATCTTAGCCATTTAAAAAATAGTATACTCACAGTTAAAAGAGTCCCTCGAGGAGCTCGTATAACCGTTGTTACACATTTGTCTAAATTAATCCAAAAATGTTACACAAGCAATTGTACTCAAGACTGGCAGAACCTATTTTTATTTTCATACAGCACACTACATGTAATAAAAACTGATGAACCAAATTTATCCCTGACACAAAAGATTAAAAATAACTGTGCTGTAAGCTCCTCGCCTTCTCCCGCTCCTCTAATCAAACATAATGCCCCTCGTAATCGCAACAAACTCATCCAAAACAAAATCTGTGACGGAGATCTCAAAGGTGCCGCACGCCTTTTGTTCTCCAACGACGTGCTATCACCAGATACCCCTGACACCCTTCAGGCCTTACGGTTAAAACATCCTCCAGCTCCTTTAAACCCATTTTTTCTCGACCCACCAACAGCAGGGCAAGCTTGCCTTCAAATTCAAAACAAAGATGTTACGGATGCCATTTTATCTTTTAAACCAGGTTCGGCTGCAGGTTTGGATGGAATCTCACCCCAACATTTGAAAGAACCAACAACAGAGCTGGTGCGGCTTGTGAAGCGGCTGAAAAAGCTAAAGCATGCAAATACAGGGGTCTAGGCTCCGAATATGATTTTGTCCCATTCGGTGTCGAGACCCTTGGTCCGTGGGGTCCTAGCGCTTTAAGGCTTTTTAAGGAAATAGCAAAAAGGTTAGTTGACATCACAGGAGACCGAAGAGCTGGCAGCTACCTCGGACAAAGAATTAGTCTAGCTATTCAAAGGGGGAACGCTGCCAGTATTTTCGGAACCTTGCCTAAAGGGACTCCTTTTAATAATATATTTTAATTAATAAATTATATATTTTTTTTAAGGTTTATAGTTATGTGTTGTAAAAACGTTCAACTAGTAATAATGTAACACCATGTTATAAATAAATTTTTGAAATTCCTTCCTTCCTTCTTTCATATTTTATATGCTTCAACTATGCCAGATCTCAATCTGAACCTCCTCCGTACGCGCTACGAAAATTTCTCTTCACGTACAATTATGTAGGTATATTATGGTTTTTATTTGTGTTTTTTAATATGGTTTGTGATACTCACTTTAAAGTTTGGTTAAAATCGGTGAGTCTGAGATTGCAGAACCCTCTCTCTTCGAGCTCATAAAAAGTTTCTTGCATAACTTTGGTATAGTAGTGTCCAGGATTCAGCAATTTAACTTTGCTCGCTGGAAACATTATTAAGTTAATGTAAATATGAGGTATAAATACAATTAAAGTAATGTATTAGTTACTACTTTTTAGCTTAATTTTCTTTTATTTTATATAGCTTAATTTCGGTAAACATTTTTTCAGACACTGGCTAAGGGTAGTTTATTTTTTTGAGAGAGAGTTTGCTGATTACCTCAGACGGCATTTTTAGCTTCACCGGGCTTTTTTGAGGGCGGCGAGAAAAATTAAACTTTATTAGTTTGAAATATGGAACAAATTGTAATACCTACCTAATAACTAGTGGCAGAATTTTTTTTCTTATTTTACCACTAGCGGCTTGACATTTCTATCTTCCAAATAGCCACGCACTGGTGGCAGACTACACACTTTCTAAAAACTATATCAATTGAATGATTATTCATTTATTGGAAATACTTACATAAGTTGACTTGTTGATAAGTAGGTCCAATGAAAATTGACAAAAGAGGCAGAACAAACAAAATCATCTTCACACGATTTTGTCGCGAAAATAATGAAGGTAATGTAGGTACCTAAATCATTGCCCTAATTGGTAAAAAGATTAGATGATATTCTTGATACTCATAATCGAAATTGTTAACTAATCTATTATCGCATCAAGATGTCAAGATATCAGTCACTGACGTGATAACACTTTAATTATGCTCACAGCTAGGTATCTGGGTGCCTAGTGCAAGATTTATTTGCCATTCGATGACGTTTACGATAACGTGCATTTGTATTTTTTTTTATCTGACGGGCGAGCACTTTGCCTTCATATCACCTGATTTTAACGCGTTGGCTGCGGCGGCGCCTCTAAATTCGTCAAACTCTCTATGCGGCTCGATACATGCCAGGTTCGTGCGCCGCACCGAAGTATCAATTTTGTTCGAACGCTACAGCAGTGGGGCCTTACACACCTGACGTGTTTACGTCGTCCATACGACTGTGCGGCTCCACACGCGCTGCGTGTGCGCGCCGGACTCACGACTGTGCGGCCCTACACGCGCTGCGTGTGCGCGGCGAACACACGGATGTGCGGCCCTACACGCCTGGCTCGGGTATATTTAAGTAAGGCCGAAGGTGGACTGGAAGCGAACTTAACCCGGAATCCTCAGTTACTGAGGCACTGGCTATATTATCTCTTGCTGCTGGAATACAACAATGCTACAAACATTGTTATGGCGACATTTTATATAAGATGGTGGTAGCTAGCCAGGTGGACAAACAAGCCCTACCACCAACCAAACCGAGTACACAAACATGATGTTTGTGTACTCGGTTTGAATACCCCGCTGGGAATCGAACCCGGAACCTCTAGGTCTGAGACTGTTGGTCTTAGCTACAAGACCACAGAGGCGGTAACATGATATGGCCATATTTTAACTCTCTTCGTTTATCACCAGGGTGCCTAGTGAGAGTTCATTTGACTTTCGATTACGAGAATAACATCCGTTTGCACTAAACTTATAAATCGCCTAAGTGTTAGCCTAACTACTACCTGCCTACTACTGGGTCGAAAACGTCGCTTACACTCAGGTGCCGAGTTACTTGACTGGGTAGTAATTAAGCCAAGACTTAGGCGATTCATAAGTTTAATGCAAACGGGTGTTAGTATGTGATTGAAGCGCAGCGCCTCCAGGCGACATACGAGAAGATTTAAAATTTTGCCATACATTGTTTTTGTAAATGTTACCGAATGAATTTGGATAGTAAACAAAACTCGCACTTGGCACTCTGGAGGCGCTGCTTCAATGCCATACTAATTCTTGTGTTTATTAACACGGTCGTATGGCAAATAAAACTCGCAATAGGCAACCTGTAGACTTTGTAACTACGTTGTCTAGGGTTTATTGAATATTATTTTTTAATTCTACGCTGCATTTGAAATTTTATTAAAGTCACTAGCTGTCCCGGCAGACCTTGTTATGCCCTATTTCTCTAAAACAAAGTTACATTGATTTTTTTATGTTATAACAGATTCGTTATGCCCCGACAGATTTCGTTATGTCAAAAGTTATTGGCCTGTCGCAGTCTCGCAGTCTAATAGAAATAAAATGACATTGAAAGACTTTAGATCTATGATATTTTTATTGTAATGCCTTTAGTATGGGTACACGATATTTTTTGTTTGATTGGCGCGTAAATAAATAAATCTGACCTTTAATTAACTTGAAGGCATACCAAAGATAATCCTAACGCGTCTTTGTTTTGTTTTGATTGACGTAAAATATTTGACAGCTGGGGACAGAGTGGTAAGTATAATAAAATAATAAGTTTTGGAAGTTAGGGGCGCTTGCGCGAATGTTCGAGTGCTTTTAATGTAATATAAATTGTCATGTTTGTGTACGATAGCGCAATAAATAAATATTGTATTCTACCACATAAATGATAGTACTTTTATACTGATAATTGAAGCAATTCGTCCAAAATTATTCCCTAACCATTCCAAAGTATCAAAAATGCACAACGTTAATATTCAAGTTTCCACTTCTGCCGGCACTCCCGGAGTGCAACCAATTGTTTTTTTTTCTATTTATTCTGGCAACAAACAGTCATTTTCGCAAACAGTACTTAAGTAACGGTAAATATTGTATCTTAGGAAAAAAGACCTACAGTGCCAAATAATTTGTAAAACAAATAACATGGATGAGGAAACAAGATGAGTAATGTGGTTAGACAAAGGTTCTCAAAGAAACATTATAGAAATAATTAAGAGCGTTTACGCCGCACACTAGCGCCACTAATGAAAAAACAAACATATCTAGTAATTAGAGATAAAAAATCAAATTATGCTCAACAAACTATTTGAATGAAGTAATTTAGCATTTTTACGTCACCTAATGAACACCTCACATGTTATGGTTTAATTAAATAAGACGTTACGGCCACTTTTAACTATAACGCCATATTTAACTAAACCATAACATGTCAGGTGTTCATTAGGTGACGTAAAAATGCTAAATTACTTCATTCAAATAGTTTGTTGAGCATAATTTGATTTTCTATCTCTAATTACTAGATATGTTTTTTTTTTCATTGGCGGCGCTAGTGAGCGGCGTAAACGCTCTTAAGAAAAGCATAAACATATACAGGGTCACTTTTTTATCACCGTCCAAACCTTCTGAGATGGCTCCCGTGATACCAACGAACAACTCTTACTATTGGACCAACTCCCTAACTCGAAAATAAAATTCAGCTGTTCCATACAAAACAATATTCATTCGACCAAAATGTATGGAACAGCTGAATTTCATTTTCAAGTTAGGGACCAACTTCCGATAGTAAGAGTTGTTCGTTTGTATCGCAGGAGACATCTCAAAAGGTTTAGACGGTAATAAAAAAGTCACCCTGTATATCACACATAGACTACCTAGCCAATAGCTACTTAGTTAAGTTTTTTCTTTATTCTTGTTTATCTGTCTAAGTAATTGTGCAAGTTTACTACAATATTGACTTAGTAAATTTTCAAGTTAAAACCACAATAATGAGGTGGAAGGACGACATCAAGAAGGTGGCTGGTATTAACTGGATGCTTACTGCCACTGGATAGGAATAAGTAGAGAAATTTGATGGAGGCTTACATCAGATCTCTGGTTGACGAAAGCTGAGAAGACGAAGAAGAAGTTCTTAAGTTACTTATCATTTAATTTGAATCATTCCTCTTTTTGAACATGCTTCTTCTTCAAAAAGTGTGACAATAGAAAAACATGTTTGTCAGTATTGGAATTTTATTTATTTTATTTTTATTTACATCTGTTATGTACAACAAACGCATGTTAATGCGAAATTGCATTTTTTGATTTCATTATAACTGATCATTATTAAAATAAATACAATTAGCAGAGTTCATTCGCCGTTTGATGTTAAATCTGATTAAGCATAGAAAAGAAGGTATATAAACAAAAAAAAACATAAACAACATCATTGTAAATAATAAACCCACATTTTTTTTTATTAAACTTTTGACAAGACTTTTTATACATACATAAGATAAATAAGATATATGTATACACTTTATTGTATACCAAAAATAAAACATTTGTAAAAAAACATCATACAAATACACGTAGGTACAAAGAGCGGTCTTATCATACATAATCGATTTTAATAATTTTCATAAAGGTGGTACGTATATTTTTTAACTGTTGACCGTAATTTTTATTTCAATGGAAAGCAAAAGTTATCTACTATGTGGCAAAAGTACCTAACTTTATTAAAATATTTGGATCGGTTCAGTAGTTTTAACGAACTAGTTGCGGAACTAGTATCATTTGCCTAATACTCTTCGTTGTCTTTATTACTACTTTTTGTTTAAGTTTTTACTCTTTGCTGTCTGCCTCTTTTCTTGTGTATTTATCATGTATGTGTGTAAATTTTACTTTTTATTTTTAAGAGCTAATTGCTACACTTAAGCTGATGTAAATATTTATAAAATATCAATATTTTCTATCATCATCATCATCATCATCTCAGCCAAAAGACGTCCACTGCTGGACAAAGGCCTCCCCCAAGGATCTCCACAACGACCGGTTTTGTGCTGCTCGCATCCAGCGGCTTCCCGCGACCTTCACCATATCGTGTACAACCTTATTTATAGTTTATACGAAAACCAAAACACGGGTCAAATATTTTCACTTAAAGAATCAATACCTACAAAAAAAATAAAATAATATCTTGAAAACTCACGAAGTTACAAGCTTTTTGTGCTACCCCGTTGTGTGTTTTTAGTAGGTGTGGCGGCTCCACCTACCGCATACGCCGCACATTAATCGACACGAAGCAAACACCTTCTCAACCGTGTCAACAGATGGCGCCACAAACGCATACCAACGACATCGCCATACTACGACGATGAAGGTAGCTTGCATCGCGGTAGCGAAGTTACACCATCTCCTTCGCTATATATAGCACTTCCAACTAACATCCGTTGGACCTCGGTCCCCGAGCTATACCACCCAGCTCGGAGGAAGATCTTCCCTTTGCCTTCCTCAATGTGGCATCCTACCTACCATCGGTTTCCTACAGTAGGGTATAATTTATTTGAGATTTTGTAAATATTATTTGGTCAAAATGTAACATGGTATAAAAAATATTGAAATCGATTCTATTACTGATTCTGAACAAACAGAATTCAGGTTTCGTATAGACTAAAAATAACATTGTATATGCAAAAATAGATAGATGAAGGTGTGCGTCAAGTAAGCAGCCTCACCACGGAATTAGTCTGTCCTGGCTCGCCTAAAGAGATGGTTTTGACTACGTCAAAAAATTGTGTTTAAATAGTAATAAATAGTGACGTATAACTAAATAGTGATACTATAGTTCAAAAGACATTTGAGTATCTTGGTGAGGCTGCTAACTTGACTTCAAGCTAGCAAGCACCTTAAGAAATACAGTTCGTAGCCATGTGATTTATATGTCAAAAAACTGTGCATAAATAGTGAATCGTATACGCTAAATTTCAGTAATAGTACTTCAATACAAGCCGAGGTCTTTAAGTGGGCTGCTAACTTGACGTTTCTTGCGATGGCGATTCCAGAGAAACGGGTACAAGTTTTAAACAAATAAATACATGAAAAACATGTGCGTGAAATTGTTTTAATTGTACGATATAAATAAAAAAAATAATTCTCTTTGCTATTTTCCAAAATTCTAATGTAAACTTCGACATAAATACTCTTCTTATAGGCTGTCGATCAATGTTGAACTTTGCTCCACAGTAATAAAGTTTAAACTTTATTTTAATCATGAGGTGGGTACTATCGAGCAATAAAGTGAAATATTTTTTTTGTCTGTGTCAATACATATCCTCGGTTCAATGCTATCGATTTGGTATTTAAACAAATATTTTTCTACCAACTTTTTTACGTATCTACTGTTATTTTTATTAAATCTCATCAAATTTTTTATTGTGTCAATACTCTACTCTCTCATTGACGACCTCCTTGGTCGAGGGGTTTCTACACCGGTTTTCATGGTGTCGCTATCTCTGAGGTCCCGGGTTCGATCCCTGGTCGGACCAATTTAGAAATTATTGTTTTACAATTACAAAACATATGAAAGTAATATTTGATGACATGATTTTTCATATAATTGACTTCATTTTGCTAGTTGCAGAAACACGATTTGTCAACTTTTATAACAGAGAAAAAAATATCAAAGTAACCTCTTTTAAGACATAGATTTGCATTTTACAGGCAAACCAGACCGATTTAAGCATCTAAATTTTCTTAGTAGATTAGTTAATACACACACTTCAATATGCTAGTTCATTTTTTAAAAACAATTTGTAGTTTTAATTTGAAGGAAAAAAAAACCAGTTTTTCATAGGGCGCAAACGCTCCGTATTAGATAAATTTTTAGCGGTGCGTCGCCTTATACGTTTTTCTGTCTTTCTTCTCCTTTCTAGTTACTTCTGCGTTTATGTTGTACACACGCCACAACATCATACTACCACAAACTGTCATATTTTCTCAATAGACTTTGAGCTTTATGTCTTAGGCATATGGTTGAACATTTATTGAAGAAAATTGACAGTTTTGGATAGAGCTGAATCTTGTCACTGCTTTTTTAATTGTTGAGTGCTAATAGCGGCACAGTGCGCCATCTATCCAACGATCATTGCAACCGGTGGCTATGCAGATTCATCTTTGCAGATGAAATACCACAACTTTGATAACACAACGCTATAGTAAAATTTACTTTTTATTTTCAAGTGCTAATTGCTGCACTGAAGCTAAATTAAATATTTATAAAATTACAGTGAAAATACAGTGCAGCCGCCCGGATTGCGGAAGACCCAGGTTCGATTCCTGGCTGGGTCGGGTAATTTTAATTTAATTTTTAATATATATAATATAGCGTTTAATTTTTTCTCTGTATTTTTATAAATATTTAATGTAGCTTCAGTGCAGCAATTAGCACTTGAAAATAAAAAGTAAATAATAAGTAGATTTTAGTTTTGGATAGGTCGAGGTGCAGACGCCTGTACATTAAGCAGCGCAGTCGTAACATATCGTCGGGAAGGCGACCTTGTTGGCCACAACGTTGGTAAGAACGGGTTGTATTACGTTGGCCCATGGTGCAAGCATGTCCCGAGTGTTGTCGTGGTCGTACTGGAAAAAAAGGTAACTGTTATTTATAGGTATAATAATTGACTCCCGATGAAGATGCTTTTTTATGTCAGCTCATTTTATGTCCCCACTGCTGGGGCACGAGCCTTCCCTATGGATGGATAGAGAGAACGGGCCATAAACCACCACGCGGGCCCAGTGTGGATTGGTGGTTGTTAACGACTGCTAATGTAGCCGGGACCAACAACGCCTTTACGTACCTTCCGAAGCACGGAGGAGCTCGAGATGATAAATTTTTGGTCACCCATCCGATGACCGGCCTTTGCAAAAGTTGCTTAACATCAGCACTCGCAGACCGGGCGCGTTAACCATTGCGCAATTGAGCTCCTCAAAACGTGTGCTTGTAGACTATTCCATCGTCATAAAGTGCGTATTTTTAAACTCTCTTTTAAGATCAGAAAGTCTAACTTGCAGAACGTCTTTAAAGCAAGACGTATACAAAGCTTAATGACTAAAATGCAGATAGCCTAACTTGCAGAACGTCTTTATAGCAAGACGTCTACAAAGCTTAATGACTAAAATGCAGATAGCCTAACTTGCAGAACGTCTTTAAAGCAAGACGTGTACAATGCTTAATGACTAAAATGCAGATAGCCTAACTTGCAGAACGTCTTTAAATGCAAGACGTGTACAATGCTTAATGACTAAAATGCAGATAGCCTAACTTGCAGAACGTCTTTAAAGCAATACGTCTACAATGCTTAATGACTAAAATGCAGATAGCTTAACTTGCAGAACGTCTTTAAAGCAAGACGTGTACAATGCTTAATGACTAAAATGCAGATAGCCTAACTTGCGGAACGTCTTTAAAGCAAGACGTGTACAATGAAATTGTTTGTTTGCAACAAAATTTGCAAAAAATTACTTATGCACAATTAAATAAAGCTTGCCAAATCCTTAAACGTTCTATAATACCTGTAAAATAGAGATAAACATTATTAATGACGCAGTGTTGACATTGAATGGTAAGAGTAGCTAATGTTGATTTTAGCGGGTTGGACGGAAACACGATAGGGTGCTGGTTCGAATCCCGTTCGTGGAAATTCAGTGCACTAATCTTTTTATGAACGTTTATATTAGTAAATATTCAGGTCTCATAAATAATGTATGTTAGCTTTAGACTGAAACTTACCAATGCTCCGATGATTTCGCTATACTCGTCACTGGGTATATAAGAAATGCGTGTGCGGAGCTCATCTGGACGAGGAATAGTTACTGTTATGAATGTTTGGTTCATATTCAAAAAGGTGTTGATCTGGAAAAGAAAAATTGTTTTCTTCATGCATCCATATCCATCTTGCATGCCTATAGGTGTTAATTTAATACTAGCTGTGTTGTGCAACGCCTCGGAGGCCAAATGGCACAACACAACGCTCAATTATAGGGTGTTATAATCCCAAAACATAGCCCTGCAACCAAGTATAAAATAACACCGTGGTAAAATGCAAAATCGGATTTATGAATATTTACTTTTCAATATAAAAACTCAAATTTAATTTATTATATTATTGTTGTTCAACCGTGACACTTTTTGAGTTCTGCCCCCTGACTATGAGCTCTTATAGCAGTATTATTGCAGTTGTGGAAAAGAGACGCGAGTATATTCGCCGCTACACGCGTCTCGTTTTCACAACTGCAATAATAATGTTACAAGAGGTCGTGGTTACCCCCCTGTTTTGTTTGGATCATACATGAGGTTGACAAACAAGGACAATGTATCAGCTGGACCTAGGGTTGACACTTTACAATTTTACTAAGTAACAACCAACCTTAATATGTCAGCCATATGGGTTGCTACTGGTGTAAACTTTAGGTTAACACGATATTAATGGGTTTTTTATAGGTCCTTAATCGTCATCACTATGCCCTACATAAGTAACATAAAATTAAATAACAAAGATTAACTAACGTGACATATTATTATAACATAACTAACTACATCAAAGAAAAAATAAAGAAAAAATAAATTAAGATAACTAAAGACAAAATAAAACCTATAAATAAAAAATGTCCTCCAGCTGTGGGTTCATGGGAACGGGTCCAAGAATGCTGGCAACATTACCTTTTTGGATTGCCAAGTTAATACGTTGGCAGAGGTAGCTGCCAGCTTTCTTGTCACCGGAGGCTTCAATAAGGCGAGCACTCAACTCTATAACAAGTTGCTTGGCCCCCGGCCCCCATGGACCCAATGTCTCCACCGCAAACGGAACAAATAAATAATTTGGACCCCGGTTTGCGTATTTGTGCCGTTTGAGATTTTCAGCACTTACCGCAGCAGCCCCCACATGAAGAGAGGTGGCGCGTACATGTAAGGGAGCCACGGTGTCAGCACAGGTTGCATCCCACACCAAAGACCTGCCGAGCTTCTAGGGCCCAACGGTCATCCCGTCAGGTCTCTTGCCATCGCTGCGAGACATACCAGCTGGCTCTAAGACAGCCGGTATACCAACCGTGGCAAAAGCACTGCGGATGTTGCTGTTTAAAGTGGAGTGACGCAGCATACGCCCAGCACTGCGAGCACATGATAGGCCGTGGTGGCCAAGCTCGTCAACAGCTTCTCCACATACGCAGCGGTGAGGGTGGACTGCCCTGGCGCCTAGACGAAGAGAGACCGCTAGAGTGAGAGACGGCCCGTCCAACAAGGTACCGACATTGGCAGATGGTAATGTCTGGAGCCAATGGCCTGACTCTCTGGGAGACGGCAGTAAGACGTGCGAGTTCTGACATATCACTCGAAGTGGATAAAAGCCCCTCCAGAACTTGCTTGCACTGTAGCTCGTCCCATTGCCTCTGAGATTGTGGTAACAATGGTAAGGTAGAATTTTGACAGGTGGATAACCAGGCGTTACTTGCATCAACTTTGCACGATAACTCTACAGAACCCAAAGATGGGTTGATAATTTTTCAGTAGAGATTGTACGTGCTATGAGCAGAAGACAAAAACGCTGGCAGGGCCACACTGCATAAATTTCTTATTCCTAGGCCTCCGAAGCGTACAGGAACCAAACGCGGTCGTTTATTTACAATTTAAAATTTTAATAAGAGTTTCTCCGTGGGGTCCGAGTGCTCATGCTTTGTAGAATGACATCTCCAAACGGCTGGTTGACTCTTCCCATGACCCAAAGGCTGGCTTTTATCTTGGCCAGAGGCTAAGCATTGCCATACAACGAGGCAATGCCGCCAGTCTCTTGGGTACATTACCAGTCGACAGCGACGCGGAGGAATTTTTTGACGCGATATTTTAACTTAGTAATAGTTTTAGTTAAGTTTATTTTATTTATTCCACATTGTAATTGTATTGAATATCGATTAATAAATTTTTTTGTTTAAAAAAAAAAACGAATGATAAATAAGGCCATGTGTGGATTAATTTTACAAACGCGGGAACGGCAACATCGAGAAGCGGTGCGCCTAATAAAAATAATGAGTCATCGTTGAGAATTTTGATATCGGGGGCCAAGCGACTGACGTCAGTAACTAACTATATATAAATGATTAGAAATAAAGATAAAGAACGATATCCCTAAGCTACATAACATCGCAGTAACAAGACGTCGATTAAACGCAGTATGATATTTTCGCAGTAAAATCGTTGGCAGTACAGTTTTTCGATGTAACGAAACATCGCAGTAACAAGACGTCGATTGAACAAGGCGTCGCAGTATAGAGATGTCGTTTTGCTTTTTACTTTGTAAGTATTGACCGCCGACAGTTAATTAATATAAAGTTTTATCTGTCTATAAATATGTTTTTTTAACGACTGTACTTTTGAAAAACTAGGCAATTTGCTACGATGTCTTTTACCGATGATGTCCCTAAACTACGTAGGAAATATAAGACATGGGCTTTACAGTAGTAACTGTCAAAAACAGAGCGCCATAAAACTTACAGCGAAGTTAATCTCGATCAATTCGTGCTTGACCTTCGCTGTGTAGCGGTGCCTCTCCCCATCTAGAACAGCTTCCACGTCAAATCCTAGTACCACATCATGAAGACACAGCTGACTCTCCAGCGAGACTACACCCGTCTGGAACACGTTGCTCCAAGACCATTTCTGGAAAATACCAATAGTTAAGCTAGTAAGTAAGCCTCATTATCTTCATCAATACTAGTCCACTCTTAGATTATACACATCATCATCATCATCATCATCAGCACCATCATCATCATCATCATCATCATCAGCACCATCATCATCATCATCATCATCATCACCATCATCATCATCATCATCATCATCAGCTCATTTTTATGTCCCCACTGCTGGGGCACGAGCCTTCCCTATGGATGGATAGGGAGAACGGGTCATAAACCACCACGCGGGCCCAGTGCGGATAGGTGGTTGTTAACGACTGCTAATGCAGCCGGGACCAATGGCTTTACGTTCCATCCGAGGTAAGGAAGGAGCTCAAGATAATAAATTTTTGGTTGAGCGCCCTAATTTTGTAAGATTATGTACATGTCTACAATAATCTAAAAGTGCACTACTGGATAGGTCTCTTTTTATTTTACGGGTAAGCAGTGATGATAACACCAATGATGGAAGCGCACTTCACCCAGATCCTCAACTAGTGAGGCAAAAGATAGCCAGATCTTATCTCTAGCTGCCGGAACACAACAATGCTACAAAGATTGATGTTATGGCGACATATATAGATAAGATGGTGGTAGCTAGCCAGGCGGAGAAACAAGCCCTACCACCAACCAAATCGAGTACACAAACATGTATCCCCCGCTTGGAATCGAACCCGGGACCTCTGGGTTTAAGCCGATGGTCTTAACCACTAGACCACAGAGGCGGTTTAAATCTCTTCAAGTGAACGCCATTGAGCACGATCCGTGTCTACCCTCATCCAGCTCGTGCTAGCCACCTTAAACCTCACTCCTCCACAATACGATGACGGTTAAGGATGGGGAATCCTTAGCTATCACTAGACTCATGTTCAGTTGGCGTTTTTGAGGGTTTGATGATTGCCACCGGGTATTTTCAGCGTCACCGGACCTTTTTGGGGGCGACGAGAAACTTAAAGGGTTCCTCAAGCCGTGTGGAACGAAGCACTGTCAGAGGTTTTCTCCACCACTTACACACACGAACGGCATCACGCACTAGTGCGGGTCCCCGTGCCTTACTAGATTCTCCGAGGGGTTCTGATCAGATCGGGTGCAGAACAACCCGACGGCGCCTCTAAAGGCTAGGACCTCGGCTCGGGTTGGTCGGGTCGTGACTCATGGTGGTAGGGAGAAGCGCCCAGGTACATATCTCTATCTACTTGGCATAGAGCGCGTGTGAGCCGGCTCGTCGTACCCTTGTCCTACGACCACGTACTAGAGTGCGTTTCTCCGTGCCCTACTAGATTCTCCGAGGGGTTCGGATCGGATTGGGGAGTGGGACAACCCGAGGGCGCCTCTGAATGCCCGGGTGGGGAGAAGCGCCCAGATACATGTCTGTACCTGGTATAGAGCGCGTGTGAACCGGCTCGTCGTACCCTTGTTCTAAGTAAGGTGTCTTGGGCCTAAGGTAGTGTGCATGTTTAGTGTATTCTATAAATGTGTAGTGACATTTAGAGGACCGGGCGGGCGGGCCGCTGCCAGGTTTACTTCGGTGACTGCCAAGTATGGTCCACCCTGGTATAAATAGAGGGGAAGATTTTTATTGTATAAAATCAAACCTGCTGCACACTGTTGCCCAGCACATCGAGATGCTGTATTGTATATACGAAGCCATTCTTGTAAGTCACCGTCCCAGAAACGTTTCGTCCGAACAAAGAATAACTGCAACAAAAATCATCAATATGTAGGTTATTTTGGTGAATGGACCAAAGTTTTTTTTTAGGAATTTGCCATTTTTCTCTCATACACCCGATTTCCTATGGGTCAGCAATATCTTGCTGGTTTTACAAACTCGGAAACTGCTGGCGTGCTCACAACAGCTTACCAAAGTTTCATCTCTATCCTCCCGTAAAAAAAAAAAATAAAAAAAAAATAAAAATATGTTTATTTTTCCATCACAAAAATAGGTACATAAGATTAGTCTAACATATAAAAAGTCTTAGGACTTATTATATTTATTATTATTATATAAAAAATCCAATAAAATTAAATATAAAATTTATTTATTAATCTTAGCTTAAATCTATCTTTACAGTACAACACCAATACGATAGAAAAGCAGGTAGGTACTAAGTACAATAACATAATATAAATAATGCAACTCTTGTAATTTCGTTCAAAGAACAAGAAAAAATATCTGTTCTTAAAGCTAATTGGTTGATAGTGCGCAGCGTGCGCGTCAGCGGAGCACAGTGCAGGAGTTCGGTTCGCCCCCTGGGCACCGACAGTAACGGTGGTAGGCGGCGGCGCCCCACGTATTCATCGGGAACACACAACCTCACCAAACTAAGCAATTCTGGGTTGTGAACTGTTCCGCGAATCAGCTTAAAAATGTATAGTGCTAGGGCTAGGTCTTTCCGCACACTCAGTTTAGTGCATCCCACCATACCCAGGACAAATAAGGTAGGATACATTAAAGGATAATACGGATAGATAACCAGACCATAAAGCCTCATATAGAAATATCTAGCAAATTTATTTTGAATACGCTCCACCATGAGACTATATTTAGCTTCATGTGGAGACCAAATGACTGCGTTACATTCTAGATGGCTTCTTACTAAAGCATTGTACAAGGAAGTAATAGCTGTAACATTTGTAAAGCCATGCGCTCTACGAAGAATGAATCCTAAGTTTCTAAAGGCCTTTTTAACAATGTTATTAATGTGATTCCTAAATAACAAGTCGGCTGTAAAGTTAACACCGAGATCTTTAACTTCCGTTACTCTTTTCATGGTAATGTTTTCCACTCTATATACAGTTTCTATAGGTTTCCGTTTCTTCGTAAAGGTAATCGTGACACATTTAGATGTGTTAAACTGAAGTCCATTCTCATGAGCCCACAAAACTACTCGGTTAATATCCCCCTGCAACCGCTCACAATCCATCGCTGTGTCGACGCGAAGTGATAACTTTAGGTCGTCCGCAAACAATAGACAGTTGGAGTGTTTGACGACTCTTGGTAGATCGTTGATCATTATGAGGAATTCGATTGGGCCGACGTTACTTCCCTGACTTACCCCGGATCTAACAAAGTATGGCAAAGATCGGCACCCGGCATACTCCACATACTGCTGTCTATCCTGCATGTAACTGGCGAGGAACCTTAACAAGTGGGGAGTACACCCGACTCCAGCCAACTTTCTTAAAAATGTTATCACTGTAAAGGAACGTTAAAATTTTTGCATAAAAAGAAATGATATATTATGTGTGTGTGTGTATATTTGTTGCTTCTTCACGCTGCAACGGCTGGATGTATTTGGATGAAGTTCGGCATACAGATAGTTTATAACCTGGATTAACACCTATGTATCCTATGATACTTTTTATTCCGATATTCCCACGGTAACGGGAACCACGCGGGTAAACCTGCGGGCGGCCGCTAGTAATCCTACTAATATTATAATTGCGAAAGTTTGTGTGTAGGTATGTTCGTATATTTGTTACTTCTTCACGCTGCAACGGATGGATGGATTTGGATGAAATTCGGCATACAGATAGTTTATAACCTGGAATAATACATAGGATACTTTTTATCCAGATATTCCCGCGGGAACGGAAACCACGCGGGTGAAACCGCGAGCGGCCGCAAGTACATAAATAAGAATACATTAAAACTCGTCCAGTTTTAAAAATACAAATAGCACAAAAATTATCTTCGATCTCAATTATGGTTGTGGGCACAGTACGATGGCCGCGTGTACTGCCTGCCTGCTGACACAAAATAAAGAGACCTAGGAGGTAAGCTTAATATATACCGCGCTCGAACAACTCACACATAGACTCCTTGCACGGACACGGATTTCGGAACAGTTCGGAACAGTCCGAGCTAGGGTTGCCAACTATTTTTCAGGAAATTAAAGTAAATCTATCATTAACTAGTAGGTATAAAAAAAAGAATTTGAAGAAAAAATAAAGTAGGTATTTTTCAAATTTATATATTTAAATGTTTAAAAACATATTTGAACTCTTGGCACTATCTAATAATATGTTATTGTTTTATAGCGCGTTCAGAAATTGACGTTGCGTTTCGTTTCACTTCATTTGAGTTTGAGTATCATTCAGTAGTTCAGAAAATAAGTCAACAGGAATATTCCGTTCAAACGCACGCATTAGTCGAAAATAAAGTATTTTCCATACTTTATTTTTATTAAAAAGAATAAAGTATGGGGATGGAAAATAACGTAGGATACGTTATTTTAAAGTATGGTTGGCAACCCTAGTCCGAGCGCAGCTGTCGCGAGATTCCGTGTCCGTGTGAAGTTGGCTATGTGTGCGTTACTCGACCGCGTTTGTATGGAGCTTAACTTCTGCAGTCTCAGTTACAAAGTAAAGTAAAAAATTAAATGCCTACCCGACCCAGCCAGGGGCCCGACCGCCTAACCGATCGCTTTGACTTCGTGTGTGGTTTATGACGTCATCTTGTCGTTTCGTGCCGCCTATGAAAGCAATATCGAAAGCTATAACCTTTAACTTTTGATATTGCTTTCATAGGTGGTGCGAGGTGGCAAGATGACGTCATAAACTATACGCGTAGTCAAAACGATCAGTTAGGCGTTCGGGGGGCAGGAATCGAACTTGGGTCTTTCGCAATTTTTTACACTGTAGTTTTTTTACTGTATTTTCTAATTATTTCTACTTAATATTAGATGGGATGGAGTCATATTTTGCTGAGCTAATTATAAAACAAAAATTAGCTTCAGTGCAGCAATTAGCATTTAAAATAAGAAGTAAAATTCTGCAGCCTCCTTATTTTGTGTTGTTGATTACACAAAAGTACAGTGCCTATAAACCGGTAAATAAATATCATCGTTGGCGCCCTCGTGTCGTGATTACCTTAAATCTTCAGTGAAGTCTCGTATTTTAAGATTGCACCATCCATAGTCCTCTAAGTCTTGAACAGTCTCTTCAACCACCTTTAGCATGTATGTAGTATGTTGGAGTAGGTTCACATTGTTCACTGAAAAATACAATATTTGCAACAAAATTAATACTGCTACTAGTAGAATCGTCTCTTTGTACACTTACGAAAAAACCTTTTACAATATAACAATACACCCCGTATTGTCCAAAGTGCTAAAATGTAATAAAGCGTTTACGCCGCACATTAGCGCCGCCAATGAAAAAAAAACATATCTAGTAATTAGAGATAGAAAACCAAATTATGCGCAACAAACTATTTGAATGAAGTAATTTAGCATTTTTACGTCACAGCTTAGCACGTTTTTACAGCTAAAAACGGCTACTTTTAACTATAATGCCATATTTAACTAAACCATAACATGTCAGATGTTCATTAATTGACGTAACAATGCTAAATTACTTCATTCAAATAGTTTGTTGAGCACAATGTGATTTTCTATCTCTGATTACTAGATATGTTTTTTTTTCATTGGCGGCGCTAGTGTGCGGCTTAAACGCTCTTAAATGTCCATAGTGCTACTGTTGTGATAATCATTAGAAGCTTTAAATAATGTGTAATGCATAATAATGTAGCCTGCGACCACGTCCGATGCAACTCGGTCGAAACGTCGGGTACAAAGGTATGTCAATCAAATCAAATCAAAATATTTATTCAGTTTCAAATTAAAGTAATAAACAAAAATAAAATATAAAAAAAAGAAGCGAAACTCAATAGGACCCCACTCGGCAATGTCATGTTGCAGCGTGAACATCACCTGCAACGCTGATTTTTTGCGGAGCCCTATTGTTTGTGTGTGTGTTGACCAGAAGAAGATGAAGACCAAAGAAGACCAGAAAGCATCCGATCCGAACCCCTCAGAAATCTAGTAGGGCACACGCAAAAATACGGATCTACTCGCGTTTATTGTATACAATATCATTTATGATCATACTGAATCCTTATTCTAGAACCATCGATTTAGATTTCTAGAACCATAAAAATTACTATGGAATTGAAGTCATACTCGTGAACAGGTGCCGCCTGCGGAGGCTGGTCTGCTCTTGCGTACTTGTCTTATTTTTATTAACTATACTTTAACTTTGTTTTTTTTTTAGACAGGTTTTGACTTTTACTAGTACTGTATGACATTGTAAAAAATTAAACTGGTAAATGATGATTTTGTAAACTTAAATATTTTATTTATTTATTTTTTTCTTTTTTTATGTTTTTTTTACATGTTGTGATTGTCCTCTATATTTTGTGTTTTTATTTGTGATGGAAAGTGTCCTTTTATGATAGGGCATTTTCCAATATTTTTGACGCTGTAAGGGAGAAAAGAGCTGGACACTTGCTGAGTTTCTTGCCGGTTCTTCTCAGTACAAGATCTCCCGCCCAGAGTAGATAGACTCACGAACCGATGGCATAGTGACGTTATTTGTAGCCTAAACTGAATAAATGATTTTGAATTTTGAAATTTTGAAAAGCGCCTCCTTGGGGAACTCTATTTAAGTTCCCCACGACCCGACCCGGTGAACCCGAGCCGAGGTCTTTAGAGGCGCCTTTGGGTTGTTCCGCTCCCTAACCGATTGGAACCCCTCAGAGAATCGGGGTTCGTAGGGTTCGGGGAGACGCACTAGTGCGTGATGTAGAAAACCTCTGAAGGTGCTTTGTTTCACACGGCTTAAGGAACCCTTAAATGTTCCCGTCGCCCCCAAAAGTTTTCGGTGACGTTGAAAATGGCCGATGGTAATCAGCTAAATCTCAAAAAAAAACGATTTGAGTTATTTTGCCTTTGGACCCCACCAGGGTTTGCCACCAGGAGGCTGCTTTAATGTCGTACTAATTTACGTTTACGTTAACGTGATCGAATGGCAAAAGGAACTCGCGCCAGGCACCCTGCAAATCGGTTGAAATGTCAGGGCGAAATCGTGAGTAGATCCGTTAGTTAAGGTACCTACACACGCGTGCACATCCACCTACCCAAACTGTCGAATTTCCTTAATAGACTTTGAACTTTATGTATATGACATAAGGTTGAATATTTATTAAAGAAATTTGACAGATTTGAATATAATGTTTTTGTTTTGTTGTCGCTAGCTAGCCAGCTTTCGTAATTAATAGTCGTAATTTATAATTTCGGCGGACTGGTTAGAACCAAGATAGCTCAATTGGGAGAGCACTTGACCCGGTATGTCAGAAAGGTGCAGGTGGAAATTTTTTCAACATTTGTGTTTTTGAGATTTGAATAGGTTGATTTGCAGGCGTCTGTACTTAATATCATTTGCATATTTTGGGTCTTCACATAGAGTTTAGGAAATAAAACACTATTTTGTTAGGAACAAACTGACATCTGTCATTATTTTAGCCTTTCTTGCTTTGACATAGCTATCTACCCTAGCTAGCGTAAATAAACTTACCAAATTGATTGAATGCCGGTCCAACACAAAAACTAAACAGAATTAAAAAAAACACCTTCATAATGAATACTTTCAAATGTTATACGAGTACTAAGCCGAGTATCTGACTATGTTTAAAGAACAAATGGAATTAACCATTCAGCAATTTGTTTATCATTATATGATTAACATCATTTAATTATCTTGATAAGATTGTAGTTGAAAGGGACTCAGTGAGGTATTATAATAATATAAGTGAGTATCTAAAATTGTCAAATTTCTTCAATAAATTATCATCATCCTCATCATCATCAGCCTATGCACGCCACCGAGTACGATCCGCGGCTACTCTCATAAATGTTGGGCTTTTCAATATGCACGCAACAATAACTCAAATTGTGTATTTCAGTGAGAGAGAATTTAGGTACAATATCTTAAGGCCTGTTTTCACTTTGATTAGTGATTAGTGCAGGTGATGAGTGCAGGTGCTTAGTGATTAGGAGTAAACTCGTGTGGACAGCGATTGATTAGTGCGAGTGATTAGTAACCTGCTTAGTAAAGTGATTAGACGCGGGTTCTATTTTTTTGCGAGTGCACTGCGAGTAGCCACGTCCCGCGCGCGCTCCCTTTCCCCTCACTCGCAGCCTGCCTGCACTGTGCTGCAACTACACACGTTTGGACAGCAGTGTTTAGTGTTTAGCGTTTGGCGTCGGACGCTAACAACTGAATTTACTAAACACAGCCACTTGACAAAATTGGACACTTCTTGCACTACACACCTGCACTAAACACTCGCAATTACTAATCACCTGCACTCGCACTAATCAAAGTGAGAACAGGCCTTTAGCCTTAGCTTGCTGTCACAAAATCAATAGATATCCTAAAATATATTTACTTGTTCTTTTTCTTCCTTTTTCCTAACGTTCTACGTTTAAACTCCGTTCGTGTGAGTGTGCCACAGAGCTGCCCGAAGTAAGGAGTCCCGATCACTACATGAGCTTCAGCTCAGCTTCCATAAATGTTCAACCATATTACTTACATATCCATAAAACTCAAAGTCTTTTAAGAAAATTTGTCAGGCGTGTGCACAAATACGTGTATGGTAGTGGACGCACGATCACATACGTCATACCCTCAGGTATGCCTGAGGTTATGCCTAAGGATACCTAGTACGAGTTTTATTTGTCACTAGCGGCCCGTCCCGGCTTCCCACGGGTGGACATTTCTTTTTGAATATAGCCTATGTTACTCAGCGCTAATGTAGCATTCTAATGGTGAAAGAATTTTTGAAATCGGTCCAGTCGTTTTTGAGTTTATTCGTTGCAAACATACAAAAATACAAAGCTTTCCTGTTTATAATATTAGTATGACTAGCTTTTGCTCGCGGCTTTGCTCACATGGGCTACACGACCTGTAACTGTAACAAATACCAATTTTCATGTATTTTACTTCAAAACTGACGGAAGCTTTCACTCCCTATTTGACCCCCTTAGCGTATATTTTCGCAAAATCCTTTCTTAGTGGCTGGTTATGTCACTCAATTAACCTACAGTCCAAATTTCATCTAATTAGCTTCAGCGGTTTCAGCTCGGCGATGATGAATCAGTCAGTCAGGACAAGTCATGTTAACTCAACATTCAGCATAAATAAACGTCCTACTACTGAGCTTCGGCTTTCAATAATAAGATAGGAACTGGGCCATACTTAACCCATCAAACCGATCCAATGCAGGGTAATGGGCTTAAAACTGCCATATCATACGACAACAACCGGGAACAACGGCTTTATTTGCCTTTCGAAGTACGGAGATCTTCAAAACATTTTTGTTCGGTCACCCATCCATTGACACGACATCACGAAAGAAACTTGACATGCACGATCGTAATCCAAACGCGCAAACCAGCTCATCGTTATTAATATAAATTCAGCATAATAATAATCCTTAATACTGAATCCCGTAGCATTATGATGTCGTTTCAAATGTCCTCCGGCTTTGTACAGGCAGACACCTGTCAGAATCTGTCGATTTGCACGAACCTCTGTCAAGTCCGTCTGAGAGGGACAGGCACAGGACTCATGATGAGGCTCGGTGCAAGTCACAAGTTATAAAGGTGGAGTTTCACCCGATTTCTTTCCGTAATAACACTTGTTGTGATACTTTGTTTTAATTTCTATCTACCGCACAATAATTGTACCCTTACTAATTATAATAAAAATACTTGGAATTGGCTAAATAAACTCGAAGCCATTAATTAAGATAATTAATTATAGATATAGCAACTTTCGATATTACGTAATGTAACCACATACTTCATAACTGTCACCCCGTAATTTTTTTTATGAAAATCAATGTTATTTTTTTTGTAAGAAAATTGTGTTGAAGACATGGGCTTAAAGTGTCGAACACTGCTGCCATTATCTTACTAGTGCTGACCTGACTTGAGTCAGACTGTGACCACGATCGAACGACGCTGACGATGACGTGCGTACATCCAGTGACTGATTATTATCCCGCCCACTGACGCGCACGCAAACCGCTCATTTCGCTCCTACGACTCAAGTCATCAAGCTACTTAAAGCCTTGATTGCACAGGAGCCACATCTAGACATCTTTATTACGAAATTGTATGTGTTCATTGATTTTTGTGTTAGTTTTTTAAGTTGTTAATATGATCTTTATTGTAAATTGTAATGAACTGTTGCACGTCTTGGCGTTGCTGTAAGTGTAGCAGGTATTTGATGATTAAATAAATAAATAATTATGTTTTATAAACGCCATCTTCTATCACTTCAACCGACCTTGGATGACACCTGAGCCACTTGGAATACTAATGAAGTTTTTGCGTTAAGCCCGACTAAATCTGGTTGGACAAAATTTGATCATGTCCGGATGCCAGATCCAAATGGTATACACATTAGAAGTAGGTATATGACTGAATAGGGCATGGAGGAGCTCGATGGCGCAGTGGTTAACACGCATGGTCTGCGAGTGCTGAGGTTAAGCAACTTTCGGAAAGGCTGGTCATCGGATGGGTCATCAAAAATTTATTATCTCGAGCTACTCCGTGCTTCGGAAGGCACGTAAAGCATTAGCAGTCTTTAACAACCACCTATCCGCACTGGGTCCGCGTGGTGGTTTATGGCCCGTTCTCTCTATCCACCCATAGTGAAGGCTCGTGCCTCAGCAGTGGAGACATAAAATGAGCAGCTGATGATGTTGATGATGATAATGATATGATATGATATGATATAAAAATTGCTTCGGCATGATTCCTGATTTTGTTAGGGCATTGTATTTTTTATGTTCGCTTAACAAAAGATAAATTTTAGATTTAAGCGTCTCCTCTTTCAATGCAAAGTTATAACGTTTCGTTGCAAAGCGAAGGGGGTGACCAACTCTCTGCTTACTCCTGAGACATGAAGGAAACAGTGATCCTTTAATAAGTTTTAAAGAAATAAATAAATATAATAATGTACTTAAAAATATACATATTCAAACCATGTAGATTACTTAAATGGTTGATTACTCCTTGTATTTATATAAAGTATGGGGTCTCGTCAGTAACCTAACGGAATTGAACCACGATTTCTCGCATTCAACTCTAGCATCCTACCAGTCTGAAGGAGCTCGATGGTGCAGTAGTTAACGCGCCTGTTCTGCGATTGCTAAGGTTAAGCAGCTTTCGCAAAAGGCCGGTCATCGGATGGGTGACCAAAACTTTATCAACTCGAGCTCCCCCGTGCTTCGGAAGGCACGTAAAGACGTTGGTCCTAGCTGCATTTGCTGTCGTTAATGACCACCAATCCGCACTGGGCCCGTGGTGGTTTATGGCCCGTTCTCCCTATTTTCAATTCAACAGTGGGGACTTAGAATGAGCTGATGATGAATAATATTTTATATATTCATCATATACCTACGTTTTCAATTCAAAATCATAACGTTTTTTATGCGGACGTCGTTGAAATTGTTATAAAATACAACAATACAAGTAATTACATGTTAGTACAGACTACTAAGAAGTAAAACTATTTCCGGGATCCGGGATTCAATAAAAATAATTTAACATTTGACGACCTTCTTAGAAGTGGTTTGTACACCGGTTTTCATGGTGTCGCCATCTCTGAGGTCCCGGGTTCGATCCCCGGTCGGGTCAATTTAGAAATTATCGTTTTTCTAAAATGTCTCGGGTCTGGGTGTTTTCTATGTATAATAAGTATGTATTTAAGTATTTTAAGTATGTTTATCCGTTATCTAGTAACCACTAAACGAGTTTCATAACGAAGCTTCTCTTGGGCTAGATAATTGATGTGAGTGTAGGAAAGTTTAGTTTATTTAGTTTAACAACATTTTGGTGGTTTAATCTCTCTTAGTCTTGTCCTGCCGGCAACTTAAGGTAAGTTAGCCTCCTTAATTCCGATCACTGCTTAAATCATCAAGTGAGATACCGATTAATGCCGAGAGGCTTTCCGTTATTGTGTGAAAAAAGACGCAGATATTAGAAAACATTGTTACCCTACTCTTCTCCTAAAACAGCCGTTTACGTGCCGCAATAAAAACTAAACGGTGCGAAATAATAAGGAAGCCTCTCAAAATTGTATACATGTTTACTATACGCTTTTACCACCGTCCAAACACCCCGATAAAGTCCATCCGTGACCCTACTATGAGTTCTCATACACACTTCGAATTCTCGAATTCGTAATTTTGTTATAATACACTATAAATAAATAATAATAATAAACTTTCCTACACTCACACCAATTTTATCTAGCCCAAGAGAAGCTTCGTTATGAAACTCGTTATGGTTACTAGAAAACGGATAAACATACTTAAAATACTTAAATACATACTTATTATACATAGAAAACACCCAGAGCCGAGACAATTTAAAAAAACAATAATTTCAAAATTGACCCAGCCGGGGAAATCTATAGTTAATCCGTCTATTCCTAGAAACAAATAAAACTTAATAAGCTCACATTAGTTCATTTATTATATTTTAATTATATTTTTTTATAATTATAAAATATATAATATTTTACATACAATAATAATAAAATGTTTATATAATTTTTAACGCAAATTTTGTTGCGAACAAATTACAAAAACATTAATGTTGAAAAAATTTCCACGAGCAGGATTTGAACCCGCACCCTTCTGACATACCGGGTCGTGCTCTCCCAATTGAACCAGCCCGCCGAAATTATTCAACACTATTTACTTTTTACTTTGAAAGCCAAAGGCGCCCATTCAATGTCAACAACTACCTGACCCGGTATGTCAGAAGGGTGTGGGTTCAAACCCTGCTCGTGGAAACTTTTTCAACATTTGTTTTTTTTTTAACAATAATAATGTTAGCTTGCTGCACCTTCTGCAGCGACGACGCCAGCGGCTGATTCGATCGAGGCTATTTCTTGATGATACATTCAATGACGATTTATGTTTGAGGAGTTTACTTTGCCTGCCCTTAACTTTTCACTGCACTGGTAGTGGCAATAAAATCACCATAATTTAAACAATTATGTAGTTGCAATAGCATCGAAAACCAATAAAAAGTATTATCATCACAGATTAAAGATGAGTTAACAGATACTTCACTCAGTAGAAAATTACCAATACCTACTGCTATAATAGCCTACTATTCAATATATTATAATAACCTACCGCGCGATCCCACAGCAATCGCAGGGCTGCCTCTTCGATAAAATTAAATTAACAAAAATAACTATTTGTCACTATTTGATTGAGAACTGTGAATATGTTGTGGTAGTTTAAAATTGTATAGTTTATAAAATATATTTTTTTATAAATTGGTGCTGACTGTGCAATACATCAAAAGTAAATAAGAGGTCAGTGTCTAGGTAAAATAAAAAAATTCTTTAAAAGTTTCCATTCTTTTACTTGATTTGCACTTTTGCACCCATCTACTGCACATGAGGCACCAGACGGCATCGTAGGTACGTGTACAAACGAATGGAACAATTAAAATTGAACAACGTGCATGCGCTTCGCTTGCGAAAACCGCACTGAATTTGGTCCGCAAACGGCCCGAGACCTCGGCCGAGCAGTAGGTAATTATAGCGCGCAAGTATATGGAGTGACGGAGACCTGATATCACGCTGTACCAGCCCCCCTGTTACAGGACCATTGCAGAATTTGTGCCGTTTATAAACTGGTTACACTGCAAATTGTTCAGCTAAACAGTCTCTATCGAGTGCACTGTGGTCTATGTTAACTCGTGGTAGGGCTACTAATACGAAAATAATGCTGAAATAAACTTAGGTAACGCTTTCGATATGAAAGGTAATGGCCGAACGCTACTGTTTTGATTTTTTGCAAAATAATAATATGTTTTGACGTTTTCCGGCACGGTTTGAACAGCTATAGGTGGGTTACCTTAATATCAAAGTTGATTTATGTTAAATTCAGGCTTCTAGGAGACAGACGTTATCGAGTTTGAAATTCAGAAAGTAAAAGTAAAAATTGAGACAGCAGAGAAGTGAAACTGCTTCAGTGGTCCAGTGTTTAAGACCATCGATCTCACTATTATGACGTTATTAAATTAGCAGACTTTAGGCCTACAAGATGGCGTTGCCTCGGTCCCATACAAATTATAGTCGACATGCCACATTGCACACTGTACGCGGCCGCTTCTAATAAGTGCTGGATGTAAAGAGCGTCATCTACAGCAACATACTATAACTAGCAACATCAACATACTACTTTGTTGATGTTGCTGATACACTTTCGTTGTCAATTTGCCAATAGTCCAACTGTCAAAACCAATCTACCGATATACTATTGAGACATAGAGACTTCCATTAGCAGACTCTAGGCTTACTTACTTACACTATCGTTGTCAATTTTCCCATACTTATTTTGAATGTCAAAATCAGGCCATCGACACACTATTACGATGTTATTAAATTAGCAGACTTTAGGGCCACTAGATGGCGTTGACTCGGTCCCATACATATTATAGTTGACTTGCCACGTTGCACACTGTACACGGCCCCTTCTAATAAGTGCTGTATATAAAGGGCGTCATCCACGGCAACATTGTGGCGCAGTGAGTGTGTGATGATAACGTTTTACGGCACATTTGGCATAATGTACGCTCCGGCGCTTTCGCGTCAGCGATCTGTCTACAGTGGCGAGCAGGGGAATCGGCCACTGTCACAAAGTTACTTGTTTAACTTCTTACGTTGTTTATCTGAAAATTATGCTAACACTACACATTTAATTCAAACGCTTTTTAAGAATTTTATCGCATTTAATTTAATGTGAATGAAAAAATGAATAAACTTTTATTGGTTCTATACGACATAATTATACACAAAGTCACATTAAAAAAAGGAGAACTAAAACAGCAAACAAATCTAAACTATTTGGTTCTGACGTTTCGAATCCTTTGCAAGATTCGTAGCTACAGAGAGACAGGTGTTTCTCGTCTTATAATGAATTAGTTATCACTGATTAATAATAGGTGCATACAATACAGTACATAGTAAAAGTATTTTATTCCATTAGTGTTATTTTTTGTTTTTTGTTAGTTATGCTTGTTTGTTAGCCATGGCCATCATAGACTACTAACCTGAAGCAACTCGTAGTACAAAAATTTCAAATTTCCGATAGAAAGAAAACTACTTTTACGTATCGGAGACTCATGTCAACGCAAACGCTACAAAGGGATCGAAACGTCAGGATAACATTAATATGTAAAATAAACTTTAGATGTAATTATGCTTTATTAAGTAAGTACAAATATTATAATTAAGAGAAGTTAAAAAATATATATATAGAAATTTACACATAATTTTTACAAATAAAAAAGGGACTCCAAATCGCTGCGCTATAAGACGAGCGGAAATTTGTTGGAAAAGTTTTCGAGCTGCCGGTCCCCATGGTCCCAAAGTTTCAACCCCAAACGGCGCAAATATGTGCCCAAGGCTTAGAGAACTATATTTGCGCCGTTTGAGGTCCTCAGCCACTGAAGCTGCTGCGCCAGCACTAACCGAGGTTGCCCTAATGTGGGATGGAGCCAGGGTGTCCACGCATGTCGCATCCCACACCAGGGATCGACCCTGCGACCAGGCAACGAGCGTCATTCCATCGGGCCTCTTTCCATCGTCACGAGCCAGCCCATTGGGTTCCAATACAGCTGGCACATTGACGGTAGAAAGGGCACGGCGAATGACGTCGTTAAGATTCGCGTGTCGCGACAGACGACCAGCGCTTCGCAGGCAAGAAAGACCGTAGTGCCCAAAAATATCCACTCCAGTCCCGCAATGGCAACGATGAGGTTCATTTGTTTTGATGCCCAGGCGTAAGCAAACTGACAAAGTGAGTGTAGGGCCGGTGAGAAGGGTGCCTGTATTGGGTGAAGGTATGGCGTGTAGCCAAAAGCCCGCCTCCCTCTCCGAAACGGCAAGAAGACGAGCTCGTTCTGTATCATTTACAGCACTCTCTATTAGTGCGGAGAAAGTCCTCTTACAAAGCGGCTCGTCCCAGTGTCTTTGGGAGTTAGGGAAGGTTGGTAGGTCGCAGTTTGGGCAGATAGCAGACCAGGCAATTCTGGCTTCCGACAGGCACGACACTTCAACGCCGCCCAGGGACGGAAGAATAATTTTAGTTGTTAAAGTGTGCGTGCTGTTTACAGAAGACAGAATAGCCGGTAGTGATAGGTCTTTAATACTGCGAATACCCAAGCCCCCAAACCTGATTGGAAGGGAGGCCTGGGTCCATGATTTGCTATCGAAATGACAATTTAAAACTGATGATAAAGTACACTGAATGGACGCGTCGAGTGATAGAAGAAGATTTGGATGCTTCCACAATGGACTACATCGGAGCAGATATATAGCCCTTGGAGCAAACAAACAAAAACGGATGATGGTGAAAGCTATATGAGGATGGATATTTAAAAGGTGCTCTACGATGCTGGTGAATTTGTGGGAGATTGAATCGATGAGAGGCGGAATGGAATCTGAGAAAATGGGAGCGCCTAGTAAGGAAAGGGTATCTTTATTCTGAATTTTGATGTTTGGGGCCAAAGAATTAAAATACTACTTAGATGAAATTGTTCTGAATGAAATCTTTTTTAACACGTTGATTGCCTTAAAACCAAACACAATAGAAATTTAATTGTCGCTACATGTGCGGGGTCCGGCACTGAATGTGTTAAAATAAAAACAAATGAAATGTTTTTTTATCTAAGTTGCAAATAAGAAGAAAATTAAAAACCGCTTGCAGTGATTGTCAATTTTTAAACAATTAGTCTTTCACTTCTTTTGCCACTAAGTGTACCAACCTAATCGTAAATTTTAAAAATATGCCAAAACCGACTGACTCCCGCATGATTTATTCGAGTTGCCCCTTAAATTTGACGTTTGAACTGGAAAATTAAAAAGTGGGCAAAGTAATTTTCAAATAAAGTAACAAAGAAAAAAGAAGTTTTGGAATCAAAAGCAAAGCTCTTTGACTTTTTGGTAGAGATTATAAAATCGTCGTAATTTTGTCCGTAATGTTTTGTACTGACAAACAGCTTTATTTGTGTTCTGGTGAGGAGATCATTCAGTACATCGATTTTATTTTCATAATTGAGAAGCATACTTTTATGTAGATATTGTTTTCTTATGTAGCTAAGATTTTAGTTTTAATTAATTCGTAAACACACTCATAATACTTATCGTTTTATAGCAGTGAAGCACGTTTTCCCTCCTTCCTATGACATGGGGTCCTTCAAACGAGGCGTGCAGGGGCACCTTGTGGGCCGGCAGGATGAGGCCGGTAACTGATGCTGCGATGTTTTCACGCTGCACCATGTTTTCACGTTGTCTTCGCGTTCTGGATTCCGTTTCCACTTAACAGCAGGTGAAGTGGAGTCATTTAGCGAGATAGGTAAGTATAAAAAAAACTATGAGTTTAATTCCTGTATCTAATTGAACCTGCAACATGGTTTTGTAACAGTTTTATTAAAAAATATATATATTTATGTAGTATAAAATAATTATATGTAAAATGATTAGATTGTTGATGTATGAGTGTTGTTTATTAGTTAACCCTTTAACGGTCATAACACTTTTGAATATTTCATTGGTTTTCAATCTTATCTCAATGACATAAAGTTAAAATTTTGGTGGGAATATACATCCCTCTGCCCGTTATAGAGTATTGTTGTTAAAGTATTGTTGTTACATAAAGTATTTCATTTCAATTAATGTAGTTAGATAGTTAAGGTTCTATCTAAAAAGTTGGTGCTCGTGACTCAGTTCGTACAATGAACTCAGATCATAATTACAAAAGTATTAATTAGGTGCCGCCCAGGAAAAATACCGGAACAAAAATAGATAGGTGTAAAAAAAGCACACCGTATGTATGTAGTCATTTCGTGAATATTGTGGTAACGGTGAGAATAAGTTGCAAACTTTGCAATTAATACAAAATATAGGAGTAAATATAATTTTAATTATAAATTAGAGAGCGCTTATAATTATGCGGCACGTACAATCCGTACGTGCCGCAAAATTATATGCGAGGAACAGGGCGTCGACGACACCAACTGTTCGCGACTCCAGCAGGGCTAAGATGAACGCCGCGACATTTATGTCGTGGACGAGACGAGAAAACTGCCGCGCAATTTATGAACGCAGTAAAGAACACGTGAAAAGTTTCGAGAAATAGATCGTAATGTCAGCACCTCAAATGTCACAATCATATACACAGTAAGTGGTGAAATTTTGTCGACTTCAATTCATTTGTTGTTTACCCTAACATGTACACCACGACAGAGAAACATCTCGTCATGACATCGGTTTGTCGATCCGATAAACCAATGTAGCCGTTTAGAGACTTACTCCATTAAAACGGTTTTCATTCCTTTCCATAGCTTTTCATTCATTCTTTTCTTCATGAACGCAACCTTTTTTTATGGACGCTGCCATCGCCAGTCTATTTGATGCCGATTGTTGTCAGTTACTTAGAAAATTTAAAAAAAAATTAACTAGTTAGTTTTAGATTAAATATGAATACAACAACGCCTACGACATCGTGTGCCAAGAAAATGTAAGTAAAGTGTAATGTAAAGGTCACTACATATTCTCAATCTCAAAGATTAAACAGATTCTTCATCATCAGCTCATTTAACACCCCACTGCTGGGGCACGAGCCTTCCCTATGAATGGATAGGGAGAACGGGCCATAAACCACCACGTGGGCCCAGTGCGGATTGGTGGTTGTTAACGACCGCTAATGCAGCTAGGGCCCAACGGCTTAACGTGCCTTCCAAAGCACGGAGGAGCTCGAGATGATAAATTTTTGGTCACTCATCCGATGACCGGCCTTTGCGAAAGTTGCTTAACCTTAGCACTCGCAGACCGGGCGAGTTAACCACTGCGCCATCGAGCTCCCCTCAACAGGTTCTTATTTTATATATATTCTGCGACGATTCAGGAATCGAAGCACTAATTATCCTCCGGTGTTGTAAGAAAAATACAAACAAAAATATAAGGATAATAGGTTAATAAATAGTTAAAACAAGGCACTGCCATGATGAAAATGAAAATAAAAATAAAAATTTACTTAAGTCGCGGACAGTCTTCAGTGAGATACTATGGCGATAAACATGTCGATTTTAAGTGTCAGAATTCGACAAAATTATGGCGCTCATGTTAGAGTCTGTCGACAAAAACAACAACAATAACTACGAATCACGATTTGACAGAACGAGTTAAGTTTGGTGGGCTGCCATGGTAACAC
The DNA here is from genome assembly GCA_947562085.1 of Eudonia lacustrata. Classification (NCBI taxonomy): domain Eukaryota; kingdom Metazoa; phylum Arthropoda; class Insecta; order Lepidoptera; family Crambidae; genus Eudonia; species Eudonia lacustrata. Next base: position 18,261,119 of record OX387326.1, on the reverse strand, counting down.
CCATAGACATACAGACATATCTCTATTCTGCCGCACAATTATGAACGCAGTAAGTACCACTTACTGTGTTTATGATTGTGATATTTGAGGTGCTGACTTTACGATCTATTTTCTCGAAACTGTTCACATGTTATTTACTGCGTTCTTAAATTGCGCGGCAGTATTCTGCACGAGATAATGCGATGACAAATTATGTTGCGGCGTTCCCCGACGACTAATGAATCCACATCGACAAATTTTCTCGTCTCGTCCATGACATATGTCGCGGCGTACATCTTAGCCCTGCTGGTGATCTGCGCACGCGACATGCTTGCAACAGTCCCAGCGCTCGAGCGGTCCACCACCTTAACTCCTTTCTTACAAAAGTCCAGGATGCGGATATATTTGCAGATCCTATACCCATCCTACTAAGGAAACACAACATTTACCTTAGTTACTTATAATAATTTGTTATGATTAGTGTTTTTTTTTTGATGTAATATCCTAGCATATAAGCGTGTTGGCTGTATAATAGCTGTAAGTTTGTATTGTCTTTTTATATAAATAAATAAATAAATAAATTAGCGTTGTAGTACAAACATGATAAAAGAAAACATATTGTAAAAATCTCTTTTAATTTGTCTTTTTAATTAATTATTTTAGTCTCGAACACCTTGTGCCGCATGCTGTGATGCATTCATCTTTCTCTAAACTCTGTGTTACATTATTATATAAAGTAGAACTTTACTAAAATACATAACAATAATTTCCCACACACCAATAGTGTAAGTAATTCCATCTTACTTCGACAATCTACTCAAATAAAGTCGCACAATTCAATGTAAATCCAACCAAACTTTACCATAGCACCCCCTCCTGATTGCATATTGTAAATGGCGACCAAATCGGATGGTGGAACACCATTACCGGAACTACATATTAAACCGTGGAATTCTATTACGCACAGACGGGTTAACTACGCCATATCGAATGCCGATTGGTCGAAAATCAAATGATCGACAACGATTAATCGAAAAGTAACATCGAACGTTCAAAACATCTAACATTTAAAACATCGAACGTTCAAAACATTGAGTCTGTGTGACGTATCTGGTTGATGTTAACGACTGCTAATGCAGCTGGGACCAACGTCTTTACGTGCCTTCCGAAGCACGGAGGTTCTACTTGTTGGTGATTAATAATAAATACTTTGGCTCAAACTAATGTCTTTTTATTTATGTTCACATGTCACTTAACCCTAATTACAAACTATTGTTTACATGCTACCAAGCTGGGAACTGCCCCTCGACCGCCTAACCGATCGCTTTGTATACGCGTATAGTTTATGACGTCATCTTGCCACCTCGCACCGCCTATGAAAGCAATATCAAAAGCTAAAGGCAATTTTTTTGCTAAAGGCAGCTTTAGATATTGCTTTCATAGGCGGCACGAAACGATAAGATGACGTCATAAACCACACACGAAGTCAAAGCGATCGGTTAGGCGGTCGGGCCCCTGAACGACGACTAGCGCGTGAGTGCCGTCCCGCGTTCCATTAGGTACAATGTTAAAACGCTGACCATACATAATGTGTCTCTACAACCGGTTTTGTACTTTTCGCATCCAGCGGCTTCCCATGACCTTTACCAGATCGTCGGTCAACATAGAGTAAATCGAACGATTTTTTATTAAAATCGATATGTTGCATAGTTTTATATCTAAACTTAAATAAAAATATTTTATTCAAATAAATACAGCATAATAGTTTTATTTTATATGAATCAGATTGTGTGTACAATAAAACTATACAACGAAAAACAAACGATGAACATGTACAATGAACGTTCGATCATATAAAATTTTTGACAACGATTAATCGAAATGTCAAATAATTGTTTTTTTGTATCCAAAGTTCATAACAGAGCACGTTCAAAAGATCGAACTTACATATTATGTACACACACACATTTCGATTAATCGTTATCAAAAATTTGATTTTCGACTCATTGGCATTCGATATGACGTAGGTAAACCAGCACAGACAGACAGGTGGATATAAATATTCATAGTGAGGTGCGGCGCTGGCATGGCGATGGCGCGGCAATTATTTGAACATCTGCAGACATTGGGCCGAGTTCGACGCTGATTGGCGGACAGTTCCGGTTAAATATTGATTTTTCGATGGTTCGATACACTGGTTTGTGAAAACAAACAATGATCAATTAACAGACAGGTACTTACTTTCTTCTCCAATAAATCCTTTGTTGCACAAAGAAATAAAATAATAGCACAGATTGAAAGGAAACACTTTTTACTTTACTCACGTTTAATTTGACGTTATACTATTTATATTGACGCTTCAAACCGTTTATTATATTTTATTATCCTACTAATATTATAGACGCGAAATTTTGTAAGTATGAATGGATGTTTGTTACTCTTTCACGTAAAAACTACTGAATGGATTTGGATGAAATTCGGGATACAGATAGTTTATAACTTGGATTAACACATAAAATACTTTTTATCCCGATATACCCACGGGAACGGGATCCACGCGGGTGAAACCACGAGCGGCCGCTAGTACTTCATAAAAATATATAAGGGATAAACAATGAAGACAAAGGCTATATAAAATAAGAGTGTTTTTATGTTATTACTTACTTTAAAAAATTGGAGCTAAGTACAAATCTGTTTTCATGAAACAGTTATGTTTTATAACGAACAGCTTACTTATTTACCATAAAAACAGCTAGTTAAGCGTGTTTCTAACAAACTCCACCACCAACTAAGACGAACATACCAACGTTATTCGCTGAGCGATACAGGATTCCTATAGGATTAGTTATCAACTGAGTAATTCCTAAGCTGTTGTGGTTCGTAGCGGCGTGTAAACAGCGGACTTAGTTTCTAGGCGTTTAATATGCAACAGCCACTTGAATAATCTGGTTGTGCCTGTGCTCAGTTCAAACGTTCGAAGGCAAAGCTTATAATTAATCATTAACAGCTTGCAAACGTACTGCAACGAACTACAGCTGGGCTCAACCCCCTGACTATAAGCTCTTATAGCAGTATTATTACAGTTGTGGAAAAGAGACGCGAGTATATTCGCCGCTACACGCGTCTCGTTTTCACAACTGCAATAATACTGGTATAAGAACTCGTGGTAACCCCCCAGGCCTTCAAGCACGAACATAATTTTTATTCATATTGTTTTCTAAAGTTTACGCGAACACTACACATTGAAATGAAACAACTTTTACGGACTTTTAAAGATACTGTAAGCTCTTTCTGCGTAAAACGGAACGCACCTGATTAAATTTAAATGAGGGTATACAAGCTACCAACTAATTATGAGATGACCAACACCTCAGTCTCCCTGTGACCACGGACCCTGCAAAGGGTTCGAAACGTCAGGATAAACATTAAATAAGTAATGTGTAAAATAAACGCGAGTAGATCCGTAAAAGTTGTTTCATTTCAATTAATTTTTATTCAGTTTATGCTACAAATAGCTCATTAAAATGTCACTATGCCATCGGTCCGTAAGTCTACTCTGGGCGGTAGACCTTGTACTGAGAAGAACCGACAAGAAACTCAGCAAGGACATTTTCTTCAACAATAGCTTATTGTGGGGTAATTGTCATAACCTAAAACGCTGGTCAGTTGAGACTTGGTGGTTTCTAACGATTGACATCTTACGACGACTATTGGGAGCAACATTGGCTTAACGTGCCTTCCGAAGCCCGAAGTACTCGAGATATCTCAATTAGATCGCCCATCTGGTGATCCAGCATTGCAAAAACAACTTTATTTTTAAGATCATACATAACCCAAAAACGCTAGCTGTAACACTATCAAATACTTTCTATAAAAACGTCTGTTAGGCTCCTTCCAAGAAGCCCGTGGGTTATGATAGAATTTCCTTTCTCCCTTTTTCATAATCATCATCATCATCATCATCAGCTCATTTTTGTCCCCACTGCTGGAGCACGAGCCTTCCCTATGGATGGATAGGGAGAACGGGCCATAAACCACCACGCAGGCCCAGTGCGGATTGGTGGTTGTTAACGACTGCTAATGCAGCCGGGACCAACGGCTCTACGTGCCTTCCGAAGCACGGAGGAGCTCGAGATGATAAGTTTTGGTCACCCATCCTATGACCGGCCTTTGCGAGAGTTGCTTAACCTCAGCACTCGCAGACCGGGCGCGTTAACCACTGCGCCATCGAGCTCCTCAATTTTCATAATGGTAATTATGGTAGTTATGGGTTCAACTCTTAAACTCCTTCGAGATTTTGTCGCCACTATATTTAATGGACGTCACAGGAACCAGTTCAGCCGTCATCTCCTACCGCAGTGGTTGGTACTTGCCCGTGCAGGTACTCCAGTGTAGGCGAAGGGATTTATCCGCCTGCTGCCTAATGTTTCTAAGACAATGTGGGTGAGGGCCCGTGAGCGACACAGTTCTGACCAGCAACGCCTGGTAGGGTAACAAGCGCTCCGGGTACCATTAGCGCGAGGTAGCCTTGACATTGACAAGAAGGGTGGGTTAGGCTGCTGCGAAAAGCGGCGCTGAGTTGATCTTGAGTCGTTTCCCGATTATAGCTTGAGTTTCCCTCCCTTATAGCCGGCTGTAAGGCAAATAAGGTGGTTTTGAAGCTGTCATGTCAAAGTGTGATCCGTCCCGCGAATGGACGAGCGTGCCCCGTTCGACCCGCTACACACAGCGCTGCTCTATAAATGTATATGAAACAGCACGTCACGCTTACGCTCCGCTTTACGCAGCGGAAGATCTAAGAGGATAAGGGAGCGTCATAACAATAATTCGGTCGCCGTAAGTAGACGGCGTATACAGAAAATAATGACTCCCGTCAAAGAAAGGTGCGGCAAAAGGGCTCCTCTCAGTCTGGCTCTCTGACCAAGATACCCCTCTCAAATCTGTCACTACATATACCTATTGCTATACAGCTACACCGACACTATGTTCTTATTTTGTGGGTGATCAATATGCAGAACCGCACGAATAAACGGATCATCGTTCGTATCAATTAAAACTGCTTCGTTCTACGTGAATATTTATTCGTCATCGAACTGAGCTATAGCATGCTAGTCTGGTTAATGTCTTTGTAATGGATGCAAGCTTAAATATAGGGTAGTGTACAACACAGGTAGAACACAGGCGGTGTGCAATCCGGACGGCTGCACTGACCGCTTAGTCAATCTGGTTCTTGATCTTATTATGCTTTAAATACTAGAATGCTATGAGAGAGCAATGAGCTTATAGCTCTAGCTAAGAAGCATAGGAAGGGCGCTAGCCAGGAAGCATCTATGCTTCCTGGTTCTCAGTCTGCAACTAACACATAAAGAATAACGAAAAAGTCTTTTATACTGTACCACTGCTGGGAAAGGCCTCCATCATTATTGGTAGTAAAAAGTAAAAGTTTAAAAAAGGTTAACTTACTCTTACCTCTTAACAACTCTACACGATCTAATTGATTACTTTGAATACAAAGCTTTCTATCAGAGTTGAAATTTTTACTTAGTAATTCCTAAAAAAAAACTTTTTTTAACATTTTGTGTTTTTGTAATTTGTTCGCAACAAAATTTGCGTTAAAAATTATATAAACATAACAAAAACATTTTTTAGTAATTACTATACAGATTTTTCCTCATTAAGAACTGTATAGTTGCAAAAAAAATTTGGAAACTACTTATTATTTAATTAAATTATCAATTTCACTTACATTATATCAAATTGCTAAGCTCAAGTGGCAGTGGGCAGGGCAAATAGCTCGCAGGACTGATGGCCGCTGGGGCGGAACAGTGAGGAGGGAACCTTGAGTGGCGACCGCGTACCGGAAAGCGCAGTGTGGGCAGACCTCCAACAAGGTGGACCGACGATCTGGTGAAGAACGCGGGAAGCCGCTGGATGCGAGCAGCATAAAACCTGGGGGAGGCCTTTGTCCAGCAGTGGACGTCTTTTGGCTGAAATGATATCGAATATGGGAATGTTCTAATAAGTTACGTCATGTAGTCTAAGTACTTAGATATCAATAAACAATAAACCAAAATAGTTAAGAAATTTCAGGCTTTAAGCGATTTTTCATTTAACATCTAAACAATGAAAACTATATTCTGCTACCGTAGAACTGTTTTTGTACTTTGCGCTTTGTACTGTCTTTTCCTAACTTTGTCATTGACACACACAAACCGCACCAAGTTAAAAAAATAAAAAATAAACAATATTGAGTATAAACCGCAGACGTTAACGCGAATCCAATAGTTCCACGGCAGATGACGCCCGTCTAGACGAAGGCGGGTGGTTGGTTGAGACCTTTTTATTTGTCAATTGAGTGAACAGCTGTTAACAGGTTTCGGTAATAGTATTGTAGTTAGGAGGAGGATTTTAGGATTCCATTTTCCGTTTTCAGTCGAGACATTAGGTAATTAATTTGAATATAATATGTCATAATTTTAAAGAGATAAGTTTAAGTTTGTTCAAGATTTCTATGTTTACGAAGCTCATTATGATTTTATAAAACTTTATTAATATTAATTAATAAAATTAGCAGTTCGGTGGCACACGGTACATACAGATTATGCAATTGCAATTGAAAAAAAACTACAGTAACTTTAAATAATTTAATTAATGGGTAATTATTGTTTTGTTAATTTACTCTTTCAAATTAAGCATTATTTAAATTAAGCATTTTTATAGATCTACTTGCGTATATTTCAACATTAAAAACCAATAAATTATTAGCAAATTCAAATTCAAATTCAAATTCAAAAATCATTTATTCAGTTTAGGTTACAAGTAGCTCTTATGAATGTCGCTATGCCATCGGTTCGTAAGTCTACTCTGGGCGGGAGATCTTGCACTGAGAAGAACCGGCAAGAAACTCAGCAAGTGTCCAGCTCTTTTTTCCCTTACAGCGTCAAAAAAAATAAAAATTGAAAAATGCCCTATCATAGCAGGACACTTTCCATTACAAATAAACACAAAAAAATATAGAAGACAACCACAACATGTAAAAAAAAAACAAAAAAAATAAACAAATCTAATATATCAAATTTACATCTGGTATAAGTTTCAATTTCCACAATGTCATACAGTACCACTACAGGTACTCTACAGCAATCGGTAAACAGGAATTAAACATTTAAATAGCTTGTGGTGAGAATATAATCTTCCTTGAATAAATCTTATCTTAATCTCCATGTTCTTAAATAAAAAATAATTTATAAAAAAGAGCTATAACTCGGTCGAACCTTCTACAAGGTTTGCATTGATGCATGATCAATCAGGTTGTATGATCGACTCGTAGCAAAGACTCAAAGCTGCTGCTACGCCGTAGACTATGAAGGACTACTACGAACTACGAGCCAATATCAAACAATTTAATATGATGCTTGTACAGCTTATATTTTTGAATGTGACGACCTCCTTGGTCGAGTGGTTTGTATATCGGTTTTCATGGTGTCGCCATCTCTGAGGTCCCGGGTTCGATCCCCGGTCGGGTCAATTTAGAAACTATTGTTTTTCTAAATTGTCTTGGGTCTGAATTTAAGTATTTTAAGTAGGTATGTTTATCCGTTATCTAGTAACCATTTAACGAGTTTCATAACGAAGCTTCTCTTGGGCTAGATAATTGATGTGAGTGTAGGAAAGTTTGTTTGTTCGTTTGTTTTTTGTTTGTTTTTTTTTTTAAAACTTTTTCTGCTTTTTCTTTTTTTTTCTTTTCGTTAGTGTGTTTTTAAAATAAATTTTTTTCTGTATTAGCTACTATGGCTATGAAAGAAGCAAAAAATGTGCAAAAACTTTTGCTAGGTACTCTGACTGTACTGTACTCTCAAAAAAACCGGTTCCAGATTTTTCGTTTTAAGATCCTCAGTTTATAATTGAAAATGAAAATAGCCCCATTTTTCTTACTAAGCCTAACCACGAAGCAAATTAAAAAGGGTAACGCATTCGCATTTCGCAAAGACTGCGAAACGCATCGCGCAACGCGTGCCACTTCGTCCGCTTCGCTGACCTCCAAAGCCTCATGCGTGGTTCTAAGACGCCTTTACTAGTAATGTTTTAATCAGAAATAATATGCAGTGCCTTAATGAAAAGAGGTTTCACACATTTTCCCGCTTACTTACATGCAAAAGCCTCTTAGCTGTAGGGGAAACGGTAAAGAACGTCTGCGCTCTTTATTCTTACGGTTGCATCACAATTTATTTATCTAATACGTATCTTTGCGTTCTCGACTTTGCGAGTAAACATTCTTATCCTAAAAATAATAACCCTAGAACCTATTTGAAGCGCCACTTAAACATCCGCACAAAGTTTCATCCAAATCGATCCAGCCGTTTAGCCTCCTAAACGGCTGGATTGATTTGTTCGGTGACGTTCACATACGGAAGAATGATTTAGATTAAGATAGTGTTGTCGATTTTAAAGAATATGCAAATGAGAAGTCAAAACTTTTTCTTACATAGTCGTGTATCAAATCCAGTACAATCCTCTTAAGATTAGACATTAATAATTAGAAAAGTCAAAGTAATCATTTATTTATTTATTTATTTAATTATTACAAAAAAGTCATCATCAAAAATCAAATTTTAATTATTGACATTATAATCACCAATTATAAATTAATTTTCATTAAACTAATTTCTTGACAATATCACGTAGGGAAGTTTTATTATTAGATTAATAATTTTATAAAATTTAATTATGCCAACGTTACATAAATTCATAAGAGTTTTAATTAAAATTCGGCTTCCACCATTTAATTAGTGGCAGTTGAACACTCTAATTTGCGTACAATATGTGTCAGAATTAGTTAATTGCGCTTTAGGGAAATTCAATTTTGATCTTCAAGTTGTCCGTACAATGTTCTTCATTCTGTTGAGTACTATTTGAATAAAAAGTTAGTTCATTACTAGGTAGAGCTGTACAGTCACGAACGTAAGTAGGTTTATCTAATTATTTATTTACTAGTGGCCGATCGCGGTTTCACCCGCGTGGTACCCGTTTCACCCGCGATGTTCCCGTTCCCGTGGGAATATCGAGATAAAAAGTATCCTATGTGTTATTCCCGGTTATAAACTATCTGTATGCCAAATTTCATCCAAATCCATTCAGTAGTTTTTACATGAAAGAGTAACAAACATCCAAACAAACTTTCGCGTTTATAATATTAATAGGATTTATTCTTTATTACAAAAGTTCAGCAAAGCCTCTGAGGTATTCTCTTCCAGTCGACCAGTGAGGGTGTCAAGAGAGAAAAAAATAAGGCAAAAAAAGATTTATTTATTTATTTGAATTAGGTACGCAGACAGATTACAGTCAATTACACAGCCATGAGAATTTAACAATATAGTAAGACTAGACTGTAATCCATAAATTGCATACACAGCATGATTCGAGTACGTTTAAGCTATGTTAAAATAAAACAATTATAAAAAGCAATTACAAAAAAAAACAGAAAGAAAATCAATGAAAATAATAAAATTAAATAAATTAACATACAAAATAAATCAATTAAAACAATTAAATTCAACTATTTAAACAATTATTGCAGACAAAACATACATAAACGTGCTAGCATTACTTATTATTTTATACTATGTATTTATTTATTTAAAGCATATAAGTTGTCCTCGTTCTCGCTTCAATGTGTCTCCTAATAATATTTTTGGCGTTAGCATAATCCATTATATTTTGTCTTTTTTTTATTTAATTAAGGCAACTAACAGTCATTTATACAATGTAGTAATATAAGTTACATGATGGTTACCAAGAAAGACCTATTAGTGCCTATAAAGTCTTGTCCTCATCTCATCATCAAGACTTCCCGGCTCTCTTCGACATTCAGCAAAATAATTAAAAACTGCTGCTTGGGAACAAGTAGACTCACCAAAACTATAACTACACATCTGTTTAAACCTTTTTTAAAGTCATAGTTAATCATAGAGCAAAAAATCACGTAGAGCAAGCTCGATTGCTGGAAATAAATCAAGTCAGGTTCTACGGAAGAAATTATATTCATATTTATCAGTAAATAATTAGTCATTACTATGATGTAAAACTTAACAGTGTCAGCCAGTACCTATCACATAAATGGGTACAAACATTTACTTTCTTTTGTCATACCCCTCATAATAAATTGGTCTTGCCATAATTTCGAAATTAGCAGATAGATTGTATGAAAAAATGTCCGGGTCCGATTCAATATTTTATTCCCCATTAGTATTCGAACACACCGATACCAGAAAAGGTATTCAAAACTCTATTGACGTACAAATAGAACTCATTCTACAAGAGTGTACACTGTTAAAAGCGGCCAAGACCCCAGGCAATCGCAATGTGGTTTTTGTGTATGACAGTGAGGTAATTGAAAGGTTATCGAGTGTTTTTTTTTTCGGTCCATCCCTTAACGGAAGTTCAATTGCTATTTGATTTGGTTTTCAAATTGTGCCCGTGTTATTATCCTCTTTGTCGACATTATGGGTCCATTGAGATCCCGTATTTGTTAATTGAAAATTATTTTTAGATTCGTCCGTTGGGAGTTAGGAGGCTATTTAAAGCCTTCATAGAGTTGGGGCGCTAAAAAGTTTATACCACTGAAAAAATATGAAACATTCTAAAAAAAATATCAACATCACGCGCCATGTAACAAACATTTAAAGTTTTCTTATCTGTGTTCACCGTGGTCCCTCCCGCAAGGGTGTTCCAGCTTTCAGCAAGGGGCAGATTAAAAGAATGCACACAGTGTCTAAGGGTTTACGTGACGAAGGCAATAACTGAAAAATATGGTATTTTTTAATCTTTATCAAGTAAACTTAAAAGATAAGCGCTTTCGAATCGTCTCAAAATATTTTACATACCACTCATAGATGTTGACAAACACTATTGCCGAAGGTATAAATGATGAATAATGTATAAAATTATTGAGAAGCTCACTGGTGTTCAGATGGTCAGCAAATGGGTGACAATACTCAAGGCTTTGTGGTTGTTAACAACTGTTAATGTAGCCGCTGGGACCAACAGATTTACGTGCCTTCCGAAGCATGGACGACCAGTATATGGAGCACCTCATTACATAGAAACGCACGTTATGTTAGGCAATCGGTAGTCCCGATTGTTGTTATAAGATGGTAATCATTACAACCATGTGGTGCTTGTTATTAAGACACTAAAATTCACGAACGGTTAATACCTAGGTACCTTAATTATATGTAAACTCAATGCATCATTATCATATTTTTAAATGCATTTTTGTCAATTTTTATTTCAAGATCACCGAAGGGATACAATACAGCACCCTGATTTGAAGTGCACAGAAGATACGTAATAACACTTTAATTTTGTAAGAAAATATGTAGCCCTAGCCTATATAAAAAAATCTCCTATTGCTGGACGAAGGCATTATTGCAATCAAGTAAATTACTTGTTGCTCCATTATCTCCACTTTTATATTGTAAAAGCCCCCCCCCACCCGACTTCAATAGACATTTTTTAAAACTGACATGCGTAATTTGGTAATTAATAATATGATTTTGGTATTATTTCTTGCTTTTTAGAGCTGTCTTTACTTTTTAAGTTTCCAGTTTTTTAAATTCGGTTTTTTTTTGTTAAAATATATTTTTTAAGATAATATTTTACTAGATTATCCAGCCTCAGGAAGCTTAGACCGCTGAGCTATCGCGGCCTCAGTAGCTCAGCGGTCAGAGCATTGGACCGGTTATCCAAAGGTAGTGGGTTCGATTCCCATTCGAGCTTACTAAGGCTGGTTGATTCTTCTAGTAAAATATTAACTTGTAACTATATAAAACTTACATGGTCCTAAAAGGACAGGACTTTTTGGTTGCGACCTTTTTCAACATGGCCGCTCGGTATTTTGGGGTGATTATGGATCGATGGTGCCACACAGGGGTGTTTTAATAAACGGAAAATTGATTTATAGCTCTCTAATAAGTGTTTTCCGGTGTTGTGGTAGCGATATAAGAGAGAGAGAGATTCAGAAGGCCTTTACATGGTGCGGAGACGATTTGCAGAAGTTAACGTTTTATTTCATATATTTTGTTGTGTAGATTTGAATTTATTGTTGGATTTAGATTTGAAATTATTTGTATGAAATTTATTTGCATGAAATAACGTGATTTGTATAAAAAATAAAGTTTAAAATTACTGATTGAATTAAATTCATAAAAAATATTTTCGAAAAAGTAATTTATTTTATCTACACTAATGTTGTAACATTCTACTTATGTTTCCAATACTTGACTTATAATTACTACTGTTATAGCGCAGACAACAAAACACTCAATTTAAGCAATTTCACATGATGGTATAATATCCACATCGATATCGTAAAATCTCATTATAACATCAATAAAACGCGACCAATTAACCTGGCGAGCCTTATGTCAAAATCCTCATACAAGTTGTATAAAATTTTGATATTAGGCTGGCTTTTGAAAACAGTTGGGTTATACGTGAAAACTTCGTCGAAACTATTAAACTTACATACACAAAACTCTTTGGTAAGATCTTGTGCCAATTAAATAAAAAAAGAACAGCGCGCGCTCGCTCCTGATTGGCCCTGCGCGCGCAGCTGCGCTCTCATTGGTTAGATTTTAATGGCGGCAAGTTCACTGTGACAATACACGTACGCGTGAATTTAATGTTTCGCAATGTGTTTTGTTTTTAAAATACAAATTAAAGTTAAAAATGGACAGCAACGATGATATTTGTACGCCTCCGGATATTCTAGAATTGGCAACAAAAGTAACTCACAATCTTTTGCCAGAAAAATCTAGAAAATTATATGAAAAAGAATATAATAACTTTTTGGCATGGAAGATCGAAAAGAAAACTAACATTTCTGAAAATGTCATTCTTGTGTATCTCAAAGACCTCTCCGACAAATTCAAGCCATCTTCTATGTGGGCTAAATATTCTATGCTCAAGTCCACACTGAGTATCTACAACAATATTGATATCACGAAGTATTCAAAAGTCATAGCGTTCCTGAAACGCAGTTCAGAAGGACACAAGGAAAAAAAGTCCTTGACGTATACATCAGGTCAAATAAAGATGTTCCTGAAAGATTCACCAGATATTTTGTATCTTTTTGAAAAGGTAAGTGTATTTTAGTTCTGTTATTTAATCTACCTAGTACTTACGTACTACACGCAAGTTATCTAGACACTCCGTTTAAGCGCTTTGTGTATAAATTAGGTAGTAGGTACCTACACTTTACTACTTCATAAATCATAGTTTTTGCCTTGGCTATGTACCTCAAGCTTATTATATCGTTTATTGTTACAGGTTGCACTAATCTTCGGCATAATGGGGGCATGCCGAAGGCAAGAGCTATACAACATCCAGTTCGATGAAGTCTCTAACATAGACGACAGTACAATCATGGTGAAAGTTTCGAAAACAAAAACGAAAATAGATCGTTCTTTCGTTGTGACGGGCAACTGCTATGCCGTATGTAAAAAATACATGGAACTTCGACCCACCCCCTGTCGAAACCCTGCCTTTTTCTTGAGCTATAGATCGGGGAAGTGCGTCGATCAAAGAACTGGTATTAATAAATTTGGTGCTCTGGGAAAAACTATCGCAAGTTTTTTGAATCTGCCTAACCCAGCGTTGTACACGGGGCATTGCTTCCGGCGCACCTCGGCGACCCTTCTCATAGATAGCGGTGGTGATTTGATCGCACTGAAACGACACGGGGGGTGGAAGTCTTCTACTGTGGCTGAAAGCTACATTGATGAGTCTTTAATGAATAAAATTCAAGTCTCAAATACGATCTTGAACAGTATAGAAAACAAGACGAATGAAGTAATTATAAATATTCCAACTCCGTCTTCGAGCTCTACTGCTTGCCCCGCGACCGCTACAGCTGCTGGATCAATAATTAACATTAACTTTCAAAATTGTACCATTCAAAATTTGAACAATTATTATAAATAAACTATTGTCAGTTTTTACTCTTGTTGTTTGACTAATTGCATTAGTGAAGATAAAGTAGTGTATGCAACTGCATATAACACGGGTATTAAAACACTCGTTACTATTATGAAACTCGCTGCGCTCGTTTCATAAACTCACACTCGTGTTTTAATACCCTTCATTATATGACAGTTGCATAAACTACTATTAATGAATATTATAAAAGCCCCAATCTGGTTGTTGCAAAAAGATTTTAATTTATTTATTATACCTATAATTTTACTCATTTATACATATTCAAAACCAAGGCTTGAGAACATTTAAATCTTAATGAATACATTTTGGTTATTTGGTTCTACAACCAAAAAATGTTACGGTGAACAACGAAATATTTTCGATTATGTAGTAAAGATATTTTTTTTTATATAACTTGGTGTAACGCAACGTGTAAAGGCCAAGAAAAGAGCTTGCACAGTCATCCGATTAAAAAAATTCGGAGGGACATAAACGCCCGAATTTTTTTGCTATACAGAATTTATGTTTTGACGCGGCAGAAGGTAAACGTTAGTTCCTTTCATTTTATTTCAATGTAAGGATTTTTTTTAAAAGTTTAAAGCAACAGTGCAACGTGTTTAATAATAGTAAGTATCACTTATAATAATAACTATAATATAATAAGACACGCAGGGGTTGAAACTGCTACATTTTGGTGACATTTCCAAAATTATTACCTAGTTTTTTGTTGGCTGTCTCGGTGTCGGAGTGCCTAGTATGAGATACAAAGCGACGAGACATTTCACCACGACACACATCACGACACGGCCACAAATTGATGATACCAGTAACAAGGCTTCATCTCCACAACGACCGGTTTTGTGCTGCTTAAAATTAACTAATCGAGCCCTCTCTTAATGTCAATAAAATTATTTAATTAGTTGCTAAAAGAGTTTAGTAGATGATGAAAAAAGTGACAATGTGTTCATTAAAAAGTTAAAAAAACTACTTTTAGGAAAATGTTATTATAGTGTTCCAGAATTTATACAAGATAAAGAATAAAAAAAATTATGTTATTGTAAAAGAGTAAGTCGTCCTCTCAATAAACAATTGCTGTGCCCTTTTCAGGGTCTACAATGTACTTAAATATAATTTTACCATCTTCTTATCATTGTGAAATGCAATAAATTATTCATCATCATCATCATCATCATCTCAGCCAAAAGACGTCCACTGCTGGACAAAGACCTCCCCCAAGGATATGAGGGGTATTTGCCATAATCGCCACGCTTGGCAGGCGGGTTGGCGATCGCAGTAGGTTGAGGGTAACTTCAGAGAGATGCTGCTGCCCATCCTCTGGAATAGTCCCTTAGTCGGCTTTTACGACACCCACGGGAAGAGAGGGGGTGGTGCAATTCTTTATCCCCGGCACCACACAGGGAATAAATTATTGAGTATTGATTATTGAGTTTTATTTACCATTTGGTCTTCTTAATCGGGTTCTCTTGGTAGAGTGGTTGTATGGCAGTACAACTAGCAAATTTAAAAAGTTAAAATCTATTTACTATAATATTATCCCTACATAATAAATTCAAAATTCAAAATCATTTCAGTACTCAGTTTAGGCTACAAGTAGTTCTTCCGAACCCGGGACCTCAGTGTTAGTGCCGCCCAAAGTCCAGCGTGCAAGCCACTCGACTACGGAGGTCATCATTATTCTGATAATATTAAAATCAATTCGAGGGAAAATCTTGATATTTACATGAAATAAAAATTCAAAAATTCAAAATTCAAAATCATTTATTCAGTTTAGGCTGCAAATAGCTCTTATGAACGTCATTATGCTATCGTTTTGTAAGTCTACTCTGGGCGGGAGATCTTGTACTGAGAAGAACCGGCAAGAAACTCAGCAAGTGTCTACTTTTCTCCTTTACAGCGTCAAAAATATTGGAAAATGCCCTATCATAGCAGGACACTTTCCATTACAAATAAATATAAAAAATATAGAAAACAACCATAACATGTAAAAAAAAATCTAAGTTAACAAATAATTTACATCAGGTAAAAGTTTCAATTTCCACAATGTCATACAGTACCACTACAGTACTCTAGTGATAAAACAAAGTCAAACTATAGTTAGTAATACTAAAAATAAGATAAGTATGCAAGAGCAGACCAGCCTCCACAGGACAGGACACACATAAAATAATATAAGATATATACATAATACCTACTAATATATATTGTTATAATAAACTACATATACCTACATACGATACGGTGGTTGCAAAATAAGACCTAGCTAAAAGAAAAGAATAAAGTTTAATCTTAAAAGTAGCAAGTGACTTGGAGTGACAAACATTAGGCGGGAAGATTAGCATAGTTATGTAACATGTTACTTAATGTGGACTCACCTTGAGAACCCAGAACGTCCCATCTGACGTCAATCGACGAGTGACCAACATCTAAAAGTCAATTACACCGTAATATCTGTCAGGGGTACGGTTAGACTAGACACACAAATATGGTCCCGGAATAGCGTCTGGGAGTTCGGCGTTAGCATACCGATGCTGCGCCGCAGGACGCGCCTCCCACACACTGTACAGGATGTGTCAAGAATGGGTATATCATTTTAGTTTTGGTAAAAAAAAAACTTTTTTTTAGGAAACAAACAATTATAAATACAATTATATAAAATCGAACATAAATTATATTATAACACTTACTTCTGTAAAGTTTCCATAATCAAATTAATACTTTAGGTTATTGTTATTTATTTATTAATTAAATATTATAATTGTTAATTAATGGAATCAGGCGTTATTTTGCGGAAATCCATAGTACAAAAAAATGTAATTTAAATAATATGTAGTGTTAATTCCGCTAAAGCGGAATAGTACGTACGTACGTACAAAAAAATGTAATTTAAATAGTATATAGTGTTAATTCCGCTTTAGCGGAATTAACATATTATAATTGTTGTTTATTCCTGTTTTTTTGTTGTTTTATTTTTAATGTTTAACTTAAAAATAAAGATTTTTCACTTTATTTCTATTTATGGGTGACCTGTAACAATATTAATAGGTCCTT
The DNA here is from genome assembly GCA_947562085.1 of Eudonia lacustrata. Lineage (NCBI taxonomy): Eukaryota > Metazoa > Arthropoda > Insecta > Lepidoptera > Crambidae > Eudonia > Eudonia lacustrata. The sequence continues at coordinate 18,244,094 of OX387326.1, read as the reverse complement.
ATGTAAAAGCAAATATTCTTTGTCCAACTGGGCAAGGGCCTCAATCATTGAAATCAAGTCATTGATTGGATAAACAGGTACCTAATGAAAGGAAATAAATATATTTCAGTAAGTTAAGCTCACTCTCAATACAATTTTTAAATAGTCGTGATTTTACCTTCGCCGGATAAGGATGCAGTCTATCTAGAGCCGAGCAATAACCTTTAAAGCTGCTCTTTAAAAAAAATATTTAAATCTAAGATTGGACAGTTGTACGCATTCAACTATAAAATTTGCATTGCATACCAATGTTGCCTTCCCAAATGCGGGTTGGTGATCACAAACTCGGGCTATGCATCGAAAAATCCGAAAAACATTTTGCCTCACCTAGGAATTGAACCCGGGACCTTAGGGTATCGGGCCGAGTGAACTGCCACTCGGCCACCGAGGCGTTAAACAAGGGATTGACTGTAATATACTAAAATTTCATAATATTACGAAAACAAAATACTTGTATAAAAATAAAATAACTAAAGTTGATCCCATAACCGTCTCCTTACTTTGTGTGTTCATTGTTCAAAATTAAATATTTTTTTAATTTTGAATTGAAATTCAATTCAAAATTCAAAATCATTTATTCAGTTTAGGCTACAAATAGCTCTTATAATAGTAGTTTATGCAACTGTCATATAATGAAGGGTATTAAAACACGAGTGTGAGTTTATGAAACGAGCGCAGCGAGTTTCATAATAGTAACGAGTGTTTTAATACCCGTGTTATATGCAGTTGCATACACTACTTTATCTTCACTAATGCAATTAGTCAAACAACAAGAGTAAAAGCTGACAATAGTTTATTTATAATAATTGTTCAAATTTCCGCCATTAAAATCTAACCAATGAGAGCGCAGCTGCGCGCGCAGGGCCAATCAGGAGCGAGCGCGCGCTGTTCTTTTTTTATTTAATTGGCACAAGATCTTACCAAAGAGTTTTATGTATGTAAGTTTAGTAGTTTCGACGAAGTTTTCACGTATAACCCAACTGTTTTCAAAAGCCAGCCTAATGTCAAAATTTATACAACTTGTATGAGGATTTTGACATAAGGCTCGCCAGGTTAATTGGTCGCGTTTTATTGATGTTATAATGAGATTTTACGATATCGATGTGGATATTATACCATCATGTGAAATTGCTTAAATTGAGTGTTTTGTTGTCTGCGCTATAACAGTAGTAATTATAAGTCAAGTATTGGAAACATAAGTAGAATGTTACAACATTAGTGTAGATAAACGTCATTATGCCATCGGTTCGTAAGTCTACTCTGGGCGGGAGATCTTGTACTGAGAAGAACGGGCAAGAAACTCAGCAAGTGTCCAGCTCTTTTCTCCCTTACAGCGTCAAAAAAATATTGGAAAATGCCCTATCATAAAAGGACACTTTCCATCACAAATAAAAATACAAAATATAAAGGATAATCACACATGTTAAAAAAAAAGCAAAAGAGAAAATATAATAATATCTAAGTTTGCAAATATACATCAGTTACCAGTTAAAATTTTCACAATGTCCATACAGCACTAATAACGGTCAAAAATTGTCTAAGAAAGAAAAAAAAATTAAACTATAGTCAATAATAATAAAAATAATAGTATGCAAAGGCAGACCTGGGGTGTGTTTATTGTTATTAAACAATAAACACACCCCTGAATGTAGTCTCTAGAGACGGTTACGGGATCGACTTCAGCATGTTTTAAATATACAAATGTCGTTGATTTTAACAGCATCCTGTATATACGAGGGCAGCCTTGGCAGCCAGTACGTCAATATCGGATGCCGCACGAGCGACGTTGCAGCGATTCGCAGGAAGCATTCCACTAGGGCTGCCGTGATTAACTGGAACCTGGGATTAACAATAGTACCTGTTACGACCCGGAACAAAAATGCATCAATAAAGTGGCCACGTTTGGTCACATAAACATAAGTAAGTAAACAGCCTATAACTGTCCCACTGCCGGCAAAGGCCTCCATCGTTGAAATCAAGTCATCAATTCACTACAACTGATGGGTAATGGCTTAATCACCACGCTTGGCCAAATGCAGGTTGGTGATCACAAAACCGGGATATGCATCGAAAATTCCGAAAACACACTTCGCCCAACCGACCTGGGAATTGAATCAAGTATCGTGCCGAGTGCTTTGCCTCTCGGCTACCGGGAAACCTATACATCGAAATATGTTATTGCATTATGTAAAAAAGGTTTATATATTTATTATTGGTAGCTTGAGTGTGTCATGCTCTCTTTATTGTCTCTGCGGTAGTGGCATGTGCGTCGGGTCGTTACATTGGTTGAGTGAAGCGATGGCTGATTCATATGTCATACTCGTGAACGGGTGCCGCCTGTGGAGGCTGGTCTGCTCTTGCGTTATTTGTTTTTTCTTAGACAGATTTTGACTTTTCCTAGTACTGTATGACATTGTAAAAAACTGGTGAGTGATGTTTTTATTAACTTAAATATTTTATATATGTATTTTTTCTTTTTTTGTGTGTTTTTACATGTTGTGATTGTCCTTTATATTTTGTGTTTTTATTTGTGATGGAAAGTGTCTTGCTATGATAGGGCATTTTCCAATATTTTTGACGCTGTAAGGGAGAAAAGAGTTGGACACTTGCTGAGTTTCTTGCCGGTTCTTCTCAGTACAAGATCTCCCGCCCAGAGTAGATAGACTTACGAACAGATGGCATAATGACGTTCATAAGAGCTATTTGTAGCCTTAACCGAATAAATTATTTTGAATTTTGAATTTTTATTTCATGTAAATATCAAGATTTTTCCTTGAATTTATTTTAATATTATCAGAATATTGACGACCTCCGTATCCGTAGTCGAGTGGCTTGCACGCCGGACTTTGGGCGGCACTAACACTGAGGTCCCGGGTTCGATTCCCGGTTGGGCCAATGTCGAATCAATTGCTATTTAGCGATAAGGCCGCCATTTGTGCAGGTTTTTGTATTGTCTTCTTTGTTTACAAGATATTTAAAATATAATTTATTGTTAACAGTAACAGTTGTGCACGGCGCACACACGACGACAGTCGTGCGACAGTTGTGAGCGTCAGTTTCGCGACTCCCCTAGCATTTCGTCGCGGCACTGCGACTGACGCCAAGTGTGCGGAGCTTTGAGCCTGTCGTCGCGTCTAGTCGCCGTCGCAGTCGCGTGTCGCCTAGTGTGCGGAGCCATTAAGATGGTGTACACAAAATAATATTTTAATTTAATTTAAATTTCAAAGAGCTATCGACTAGTTTGAACCTGCACTTTCTTGCTTTCCGGGATTACTAACTTATTGAAATGTTTTGTATTTCACTTATTAGATGGTGTCATTGATGGCATGGTGACGTATGTACAGACAGACCTGCACATCAAACTACCACAAACTATCAAATTTCCACAATGGACTTTGAACTTTATACCAAAGGCATTATGGTTTAGAATGTATTGAAGAAATTCGTCAGTTTTGTATAGGTTGATATGAGTGTAGGTATTGTCACAAGCACCACATTACTTCTACACAACTTGTGAGTGACACTTATAAATTGTCATCACTTATCTTTGTGCCACCTGTAGCACAGTGCAATCATAAACAGTATGGTATAGTCGACCATGAAATTGCTTTATCACTTTTGACAAAAACTTCCATTACAATAAAATTTCGCTAAGGCTCACTGTCAATGATGACAACGTATCTGTCACATGGTCTTTTAAACAAAAATAGAACTTGTTGCATGCAAACAAAATTCACTTCTAAGGTGGTAAAGCAATTTCATTGTCGACTATACATAAATATAGAATAAATCGATAGTTACTAAAACAATGTACAGTCAACAGCAAAGGTAACTGATGATTGGTCAAGTTTCAAAATATGAAATCAGTATGGAAATCAAAACTTTTTAAACGCATATCGAAAAACCTTCGAGTTTCTACTAGTACCTGCAGACATTGACTGTAGTTATATAGAAAATACCGACTTACAATATCGAAACTTCATTTTGAAATCTAGTAAACATCATCTACTTTTGCTGTTGACTGTACTTTTTTAACTATCCATTTCTTTGTTCACGTTTGCAAGTGCTTATCCACCCAGGTTGTTCTTACACCAGACATAATAGAGATTCAATTGTTCTATGACACTGTGGTTACCTTGGGCGTCCAAGTAATTATCTATTTTTATTTGTCTCCGCCTTAATCATTTGTAGCTTCTTCAGGTCTAGGCACTAATAAAAACAGATACACAACACAGACACAACGATTAAACTATATTATATTTAAAAAAAAAACAGAATGATGCAGGCTACGAAAAATATTTTTTTTGCAGCAAGACGGCGCGGGCGTAGCTTGCAGAGCTAATGGCTACTGCCTGTCAAATTTAAAATAACCATTTTTATCCGCAAAGACGCAGCCGCGTTGGCTGTAATTAACATTTTTGCAAACTGCCTTCTTCCTAATCGTTCCCTCACTGCTGAGGATGGTGACTCCGCTTCATCCGGTCAATCAGCTGTCTCCATTGGTTGCGCTCAGTCGCTTGATGGAGTGCGGCGCTGACGGGCATCTCCAGATTTTCGGAGGTTTGCAATGCTTGGGGCTCCGCAAACTGCCTTACGATTTGACAAGTGTGTATTTTGTTTCTTATAGATGCTTCCAGCCCCATGATGACGGCACAAGGCATAATTATGTTGAGCACTCAATAACTTTTGCAGTTTGTTAAAAGATTTAACAGAACGTTCTACTCCCTGACAGAGTATGGTACAATTAGGGTATTATTCTACTGTATTTTTTGTTAACTGTGTGCCTTTGGAACAATATAAAACAGCTTGACTTCCCTGTACCGTTAAACACTGGATTTTGAACCTTATTACTGACGTGGCCGTTATAAAAAGACCTTTGATAATCTTTGAAGCTTATGAGATAAGGGTTAAATTTGTTGACATTTAAATCTTCCGAATTTGGATGGATCATCCAGGGGTAAACAACATTGATAAAGAGCAAAATTGTGTCTAAACCCCTTCGATGGGGGACAATATTTTGCGAAGATTTCCCTTCAACACACCCTTTGAGACGCACACTTATTTATGGTGTAAAATTTGACACTTTCAATGTAAGTTTATGGGAGGTTTGAAAATTGAGTTCACGGATTTAAGTTGTAAGAGTTTGTGAATACGTTTTCTCTGCGCCTTGACAAGTTATAATTTAGTAGTCGTTACCTAATCTTTTAACGAGTGTCTGCTCACTCCATCTTGTCCTTTTTTTAGTGTGTTAAACACAGATAGCAACATAAAACTGTTAAGGTGTGCTTCCACAAAATCTAAATTAAAGCGCTCTTTTCGCGTTAAGCTTAGTGTTAGTGGGCTCCGCGGTATAAGCAACTTTCGAAATGATGGATCTTTCGTATTTCGGAAGACACGTTAAGCCGTTGATACCGGTTGTTTTCAAAATATGGTACTCATTATATGACCCGCCAACCCGCATTAGGTCAAAGCGAGGTGGACTATTTTTTTTTAAATTTTACCTTTTTACGTAAATATAATGGATTTTTTTTAGTGAAATGAAACCACTTTTACGGATCCACTCGCGTATATTTTATACATTACTTTTAATTAATGTTTATCCTGGCGTTTCGTACCTACCCTTTGCAGGGTCCGTGGTCACAGGGAGACTGAGTTGTTGGTTGTCTCATAATTAGTTAGTAGCTTGTATACCCTAATTTAAATTTAATTAGGTGCGTTCCGTTTTACGAAGAAAGAGCTTACAGTATCTTTTGGTCTGACAGTATGGTGTTGGGGCTGGGATTTAATATTTTGTATGATGGGATCCCAGGCAAGCGGTAAATTCCAACCATCTTCTCTATTGAAATTAGGATGTTTTTTAATTTCAATAGCCTCGAGTATCTTTATTAAATCTGATGTAATGGTTGGGCTCCTCTAGAGCATGTTCGCATACTGCAGACTTATTTTAGCGCCTGTGCTTGCTTTTTTATCGATATATTAATACGTGAAGCAAAAACTTTGTACCCCTTTTTACGAAAATTGCGCGGATGGAGGAGTATGAAATTTCGCACATTTACAGTTTATATAGAGAAAGTTCTCCGAATTTTAATATTTTTTTAAAATCATGCATAAAAATATATTAAATCAATAAAACAAACATTACACACACTACCATGTATTTGACACACACGCATATGTATTTGACGCACACGTATATATACTCTTTTCAAAATTTAAAAAATGGAAGAGGAGCGGCCGAAATCTGTCAATGCCAATCCAAACTCACATTCTATATTTTTAAAATTTTCATTGCTTAGAATACAATCCGTGCACCCTTAATAAAGTTACGGTAGAATTTCGACCACTGGGCGACCACAGTATTAGTAAGTAGGCAAATGACTTCGCTCCACATGATGATAAGCGTAGGTTAAGTCTAGATTCAAAAACAGCTAGTGGAGCAGTAAAAGTAAAAGTAAGTAAAAATTTATTAACTAAATTGTTTTTTTTTTAATTCATGTAGAAAGGAGTAAATACGAGAGTGTGCCTTCTTTCTCTCGTATTTAATTTACATAAACAAAAACGCTGTAAGGGAATCGCTTACGACTCAAAGATGTGATAGGAGTGCCCAAACAGGTCACATTAAATATCCCCTTCCCCAAGCAAATATTTAACATTGACGAGAGTACAAACGATACAGGTGCAACTGAAGTGCATCTCAAAATCAAAGTTCGGGTAACACTTTGGATAAAATTTTGAGCGACTCGGTAAAAGGGGCTCTGAGTATTTTTCCTGTCAAGAACATGGGACATTGTTAGTAACCCTTTGTTGGTAGACCGGCCATTAGGTTGTTTAAAAGCCAAGAGAGATTTGACATAAAATAATGTTAGCCCTATGTTGTACAAAGATAATCGCTTTTTTATGTAATTTGACCGTTCGGTAGCTAGCATGTCAATGGGAAGTATTGAAACATCTTGTATATTGAAAATAAGATATACAAACCCACTAATTTTGAGAATCTGGGTGGGGAGTAAACATTTTCTTGGTTTTTAAAATTTTGTAAGCGCCTAAGATTTCAAGCAGCTACTTAGCAACGATTTAGGTATTTTTAAGAATATAAGTTTTAAAGTGTTCACATTTTCTCAACTGGTTTAGTAAGTTACATGATATTCTTCTATGCCACCTTTAAGACTTTGAGAGAATCATTATTGATTTAAAAATTTCGGGAAAAACACAAAATAAAACATTAATAATTGTCTTAAAGTTTTTCATATTTTACGGAGGTCGGGTTCCAATAGTGCTTCTCATAAATCTTGTTCCAGAACTGATATGCATCAGCCATCAGATCTTGCTGCATTTGAAGATCACTGCCAATCGAAAGGTAGTTGAGCTTCTCATTCGTAAATTTCTGCCATTTTACATTTAGTAATTGACTCTCATAGGCAGTGGGGTTACTGAAATCAACACAAATGCTTTGTTAAAAAGATATAAATATATTCTACACTGCTTTGCCGCTGTAGGAAAACCAACAGTTTGAGTTTGATTCATAGCGAAAGTAATTATTGATTTTCTGCAGTAACGCAGTTTAGGCAGACCTTCCAACAAGGTGGACCGATGATCTAGTAAAGGCCGTGGGTAGCCGCTGGATGCGAGCATAACCGGTCGTTGTGAAGGTCCTTAATGGAGGCATTTGTCCAGCAGTAGATGATGATGATTTATTAGCTTGGTTAAGTTTAGTGGTAGAGCTTGTCAAATTCACCTGGCTAGTTACTATTATCTTCTCAAAGTCTGTTGCCCTATCAATTATGTTTACAAATGGTTGTGTTTCATGAGATAGCCAGTTCCTCAGTGGTTGAGATACGGTCTTTACCATCAGGTAAGATAAAGAATATGAAGGCCAAGCGTTCACTATTAAAATTGAAAAATTATTTATTTAGTGTCACACAGTAATACTTGAGATAAAATAAAAATAAAATAGAATTAAAAAATGCAAAATGACACAAAAAAGGTATCCTCTCAGCATTTGTCAGAACACCAAAGGTGTCCCCACGCTGATCTTCCGTGGAGACCATAATAATCATATTCATTTATATTTCGTTCGTCCATTTTAAAATATATGAAAAGAGTCGCTGAAGACTTTATCCTACATTGTTAAGAAATTATACAATATTTTTTATAGTTTCACATAAAAAAAAATTCACATTTCAAAATAAAGAAGGACAAAAAAGTGATAGATAAAATAAATGTGATTAATTGACATCAGTTAAGAACTATGTTAGGCAATGATATCGGAACAAGAAACTTACTCAAATTTGACGAAATCAGTCCACATGTATATCATACGGTCTCTTACATCCATATCTTGTAATACTTTCGTATAGCCATATAAGTCCCAGATGTACGAAATTTGGTCTCTATGTGTCGCACCTTTTATCGTGTCCATGAAATAATGTTTTGTGCTTAAATCTCCAACGTAGGAAAACTCATAAACATAAACTGGTTTTGTTGTAATTGCAGATAACATTTTAATAGATTTCATTATAGAATATTTAAACATGGAGTCGGAGAAATAGTCAACATAGGCTTGCTTGTCATCATACGTCACTTCTTCATCCTTAAAATAGTATTCCTTTACGTCCTTGATAACTGTTTCTTTAGCTTTTGCGTCTGTAAACTTTAAATCTGCAGGTAGAAAATCAGCGAAATTTGAATTCATCATTTCAAGCCACTCGCCAAATTGACCAGCCCGACTTAACCCCTCCATATTTGTAAATCCCGCCAAAATTGTCAATTCTTTAACCTCACCTTTTTTTAGTGTGTCCAGAGGAGAATCGGTTAAAAACGGTTCGGGGTTGTTGTCAGTACTTTCGATGCACGGTGCAAAGCCAAAAGTGCTATTCGGCAGAAAAAAATTAAGGCTTTTAAAGGCCAAATCTAACGCAGAAGCATTAATATAGAACTCATTTAAATCGTTGATATTTCCTGTATCATTGTACCCAAGAGACAATGCTATGTTTTTGGCTGTAGTTATTGGATGCCTGTTAATTGCAAACGGTGCTAAACCTGATCCACTGTCTAGAATAAGTTTATCGAACAATCCATCTGTGTGTTTCGATAACGCTTGCAGTGCAGCCATAGCTGCTCCTACACTATATCCAGCAAGCGTTATTTTATCAGGATCTCCACCAAATTTTGCAATGTTCTTTTTTATCCACTTCAATGCTGCCAACTGGTCTTTGAGACCGGCATTTCCAGGAATTTCTTCAGTACCTAGACAAGTGAATCCTATCGCCCCAACTCTGTAGTTGAAAGTAATAGCTACAACATCACGTTTCGCTAAATAATGAAGCCTGCCCATATTAGCGCTGCCTCCTGCGTACGCTCCGCTGTGGATGTAAACAATGACAGGTACTAGATTAGTCTCATTGGCTACAAAGGGGACTAAAATGTTCATCGCTAAGCAGTCCTCTTCTCCGTTTAAGAATATTTCTTCTTCATCTTCACCCGTGTAAAAAGTTTGTTGACACATAATGGTTTCTTTGTTGGCTAGTATAATGTCATCTCTTGGCTTTACTGGTAGTGGGGCCTGAAATCAAATTATAAGCTATTTATTATGTATATTATGATAGGTACATTTTAAATACTTTAATCAGTTCAATCAGTTATCTCATAAAGTAAACAAAGAAAAAAAGTGTCATACTTGATAATACCAACGGTAAATACAAATTTAAAAAAATATTACAATTACAAATAAGTTGACATAAAGACGGAGTTTTAAGAATTGTCGACCTCATTTGCAATCAAACAATTTCGTGCAGGCAACCTTGAGTGTTTTATTTTTTTATATTTATTTATTTATTGGCACGACAACAGAATGCAAACCACATTTCATACATAAACACAGTTAAAAAAAAAATCAGTAAAATTTGCACTCCGATTGTAGTCGGGCACAGCGCTTGCTTATTAACATTAAATATAAATATATCTGCACTAAATATAATTTTAATAATTTAACTTTAATTTAAATTAAATATATCTCCTAAACTTAAAAATGTAACAATAATTAAAATGATTAAAATAAAAAATAAAATAATAAAAATTAAAATTAAAATAATTGAATAATTGAATAGGTGAAAAACAACAATAAAACATTTTTAGAAAAAAGATAATTCACTAATAAAAACTGAATCAAAAAAATTGTCGAAGGTTGTCATTGATGAAATTGTATAAAAAACAATGTCATTAAAAGGCCTAACTTAAACACCTCATTGCCTCGGAAGCCGAGTGGCAAAGCGCCTCGCTCGGTACCCGAAGGCCCACGGTTCAATCCCCAGGTCGGGGAAAAGTGAGTTTCGGAGTTTTCGATGCATCATAGCTCGGGTTTGTGATCACCAACCCCACATTTGACAAGCGTGGTGATTAAGCCAATACCAATCAGTTGTAGTCACAAATTGATTTTATGATGGAGTCCTTTGCCCAGTTGTGGGACAGTGGTTACTTAATTTACTAAAAATTCTCAAAAAAAAATACCTTAAATCTATCCCTCCCTGTAGGTGCTCTTGCATAAGGCACTCCGAAGAACTCATAAATATCACCGTTCCAGTACTTATCTCCTTGCACTGCCCCATCATCGAGCTCCACAATACGGAACTGCTCCAACTCCTCACAAAAAATGCTGGACAGGCAAATTAATAATACTAAATATCTAAACATGTCTGTATGAGTCTATGTACTATTTGTGACTGGTCATCTTATCGGAATGATGGATTGTTGTTGATAAAGTAATGATATAATAATAATTATCGAACTGTGGTTTACTTTATGTGATAATGAAGACCACGTAAGTACTTACTAAAGATTATCACATTAACTTTGTGTCTTAATAAAAAAATAACAAACGTTTGTATATTTTCATAGTGCACAATTCTTATTCGTACCTATAATGATTACAGTAATTTTAATACAGAAACAACATACGGCTTTTTAGCTAATTCGTGTCATATGATTGGGAGTGACGAAAACCAAATGTGGAATAGCACATCATCCGGTATCCTCCGTCACTGAGGAATGGGCTATCTTATCTCTAAATTTACATTGATGTATTAGCGACAGACAAAGATAAGATAGTGGTAAAGCCAGGCGGACTTACAAACGAGCCCAACCACCAACCGAACCGAACCGAGTAAAATAGTGTAATATCTGGAAATCGAATCCAGAACCTCTGGGTCTCATTATTCATTTTGCATCACTCAATGCCGTCTTCTATTCCATAACCTTAACACCCAAAAGGCGAGCAAAATAAATAAATAAAGACGGTATTTTCCCCTGAACTGGCACAATATAGTATGTCATAAACACATCAGTCCGTGAAATACGTAAATAGGGATATATGCAGTGAAGAAATCGCGAAGCCGCCACCGCCCGCCGCCGCCGCCCGCCGCCGTGCGAAATATATTATCATATGATATCCTATGCGGGAACATTTCTTGTGTCCAGAAAGTTTATGGTGTTTACACTAGACGAAACTGAGCTTCTACACAAACGGTGTGCTAACAATTTTTAACGTTAGAAGTGTTATAATACCTGTTTTATAAGAAAAAAAATTAAAAAGATTAATTCAATTTGAATTAAAAAAATTAATGAAGGAACACGAAATTGGTTATAATTCACATAACAATGCAACAAGAATTGATAATTTGTAATTTAGTTTTTTTTAAATTCAGGACACTAATATCTATTCTACCCATCAATCCATAAGGTGGTGGTGGGTTAAAGTATGATCTCGCCATGTTATGTTCATGTGGGAAGGTGAAGCATAGCAGTTTGACGCTCTTATGTTTATAATAGTGGCCGTCTAATTATGTATTATCTATGATGGTGGCTTAATATCATCTACACTTTGCGTAAAATGGAACGCCTCCAACCAAAAACAATTGTCAGACGCAATTAACGAATTAATTTTGGAGCGACCAACACTTACCATCACCTCATTCCTATTGTGATTAGGACCTTGTAAAGTTAACAAAAGGTAAAATAAACGCCATGAAAATCCGTATAAAATGTTTTTATCAGATAAATACTTTCATTGTTTTTTTGTGAAACAAAAGAAATCGTAGCTTGTTGAATCTGAGTAGAACAATGAACCGTTGTAAATTCACATTTTGTGTCCCTCCCTACCCTGCTGAATGGACGTTAGTATTCTGTGTTATTAGGCGTCGAAGTGTCACTTATTTCATTGTTACCACCCCTTTAGATTCGCATAACGGGTTATTATTGTCCTGCGGGCAGGGTTGTGCTAGAAAAGAATAGCGGACACGGGTTAGACACTGCTAGAAGTAAAATATTCAAGTCCAGGCTCACTCATTTACTGACTCACCAACGGTTCAACGCCCAGGATAATCACTTGGACCAAAAAGCTGTTGCACAGAGGTTCTCTTATGATTTTGACAAAGGAGAAGTCTGGATTTTTAGATTTTTTGTCTGAGTGGTAGAGCCACGCTGCGTTGCAGCACGAAATGGGCCGGCTCGCCCGGCGTAATACCACCCTCTCACAGAATATCGGCGTGAAACAATGGCACTCGTTGCTGTTGTGTTTCGTCCGGTGAATGAGAGTACCGGAGGCCCATCTCTTACCCCTCCCCCTTCCCAATTCCTACTCCCTCCTCAAGATCCAACTCCTTCCTCAAGGCCCTCAACGCATCTGCGATTACTTTGGTTTTGCGGGTGGTGTCCATGGGCGGCGGTGATTTTTTTCCATCAGGTGACCCGCCTGCTCGTTTGCCTCCTTTTAATATAAAAAAAAAAATTATAGGGTCTCAAGATGTCGATTTTAACAATCACTTTTTCCATAAATTAATAATCTTTCAACTGCTAATCGACATCAATAACAACATTTTGTCTTTTATTTAGTCTTCAGACTGAAACGATAGGTACTAGACGGTTTTAGGCTTCATCATCATCTCAGCCAAAGACGTCCACTGCTGGACAAAGGCCTCCCCCAAAGATCTTTATAACGACCGGTTTTGTGCTGCTCGCATTCAGCGGCTAACCGCGACCTTCACCAGGATGCGTAGTGTGTTTTCTTTACTATCCGTATTCATTTGATCACGTTTACGAAAACGCAAATTAGTATGGCATTGAAGTAGCGCCTCCTGACGACATAAGAAAAGAGTCTGTTAACATTATTCCATACAAATTCTCGTTTTCGTTAACGTTAACGATTAGCGAATGACACTCGCTAGGCATCCAGATCGTCAGTCCGCCTTGTTGGCGAGGCCTGCCTACACTGCGTCTACGGTGCGCGGTCGCCACTCGAGAACGGTTCCGGCCCAGCGGCCAACAGTGCTACGAGAGATGTACCCTATTTTTTTTTATACGAGCGGATTCTGCATCCTGACCGTCTCGACCGGGCTGTTACAGGCCCGGGAGGCGCCATACCTCCCGGATGTGAGAGGGGCGCCTTCTCTCCTGGAGACAAGAGATGTGCCCTGCCCACTGCCGCTTAAGCTTATTATTAGCTAGATTATTTTCAATTTATGAAAAATACCAAACTCTTCATTGTCTAATTTTCAAAATGTTTTTGTTTTGTTTATATAATTTTTAACGCACATTTTGTTGCGAAACAAATTACAAAAAAAACACAATTGTTGAAAAAATTTCCACGAGCAGGATTCCTTCTGACATACCGGGTCAGGTGCTCTCCCAATTGAGCTACCGTGGTTCTAACCAGCCCGCCAAAATTATTCAACACTTTACTTTTTACTTTAAAAGCCGAAGACGCCCTTTCAATGTCAACAACTACCGTCATTAACATCCGATCATAATATTTTTACAAATACTAAAGATCAGTTAAGAAGTAGTAAGAGGTATGTCAGAAGGTTGCAGGTTCAAATGCTGCTCGTGGAAATTTTTTCAACAATTGTGTTTTTGTCTAATTTTCTTTCAAAAAATTTAACCGGACAAAACATTATGAGACAGGCAAGTATTTATCCGGAGACGGGTATTTAAACACCCGTCCAGTAAACACCGGACAATTGGTAACCCTATCTGTGTCCACATAATTAGCCATTTTATTATATCCAGTCGTATGGTATAAACGCACGCAAGGCGCTGCGTCTTTATGCGGAATACTCTCAGTTTAGTAGATTTCAGTGTAGACCGGTACATAAAATATAATGTTTTCTCGCTTGCACCCTGTTCCGACAGCAGATATTTCTGTTGCGGCTGCCTCCAGATGTCATCTTAGCTTGAACGTTAGCAATTCTTTGTGGAACGGCAAATGAATAGAGCTTTAGTGGCATTAATCAGGGGCAACTTACTGTGTATTTGCGACTTTCTGTTATCACCTCTGTGGTCTAGTTGGTAAGTCTAGTCTAGTCTAGTCGGTTTGGTGGTAGGGCTCGTTTGTTTGCCATTTTATCTGAATATGTCGCCGTAATCTATTCCGGCAGCTAGAATTAGATAGACAGTGTCTCAGTAGTTGAGGATTCCAGGAGTATGCGCTTCCACCTTCGAGCTCATCACTTAACATCAGGTAAGATGGAAGCCAGGTGCTTACCCGAAAGAAAAAAGATGAAGAGTACTTTCGGCTTTTCACTCTTCAAGACTTATGACTAGTGACTTTAGGGATTCGAGTTTTCCAGACTATTCTTGATAGATCAATAGAGCTTTCACCCGAATAGCGAAAGGGACACCTTATCGAACGCACCTAATTAAAATAAAATGAGGGTAGGTATGCAAGTTAGGAGCTCGATGGCGCAGTGGTTAACGCGCCTGGTCTGCGAGTGCTGTGGTTAAGCAACTTTCGCAAAGGCTGGTCATCGGATGGGTGCCCAAAAATTTACAATCTCGGGCTTCTCCGTGCTTCGGGAGGCAAAGTTAAGCCGTTGGTCCCGGCTGCATTAGCAGTCGTTGACAACCACCAATCCGCACTGGGCTCGCGTGGTGGTGTATGGCCTGTTCTCCCTATCCATCCTTAGGGAAGGCTCGTGCCCCAACAGTGGGGACATAAAATGAGCTGATGATGTAAGTTACCAACTAATTATGAGACGAACAACACTACAGTCTCCCTGTGACCAAGGACCCTGCAAAGGGTTCGAAAAGTCAAGATCCGAAAGTAGTTTCACTTCAAAATTACTAGATGACAAATAGAAAGCAGGTATTTTAGTTTCAATACTTAAATAAAAAGTAAATAGCATATGACTGTCCCACTGCTGGGCAAGGCCTCCATCATCGAAATCAAGCCATGACTACAATTGATGGGTAATGGCTGCCAAATGCAGGTTGGTGACCAGAAACCCGTGCTTTAAGCATCGAAAGAAAAGATCTCTGGACCTGGGAATCAAACTCGGGACCTACAGCCACCGAGGCGTTCAAAATTTAATATTTTATAAAAAATACAATCACTACTGAATAAACAACGGTACGCAAATAAATTCTCACACAATTTCTATATTCGTTACGACCGCAAACAACGGCTCACTAAGAGCTTGTACCGCACTCCATAAACCAATTTCACTTCGTCGACTGCGCAGTAAACGCGGGGCTACACAAAAACGCTCTCACGCTTAGAACAAAAACGTCCTGTATAAAAATAATATAAAAAACTACCGAATGCAAATGCGCCGTCTGAAATAGTGGCGTTGTTGTGTTATTGAATGACGACACACATTGAATTATGAGAATACAGAGATAAAGAGGCATCACCATTTTATTTTATGTCCCCACTTCTGGGGCAGGAGCCTTCCCTACGGATGGAAAGGCCACATGAAGAACGGGCCATAAACCACAACGTGGGCCCATTGGTGGTTGTTAAAGACTGCTAATGCAGTCGGGACCAACGGCTTTACGTGCCTTCCGAAGTACGGAACAAAGAGTAATGTAATTTAAATTATAAGTAACTATATGCACGTTTTCCACGCTGCAGTGGCTGAGTGGTTTACTCTGATGAAGACCTTCCGAGAGACCTGGATGCCTTTAAAGTAAGCTTTTGATACTTTTAAGGGCTGGTTGAATGAAATAACATAAGAAGGCACTTAAAACAACTTTCTAGAAGTGTTATAAGCCAATTTCCCATAGGATAACGAAATGTAAAATGGCGATTCAAAATAAAATGGCGACTCAAGCTCTCGGTTCAAAGTTCAAACCTGGGTTCAATTCCCAGGTCGGGCAAAACGTGTTTCGGATTAACCGATGGATGGCCCGAGTTTGTGATCATCAAGCCGCATTTAATCAGTGGTGATTAGGCGTTAGCCCATCGTAGAGTTGACTTGATTTCAATGAGTCCTTTGTAGTATAGTAAGGCTATTTACTTCACCTTACTTTAAGAGCGTTTACGCCGCACACTAGCGCCACTAATGAAAAAAAAACATATCTAGTAATTAGAGATAGAAAATCAAATTATGCTCAACAAACTATCTGAATGAAGTAATTTAGCATTTTTACGTCACCTAATGAACACCTCACATGTTATGGTTTAGTTAAATATGGCGTTATAGTTAAAAGTGGCCGTAACGTCTTATGTTTTTTTTTTCATTAGTGGTGCTAGTGTGCGGCGTAAACGCTCTTATTGTGTGTGTTATTTTGTAAGTGCTATTTTTCAGGGTATATATAATACTAGCGGCCGCTCGAGGTTTCACCCACGTGGTTCCCGTTCCCGTGGGAATATCGAAATAAAAAGTATTCTATGTTTTAATCCAAGTTATAAACTATCTGTATGCTTAATTTCATCCAAATCCATCCATCCGTTGCAGCGTAAATAAGCAACAAATACACACACAAACTTTCGAATTTTTATAATATTAGTGGGATTAATTTAAAAAAATATTTTTAAATGAATGCATTATTGAATTGGACGTGTATGGCGCCGTAGAACTTCTGCGTATAGCTCACCCACAGAGTGCTTGTGTAGAAGGACGTGCAAAATGCCCTGAACAGGGTTACTAAATCTCTTCTTTTATAATTGTGTTCAACTTAAAGCATTAAACCATGCTCTAAGGTGTTCTATAATAATGTACTACTTTAATTACTTACTATTTTATTACTTAATTTGTTATTTTTTGTGCTAAGTTAAACTGTTTTTATTTTTTTTTATATATTAGAAGGAGGCAAACGAGCAGGCGGGTCACCTGATGGAAAGCAATCACCGCCGCCCATGGACACCCACACCCGCAAAACCAGAGGAATCACAGATGCGTTGCCGGCCTTTAAGGAAGGTATAGGCTCGTTTCTTGAAGATTCCTAAGTCATATTGGTCCGGAAATACCGCCGCTGAGAGCTGGTTCCACAGCACTGTAGTTCGTGGTAAAAAATTACGTGAGAAACGCACGGTAGTAGATCGCCATCCATCAAGATGGTGTGGATGGAAAGACAGTCGATTGCGTGTAGTGCGGTGAAGGAAATCAGCGGCAGGGATCAAACCGAACAATTCCTCAGAGCACTCCCCATGATAAAGGCGATAAAATATACAGAGAGATGCAACGTCTCTCCGAAGGGCCAGTGGATCGAGCCGACCAGAGGTTACCACGTCGCCGACAACTCGAGCAGCTCTGCGTTG
The DNA here is from genome assembly GCA_947562085.1 of Eudonia lacustrata. Lineage (NCBI taxonomy): Eukaryota > Metazoa > Arthropoda > Insecta > Lepidoptera > Crambidae > Eudonia > Eudonia lacustrata. The sequence goes on along the minus strand of OX387326.1, from coordinate 18,226,525 downwards.
AATGCGGTCAAATAGGAGGAGTTGGTTCTGGGGCGCTCCAGCCCAAAGATGGGAACAGTATTCCATATTATAATAACCTGTTTGTATTTTGTAAACAATGAATATTTAAAATTAATTGTAAGCTATATTTATTTTTTAAGTAAAGATTAGTATGTAAATACATTTATTAAAAATAAAAATAGTGTTGTGAGATGAGGATATTATAAAAAATATGTACTGCTTTTATACTAATTATGTTGTTATGTAGACATGTTTAGGGGTAAACCCTTAAACATGTCTGGACACTAACTGTAACAATTTAGTAAGAACATAGCATTTGTATTCTGTTTTGTGTAAGTATCAATGAATATTAATTAATTTCATGCAATTCACCAGCTTAAAAAGACGAATTATATAAAAAAAGCTTTTGGCATTTAGCTATAGGTAGGTACCCAAAATGTTGATTTCAATTATAAAATAATCACGTTCATTCAAATTCTGATACACGTGCCTAGGCATCTCTCCAAGGAGTTTTGTGATAAATGGCAAAAATTAATTCCGAATAGGTTCAGAGTTACCGTAAAATCGGATATAATTAAAAAATATCTCCCACTGTTTGCCGGCAATTTATACGGTGCGTTTCTAATTGGTCGAAACTGTAATTTCCCGAAGGGTTCTCGTGGTACAAGTTATAACCTTAAAACCTTCGATCAATTAAAAACGCACAAAATCAAAGACAAATTGTTTATAAAATGTTTTTGTTTTGTTTATATAATTTTTAACGCAAATTTTTTTGCGAACAAATCACAAAAACACAAATGTTGAAAAAATTTCCACTAGCAGGATTTGAACATGCACCCTCCTGACATACCGGGTCAGGTGCTCTTCCAATTGACCTATTGTGGTTCTAACCAGCCCGCCGAAAAGTCAATAGTGTTGAATAATTTCGGCGAGCTGGTTAGAACCACGATAGCTCAATTGGAAGAGCACCTGACCCGGTATGTCAGAAGAGTGCAGGTTCAAATCCTGCTCGTTATTCAAAGCCATCACAGTCACTTGAAATCAAACATTTTTTAAATAAGCATATTTCGTTCCATTGCTGACAAGGGCCCTCCTGACCCTTCCACTTCTCTCGATCCCTAGTTCTGTAAAGGTATAAAAACTTATTATGGAACCTACCTAGATACTACTGAGTTTATCGGATTTTGCACAGAAATAAGATTTTAGAGAGCCTTCATCCGAGACGAGCTGGCAAGAAACTCGGAAGATTAAAACTTAGCTCTTACTAGTATGTACACAAATACTAACATTATCCTGCTCGAGTGAACTCTGGTGATTGCTTATTGTTGCTACAGAAGTTAATTATTGGAATCAAGCATTACTTTGCGGAAATCCATGGCACACAATAATGCATTAAACAACAAAACACGACTCGGGTATGGATTTTGGTGTACGCTTTCATCCATTGATTCTTCTGCATGTGCATATTTTTGCGGGAGCTGTGCATGCGTACAGCATCCAAGCTGATCATGAACGGGTGATTTAGCGAAATTAACACTACATAATATTTCAATTAATAATTATTATTAATTTAAAAGGATGCCTTTAATGGGTGACTGGCGTTGATCCCCGCCTAGGTGTTTATTTATTTATAATGAAACGCGAAAGTTTGAAAGTGTGTATAACTAGGTGGGTACCTACTTGTATTGCGATTTTATATACTTATATATATTTTACAATGTGATGTAATGTACCCTATGTCAGTTATTGTATTATCGATGTAGATAAAACGGCATTAACACAAACCTCAGTGGTTTTAAATGCTGTACTAATTTTAAGGCGTAAGTAATCATGTTATTGAGCAATAATATAATTTGAAAAAAAAATGCATTTTTGAGTAGGTTCTTTAGGTAGGAACTTTTAATGGACATGCCCTTTCATTTCCCATGGTGGGAGCGATTGAAGGAGATTCCCACGTTATCATCTCCTTCTCCCTGGGTGCAGAGGTATGCCTGATGCATGTTTTTATATTAGTAACTATAGTACTTAAACAGACTTAAGTATGTACTCATAGTACTTGAACAGACACTATAGTACTTAAACAGAGGTGATGGTAGCAAACCCCTTTATCTTGCAGTAACATAAAAAAGTTAAAATTTTCTATTTTTAATTTTTAAAGAGTTGAAATAAAAATTATTTAATCATAAAATACTTTGTAACGATCTCCTTAACTTGTAACTTGACCCAAACCCTTAAATCTCGATGAAATAATTATCTAACCAGTTGAGTTATTCGTTAATGAGAGTAACTGATGGGGTTGCCAGTGGTTATGATAAAGCCTTTTCCTTTTTATTAACCAATTCTTTTGTTGGAGAAGATCAATTTAGCAGATTGCACATGAAGCGAAAAGTTTTCGGATGTAGCACTTTTCTTCAGATTTTTTTTGTAATCTTTTCTATATTACGAGTAGGGATTTGCATGTAGACTAGAATTTACTCTGAGCTAGAAATTGCCATATTTTTTACTTATTTATTTATCGTTTTAAGGCTATATTTTTAATTTAAATAAAATAAGGAGTAACGATATTGAAATGAAACAACTTTTACGGATCTACTCGCGTTTATTTTACACATAACTTATTTAATGTTTATCCTGACGTTTCGAACCCTTTGCAGGGTCCGTGGTCACAGGGAGACTGAGGTGTTGGTCATCTCATAATTAGTTGGTAGCTTGTATACCCTCATTTAAATTTAATCAGGTGCGTTCCGTTTTACGCAGAAAGAGCTTACAGTATCTTTTGGTCTGGCAGTATGGTGTCGGGGCTGGGATTTAATATTTTGTATGATGGGATCCCAGACTGGTGGTAGATTCCAACCATCATCTCTATTAAAATTAGGATGTTTTTTAATTTCAATAGCCTCGCGTATCATCCTGGGGATGAATCGTTGTTCTTTAACGAGTATTTGTGGTTTATCAAATCTGATGTAATGGTTGGGCCCTTCTAGGGAATGTTCGCATACTGCAGACTTATATTCGCGCCTATGCTTGACGTCGGCTATATGTTCTTTAACACGGGTTCCTATACTTCTCTTTGTTTGCCCGATGTAAGAGAGCCCACAGTCGCAGTCCAGTTTGTACACGCCTGCATCTTGAAGGGGTATGTTGCACTTGGCAGGTCATAAAAATAAACAAAAATAAAAATAAATAAAAATAAACGCGAGTAGATCCGTAAAAGTTGTTTCATTTTAATGTGTAGTGTTCGCGTAAACTTTAGAAAATAGTAACGATATTGTCATACAACGGCAAAGATGGAAACCAAATCAACCCGGATTCCTTAATTACTGAGAAACAGGCTATGTCATATTTTAACTGATATTTAGTACATCGTTTTATTAAAACAAAACTATCATTCTCAGTGATCATCCAGACTTCTTCCTATTAAAACAAAACACTATTAATTCAAGTCCAAGGAAATCAACTTAGGCAAAAACCTCCATGCTTGCTCGCCGAACTTTCTCGCCACAACGTCTGAAGTTCAGTCTGCCTAGCTCTGACCACGTGAAAGCGGAGGCTTTTAATTAAATTCAAATCAACTGAACGAACGAAGACTCGGCCGCACCTGCGAATTGAACTGGAAACTGTGGGACGTCATAGATTAGCATTAGGTATTATTATTAAGACTATATTAGAATTGGCGTGGAATTGAATTGCTCAGTGGCGTGCACTTGGAGAGGCCTATGTCCAGCAGTGGACGTGTGTAGGCTGATGATGATGATGATGATGATGATGATGATGACAGAATTAAAATATTATGCTTAGGTGCTGTGCACCTAAATGTAATGTTAGAGGCAAGCATTGTTTGTAATTCCAGAAATTCTTGAAAGTTTTTAATTGTAAATATGTATTAAATTAAATATTGTGTGATTGGTAACGACATACGTCTAAGTACTCTTTTTTTTTGTAAATGCCGTTACATCTATTAAAGCTGTGGAGTTTTTTGGGCCCATTCTTCTCCACAGCTAAAAAATAGACGTCCTGAATAAGTAGTAGGTAAAAAATGTATGGACGATTCAAAAGCAGGTAGAGAATCCCATTTGGCATTAAGTCCGCCTTTTGTACTTTATTTTATTATTCAATAAAGATTAAATAAATATAAATAAATAAAATCACTTTTCGTAAGTTTAAATGAACGTTTCGACCGAGTTACAATGGCCGTGGTCACGGGCTGACTGCTGTCGCGATGTTGCGCCTCCGTTTGCGCGGCAAAGTCTTCATCCACTGTCACATTATTTTGCCAACTACCGCCACACACAACAGTAACGGTGTCCCTATTGCTTAAACAAGCCTTATTCTGGTTGTTTACCGACTGCGAAAAAAAACGACAAATACTGGATTCCACGCTGAAGATAGATTAGGGTGCTTCTTTATTTCTATCGCTTCCCGCACTACTCTTGAATAAAACTTGAGATAGACTTGCGTACGGTAAAAGTTTGCTTTAATCCCCGTTTAAATTAAGTAAGTAAGTAAGTAAATGTTTACGACGATGCCTAATGAAGTAAGACACCGTAGAAACAGAAAAATTTCTTTATTCGGATTAAATACAATTTATAAAATAAGGACGCGCGTACGAGATGAAATCACGTTGAAAGATGTCATTACTGGAACGCGAAAGTTTAGAAGTGCATATTAAGTTTATTTGATTTTTTTTTTTTACTTTGACTTTAACTTTGACTTTGACCATCATTATCAGTCTACAAGTATCCAAGGATCATTACAACATGGGAATTTGCAGCCTTAGAGCATTAAACCAATAGTTGCAGCTATAACCTTCCTGACCTAATGCGGATCGGTAGGTATATATAATATTATATACCTATCGGTAGGTAGGTATATAAATAAATAAATAAATAAATAAATATTGTATTATTATAATTATAATTAATAATTTTCTAAGAATTAAATAATTATAAAATATAGTGAAAAAATTTAATGCTTACCCGACCCAGCCAGGAATCGAACCTGGGCTTTCCGCAGTCCGGGCGGCACTGACCATTATGCTACCGGAAAGACTGACATAAGCACTGAATTTTTTCACTACTTTGATTTTGACTGCTTTTTAGCGGTAGGCTTTTTTTATTTTGGGTGGCTCGAGTAGGTATTTATTTTTTTCATTTTATTTTATAATTATTTAATTCAGTTTTAGTCCATTTAAAATAAATCTAAGAAATTAAATTATTATTTATCTATGTCATAGGTAGATATGTTAAAGCTAAAGTGGGTCGAAAGTCTGTACATGGAAGATATTCGAAAAAAAGTTGGCTGGGGATACTTAGAATCGATAACAGAACACGTTCCAACAGTTTTCAGATTGTTTGTCTGTTTGTCTGTTTATCTGTATAATTATCTGTTTGTCTGTTTATTTGACAGCGCATCACGTGAAAATGGCTGAACGGATTTGGATGAAACTTTGCACATAGACAGACCATGACCCCGGTAACAGGTACCTGTGGGATGGTGCAGTATTCGCGAAAGAAGTCGCAGGCGACAACTAGTAATCGATAAGAAGAGACATAGTATTTGAAAAGAATATAGATAAACTCGTACATTAATCTTTGATCTACTTCTCCTAAATTTCATAATCAACGAACTTAAAGAATCGCACCCTTACTTTTTTTAAACATCCTCTACTTAGTTGAGTATGGTCGCCTGAGACGAAGGAAATATTAAAAAATAAAAATAAAATTTTTTTTTTTACCAAAAAGTTTATTTCACATTCATAACAGTTGGCTAGAGATTCTTTATGCAATTAGTTATCTGACCACGAGTTCTTTGCATTACTCATTTCGAAGGGCATTTGGACAACGGCACACACTTGCCAGTGCAAGTGTTCCTAACTGTGGGACTGTCACAGAAACATTGCGGGATGTCACACGCAGCGGGGCCGTCCAAGTCGTGGACCGTGGGATCGTCACAGTTGGGCTCTGCTTTCTGTGGGCAGTACAAGACCGAGTGTTCACCGGGAGGGCATCTTTCTGTAACAAAATAATTTATTTCATCATCATCAGCTTATTTTTATGTCCCCACTGTTGGGGCACGAGCGTTTCTTGGATGGGTAAGGAGAACGGGCCACTACCACGCCGATTGGTGGTGGTACGAATGCGACATGCAGCCGAGACCAACGGCTTTACGTGCCTTCCGGAGCACGAAACAACTTTCGGGTAATTTTTATAGCGTTACCAGGGTAGGTAAGAGTATGTGACACCCGTTGTATGAACATTAAGATTAATCTTATCTTAACAGGTTCACTGTCCAAAACTTATAACAATGGTTAAATCAATTGTTACGGACCATAATAATATGTGATCTGCGGGACAGTGATTTTAATAACAATCTTTTTGATGTTTGTAATTATTTTTACATATTATTTTATTATTTCATTATCTTATCTAAGTCTATCTCCATGGCTTAGCCAAAGTAACGTTAAGAAAACGATAGCGAAGTTCGAAAAGAATAAAATGTATGGGATTGACATAAGCCGCGCTAAATCACGAGGTCAATCTTATGTCAATCCCATACATTTTATTCTTTTCGATCTTCGCTATCGTTTTTTTAATGTTACTTTGGCTATCGCCACAGGGCGAAGTACTACATACATAGGTAATCATAGCGGAATGTTGCAGATGGTATTCACTTTTAAGTGGGTTCACTTGGGTTCATCTAACTAAACGAAATACCTCCTAAGAAAGTCAGATCTTAAGTGATTGAAGATTGCGCTTACATTTTTTAGATTTTCGTCACTTACCAGCACGTGGATAAAGGCCTTTTTTTTCATGTGATAGATTCAACGACTACAATCTTGAATTGCGATTATTTGCCAGTCTTAGCATAACACAGTTTACATAAAATGTAACTTTTATGTTTATTATATATCTATTTATATATATATTATAGCTATGTTACATTATAAAAAATATAAACTTAATACCTACACGGTTCTTAGACGTAATAAAAGTTTTCATTAATTAACTCCTTTAAAGGACTGACAATAAAACTCAAAATGTAGTTCTAAACAACTTTTTTACCTTATCTTCCTTCAACGGAGAACAAAACAATGTTATAAAAGCAGTCACAAAGTTGCTGAACGAACTAGACTAGTGTACACCTAGTGTCTATCTAGAACCCTTTGAATACTATGAAGCTGAAACAAAGAAGTGACGTCTAGGATTAAAATGTGAAAACAAAGGACATTCTCTCACACTACCTTATCTTGACGAACTAAATAGAAAACAGTTTGCTTTGTCAAACAAATATTGTGAAAGTAGTAGCCGAAACAGATGTGTTTCATTAAAAAAGGACTTAATCGTATTATAATAAACCAAGTTCGAAACTCAAATTAAATTAATTTTAATTAAAAAAGCCTATTATAAGGTCAATGACTATGTAGTAGACAAATGCTTATAAACACAAGTCTGCTCTGCACTGGCTTCAATATTATTATTAATGAGTACAAAATTGTACTAATTTAGTTGTTATAATTATTACATGATTGTAAATTGGTTTAAGAGATGGAGAAGAAGGAAAAAGGATCCATCAATACAAATTTTCATTAACGTGTTCGAATGGGAAATACAACTAGCATTAAGCACTTCAGTGACAAACTATTTTTTTTTTTTTTTTTTTTTATATTTTAGTTCTTTTTGTTAGTTTGAATAACAGGAACTCGATGGCACTGTGGTCACTGACGCATCAGCGGGCAATAGGGGTCCCGCTGGCTGGCCAAGACTCTGTTCCAGGGTCGGAGCCCTAGAGAAAGCGAGTCGAGACCGACTCTGTAAAAATCACTAATATGTCCTTTCGTCACCTTGGGACCAGCAAACCGGCGATCATCGCGTCGTCCTCGGTGGACGCATCGAACGCCGGCATGGTGGGGCCTGACGAGGTCATGGGAACCCTTTCGGACACTTCCACAACCCCGTCGGTGACTGCTCGGGTCTGCCATTGATAAGGTTAAGCAACTTTCGCAAAGGCCGGTCATCGGGTAGGGGACTAAAATTAATAAACTTGAACAACTCCGTTTTTTTTTGAGAGAAATTGCTGATTGCTTCAAACGGCATTTTCAGAGTCACCGGGCTTTTTTGGGGGCGGCGAGGTACGTAAAGGGTACCTCAAGCCGTGTTGAAACGAATCACCTATTCAGAGGTTTTCTAGAAGGAACGGCATCGCACGTGTCCTACTAGATTCTTCAAAGGGTTCGGATCGGATCGGTCGAACAACTCCGTGCTGCATTATCAGTCGTTCACAATCACCAATCCGCATTGGGCCCGCGTAGTAATTTATGGCCCGTTCTTCTTATCCTTCCTTAGCTTGTGCCCAGCAGTGGGAACATAAAATGAGTTGGTGATGATGGTGATGACGATGATGATGATGATGATCAAATGGTAAACAAAACTAGCTCTAGACCTGTTATAAAGACAAAAGAAAAACTAAAAAGACATTACTTACTTGTAGGAAATCCTTGAGAGCTAACACACACCACCAATGCAGCTAACGCAATCAACACAAATTTAGTATTCATTTTCTTTAAAAAGTAATGTTACATAGAAACGAAAATACAGTTGAAGCATCCACTTGACACTGTGAAGTTGAGACTCGTCTTTTTCTTTATATAGTCTGGTGGCTGTGACGTCACTACAGGGGGATAACTTGAAAAAAGAACATTTTACATTGCGCTTGCGAAATATGAGGAAGATGGTTGGAGAAACACGCAACAGTTTGTTTTCGCTTAAGGTTTTTGATAATAAAATTTTTATTCATTAATAATTTAGGTGAATATATTACTTTTTGTTCATCATCTAAAATACCTACACTTTTTCAAATTAAAGATTTATTTATTGCATGTCACAAGTTAAAAATATGTAACAATATAAGAAATATAGTGCAAGTGACGCCGCAAGGGCACAGCAACCATGATGGACTTCCATTGCCGTTTTACTTATTAAATTTAATTAAATTTTAAATAAAATTAAATATTAATAATAATTTAAAGGCCGGCAACGCATCTGCGATTCCTTTGGTTTTGCGAATGTCCATGGGCGGCGGTGATTGCTTCCCATCAGGTGACCCGCCTGCTCGTTTGCCTCATTCTAATATATATAAAAAAATATATATAAAAAAAATTATCTTCTTAATATTAATTTAATAAACAAAATGAATTATAATTTTTTAATAAATTAATATATTATTTTATAAATTAATACATTATTGTAACTTTAATTATGGAGATATTTAGGGGAGACTTTTGCCAAACAGTGGGATGAAATAGGTTCATAAAATTGAAACAATACTTTGTCTTCTGCTGTCTACCACTCGTACATCGTTGTACAAATACGAAAATATTATGGTTATAAACTAAGTACTATATGCGTAGTGCAATTTATATGTCACGAATATAGATAACAAACCGTACTTTTTACAAATTTTAAATCTAGCAACGATTTTTAGAGATAGGCCGGCAACGCATTGGTAATTCCTTTGGTTTTGCGGGTGTCCATGGGCGGCGGTGATTGCTTCCTATCAGGTGACCCGCCTGCTCGGTAGCCTCCTTCTAATATTAAAAAAAAAACTAGTAAAGTAAAGTAAATAACCTATAACTGTCCCACTGCTGGGCAAAGGCCTCCATCATTGAAATCAAGTCATCACTACAATTGATGGGTAATGGCTTAATCACCACGCTTGCCAAATGCGGGTTGGTGATTACAAACTCGGGCATATTATCGCAAAAATCCCAAAACACACTTTGCCCGACCTGGGAATTGAACCCGGGACTTACGGGAGCCGCGCGCTCTGCCACTAGGCCACCGAGGCGTTAAGCGAGTTGCTATAATGTGTTGTTTTTACCCGACTGCGTCAGAAGGAGGGTTATTGACTTTTTAATACTCCTGTTTAATATAATCCTACTAATATTATAAACGCGAAAGTTTGTAAGTATGGATGGATGTTTGTTACTCTTTCACGTAAAAACTACTGAATGGATTTGGATGAAATTCGGCAGACAGATAGTTTATAGCCTGGATTAACACATAGAATACTTTTTATCTAGATATTCTCACGGGAACGGGAACCACGCGGGTGAAACCGCAAGCGGCCTCTAGTAATAAAGAGTTTTAAAGCTGACGGAAAATGTAAAGATATTTAAATAACAATAACTGTGCACAAGTCTGTGTTTGTACGAAACGAATTTAAAAATCGTTTTGTTAAAAACTACTTATTTACACAAGTGCGTTATATGGAAATTTTTATTGTTCAAATTTCGCATTCGTTTAAATGCACTTGTGTAAATAGGTATTCTTTTATATTCAATTTTTTTTCAGAATTCGAATAACGATAGCGATGTATCAATGGCATTATTATTTTATCTACAACTATTTTCATTAAAAAAAATATGTTGTATAAGTGTGTGAATTTGTAGAAGCAGCTTGTATAATAAGAATAGTTTTGCGAACTGTTCGTGGTTCAATATACAGTTTGACTTTTTTATCACCGTCCAAACTCAGATGACTCCCGTGATACAAACAAACAATTGTTACTATTGGACCAACTCCCTAACTCGAAAATAAAATTCAGCTGTTCCATACGTGGTGGCGTGTGCGTCGGGTCGTTACGTTCCCTAAAATATGGTTGAGCGAAGCGATGGCTGATTCATATGTCATACTCGTGAACGGGTGCCGCCTGTGGAGGCTGGTCTGCTCTTGCATACTTATCTTATTGTTAGTATTAATTACTATAGTTTGACTTTGTTTTTCTTAAACAATTTTTGCCTTTTATTAGAGTACTGGTAGTGGTACTGTATGACATTGTGGAAATTGAAACTTATACCGGATGTAAATTTGATATATTAGATTTGTTTATTTTTTTTTTGTTTTTTTACATGTTGTGGTTGTCTTCTATATTTTTTGTGTTTATTTGTAATGGAAAGTGTCCTGCTAAGATAGGGCATTTTCCAATTTTTATTTTTTTGACGCTGTAAGGGAGAAAAGAGCTGGACACTTGCTGAGTTTCTTGCCGGTTCTTCTCAGTGCAAGATCTCCCGCCCAGAGTAGACTTACGAACCGATGACATAGCGACATTCATAAGAGCTACTTGTAGCCTAAACTGAATAAATGATTTTTGAATTTGAATTTGAATTTGAATTTGATACGAAACATCAATATTTATCCGACCAAAATGTATGGAACAGGTGAATTTTATTTTCGAGTTTAGTCCGATAGTCAGAGTTGTTCGTTGGTATCACGGGAATCATCCCAGGTTTGGACGGTGATAAAAAAGTCAATATATTTACTCATGTGCTCTCACGTTCTTCTCGCAAAACGGGGTAGACTGCGGTAGGGGTAGACATAGACAGACATAAAAATCACATTATTTTGAAATAACTCATCGTTATTGACCTCGACGCCACATCACTGCATAGCATAAAACAAAGTCGCTTCCCGCTGTTCCTATGTATGTATGTATTTATGCTTAGATCTTCAAAACTACACAACGGATTTTGATGCGGTTTTTTTAATAGATAGAGTGATTCAAGAGGAAGGTTTATACATATATGTATAAATACATGCATAATATTGTAAAGAAACACTGATCATTTTAGAGGTTTCACATTTGTGTGCGCTTACATTGCAAACGCTGGCTGAACCCTACGAGATAGATCAAAATAATGAACCACAGTATTGTTCACAAAAAGGTCTACAAAAAAGTCTGCGATGGTATACCTCTTAGTGATAACCCACAATAATATAAATGTTTATATAATTTTAACGCAAATTTTGTTGCGAACAAATTACAAAAACACAAATGTTGAAAACAATTTCCACGAGCAGGGTTTGAACCTGCACCCTTCTGACATACCGGGTGGTTGACCACGATAGCTCAATCGGAAGAGCACGAAAATTCGAAGATATTACAGATTTAAAATGCAGGGATATAGCGGTTGCGTGTATATCAGCATTGCACCCATGCGAAGCCGGGGCGGGTCGCTAGTTTAGTATAATCCGAGGTGGAATAGATAAGCTTAGGCCAAAGTAACATTAAGAAAACGATAGCGAAGTTCGAAAAGAATAAAATGTATGGGATTGACATAAGCCGCGCTAAATCAGTGGTCAATCTTATGTCAATCCCATACATTTTATTCTTTTCGAACTTCGCTATCCTTTTCTTAATGTTACTTTGGCTACCGCCATAGATCAGTGATGGGTTGCTAGCTGATCGCCTGATGTCACAAAAGAAAGACACCTGATGTGGGAGCATCTTCGAAACCTTGTCCCTCGGTTGGTCCCAGACCAGCTTGGTATTGCATTGCATGATGAATTAAGTCTATGGGAAATATATATCGCACAGTAGATCCTGATGATTTGAAACGTTACTGGGAGATGGAAACACGGCAGGCGCCACTAATATAGGAATTATGTCAAAATCTAGCCGCTACACACAATTATTGACGTTTCCATCGAATTTATTTAAAACCCAGAGATGACATTAAATGACTTAAAATTTTTGCTACTCTACTCAAAGAGGCAGATTGCTCTTTCTTCAGACGAGATGGGTCATTCTACAAAAGTTTTTCTTCAAAACATCCCTTCCGGGGGGTTAGGAGGGTTAGCACAAAAGGTGGTATTAGCTTTATGACATCTCGTAAACATAGAATGGTAAACAGCGAGATAAAAGTCAAATTCTTTTTGTGCCGCCCTCCATTCAGGCGTCCTTCTTTTACGGCCACAAAAATGGCTTGTGTAATTGAAAGAACTAGAATTTTTTCTACTCGATCCTTTATCTTAACGACGCATCTAGTTGTGCTCTGCAGGATTTGTTTGTTTGTGAATAGGGTAAGGAGACGTCGTTATTTATATTCATTAATTTGATAAACATGCGGTACTAATAATGGACTAATGCCAAATTACAATCTCTTATAGTCAAATTCAGGGCTAGGTAGAAATATTAATAAGCGGTGCGTCAAAGGACATGTTAGTAGTTACACATATTTATACCTTTAACCTTTTCACCGCCCAACTATCCTGCACGCGATGGCCCGCTGTACGCCAACGTATAAATGTATTTTAATAAAGTAGGTACAAAGAAGAACTTCTATAGAAGTGCTGGCGTGGACGGCACGAAAATCTCGAACTTCTATAAAAGTTGTTGGCGGTAAAAAGGTTAAAGGAAAAAGAAAATATTTTTATAAATTAACTATTTTAATTGAAATGAAACAACTTTTACGGATCTACTCGCGTTTATTTTACACATTACTTATTTAATGTTTATCCTTAGGTTTCGAACCCTTTGCAGGGTCCGTGGTCACAGGGAGACTGAGGTGTTGGTCGTCTCATAATTAGTTGGTAGCTTGTATACCCTCGTTTAAATTTAATCAGGTGCGTTCCGTTTTACGCAGAAAGAGCTTACAGTATCTTTTGGTCTGGCAGTATGGTGTTGGGGTTGGGAATTAATATTTTGTATGATGGGATCCCAGGCTGGTGGTAGTAGATCCGTAAAAGTAGTTTCATTTCAATGTGTGTTCGCGTAAACTTTAGAAAACAATAACTAATTTAAGTTAACAGAAATTGCTAGAGATAAACGTAGAAAACTCGATTTCCTCGAGTAAGTACTTTGTGTATGACTGTAATGTAGGGATGTAAATGGATTCATAAGTTTGGGCATACCTAGTGCAGTAGAAGCATTTGTAAACAGTGGGACGTTAAGAAGTTAATAATTATTTTAATTATTTTCTCAAATCATCATCATCATCAGCTCATTTTATGTCCCCACAGCTGGGGTACGAGCCTTTCCTATGGATAAATAGGGAGAACGGGCCATAAACCACCACGCGGGCCCAGTGCGGATTAGTGGTTGTTAATGACTGCTTAATGCAGCCGGGACCAACAGCTTTACGTGCCTTCCGAAGCACGGAGGAGCTCTAGATGATACATTTTTGGTCACCCATCCGATGACCGACCATTGCGAAAGTCGCTTAACCTCAGCACTCGCAGACCGGGCGTGTTAACCACTGCGCCATCGAGCTCCTCCTCTCCTCATAATCATTAGGTACCATCATTTTTATTTTCCTTTTTTTTACCCAATGTTACATATAAGAGATTGCTTGATAACAATAAGGCCGCCTATTTTGTACTATATCTCTTTGTCAATTTGTCTGTATCTGTATTGTAGACCGGGCGTGTTAGATTTACAAAGTCTCATCTGAGGTACAATATAAAGAGAACGCAGAATGTAAGCTCCATACAAACGCGGTCGAGCAACGCACCCGTAGACAACTTACACGGGCACGGAATCTCGCAAAATCGCTTGCACAGCAGTGCTATTCTCGCTCATAACTTGCGAATGAATGTTGACTTTATTAATATTTAAAAGTAGGTTGAAATTCGTTTGCAAGTTATGAGTGAGTTCATCGTCGAGTTTGAAGCTGTTTTGCTTGGAGAATAGCGTTACTGTTCGTGGTACCCCGCCCGATCCTCTAAATGCCACTACACATTTACAGAATACACTAAACATGCACACTAGTAAGCCCAAGACACCGTACTCGTAGAACAAGGGTACGACGAACCGGTTCACACGCGCTCTATACCAGGTACAGACATGTACTTGAGCGCTTCTCTCAACCACCATGCACGGCCCAGCCTTTAGAGGCGCCCTCGGGTTGTTCTGCTCCCTGATCCGATCCTATCTGAATCTAGTAAGGCACGGGGACCCGTCCCCGTGCCTTACCCTACGTTTCTAGAGGGAACGGCATCCCCGGATGCCGTTCCCTCTAGAAAACCTCCAAAGGTGATTCGTTCACACGGCTTGAGGAACCCTTTAAGTTTCTCGCCGCCCCCAAACAAGCCCGGTGAGGCTGAAAATGCCGTTTGAGGCAATCGGTAAACTCTCTTAAAAAAAAAATTTCGTGGTATCATAATAAGCTTACCTTCGGGTCTACTTATTTTGTGTAAGGCAAGTTTTCTTTATTCTTCGTGCTTTTGTCAATTAAAATACTCCACCACCATATGCCGCATTAGTTCCATTATTGATTTCGATTAATAATCTTTTGACCACATGTCGAAGATTAGTCGGTCCAAACCCTTCATTTGAGGGACCCGTCAGACCAGGCTGTAATCTTCAATTACAGTCGTAATTGTATTAATTACTGGCGACCCGTGTGCGTTATTAAATTCAATAACCCCGACGGACCGGATGCCAATTAAACAAGTTTAGTTAGTTCCAAACAAGTCGCCGTTTTAGTGATCGCAAGATTTTCGTTAGGGTCAGTAGATTGGATGCGGAGGTAAAACATTTCATGATTCTTCTGTGATGATAATAACATTTAATAAAGTTCTGAAAAAGTTGCCGTCTCAATGATCGCAAGGTATGCGTAAAAGTCACTACATTGCACAATACGTTGGTAAGCCACTTTATTAATAAATGTAATTATTTTATTAAAGTTCATCAGCACTGGACCCGCGTGGTGGTTTATGGCCCGTTCTCTCTATCCATCCACAGGGAAGGCTCGTGCCCCAGCAGTGGGGACATAAAAATGAGCTGATGATGATGATGATTGATAATGATGATGATATTATTATTTTAGCATGTTTCCTTGTTGCATCGTACCTATATCTTTCTGTAATGTCTGTGTGATCGTCAATAAATAATAATTTCTTGCTTATACAAACTCTCACGGACACGGAATCCCGCAACAGCTGATCCGAGCTGTCGTAAGTGCATAGATCGAGCTTGTTTGTGCGAAGATTAAATAAATGTTCATAAAAAATAGTTCATTAGTTTATAAAAAATAATTTACTTTTATGTCTTTATTGCTGTTAATTGTACTTAAATTACTTGACAAATGGCGTATTTGGCAAATTACATAATTTGACGAAAATAGGATTTGACGAATTACCAATTTGTCTAAGTTCTTATTTGTCGATTTGACGATTTGACCAATGTCGTAACACCTCTTTCTGCAGTGTCCTTATTTTGTGTTTCTACCCAGTTGCACCAGCCGGGCCGCGGAGACGGAAAGGAGCTGACTTTATAGCTCGTATGGCTATTATAAGTTAAATATTTACTAGTGGTCGCCCAGTGGTCGAAATTCGACCGTAATTTTATTAAGGCTGCACGGATTGTATCGTAAGTATTCATAAGCAATGAAAAATTAAAAAAGATATAATGTGAGTTTGGATTGACATTGACA
Source organism: Eudonia lacustrata (assembly GCA_947562085.1). Classification (NCBI taxonomy): domain Eukaryota; kingdom Metazoa; phylum Arthropoda; class Insecta; order Lepidoptera; family Crambidae; genus Eudonia; species Eudonia lacustrata. The sequence goes on along the minus strand of OX387326.1, from coordinate 18,210,315 downwards.
GATTTCGGCCGCCAGATTTCCTCTTCCATTTTTGAAATTTTTAAAAAGAGTTTATTATGCGTATTTGACACAAATTCATGGTAGTGCATGTAATATTTGTTTTATTGATTTAATGTTATGCAAAATTAAAAAAAAAATTAACTTTCTGTACTCCTTCTCTATATAAACTATAAGTGTGCGAAATTTCATACTCCTCCGTCCGCGCAATTTTCGTAAAAAGGGGTGCAAAGTTTTTGCTTCACATATAGATAAAATACAGTGAAAAAATTAAATGCCTACCCTACCCATTCAGGAATCGAACTTGGGTCTTCCGCAATCCGGGTGGCTGCCGGGAAGGCTGACATAAGCACTGATTTCTTTTTTGATTTTTGACTGCTTTTTAGCGCCAGAGTGCCATCTGTCTAAACAGTCAATATAACTAATATAAAAAAGGATTACCTACTTGAGAAATTAAGGTTTCCTATAGTAGTGGAACTACCTAAACGTCAAATCAGCATCAAAATCGTATACAGCAACGGAAGGCCTCCTGGGACGTCAAAGGGCTACGCGTGCCAACTTGAATTACTACTATAGTGTGATCCGGTATACTCTTACCGAGCCCAAGAGATTATTATCATAATTTTAATTAGGAACGTTTAAATCAAAAACTCGAGGAGCTCGATGACGCAGTGGTTTACGCGCCCCGTCTATTGCTGAAGTTAAGCAACTTTCGCAAAGCCGGCCATCGGGTGACCAAAAATGTATTATCGCGAGTTTCTCCGTGCTTCGGAAGGCACGTAAAGCCGTTGGTCCCGGCTGCATTAGCAGTTGTTAACAACTACCAATCCGCACTGGGCCCGCGTAGTGGTTTATGGCCCGTTTTCCCTATTTACTAACATTCTGGCATCTAATTGTAACAGTTTGGCTTATTACAAATAAATAGGTAACATTAAACATAATTGCATGCCCTGTGTGGTGCCGGGGATGAAGAATTTACACTACCCATTTCTTCCCGTTTCTCCCCCCCGAGAGGAGCTCGATGGCGCAGTGGAACTAACGTGCCTGGTCTGCGAGTGCTGGGGTTAAGCAACTTTCGCAAAGGCCGGTCATCGGATGGGTGATCAAAAATGTTTCATCCCGAGCTCCTTCGTGCTTCGGAAGACACGTAAAGCCGTTGGTCCCGGCTGCGTTCGCAGTCGTTAACAACCACCAATCCTCACTGGGCCCGCGTGGTAGTTTATGGCTCGTTCTCCCTATCCATCAATAGAAGGCTCGTGCCCCAGCAGTGGGGACATAAAAATGAGCTGATCATGATGATTTGTTCCCGTGGGTGTTGTAAAAGCCGTATGGTACCATTCCAGAGGATGGGCAGCAGCATCTCTCTGAGGTTACTCTCAAACTACTGCTATCGCTAACTCGCCTTCCGAGCATTGCAGTTACGGAAAACACCCCTCATGTAATCCTTGGGGTAAGGCCTTTGTCCAGCAGTGGACGTCTTTTGTCTGAGATGATAATGATGGTAATACTGCAAACAACATTACTTTGACAACATGACTCTTTTGCAAAAAAGTGCGATACTACCAAACATAGTGATAATAACATAAAATATTAAAATGCTTTAAACATTCTAAATCAATTCAAATCAAATCAAATTATTTATTCACTGAAAATAGAGTAGGTACAATGATGTAGTTTAAATATAGTTCGTCTATTTTACCAACGCAGGGCATGTGAATGTGGGTAACGGAAAAAAATGAATTTATTTAATTAAATGTTAATTTACATCATCAATACAATTTATACATTAATACAATTTTATATGTCAATAATTATAAATAGAATAAAATTTATATTAGGTATATCAACTTTACAATTTAGATATTCCTTAAATTAAGTAAAAACATTTAATTTTAAGCCAGTCAAACAGTCTTCTCTTAAATCTAAAAACATTAAGCTCAGTTAATGAGTTTGGTAACTTATTATATATTTTAACGCAATTATGATAACAATTTCTCTTACAGAAGTCCGTGTGTCCGTCCGTGTCTAAAAGCTACTTTTAACTTTACTCATTGATAATTCTTTGAAACCAACCAACCAACCATTTTTATAGGCAAGAGTGTATGGGCACTCTGAGAATGAAAACCGTTTGTATCAGCTTTGTCAAAGCTAAGGCAGATCTGCTTAAGAGGTAATGGTAGACGCCTAGCTAAACGATTGACAATCGTTTCAACCCTCTCGAGCACTCCTCTGTGAATGGTCGGTAAAGGCTTCGAGACATCCAATACTAAGTAATGGATAGACGAGACGCTGAAAGAAATCAATCGGCACATCCTGTACAAAAAGCTCGGCGACAAAGCACCCCCATGATGAATGGGGGGTATACTCGTTGTAGGTTTTTTAAAAGTACTACTAAGTTAACAAAATAAGAGGACTTCAAAAGATAAGATATTTAAAAAAAAAAAGCATAGACAACCTCTCACGGGTACTTCTTGGCGGGAAAGTGAAGAGTCAAGTCTGCGGTTTTGTCTTGTTTTTTAAAATTCGTGTTATGTCGAATATCAATGTGAAATAATGGTGGATTATTAACCGTTAAGTGTTCGTGAGTGTGCATGCACGGCACTTTTCAAATTCTCTCAAGAAGTCGCGTGAGGACTTAGTAAAGCCCCACATCTTTACTGAGCTACTCAAGAGGTTGGGGGGTATATCATTTCTCACTTTTCATTTCTAATATCATTCATCATCATCATAAAGGAAATATTGTCTATGTATGTATTACTTGTAAGAAAAAATACTTTGACACTGGCTAAATGTGCTAATCGCACGAAGCCATAAATACAAAAAAAAAAAAAAAACCTCTCACGGACACGGAATCTTGCAACAACTGCGCTCTGACTGGTTTGAAATAGTCCGAGATTCCGTGCCATGAGGAGGTCTATGAGTGCGATGCTCATGCGCTCTATGTGTTAAGCTTACCTTTTTGGGGTGTCTTTATTTTATAATAATACCAGCTGACTGGCGGACTTCGTACCACTTTGACAGTTTCCATGACAACAAAACATACAAAACGTTGACAGTTTTTTTTATTTTGTATTAACGGGTAAGCACAGTGCCTTGATCTCACCTGATGTTAAGTGATGATAAGGCCAATGATGGAAGCGCACTTCACCCGGGATCCTCACTAGTGAGGTAATATCTTATCTCTAGCTGCCGGAACACAACAATGCTACAAACATAGATGTTATGGCGTTTCCATGACAACAGAACAAACAAATCATTCGTCCGCTCAAGAACACCCGTTTCCCATGATAGACCCCTATTGCAGCGCCACCTACCGGGTCTAATTGTAAATCTAAACTATTATCGACTTCACTTGAACACACACAGAAAATTTCATCCAAATCGGTCCAGCCATTTAGAAGGAGTTCAATAACATACACACGCATAAAAGATTTATGAAGATCATTTTCTACGTCAACAATCATGCGTGAATAAAATTATCAATATTCTGTGAATAGATTTGTCTGCGATATAATATAATGCAAAACGATATCTGTAAAATGTAAAACTCGATTTACTGAATTTACTGAATCTTTGTTTTTGTTGGCTATACGCAGGCATTTGACCACACCTCACCTGATGTTAAATGACGGTGCGGTCGAGGATGGAACATGCCTGCCTAGAAATAGCCTATTCACTCTGGCCTTGAAGAGGTCCAGATTATACCTTTCAGGGAACACACTCGCAGGCAGCGCGTTCCATTCCCAAGCTGTACGCACTAAGAAAGTTGAACAGAATCGGCTCGTGCGACAAGGTGGCTTATCTACAACATAGGGAAATCCTGTATAGGTATAAGAAAATAGATCTATAGCACTACATCAAAAAGTGTTTATTTATAGCTATGTTGATATCGACCAATATGTTGCTAGCATCATCATCATCGTTACCTACCAGCTCATTTTATGTTCCCACTGCTGGGGCACGCTTGATTGAGGTCTTGGCAATATTTTAAAATATTCAAACTTACTGAACGATTTATTTCACATAGTAAAGTAAATAGCCTATAACTATAACTATAACTGCTTGGAAAAGGCCTCCATCATAGAATTCAAATCATTGATGGGTATTGGCTTAATCACCACGCTTGCCAAATGCGGGTAGGTGATATGGCGCTATGCATCGAAAAAATCCGAAACACAGTTTTTTTTTAATGTTAAAAGGAGGCAAACGAGCAGGCGGGTCACCTGATGGAAAGCAATCACCACCGCCCATGGACACCACCCGCAAAACCAAAGTAATCGCGGATGCGTTGCCGACCTTGAGGAAGGAGTTGGATCTTGAGGAGGGAGTAGGAATTGGGAGGACGGTGGGGTGAGAGATGGGCCACCGGTACTTTCACTCACCGGACGAAACACAACAGCAACGAGTGCTGTTGTTTCACGCCGATATTCTGTGAAAGGGTGGTATTACGCCGGGCGAGCCGGCCCATTTCGTGCTGCAATGCAGCGTGGCTCTACCACTCAGACAGTGTCACTCATTTAGCACCACCCAGGATGTAAGGTCTCAAGAGTAAACCTACGGACGCGAGTAACTTTAACTCCCCAAAAGTTTGCCCGACCTTGGAATTGAACCCGGGACCTTCGGGTTTCGGTTCGAGTGCTCTGCCACTCGGCCACCGAGGCCTTGTGATTATTTCACATTCCCGTCAAGTATTCAATTGACATAACCCTTAGACGTTTAATCCCATCTTCGGAGGGTTCGAAAAAACCTGAGAGAACTTATTTCGAGAAGTACGTACCTAGTTGAGAAGAATTAGAATCGCTTAACCGGAATAGGACGACAAATAGTGAGGGCTTATCGACAGTTCACCGCCAACAAAAGATGCAATTTGTCAAATCAAACAGCGACCCCATCGGCGACGCAAGGGACGGAGGATGGGAAAAGAGGGAAAGTTAAAAAAGCGCCGCACTCAAGTATCAAGACTGCTATGTACTCTTACTTATAAATCCTTTATTGCACAAATAAATTGTATTAAAACACACGTTACTCAGGACATAGTATACAAAGGTGAATGTCTCTAAAAGAGATCTCTCTATTCCAGCTAACAATAGCTCTTTTCCCCATCCCCCGTCCCTTGCGTCGGCGATGAGATCGGTGTTTGATTTTTGAAAAACAACAGTAGTATCTATTAGTCCCGCGGACTTGCTTATACACCTGCTGAGGTGTAGTTAAAAAGCATGGCACTCAAGTATCAAGATTGCTATGCTACGATTTTACTACTTTTTTGATTAAGCCATGTTTTATCTTCGCAATGCGGGGGCAATGAGACAGCGAGGTGACGACGACGTCGTCGTGGTAGACCACGAAGGTGGTTAAAATGTCCTAAGACAGACCGTTTATTTTACATGAAACAAATAGTCATATTATTTATTTAGTTACTATTATTAATTTATAAGGTAAAAAGACATAATAATACATAAAAGGAATAACAAAATAAATTATTCCTTCAAAACTTTTTGTGTCCTAAACATGCGAAAGATGAATGACTCATGTTTTTTTTAAAATTTTACTTGTGTATTTTGACCTGAAGTTTCGAACCCTTCACAGGGTTCATGGTTACAGGGAGACCCTTGTACCGAAAAGTATTTCATTTCAAGACAATGTTACATGCATCAAAGTTCTTATTACGGGGATTAATTCAAACTACTATGTATAGGTATCGTATAGACATACCTTTATACCCGAACTTCGAACGAGTTGCACCAATAGTGGTTGCGGGCTGTATAGAGGTATAAAGATATAAATGAATGAATGAATGATTGAATAAATAAATGAATGAATGAATGAATGAATGAATAAACGAATGAAAGTTTATTTGACTACAACACACAAGACAAATTATAAAAGAACAATAAAATTACAACTTAGACAAAAAAAAATTTAAACAAGACCAATTTAACATAAACATTATGTCTATGTTACATAAACGTTGAAGAAACATTGATTACAATAGAACGCAAAATCTTAAAACTGTTATATTAATACATTTTAATTGCTGTTCACAAAATAAATGAATTGAAGGTACAGAAATACCAAAGTGTATTCTTAGTCTCTAATTTGCGTTGAGTAACAAATAGCTAGATTGTCGGGTATTTATTCAAGACTACCCAGCCAGTAATTATTCTCCAGTTAAATTGTGCCCGGGCCGTAAATAACTCACGATCGCACTAGATATATACTAAACTGTAACTTTTAACTGGGAATGGTAGAGTATTGTAGGATTTTTATTATGTATTTTTTTTTAATAATTCCGAATTTCTAATCATATTAATATTATAAACGCGAAAGTTTGTTTGGATGTTTGTTACTCTTTCACGTAAAAACTACTGAATGGATTTGGATGAAATTCGGCATGCAGATAGTTTATAACCGGGATTAACACATAGGATACCTTTTATTCCGATATTCTTACGGGAACGGGAACCACACGGGTGAAACCGCGAGCGGCAACTACTTAGTACCTAGGCTATAGTCTTAGCTTTTCTTTTTAATGCCGTGTTCTTTGACGGCGCGTTCAGATTTTAACTTTGGAAGTAAAGCTACTATCGCAAAGGCGGGTAAACAAATGGGTGAGTTTTAGTAACCCCCAGTCTTCCTGTGACCACGGACCCTGCAAAAGGTTTGAAATGTCAGGATTAACATTAATTAAATAGTAAATGTAAAGTAAAGTAAATGTTTCCCACACTCACACCAATTATCTAGCCCCAAGAAAGCTTCCTTAAGAAACTCGAGAAATGGTTAACTGGACAACGGATAAATATACTTAAATACATACTTATTATACATAGAGAAACACCCAGAACCGAAACGATTTAGAAAAACAGGTATTTCTAAATTGATCCGACCGGGGATCGAACCCGGGACCTCAGAGATGGCGACACCATGAAAACCGGTGGGCAAGCCACTCGAGCAAGGAGGTCGTCAGAATTAAAGCTTATGTATAAAATAAACGCGAGTAGATCCGTAAAAGTCGTTTCATTTCAATGTGTAGTGATCGCGTAAACTTTAGAAAACAACTTAAGTACTCAAATTCAAGTAGGTACTTTGAACTTCTCCGCATTTCAGAACTCTTTCAGCGGTCTGTCCTTGTCGTAAGATGGCAGTCGTAGAAACCCACCAAACCATGAATGACGACGCATGAATTACGCACAGAATCGAACCCGGAACCTCTGGGTTTGAGACCGCCGTCTTAACTACTAGACCACAGAGACCACAAAAGGCAAGCGTCGCTCTTCTTTTCTTAAGATTTCGGGTACAATTACATGAGATGAGGCACTAACACATGAGTAAATATTACTCACTAGCGGCCGCTCGCGGTTTCACCCGCGTGGTTCCCGTTCCCGTGGGAATATCGGGATAAAAAGTATCCTATGTAATAATCCAGGTTATAAACTATCTGTATGGCGAATTTCATCCAAATCTATTCAGTAGTTTTACGTGAAAGAGTAACAAACATCCATCCTTACAAACTTTCGCGTTTATAATATTAGTAGGATGTGGCACTAATTACTCTATATCACGAATTCAAAAAATTCGACAACTTTCCACTGGGGTAACGTACACTGAGTAACCTTAGCTTATTATAATAACTAGATCTTTAGTGCACAAAGAAAAGAACCTACATTGGCGGTCTTAGTGTCATAGGACACCATCTACCAACCATTTGGCCGAGGCAGATGTTGATTGGAGAAGCGCCATCATTAAGAAAAACAAATGACGACCAACACATAATTTACTGTAAGACAGCGGCGCGGCGTACCTTTTCGGTTCTTTTCTTTTTTAATTTTCCCACACACTCCCAAATCCTCGCCCTTCAGCGTACGCTCCATTTGGCTGGATATGAGAGAGGGGGAGACAACGTTTAATACCCTAAACGCCGTGAGGTTCACTCAACCCAATAGTGGATTTATTTCAAAAGCATTTTATTGTTCATATTCAGTGTGTACTAACCGTAGCTGTATTAAGGCTTTGCTTTGGGTAAATGGGTTTTTAAGCAACATTGAAGGGATTTTCCAATTAATTAGGTTGGACCTCATTACGTATATATGTAGTTCCACTGTTCAATCTCGTACAAATCTTAAAAGTCGTACTAAAAAACTAATCTTCGTAAATGATTTGGTAACCAATTTCGTTGATGCTTCGACTAGACGTTGTTCCCGGCTTTCTCTTGCTAATTAAACCCTGAGTAGGAGAGATGATGGGATTAAAGAGGATCAAGGTCACCCACTAATAACTCCCGTACTTATGTGCCGCCGGACATTTTTGTGGGTCGGCGAGAAACTTAAAGGGTTCCTCAAGTGGTGTGATCGAAACATCGTCAAAGGATTTATAAAGGGGACAGCATCATGCAAAGTGTGTGCCCTTACTCTACTAGACTCTCTAAAGGGTTTGGATTAGAACCAAAGCGGAACAACACGAGGGCACCTCTCAAGGCTAATCTCGGCTCGGCTTGATCGGGTGGTGGAAGAGCCACCAGGATGAGCCAGGACGTATCACCGGAGTAGCTATCACCGAAGTAGGGAAGACATTTATTTATTTATTTCTAGGAAGATTTACAGACGAATAACATCTATAGATAAGGTTAATAAATATACATATGCTATTAACAAATCTTCACAGTTATATAAACAATAGTGTTCAGTTAACCAGCTGTGGAGACTACGTTAATATTAGTTTAAAAATAAAAATAAAAAAAATAAATTATAAAGTGCGATACATAAATGAATGAATAAGTGAATTTACAGTTTACAGTAGGTTGTTACACAGTGATAATTCAATTATACCTATTACTATCTTTATTTTATTGCTTGCTGTCAATAAAAAAAAATTAACATAAGCCTAGCAATGAGATAAGTCTATGACTGACAACTACACACTTCAGTCATCGCTACAATGGAGTGCCATATAATCCAATATTTCATACCGCTAGGTGATAAGGGTGTCCCTATCCAGATTATTTTTTCTACTTTTGACAAATAGGTTTATTTCTATTTTTTTCACTAGAAATAATTTATAAGGCAGAACAACGTTTGCCGGGTCAGTATAATATAATAAAGGTTCTACCCTGCAGCTCCATACAAATATTCCGTACTACGATCAATTTAATTCAGTAAATCAGCGTAAACAATACAATGAAATGTATTCAGATTTATGAATTGCATAAAGCGGCCTGCGTTAACGCTATGCTACCATTACCAGTACGAGTGCGCCGCATATTATTACATCATCCCACTGAAATTATTGTAAATACCGAGAATTATACACGCTTTTCGTTTATAGGCTCAAAATTGGCGGATAAAATTAATGGTCAATATGGAGTGAAATGTCTAAACCAATGCAGTATAGAGGTTATAAGTTTTATTCTTCGATGGATAAGTAGCAAAGCGCTCACAGACGATTGCAACACCAAAAGTTTATTTTTTTTAGTTTGCTCATGACCATGGATACTAACTAGTCCTTCAGTCGAAAACTTAATTTATACGTTTCTCCAAATAAAACTCTTTAAAGGATGATGATGACTGATAATAGAAATGAGAAGTGAGAAATGATATACCCCCCAACCCCTCGAGTATCTCAGTAAAGATGTGGGGCTTTACTAAGTCCTCACGCAGACTTCTTGAGAGAATTTGAAAAGTGCCGTTGCACTGTTTTGTTACATTTGTTAATACTCATGCACAGTCACAAACACTTAACGGTTAATAATCCACCATTATTTCACATTAATATTCGACTTAACACAAATTTTAGAAAAACAAAACCGCAGACATGACTCTTCACTTTCCCGTCAAGAAGTCACATCAAAGGTAACACGTGCGTGTTGCCATCCTTCAGTTTTTATGCCCTTATCTTATCATCATCATCAGCCATCCGACGACCCATCCATCAGTTTTGCCTTAAATGCGCTTCCACCTTTGTTTGCAAGGCTGCTGGTACTTTGTGGTGTAATGGTCATACCAACAGTATCAGATCCAGCGCTTCGATTGGAATCGAAAGTTTATAAATATACTCAATTAGGTTGGTAGAAAGAGCTTGTTTTAATTCCACCTGGTTAGCTAATGATATCTCTTGTAAGTCACCATACGAAACAATTTTAGTGTGTGTTTCACCGGTTCTTTAGAGGTTCAGGATTTCGGGTGAAGTGCCTTTCTCTTAGCCCTCTCATAACCTTCCCTCGGGTGAGTTGTATACCATATGAACTGGAAAGGATAAGGATATATCATATGATCCATAAGGAAAAGTTTGCCAGCCTGTGTCTTGGTCATACCTCTCCTTTTTACACCGTCACAGCCGAGAGGTCAGAGTTCACAAAGAGGACGCACCACCTCTTATTTCCCTGGAGGCACTCACTCCTAAGTCGTTTTCTGTTTACACGTGTTTTCTTCGTTAGTAAGACCCTTGATACTCCTGGAGTCTAATAGTCATACCAACGGCATGAAATCCAGCGGTCCCAGGTTGTATGAATGCGAGGGCTTCATATTAATATATTCGGCCTTGTTGGTGTAGAGCATCTTCTATTGCACCTAGCTAGCTTACACCATCTTATGATAGTCTGAAGCCATAACAAAATTTTCAGAAGCTTTTTTCAGATAGCATGGTTTTTAAGGATTCAAGTTTCCGCCTGAAATGTACTTCTTTTTCAGCGTTATGGTCGTCAGGTTGGATAAATTTAAGTGCTGTCAAAATGTATACAATCTGTATTGGCATGCACTGTACAAACTTTAGGGGTGGATTCTACACTTAAATATACATAATAAAAAAATACTTTAAAAATTCCAAGCTCAATAGTTTAGAAATGGCAGCCTTTTTTATTTTATTGTCTTCGATTTTTGCAGGTGCTAAAAAGGTGAAACTAGTCGCATGTAAATAACAATCGATTATCAATAAGACCAAAAAAAAGAAATATGTCGGTTTTCAAGACCAAAATTGACGAAAAAACACAAAGTAACCAATTTACTATGAGAAGTTTATAATTTTTAAAATATTTTTTGTCATGTATATTTAAGTGTAGAATCCACACATAAAGTTTGTACAGTGCATACCAATACAGATTGAATATTCACAATATATATATCAATGTTAGAAACATTGTAGTGTTCCGACAGCTAGAAATAAAGACAGCCAGTACCTCAGTAGCTGAAAATTCTGCGTGAATGCACTTCCACCTTCGGCCTTTTCATCAGTTATCATCAGGTGAGGGAACCAAGTACTTCATCATCAGCATAGACTAGTCTACTGCTGGACATAGGCCTCTCCAAGTGCACGCCACCGAGCACAATCCGAGGGTACTCTCATCCAGCTCTTGCCAGCCACCTTGCTCTCTAAGAAATATATAAGGAATTAAATGATAAAAGAACTGAAACGAAACTAGTAAATGCGTCCAAAGTATTTAAAGCAACGCCCGCGTCTTGTCACACCTCTCGTTTTCACACCGCCACAGAGAGGTCAGAGTTCACAAATAGAGGACGCGCCACCTCTTATTTCCCTGGAGGCACTCACTCATAAGTCGTTTTCTGTTTACACGTGTTTCCTTCGTTTGTAAGACGCCGCGTATAGTGTCGCGGAATGAGTTTTGTTTTTTCTCCCTTTCCTATTGAATGGTTACGGCTGCTGTGAATGAGGAAGACGTGTCGCGTTTAGTAGATGGTCCAATTAGAAAGTAGTTACAGAAGATGTGCGAATGTAGCCTTTTGTTGTTGGGCTCTAGAAGCGATTGACGTTAGAAATCTTTCAGTTTATTATTACACTAGCACTTTACTCGCGACTTTATCCGCGTGGATTTCAGATGAAAAAAAAAAACGACTGGTTGCATTTCGGGCGTGCCGGCAGAAGTGAAAACTTGAATATTAACATTGTGCATTTTTGATATTTTGGAATGGTTAGGGAATAATTTTCACGAATTGCTTCATTTATTAGTATAAAAGTACTATCATTTATGTGGTAGAATACAATATTTATTTATTGCGCTATCGTACACAAACATGACAATTTATTCGCGCAAGCGCCCTGCGCCGCCTAAAAGAAACAGCAGGCATACATTTTCGCCGCGCCGTAGAAAGAGAGGGGGATACTTCCTCTCCTACGCTGCGCCGGCTGTCTACTCTCCATCCGTCTTACGAATTTTCGATCAGGTCACGTGTCCTGACGCGAATTTAACATTTTTTACCCATTACAAAAAAAGTGAACAACGCCGCTAAAGAAGTTTTCACTTCAAAAAGTATCTAAATAAAATATAGCCTATGTTACCCGCCGAGAAATGTAAACTTTCTATCATTGACAGAATTTTTGGAATCGGACCAGTTGTTCCAGAGATAAGCCTCGACATATAAACAATCATCATCAGCTCATTTGTCGTTCTTATGGATGGATAAGGAGAATGGGCTAGGAACCACCACGCGGGCTTATTGCGTTTTGGTGGTTGTTAACGACTGCTAATGCAGCCGGGACCAACGGTTTTACGTGCCTTCCGAAGCACGGAGAATTTCGTGACGATAAATTTTAGCAAAACTAAAATTAAATAAAACTATAACAACAGACTCGTTTTGTTGTTAAAACAGATCAATACATCTGAGTCACTACGACGTTTGAAACATCTGCTTTAAAATTAGTTGTATAAACAGTTAGAACAATACCATTTAAATTAATGTTTTGTTAAGGTGTATAAAAAGGATAGCGCGTTAAACTACGCAGTTCTGGTTTGCCGGATGGATGATCAAATAAAATTCAAATTCATATAATTATCAATATAAATCCTTCTACTATTTAAGTAATATAATACATAATTTGTACACAACAAAAATAAACATTACTTAACTTAACTTGAAAAAAAAAACAGAGAAAAATAATTAGAAAATTAAAAACTAAAGACCTACAAATAAAAGATGTCCCCCAACTGTGGGCTCGTGGGAACGGTCCCAAAAATGCTGGCAACATTGCCCCTTTGGATTGCCAAACTAATACGCTGGCAGCCTTCTTTTCACCGGAGGCCTCGATAAGACGAGCACTTAACTCTTATCATTATCATATTACAATTTAACTTAAATGGATATTTTGGTAGGCCACTGAAGCGCTAGGGTGTTTAGTCCACCCCAGGTTCAGGTAGAGAAATAAAAAAAGTGAAAACTTTACAATAGTTTATTCCCAGGGGTGGGTAATCGTCGGTCGCATACAATGCAGTGGTGTCGCGCTGATTTATAAGGGGACTTAGCTTCTAGCGGGTAGGGGTCGGCGCCTAGGTCAGCTTAGACCCGGGCCGTAGTCTGCGCCGGTGGTAACTGGATCCCGGTGTCCGGAATCCCCGCTAATCAGCCCCGAAGGTGTAACCGGGTGTGCGCGCTGTGCAGCCGTCTGGCCACAGACGACGGTAGTAGGTGGTGTGCGGGGGTAGCTCTGCCCCGTAGAAATAGGTGTTGGGTAGCTCTGCCCGGTAGATGAACCCTGTAATATACAATTAATGTACAATTAATGTACATTAAGGTACAACAAAGAATTTAAACGGGGATTAACGTAATATAATTAGTAAAAGGTTTCATACCTTTTTTATACCCGACGCGACGTTTCGACCGAGTTATAACGGCCGTGGTCACGGGCTGACTGATGCTGTCGCGATGTTGCGCTTCCGTTTGCGCGGCGGAGTCTTCATCCACCGTCACATTATTTGGGAAACGGGGGACCAAGGCCGTTGTAACTCGTAGTATAAAGAATTATACTCGACGTTTTGACCGAGTACCTTCTGGTATAAAACCTTTTATTAATTAGATTGCGTTAATCCCCGTTTCTTATCTTAGTGGGGCCTGCTGAGGATTCCCTCTCGCAGTAACACTTCAACCCTTCGGGATCTTTTGTGCAACCCCATCCTTTCACTCTTCTTCCTCTGTAAAGAGACCTTTGGCAACGTCCTTAAGACCGAAGAGCCTGAAGTCCTCCGGTTTCGGATAGGCCGACCCCAGGAGTCCCATTCTTTTCCTAGCCAGAGAGTCGCAGTCTACACCTACTGTGAGGTGCTGCATTGACACCGCTTCCTCTCCACATGCCCTACACAAGCTATTTGTTGTTAGATGTATGCAAGGCACCGATGGTTAATCGGGCCTGCCTTCTACTGCCTCCGCATATGAACTTACTCCGTCTTAAGGCCGTTTGCTCAGTTATTATGTTAAGACAGCTGTTTTAACCAACTAACTCGCATTGGGCCAATGTGGTGGGTTATGGCCCGATATCCCCTTTTGTAGGTCTGAGCGTAGCATCGTAAAAGCAAAATACTTGTTGCAGGCATATAAATTAGCTTATTAAGTAAATTAGAGAGACATTGGTGACAGGAAAAGAAAACCTGTTTGTGTTATAGTAAAGTCACCTTATCAAATTAATTGTAACCAAACGGCAATATTTGGCCTAACTTCAAAGACGCCAGGCTTAAATTAAATAACATAAAAAAAAATAACGTGAGTAGATTGGTAAAATGTGTTTTATGTATAGTGTGTGTTTGCATAAAACTAGAAAACAAGAATATGTAAAAGAATTTAAAAAAATATATTCAAGAACTGTTTTTACAAAAGACAACATGAACATTAACAACTAACAATTAACTTGTACATTATTTTATATTAAAACAAAGAAACTAGTAAATATACATAATTTTATGTTATGTGGACTACTTTAACATTTTGCGAGGTTTTAAAAACAAGTACAATATGAGATACATAATGTGAACTGCTGATGAGTGGAGACGATCCCGTGCGTCTTCCTATTTTTTAGTTTAAAATCTTTATTTCAACCTAAAGGCACAGCTATTAGGGATTCTTCCATACATTTCACGGGCACACTCAAGGCTTCACACAGTCGCTGAAAAGGCAAAAGAAAAACGCCGTTGCCCAACAGTCTGCACGCACGCGGAGAAAAAAGAATTTTAGAACTGTTTCCTAAATACTGGTGAGAGCTACGAAATGAGGGGAGGTGCTACAATACGAGAATATATTTTTTAATACTGATGATTTTTAATATCGATTAAAGAACAGATGATATTTTATTTTATTATAATGTTATTTGAATAGGTACAAAAACAGCTTACAGGCTAAAAAATTCCAACTTCAACATAAAAATAAACAAGAAATATTGAGACATAAAGCCTTACATTGTACACTACATTAAGAGCGTTTACGCCGCACACTAGCGCCGCCAATGAAAAAAAAAAACATATCTAGTAATTAGAGATAGAAAATCAAATTATGCTCAACAAACTATCTGAATGAAGTAATTTAGCATTTTTACGTCACCTAATGAACACCTGACATGTTATGGTTTAGTTAAATATGGCGTTATAGTTAAAAGTGGCCGTAACGTCTTATTTAATAAAAAATAATAATAAGAGAAATAAAATAAAATAATAAGAGTCCTACAACTGTAGGCTCATTGGAACGGTCTTAAGAATGCTAACACTTCTTCTATGGATTGCCAGGCTAATAGATCTGGCAGAAGTAGCCTTTAATAGGAGGCGAAATGTTTTTAAGTTATTTTTTAATTTTTAAAAATGGAACGTGTATTCTAAGTCGTCTTTAAGTTTACTAACCTTAAGAATGATAAACCTCCTTACGTTTATTCCTTATCTTTAATAACAAAACTACAATAAACTTACTTGTTCCTTATCCATAATATCTTCACAAATTCATGCTCTGTCTGTAGGAAATTCTTCACAAAATGAAAACAGTAAGTCCCGCCCTTATCACACCGGGCGTCCACGCCGCACATTTGCAAACGTTATTTGAATCTTAATATTGTATGTTATGTTTACTTTGTTTAAAGTTTTGTAGAGTATGTGAGCCGGGACTAAAAACTGCTCTAACAGCCATCGGTTTCGTCTGAGGAACCCTCTAAGGTTCTCGCCGCCCCCAAAAAAGTCCGTTATTTTCAGCAAACAGCAGCCAGCAGCAAAATAATATATAAGCTGTCGTTGGCAACATCACTACCGTGTGGTGGTTTATGTCCCGTTCTCCTTAACTATCCCATAGGGAAGGCTCGTATCCCAGCAGTGGGGACATATTAGCTGGTGATGATGGTGATGTCGGAGCATGCTGGTGTAGTAGTAAGCCCGATCATCGGATGGGTGATCAGAAATTTATCATCTCATGCTAATTCCCATCATTAGCAGTCTTTAGCAACCAATGCCAAAACTTTGTTTTCGTATTTCTTCAAACTGCAGTTAAACTTTCAACTTCATAAAGAATAGCCACTCAGTTTTTCTTAAACCAGAGACAATAGAAATTCAATTGTTTTATGGCACTGTGGTTACCTTGGGCAGAGTGAACGAGAGTGCGGCAACAGTGCCGTGACCTTGAATCGACGTACCGAGCTGCACCTACCGGCTAGGGTTGAGTCACACATAGTTAATTTATTATTGTGTGCCGTGTGACACACTTGTTATTCTCCGTTACTACTGCAACATACGCTGCCCGATCCGCGTTTGCGGGGACAGCCCGCGTCATCGCGTACTCCTTTCCCGTGCTTTTTTCTGTGTGCTAATGTAGGTGAACTACGAGCTTGTGTGCGTGCGTTTCGGAGCGCTTGTATGAAGTTGCCTTACTCTCGTTCACTCAGCCTTGGGCGTCCAAGTATTTAGATATTAAATAATTAAGAATCGTTTAGAATTCTGTCAATCGTACAAATCGCATTTAATTATAGTTCCATAACTTAATGAGTAGTATCGCAGAAATTAAAGACACATCAATCACTACTCAGCGATTAATTTGTTCAAACCGACTTTGTTGTCCTTAAACGAAATATAAGCTCTATTTCAAGGGACGGAAAGCTTAAAGCACGATGATGAATTGTTTAAGCCGTCTGTCATTGTTGAATGATTGCATTCATCTGCGGTTGAAATTAATAAATATATGAGTAACTTCCTATTTAGCAAATACCATGAAATAAGTTACAATACTTTAATACAAATATTACCTCTTTTTATAGCAGCTTGACTAATATTACATTACTAAAGCTGTATTGTTAATAGCCTTTACAAATAATTAATAAATAAATAAACTTTCCTAGACTTACACCAATAAAGAGAAGCTTCGTTATGAAACTCGTTAAATGCTTACTAGACAACGGATAAACATACTTACTTAAAATACTTAAATACATACTTATTATACATAAAAAATACCCAGACCCGAGACAATTTAGAAAAACAATAATTTCTAAATTGACCCGACCGGGGATCGAACCCGGGACCTCATAGATGGCGACACCATGAAAACCGGTGTACAGACCACTCGACCAAGGAGGTCGTCAATATCTGTCATGCAAATTTTTACGCGCTTACCCTTTTTAAAACAATCAAATTACATTTCATAGAAACACAATATGGTTTTAATTCCACGTCGTGTGCATTTTAATTAATATAAATTAAAAAAATCTGATATCAACACTACGCGAATGTCAGCGTCTTAGCTCCGCAAGTCACTAATTACCACTTAAGAAATTAAAGTTGTCGTCGCCAGACTCTCCCTCCCACTAGGATTTCAACTTAATTAACTTAATATACCTTGGCCACAGTAGATATGTAAGAACAGTAGCTTTTTTTTAACTTTCTTATTTACCTACTTATGTAGTTTAATTCTCTTAAGTTACGTAGGTGACCATGACTGTTAATAATATATCAATAAAAAAAATATTAAATAACATCACATACATTGTTCTGATCATCAAAGCACTCGTTTTTTTATGGGAATCAGAAATAACGACGGTAGGTACAACAACCACCCAGACCCGACATAATATCGAAAAGTTCGTTTTCGACATTGACCCAACCGGTAATCGAACCCGGGACCTCAGTGTGAGCGCCGCCCAAAGTCCGGTGTGCAAGCCACATGGCTACGGAGGTCTTCATAACGCATTTATATTATAGTAAAAATTTCTAAACGTTGATAAAGCAACACTATAATATAATACTGAATGCGCCCTGAATGGGTAGTAGACAAAATTTTTTTTGGACGATTCAAATGCACTTTTCTAAAGTTTATTTGAATAAAAATATTTGAAATGTTTAGATAATTTTTAACGCAAAATTTGTTGCAAACAAATTACAAAAACACAAATGTTGAAAAAATTTCCACGAGCAGGATTTGAACCCGCACCCTTCTGACATACCGGGTCAGGTGCTCTTCTAATTGAATTAATGACGGTAGTTGTTGACATTGAATGGGCGCCTTTGGCTTTCAAAGCAAAAAGTAAATAGTGTTGAATAATTTCGGCGGGCTGGTTAGAACCACGATAGCTTAATTGGAAGAGCACCTGACCCGGTATGTCAGAAGGGTGCGGGTTCAAATCCTGCTCGTGGAAATTTTTTCAACATTTGTGTTTTTGTAAAAATATTTGACTTTGACTCAGTAGCTAAGTTGGAATCAACAAAAAGTAAAAACGAAAACTGCACTGTTGTTTATATGAAAATGTTGTGTACTAATTAATTAATTACAAAAAATGTTTAAGTTCATTTTTCACTTCGGTAAGAACGAATCTAAAGAGATCCTAACCGCTACATTTTCGACATTCCGTCTATGTTATTCTTTGTAGATTTCTTAAAAGGGAAGTTTGAAGTTTAAAGTTTGTGGGACCAATAAAGTTATGTATGTGTAACTCTCACGATGAAGATAGTGAATGACGTATGTATTGTAAATAGTGTATTGTATATTTGTATATTTTAATATCATTGTATGCCATCATGCCTTCAATGACATCATCCGGAGGGCGCTAGTTTCGGCAAACATTCCCTGGCTTAACCCTTGTGCCTTGGCAAAAAGGAAAGTACCTGTTCTGGGACGCCACATGTGTTAGCACTTATGCCGCTTCGCACGTTGGTCGCACCATGAGGATGGCGGCAGCAGCTGCTGAGGTGGCAGCTCAAAGAAAGCACGAGAAGTATTCGGTACTCACAAACTATTTGTTTGTACCTCTTGCGGTAGAAACAACTGGTTGTTGGGGTTCCGAGGCAAACTGTTTTTCAGGGAAGTGGGGCGCCGTCTACGAGAGAGGGGTCTTGCTTGACTCTCGCTCCGAGTCATTCCTGACGCAAAGGTACAGGTAGGTGGGCACCTTTGCACCTGAAATGGCGCGGGGAAGGTTACTTGATTGAGCAGTGGTTGTTTTTATTTATTTTTGTTTTATTATTATTCTCTTTATTTAACTTTTTTCTTAGCCTAGGTTTGTTATAATATTAATATAAAAGTAAAGAACAAAAGCACATACAAAACATAAAAATATTACAAAAAACCTAGCCTAGGGTGCCGCCGACAACGGGGCAGGGCTCGGCAGCTGCCGATGCCGGTGGTTAGGGCTGCAGAGACAGGAACCTTCGGACTAGGGGTGCGTGTTGGATGGCCTCCTCGTGTGCCTGACTCTTATTTGCCGCGTTCCAATGATGATTGGGCGCGGACGATAAAGTTGCGCCTGGCGCTCCCTGGGCAACGTAGGGTTGACATGTCTCGCGGGAGGTGGGAATGAGCATCCAAACTCGACGGCCAACATCCAGCGCACAGGCGGGAGCCCCTTCTGGGCCTCGCACCTCCCATTGGCTTAGCCCCTTCTGGTGCAGCACCCATAGGCTTGCCCCCTTCTGGCGCAGCGAAGGGAGTAGTGTCGGTGCCCCTTCTGGGCACCCTTTAGGCGATTCAATCGCAAGGGGTCTCTTGACCAGGGCGTCACCCTAACTCGTCTTTGTTTCCCCCCCTTAGCCTAGATGGGTGGAAAACAATGAGGCTATGTCTTCATGGTGCAGCGGCAAAATCGCACCGGCTGTAGGTGGGTTTCGCTGCTGCTAAGTGGAGACGAGTAGGGAGTATGACGAGGCCTGGTCGGAGCGTCACGGTGGTGGCCAGGTGGCTGTCTGGGCACCCCTCAGGCGCTGGACGCGCGAGGAGTTTGGAGCTCCAGCTTCGGGATGGCGAAGTGGCGTTACACCTTTTCTGGTGGGGCTGTTGGCAAGCCTTCTCAGGCGCTTTTATGCGCATGGCGGTTGTGGGGCCTCGCGAACGTTTTGTTTTTCAAAATGCTCGCGATGGTCGTTGCAGAACCGGGTGAGTACCCAGTTTATAGGCGGGAGCCCCTTCTGGGCCCTGCACCTCCCGTAAGCGGCCCTTCTGGCCGACGGCTTGCCCCTTTCGGGCAGCAGGAGCTTGGACGGGGCCCCTTCTGGGTGTTGTAGCGCGGGGGGATGGGGTTGCTGGTGCCTTCCTGGGCACCCTTCACGCGCCTTTGTGCGCAAGGTGGTGTGCGTGGCTTATGCCGGACGTTGCGTAGGCTAGGTTTCAAGTCCGCGATGGTCGATGCAGCAGGACCCTAACCTCTTTCTGTGAGGGAAGGGAGGCGGGTCTTGTTGCGGAACTGGGTGAATACCTGTAAGCGGGAGCCCCTTCGGGGCCTTGCACCTCTCGTACGCGGCCCTTCTGGCCGACGGCTTGCCCACTTTTGGGCAGCGGGAGTTTTGACGGCGCCTCTTCTGGTGTTGTTATACGGGGGGGAATAGGGAAGGTCGGCGCCCCTTCTGGGCGCCCTTCAAGCGCTTCTATGCGCAAGGTGTTTTCAACTCGGGCTTCACGCCAACCTTTGTTGCGATGTCGCCTGTTCTGTTCTGGCAACAACTGACAACAACAACTGACAACGATCCCGGTCTCGGCGTAGCCGGGTACGTGTCTGTCTAGGCAGACAGGCAGCCCACTCGGGCGACAAGAAGGAAAACTTGTTACAACCCCGCAGACACCTCCCGCCCTCTGTGGTGTATATAGGGCGCCCTCGGCGTGTGGACGGCGCGTGGGTGAAATTTTGGTCCGGGGAAGGGCAGCCCCTAAAGTGCCATCGTTTGGAGGGGGATGACAACCCGCAAATTGTCAAATCTATCATGACAAGTAGAATTAAAGAGCAACTACCCCAGGAGGGTACCCGCCGGGAGGCAGGAGAATCCCTCCCTGAGATTTCGGTCTCAGGCTGCCCCACCGTTTCTGGGGGGGGCAAAGTTCTACGTGGCGTGATTGCGCATGTGGGCGCAAGAGGTGAGGAAGAAAGGTGCGAACCTGTTGAGAGCAGGCCGCTGCCGGGGTCCGGGCCGGCAGGTGGTTCTTCGCCAACTGCTGCGCGATCGCGCAGCTCTTCCGCAGCGAGAGAGGAAAGTGTGGCGGTTCTGCCCGCTACACTTAGTGATGGCAAAAAAGACGTCGAGTCCGACTCGTCGGCGGTCTCAATGAGATCGGCCGTGGACTCCGGCATTAAACTTAGACCGAACAAAAAGGGGAGTCGTGCCAGCTCACCGGCATTGTCGGTTCGCAGCGGCAGGAGCGAATCCCGCTCCTCCCCTTACCCCATGCGAGAACGAAAGGACCGGTACCAGTGCAGCGAAATGTCAGACGACAGTTGCATGAGCACTGACACCCTCACCTCTTTAGGGGTAAAGAGGAAGCGTCCCCCCAAAACATCTAAGGGGGACAAGAGCAAGGAGTCCAATTCGGACTCGTCGGAGAACGGGCCGACGAAAAAGACGGTTCCGCGTGGACGCGGGAGACGCCCCACCACTAGGGAGTATGTCGGCCTTGCCCAGGCCAAGCGCGAGCTCAACGCTGCAAAGCGTGAGGAGCAGCAGATCGCGTTCGACCGGGAGATGGCTGACATGGAGCGCCGCGCCTTCGAGACTCGAGTGTCCTATTACGCCAGTCGGATGGAAGACGAGGCTCTACCCACAGATCCGGACCTGAAGACTGCCCTCGACATCGAGGAGGTGGTGAAGGCGGACTGTGCGGTCATAGTGGAGGTTGCGAAGAAGTCATCGCACCTTCAGGGCCGCTTCCAGAAGGCGCTAAAAAAATCAGCCCAATCCATCCTGGACAGTTTCCGCGAAGTGTCCTCCAAATCCATCTCGGAGGACACTCGAATTCTAAAGGGGGAAAACGTGAGGCTGCAGCGGCAGCTGGCAGACCTCACTAAGAGCGTGGCAGTTTTGTCTGCCGAGGTTAGGGACCTCAAGAGCGGGAGGAAGTCCGGATCTCTTCCCCCTACGCTCTCCGAGGTTCCCTTGTCCATGGAGTCCATGGAGATGGACTGCCCTCCTCCAAGGCCCCTCTCCCCAATTGTCACCGTGCGGGAGACGGCTGGCCGCGGCAAGACGAAGGCTGTGGGTGATGAGTCGGATGCTCTTCAAGCCTTTGAAGCAAAGCTGGCCCGAACTTTCGGGGTTATGCTAAATGCTCGCCTGGAGGGTCTTGAAGATCGCCTGCTGCCGGCCAAGAGCCTGCGACCGCCGCTCGCGGCGGACCACAAAGCCGCAGCAGCTCTGACGCCCCCTGCTCCTAAAGGGCAAACCAAGCCAGCCACGGGCAAGGCGGCGGGCAAAAAGCCCGATTCCCCGCCGAAGAGGGCCAAGAAGGTTGGACCTCCAGCGGTGGTCCCGTCGACCTCCCGGGGTGCAGCTGCAAAAGCGCCTCCCCCGGTCGAGGTCTCGATTGGGGCAGGCTCGGAGTGGTTGACGCAGGAGACGCGCAAAAAGCGCCGCAAGAGGAAGAGGAAGGGCAAAACATCCGCCCTTCCGGAGCAGGCCCTGCCCCGTCAGACATATTCAGAGGTGGCCAAGCAGCAGAGAGCGCCTCGGCGGAAGCCCAATAAGGCTACGTCCGCTGCTCCTGCTAGAAAGACTCGCACAACCGGCCAAAAGGCCAAGCTTGCTGTGCCAAGATCGGCAGCTGTGTTGGTCACCCTCACTCCCGAAGCGATTGAGAAGGGGGTCTCATATGCCGACGCGCTGATCCGGGCCCGAGACCTGGTCTACATCGACGGGATGGATATCCCCAACCGTCGGTGCCGCAACACCGTCGCTGGGTTCAAAATAATTGAAATTTCTGGCGCTGAATCCGGTAAGAAGGCGGATCGCTTGGCCGAAAAAATGAGGGAGGCTCTTGCGGATATAGCCACAGTCGTCCGGCCCACGAAGACCACAGAAATCAGGGTGGGCGGGCTAGACGAGTCCGTGACGGAGACGCACCTCACCGCAACTATCGCGGCTAAGGGCGGATGTGGCGTCACAGACGTGAAGGTGCGTCCCATCCGGGACGGCCCCGGTGGTTTGGGTACGACGGTTGTGTCATGCCCGGTGGCCGCAGCCAAGAAGGTTGTTGACGCTGGTCGCCTATTGATATGCTTCAGCGCGGCCAGTGTCCAGGCGTTGGAAGCCCGTTCTGCCCGGTGCTTCCGGTGCATGCAGATGGGGCACGCCAGAGCAAGCTGCCCTTCAAAAACCGACCGGAGCAACCTCTGCTACCGGTGCGGTAAGGAGGGGCACAGGGGCTACGATTGTAGCGCAAAGCCCCACTGTGCCGTGTGTGCTACTGCCAAACGACCGGCAGGCCACGTTATGGGGGGGCGTAGTTGTAAGCCTCCCCTGGCCAAGGGCAAGTTGCCGGCGCGTCCAGCTCGTCAGGCTGCCCCCGCCACACAGACGGCGCCCCAAACGGGGCCCATGGAGGTTGAATTGGTGGCCGAGCAATGTTAAGACGGCCCCATATCAACTTTCTCCAGGTGAACCTGAACCACTCTGCCAGGGCTCAGGATCTGCTACACCAGAGCCTGGCGGAATGGTCAGTGGACGTGGCGGCGGTGTCGGAGCCGTACTTTATCCCCAACCAGCCCAACTGGGTCGGGGACACAAGCGACTTTGCCGCCGTGATGGTGCGTGCGACCCCAGGTTATACACCCCCCTCAATGTATGAGCGGGGTGCTGGGTACGCGGCGGTTGTTTAGGAGGATATGGTTATTTTTTCGACCTATTTCTCCCCAAACAGACCGCTCGCCGACTTCAAGTCTTTTCTAGGCGTCGTCGGCGTAGCCATCAGGAGGGCGGCCCCGCGTCAGGTTCTCGTTCTTGGAGACCTGAACGCCAAGTCGGTCGTCTGGGGTTGTCCAGCGACTGACCAAAGGGGCCAGGCTGTGGAGCAATGGGCAGCCGCCGCTGGTCTGTCGCTCCTCAACAGGGGCGCAGTCCACACGTGCGTGCGGCACAATGGAGGCTCGGTGGTGGACGTGTCGTTTGCCACCCCGGCCTTCGCGCGCACGATTAGCGACTGGAGGGTGGTGCAGGACGTGGAGACTCTCTCGGACCATCGATATATCCAATTCGAGAGCTCCACTCTGCACCATAGGCCCCCACAGCCCATAAGCTGTGACCGGCCTCCCCGCTGGGCACTTAGCAGGCTCAAGCCGGAGCTGGCGAACGAGACGGCGATCTTCGAAGACTGGTTCTCGCGTCCGATGTCCGGTCCGGACGTCGACGAATCAGCTCGCCGTCTCCGCGGCGCTTTAACGGAGGTGTGCGAGGCTTCTATGCCTCGGGCGCAGCCTCCGCGGGACCGCCGTGAAGTTCACTGGTGGTCCCAGGACATTGCAGTCATGAGAAATGACTGCAGTGTCCAAAGGCGGGCCTACACTAGGGCCCGTCGGCGCCACGTCAAGGACACTCAGGAGGAGGACCGCCTGTACGAGCTGTACAGGCAGTCGAAAAAGACCCTGCAAACTGCGATTGCCTCCTCAAAGGAGCTATCTAGAGAAGAGCAGTTGCAGGGTCTGGATCGGGATCCGTGGGGGCGGCCGTATAAGCTGGCGCGCAAGCAGCTGAAAGTGTGCGGCACGCCCATCACGGAGACGATGGATCCCGATCTCCTTGTGTCGGTCATCGGGGGACTGTTTCCCCCAGCCGAGGAGGATTTTGTTCCCCCTCGGATGGCCCCGCCAGCTGCGGACGTGGAGGGAGAGAGAGATCCCCCTCCTCTTATTGATGATGAGGAGTGGAAAGACGCCGTCGCCCGTCTTAAATGGCGTATGACGGCACCGGGACCTGACGGCGTCCCGAAGCGGGTGCTGGACCTGGCCCTAAAGCATCTAGGGGCCAGGGCCAGGGAGCTGTGCGACGCTAGTTTGAAGTTCGCACAGTTTCCAAAGGTCTGGAAGGAGGGAGCGCTATGCCTGCTTCGCAAGGAGGGGCGTCCGGCGGACGACCCCTCGGCATATCGCCCCATTGTGCTGCTGGACGAAATCGGGAAGGTGTTTGAAAAAATCATCGCCTCCCGAATAGTCCAGCAGGTGGGAGGGGTAACGGGCCCCGATCTCTCTGAGGTCCAATACGGCTTCCGGACGGGATGGTCGACGATCGACGCCCTGTCCGATCTCCGGACACTCGTTGACGGGTCCATCGAGAGGCGGGAGATGGTGTTGGCGGTGTCGCTGGACATCCGCAATGCCTTTAATAGTCTCCCCTTCGGCGTCATCATGGAGGCGCTTCGTTTTCATCAAATGCCTCCATATCTGCTCCGAATAGTGGGAGATTATTTGAGGGACCGGGACGTAGCATACGTGGGACGTGGCGGCGAGCTTGGCCGTCACAGGGTGTCCCGCGGCGTTCCACAGGGGTCGGTCCTCGGGCCCCTGTTGTGGAACGTCGGATACGACTACGTCCTTCGATGTGGCCTTCCCTCGATGGTGCGGTTGCTCTGCTACGCAGACGACACGCTCGTCACCGTCCGGGGGATGCGACTGGAGGATGTCCAGCGCTTGGCGTCCGTTTTCGTCAGCCATATCGTGCGGCGGATACGGACGTTGGGCTTGGAGGTGGCCCTCCACAAGACCGAGGCCATGGTGTTCCATGGGCCTCGGAGACGGCCGTCGGCTGGTGCGTCGGTCGTTGTGGAGGGCGAGAGGGTCAGTCTGAAGCCCCAGATGAAGTATCTGGGGCTAGTGATCGACGGGCGGTGGGGCTTCGGGGGACATTTTAAGCTCCTCGAGCCCCGGCTGCTGGGAGCAGCAGATGCCCTCGGGCGTCTCTTGCCCAATGTGGGGGGCCCGAGCGTGGCGTGCCGCCGACTTTACGGCGGCATCGTGCGCTCCATGGCGCTGTATGGGGCGCCGGTTTGGGCTGATTGCTTGAGCCCACACGCCATCGCCTCTCTCCAGCGGGCCCAGCGCGCAATGGCGCTGCGGGCGATCCGGGGCTACCGAACGGTGTCCCGGAAAGTGGCGTGTGCTCTCGCGGGGACACCCCCGTGGGAGCTAATGGCAGAGGTGCTCGCTGCAGCATACCGGCAGCGAGCAGAGGAGAGGGCCAGTGGCAATCGCCTGGCCCCTCCAGAGAGGCGCCCTGCTTTTGAAGGAGCTCGTGAGGAGATGTTCCGCCTATGGTCTGAGGGCCTGGGCGAAGGGGCCTCGGCTACGCAAACGCGTAGTATGGAGGCCTTACGTCCCGTCCTCCAAGCATGGGCGGAGCGGCGCCATGGGTCGCTCACATACCATCTGGTGCAAATACTGTCCGGACATGGTTCGTTTGGACGCTATTTGCACCGGATTGGAAGAGAGCCGACCCCACAGTGCCACCATTGTGGAGCAGCGGAGGACACGGCGCAACACACCTTGATGGTGTGCTCTGCGTTCGATGTCCAGCGCTCCGCATTGGTCACTGTGATTGGCGCGGACCTCTCCCTGCCGACCGTGGTTCTGTTCATGCTCGGTAGCGAGGGGTCCTGGGAGGCGGTCAACTCCTTCTGCGTCGACGTCATGACGCTGAAGGAGGAGGCGGAACGGGCCAGGGAGGATGACCCCCTGGCAGATCCGTGCCGCCGCAGACGCCTCCTGCGGAGAAGGCGGCAGTACCAACGCCTTCTCCAACCAGTGGGAAACCAGCGCAGTCCAAGCCCTAGGGGGGGCTTCGACCGTGCATTGCACAGGTCCCCACTGAGGGCCGACGCCCCGTATGTCCCGGCGCGTCGGCGACCCGTCTCACCAAATGACGGGTCAAGCGTGTCCGCCCATCGTTTTCGAGGGCGGTCACCCGCCCCAATCAAGGGCGGAAGAGGGGCTCGCCCATCTACAGGGCGAGCAGTCACCGACGGGGTTGTGGAAGTGTCCGAAAGGGTTCCCATGACCTCGTCAGGCTCTACCATGCCGGCGTTCGATGCGTCCTCCTCAGATGAGGACGACGCGATGATCACCGGTCTGCTGGTTCCAAGGTGACGAGAGGACATCGGAGTGGTTTTTACTGAGTCGGCTTCGACTCGCTTTCTCTAGGGCTTCGGCCCTGGAACAGAGTCTAGGCCATCCTCGGACAGCCAGCGAGACCCCTCTTGCCTGCTGATGCGTCTGTTAGCAGATTTTACAATCCGCATCAAAAAAAAAAAAAAAAAAAAAAGGAACCTTCGGACTATCCGCGCCGTGTCCAAGAATACCGAAGTACCGAGTATTAGTATTATTATTAAGTACGTAATATTTACTTTACTGCTTTACCAATTGTGTACCTTTTTTTTCACTTTCTACATGTGCATTAAAAATGTACTGTGTGTTAAAAAATAGTGTTTACAAAAAACTTGTAATTTTGTGATAACTATAGTTTTATTTAGGTTTTATCATTGAATTTTATTGAACTGGGAATTAGAATAGAACTTTTTACTTTGTATATCAGTAATCTAATACAGACTTGTATTCGTGTGATAAACGTTATTGCTGTACATATTTACATTTTTATTATTAGAAAATAAAATAAATAAATAGCTACTTTTTCAATATATAAATGTATGTCGGAGACTTGGCGCTAGCTATGCTCTTAACCGATGTATATGGTGTGTGAAACGTCAACGTCAGTTGGCTTGGCGCAACAACGGACTGCCCCCTGACTATGAGCTCTTCAAGCAGTATTATTGCAGTTGTGGAAAAGAGACGCGAGTATATTCGCCGCTACACGCGTCTCGTTTTCACAACTGCAATAATACTGCTATAAAAGCTCGTGGTTAACCCCCTCTGGACACATTTGAACGGGAGCGGTTGAATAGTACGCACGCGCAGAACTCACTTCGTTTCTAAAATCCATTTGCATCGGGCAACTGTTTCTAAGTTATTTAATTGTGATGTTAAAATAACATTATAGTGACTGTAAGGAATACGACTGCGTTTTTATTTTGAAGATCCAAGATGAACAGTGATAATGACGAATTCGAGTTTGCTCGACCGTCCTACCACAGAGTAGATATTATGTAGTTTACTCATGTGGTCCTACCTGCAAAACAAACCTCGCCACCTACATGTATATTTTAAAGACAAATGTTTTGATGGGCTATTTGCTTAGCCTTCTATCAATTATGCACTAGATAAAGGATCCGGAACAAAAATGCCTATCGAAAGTGGTCCTGTTTGCTCATAGTACATTTAAAGGAGTTTGGGTAAATTTGTATGGAGGTTGGCTTGATTTTTTTTTTCAGCGGCCATTGTAATAATTGTTCTAGTTTAATAGTACATCGACTGAGATATATGGCTGCAAAAAGGTTTTTGACCTAAGTAATATCGAAGCCGAGATATGCAAGGTCAAAGTGAAGCTATGAATACATAATATCTGTGTTGGTTGAAACCTTATATATTATGTTTTTCATATTTTTCTACATACCTGCAGTAATTATTTACTTTCATATGATTTTGTTCATCATCATCATCATCATCATCATCATCATCATCATCATCATCATCATCATCATCTCAGCCAAAAGACGTCCACTGCTGGACAAAGGCCTCCCCCAAGTATTTCCACAACGACCGCTTTTGTGCTGCTCGCATCCAGCGGCTTCCCGCGACCTTCACCAGATCGTTGGTTCACCTTGTTGGAGGCCAGCCCACACTGCACTTTCCGGTACGCGGTCGAAACTTCAGGACTATCCCGCCCCAGCGGCCATCAGTCGTGCGAGCAATGTGCCCTGCCCATTGCCACTTGAGCTTAGCAACTCTTCGGGCTATGTCGGTTACCTTTGTTCTTCTGCGGATCTCCTCATTTCTGATTCGATTACGCAGAGAAACCCCGAGCATTAGCCCTCTCCATTGCTCTTTGAGTGACCTTGAGCCTTTTTATGAGGCCCATAGTGAGCGACCACGTTTCAGTTCCGTATGTCATCACCGGCAACACACACTGGTCAAAAACTTTCGTCATGAGACACTGCGGTATATCAGACGAGAAGATATTTCGTAGCTAACCGAACGCTGCCCAGCCTAATTGGATTCGACGATTGACCTCTTTGCTGATGTTGGACCTACCTAGCTGGACCGTTTGTCACAGGTAAACATAATCGTCCACAACGTCAAGGGCAGAGTCCCCAACCTTGAGAGGAGTGGGTACGACACGTGAGTTCGACATAACTTTCGTCTTCTCCATGTTCATTTTAAGACCCACTTGTTGAGAGACTCTGTTGAGGTCATCGAGCATAGCGCCGAGGTCTTCCAGGGTCTCAGCCATGACTACTATATTGTCAGCAAACCAAAGGTGAGTGATGTATACGTCGTTGACGTTGATGCCGAGTCCTTTTCAGTTCAGAAGCTTGAAAACATCTTCCAGTGCAGCAGTGAACAGTTTCGGAGAAATCACATCTCCCTGTCTCACTCCTCGCTGCAACTGGATAGGTTTCGAGCTCTGGTCCTGAAGACGGACTGACATAGTGGCGCTTTCATACAAACACCTCAACACTTCGATGTACCGATAGTCAATTTGGCACCGCTGGATAGACTGTAGCACGGCCCATGTTTTAATCGAATCGAAGGCTTTTTCATAGTCCACAACGCTAAGCAAAGAGGCTGGTTATACTCTGGGTTCTGTATAAACCTGCCGCAGCGTATGTATGTGATCTATGGTGCTGAAGCCTTTTCGGAAACCGGCTTGTTCGATAGGCTGGAAGTCATCAAACCTGCGTCCGAGACGATTCGATATGACTCTCGAAAACAGCTTGTAGACGTGGCTTAGAAGTGAGATAAGCCTGTAGTTCTTCAGCAGGGTTTTGTCGCCCTTTTTGAAGAACAGTACCACCATACCTTCGTTCCACGTCTCTGGTGTTCTGCCCCTAGTACGACGGAGTTAAATAGCTTCTGAAGAGCTACGAGTACCGGTCTTCCGCCTGCTTTTAGAAGCTCGGCCGTAATTCCGTCAGCACCTGGTGCCCTGCCGTTTTTGAGCTGTTTGAGAGCCATACTAATCTCGTACAGGCTGATGTCCGGGATGTCTTCGGTATAGTGCCGGGTTAACTTAGCTCTAGGGTCTTTAGCTAAGCTTTGTACAGGTGGCCGTGTGGATGTGTAAAGCTGTCCATAGAACTTCTCGAACTCTCCCATAACATCGGACCTGGTCGTGACAGTTCTGCCGTCATCGGTTTTCAGCGTCGTCAGTTGGCACTGCCCAATACCCAGATCTCTTGCGAACACTTTTGAGTCAAATTGGTCAAATTGGTCAAAGTCAAAAATGTCAAATTGGTTTTGACATATTTGAAGTAAACAGATGTAACATACATGTCGACAATGTGATGTCGATTTGACCGTACCAGACTTCTTTTTGTGTGGGTTTTTGAAGTCTTGTGTTTACGTGAACAAGCCTCAGACTCTGGAAGCCCTCAAAGACATCATCCGACACGAATGCGCGAACCTATCGCCTGAAGTTCTGGAAAAGTGATGGCAAATGCTATAAAAAGGGCCCATATGGTCATTAATGCTAGCGGCGGCCACTTGTGCGGTACTTATTGTCTTCTCGACTTAATTGGAAAAATTTTAATCAATTAAACATAAATAATCCACAAACAGAATCAAAGTTTTTCATTTGTAAAAAAAATACAGCCAAAGAACTCAACCTGTAGTCTTTCAGATAAAGGAGCTTCAGGATATTCAAATAATGCATTTTGAATAGATACACACCTAGATATCATTTCCTTTCGTGTTAAATGGTTGAAACCTAAATGAAATGGAACAAACTCGGCTAATAAGTCTTCTCTTACTAGTTTCATAGTCTTTTCAAAGACTTCCTGGTCATTTTGAAAACTGTAGATAATCTCTCATTTGACAGTGTGAAGTTTAGCAAAAACTGTGGCAAGAGCTGTCCCCGCCTTTCTTTTATGTCGCTTAGTAATATTCGGTGTACTTTGCAGAATGTCGTTGAATTGTTGTTTAGAAAATCCAATATAATAACGGAATACGCTATCGTGAATTGACTGCAGTTTATCGAAGTCTAAAAAAGGCTTGCGTTTTTAATATATCCATCATATCTTTTATCATTGGCCGAAAGGAATTGCAGGGTTCTTATAGACATTGAGCTCTAATATAACAATTATATCGTTAGAAACCGTAGTTATACTGAAATGTATATTATACAAACAATTAATACGGGACTATTTTTATTTTCTTTTTTATCAAATATCTTAGTTCCGATACACTTTAGCCAAAAATGTTATATGACAAAAATGTTTTACTTTATTATATACTAACGAATGGTGCAAGTTCCATAAGTGGCCGCGGACTTTGAAAATCAAGCCACTTTTACCCAAACCCCTTTTGAATAACAAAATCTAAAAAAACATTGGATAGCATCAACAACTTCAGCTTACTATTAATTTTAAGACTTAAAAATAAATATTAAAAATATTATATATTTATAATATTATTAATATTTATTTATATATAATATTATTATTATATATATAATATAATATTATTACAAATATTTGTATTAATATATTTATAATAGTATCATCGCCACAAACGTCATTATGGCTTCGTGGCACCAAAGTCGCCCACCGTTTTTAAGCGCTCATCGGGAATACCTACATAATTAATTGATCGAAGGCTATTTGTCACTAATTACAAAAGTAGATAGACTGTAGATCTAAAACGGTCAACTTGAGCAACTTCTTTTCCATTTATGTTTCAAATTATGCTCGTGTTTCAATTTCTATACAAGTATTAATATCAAATGTATAGAAATTAATTCATGTTAATTACTCTCAATTTTATAAGAACTATAGAAAGCTAAAGATCTGATGAGATAAAAATAAAATAAAAAATAAAAGAAAAACGTTTTGCTCATAATTGGTCGTCTTTTATTTAAGACATTTAAAAATAGAACATCTATTTTAATTCGTATTCGTATTTTAAGTAGTTTATCAATGCGATCTTATATTCAATAAAGATTACCACGGACTAGTCAACAACAAAAATATAAATATATTTTTCTCAACATTGACGAACTATAGAAAGCGAGCGAAAAAATGCACAATCTGTATCAAACACAATTTTCCGATGAATTAAACAAAGCACAGATTATCCACGAGTCTGCTATCAAGGGAAGTATAATAGGGGCAGATAGTCGTTTTGTATAATAAAAACTTTTTGGTACAACGGGAAAATAAAAGAAAAAATGTTGTTGCAAGATTATTGTACGATTAAGTGGTTACTGATTGTTTTGTTACGTCACTGGGATTCTTGAATCGACCGTCTATTATGGTGCCTACTGCGAGTTTTACCGATAACGTTAGCGAAACCAAGCATACAGTTTTTGCTTTGAAATTAATTGTGTAATAACAGCAGTGGTTTTTAACGGGTAATGCATTTCGCATTTACTTCACTGAATTGTGAGTGATGATAAGAGACCGAAGGTGGAAACGTATTTCACCCGGAATCCTCAACTACTGTAAGGAACTAGCTATTTTATCTCTAACTGACGGAACACAATAACAACAACTTCTAACATTTATCTAATGGCTATGGCGACATATTCAAATAAAATTTATTTATTTATTTATTTATTTATTATAGCACTTATAACTATCATTAAGCCCGTCACAGACTTAGCTATAATATATATTAATATGATGTGCTATATATTATAGCAATCTTTACCTTCTTTACCAAACCAAAATTTTTTACCAAATTTTTACCTTCATTAAGTCCGCGGTTGTATATACCATAATATAATATTAATATTTCTTGCTATATCTGTCCACATATTTTGGTGAAGTAATAGAAATATATATTATAGGAGCTATATCTGTGGTTGCTCGAAGATTACTATGGATATATATCGTAATATGTCTCGCTATAATATATATTATAGCTGCGTCTGTGACGGGCTTTACAGGCAGGCACCTAATGCGATAGCAAAGCAAAATTTACATCCTCACATTTCCAATTGAATATTTAAAAATAAATTAATAATAAATTAATATAAACAAAAACAGTACATTGACATTTCATTACATTTCATTAGTAAAATAACAAAAAGAGTAAAAACACCATTCATAAAATATTGCAAATTCGTAACAATAAATGTAATAATAAATATAAATATAATAATATAAAAAATATATAACAAATTAGATTTAATTACCTTTTTTTAAATAATTATTCTTGGTGAAAATGGTGGTAGCTAATCAAGCGGTCTAAAAACAAGTCCTTCCACTAATCAACATGTGAGGTACGTGTTTGAACTCGGTTTCGTAGGGAACGAACTCGGGACCTCTGGTTCTTACACCGGTGTAGTCTTATAGTCTCATCAAATAAACTACAGAACTAATGAAGCCATGACGTTAAAAAACAGCAGCAAAAAAAATATAAAGGAACTGTCCCCATATAGCTTATGAAATAATTCCCTTTCCGCATTCAAATATTAGCGTATATTTGAAACTATCATTCTGTCCCCGGGATTCCACAACTCTAAAATGAATAATATGCCGCGACCCGAGGACATTCCAACGTGCAATCACAAAATCAATCCCGTCTCTGATTTATCGCTCCATCCGTGCTCCTTTCTGCCGGCTACACTTTTTGTCACATCCCGGGACGTCCCAGGATGTTCTCGGGATCGCGGGATCCGGCTGAGTTATAACGGTCCTTTTGCGAGGGAAAATTGGGCATTAGCATGCTTGTGATTTACACTGTGCTAGCTTTTTTTGGGTGTCACATGCTTTAGTTGAAATTATTACTGTATACAATTTCTTGAGTCGAGTCGAGACCGTGTATTGGCAAACGTACACGTACGTACAAGTGGAGCGATGATCTTCGCAAGGTGGCTGGCAAGAGCTGGTAGCCTCAGATCGCGCTCATTGGCATGCACATAGAGAGGCCTATGTCCAGCAGTGGACTAATAGTTGCTGATGATAATGATGAAGATGACACTTTTAAACTCTAGTTATTTAGCGCAATTGTTGACAACGGTTGGGTAAAACTCGGGCGAAACGTCGCCAGTCTTCCGATAATTGAAAAGTTGAAGCCAAAATATGTTCCTGAGTTTCTTGCCAGCTCTCCCAAAATGCGAACTGATAGATTTAGTAGCGTAGTTTTAACTTAAAATTTAGTTAAATAGTTTCATAACGTTTAATAGGTTGACATCAATGTGTCTGTAAAGGCTTATTTTAATAATGATTCGATTTCAACGATTATTAAAATGTTTACACAAACTGATTATGGTACAGGTATTAAAGGCATATCTTTTTTAAACCCGTCGTTTCGCCAGAATTGCGCCGGCCGTGGTCACGGGCTGACTGATTCAGCACTATCCATACATAGGTATACTAATTATTTTCCTATAGTCATTGTCATCATTTCAGCCCTTAAGCACCGACTGCTAAGTATAAACTTCCCCTATAACAAGTCAACTTCACAACATCCACGGCCCTATCCAGTTTCCTATAATCCCCGTGAAATGTCTTTATCTATAATTATTTCAAGCTCTGCAGTCTGAATTATACTTAATATCATCCAATACGAAAACTAGGCTAATAAGGTATTCCGATCGGGCCACATCTAATGCCAACCTGACCAAACTAGCTCCCCCGTGAATAGACGTCCCGACTCGGACGTCGGGCACGGGGCTTTGTTCGTGGACGTTTCCAGAAACTCCGCAGCGAGTTTGACGGGTAATTTGGTGACGTCACGACGCCCTTTCGTTTTGACAGTCTTTTGTAATTGGCTGTTTGGTGTCTTTTTAGCGAGAACACATCGATTTAGAAATAGATTGTTTTTAGTTTTCTTGTAAACAGTTGACGATGATGAAGTCGATACTGCGTAATTGAAATAATGTTTCTATTGAAAATATATTTTTCGTTTGACAGCTTCTTGTTTCTCAACAAGAAGCACTTGGTCTTTATATTATTTGATGGTAAGTGACGACAAAGGGTATATTGAAGCGATTTCACCCAGAATGCACATAATCAAAATAGATCGCAAAAGGTCGTGTTTTGAGCCACATTAGAGATAAGAATATTTTTTCATTTAAAGTGCGGTTTTCAGTTTTGGGGCCATTCTATAGGTCACTATGGAATGCCCCAATGGTTTCTGTTCTTGGTTTCTTCCCTAATGTTTAAACCTGTAACTTTGTACTTTGATCTAATATAATGATCAAATAGATATTTTACAATAGGTTATTAACTGACTTATAAAACTTATACCGAGAAAAATAACTGATTTAAATATTTTGGTGATTTTTAGTGGTTAAAGGAGTCTGGGACTGGTGGGACATCCCCGCTATACACGACTTCAAAGTTTATACTGACACCCCCACCAACCTTACGGTTATAAAGTTAGGCGTCAGACATCGTTGCGCAAGCACAAGGGACCATCTACGTCAGGTCATAACGCCAGATCAGAACACCCCGGTACGCATCCTTCATCCGGTACTTTTAAAACTAGTGTCTCGAGCTAGTTGCCCCGTGGACACGTATAGTCCACTACCTAATATCCAGATAGGTTACCGGAGCTGTAAGCTCGCTCACTTCTCGTTGCACTAAGAGCACAACTCGCAGTGTACCACTGCTCGGGTCGTCAACTCTAAAGTCGACTACCAAATGTCCTCTTTGGTGGCGGAGTTGTAAGCACACTCACTTCTCGGTACCCATACAGGCACCTGATCAATTCCATAGTCCTTCGCGGCTGATTCAACCGGAGGCATTTGCATCTAGCGGGCGCCTCTACTAGTTCTCCAGACTAGTGCCGGAGATGTTGGAGTAACTGCTCAGTGAAAACCACCGAGCAGCATAACCAACTAAGGGCAACACGTGCCCCGCAGGTCTTTTCGCTTCAGGCCCTCTC
This sequence comes from Eudonia lacustrata, assembly GCA_947562085.1. Taxonomy (NCBI): domain Eukaryota; kingdom Metazoa; phylum Arthropoda; class Insecta; order Lepidoptera; family Crambidae; genus Eudonia; species Eudonia lacustrata. Next base: position 18,174,405 of record OX387326.1, on the reverse strand, counting down.
CGGATCGCTACTAAGACCCGCTCGCTGTGCACGAAATGGAAGCCTGGCCAGACCTCAACCAGGCAGACGAACATTCCCACTTCTACAGCTAACCACATGCCACCACGAGTCCAACTATGAAATGATTAAATAGACTTCAACAAAAACTAAAAATTAGCACCAAGTTTAGTTTCTACAAGAAAATATAGAAAGTAGAAATGGTGACTGGTGGGACAAGTACGAAATTGGCCAAAAAATTTACTCGTTTTAATGTCATATTCAGAATTGTTTATTAATTATTAAACCAATACTTTAACAAATTATAACAATTATTATTAAATTCTTTGAGAAAATTAACATAGTACTTTAACATACTAAATCAACGCAATAGTTTTTTCTCTAGATTTCCTTTTTCGCTTAGCAGCATTCATCTTAAAAGCAGAAAAAACAATCACAACAAACTCACAAAAAAGCATAGAAACAGGCTAGAAATGTTTAGAACAGTCCTTATCAAGTTTTACAAAAATGCCCCACCGGTGGAACAAAAATGAAAACCACCTTTTTCCCACCCTTTAACACATTGCACCAGAAAAATATGCTTAAGATTTAAACAATTATCCAAAATATGTTACTTTTCAAAAAGCTCCCTTTAGTACAACGCATTTTGAGGTTAGAAATACAACTTTTGTATGTTTTCGTATGACTGGTGGGACATGCTACGTTCTCTTTGTATTTATGGGTTTTATAGTAAAATTCTTACCGTTTCCGCTGTATTTTTAGTCCAAATTAAAATTCAAGAAATTCGTATTACTCTCCGACGACGCTGTTTTGTTGAAAATGTTAATCAAAATAGCCAAAAACAGTATCGCCAATATATCGCAAAAAACAAAAAACATTTACAGATCATGTAAACTTAACTAATATACATTGCGTTACGAATAAATTGGTTATAATCATATACATACATACATACATATAATCACGCCTCTTTCCCTTAGGGGTAGGCAGAGACCACTTAAGAAAATAACTCATTTTTCCATTTCCCGTGGAATGCCCCTTTTGATTATTACATAATAGCAAACATGTTATCGTCTAGATATACTATAAATGTTCATAAAGAAAACATCAAATAATTTTTCATCAAAGTTTTAATACGCATCGAAAATTAAAAATAGCTTAAAATAAATTACTATAGGAACCCGTCAGTCATGATTCTACTACAAAGTACTACAAAATCACTATCAAACAATTCTATCCACCACTAATAAGTGAAAACACCTGTCCAGTCAGTAATCCGATAATTGCCTAAACGCCTAACAGAATCAACATAAATTGAGAAACACCATCACGCCTATTAAAGCCTAAGTTTACCCACAAGCTTGTCATATTGCAATGAACCGAACAACTTCAAGTACAATTTAACCATAGGCACAGCACTTCAAAGACACTTATCACTTAAACAATAAGGTTGAAAATTGCGCCCCCCGCACCACCTAATTACAACATTGATGATAGAACACGTGAAGTTCGGATCGAAGTTCGCTAAAATTGGAAACAACATGACGCACGCGCAGATTAAGACAAATGTAGAGAGACAGGGTTTATTGTCGCGTGTGGCGCAAATGTTGAACGTAAGCGGCTGCGTACATTTAAATTAAAAATGAAATAAAATTTATTCATCGTCTTGTTGTTGTTATTTCAAATTATTATACAAAGTTTCTGTCTGTCAAGGAATGGCCTGTGGCAGACTACTTCAAGCTTCATTTCTGTATCGCTATTAATCAGTTAGGCAGTAGATACGTAAGTGGTAAGTATTCCACAATTATGTTTTATTGATCCTTTTCGTGCGAGTGATTAAATTATCTTACTAGCTCAGAAATCAGGGCAGTGTTCGTGACGTGATTTAGGTATTCCCTTGTTCTGGTAGTAGGGCACTTGAGACAGAGAGAAGGTAAATCATATCCTAAAATGATACCACCACAGCACAGGCACCGTCAGCTCTCGTGGTAAAGCCCAACTTAACAATATTTGACTAGCAGCGACCTTCCCCAGTGAGAAACACCATGAACAGAGAGCTAATTTTGTATTCAGTGTAACTTCGATAACAAAATTGATCTACTGGTGTGAATCTGTCATTGATTTCTGCATAGCTACTCTCGTTTTATTACTGTTGATTCACCTAAGAAAATAAAATAAAAATAAATTATATTATTTATAAAATAAAATACTAAAATGGAAGTTCTTAGCATTCTAGGCGGCATCCCTAGTGTGACTACTATACAGTATGTTTACATGTAGAGCACACCTTATTTTTTTATTTATTGTTAAAGGTACAATAACAGAATACACATTGTTTACCAATTTGAAAAAAAAAAGAACAATTGAAGCAAAACAATAGTACAAAGTGAGTGTTTTTTCTGTGGCAAACTAACTTTGTGGCGAATGTGCAACAACCCTTACGAACAAATTCGAACAGAAAAAAGGAGAACAATTTAAATATCACGTAACAGTGATACTTTAAATGAACTTAAGCTACAATTAGCTTTTAATTTTAATTAATTAACAATCTTCATAAAACAGGATCTGTATGTAATCAGTGTTACACTCTATTTAAAAGCAACCCCGTTCGATGTACTATTAATGTTTTATGTCTTTGATTGCTTATCTGAAGAGTCTCAGATAGCCTATCTAAGAATCATTATTTGGGCAATTCGAGACCCATCAGGCAGGCTATCTGAGACCTATCAGATATGCTATCTGAGACTCATCAGATAAGCTTTGTGAGACTCTTTTAGATAGACATCAAATATTTATGTATTTATTATTACACCGCTCAATCTCCCACCTTGCACTACAGTCTAACGCGCACCTTGTGTTGATACGATGCAAAGTTCTGGTAGCGGTGTTGCTTAAATTATCAGCGGGTACTTACACTAGGGTCTGGGGGGTAGGGGGGGCCAAAGTTTCGACGCCTGCTGTCTGCTGTGATGCGACAACAACCGAGGAAGTTTTCCTTAGGAATTATTGTCGTGTACTCGCTGAGTGCCGTTTTTGGGCTTCCGCTTTGATAAATGGCCAACGCGGGAACTTAGCTTTGATGGTAATGGGTGAGGCATTAGCTTTCCTTGTGATTGTTTCTTTTGGTGAGGTGTGAGGCGGCCTACAGTCGCCACATATTTTGTTATCCTCACGTATGGTTAAAGAGTTTGTAAACGCATTCCTAATCGCGTGTAGATCGGATTAAGATAAGACACGGCATCCTCCCTCCAACATCTACACAGTTTATATTGTATAAATAGTCTTGTAAGGTTGAGATCATAAGTCAGTCACAATGTAGTCACTGTAAATATACAACATCACCTAAAGAGACGCAGTCGTTATTTACCATCGCTATGGAATCCTCCTCCATCATCACCAACGTCTCATCTTCGACCTACGGAACAAGGTGCGTCACCTACCTTCGCTAGAAAGTGGTTGAGCGAAGTGATAGCTGATCCATGTCATGTCCGTGAATGTGTTTACTTTTGTTTCTTATGTTTGCTTCTTTTGGTGAGATGAGGGGCGCCCCTTTGTTTTGGTGGTTGCTTTCTCTAGTTGTTTATCCGCTCTGTGGTCTGGTGTAACCACCGGCCTCAAGACCAGAGCTGTACTCAGAACCAGCTTATTTAGTTCTGTCGTAATGGCAACAAGTTTTGTTGATTGTCTATTATTTGACAAGCTAGACAAAATAGCCAGATCCTCAGTACTTGGGAAATTCGAAAGAAGTGCACTTCCACCTTTGTAGTTATCGTCACTCTATTAACACTCGTTAGGTTATTAAAAATACGGAGTCGCGGGCACAGCATGTTGTATGCATGCACTGATTGATTGATTATAGGCACATAAACAAAATTAAAAAAAAAATCAAAATCATTTATTCAGTTTAGGCTACAAGTAGCTCTTGTGAATGTCACTGTGCCATTGGTTCGTAAGTCTACTCTGGGCGGGAGATCTTGTACTGAGAAGAACCGGCAAAAAACTCAGCAAGTGTCCAGCCCCTTTCTCCCTTACAGCGTCAAAAATATTGAAAAATATTAATATTTATAATTATTAATAAATATATAGCTCCTGCTATGATAGGTCATTTTTCAATATTTTAACTCGGTAGCTCAGCGGTCAGAGCAACGGACCGGTTGTCTAAAGGTCGTGGGTTCGATTCCCACTTGAGCTTTCCGAGGCTAGTTGAATTTTTCTAGTAAAAAAATTATCTTTTTTGAATGTAAATGTGGGGGATTCACCATTACCTAATCTATGTATTACGTGAAGCAAAAACTTTGTACCCCTTTTTACAAAAATTGCGCGTATGAAATTTCGCACACTTATAGTTTATATAGAGAAGGTTATCCGAATGTTAAATTTTTTTAAATTATGCATAAAAATACATTAAATTAATAAAACAAACATTACACACACTACCATGTATTTGACACACACGTAGGTATATATACTCTTTTCAAAAATTTCAAAAATGGAAGAGGAGCGGCAATGCCAATCCAAACTCACATTCTATCTTTTTTCTTTGCTCATTTTTTAATTTTTTTATTTATTACACTGTAAGTAAGTCAAAGGAGCCATAATCAATGTAAACAACTATTTCCCTAAGAAATATCAAAAATAACTTAAGAATAAGCTATATTTATAAGAAGGTAGGTATTGTATACATTTCATTTATAATTCTCGTACCTATACGCTTTTACAGTGATTCTTTAAAACTATAATGCGTACGAACCAACAGCTAGACTCCACAATAGTTTTTGCAAGCGCCAGCTATTGTGCCCTTAATGAACATGTTTATTTACCTAATATCATGTTTAGCTTTGTTTGCAGCCGATGTTTGGCTGTCAGAATATTAATGACGCAAGTTGCAACCTAGGGGAATGATAAATGGGGAAATAGAATGAGGTTATTGATGAAATTGCCGATGTGGCAGTAAGGCTGCAGCGAAACTGGAGCGGGAGCGGATCGGGTGCGGCGTTGCTGTGAGCGTACATGGCGTTACTAGAGGCCTCTTGAACACCTTTGTTTTTACTGATGGTTTGATACGGCTTTTACGGGGGTGGGGAGAAAGGTAGAAGGTTATAGAATATAATAGAATAGGTGTTCATTTGACAAACACTGTACACTCAACGTTCATAAACAAAAGATTAACAAAAAGAAAATACAATGTTTTGAAAATTAAAAAAAACAGTACATTATCCAGTAATGCATACGTTGCTGCTTGCACAGTGTCGCCAAACAGGGTCTGCACTCAGCATGAGCTACGGATTATCCGTCGCGCTGATTTTCAGTACAACCCTTGCATGACATGGGCACGTGGGAATAGGTCACTGGCACTGAACACTATAAAATCATATAATAGTAAGATAAGTTATGTTTATCATCATCATCTCAGCCAAAAAACGTCCACTGCTGGACAAAGGCCTCCCCCAAGGATATGAGGGGTATTTGCCGTAATCGCCACGCTTGGCAGGCCGGTTGGCGATCGCAGTAGGGTGAGGGTAACCTCAGAGAGATGCTGCTGCCCATCCTCTGGAATGGTCCCTTAGTCGGCTTTTACGACACCCACGGGAAGAGATGGGGTGGTGCAATTCTTTATCCCCGGCACCACACAGGGGAGTTATGTTTATATTATGTTATAATAAAATAAAAAATATCAAGATACATAAATAACTATTGTTACATAATATCTAATACAAATAAAAATATAAGAATACAAATATTAATAGAGTGGGACCCATTATGACAAAATGCGTATGACCACTATCGGCGAAAATGTTTCACACATCCCAGGTTCCTCAAGTCATGTGATTGAAATACCGTCAGAAGGATTCTAGAGGGAATAGAAGTAGCGTGTCCTCTTTCCCTACTAGAACCTCTGATCTGAAGGGATCGGATCGGATCGGGTCGTGATCACCGGTGTCCCGTAATGCACCTATTTAGTAACTCTGAAATCTTTACAATAACCTTCGCCATTTATCTTATCTTATCTTATCTTAGTGGGGCCTGCGCGAGGTTTCCCTCTCGCAGTAACACTTCGACCCATCGGGATCTTTTGTGCAACCCCATCCTTTCACTCTTTTTCCTCTGTAAAGGTAGATGCCATAAATTTGGCAACGTCCTTAAGAGCGAAGAGCCTGAAGTCCTCCGGTTTCGGATAGGCTGACCCCAGGAGTCCCATTATTTTCCTAGCCAGAGAGTCGCAGTCACACAGTAGGTGCTGCATTGACTCCGACCTTCGCCACTTACAATATACTGATGAATTCATCTGATTAATGGTAATTGTAAGATTAATCTTACTTGTTCCAATGAACAAGTAAAGAAATATATTTTTTCATGATTAATGATATATTTATTATACATTGTGTTTATCATTGAATAAGGCTGATGAAAATATTTTTATTATGATTGTCACCTCAATTTTCTTGTAACCTTGGGCCGTGCAAAGGATTCAAAACGACAAAATATAATATTCAATATGTCAAAAAATATAACCCTCCTGACGCAGTCGGGTAAAAACACTTTCAATGGGGGATCTTTGCAACCCTTGCTTCGCTTCCGCTCCGCTTTTGGACAAGCAACGGCTTTAGGACTTGAGACGTGATTTGACTTTGAGTATGACATAAATATTACAACAAGTCATCATTGATGAGCTATGAGCAAAAATGTCATGACTTATTATAACACGACTTAAATCAAAATAACACTTGACGAAATACGACTATTCTGTTAATTCAGGAATGTTTTCAGATTAGGTGCCTTTAGTGTACCCGCACTGTTATGCTGGAAAAGTATTGAAAACATTCAACGATTGAAAAAAAAAAAAAGTAGCAACGCAACTTATGCAGTAAAATACTCCGTAGTATCTACAAAGTAAAATTAATTAATAATGTAATTAAAATAATAAAACCGCCTTCTGTGGTCTAGTGGTTTGACCAACGATCTCCAGATCCAAGACCCAGAATTCCCGGGTTCTATTCCCAGTAGAGATATTGTACGGGTCTGTTGGATTTCCGTTGCAATTCGAACCTCTTGGAGAATCAAGACCCCGACCCATAGCATTCCTTCTAGAAACCTCTGACGGTTCGATCTCACAGCTTGAGGCACCCTTTTAGTTTCTCGCCGCCCTTAACGGTGACGCTGAAAAACCGCCAAAGGCCATCAACAAACACTCTCCATAAAAAAGGTTCAGTTGGGATTTTTTTTTTTAAATCTTTTACGGGTAAGCACAGTGCCTTGATCTCACCTGATGTAAAGTGATGAGAAGGCCAATGATGGAAGCGCATTTCACCCGGGAACCTCAACTAGTGAGGCACTGGCTATCTTATCTCTAGCTGCCAGAACACAACAATGCTACAAACATTGATGTTATGGCGACATATTTAGATAAGATGGTGGTAGCTAGCCAGGCGGACAAACAAGCCTTACCACCAACCAAACCGAGTACACAAATATGTACTTACCCCCCACTGGGAATCGAACCCAGGGACCTCTGGGTCTAAACCGGTGGTCTTAGCCACTAGATCACAGAGGCGGCTAGTTTGCCTGGCTAGCTACCACAATCTTATCTTATATTAAATATGTCGCCATAACATCAGTCATATGGTAGCATTTGCTGTGTTTCGACAGTAAGAGATAGGAGAGCCAGATCTGCAGCAGTGGGGGATTCCGGGTAGGATGTGCTTTCACCTGCGGCCTGCCCTCAGGTGGGCTGAATGATTGAAGGCTAAGTTTTTTACTCGTAGGCGAATAATGAAGGCCAAGTGCTTTCCGTAGAGGAATATAATCTATATTATATAATATAATAAAGCTGAAAAGTTTGTTTGTTTGAACGCGCTAATCTCAGGAACTACTGGTTCGAATTGAATTTTTTTTTTGTGTTGGATAGTCCATTTATCGAGAAAGGCTTTAGGCTATATAACATCACGCTGCGACCAATAGGAGCGAAGCATCAGTGAAAAATGTTGCAAAAACGGGAACAAGAGCCTAAAAAATTCAAAATGCTGCCGAAAGTCACTATTCCACGCGGACGAAGTCGCGAGCACAGCTAGTAAATTATACGTAACAGAACAAATGTTTAATAAACACCTAACTATTATGACACAACCATTCATAATAGACGCAGTGCTTACAACGCAATCGATCGCACTAACAGCCCAATCACATGTTGCCAAGTCGAAAGGGTCCTGATTTATTTTCACAATTTCTAAGCGACCACTCAACGAAACAAATGCAGTCATTACGGCCACTAGAGATCACTGACTGTTCCTATTGTTGTCGCAACCCTTTCCCTCGGGACCTGGGGAGCAACCCTTACGTGGGGTGGAGTGTAGTCACGTGAAGCCGGCTCTTTGTTTTTAGTGTAAACGATGGTTGGATTTAACTTTGCTAGCACGGATTTGCGTGCGATTTCGACTTTAAAACCTTGTGATTATGTGGATTAGTGATTCCTTAGTGAGTGTAGTTTTGACTTTTAAATTGTCGTGGTCATTGGACTGTTATTAACGGTGTTATAACGTTTAATCACGAACATAAATATGTTACCATTAGACACTTTGAGTGGTCACATTTTTTTGACATTAGAATTACGAGCTCATTTAATTTAATCAAATATTTTGCAAATTATTTTAAAGATTGTTTTAAGTTTCCTTTTTTTTATATTAATCTGTAAGATGACGTAGTTGTAATTTCGGCGAGTTGGATTGAGCCACGATAGCATAGTTGGTAGTGCACCTGACCCGGCATAGGGTGCGGGGTCGAATCCCGCTCTAGAATTTTTTCAACAATTTGTCTTTTTTCAAATTGTTATTTGTTTGCAACAAATTTTGCGTAAATTTAAATATAACCAGAAACATTGATAAAAGTCCTGGTAACCTAACTAGACACTGATTGTGTCACGCATGTGTTCATGTCAATCTTCGAACGGAGCTATGGAGATACATCATCAGCTCATTTTATGTCCCCACTGTTGGGGCACGAGCCTTCCCTAAAGATGAGTAGGGAGACCGGGCATAAACCACCACGCGGGCCCTGTGCGGATTGGTGGTCGTTAACGACTGCTAATGCAGCCGGGACCAACGGCTTTACGTGCCTAATTTGTAAACGGAAGTTGCACTTAAATGCGATAATATTCTGCACGTCTCATCTCCTACTAAGCCATTATGTCGGCTGCAGGCTATCTGCTTTACGATTTATGATAATGCCCCATCGAAAGTCGCGACTACTAATAAAACATAAAACTTCCTTTTTGTCTGTCCGTTGCATGCAATTTAGTGGGTTCGTACAAACTAAAATGGCGGACTCCCAATTTAAAGACGCAAAAATATGGAAGGGTTTTTTTAAGCAATCTAGGTTTTTTGAGTAGACAACATTATTTTTAAATGTAAATAATTTCACTATACTTGGTGTCTATTACTCGTGATGCCGGGTTCAGTTCCCGGGTCAAGCAAAGTGTGTTTGTATTTTTCGATGCATTACCCAGGGTTTGTGATCACCAACCCGCATTTGGCAAGCATGGTGATTAAGCCTTTTTACATCAGTTGAGTCATCACGACTTGATTTCAATGGAGACATGCCCAGCAGTGGGACAGTTATAGGCCACTTTTTTTTTCCTTTAGCCAGTCACCAGATTAGCACATTTAGCCAGTCTCAAAGTAATTTTTCTTACAAGTAATACATAAATAAACAATATTTCCTTCCTGTATGATGATGATGAATAATAATAGAAATGAGAAGTGAGAAATGATATACCCCCCAACCCCTCGAGTATCTCAGTAAAGATGTGGGGCTTTACTAAATCCTCGGGCGGACTTCTTGAGAGAATTTGAAGAGTGCCGTTGCACTGTTTTGTTTCATTTGCCAACACACATGCACACTCACGAAACTTAACGGTTAAAAATCCACCATTATTTCACATTAATATTCGATATAACACAAATTTTAGAAAATAAAACAAAACCGCAGACATGACTCTTCACTTTCTCGCCAAGAAGTCTATAGGCCACTTACTACTTGGTGTCATGGACTAAGAGTATTACGTATTTTAAGTCAATACTAATGGTGTCCACGTCCAGGGTACCAAGTGTAAGTTTCATCCGCCATTTGATCACGTTACCGAAAATGAGAATTTGTATGTCAGAATGTTAACTCCCCTCGTATGCCGCAAGGAGGCGCTGCTTCAATGCCATACTAATTTTCGTTTTCGTAAACGTAATCGAATGAATACGGATAAACAAAACTCACACTTAGGCTTATCCATAACATCTGTAACATTAAGAAAACGATAGCGAAGAATAAAATGTATGGGATTGACATAAGCCGCGCTAAATCACGTGGTCAATCTTATGTCAATCCCATACATTTTATTCTTTTCGAATTTCGCTATCGTTTTCTTAATGTTACTTTGGCTACCGCCACTGATGTACCTAGGTATAGACAGCCAGTTGAGCAGGATTATGCCTCACTAGCAGCTCGCACTTTATTGATAAAAGAAGGAGGCAAACGAGCAGGCGGGTCACTTGATGGAGAGTATATCACCGCCGCCCATGGACACCCGCAAAACCAGAATCGCAGACGCGTTGGCGGCCTTTAAGGAAGGAATAGGCTCGTTTCTTGAAGATCCCGAGGTCGTAATGGTCCGGAAATATCGCCGCCGAGAGCTGCGGTTCTGATGTTTTTTTACACTTCGTTTAAAGGTGTCATCAACTTGAAAATACATAGTAAGAGTAGATAGTGTTGATTAATTTCGGCGAGTTGGATTGTGCCACGATATAGCATAGTTGGTAGTGCACCTGACCCGGCATATCATGGATGGGGTGCGGGTTCGGTTCCCGCAAATGGAATTTTTTCAACACTTTGTCGTTTTCCAATTTGTAATTTGTACGCAACAATATTTGCGTAAAATTACATAATCATGTTATCAACTGTTTCAGAGCTTAAAACATCTAGAAAGACGGAACCAGAAACAGTGAGCACAGAGTTATGGTTTCTTACAGCCATTATAATCATCATCATCATCATCTCAGCCAAAAGACATCCACTGCTGAACAAAAGCCTCCATTATTGAAATCAAGTCATCACTTGCGTTTATTTTACACATTGTTTTTTTGTTATTATTATTATTATTTTTTAGTCATCACTTCAAATAAAGGGTAATTAATGGCTTAATCACCACGCTTGCCAAATGCGTGTTGTTGATCAAAAGGATCCCAAGGATCTCCACAACGACCGGTTTTGTGCTGCTCGCATCCAGTGGCTGCTGTCTCTACAGCCATAACACCAACATGATGTTTTTATTTTTATTTTCAAGTGCTAATTGCTTCACTGAAGCTAAACTAAATATTTATAAAATACAGTGAAAAATTAAACGCCCACCCGACCCAGCCAAGAATCGAACCTGGGTCTTCCGCAATCCGGTCGGCTGCACCGGAAATGCTATGCTGCTATGCTACCGGAAAGGCTGACGTAAGCGTTGAATTTTGTCACTGCTTTTTAAATTTTTGAGTTCTAATAGCGGCACAGTGCGCCATCTATACGGTCATTGCAACCGATGGCTATGCAGATTCATTTTTGCAGATGAAATACCACAAATTTGATAACACAACGCTATAGTAAATTTTTACTTTTTATTTTCATTATATGTCCCCTGCTGGGGCAAGAGCTTCTCTATAATATGAAAACACCAAGGGCGAATGGGTCGTAAACCACCACGTAGGTCTAGTGCGATTGCTGGGTGTTTACGACTGTTGAAGCAGCCAGGACAAACGGCTTTACGTTTCTTACAAAAAAAAAACAACAAAACTTTATCCTTTTTTCTACATTTTGGTCATCCATCCAATGACTGGCCTTTGCGAAAGTTGCTTAACTTTAGCAATCACACCGAGCGCGTTGACCACTGCGTTAAAGAGCTCATATCATATGTATACATACTTGATTGATAAAGCGTGCTAACAACATCAAACACCGAGCCTTAACGTCGTTCCGTCCGTAAACAAGCCCCTAACCGAATATCAATTTCCATAAATCATAGACAAAAACAAATTAAACTTCAAACGACGAAGTCATCGAAAAATAATTAACCGTCAAGTTAACTCGAGATCGAGAGCAAATAACTCGATCCCAAATTGCCCGTTAATCGGCCATTCGCGAAGAAATTGTGTTATTCCCGGGATAAAACCGTCCTTGTCACCTGGCTAGGGTTGGCAATACGAGTTGGTAAAAAAAAACAGAAAGCGCTTCGGTGGCCTAGTGGTAAGCCCAGTAGTACCATTTAATTTTTTCGTGTTAAAGACACAGATACTTACCTATACTTTCCAACGTGGATGAGATTCTTAAACAGGGTAGTGCTATTCAATTAGCTAGGTTAGAATTAAAACAATAAATTTTTCATATCTCTATCTTCTTACAAAAAACTTTTGTCAATTATTTTAAACTGTCTACTTGAATATTAAAGTTATTTTACCCGAATCGTACCAACCACGTCCAATTTAGCTAATAACAATAATGAGGCGACCTCTTAAAACACTAATAAGAATCATTACTCTTAATTTAGATGAACATTAATTATACAGCGGATTCTAACGAGCACAACGGAGACTGGAGAGCGAATGAAAATTCATTTGTTTCTGTTGCGTTCTCAATGTTTCTAGAATTATAACGATGCTCAATTGTTTTCTAAAAAACAAACGAAAGTCTCGCTGAAACTATACGAGAATTCAAATGTGTTCTCTCGTTGTTAAGCATTGAGTGTAGAAACGCAAAGAAAGGAACAACGAAGAAGGCTAGAGTTATATGTTTCCTTTTTCGGCACTAATTGTATATTAGCTGTTTTATTGCTGGCTGAATGGGATTAATAAAAAGTACTGATAAATTCGAAATAAGAATACCACACTTTTTTATGGGATAGAATTTGATGTAAAATATTTAACTACCTTTTACACAAACTGCTTATTTATGTAGCCTAGGCATGACCATTTTTAAGAAAACGACATTTCCTTTATAAAATTTATAGCCTTCGGCTGATAGGGTCACAAAATTCAAGCCAGTGTCCCGGGTTTGACTCTGAGAAGCAGGCATTAAAAACTGTCACTAAAACCAATTAGCAGCATTGTTATGTTCCGCCAGTTAAAGAGCAGAGCTAGTTCATCAGTCGCTAAGGATTTCGGGTAACGAACGCATCCACATTCTGCTTTATTACCTACCTGAATACCATTCCAAAACAGTAGACCACTTATACAAGATTGTGGACGTATACCAGAATCAAAATTTATCTCAGCCAAAAGACGTCCACTGCTGGAAAAAAAGCCTCCCCACAACGACCGGTTTTGTGTTGCTCGCTTCGGCGGTTGCGGCTTCCCGCCACCTTCACTAGATCGTCGGTCCTCCTTGTCGAAATTGAATCCTAGGAGATATTTTGAAAGCCAAACCCTATTCAAAATTCAAAATTTTAAATTCAAAATTTAAAAATTCAAAATCATTTATTCAGTTTAAGCTACAAATAGCTCTTATGAACGTCATTATGCCATCGCGATCGGTTCGTAAGTCTACTCTGGGCAGAAGACCTTGTACTGAGAGAACTTTAATAATGTGTTTTTTTCCGTTTATGAAAATCGTCAGCCCTGCCGAAACAAGTAATACAGTCGGGGGTGGCAATAAATATGTAAATTCGACGACGTTCAGTCTTCGGTTCTTGGGCAAAAACAGGAATTTAATATCCACTAACAGTCTTGGGAGGCGAAATTTGTTATCTGCTCAAGTTAAATATAATAGTATCGTTTGCGTCCGCGCAAAAGTAAATCTCTCCAACTTGTTGTAATCTTTATCTAAACGGCAATTAAAGCAAAATACTGCACTTCATTTAATTTGGGAGTGGGGATTAATTGGTACACTTTGAAGTGATAACAGCTACGTCACTTACCTACAACCGTTTTCACTGTCGATTCTTAAGTGTTACGTCACTTTTACGCAAATTTGGGGGACAGTTAAAAGCACAGAGAGTGCGATAGGTGACAGTTTTTTAACATAGCAATAATGCAACTTTGAAGAAAGGATTGGAGTGGGGGTATTTTAATCGGCAAAGGTAGAAGGAAGAAGGGGTTGAGGCCATTGTCCTGAAGTGGGATTACTCCAAAATAAATTATATACCAGTTTTTTACTTTCAACTAACTTAAGGGTGCGTCGACAAAAAAATGCCAAAAATGCAGTTACGGTTAAGTAGATATAATTGAAAATACTATCGTATTAAATGAACAAAATATATATTTAGTATCATAGGGAACGTGTTTACAATTTGTCAGAACCATAAATTTATAACACGCTATAGTTTTTTCTACAATATCATTTAAAGTTGGGCAAAAATCGTGAAAACGAGTGGCGGCGTTTAGTAGATTTCTTATAGTTTATCTAAATTATTGTACCTCTGATTTTGTCTAAACAATCATCAATGGATAAACTACAAATTGCTAGACTACATTTTCGATTCATCAAGTGGTTATTTAAATAATTATTTTTTATTAAGCACCTTAAATTCCCCATACAAAATTAGTATGGCCGCGCGGCATTAAATAAATATGGACGACGACATTTCAAATAAAACATATGACACTTGTCACTTATGGACGGCGCACCCTTAAGTAACGTAACTTCTTGATAAATCTATATATAAAATTTATAGTTATTTTAAATAGCTTATTAATAAGAAGAGTCTTTATTACATTTTTATCAAAATAAAATAATGACACTGTTAAAAAAACTGCTATAGCACCATACATAGAAAAACAGTAATACACCGTCTTCTACTGGTGAATGGTGGAACAAAAGTTACGCACACTCATCAACAAAAGAACGTCGCTGTAATAAAAGTATTATCACTACAAAAGTTCACAAGTTCAACTAACAAACATGCAATTCACTCTACCATTATCTCGGCCCTAAGAGACTCGGATCTAAGAGACACAAGTTCCAAGGATTAGCTATGAGCCACTCCTTTGAAATCAGTAGAAGCTGCAAACAAAGCTGGTCTACAAGCTAGATTTACAATCTTAACAACAATGACTAATAATCTGTACATCAACTTGTCGCTAGCTTATTTTATGTCCCCACTGCTGGGGCATGAGCCTTCCCTATGGATGGATAGGGAGAAAGGGCCATAAACCACCACGCGGGCCCAGTGCGTTGGTGGTTGTTAACGACTGCTAATGTAGCCGGGATCAACGGCTTTACGTGCCTTCCGGAGCACGGAGGAGCTAGAGATGACACATTTTTGATCACCCATCCGATGAAAGGCTTTGCGAATGTTGCTTAACCTCAGCACTCGCAGACAGTGCGCGTTACCCACTGCGCCATCAAGCTCCTACATCAACATATCACTAGCTTAGTGTACAACCCCAATGTTGGGGCACGCGGGCCCAGTGCGCATTAGAGGTCGTTAACGATTGCTATTGCAGCCGAGACCAATGGCTTTACTTTTTTGCGGAGTCATGCGAAGACAACTGGTGTGGCATGTTGAAGCGTCGATAGCCGAACGAAAAGATCATCATGATCAGCATCATTATTTCAGCCAAAAGACGTCCACTGCTGGACAAAGGCCTCCCCCAAGGATCTCCACAACGACCGGTGTTGTGCTGCTCGCATCCTGTGGCTTCCCGCGAAAGGTCGCTCTACGATCTGGTGAAGGCACAATATCGTCGGTACACCTTGTTGGAAAGCGCAGTGTGGGCAGGCCTCCAACAAGATGGACTGACGAACGAAAAGATACTCGGTTGGAATGCGAGAAATCGTTGTGCATTCCCTATAGCTCCGTGACGCGAACTTATACCTAAAAACAAGCATGTTAGCTTTCTGAATTGGTTGAGAGGACTGTGACTGAGTGTTAAGGCGACAGGTGGTAAAAATACATTAACTTTCATCAAAAGTTGTAGGAGTATGACAAGACCAACGAATCTGAAATTTTGATATAGATAACTTCATGCCTTTGTCTTAAAACCCTTGCTCAAAACAAGATTGTGCAATTTTTACTCGATCGTAATTCCTTACGAAAACACCTCTAAAAATCATTAATGCTGTAATTACAATGAAATTACTTATTACTTACTAACCAGCCACCAGCGCCGGCCATATCGCAAACATTTTGTAGGTAACGCAACACAACCGCACAACGCAACTACAAGAAGCCGCAGCGACACTGTTCACACGTAACCACAGCTTGACCACCTTTAGATTTATGTTTTGAAATCACTCAAATATATTTATAACATCAATATTCGTTATTTAGTTGCTGCATATTTTGATAACTTTAGTTATTACTTACTTCCTTTACCTTTAGTACTTTGGTTAAACCAGTAATTTTATAAAAATGTTTTTTTAGATTCTGTTATACGTAGCGCCTGCGACAATTATTATTGAGACCGTAAATTAACAGAATCTAAAAAAATATTTTTATAAAATTACTGGTTTTATTTATCAAAATATGCAGAAACTAAATTACGAATAGGTATTGATGTTATTAAAATATTTGAGTGATTTCAACACTTATAGATTAAGTAATTTCATTGTAATTCGAATTCAAATTTGTTTATTGCATGTCACATTACATTTTTATAGATGGTAGGTACATGAAATTCCAGTAGGTACATGTAGTTGTAACTATAGCAATAATGATTTTTAGAGTTTTCGTAAAGAATTACGGTCGAGTCAAAATTGCACAATCGTGTTTTTAATGACCGGCCTTTGCGAAAGTTCTTAACTTCAGCAATCGCAAACCGACCGTGTTAACCACTGCGCCATCGAGCCACAGAACACAATTACTCCAAGCATCGAGCTCCTCCATTAACTCTTTGGGGCATAGTGGTTGATTTTTTTACCACATGTTTCATTTTGTTTTCAATCTTATCTCAATCACATAAAGTTCAAAATGTGGTGGGGAATATACATCCCTTCTGACCCTGAAAGAGTTAATGCTCTAATCAGACAGTAAGTAAAACACGATCACAAATTGCGGAGGTTCCATTCGTATCACAGTGCGACAGACAAAGCCTCCTGCAGGGAGAAACATTTCCATAATACAAATTATAACTCGAACACAAAGCATTAGGTGCTTACCGTCAATGTTAAGCACAAAGCTAAAGGAAATGTCAAGAGGGGAAATACTCAAAATAACGCTTACAAAACTAATTGAGTCACAACAAAGCGATCTACTTAAAAACTACTTTACAATGAAACTTCCCGGGTTTCCTCCTCAAGTCTCGAACATTCCGCGTTTCAGAGTCAGAATGTAAATGGAGGACGCATGGTCGTGTGACCATGGTTTGGGAGATAATTAATTAGGTTGTTTAAGTTGAATAATTTATTTTATGATGATTATTTTCATATAATTTTACGCAAATAATGTTGCGAACAAATTACAGTTTGAAAAAAGACAAAGTGTTGAAAAATGTCATGTCATGTCATGGGGTGCGGGTTCGAATCCCGCTCGTGGAATTTTTTCAACACTTTGTCTTTTTTCAAATTATTTTATGATGTTTATTATTAATGCGTTAATTGGACTTAGCAGCGGAACTCGATGACGCAGTGTTTTGTGTGCTCGGTCTGAGATGGAGTCATCGTCATCGGATGAGTGACCACAAATGTACCATCTCGAGCTCCTCCGTGCTTTGGAATGCAAGTGAAGCGGTTTGTCCCTGCTGCATTAGCATTCGTTAACAACCACCAATCTGCACTGGGTCCGCTATTGTAGCGCGCTCTCCCTTTGATGTTTCCATTCATAGGGAAAGCTCGTGTCCTAGCATTAGGATATAAAATGGTAAATGGTCATGCTGGTAATATCTTTCCATTCAGTTAACGATGCTTCAAAATTTTAACATAGATTAAGGAACTCGATTTACAAAAACTTTATCTAACTTGTGTGCATATTGTGTTTGTGATCACCTACCTACATTTAACAAGCGTGGTGATTAAACCAATACCTATCAACTGTAAGGTTTAAGATAAACTTATTCTCATATAATATAATATTCACTTACATAGAACAATTATATAATTGTAGCGATGACTTGAATCATCAAGTCATCAGCATTCATCAGCATCATATTTTGTCCTGGGCATCAGCCCAGGACAAAATAAATTACTTTTTAGTTGGTCACCCTCGTCTCCGTGACAAGTTTGCGAAGACGGCGACGTCGCGCGACGCGTCTTCGTCTTGTAAATTAGCAACAACAATGCAGGGAAAGTTTGGAGACCAGGATGTTTCTCACATGAGAACGTAACACTTTAGTCCAGCCCCCGTACGCACTGGGGATTTGGGGAATGGATGAGATGGTGTGATTTTAAATGAGCTATGTGTTGAATGGCTCTTGAAGCCTTTTCGTCTAAAGATTTTTTTCTATTATTTAACATAGCCTAGTGCTGGGTTCGCCCTCATTGCCTTCCATCTCTTCCGAGCTTCAACAGACTACAGTTAAAAAAAATATTTTAAAAATTTGGTATGCTCAAATTTTATACTATTTTCGTATACAGGATCTTGTTAATAAGAACAAATTTTATAATAGCAATTTAGTAGGTATTAAAGTAAACAAGATTTACCGATTACCTTTAAAACTCCACCAGAACACAGCAACTTTGCCATAGCCAAACTAAAATATTTTCTGTGCCTTAGCCAAGTAAGTATGCTTTCATTTGACTCCAGTATTATAAAAAAAAATCACTAAGGTAATCTTTAGTTATACTTGTTTTCAAAATGTTGTTTACTAAATCCATAATTAGTTTTTTCATACAAAGTCTTATTAGAATTAGCTAATTTAGTTTAAATATTGAACTCTGACGCTTGACTAAAAAAAGGATATTGTAAAGTTTCAGTAGAATAAAAAAAAAAGTTTGTACAGAATACCACAGATATACTAAATAAATATCATCATCATCATCATCTGAGCTAAAAGACGTCCACTGCTGGACAAAGGCCTCCCCCAAGGATCTCCACAACGACAGGTTTTGTGCTGCTCGCATCCAGTGGCTTCCCGCGACCTTTACCAGATCGTTGGTCCACCTTATTGGAGGCCTGCAAATAAATAAATAAATTTAGTCTAAATACGTAAACGCTAAGAGCTACATATCTACTGTACAAACAGTACCAGAAACAGCAGTTACAAATTTAACTGCTCACAGCAAACAAACCTAAGTACTAACGTTTCAAACCGAGTTTGTCTTTGCAATAAGAAATTAGACCGGGAGCTGGACCGCGTTATTGTAAAATATATGGTAGCGCTACATCTTGGCTTGGCCGTAAAAGTCTGGCGGCGATTTGTTGGCTCACGTAATTCGCACCTATACGTTCAACCTTCGATTGCTTAGTACAGGAGCTGATTACTTTAAAGTTAATACAGAATTCTTGTAATTTAATACTTCAATCTAATCAAGAATAGTTATAGTTTTTTTTAAATCTTCTTCAATATAGTATAGTCACGCACGAGCATAACAATGTTAACAATGTAATAATGGAATCTCAAAACTAGTCAAAAGAATATACATGTTAATGCTCTTTTATGTTCATTGTAGGTAGTTTGTGTTATTAAGATACGCTACTAACGGTAATCTTGGCGTTTTATTAAACAAAAATCAAAATTAGAAAAAACATTTGTATGATATTTTTTGTAGGTTAGATAAAGTATTTTTAAACGTATTTTTATTTAGTTAAAAGTGACACAACACGTTTAGATTTTGTTTGTTCCACCCTACAATTGTATGTACTTTATTTATGATGTCTATGTAATATCGTACCCATACCAATAACATTTTACAAAAAATATGTTTTAAAGTAATCATAAATTTAAAGGCTAAAATTTTTAAACATTTTACGAGATGTTGCAAACCCGTTAGTTTGCGACGCCCGCTCCCGCGCTATTCGAGGCTGTATTTGTTGCACGGAGGCATTTGTGGTTTGCACCTGTTCCTTTTCAGGTCCAGGAAATAAACGAAAACACTAAGCTTTTCTAGGAGGTATAACATTTTCCGTAGAAAAAGTAAATTGCTGAGCTAAAGTGCTGCGAGGAGATATTGTTTACCTTACCTGCTAATTTGCACTTATTTCTTACCAAGCTGTCGTAACTTATTTTTGCAAAAACTAGCCGCTTTGAGTGAAGCGTTTGTATTGCGACGCTACGTCTAGACATGTATGTAGTCAAAGGTAATAATATATAGATTTCAAATGTAGAACTCTTTCAGTGTCGGTTTCGCTATTCGCTACATCAAGGTTTATTGGTCGGTATATCTAAGTACGCTTTCGTTGATAGTAGATATTGGTAAAGTTAAGCGCTAGCTGAAATTTTAATAGGTTAGTGCTAACTCCTGGATGAACTGCAATAAAACTGCATCGGAAGTGCCGTCCCCCAAGCTTGGCAGTAGTTATAAACAAACTCGACAGCGGTTATAAAAGCGGAGTGCCGCTTTGTGAGAGCAAACGAGACGTAGGGTGTGTGTTTTGGCGCTATGAGTACTAACTATTGATCTAGCTCGCGTTTAATTTTTGCATTATATTTTTTTATTCCGAGGAGCTTGATGGCGCACTGGTTAATGAGCCCGGTCTGCGAGTGCTGAGGTAGAACAACTTCCGCAAAGGTATCATCTCGAGCAAAATGTATCATCTCGAGCTCCTCCGTGCTTCGGAAGGCACGTAAAGCCGTTTTCGTCCGGGCTGCATTAGCAGTCGTTAATAACCACCAATACGCACTGGGCCTGCGCTGTGGTTTATGGCCCATTCTTCTTATCCATCCATAGGGAAGGCTCGTTCCCCAGTAGTGGGGACATAAAATGAGCTGATGATGATGACGATCATTTTATTCTATCGTTTCAAACCCTGTACAAGAGTCTAACAAACAATTGTGTAAAATTAACGCTCATTAAACATGAAATAAGCTGCCGGTTTTTTAGATACCGGTCTTTTAAATAATTTCTTCACAGTGATTTTTTAGTTTTGATCAAGCTCGTATAATTTTCTTTACAGCAATTTATGGCGCGAGATCTGACACTTGCGCCCCGTGACGTATCCGTGCATTGACAAGTAGTGTCGACTGACGTTAGAGTGGTTAAACTCAGAAAGAGTTCCTAGGTTTGGTTGCAAGACGAGGTAAACCTAACTGGTGTGCTCGGTTTGGTTGTTAATTAGAACCTACCTTCTTATTGAAGTCTGGCCTCACAGCACAGTCAATGAAAAGATAGCCAGTTCCTTTAGTTGTTGAGTGTTTTGGGTTAAACGCGCTTCCATCTTCGGCTTTATCAGTATCTACTCACCATCAGATAAAATTAAAGTTTAAAACATACATTTTCAAACAGCGTATTTAACGCGTATTAATAATTCGACACGTGAACAATGTTTCAGTACCTTGGTTAGTAGATACGTCACTCGGATTGTTTAAAGGCCTTTGGTTAAAGCCCTACTTGAGCTAAGCCGTCTTGTTATAACTATATTAATAAAGAAACTTAAGTACAACATTTCACAAGGGTTTATATATGTTATGTTGTATGAATTTACGACACGATAAAGCAGTTGTTATTTCGCAGTAGAAAAATCACAGTGTTTCACTGCGTCTCATTGCTAACTGCCGCACCGTTAGTGTCGTATCGGTGTTGGGAGCCACAATTCGAGCAGTAACTGTACAGTAACTTACAACCCTTCAGCGCCTGGCGGTAAAATGGTAGCAAACACGCAGATAATGTTTTGTTAAAGTTTCTTTGCCTGGTTTATTTGTGAAGGCGTTTTTTTATGTCGGCTGCAGATAAGTTGGTGCTTTGTTACGGAATAAGCTTTAAAGTTTTTTTTTTTTTTAAACTTCAGCATGGAATTTATCAAGTAATGAGAAAACATTTGGTTCTCTTTTTTTTGAAAAACATCATTCTGCGGGTCATATTTGAAACGAAATGAAATGAAAATAAATTTATTTAGGACAGAACAGTTTAAACATAAAGATAAAAGTGGAATTTATAATCTTGTGATGGAGAATGGTGAAAACTACATCAATTGAGAGTCTCAGTACAACAGTATTAACAATAATGTTGGATGAAAAACGCCCTGTGACTGATAGACTAAAGATATTGTTAAAGAGAAAAAAGTCACAATTACTAGTTACCATTACATTGTACATTTTTTATTAGTTTAATAATTCATTCAAAAACTTAT
This sequence comes from Eudonia lacustrata, assembly GCA_947562085.1. NCBI lineage: Eukaryota > Metazoa > Arthropoda > Insecta > Lepidoptera > Crambidae > Eudonia > Eudonia lacustrata. The sequence continues at coordinate 18,152,228 of OX387326.1, read as the reverse complement.
ATCATTACAACTAACTTTAATAATATTTTATAATATACATAAGATAAATAGCAGGAAAATGCTATGTCCTGAATGACTAGATTTTTTAAATAAAACAACACTGCCCTTTCGTTGTAATCAAAGAAAATGGACATATTTTTTTACTAAAATGAAAAATAATAGTTAAATTACAAATACCTACAGATGATAGACCCACGATTTAAAAATACGAACAGAGAAAAAAATGGTAGGTACCTAAAGATATCTCTCCGGTCAACTGTATCGTACAACAAAAAAAATCTGCAGACAAAATGGCCAGCAAAAGCTAGCGAGTGGCTTTCGCAGAGAAGGCTCTCGTGCCAACCCCTCAGGAAGTGTTCGGTACAAACAGAAAAGCCTACAGCCGCGCTTTGCATAATTCCCGCGTTTGTATGCCCATTGCATGCACACCTATACTTGTATGATCATATTTATTCGTTAAGAGGCTCCTCGTTCTCGCACGGCTATTGTGGAAAGCTGTGCAGAAAAGTTTTGAACACTGTGTTGCTATTAATAATAGCTTAAACCGTTCCATAAAGTAAATTCTCCATAAAATAAACGTCCACACACACATAAACAGCTCATTTTATGTCACTGCTGGCGCACGAGCCTTCCCTATGGATAGATAGGGAGAACGGGCCATAAACCACCAGTGGGCCCAGTGGTCCATTAGTGGTTCTTAACGTCTGTTATTGCAGCCGGAACTAACAGCTTTATATACGTGCCTTTCGAACCACGGAGGAGCTCGAGATGATACTTGTTACCCATCCGATGACCGGCCTTTGCGATAATTGCAGACTGGGCGCGTGAATCACTACGCCGTCGAGGTCCTCTAAAGAGTTCATATCTTTAGAACTGGCTAAATATGCAAACTGCACCAAACCAGGCATACTAATAGTTTAAAGAGGAAAGCTTTGTATTTTTGTATGTTTGTAACGAATAATCTCGAAAACTACTGGACCTATTTAAAAAAATCCTTTAACATTAGATAGCTACATTAGCGTTAAGTAACATAGGCTATATTAAAAAAGAAATGTCCACCCGTGCGAAGCCGGGACGGGTCGCTAGTATTTAATAAAAAAAAGTTTTATTATTTTATCACATAGAAGGTATATTAGGCAGGGTACATTGCTCGCAGGACTAATGGCCGCTGGGGCGGAATAGTCCTTGAGTGGCGACCGCGTACCGGAAAGCGCAGTGTGGGCAGGCCTCCAACAAGGTGGACCGACGATCTGGTGAAGGTCGCGGGAAGCCGCTGAATGCGAGCAGCACAAAACCGGTCGTTGTGAAGATCCTTGGGGGAGACCTTTGTCCAGCAGTAGACGTCTTTTGGCTGAGATGATGATGATGATGATGATGAAGATATATTATGATATACTTTCATGAAAAGACAAGTTTTCCTACGAGTCGTGATGGAGTACGCTGATATGACTTATATTTTCAGATAGACTTCCTCTCCGATGACTTTAAGGAACACAAATCAAACTTTATGGACAGTTAGACTTACCTACTAGATTCGCCGAAGTGTTCAAGTCGGTTGACGAGAGCGGAGCCTTAGGACCTCGGCTAGAGTTGATCGTGTGGAAGAAAGGATGACACTAGAGATTTACCACCAGACACCATAAGTTATGATAAGATAGATAAATGTTTGCAAGATAACGTTATCAGAGAAAGAGGAATTATATCCTTTCCACAGATACTACTACAGAGGTTAAAGATAATTTGACTTGAGGAGATAAAGTCCCATTATAGTTTATGTAAGAAAATTACGCTAGTAATAGGTATCTATTAGTTGAAACGAAACACCTTATAACTTTCGAATGGCGTTGCACAATTTGCAGTCGTCATTCAAAGTAGCATAAAGGAATTGTGTTTCTATTCAGAACATTTTTCAAAACAAATATTCCAAAATCACCATTATAGTAGCGGTCTGACCAAGTAAAATGTAACCAGTTGCAATCTCGTCGCGCGACTTAACCGCTGAGGGATTTGATAAGTACACTTTCGGAACTCGGTGCTTGGCCTTCGTGGTACCATGTTGCCACCGTGGCAGAGAATGGATGGTTCTAGGTATTTAAAGTGAATAGGCCTCCCCTTTGAGCTTTTTAAGCCTGAGCGAGAGAAGGGAGGAGAGTCCTACATAACCCGAAGTCACTCCTGGCTTCGGTGTAAGCGTAAGACAGCATTAACACTGTGAAAAGACACATTATCATTTTAAGAAAAGTAAAAAATTGTAAATACTAAATACAACAATGTGCCAAAACTTATTTCTTACTACCCCAGGCTTTTATATGTTTATTTTTTTAGTTTGCTGTGTTTAATTATCATTTTAATTATTATCTTACTATCGTTTGAAGAATGAGTCGCTTACTAGAGACTGCACTGCCTAGATGTTTTTTCATTGCCAAAACGGAAGAAGAAAACTTTTAATAATAATTCGCAACAAAACTGTACAGCAACCGGTTGCCACGGTACGTACTTAGTTAGTAATCCGAACACAAGGAACAGTTCTTCAAATCTACAATTCAAAAGACAAATAAGTTACTTTCAGACGTACGAATACGAAAAGGGACAATTTGCACCCCACCCCTTTCGGCACAAAGAATGTTTGATCTCCAACTCCCTCAATGTGCTTGTTATGCTGAAAGAATAATGGTTGCTAATGTTCAAGTTGTAATATAGGTTTTGGAACTTAAAGAAGCGGATTTAGAGAATTAAATAAGTGACAAGAGAACAGACTTACAATAGTAGGTGAAGAGTACGGAAGAGGTCCTAAGAGGCGAGAATTATCCCTGATCCGATCCGGACCCCTTGGAGAATATAGTAGGGCACGGAGACACACACTATAGTGCGTGATTCGTTTCACACGGCTTGAGGAACCCTTCCCCCCCCCCCCTCCCCTTACAAAAGCTGAAAATGCCAAGGGGCAATCAGCATAAAAAAGGAGAGATTTAGGAATACAGTTCATACAGCATCATAAAATGCCCCACTGCTTGGCTAAGGTAGGAAAGTGGCTGCTTGGCTATTATCCTTGAGTGTAGGAAAGTTTATTTATTTACTTTAAGGTCATCCTCAACAGGTCAATTTGCCTTTGTAGTGGTTTGTTTTTGGACAGGAAAAGGTACACATTGTATTTAATTTGTATTTTTATTATAATTATTTTTACATTTACAATGCTATAGTAGTTACAAGATAAAATTTTACTTAAAAAAATAAACACGTCTTAGGAAGCTCCAAGGGGAAATCGGTCGTGGGTTCGAGTGGGGTAGAATCGAGCTCAGCGGTCAGTATTTTTTTATTTATTTTTTGTATTTATTTTGGCTGGTGCAGGATAGTAAATAATCATCGGTGACTTCGAATGAGAGTAAGATGTATCACTCTCAGTTATCCTTGATGCAATAATGTAAGAATTAATTGCAACAGCTTAAAAAAATAAGTTTCATTTTAAATTAATTATCATCATCGTCATCAGCCTATACTAGTCCACTGCTGGACATAGCCCTCTCCAAGTGCACGCCACCGAGCACAATCCGCGGCTACTCAAATTAATACCAGTCTGTAATTAGATAACAACAACATCACAAACATTGTTCTGATCTCAAGGTAAGTAGCTAAAGCCCTCGTTTTATGAAAATCAGAAACAACGACGGTACCACAACCACCCAGACCCGACATAATATCGAAATGTTCATTTTAGACCGGGAATCGAACGGAACCTCTGAGTTAGCGCCGCCCAAAGTCCAAGCCACTCGGCTACGGAGGTCGGCTTAAAATAGCACTCTTACGATCCACGACCTAGTTGCATCACGCTACCTTCACAGGAGGCACAAAATAAACCAACTTTTTCTACACAATTCTTTAAACAAAATGTCAGTAGCCAATACGTTTCCTTGGCAATCAAAGAACCTAATGTCTCCTCGGAAAACTCAGAAAGCGCATAAACAAAAGGAAGCTTCACTTATCCCCAATGTTGCGCCACAAAATAAGAAAGCTGCAAAATGTAAGCTCCATACATACCGCGGTCGCACAATGCACACATACATACTGCCGCACAATTTATGAACGCAATAAGTACAACTTACTGTTTTTGTGATTGTGATATTTGAGGTGCTGACATTACGATCTATTTTCTCGAAACTGTTCACATATTCTTTACTGCGTTCATAAATTGTGTGGCAGCATAGGCCCCATAGTGCAGCAAGCGCTGATGTTGCGAGATTGCATGTCCGTGAGAGATTGTTGAGATTCAATTCAATTCTTTATTCAAATAACAATATACATTGTGTTGAACATTACAATTATAAAAAATATCAATAATAAATCAATAGAATTTAAATTTAAAATTAATACAAACAAAATTGATTAAAATAAATAATAAATAGCTAAAATGTTTATATAATTTTTAACGCAAATTTTGTTGCGAACAAATTACAAAAACACAAATATTGAAAAAATTTCCCACGAGCAGGATTTGAACCCGCACCCTTCTGACATACCGGGTCAGGTGCTCTCCCAATTGAGCTATCGTGGTTCTAACCAGCCCGCCGAAATTATTCAACACTATTTACTTTTTACTTTGAAAGCAAAAGGCGCCCATTCAATGTCAACAACTACCGTCATTAACTAAATAATAATAAATGGATAAGTAGGTAGTATGTGTATGTCGGTCGAGCGCGTTATTAAGAGTCTTTCTGTAGTCTCCTTATTTTGTGTATGCACCCAGGCATTGTCTCCAGCACCGAATACACCTGGGAGAGTGCCGCGGACGTCCAAGTAAGGAGCTTATGACCTATTATTTAAGGATTTACCTCCATTGTATTTCATTTTATAGGAAGGTGGAAATTCACAGTTTCATTTTTCAAACTGCTCTCAGCGACAGCTCTGAATCGTAAGCTCATTGGTTAGGTAGTCTTTTGTGAAGTAGAATTCAATAATGATGAGTTTCGGAAGGTATTTGAAGGCTTTATTAAGGTCTCCGAAGAATTATCAACAACTTAAAAGGACTACATTGAAATTGCAAAGCTGTTTTCATTTTGTGTTCATTCGGTGGCATGGCAGGCACATAACAATAAGACCGCCAAATTGTAACTTTGTAAATTTTTTTTTTTTTTGTTCATGAGTATAGTGTTGCAATAAAAATATTATTTATTAGCTATCTATCTATCTATCTAGATTTGTCAAAATACGAGGTTAGCTATAGTATTCACTAGCCAATGACTAAATCGAACGATGACTGGACAATTAATTACCTCAGCAGTTTTTGTTTTTTATTTTTTAATAATGAACTTTTTACTTACAAAAGACAACAGTTGCAGCAGTCGCAGTTGCCGCAGTTAAATGGGTGAAGTGCGCTTTTATCGTCGGCCCTATCGTCACTCAGGTAATATGAAGGCCAAGTGCCTACTCGTAAGGTATTAAAAAATCCACGAGAACAAATCTATCAACAATAATATATATACGTGCAGCAAAACCTTTGTACCCCATTTTTACGAAAATTGCGCGGACGGAGGAGTATGAAATTTCGCACACTTATAGTTTATATAGAGAAGGTTATCCGAATGTTACTATTTTTTTTAAAATTATGCATAAAAATACATTAAATCAATAAAACAAACATTACACATACTGCTATATATTTGACACACACGTATAATTATATACTCTTTTCAAAAATTTCAAAAATGGAAGAGAAGCGGCTGAAATCTGTCAATACCAATCCAAACTCATATTCTGACTTTTTTAATTTTTCATTGCGTATAGGATACAATCCGTGCAGCCTTAATAAAATTACGGTCGATTTTCGACCACTGGGCGACCACTAGTATGTATAAATTGTTGATAGATTAAATATGTATACAACGACTACTTTTTATGATGTAGTACGAGTATAAATAAACCAACGTGGTCGCTCACTATGGGCCTCATAAAGAAGAAGAAGACGAAGAAGAAGAAGACAGAAGACTCAAGGTCACTCAAAGAGCAATGGAGAGGCTAATGCTCGGGGTTTCTCTGCGTGATCGAATCAGAAATGACGAGATCCGCAGAAGAACAAAGGTAACCGACATAGCCCGCAGATTTGCTAAGCTCAAATGGCAGTGGGCAGGGCACATTGCTTGTAGGACTGATGGCCACGGGGGCGGGATAATCCTTGAGTGGCGACCGCGTACCGGAAGGCTCAGTGTGGCCAGGCCTCCAACAAGGTGGACCGACGATCTGGCGAAGGTCGCGGGAAGCCGCTGGATGCGAGCAGCACAAAACCGGTCGATGTGGAGATCCTTGGGGGAGGCCTTTGTCCAGCTGTGGACGTCTTTTGGCCGAGATGATGATGATGATGATGATGATGATGTGTACGAGTACAAAGGTAATATAGCTAATCCTAAGCCACTGTTTTAAAAATGCAGAATAAAGATCTTTTTTTACTATTCTCATTTGTTTCTGTCTTGACCTATTTTAATACATTAACAAATTATAAAATTGAGATTGAAGGCCCACTTTTATTGAATCTTTCACTTGCTGAAAATTTGTGAATAATTTAAATGGTTTTGGCAAATGGCCGAGAAAATTCGCGACCCATCATCGGGCGATGATTTGTGATTACAGAAGGCGGAAGACACTTTGCTCTTAAAAACTTAATTTTGCTAAGGAGGTTCGAACGGGGAACCATTAACCTACGTTTTAGGCAGGATGCGGTGTTTTAATAATAATAATAATTTAATATTCATAAGAAGAAGCTGAATTATAATTTGTATAATCGAGGCAATTTATTCAAGTGACAGAGTCAATAAAAGATTAATATAAAAAAGCAACGCAAAACAGAACTAATAAGGTAAATCTTTTTAAATATAAATCTTCTGTGCGTGTGTATGTTACTGAACTCCTTCTAAACGGCTGGACCGATTTGAAAATTTCATTCAAATGGATTCGAGAATGGTTTAGATTTACAATTGGACCCGGTAGGTAGCGCTGCGCTACGGGTGTTATGTTACTACTAATGTTTTGTTTGTTTCGTTGTCATGGAGACTGTCAACGTTTTGTTTGTTTTGTTGTCATGGAAACTGTTAAAGCGGTACGAAGTCCGCCGGTCAGCTAGTAAATATAAGATTCTTATTATTTTGAATTTTGCATTTACAATACTAAAATTTTACTAAAAAAGTCAAACTTTAGGAAGAAGGAAGTCAACGACTTTTCTGGGGTATCGGTAGCTCAGCGGTCAGAGCTTTGGACTGGTTATCTAAAGGTCGTGGTTTCGATTTCCGCTCGAGTTTCTTGAGACTGGTTGATTTTTATTTCTAGTAAACTTTTATCAAGTAAGATTCTATAAAAGTGTCAAGTAAATAATAGAAGCGGCGCAAAATAATAGTAATTTGGTAGAATTCGGAAAAGAGTTGAAAAGGTAGGTAATTAAATACACATATACACCTATACAAATAGAAGATATTTAGTTAGTTAAGCTAATATGAGATGGTACTCATAAAGTTGTACCACCAACCAATTTAAATATAATAATAATATATGTTCAAGTAGGTAGATAAAGTAAAAGACCAAATCTTTATTAGGACACACACACACACACACGCACGCACGCACGCACGCACGCACGCACGCACGCACGCACGCACGCACGCACGCACGCACGCACGCGCGCGCGCGCGCACACACACACACACACACACACACACACACACACACACACACACACACACACACACACACACACACACACACACACACACACACACACACACACACACACACACACACACACACACACACACACACACACACACACACACACACACACACACACACACACACAGAATGACACATGACAGTCCAAATAACAAATAAATAAATAAATAAATTATGTTTTTTATATCTTACTCACTTGGCCTTCGTCTCATCTGATGTTGAGTGATGATAAGACCGAAGGTGGAAGCGCACTTCACCCGGAATCCTCAACTACCGAGGCACTGGGTATCTTATCTCTAGCTTCCGGAACACAACAATGCTACAAACATTGAAGTTATGGCGACATATTTAGATTAGATGGTGGTAGCTAGCCAGGCGGGCAGACAAGCCCTACCATCAACCAAACCGAGTACACGAACATGTACCCCCCGCTGGGAATCAAACCCGGGACTTCTGAGTCTAAACGGGTGGTCTTAACCACTAGACCACAGAGGCAATTAAAACCCGCACCGCTGATTTTTAACGACGACCATGAGTGAACAATGTTTACGAAATAAAGATAAAAATAAAAATAAAATTTCAGAGTCGTCAAGGTATGTAAGATCATTTATGTTATCCATATTTGATTTTAATTGACGGATAATATGTCTGGGTTTGAGACCGATTTGATATACCACAAGACCACAAAAGAAGCTTACAAAATAAAGAATCAAGTACAAAAGAGGTTCACACAAATACGAATATACCACGTCCGATTTTTCTTAATCCTCGCAAACTGTCACTAAGTATTCAATGAAGCGAATTGACGGGGGGTTTTACTGAAAATTGTGGCAGCCACCATCTGACGGGTTTTGACTCTACTTCCCCTTAAGTTAAAGGGCGCTAAGTGAAGGGTTGAAGTTATATCTGCTGAAAGGAATTGTGAACTTTCATGTTGCGGATAGTTGCAGGATAAATGTCTTCGCATATACGAGTACTGTAAAGGGATGGTGGATAATCAGAGACATAAGATAATAATTATTAAAAAAAAGTATGAGTTTGAAACCGCTGGTGGATGGTAGGTTAAATGAGTGACGTAACCACCCACTAAGAAAGGATTTTAGGGAAATCATTTATATAAAAAAAGACGTCCACCGCTGGACAAAGGCCTTCCCCAAAGATCTCCACTCCTCCCATTTTAGTTATCACACTAATATTAAAAATGCGAAAGTTTGTGTGTATGTTTGTGTGTATATTTGTTGCTTCTTCACTCTGCAACGGATGAATGGATTTGGATGAAATTCGGCATACAGATAGTGTATAACCTGGATATAACATAGGATAGTTTTTACCCCGATATTCCCACGGAAATGAAACTCATACCTTTTCTCCATAATTGGTTCAGACAGGACAACGTCTGTCGGCTCAGGTAGTATAAAATAAAACAGTTCTTGACGTCATTAAGAACCCGAGAAGGCATATTGAATAAATAATTAGACTTTGACTTTGACTTTGAACGAAGAAGTTATTGAAACTGTCAACTCAGCTTAGCTCTTCTTAGGTATTGCTCTGGATCAACAAAACTTTAATGAGGTCGTCATATTGCTGCCTTAGACGGAAGACTTAGCTCGGTGCCTTTGCCAATAACTGATGTAGAACCGGCTAGATTAGTTTACTTTAGTTACTTTCACAGCAAGCGTCATGTGACATATTATGTTGTTACTTTGTATGGATCTTTTTCACTTCATCATTATTTTTATAATGATTATAATATGTTTTTATCCTGACGTTTCTAATCCTTGACGTGGTCACGGAGCCCTTGGTATCGGTCATCTCATAAATATTGGGTCCTTACCTACAAAATTGACGTTTTTTTCTCACTTATTAATTGTGTAATACTTTTAAAAGTCAATACCGGTTGTTAATATTGTTATACACATTTAATTAGGACTATGTTATTTAGGCTTTAGCAATAACAATGATTATTCATTTTGTATTTTTATGGCCCAATTTTTTTTTTAAATTGACTTCTTTTCTTGTTCGCGGAATTGACCTTTTGTTTTATCGTAGCTTTGAAGGGTCTTGATTTTTTTTCTTTTTAATGTCTACTATATTTAGCTAGGGAAACAAATACAATACTCTACAATTTTTATAGTGTTAACATAAATAGATGCTAAGAAAATTTAAAAAACGTAAGTATGAAAAATATAATTTTATAAAAAATCTTTATACAAAACGTCAATTTAAGGACCTAATATAGTACTTATCACATAATATTATTTTTATCGGCTACGTTCCGTTTTACTGAAATTATTTATTTTGCACATATTAACGCTTATCGTGTGATAAAAGTAGTAATTATGGAAATATAAAAAAAAGTAAAGTCGTTGTGGAGATCCTTGGGGGAGGTATTTGTCCAGCAGTGGTTGGTTGTCTTTCGGCTGAGATGAAGATGATGATGATGATGACGGAACTTCAGAATCGTCACAATACATCATCAGGTTCTCATTCTACTCAGCCAGGATTAACGGCTTAACATGGTCTTCTGAAGCACTATCCTCCGTGATCTCCTGCTCGAGATCCGCCTCTGTGGTCTAGTAGCTAAGACCACCGGTGTAGACCCCGAGGTCCCAGGTTCGATTCCCAGCGGGGGTACATGTTTGTGTACTCGGTTTGGTTGGTGGCAGTGCTTGTTTGTCCGCCTGGCTAGCTACCACCATCTTATCTAAATATGTCACCATAACATCAATGTTTGTAGCATTGTTGTGTTCCGGCAGCTAGAGATAAGATAGCCAGTACCTCACTAGTTGAGGATCCCGGGTGAAGTGCGCTTCCATCATTGGCCTTATCATCACTTAACATCAGGGCACTATGCTTACCCGTTAATATAAAAATATGATAAATTTTGGTCACCTAACCGAAGACCGACCTTTGCGAAAGTTGCTTAACCTTAACAATCAGTAATCAGCAACCCAGCTGCGTTAACATCTGCGCCATCCAGCTCCTCAACAATAAACATTATAATAATAGAGGTTAAAGTTTGAAATTGCCGTTTATAGTAATAGATAAGTACTTTGAATTGACATTACTTAAACCTTCATTGTGTGAGATTTTCGAATTAAACTTTTTTCACATGATACCAAAGATTTTTCTTTAAAAAAATGTGCAACAATTGTTTTTCGCATTTCAATTGTTTCTTTTATGACATGTGACGCAAAGTGGATTCTTCAGGGTAACCGTAAGCGAAAAATGCAATGGCTGACCCCAGGTCAAACGCCACAACAGTGCCTTAAAGCTTACCTTAAAAGTGAACGGTAACTGTTTGGTGGTCTCTTCATAGCGTTATTCACTATAGCTTTCTCAGGTCTGAAACAGCAGATGTTTACTGTGCCGAACTTCGAACATTCATGGAGAAACTGGCAGTGCAACAGCCCCGACTGATCTTCACCATTATTGCTGCATGATAACGCAAGACCTCACACTGCACGAGAAACACTTATAACTCTACAGGAGCTGCAGTTAGAAAACCATACGTCATCCTCCGTATTCGCCAGACCTAGCTCCATCTGACTACCATTTTTTTCATGATTTTGTACTATTTTCATAGGTGGTAAAAAGTTTTTTTCCCAGGAGGCAGTTCAAAATGCTTTCACACAGTTTGTCGAATCTAGATCCCCAGAGTTACATTGCAAAAGGCAGCAATGTATAGATAATGAGGGTAATTATTTTGATTGAATAAATATGTTGTTGCGGAAACCCACAACACACACTATGCTACCGTTTAAAATTAGGTTACACCTTAAAATCTACAAAATCCACTCACAGTTCCATGCCGCTCCCGCCGTCCAGAACGGGATCCATATGGTCCGATGGGGCCCGAATCCGGGTCCGGGTCTTCTCGGGTTCCCTAATCACACCCAACGGCTATCCCAAGTGCACTTTTCCCCCGAGGAAATACCTGTTTTCTCCAGCAGCAAAGACGCCGACATCCAGGCGAATTGTACTCCCGATGCGATTCGCTTACGACGTACACACACACAAACACAGGTTGCACAATACACTTAATTAGAGTAATACGGCTCCAAATGCCCTTATTACTGCTTAAAATCTATTTAATTATCAACACACGATAACCTATCAACCAGCCATTGTTGCCTTCCCGAGACAAGTGTACCAACAAAGAAAAAAAGAACAATTAGTGATGGGGCCATTATGCCACCAAACAAATTGAATCTCGATAATCGATTCGTCCATAATACAAATCAAAGTTTTATTTCCAACAAAAATAAATGCCTGTTTATTTGCAACATCCCGCCACCCAAAGCGGACGTACCGCTTTCTAGCCTGAAATCTTAAACTAGTCAACCGGTAATCGAGCTAAGGTCGCGACTGCACGATTTAGCACCGATCCATCAACCAACACTTGCGCCACACGCGGAGTCCCGTCCGCGCCCCAGATTAACTTTAAAATGCGACCTCGTCTCCAAAATAACGATGGTAAATTAGCCTCTTTTAATAAAACCAGATCCCCCTCCGAAGGGGGCGACGTCCGGTCTGTCCACTTTACACGCTGCTGCAATAAATGCAGATACTCCAGTGACCAACGACGCCACAAGTCCTGACTCATTTGTTGTATCATTTGAAAACGAGACATCCGGTGTCTGCGTTCATCCTTCCAGGGATACTCAGGCAGGGCAGTGAGTGGCTGACCGACCACAAAATGACCAGGGGTCAGGACTTCCATGTCATTTGCGTCAGAGGAGAGTGGACAAAGCGGACGCGAGTTGAGAACCGCCTCAACCTTACAAAACACAGTTGTAAGTTCCTCATACGTGAGGGTAGTTTCCCCGACTACCCGGCGCAAGTGGGTTTTTGCCGATTTTACCGTGGCTTCAAATATCCCGCCCCAGTGGGGACAGGCTGGCACACTAAATCGCCATGTGATTCCCCGCTGTGCGAGAGCTTGACTTATGCTATTACAATTTTTATCCAGAAAATCGTTCACATCTTTTAAGTAGTTGGCAGTGCCTCTGTAGTTGGTACCGTTGTCGGACCGAATGAGAGAAGGTAAACCCCGTCGCGAAACAAAACGATCCAGCGTGGCGACAAAGGCTTCCGTAGACAGAGCCGAAACCACTTCCAGGTGGACGGCCTTAGTGGCCAGGCAGACAAAAACGCACAGGTATGCTTTCGTGACCCTAGTGATACGATAGGCTGTGGTTCTCACCAGAAACGGTCCAGCAAAATCCGTACCGACCCCGTCGAACGGCCTAGTAGTCTGACAAACCCGGTCAGAAGGGAGATCCCCCATCTGTGGCTGCATAGTGGAGGCCTTTACCCGATAACAAGCCACACACTTAAATAACACGCTGCGAACCACTCTCCGAGAGGACAAAATCCAGAACTCCCTCTGTAATATCGCCAGTAACGCATTACACCCCGCGTGAGCGTTTTTCAGGTGTCTATCCGAGACCACCAGTTCTACCAAAGGTCCTCCTTTGGGGAGTAGCAGAGGATGACGGCTACCAAGGGCAGGTCGGCATTTTTGAGGCGACCTCCAACGCGTAACAGTCCATCCGCATCCAGAAATGGGTTGAGCCGAGAGATCGCTCCCTTGAGCTTTGCGCGACCGACGCGCAAAATCTTCAGTTCGTCCTCGAACCGGTCAGCTTGAACCAGCCGTATCAGGGCCAACAGTGAACTCCTGCGTTCCTCAGCACCCGCCACGGGTGATAACTGCCTCTTGTCTGGATGGCGGCAGTTATGTAGGAATCTCCGGATCCAGCAAGTTACACCTAGCAATTTGTCCAGTTTGCTGTATCGAGCCGTCAACCAATTCGGATCTGGCCTTGACTCGTTTGTTGTCACCAAAACTTTTATTCCAGGGAGCATCCCTAGAGAGCCATCGATCATGGTGACCGGCCATGATGACTCACCCTCCTTTAACCACTCTGGACCCCACCAGAGGGCATGCTGCACCAATTCCGGCGCGGTGCAGCCCCGAGAGGCACAATCGGCAGGATTCCAGGGGCCGGGAACGTGCCTTCAACAAATTTCGATGCCCGAGTTCTGTACCTGAGATACCCGATTGGCCACAAACGTTTCCAATACGTGGGGTGCCCCGCGTAGCCATGCCAGAGCTACCTGACTGTCAGACCAGGCGTAGACATTCCGGATGTCCACCGTAGACGTCAGTTCCTTGTGCACGTGGCACAACAGTTTGGCCAATAGATGCGCCCCGCAAAGCTCCAGCTTCGGGATTGTCAGCCTAGTTTTGAGGGGAGCCACCTTGCTTTTAGCCAGAAGCAAGGAGACGGCGACTCGACCCTTCGAGTCCACCGTTCGCAGATACACCACTGCGGCATACCCTCGTAGTAATTAAGCAGCCCTGTGCCCCAGTGTCTAGGAGGGCTCGTATCCGGACGAAGTCCCCCCTAGGTCCCCAAACGCGTACCTGCGCGATGGGCAAAAGAACCGTCCTCGGTTCCGACGTAGCCCGACCACAGGCTAGTCACGCGTCAGAGCCAGCAGCCGACCCTGTCGAACCGTGATGACTCGGCCAGTAAGTCGGACGCGTGCAGGCCACCATCCGGGGTGGTGCGTATCCAGCTGACCTACCATACCGGTGATAGGGTGGGTGGTATTCCAACCTCGGGTACTCGTGCAGTACCGGTGAGAACTGTTGACGGTTCTCATGTCGCTGTTGTTCCGGTAACGGCGGCGGAGGATACGCGTACGAGTATCCGGGTGTTGGGTCCGGAGGTGGGGCTCCCTGTACCCAGTGGCCCTTAGAGGCACCAACTCCTGGTGTTGGTCGCGCCGGGTGTTGGGTTGTAGCCAGAACCTGGCTCCATTCCGGCGGTCCCCAACTCACCTGAGCCGGGGTGTACGAGGGGTTGTAGTGTGGCGGCCGTGGCGGCCTCCGTGTTTCCGGAGGCGGAGTTGACCCCGGCCCCAAACCGCCACCCGTGGGAGATCCCCTCTCCCGAACCGGTGCTGAGCCCTCAGCACTACGGGTGCACAGTAAGCGATGGTGCGGTCCGCCGCACACATCGCAAGGCCTCGCCTGGGGACACTCATTATACCTATGTCCTCCCAGGCAGGCATAACACAATCCTCGTGTCCGAACGAGGTTTCGGCGCTCTTTTGTGGGCAGCCCGAGAATTGCTGGACATAGCTGTTCCAAGTGCTGCTGTCCGCAAACCCGGCATCCAGAACCGGGGTTGATGGCGGCCGCAGCCACCAGCCTGCCGCGACCCTTCCCTGGGTTGCGTGGCGGCTGGGCGCCGTAGACTCCGGAAGTGCGGGCCGGCGCACTTGTCGGAGCCTCCTGGGAGGCTAGCTGGTTTTCCAGCAGGCCAGCCTCCTCTTCCAGGAACTTCAGAAGTTCCCCTATCGAGGGCAGAACGCTGCCGAGATCCTTGTGGACCAGTCGATTCCGCTCGAACTTGTCCCTCATCTCCTGCGACAACTTGGCCAGAACGATGTGCAGAAGAAGGAAGACTG
Organism: Eudonia lacustrata; assembly: GCA_947562085.1. NCBI lineage: Eukaryota > Metazoa > Arthropoda > Insecta > Lepidoptera > Crambidae > Eudonia > Eudonia lacustrata. The sequence continues at coordinate 18,137,036 of OX387326.1, read as the reverse complement.
GTCGACGGGCAGTCCGAGCGTCCTTAACCCGTTTAAGGACACGGTGAGCGGGGTGATCAGCTGCGCCCTCAGCTGAGCCCTATGGTTGACCCTCGGCAATCCCAGCAGATGGGTCACGTGCGCGTCCGCCTGAATTAGCGGCTTCTCGTACCGCTTCTCCAGCAGCTGCATGGCGGTGTCGTAGCTCGCATCCTGCAGCTCCAGATGCTGGACGAGCTGTCTGGGTTCTCCGTCTAGGAAGGAACGGAGATATGCCAGCTTTTCGGCCTTGGTGAAATCCTTCCGAGTATCCACCAAGGCCAAAAACATGTTCCGGAATCCAGCCCAGTCCCGCATACATCCGGTGAAATGCGGGACCTCCAGGGCACCCAATCTTCCCATGGCGCTGGGTCCAGGGGTGTGGAGCGAAGCGGGGCGCGCAACAGGCTTCCCCTCCCGCAGTCGCTCGATGTCCTTCACCCGCTGAAGGACCTCATCGTAGATGTCTTGGATGTGCTTCAGATCCTTGACATATTGGGCGTGGAGGGCCAGCTCCTTCTCCCCGACCGGGTCGGTTGACAATAGAGCGGTTACCGACCGCTCGGCCAACAAGAAACGACCCTGCATTTCTTTCGAACGCGTCTCCAAGGCGTCCTCCCGGTTAGGCCGATCTATTAATGCAAGCAGCCCGGTGAACCACCGGAGCTGCTGAGCCAACTCCTGCCGTGACGCTGTCATTATAAATAACTTAAACTAAATAAACCTAAACACAAAATTAAAACGAGTCAACGAAAACACGGAATCGATTATCCCGAATCGACTCGATGCTTTCAATTGAAAGAAATTGAATAACAATTAACGTTCCGAGAAATGTCCCAGCCCAAATACAACGGTACTACCAACCTTACAATTCAACCGCACCTGTCCCGGAAGTGCGATTTTACACGAAATGAGCTTGACCTATTACGAACTAACAAAATACACAAAATTACACCGATTAACCTAGAGGTCCGGTAGTAACCACGCTCTGCTACCAAAATGTTGCGGAAACCCACAACACACACTATGCTACCGTTTAAAATTAGGTTACACCTTAAAACCTACAAAATCCACTCACAGTTCCATGCCGCTCCCGCCGTCCAGAACGGGATCCATATGGTCCGATGGGGCCCGAATCCGGGTCCGGGTCTTCTCGGGTTCCCTAATCACACCCAACGGCTATCCCAAGTGCACTTTTCCCCCGAGGAAATACCTGTTTTCTCCAGCAGCAAAGACGCCGACATCCAGGCGAATTGTACTCCCGATGCGATTCGCTTACGACGTACACACACACAAACACAGGTTGCACAATACACTTAATTAGAGTAATACGGCTCCAAATGCCCTTATTACTGCTTAAAATCTATTTAATTATCAACACACGATAACCTATAAACCAGCCATTGTTGCCTTCCCGAGACTAGTGTACCAACAAAGAAAAAAAAGAACAATTAGTGATGGGGCCATTATGCCACTAAATAAATTGAATCTCGATAATCGATTCCCAAATCGATCCGTCCATAATACAAATTAAAGTTTTATTTCCAACAAAAATAAATGCCTGTTTATTTGCAACATATGTTAAATCTTAGAAAAAAACGAGTTTTAATTTTTCAATACAAATCGGCAATTTCATACTTTAACTTCTTATATAATTTCACTAATAGCTTGTCTCTTTTCAAACTACTCTTGTAGTTTCTATCTATCTATCTATCTAGGTATCTATCTATATATCTACGACAGGCGGCACTGCATAATATCGGTACAGGGTGAAACTTTTGTGGATTAAATTGATATTTACCGCTCGATGCACGTGCCGTCGCCGGCCAAACTGGAAGTTTGAAATTTAATCAAAACCTTACTTAATCGATACAGTGTGTTACAGAGGTTTTAGGCTGTTCTTCCCTTCGATAGCGCTAGACAGCCGCGCGCGTACCGGATGGGATGTTGCAAGCTTAGTTCTATAGGAGATTAATAGACTATCGGTATAATAGAAGCTCTATATTAAATTATTGCTCATTTGTAATTCTTTTTACCCGACTGCGTCAGAAGGAGGGTGGTTGATGTTTTTCGAATGTATGTATGTATGTATGTATATATGTATATATGTATGTATGTATGTATGTATGTCTATTTCTTTGGCACGCCCTACAGCCCAAACGGCATGGTGGATTTTAACATATGAGGTGTCGTTAGATTTGTTTTGACTGTGGGAGTGACATAGGCTATAAAAATCCGCAATATACTTGTGGGTTAACGTGTAGGTATGTGCACTGGGCGTTGATGCACAAATAATAGTCTGGCTTACTTACGTAAGGTGGTATAATATTTGTCCATAAAACAATACACGGAATACGCTCACATATAGAAGGAGAACAGAGTTAACAAACGTACACAGCACAGTTTAGAAAGCGGAAGGAAGAAAGTACAATTACAACAAACAAAAGCGGAAAGCGTTTTAAGCACAAGCTATACGTTGTCGCGACAATAAAAGCGGGCAGCTGAGAGTCATGCGCTTCGCGTCGTGTTAGGGTCTCGACTGGCGTACGTGCGCAGGCGCACCACAGCGGTCGGGAGGGGCCCAAAACTCGTTAGTGCTGAACAATAGGCCTGCTTTGGTGAAGCGCGTTTCCAAAGCACGGCGCCTCGCTGTCTGGTAGATAACACTGTCGCGTATTATAATGCTTGTAAATATTGTGTGTAAATTATTAAAATTATGAATACGGTTATTATTATTGTTTAGTGTAAATAGATATTTTAGTGTAAGTGTAAATATGATTAAAATAGTTTTAAGTTAATTTAAATAAATATAGCTAGTTGTAAGTATATACCTTTGTTTTACATACATAAATAATTAATGTTACCTTAATGATATTTATTTTAATGTATATTATGTAGTGTGCAGTAATATTAAATAGTATATATTAATAGTAATAGTATAATATTAATATTAAGTGCCCACATCACTCCCCTCCAGAGACCGTCACTACGGGCGATAATAATCGGGGAACCTGACGCGCCTGCCCGAGCGAGTGGTTTTAGTGTTTACCTGTTCGGGTTTAGAGTTTTCACTGGGACTCGGGTCATTACTGCTGCTGGCGTTAGGGATTGGTTCAATAAATATGTATGCCGGTTTAAGGCGATCGATTGATACCGTGACATGTTTTCCTTTTACTAAAATTTTGAATACTTTGTCCCCCCGTTCTATTACTTCAAAGGGACCGGAATATACGGGACTTAATGCAGCTCTTAGTGAGTCTTCCCTAAGGAATACATGACTAGAGGAGTTGAGGTCCTTGTAAATGAAAATTTTATTATGACTATGGCGAGAAGCGGGAGATGGCCTTAATTTCTCAGCAAATAGTCTGATGCGTGCGGTGAAGTCGGTTATATCCGTTGTGGCTTCCACCTGGTTTTGGAAAAATTCACCAGGTAGACGCAGGGGTTCACCGTAAAGCAGCTCAGCGGAAGAGGTTTGTAAGTCCTTTTTGAACGCTGAACGGATACCAAGCAGGACCAACGGTAAAGACTCGGTCCAGTTACCATCGGCGTGACATACGATGGCGGCTTTTAGCTGGCGGTGGAACCGCTCAACTAAGCCATTACACGCGGGATGGTAGGCCGTGGTTCTACAATGTTTGAATCCTGCTATTTTTGCCAAGAATGCGAACAAATTGGACTCAAACTGACGCCCACGGTCAGTTATTATGTCGGTTGGGCAGCCGAAACGCGCAATCCAACCCGATAATAGTGCGCGGCCTACCGTTTCTGCTGTTATATCCATGATTGGTATCACCTCTGGCCATCGGGTGAAACGATCTACGGCCGTAAGGCAGTAGCGGTAGCCTTGCGATTGTGGTAAGGGACCTATTAGGTCGATGTGTACCACTGCAAATCTAGCGCGAGGCAAATTGAACGTGCCCAATGGAGCAGACACATGGCGATTCTTGGCGCGTTGGCAAGCTAGGCAGCATTTTGACCATTCCCGACAGTCCTTGCGTATGCCGGGCCAAACCTATCGCTCTGCTACCAATTGAGCAGTTGCGTTTGAGCCTGGGTGACTTAAACTATGCAGACAGTCAAAAACCTGTTTTCGCAAGGGTTTGGTCACTAAAGGTCTTGGAGGTGACTTGCTTATGTCGCAATATATTTCATGACGGGTGCCCTCTAGTGTCATCTTTTTCAGCCGTATTGATGTCTCCTCTTTAAGAAGGTTGGCAAGTTCAGAGTCCGATGATTGAGACTTTGCCAACTCTTCGTAGTCAATGGCTGGGTGGATTTCCTCTATACGTGATAACGTGTCAGCAACCACGTTGTCTCGACCGGATATATGTCGTATGTCGGTCGTGAATTGCGATACGTAGTCGAGGTGTCGGTACTGGCGTGGGGAGCAGTTGCTTTTGCGGTCACTAAATGCGAAGCTAAGCGGCTTGTGGTCGGTAAACACTGTAAAATGCCTAGCCTCTAGCATGTGGCGGAAGTTCTTTATGCCTTCATAAATAGCTAAAAGTTCGCGGTCATAAGGCGAGTACTTACGCTGAGCAGGACTAAGCTTGCGAGAAAAGAACGCCAAAGGTTGCCAGACGTCGTCTTTCAACTGCTGTAAAACCGCTCCTAATGCCACGTCAGATGCATATGTGACTAACGCTAGCTGAGCGTCGCAGTCGGGATGAGACAGCAAAGCAGCATTGCAGAGATCCTGCTTGCACTGCTCAAATGCTGCAAGTGCTGAACCGGTAATATCGACCGGGTGTTTGGCTTTTATCGAACCAGTAAGAAGAGCGTTAAGAGGAGCTTGGTTCTGCGCAGCGTTAGGCAAAAATCGCCGGTAAAAATTGAGCATCCCCAAAAATCTCCTCAGCTCCCTAACAGTTTTAGGGGGTGGACAGCCTTTTTGGCCTGGACCTTGGTCTCCTGAGGTTTGGTGCCTTCTGCTGAGATGTGGTATCCCAGAAAGGTGACTTCCTTTGCGCCGAATACGCACTTTGAGGTGTTTACCAGGATACCGTACTGTGTCATCCTCTCGAACAGCTGTCGCAAGTGGTCCTCATGCAGGGCCTGATCCCTGGAGAACACCAAAAAATCGTCGAGGTAGGAATAACAGAAGTCCAGCCCTCTAGTCATCTCATCCACAAACCTTTGGAAAGTTTGGCCTGCGTTCCTTAGACCAAAGGTCATGAATGGAAACTCGAACAGGCCAAAAGGGGTGGTGATGGCGGTCTTCTGAATATCCTCCTCGAAGACTGCGATCTGGTTGTACGCCTTCACCAAGTCGATTGTGGAGAACACCTTGCAGCCCGCGATGCTGTGAGCAAAGTCGTGGATATGACGTATAGGGTACCTGTCGGGTATGGTACGTGCGTTCAGTGCACGGTAATCTCCGCAGGGTCGCCAGCTGTTGTCCTTCTTAGGCGCTAGATGCAATGCTGATGCCCAAGGACTCTCCGACGGACGCGCGGTGCCGTTGTTTAACATCAGCTGGAACTCGTTACGCGCGATCTTTAACTTGTCGGGAGCTAACCTGCAAGGAGTGCAAAAGACAGTGGGACCTGGAGTGGTGCGAATATGATGCACTGTATTGTGTCGTGTGATGTGCGGTGTACCAGACGGGCGAGTGATATCTGGGTATTCCCTTAAAATAGAATGGTACCGCGAATCTCCAGTCAAAACCTTAACGGACAACACAGATTTTAATGCACAATTTACATTAGCCACAGTACATAACGAAGTTGTATCATCTATTAAGCGGTGGTTACGCACATCAACAATCAAATTATAAAATCTAAGAAAATCTACGCCAATTATGGCTTTGGTTACGTTAGCGACTACAAAATTCCAAGCAAAGCTTCGTCTTAGGCCTAAATCTAGATTTAACTGTAGGAATCCATACGTGTCGATGATACTTCCGTTGGTTGCTGACAGTTGGTACGTAGTTTTCGAACGTCGCTCGCGTAGTGCAGATCGTGGGAATACGCAGAGGTCGCTTCCGGTGTCCACTAAAAATTGGGTCTTCGTTGTGCGGTCCGTGACGAAAAGGCGACCGCTGGAGGAAGGGCAATCGTTTGTCGCCATCACCGACTGCCTTAAGCGTTTCCCGGCTTCGCGTAGTCACAAGGCTTCACACATTTAGTCGCGGTCGATCCGAATTTGAAATGGTACCAGCACAAGGGAAATTTTCGGTAGTTAGAGCTGGAGCGAATTGTTGAACGGCTTCGCTGATTGTCTCCTGAACAAGGGGCGTGGTCTAGCTTCACGATCGCGACGATTAAGGTGAAGAGTAAGGTTCTTCACAGCTTCTTTCAGTTCCGCTATCTCTAGTGCCATGGTCTCCATAGAGCTCGACGATGCTACAGGTGTGGCTGTGGCGGCGACTTGACGCGTAGGTGTCACAATATCCTGCACTCTGTCGGCCAGGTCTGCTAGCGCTTCCAAAGAAGTAGTCGGCTGCGATGCCAACAGCGTCTGGATGTTGCTGGGTAGACGGCTGCTCCATATAGTGCGGATGAAGTCCGTCGGCACTTCTGAACCGGCCAAACTCTGCAAGTGCCTTAAGAACTGTGACGGCTTCCTGTCACCCAGTTCCTCGTGCATGAGGAGTTGATGAACCTTCTTCTCCTTGGATGCCGTCAGACGCTTAATGAGCTCAAACTTAAGCTTCTCATATTTGTTATCTGTAGGTGGGTGTACGATAATATCTTTTACTTCCTTTGAGAACTGCGGATCCAAATGCCCGATCACGTAGTTAAATTTCGTGGCGTCTGATGTGATTCCAGATATAGCGAATTGGCCTTCAACCTGGGCAAACCATATCTCTGGTTCTTCAGGCCAAAACGGCGGCACTCGTACACCGACACGGCAAATGTCAGATGGTGCAGTGGAAACGCGCTCTCGTGTGTGACGTCGGCTGGCGTGCGATGCCACAGATTTTGCCGATTCACTGCTGTCACTCATTATTGCAAATTCACTGTCTTCCAAAAGTGTTCGTTCGGGGTCACCAGTGTGGGTTAACGTGTAGGTATGTGCACTGGGCGTTGATGCACAAATAATAGTCTGGCTTACTTACGTAAGGTGGTATAATATTTGTCCATAAAACAATACACGGAATACGCTCACATATAGAAGGAGAACAGAGTTAACAAACGTACACAGCACAGTTTAGAAAGCGGAAGGAAGAAAGTACAATTACAACAAACAAAAGCGGAAAGCGTTTTAAGCACAAGCTATACGTTGTCGCGACAATAAAAGCGGGCAGCTGAGAGTCATGCGCTTCGCGTCGTGTTAGGGTCTCGACTGGCGTACGTGCGCAGGCGCACCACAGCGGTCGGGAGGGGCCCAAAACTCGTTAGTGCTGAACAATAGGCCTGCTTTGGTGAAGCGCGTTTCCAAAGCACGGCGCCTCGCTGTCTGGTAGATAACACTGTCGCGTATTATAATGCTTGTAAATATTGTGTGTAAATTATTAAAATTATGAATACGGTTATTATTATTGTTTAGTGTAAATAGATATTTTAGTGTAAGTGTAAATATGATTAAAATAGTTTTAAGTTAATTTAAATAAATATAGCTAGTTGTAAGTATATACCTTTGTTTTACATACATAAATAATTAATGTTACCTTAATGATATTTATTTTAATGTATATTATGTAGTGTGCAAAAATATTAAATAGTATATATTAATAGTAATAGTATAATATTAATATTAAGTGCCCACATACTTAATAAAAAAAAAGTAAAAAGTTTGAAATAAACCAACCTGACTGCTGAAAAAACTATATAAAAACAATGATATACTTACTCGTAAAAACCGAACTAACATAAAAAATAACTGCAAAGAGAATAAACTGAAAAGAAAGAAAAAACAAGCTCTTGATAGTTGTCGCAGACGGGGACAATCATCAACCATCTTTGCAGTTATTTTTTACGTTAATCCGGTTTAATTAAATATTTTTTTGCACTCCTTTGTGCTTAAATTATTTTAAATATCATACGGTTAAGCGCAGTCCTTTATCTATCCTGGTGTTAAGCGATGATAAGGCCAATGGTGGAAACGCACTTCAACCCGGGACCCTCAACTATTGAGGCACTGGCTATCTTATCTCTAGCTGCCGGAACACAACAATGCTACAAACACTGATGTTATGACGACATATTTAAATAGAATGGTGGTACCAAACTGAGTACACAAACATGTTCCTCCCACTGGAAATCAAACCCGGGACCTCTGCGAGGCAGTCAGAAATAAGTAGGTACTGCCTCCAGTCCCCGAATACATATAGCTTAAGACAATTTTAATAGCTGCTTAGTGCACAATCAAACCGTTAAGATTTTCTAAGCTACATAGGTAAGCCGTTTTAAAATAATCCAGTAAAAAGAGGAATTAACAAAGTCGTAAGAAGACGGCAAAGCCAATTTAAAAAGTGGCGCTATAAGAAGTGGAAACGAGAACAAGTTGGTGCCGGCTAACCTCGTTAGAGTAAGTTGGAAAATAATGTATTAAAGCCTGCTCCTGCTGCTTCTCAGGGTTCCGTAACCGCCTCTGTGGTCTAGTAGTTAAGACCACCGATTTGGACCCGGAGGTCCCCGGTTTGATTCCCAGCAGGGGTACATGTTTGTATACTCAAACAAATTCTCAATGTCTGCTGCGCAGGCGATGACAGCGGCAGCAATGACAGAATTGACAGATGACATTGGTTTTGCTTTTTCTCTCTTTGTGTTAGATAGATGATAGATAGATAGATGAGTTAGGCTTTATAAAAATTTTGTAGCGTGTGATCTTTGTTTTTGATTTTAATTCTTATTGTATTGATGTATACGTTAATGTATGTGATGTTGTGTTTGAATAGTTTTTTATTTATGTTTATTGTTATAAGTTTTTCACATTTTTAAATGTGCATGTTAACAATATAACAAACAAAGTTTATCAAATGGTATTTTAAAAAATCTATGAGCGGGATCCCGTATGTATACTTTCCTTTTTTTTTTTTTTTTTTTTTTTTTTTTTTTTTTTTTTTTTTTTTGATGCGGAGTGTAAAATCTGCTAACAGACGCATCAGCAGGCAAGAGGGGTCCCGCTGGCTGTCCGAGGATGGCCTAGACTCTGTTCCAGGGCCGAAGCCCTAGAGAAAGCGAGTCGAAGCCGACTCGGTAAAAACCACTCCGATGTCCTCTCGTCACCTTGGAACCAGCAGACCGGCGATCATCGCGTCGTCTTCATCTGAGGAGGACGCATCGAACGCCGGCATGGTAGAGCCTGACGAGGTCATGGGAACCCTTTCGGACACTTCCACAACCCCGTCGGTGACTGCTCGCCCTGACTTATCAGAGTACCACACAATCTGTCTTTCCTAAACAGACTTTGAAATTTATATATATGGCATAATGGTTGAACATTTAATGAAGACATTTGACAGTTGTGGATAGCAGTACGTGTAGGCGTCTGTACACCTCGCACCCTCTGACATTCTTAGACAGGTCAGGGTGAATTTCCAATTAAATTATGCTTTAGTAGCCTGTGTCTCTTGACAAGGAAGTTATGAATCACGCACGCTCTCACTTGTCGATTATATGCGACAGTGGACGCTTTACCTACTTCGTTTAGCAATTAATAAATTATGTTTAGTTTCCGAACAACGGAGCTCGATAAGATCAATTTTGGTCACCCATCCGATGACCGGTCTTTGCGAAACTTGCTGGACCTTTGCAACCGCAGACCGCGCGATAAACAATGCGCCATCGAGCTTCTCCGTGCTTCGGAAGGCACGTAAAGCCGTTTTGGTTGCAGCTGCATTAGCAGTCGTCAACAATTATCAATCCGCACTAAGCCCGCGTGGTGGTACCTATATGATGGCCCATTTCCCTACCCATCCACAGGGACGGCTCGTGCCCTAGCAGTGGGTCAGAATGAGCTGGTGATAATGTTGAGTCATAACTTCTTCTCCCAACCCAAAGATTCAGTTAAGAACAGCTAACTCGAACGGATCTCGTTAAAATCTCATTCATCTGACAATATCTTAGCGCCGACTTCGGATAGTATTGAGGTCCACAATTAATTTCAGTTGGGCTGCGGTTGCCTCCAGATGCGGTCACGGGGCTATGCTCCGTTTACGTCTTCATAACTCGATGCGATTCTAATCTTTGGCGTTATTTAAATAATGGCAATGTTAAAACCCCGAACGACTTTACATTGGTTTCAATTTTATTGTTTTATTGGATTAAAAATATCATATTATTGTAAATTTGGAGTATTTTAATTTTTTATAGCTTCACCACAGTTGGAGGATGAATTCCACACTACATTTGGCGCCCAAACAGGGACAGACAAATCTGTGCACACATTGAGCACGTTCAAGACACAAATATAATGAATGTATATACCTACTATTATATTATATTCTAATTGACTCTCAACCGTAATGAAATAAAATTATGCTTCTTCTATCTATACACTTGTCATGACTGACTGATTCATCATCGCCGAGCCGAAGCCGCTGAAGCTAATTAAATAAAATTTGGAATGTAGGTTAATTGAGTGACGTAACCAGCCACTAAGAAGGATTCTACGGAAATCATACCCTAAGGGGGTCAAATAGGGGGTGAACATTTGTAGGAAAGTCCGTCAGTTTTGAAGTTAAATACATGAAAATTAGTATTTGGCTTTTTGAAAAGAAATAAAGAATGTCATGTCTCAGGAATTTTGTTTATTTTCCTTTAAAGGAGTAAAAAGGGAAGAAGCTTTTTTTTTAAAATCGTTATTTTTAAAGGAATAACTATAAAAATGGATATTTTAATCGATCTCTAGATTTTCAATAAAAATTAAGAATGACAAATGAATGAAATTAAGATTAGGGGTGGAAAGTTCAATTTCAATTTCAATTTCAATTTGAAGTTTGTATGAAAATCTGTCATTTTAAAAGTTAAATCCTTCGGTATTTGGACTGGTTAAAAATTATGAAGTGTTTCAGGATTATTTAAAACTAATGTATAAAATAAACGCGAGTAGATCCGTAAAAGAAGTTTCATTTCAATGTGAAATCGTTTGTTGTTCCAAAATCAAATAAATAAAAATATGTTGCCAAGTTAAAAAAGGAACAGACTTAAAGATCCAAGTGGAACGAATCCCACGTGCAGAGACACAAATGTGTAGGTCCGATACAAATGGCAAACCAGCCGCAGTGATCAATTATAAAATAGAATTGGTACAGTGAATGGCGCGTACAGTATAGAAACATTCGATTTTTTGATAGCAATCTAGTTGAAAAAGATTAAAACAAACCTTACGCACCCGTACGTTTATCTTACACTAGTGGACCCGGCGGACTTCGTACCGCTTTAACAGTTTAAATCAAGTGATTAAATTCTCTTTGGTTTCCATGACAACAAACAAACAAATCATTTTGTATTGGAAAATTAAATTGTCGTTTTTAGTATAATTATAGTGTGATTCCCCCGGGAATATCGAGATAAAAACTATTCTATGTGTTAATCCAGGTTATAAACTATCTGCATGCCGAATTTCATCCAAATCCATCCATCCGTTGCAGCGTGAAGAAGTAACAAATATACGAACATACATACACACAAACTTTCGCATTTATAATTTAAGTAGGACAAACGTAGTAACATATTAGAGAGGTGAGGAAGAAAACAGAGGGAAAAACTTACACAGAGAGGTGAATACTCTTTGTTGAAATTTTAATTACATATCCGAATAATAATCAAAATGACAACTATGTGGACTCATCTATATTTTAATAATAAATTGTTCCCTAGTTCCATGTACTATATCAGTCAATAGGAATATAAATAATATCCTAGGTATTATGTGTATACTTTTTGGCTAACATAATAAATAGCTTTATAGTTTACTAGCTGTGCTCGCGACTTCGTCCGCGTGGAATAGTGACTTTCGGCAGCATTTTTAATTTTTTAGGCTCTTTTCCCGTTTTTGCAACATTTTTCACTGATGCTTTGCTCTTATTGGTCGCAGCGTGATGTTATATAGCCTAAAGCCTTCCTCGATAAATGGACTATCCAACACAAAAAGAATTATTTAATTCGAACCAGTAGTTCCTGAGATTAGCGCGTTCAAACAAACAAACAAACAAACAAACAAACAAACAAACAAACAAACTCTTCAGCTTTATATATTAGTATAGATTACTAAGACTTGTACTGCTATGTAAAATTTATATATTTTGCTATATAAGCGTGCCTTAATATAAATAAACTAATAAATAGCCCATGCTAGTACCCAACGAATGCTCTTAAAAAACCAAACAAAGTTTTAAAAAGAACGTAACAAGACGTTACCACCTCAGAATATGCAAATGATTTAATTCAGAGTTAATTTTGCTCTTTATTATGTTTTAAATCAAAGTATTTTAATAATAAACAATAGATTCTGACTTTACTTTTTGGAAAGTCAAAAAGTTTGTAAGTTATGTAAAAATAAAAAATATTTATGTTTAAAGCTTTCTTGATCATAGCGGACTTGCTATACCGGCCACCCCTATACCACGACACAGTTTCCATGCACGCACCCACTTCCGTTACGCTTTTGTTTAATAATGTATTACAGCAATAATTTTAATCAGACTCTGAATTTGCTACGTTAATCGGGTTCCGCTAGCTACGTTCAATTTGTGCGTTTAGGCTTGCTAAATGTAAAGCGATCAATTTTGGGCGAAGACAGATGGTCCTGGTGTAACTTCAGATTTGAATGTGTTATATTTATGTACTTGAGACTGGTACTGGAGGCTCGGTTACCTATTTGGTTGTGCGAAGATTTATAGTTCGGGAAACTATGAAGGAGTTTGTGGGCGCAGCGGCTGGCGCGTTCGCGTTGCGGTCCTAAGAGCAAAGTAACTCTCGCAATGGTGGAGCCATGGATCGATGGTTGAATTAAAAACTCTTTTTTTTTCTTCAATAAGGTCACAACCAACATTAGTCTTACTATGAACATTGTATATTATTATTATTATTGTTTGAAAAAACGTTTACATTTGCCGTTGGCCTTTTCAGCCGTTCCTCAAGTCGTTTCATCGAAACATCCTCAGCGGCTGGCGCGTTCGCGTTGCTATCAAGAGAGTTTTGGTCGAAATAAAAAACTTTTTTTTATCAATCATTACCAACACAACTGACATTAATCTTATTAAAAACATTGTAAATTATTATTATTAACGTTTGAAAAGTTTGCTTTAGGCCGCCAATGGCTTTTTCATCAGTTTCACAAGTTGTTTCATCGAAACATCCTCAGAAGTTTTCTAGAAGGGATGACGTCAAGCAAGCGTGTCGCCATCCTCACAGACGATCGATAGATTGTACAAGCAAGCGTGTCGCCATCCTCACAGACGATCGATAGATTGTAAACTTAACTTAAACTTAGCAGTTCTAAACCAGATCATTATTCTCAACGAGACTCTTAGCATGCCAGTACTTTATATCTGTACCACCACTTTGATTCCGAAAGAACACATAGATGTTGGTGTGAGGATCTTGGGCGAGTGAAACCACCTGTAACTATTAAGGTACATTTATTGTGCTCAACCTTGTTGCAGCCGTAAAAAGAGAACGAGTGGCGGGCGCGCAGGCCCTTATTATATTGGCAGACTGTCGCTGTTTGCGGGAAATACTACTACTCATAAGTGACACATTGTCTGGATTGATTGCAACATAATTAGTTACCCTTTGTCGGTGCCAGATGGCGCTAAATATACAACAGTTGGTAACGGTTTTTATCAAATACTTACCTACTTTATTGCTCTGTGGCGGAGGTGAGAAAATAGTTTATGGTATGTAATTTACATTAACCCTGTTAGAGTATTGCAACATTCAACAACTCTATAATTTCATATTTTTAATAAGGCCGCCTAGTTTTTAAGGCTCTTTGCTTGAACTGGTACCTACCTGGTACCTGGACACTTTCTGAGTTTCTTGCCGGTTCTTCTCAGTACAAGATCTCCTACCCAGAGTAGACTTACGAACCGATGGCATAATGACTTTCATAAGAGCTATTTGTAGCCTAAACTGAATAAATGATTTTGAATTTTGAATTTTTTTTTAAATTTTAACATGTCATCAAGCTGTCTGGGGGCGAAGAATGAATGACTACCCAACCTTAGTGTAGCAAAAATATTACTTTTACGGAGGGTATGATCCAATCCTAGTGGTTCTGCTTGCTGATGCTTGCGTATAGTTTTATACCATTAGAAATAGTTCTGTTTGTTAATTAGATGCTATGGATATGTGTAGTTGTAAGAACCATGATTGTACTTTTAAAAAATAAATTGACTGATTGATTGAATTACTTAAGTGATTAATTTTATACTCTGTCTCTGTGCCAATTCATTTGTGTTTGTGTTTTTTTTTTGTGTGCAAATAAAGTTTAATATCATTATTATTTTTAGACGTATCAAAAGTAAACTATTTATTTACGGACCGCAGAATTGCCTGCCACAAATACAAATGCTTAACGCAAAATGTTGCTGTACCTTTTATGTACTTAACCGTATTTAGTATTCAAAATCTTTACAATAACAACTCATCTGGAGTCGCTGCGTCATCTGTCTCTTCACATGGAAACTGGGTAGAGCCAGTCAGACCAGCCTCTTCCCAGACGGAAACTTCCCAAGTAATCCCTGCAAAGTTCCCGGCAATTAGTGGGTGTATAATTAAATTTAAATAATAATTAAACCGCGAGCAGGTGCGGTCGCACTCCCGCGGATTTTAGCGTCTCAACGCCGAGTACAGACTTTGGGGACTGCTGTCTTCCTTCACCATAAATTAAGTTTTTTTAAATTAAAAAAAATCCGACTTAAAATTATTTTATTCAGCTTTTTTTTAAGCTTAGGCTACAAATAGCTCTTATGAATGTCTTATCTTAGTGAGGCCTGCGTGAGGTTTCCCTCTCGCAGTAACACTTCGACCCATCGGGATCTTTTGTGCAACCCCATCCTTTCACTCTTTTTCCTCTGTAAAGGTAGATGCCATAAATTTGGCAACGTCCTTAAGAGCGACTCTTATGAATGTCAATAAGCCACCGGTTCGTAAGTCTACTCTGGTAAAAAGCTTATACAGAAACAAAGCTTTAATGGGGTTTAATAACCACCAGTTCATTTCATGTCCCCACTGCTGGGGCTTGAGCCTTCTCCATGGATGGAAATACCGCAGAGAGAAATAGGCTATACACCACCACCCGAGCCTAGTCTGGTTTGGTGGTTGTTAATGCTTGCTAATGCAACCGGTACCTTCAGTAGCATGGAACCATATGAACAAGCTCGGAACGTAGCACAAACTTGTATTTTTAAGCCCATTCTTGCGCCCATTCTTCTCCACAATCAAAAATAGACGTCCAGAATGGGTAGTAGGTAAAAAATGTTTGGACGATTCAAAAGCACTTTTTTAAAGTTTATTCGAATAAAAAATATTTGACTTTGACTTTAATGAAATATGAATTTATTTGAAAAAGCTGTAAAAAAGTACACTAGCAGGATTCGAATACGCACCCTACGACATATCAGGTCGGTGCTACTCGAACTTTAGGTCATCATCATCATCATCACCTCAGCTAAAAGACGTCCACTGCTGGACAAAGGCCTCCCCCAAGGATCTCCACAACGGCCAGTGTTGTGCTGCTCGCATCCAGCGGCTTCCCGCGACCATCTGCGCCTTCCGGTACGCGGTCGCTTTACTTTAGGTATCCGTGTTTAAATCCCACTTGCGGAATATTTTAAAGACGTTACTGAATCGCAATTGTGTTTGCAACAAAATTTGCGTAAATTAAGTACAATAATAACTACTAGAATAAATTAAAAGATACAAAATTTGTTAATAAAAAAAACGTAGGAAATAAAGTTTTCTAATTAATTAATTTCAGCCAATTAAAGGAGTTTAAAAATAAAGTTGATACTGATTTAGAAATAAGTATTACTTATACATTTTCGGGTCTAATGTGCCTGATATCCTTTATTTCGTACGCTTGCTCTGTACAAGGTCTTGCTAACTCCTTTAAAGGTAGAAAATTGGGAAAAGTGTTTATTTAATATAATACGTTGCGCCACTCAATTCATAACTCAATTTACGAGAGTTCCTTATTTACTTTAAGCTTAATGATTTATTTATTTAAGTCATAATCTTTTTTTATTTTTTTTATTGTGAGATGGGCTTGATAATGATAATCGTTGTCTTATCTAATCTTACTTGGTGGTTAGTGGTGAATTGACCGATACAGCAAGGATTACAATAAATGTCTTAAGTTCAGCATGGTTTTAGACGCCATCTTTCTTAGGTTATTGGAAAAAATGGTATAACTCTATCACAGGCACATTAACCTATCATTTAAAACTGTCAGATTTCTTCAATACATTTTCAACCATATGCCTCAGACATAGGGTTCAAAGTCTATTGAGGTAATTTGACAGTTTGTGGTAGTTTTCTAGTGTGTACATTTGAAACGTCATGATCATCATAGATCAATTAACAAATTGGTACACGTTTTCTTTTACGAAAACTTATTTTATGCATTTTTTTAAAACAGTTTTTTTATATTTTTTTTATTTCTCAATGTTAATGGTATTATTTATTGTTTGAAATATGCGTGTTTTGGCAAAAACTCCAACCTAATATTTTCTTTTTAAAACATCAGTAGGCTTAGTCAAAGTAACATTAAGAAAACGATAGCGAAGTTCGAAAAAAATAAAATGTATGGGATTGACATAAGTCGCGCTAAATCACGTGGTCAATCTTATTGGCTACCGCCACTGATTCCATACAAAATATTTGTAAAATTTGATACATAGCATAAATAAGTTTGGATCAAATTTGATACATAGCATTTCCTACAAACGTTTCCTACATGCGGGTTGGGTTCCTCAAGCCGTGTGTCACGAAGCACCATCGGAGGTTTTCTAGAGGGAACGGCATCACGCACTGGTGCGTTTCCCCGAGCCTACTAGCTTCTCCGAGTGGTTGGGATCGGGTCGGGGATTAACCTGTTCAAAATGCAGTCAATCTAGAAAAGAGTTCGGCAATAAATCCGTTAGTAAAGTAAAATAAAAACAAAATCTACAATAAACACCATAGTACCACAAATAAAAAGGCTGTGTAATAAATAGAAAAAAATTAACGTCTGCTCCAATACTCGTAGAAGTAGCGGAGCCGCACACAACTGTTGTGAAAAACGAAAATAAACACGTTCGAAAACCCGTGAGCAAACTGCGAGGCGACAAGCCGGGAGGCTTTCAAGGAGGCTTTGGGGCAATAAAATAAAATAAACGCCCCGTGCCATATTGCGTTACCCGCTTTTTTGGCAGACGCAAGCAATATTGGGGCAGTTAGAGACCGCGTACTCGTATTTCTGAATCGAATATTTAAAAAGAAAAAAGTTTTTGCCAATATTTACTTCTTAAATTAAATAGAAAGAATAGGTTGGAGTTTCTTATCAATAACTACTTAATACAACTTGAAAGAACATATTTTACAAACTTGCAATGAATTGATGTTTTGTTCGACAATTCATATAGCTGACGATGATGATGATGCTGAATCGACTATTGCATGACAAATTTATAGTAATAAATTATGCCTAAGTAACTTTACATACAAGATTTAAATTGGATACAATTTGGATATTTTAATTATGACCACACCATTCTGATACATGTTGTATAGAAACGTAAAATTTCTCTATGTAAGTAATATTACCGCTGCTTTAATAGAATCATGTCGCTCCGTCTGTCGTTTTATTCGCTAACAAATTCACCTTTGTTCGTACTTTCCAGACAGCATCGTTGGAACCATCGGCGTATTGGTTTATGGTGCAAGTTATGAGTTACAGCGAAAAAACTATTAAGTTCTATCTTCCTGTGCACTGTAGTCTATCACAAACGACTACATACAAGATGTTTGTTAATACCTGTATATCCCGAATATGGCAGATGGGGTACAGTGAATAGAACCCCGGAAAATTATACTTAAACATACCTGAAAAGCACCAAAATTATGGTCGCGATATCGAAGTTTTTTGTTGTAAAATTGCAAAGTTACAACCCTAGATCCAGCTATATATACAGTGTTCTTGGTCGTCAACCTCATGGTCCAAACGAAGCAGAAGTTAAAACATGTTAGGGTTAATAAAAAAATTGTTTTAAAATTAATTTAAGATTTTTTAAATGTTTATATAATTTTTAACGCAAATTTTGTTGCGAACAAATTACAAAAACACAAATGTTGAAAAAATTCAATTGGAAGAGCACCTAACCCGGTATGTCAGAAGGGTGCAGGTTCAAACCCTGCTCGTGAAAATTTTTTCAACATTGGTGTTTTTGTAATTTGTTCGCAACAAAATTTGCGTTAAAAATTATATAAACATTTATAAATAGCTTGCCTACTTCTTAACTGATCTTTAGTATTTGTAAAAATATTATGATCGGATGTTAATGACGGTAGTTGTTAATATTGAATGGGCGCCTTTGGCTTTCAAAGTAAAAAGTAAATAGTGTTGAATGATTTCGGCGGGCTGGTTAAAACCACGATAACTCAATTGGAAGAGCACCTGACCCGGTATGTCAGAAGGGTGCAGGTTCAAACCCTGCTCGTGAAAATTTTTTCAACATTTGTGTTTTTGTAATTTGTTCGCAACAAAATTTGCGTTAAAAATTATATAAACATTTATAAATAGCTTGCCTACTTCTTAACTGATCTTTAGTATTTGTAAAAATATTATGATCGGATGTTAATGACGGTAGTTGTTAACATTGATGGGCGCCTTTGGCTTTCAAAGTAAAAAGTAAATAATAGTGTTGAAAAATATTAGTGTTGAATAATTTCGGCGGGCTGGTTAGAACCACGATAACTCAATTGGAAGAGCACCTGACCCGGTATGTCAGAAGGGTGCGGGTTCAAATCCTGCTCGTGGAATTTTTTTCAACTTTTGTGTTTTTGTAATTTGTTCGCAACAAAATTTGCGTTAAAATTATATAAACATTTTATGTTTGTTTGCTTGTCGGGGCTAATCTCTGGAACATACTGGTCCTATTCCAAATAATCTTTTACTGATAGAATCAATTGCTATATATGTATGTATGGGTAACATAGACTATAATTTATTTTGATAGAAAAGAAAATTTCGCTCTCAGTACGTAATACTTTAGAGGGGATGTCCGATTTAATTAAACTTTATTTAAAACTTGCTTGTGGTTATGTTGACTGTGGTTCTTGGAAAAATTTGTGAAAACCTTATGGAGAATGTTCTCTGAAGGTTCATTTTCTAGAATAATCGATAATCCGAAGAATCTTTTCAATAAAAAAATTGTATGCCATATTTTTATGATTATCTAATAAATTTAGCCAAACAATTGTCTATGTCATCCAGGTACATAATGTATGGACGTGAACATTACATAAATTCAGGCGCTTCGAACCGCCACACCGCAGCACGCTCGCTAAGTACCTACCTACGTTGTAAAAAGTATTTTATTATTCAAAAGTATAACAAAGTATCTTACTATAGCTTAAATTATTTAAAAGACTATTTAAAATTCATTTAGAACAATCTACTATCACAACAAAGTTACGTAATAGTAGTATCGTTACGTAGTATCAGTTTTAAGTATTACTTTATCTAGGACTGGTGTTGTTGTAACACAAAGTTTCAAACTAAATTCAAAATACCATGTTATGTACACTCGTTTAGGATTACCGTCTAGCTAGTAAGATTAACCAAATAATAATATGTCACTGTACTCAGGCATTGATTGTGGAGTTCCTTGAGCCCATTCTTCTCCACAGCTAAAAATAGACGTTCTGAATGGGTAGTAGGTAAAAAATGTTTGGACGATTCAAAAGCACTTTTCTATAGTTTATTTAAATAAAAATATTTAACTTTGACTATTGTAATCTGTTTGTGTACTTATAGAAATGAATTAATAAAAAAAGAAACGCAGTTAATTGCGCTTACAAATTCATTTCATACCTTACTTTCATTATAAACTTTCCTATTTCCGCTCCCGCTGTCTCTTACGCCTAAACGCGATCAAAACGGCAAAGTTCATCAGTCTCTGACGGTAACATCGTTACTGAACTCAATCAGGGGCCATTGACAACACGACGTAAGCCCAATCTGATTACGTTACATTATTCCCGCCTTCCCGCGGCATTATCGGTCAAAAGAACGAGATTGGCGTCTTCGGTATATGCATGTTAAGGCGACGCATCGCTAAATAATTAATCTAATACGGAGTGGTTGCGCCCCGTACTATAAGAAAAACTGTTTTTTATCTTTCCAATTAAAACTACAAATAAGTTTAAAAAAAATGAACTAGCGTTTTGAAGTGTGTGTTAAGACTAATCTAATAAGAAAATTTAGATGCTTAAATCGGTCTAGATTGCCTGTAAAATGCAAATCTATTTTTTAAAAGAGGTTACTTTGATATTTTTTTCTCTGTTATAAAAGTTAACAAATCGTGTTTTTGCAACTAGCAAAATGAAGTGAATTAAATGAAAAATAATGTCATCAAATATCACTTTCATATGTTTTGTAATTGTTGGGAAAAATCAAGATTCCCGCCACGTAAATTTCCAATGCGTCGCCTTAAGGCTCCATTCACCTTAAAAGTGCGGGCGCGGGCCAAATGAGTAATGCGGATATTCTCGCTTCCTCATTATGGTTGCAGTGGCGTGATAAGAGTTTGATTTTAACAGTATCAGCCCTTTCATGTAAACCTTTAATACTTCAGTAATTGTAAATTGTGTAGCGATAAGGATGATTATGAGTTTGTTTATAATTTGTTGTTTATTATTTTTAATTCTGTTGTTGTCATTTGTATTTTTGTTTTATTTTCTAAACAAAAATTTTTATGTAGGAAGTGTATTTTTATTCTAAAAGTGTGAGTTAGTCTGGTGAATAGAAAGTTTTATAATTCCTTGCAGGTCTCTATAACGGCTTGATTTTACGTCTGAACTATCATTGTGGGAAAAAAGGTTGATCCTTTGCTCCGTTATGACGTGAAGTGAGAAAAAACCAACTTAAAAGACACTGTTTCCAAACAAATTTATACTTTAATAAATAATTAAAAATAATAATAAATACCAAAAATGTTTAAACGCTGAATTATTGAGATAATTAATTAAGTTGTTAAATCAACAGTAACTCTTTCAATTAGTAACTTTTTTTATATGAAAAAGCAACGTGTTTCAGATACACTTTGCCCAATTTTAAATACCATTTTGGTAATAAAACAGAAAAGCTTTTTCCCAAATTGGAGTGGATGTTTCATTAATTTCTTTTATCGCAACAGAACAAAATGGGTTTATTTTCTTCCTCAATTTTTCATTTAAAAAAAACAATGTTTTGAAAAAATTTCACGAGCGGGATTCGAACCCGCACCCCATGACATGCCGGGTCAGGTGCACAACCAACATGCTATCGTGGCTCAATACAACTCGCCAAAATTAACCAACACTATCTACTCTTACTCTGTAAGCCAAGGGAGCCCTATAATTCATTTTAATACTTAGGTGAGTACTTAAAAATGTGCATGAAATGAAATACTTTATACAAAACTATTCGCATTGATATAATTTATATTCATCATCATCATCATCATCATCAGCACATTTTATGTCCCCACTGCTGGGGCACGAGCCTTCCCTATGAATGGATAGGGAGAACGGGCCATAAACCACCACGCGGGCCCAGTGCGGTTGGTGGTTGTTAACGACTGTTAATGGAGCCGGGACCAACGGCTTAACGTGCCTTCCGAAGCACGGAGGAGCTCAAGATGATAAATTTTTGGTCACCCATCCGATGACCGGCCTTTGCGAAAGTTGCTTAACTTCAGCAATCGCAGACCGAGCGCGTTAATCACTGTGCCATCGAGCCCCTCATATATTTTATATTATTATTATTTAAAACTGACGCGAGGAGTTACCACTTTAAGGGTCTGTTGTCGCCACTGCTATGGTCACAACCCGTGTGAAAAAGTTTGCAAAGATAGCGTCACTTTAGTAAAACTTAATAACAGAATAAAAACCATAATTACAAAATTGTTTGATTGAATTGAATAGAAGACTCCGCCGCGCAAATGGCGGTGTCACACTGCGACAGCAGTTGCAACTAACAGTGCAATGGGAGTCTGCAAAACGACTATTTATATATATTTATATATCTCAGACAAAAGACGTAGATCCACGCTAGACAAACGCCTCCTCCAAGGATCTCCACAACGACCGGTTTTGTGCTGCTCGCATCCAGCGGCTTCCCGCAACCTTTACCTTTCATATATTGTATTTTTGAGCGATAATGTAGGTCTTGATTGTTGTTAAAAACCTGTATGATGACAGCATGTTCGACTATGGCTTATAAAAGAAGACCTTTTTTTTTGTTTTTTTTTTATCCCAGTGAAAATCTTTATGTAAATTACAACAACGAAGACCTAGGATTATTGCAAACCTATAAAAAAAAAACAATCCTAATCTGCATTTTAGTCATTATGCATTGTAGACGTCTTGCTTTAAAGACGTTCTGCAAGTTAGGCTAGCTGCATTTTAGTCATTAAGCATTGTAGACGTCTTGCTTTGAAGACGTTCTGCAAGTTAGGCTATCTGCATTTTAGTCATTAAGCATTGTAGACGTCTTGCTTTAAAGACGTTCTGCAAGTTAGGCTATCTGCATTTTAGTCATTAAGCATTGCAGACGTCTTGCTTTAAAGACGTTCTGCAAGTTAGGCTACCTACATTTTAGTCATTAAGCATTGTAGACGTCTTGCTTTAAAGACGTTCTGCAAGTTAGGCTATCTGCATTTTAGTCATTATGCATTGTAGACGTCTTGCTTTAAAGACGTTCTGCAAGTTAGGCTATCTGCATTTAGTCATTAAGCATTGTAGACGTCTTGCTTTAAAGACGTTCTGCAAGTTAGGCTACCTGCATTTTAGTCATTAAGCATTGCAGACGTCTTGCTTTAAAGACGTTCTGCAAGTTAGGCTACCTGCATTTTAGTCATTAAGCATTGCAGACGTCTTGCTTTAAAGACGTTCTGCAAGTTAGGCTATCTGCATGTTAGTCATTAAGCATTGTAGACGTCTTGCTCTAAAGACGTTCTGCAAGTTAGGCTTTCTGATCATAACTCGTCTCAAAGTATATCCCCTCATCAAAACCCTGTGAGTCTGAGGGCGGTGTCTACACACTAGAACACAAAGGCGGTTCCTATATCTTAAGCTAGATATTTCAAACAAGGTTTTAAAGCGTAGTTTAATGTCCCGCTTTCTGCGCAATATTCATAATCAATACGACGCGACGCCACCATCAACCCTTCGTCGTACAAACACCAAATCTGGAGAAAGGGAACAGACCAACCCTATACCCACACAGGTCCCTCCGTTTTGTATTCCACCGGTCAATATATGAGGTGACGTGAATAATTTAGGTACCACTAAATGAGGATGGTAGTTAATATTCAGAGTGTAGGGGACAACATTTTGTTTGCCACTCAATATGTTAGGCTGGAACAAAGGGAATGTGTGATTCGGATCACTCGTACGGGCACCATGCCATAATTGAATAGGTGCGGGTGGAATTACCATTGCTGTATTATGTAAATGTAATATTTCACTTTGATATTTCGATACGCTCTTGTTTCGTTTGTTGTCGGTTCTTCTTGGTAGACGAGGTCTTACGCCGTACTTACTAGAGTTTTTTTTTAATTTTAATATCTTACGGGTAAGCCAATGATATTACATTAAAAATATTATTGGGGTAAGCACAGTGATGACTTTAATGTTAAATGATGATAAGGCAAATGGTGGCAGCGCACTTCACCAGGGATTTATTTATTTATTCATTTATTTGGTAATAGGTACACCAACAGTACCTACATATACACAACATTAAAAGCAGTTACACTATTTATAGGTTTCTTATTCAACTAGCTAACCCCGCGGACTTCGTATCGCTTTGACAGTTTCTATGTCAACAAAACAAACAAATCGTATGTTTCACAGCTAGGAACATTTTGTATTGGAAAATTAAACTAAAAATTGGGGTGGACCACCCTTATCATCACTTAGGGGTATAAAAATAGATTACTACCGATTGTTATACCTACCGAATGTACATATAAAATTTAATAAAAATCGAGCGAACCGTTTCGGAGGAGTATGGCAACTCACATGTGACACGAGAATTTTATATATACCTATAGACAAAAGGCGTACACAGCATTGAAGTTGTAACAAGCAACACAATTTAACTTATTGACTATACGAGTATAGATCATTACACAAACATACACATTCTCTTTAAATGCGTATACATACATATAGACAAACATACAAATACACACATGCAATTCAAAATCATACAAGCTAGCAATGAATGTTGAGTAGTTTATATTTAAATTTACGATGGGAGTCGTTAAAAATATCAAGCTCTCGGCATTTTTTTGCTTGCATACTATACATATTATAACATCTAGGCAGCGGTGCATGGTGACCAAGATTAGTTTTACCATGAGGACAGTGAAATATTTTTACCAACGACTTGCAGGGAATGTTATAAGGGACCGCCAGATTGATACGGCTCAAGAGCTCCGAACACTTAATTATATTATTGATGAGTCCATGCAAATCGCCATATCTTGAACAGTACGTCGATGATGCAAAGTTTTCATTTTGAAAAACTGCAGTCTGAAGTTTTAAAGAAACCTATGACTTATTCCAGGCGACATACTCGTATAAGCAAGCGATCGTGTAAATGAACGCTGGATTTGCTCTATTCTCTGTGAGTGGATGGCATAAGAAGGATCCCAGACGACACTTGCATACTCAAGGTGGCTTCTAACTAGCGCACTATACAAAAGCTTGTGAGTACTGATAAACCAAAAACCTTTGCTATTTCCATCCAGGATCCTCAACTACTGAGGCATTGGCTGGTGAAACACAACAATGCTCCAAACATGATGTTATGGCGACTTATATACTTATATTACTTATATACTTATATATATGGTGGTAGTTGGCCAGGCGGACAAACAAGCCCTACCACCAATTAAACCGATTACACAAACATATACCTCCAACTGGGAATCGAACCTGGGATTCTGGGTCTGTGATCAGTGGTCTTAACCTTGACCACAGAGGATGTTAAAAGCTCTAGTAAGAGGTCAAGTGTAGGCTTCATTTAAATAAGGATCAGAATTTAATTAGATCATTCTTTCGAAAATCTTTAAAAGGATTTTGTTAGAACATGAATACTGAAATACCAATTATATTTCGTTGCTTCATTCTTCGGATATATTTATTATTAACCATGTAGTCCTTTTAACTTACTAGGCATAATCGCACGCAGTTTAAAGAGAATTGATTACTCGATTTTCTTTGCCTTTTTTTTTTTTTGTTTGGCGCCATCTTTCTGTCATACGTAATCAGACGCTTCATTCTTTTTTCGTGCGAGGCAAGAACGCACGCGCCTTGAAAAGTCGCTAAGAAAAATTCAAATCTTAGCATTAAAATAAGCAATTCTGTGCGTCATCATGCCGAAAAGGAAACATAGTGATAAAATTGAACATTATCACTGAAAAATAAGAAGATTAGAGGAAAAGCAGCAGCGTAGACGTCAACGAATCGTTGAATCCGACACTGCAGACTCCGACAGAGATCAGGTTACATTTAAATATTAAGTGTTAAAAACTGGAGAATTAACGCGTGTGCAACATTGCATACATAATTGCACGTAGACGTTGGCCGAGGGTCAACACAACGTAGCATTTCTTGCCAAGACGTTAACCGTGGGTTAACACGATGGTACTTAAAATTATCTAGGAAGATAATTTTGACTGTATATACTGTATATACATTTAACGTTAAACATACTCTGACGGGGACCGTGGGCCCTCACATATGAGTACCTACTAATTGTTAAACGTTATTAAGGTCAAGATGTTAAACATGTGTTAGCACATAACAAAAAAAAAAAAAAATCTACCCAAAAAAAAAAAAAAAAAAACTAAAACGATAAAAGCTAAGTAATTACTTGTTCTTAATAAGCTTTTATTTTGTTTTAGATAACGAACCAGTGCTCCAAATTGAGGAGACTAATTCGCAAACTGCTTGCGACGAAGTTCCTGCTAACCATGTCGAGACCGATCCGCAACTGGTGGTTACGCCCGAGTTGAATCCTGACATTCTGGCCGCCTTGGGAGATACCATTGAAGAGGCTCCAAAATTTGGCCCGAAGATACATGACAACTTGTCACTTTTGTGGTTACCCATACTAAAAAAGTGTTTGAGTAAAGAGATTAAAGACAAGCTACTTAAGCAAAACCCAATCCCGGAAAACTGTCCATTACTACAGGCTCCGAAATTAAACCCGGAGATTTTGGCGGCCGCGTCAGACACGGCACGTTTTCGTGACAAAAGAGTTGAGAGCGTTCAACAGCAACTGGGGGCTGGTATCACTGCTCTCAATAAGGGTCTGGAGATGCTTTTAGAGAGTGACACAGACAGACTCCTGGCAGTAAAGCACCTTAGTGATAGCTGTCGTCTATTATGCGACCTCCACTTTATAGAAACGGAGGCCCGCAAGAAATTTGTGACACCCGGCTTAGATAAAGCTTTCATGAATATTATTCAAGACGTTGAACGAGATGACATGCTTTTCGGAAGTAAACTATCGGATAAAATAAAAGCTTCGAGGGCTATTGAAAAGCAAAGCTTACAAATAAAGAAGAACATCGTAAACGTCAAACCGACAACCACGTCAACTCCACAACCCTCAACTAGTTATTTTCGGCCCCAGGGAAACTGGAGGGGCTCTCCTCGCTATCCGCCGTCGAACAGGGGGGGGCGAGGGGGGCCAAGGAAGACAGCACCACCAAGCCGTCGAACAGCACCAGCTCCACAATCGAAGACTTCGTCATCGAGCTACCACAAACAACGTGCTGCACATCAACAAACATAGAGGTACATGCGGGTAGAATCCAACACTTTTACAGCTGTTGGCAAAAAATTACTGATAATCATACCATTCTTAATTGGATTTCAGAAGGTTATACTATCCCATTCAGTCGTAAGGTAAAACAAAACTTTACTCCACGTACCAAACTGTCTCATGAAGAGAAATCTGACATGTCTTTGGCCATTCAAGATTTATTAAGTTTAGGGGCTATATTTGTTTGTAACCGCTCTAAAGGCGATTTTATTTCAAATATTTTTCTAGCTCCTAAATCTAACGGAGGTAAAAGATTTATACTTAATCTTAAACCACTAAATAAATATGTTTCTAAAACCCATTTTAAAATGGAAGACCATAGAACAGCTGCTAAACTCATTCCACAAGCAGGATTTTTAGCAACTATTGACCTGAAAGAATCATATCTTTTAGTTCCCATTGCTGAAAAACATCGCAAATACTTGCGCTTTTATTTCGGCCATTTCTATGAGTTTACCGCCATGCCCTATGGCCTATCTGTCGCTCCTAGAGTTTTTACAAAGCTAATGAAAGAGGTCATTAATTACTTAAGATGTAAAGGTCACAAATCCGTAATATATTTAGACGATATTCTTTGCATAGGAAATTCTCTTCTAGAATGCCGTCAGAACGTCGAGGCAACATTACAATCGTTGAAATGCCTCGGGTTCGTAATAAATTATAAGAAAAGCGTTTTAATACCACAACAAACGTGTAAATACTTGGGTTTTATCTACCAAACCATTGACTTAACGTTAGGCTTGCCGATACTATCGGCCCGATAGATAAACGAAGTAGCATCCTGCAATTAATAAAAAGGTTTTGTTTGCTCCCCAGGTGTACTATTAGAGATTTTTCTCGGTTGATCGGTGTACTTATAGCTGCTTGCCCAGCCATCAAATATGGATGGGTTTATACAAAGAAGCTTGAACGTGAAAAGTACTTAGCTCTTCACAAATACCAAAATTATGAGTCAAAAATTAAATTAAGTAATTCTATTTTACCTGATCTACACTGGTGGGCACAAAACATAATGACGGCGACCAACTCTTTAAGGTCAGATCAGGGCTTTGCTCTAGAAATATACACCGATGCCTCTAGAACCGGCTGGGGGGCTTTCTGCAACGGCTCCCGTGCAAACGGTACTTGGAAAGAAGATGAACTATCCTTTCACATAAACTTTTTAGAGTTACTCGCCGTGTTTATGGGATTAAAATGTTTTGCAAAGAACTTATCAAATTGCACGATATTACTCCGTATTGATAATACCACCGCGATAAGATATATAAATCGCTTCGGAGGTATCCAGTTTCCTCACCTTAACGACCTAGCTAGAGAAATTTGGCAGTGGTGCGAACTGCGACTTATTTTCCTGTTCGCTTCTTACATCAATACTCATGATAATGTTGAAGCGGATGAAGAATCCAGAAAAATCAACGTTGATACAGAGTGGGAACTATCCGACAATGCATTCAAATCCATAGTTCATACTCTGGGTCAACCTAATATTGACCTATTTGCTACACGCACCAATGCTAAGTGTCAATTTTATATCTCCTGGAAGCCGGATCCAGAAGCAATAACAGTCGATGCTTTTACCGTGAATTGGCAAAGTAACTTCTTTTATGCCTTTCCACCATTTTCGTTAATACTCAAATGTTTACGTAAGATTCTGGATGAAAAAGCAACGGGTATATTAGTATTCCCTTATTGGCCGGGCCAACCATGGTTCCCTTTACTTAAAAGCATGATCACTTCTGAGGTAATATTTTTTAAGCCTAACAGAGACCTTTTACGTTCTCGTTTCAGGTCAGAACACCCACTGCACCACCGACTTACCCTGGGGGCCGCGACGCTCTCAGGACGGCGTTTATAAGACGAAAAGTCCCACCCGTTGCCCTTGATCTCATATTAGCATCTATCTCGAAAAGTACCATGAAACAGTATGAGGTTTCATATAAGTTATGGTGGCAGTTCTGTTCACAGAACAGCATAGAAGTATTGAGTCCTCCAATAGACTCTATAGTAACCTTTTTAGTAGACGTTTTCCTAAAAGGGGTTTCCTACGGATCTATCAATAGTCACCGATCTGCCCTGTCGTTACTCTTAGGGAATAATTTAGGGTCAGACGAGCTAATAAAGCGGCTCCTAAAGGGCATGTACAAACAAAGACCCCCACGTCCGAAATATTCTAATACATGGGATCCGCAAATAGTTTTAAATTTAGTTTCCGAATGGTACCCAAACAGATCACTTAGCTTGGAAAGGATAACCAAAAAGTTAACTATTTTGTTAGCACTTTGTACTGGACAGCGGATACAGACACTGTCCCTTATAAAGATTTCTCATATCGCTAGGTCTCCTTCAGGGTTAAGAATTTTGATATCTGACATCATCAAAACCTCAGCAGCGGGGCGCGAGCCACCCGTGCTTCAATTACCTTACTTTACGGACAATGTAAAAATTTGTCCAGCCTCAACCATGGACGATTACCTAACTGTAACTGCAAACTTAAGACCAACAGATGTTGACAACTTACTGTTGACTTTTAAGAGACCACACAAAAAGGCTACGTCCCAAACCATCAGTAGATGGATTAGACAGGTACTTTCAGAAAGCGGCGTCGACGTGAATGTGTTTGGAGCGCATAGCACGCGTCATGCATCCACGTCGGCCGCTGCTTCCGCCGGAGTTGATATAAACATAATTAGGAAGACGGCTGGCTAGACCAGCTCTTCAGTATTTGCCAGATTTTATAATCGTCCTCTAAATAACGAAGAAACATTCGCAATTGCGGTATGTTCCACTGATAAAGTAATTAACAATAATAATGTTAATCAAGCGAATTAATAAAGTTAAATTAAAATTTGTAACATCATAACTATGATGAAGTTGATTATAAAGAAAGAATACGTTGTTTGGTTTCCTTATTAAATGGTTTTCTATTGAATATGATGTGTCATTTATACCTATATGTACTTTACATTCAGCTGTCTCTAAACATCTACATGATTAATAATAAATATATCCGAAGAATGAAGCAACGAAATATAATTGATGATCAAACGAACTTCTTAAAGTGAAGTTCGATCGATATTATATTAGTTGCTTCATTCGAGGATATAAAAGACCCTCCCTCCCTAAGCCCGATATTATACTAGAGAACATTTAATAAGGCGAAGACTCTAAATAAATGAAGCGTCTGATTACGTATGACAGAAAGATGGCGCCAAACAAAAAAAAAAAAAGGCAAAGGAAATCGAGTAATCGATTCTCTTTAAACTGCGTGCGATTATGCCTAGTAAGTTAAAAGGACTACATGGTTAATAATAAATATATCCTCGAATGAAGCAACTAATATAATATCGATCGAACTTCACTTTAAGAAGTTCGTTTGATCATCAATAAAACTTGAAACAGAAGGAGATGGAATCATGTATATTTAAAGATGCATCTGGGAGTGAGTCTGTTCAAATAATAGCATTTTTGTATATAAAGTTTAGGACCATAATGATAGTGACGCCTCAGATAAAAATTATTCATGTCGCAACATAAACGTAAAAAAATACTACACATTTTAAGATTTTATCACGTTAAATAATGATCCAATAAAAATTCAGATAGACAGACACAAAGAGCTAGTAATGGAAATAAAAATATCTTTAGTTACGTACCTAGAAGGGTGAATAATACAGGTCCAATATTCCATTCGAGTCATGCGATACATTCATTAGTACTGATGAGCGCGTAACGAAGTTGCCTCTACCTGAAGGCACCCTCACGGATAAGCATTTGATATTATTGCACATGCTAAGTTTTACTATTATTAATTCTTGTTTAGTTAACTGTTTCACAGTTTTAAGAGGAAACACTAAGGTCGACTGAATTGAAAAATATGTATGAAAAGTAGACAAAATCAACGTTTCGTAGGTACCTGATTCCTCCTCCAAAATTATTAAAAAAGATATGAAACCTTAAAAATTGGCCAGATTTTCCGCTGTGTTTTCCAAATTTGACGAGATTATATAAAAAAAGCAAAACATACGGACACAGCCAAAGCCTTTCTTTAATTTTTAATGAAAAAAGTAATTAAATCGGTCCAGTTTTGGAGGAGAAATCAGGGGACTAAGAAACGTTGATTTTGACTTTTCATACATATTTTTCAATTCAGTCGACCTTAGTATTTCCTCTTAATATTTACCACTAGATAACTTTACCACATCTACTGTGGTCACAGGAATTAAGGTGTTGGTATCGCTTCATAACTATTTGTAATTTGCTTATTTACTTACCTACTATCCTGGCCCTGTACCCCCAAATGAGCTTTGGCCTCTAAAACAAGTCGGCAAGTCTATGTAATTTGCTTACCATCAAGAATTTTTATTGTATGCGCTCAGTTTTACGCAAAATAAGCTTACAGTGTTGCGTCAGGACTGTATTTTAATTACCGCCTCTGTGGTCTAGTGGTAAGACCATCAGTAATCGGTTTGGTTGGTGTATATCTGCCTGGCTAGCTACCACCATTTTATCAAATTGTGTCGCTATAACATCAATGTCAGTAGCATTGTTGTGTTTTAGCAGCTCGAGATAATTGATTATTGTTGATTGACTAATTGAGATTTGGATATTTTTTAAATTAGAAGAAGAGAAGAATCAACCATCGACTCTTACTCACACTCTTTAGCCTATTGCCGTCCACTGCTGAACATAAGCCTCCCCTAAAAAGCGCCAACCATCACGGTCCTGCGCAGTCCGCATCCATCCACCACCCGCCATCCTTTTTAAGTCCACCGCGCCGCAGGGCGCCCTACACTGCGTTTGCCTAAACGCGGTCTCCACTCTAGGACATGTCTGCTCCAACGATCATCGGTCCTTCTGCAGCCCACTTCCACTTCAAGGTGCCACTTCTGCGAGCTATGTCGGTAACCTTAGTTTTCTGTCGAATAACTTCGTTGCTCACACTAAGAGACGGCTATTAGCAAGTATTGTGTCAAAAATCATTGTTCCATCGGGTTTTTCTTTTCAAAAAGCAGCTTGCATGATAAGTAGTGGTCCATCAATATTTCCGAACCCAAACATTTCGACAAGTGAGAATAAAATCACCTCTTAGAAAGAAGCAATGGCGTGTCACGAGGAGAGTAATTTCGAAAACGTTCCCCTACATTGTAAGACGATTTCGCTTCAAAGGGGGACAATTGCCGTGACTTGCCGAAGGGGCTCTCGTCAATCTACATCTTATGGATATGCCCAACGATGATTCGTTCATCAAAGTTGAAAGAAACAAAGAAAAGAAAACTCTAGTCCATATACAGGTTGTAGATTTGCATTCCCACCATAATTTTACAGCTGATCGTAATTGGTACACTTAATGACTAAAAAATACTTTTAACACGGAGAAAGTAATAAGGAACCGATTGATTAATAAAATGATCTCAGTGTAAATTAGAATAGCGACCGTCAACTGACGAGAATAGGGGTGCAGACCGTAGTAGGTACATAAGAGCGCAGCTGGCGGACATTAAGTCGATGAACTTACGTAAACTTGTAGGTACTATTATGTATTCTGTGGTAAAGTGGCTTACTCTTACGCATAAGTATACTTTGTTGCAATAAACTATTATTAGGTACTTACTGATCATGTTTAAGATACTCGCAGGTACTGCTCAAAGTGGGCACCTTCACGTTCTATGCACAAATGAGCACGGCGCCTTAAGTTTCTAGGTAACTTTTGCAGCACACTACGATTTGACCTTACACTCTCAAAAGCCATTAAAATATTTTGTTTTAACTGCACAACACTCGTGATTTCGTCTTTAAAAGTCACACGGAGTCAAGTCTGGCGACCTCGGAGGCCAGGGCACTGGCCCACCTCGACCAATTCACTGGGTTCCGAACACTTCGTCCAAATAATCGCGCACTTGGCGTCCATAATGCGGAGGCGCCCCGTCCTGGTGGTAAAAGAGATTCCGGTGAAGAGCTAGGGGCACGTCGTCAAGCATTACGTCAACTACGTGCTGCAAAAGTTGCAAATACGAGTTGCTGTTGAGATAACCCTCGATGAAATAGGGCCCGAGTAAATGTCCACCAACATTGCCAGCCCACACATTGATGCTAAACCTATGCTGGAACGAATCTTTTTTTGTCTTATGCGGGTTCTGTTCGCGGTGAGCCCACCAATGTTCATTGTGGACGTTGTAAACACCGATGCGCGTAAACATACACTCGTCCGTCCATAGAATGCTGGCTTCTCGGTGTTCTAGTACCCAGTGACAAAAAGTAACCCGGGCGGCATGATCTTGCTCGTTCAATTCTTGAACTCTTCTGAAGTGGAACGGGTGCTGTTGCTCCGACTTAAGAAGCCGCCAGACTGGCACGAGTACTGGCCACGAGTACTGGCACGTGGTTCCCTCTCGAAGAATTCGAGTATTTGCTCTTGCAAATCGACTGAGAGGCCCACACTGCCGCGACCCTGCGCATGTCGAGGAACGTTGAACTGGCCATGATCCCTCAGTCGTTGCGTGGCAGCAAGCATTACCACGCGCGATGGAGTTGGTCTGTTTGGAAACATTTCCACAAACATGACCACGGCTCGACGTAGACTGTTCCCACTAATTGCGTATAATCGCACCATCTCCACAAGTTCTACGTTAGAATAATTTTCCGTCATTTTACTTTTTTTACACACACAAACAACACACCTAAGAACACGTTTCGCTCCAAATTCGCTAGGGCTAAGAAATGTGTCACTCGTTCGGGGTTGCGCGGCACACTGGCTTTGATGCGTGCGGCGTGCGCCCGCCGCCCGCCGGCCGCCGGCGCTCGCCGCGCCGACAAAGCTGCGGGCGCGCCGCGAAGCTCGAGCTTGTTGCTACCTACGCGTGGTCGGGTGAGCGGGCGTACACGAACGAGCGTTTATTTTTTAGTGCTACGCAGACGTGCGATTCGTATTTACAGATTTTGAAAATATGATTATTATTTTTTCATATTTTTTTTATAATTTATTTGTAATAAGTATAAGCAATACGACCGCTGCTATGAATATGACGTGAATGCAAATCAACAAGTTGTAGGTAACAAGACACTTTTTGAAGCGTCTGTACAGTTGTTAGGTAAGAAGTACTCTGGTGAAAGATAGTTTAAGGTCATTGTGCGTGAATCGAAACGTGCCCGAATAAATATAGTTGAAAGTAGCAAATTACATTATGTAAAGTTTTTGATTTTTTATAATTAAATACAAGTATTTTATATTATTGGTTAAAAGGATATGTTTCAATTTGGGCCGAGTCTATGTACAGTACTTCAAAAAATAGGAAAAAATCCAAGGATTCTCAAAAAAATCAAAATAAAATTATTTATCTAGTAATTTTTTGGTTCATAAATGTTGTCGTAACGAATTTAGATCATATTTAAAACATAACACGTTCAAAAACAGAAATAAAGATTAGCCTGTGAATACATTATATCTACTCTGTGCTTTATATGTTCGAGATCGAATCCGATCGCGGGCGAACTTCCGTCAAACCCCAAGCGATCGAATTCGATCACGCTCGCTATTCGACATTAGAACTTAAATTTCGTCTATTTAGAGCCTACTTTTGTATGAAGAAGTTTAGCCTTAAACAAACTAGGATAGAGTTTGAGTTATTGAGACAAAACATGAAAATAAGCCGTGATTAAGACGTGGAACTCATATGGCCAAATGACATTGATTGACGTTCGCCATTGTTGAATTTGAAATGTCACATAATATTTTAAAATGCTTTGAACTAAAGCTAAATTATGAAAAATTAATGTTTGTAATTGATTATTTATTTTATTTCTTTGATTTATTTTACATATACAAAAACTTAACCCAGTGTCCATACAAACTTGAAACATCTCCTTTTATCACCCCTGTTATTCCCTGTGTGGTGGTTATACGTGTTCAAGTTTTTTTTATCATTAAACCAATATAATACAATATCTTATTAAATACTCGTATTTCAGATAATATTTTCTTAAATTATGGAACTTGGGGTACAGCAAATGTTTTCCTAAAAGCATCTAAAAATCAGCTTTCTCATAAGATTTTAGGATTTATAACTACGATATTGGCTTGTTCCTCTCTCCTCTTGTAATAAATATCGTATCCACCCTTATTTACGACTCGATGTTGCTCAAAGGGGAATATGCGCTTAATAATACTGAAGGCTAAACTGATTTATCGTCATCAAAACGGATAACATTCACACCTCTGAGGGGGTATAAAAACTTTTTCAAAGCGCCCCCTTTGCGCGAATCCTCAATATGAGAATCATTAATAAGTGCATTAGTAAAAGTAGGTATACAGCGTGTAACAGAAAGGTGTGGCCAAAATGAAAAGATCCAAAGTGTATCCGATCTAGGTCTTGTATGCAGAGTTACCAAGTCATGATTATTAACTTTAACGTGTTATTGCAATTTTAATTTAATATTTCTATTGTGACGTCACATCAAAATAAACAAGTCTCAGCCCTAGTGGTTTAGTAATCTCTGTGTACTTACATTCATGATCACTGCTGCTAGCTTATGTGCGCCTGACGCGCATGATTTCACTAATCATCATCATCATCATCATCTCAGCCAAAAGACGTCCACTGCTGAACAAGGCCTCCTCCAAGAATGAGGGGATATTGCCATAATCGCCACGCTTGGCAGGCGGGTTGGCGATCGCAGTAGGTGAAAGTAATCACAGAGAGATGCTGCTGCCCATCCTCTGGAATGGTCCCTTAGTCGCCTTCTACGACACCCACGGGGAGAGATGGGGTGATGCAATTCTTTACGCCCGGCACCACACGGACACTTTCAATTTCACTAATATAAGTATTTAATTTACAATTACATAATTAATGGAATCAGGCGTTATTTTGCGAAAATCCATAGTACAAAAAAAATGTAATTTAAATAAATGTAGTGTTAGTTCCGCTAACTCACTTGTTTATACAGCTTGGATGCAGTACGCATGCACCGCCCTCCCGCCCGCAAAAAGTATGCACATGCAGGAGAAACAATGCGTGCAAGCGAAAAAGCACACCAACACCGATACTCGACACGTGTTCGCCCCTCCACGGGGCATCCTCAGGAGCTGTTGACTGGTCGAGAGCTGCGCACCGACTGTTACGGCTACGCAGCTCCCGGCCCCTTTATAAAGCGCCATCGTTTGACATTTGTGACGTATTACCCGCGACAATACGTAATAATGGGGATGGAACTAAATTTGTTTGGTCATTCAACAGCGCATGACTGTCATTATTATGTTTCATTATTTCTAATTGCTCCAACACATACAAGTTACAATTACATGACAAACTAAAGTTAATTATTATGTCTCAGTAACAACACATGGGACAAATGCAAAAAAATTGTACATTTCTGAATGCGTGAACGTCCTATTAGAATAAACGTTCAATACATAACTTCTTTTCATATATTTTTTTAAAAACGTTTACAAAATTACATTATAACAAAAACTAAAAGAAATAAATAATATTTTTCCGATAAATCAATTAAATAAAAATCAAATCATCAGGATACGTTTAGTTTTCTTCATACAAGTACGCGTGTCCTTCTCGTCCGTGTTCAGCTTTGTGTATGGGGAAAAAAATACAGTTGAGTGATTTTATACTGTTAAATATTTTTAGTTATTTATAGAATACTACATACATTTTAATACTTTAAACAATAAATCAGGCCCCTCTATTAAAAACTGTTTTAAATATCATTTTTAAAGCCGTCCGTAATTTCTTTCATATTTGTTATTCAGCTTTGTTTATTGTTATTTAGTAGAAAAATAAGTTTTTACCTGGAATGTTTCCAGGTAAAAACTTATTTAAAAATCTAAAATCATAAATAACGTCTGTAGGTGGGGCTAGTTCTGCACGGCGGCCATTTTGCTGGAGTTCTGGTTAGACGGTCTACAAAACTTTTACTAAATTGTGCGGGAAAAATACACAAATTAGTTTCATCTTGATAATCATTCCATTAAACTAATTGGTTAGTGTATGTTTAGCTTTCTATATAGTTTATTTCAAGGATACTTCATGATATATTTAGAAACATATAAACAGTTTGATTCAAAGACATCTCTTAGTATTTTTCACACATTTTAGGTTGTACACACGAGTGTTTTGTTCCTTTTTGTTACAAATTTGTTACATTTCTTTGTGACGTAACAAATATGAAATAACAAATATGAAGTGAAGTCGCACTCACATTGTAATAGTTGACTTGGATTACTAAAGTTGAAATATTATGATTACAGTTAATTTTAAGGTTGATTTGCAAAAAAAAAATGTTAAGTAAGTCGAAAGTAATACAAACTAGACTTGCTGCCATTATTTATTAAAATAATCAATCAAGATACTGCTTTTTACTCATTAACAAATTTACCTTTCAAATAGAATGCACAACATGAACTAGTCCTTATAGTTCATCTTTGTTATTTTTTTGTAACATCAAGTTATTTTCATCTTTGTTTCCTATTTGTTATATGTACAATTTTTTTGCATTTGTCCCACATACAAGATCTAGATGGGAAACACTTTGGATCTTTTCATTTTGACCACACCTTTCTGTTATACGTTGTATATTGATGGGAATCTTTGGGAGTACAATTATAGTTAATAATAGATTAGAATAGAACAGAATAGCGGTGGCTAGTGGCAAAGCGGTTGGGCCGATACCTGAAGGTCCCGGTTTCAATTCCCAGGTCGGTTAATGTGTGAGTTCGGATTTTTCGATCTATCACCATATACACAATAGCACTGTGTCGATTTCATCTTACCTACCAAGCAAAAAAACCTCTTTTTTCGTTCGCATTAACAATTCCCGCAAAAAGTTTAAAATGACACAATTAATGAAACAATTGAATCGTCACAACAACAATTCGGCTTCGCCAAACTGTCCGTGCGACTGCGCATGTCGAACGCGAGCGGCTCATCTTTTTCACCTGATTCTTCTCTTATTTACCGAACCGCCAAACGGACAGCGGAGTAATTGTTTCCAATCCACAGTAATTGACGTGCGGTGAATACCGTTAAACGTTTTTACATTAATCGAATGAAATTTGGGAGAATTCGACGCGTCGCGTTCATTGTTTAAATTGTCAGTCTGATTAATGAGTGCGTGCGTAGCGACGTTTTTTTCGGACGCAACGGATAGTTCGCTTCGCGCTACCGTACGGGCGGCTGACAGCTATTCGGTATTGAAAATCAGCTGTCTGTTAACGATGCGGTGGTGTGACGAGACTAACGTTCATTGTGAATGGGGAATAAAGTGTTTTGGATTTGTTTCGATTTATTTTTGTTTGTTATCAATTGTTTTTTGAAGTGAAAACTTCTTTAGCGGCGTTGTACACTTTTTTTGTAATGGGTAAAAAATGTTAAATTCGCGCCAGGACACGTGCCTGATCGAAAATTCGTAAGACGGATGGGGAGTAGACAGCCGGCGCGGCGTAGGAGAGGAAGTATCCCCCTCTCTTTCAACGGCGCGGCGAAAATGTATGCCTGCTGTTTCGTTTAGGCGGCGCAGGGCGCTTGCGCGAATAAATTGTCATGTTTGTGTACGATAGCGCAATAAAGAAATATTGTATTCTACTACATAAATGATAGTACTTTTATATTGATAATTGAAGCAATTCGTGCAAAATTATTCCCTAACCATTCCAAAATATCAAAAATGCACAACGTTAATATTCAAGTTTTCACTTCTGCCGGCACTCCCGGAGTGCAACCCGTCGTTTTTTTTATTATCTTACAAAATGTACGTATATAAGCCACCAACGAAACAGCACGATGTGAACCACTGCTGGGACTCGCATCTCATCTATGGATAGCTTACCACTAAACCACAGATAAATTTTTCATTTTTGTTTAAATGTGCTAATAGCTGCACTTAAGCTGAATTAAACATTTATAAAATACAATGAAAAAATTAAATACCTACCCGATCCAGCCAGGAATCGAACCTGGGTCTTCCGCAATCAGGGCGGGTGCACTGACCACAGATGAAGTTAAAATCCATACCTGAATCCTTTTGCTTTATCTTTTAAAATCATCAAACTATAAGTCTCACTGTTGGGTTCAGACCTTTATGCACAAAAGCACATTTAGTGATCGCCCCATAGTAACATTTTCTGTAGTATATAATCCATATATTAAACACATTGCGCGCACGGTGGAGTGTATAAGTTGGCATAGTTAAAGTTCATAGAAAAAAGAGTATACAAAGATACAACTAAATGTCTAATATTATGTTTTATAATTTTTTAGTGTGAAACGGTCGAATTTCGACCACTCTGCGACATCTATTAATAAGGTTTTGTTTGGCCGTAAAGATTGCTATTTACCGCAATCTGGATATGCAAAAGAAATACTGAATCGCATTGAGGAAGCCATGCTACGGCTCCACATCTAAAACCTTGAAAGTATTGCATGAACATCGGCGCTTTTTTATTTTAAAGACGAAAGCAATAAGGACATAATTTCTTTTTGAAAGCATCTCTCAATGCACTGTGCTCGTAACGCGGGCGCGGCTCTCAGCTAAAGACGGCGGAATACTCGGTATGAGGGGAATGGCGAATAAGAAAATCACTTTTGTATCTATACTCTCCACATCTTGGAATGGAAATAGCCCGTGTGAGAATGTTAATGCAAACTTTTTTGGAATTTGACTACTGCCGGTTAAGCTGTTTTAGCTTTCGGGTTTTCATCTACATAAAATCGTATGTAAAAATACAAATACAAAATGATTGTGTCGTATTCGTTTCTGAACTATACCTACTGGATGACAGTATTGCTTTTTCTAAGCTTTTGGGTTCCATTTATGAAAATAAATGAAATTAATTAAATAAATACATTTTTTATTGTACACTATAAAGAAATATAAAGAAGACAACACAAAAAGTAATACAAATGGCGGCCTTATCGCTAAGAAGAAATTTCTTCCGGGCAACTATGTGTTGAGTTAATAAGTAAAGTAAACTAAGTAAGTAAATAGCATAAGATTGACCCACCGCTGGGCAAAAGCCTCCATCATTGAAAGCAAGTCGTCACTAAAATTGATGGCTTAATCACCACGCTTGCCAAATGCGGGTTGGTGATCACAAACCCGGGCTATGCATCGAAAAATCCGAAAACACACTTGGGAATTAAACCCGGGACATTTGGATCAAAGATAAGGTGTTTATCAATCATCATCTAAGTCGAAATACGTCTACTGCTGGACAAAGGCCTCTCCCAAGGATCTCCACAACCACCGGTGTTGTGCTGCTCGCATTCGCTTTGATAGCTTAGAAGTGCACGACTCGGTATTTTAGAGGGTGCCAGTTCAAATCCCACTCGTTTCAAAAAAATCTACACTTTGCCTCATCATCAGCTCATTTTATGTCCCCACCTGCTGGGGCACGAGTCTTCCCTAAGGATGGATAAGGAGAACGGGCCATAAACCACCACGCGGGCCCAGTGCGGCTTGGAGGTTGTTAACGACTGCTAATGCAGCCGGGACCAACGGCTTTACAAGCCTTCCGAAGCACGGAGGAGCTCGAGATGACACAATTTTGGTCACCCATCCGATGACCGGCCTTTGCGAAAGTGCTGAGGTTATCAGCACTCGCAGACCGGGCGCGTTAACCACCTCACCATCGAGCTCCTCTTTGCTTAAATCATGTCATTACTATACTAAAAAATAAAAATTCAGCCGAAAGACGTCCACTGCTGGACAAAGGGTTCTCCCAAGGACCTCCACAACGACTGATGTTGTGCTGCTCGCATTCGTATACGAGTTGGAAGTGCTCATGACCCGGTATGTCCAAGGATGCGGGTTCAAATCCCGTTTGTGAAAAAAAAAAACACTTTTTTATAAATGATGTTATTATTTTACTAAAAAAATAACATTCTTTACAGCATCAAGCCTTTGTGCTCCGTAACCGAGCACGAGCGGCGTTTCCCTTTGAAACTGAATGTAAAATATTTATAGATAATTAACATAAAATTGTTCAAGAGTGGTCCTTTCAGATTTCGCCTTTAAGAGGCCGTCAAGCCACGGGGCCCTCGGAAAGTAGGCCTTTAAGTATTTTATTGTGAAGTTGGAACAACTCCGTTCGGAATTTGCTTAATAGCCCATCTCGCCGAGGAGCCATCACAGCGATAGAACCCTGTCATGTTTCCGAAATTCTTACGAAAGGCCGGGCGGGGCGTCTCGTAAATTTTTGGACGTTGAAGAGCTTCTGATGGAGCTAGTACATACTACGTTGGTATAATTGTTCAAATTAACTTATTATACACCGTTAGAATAATAATTATTAACTTTTGTTTTGTGTGATGCTTCGTGGAAT
Organism: Eudonia lacustrata; assembly: GCA_947562085.1. NCBI lineage: Eukaryota > Metazoa > Arthropoda > Insecta > Lepidoptera > Crambidae > Eudonia > Eudonia lacustrata. Next base: position 18,095,707 of record OX387326.1, on the reverse strand, counting down.
AGAAAATTAATAATTTTAAAATTTAATTTGAAGCACACTTATGGGTGTGCTTCGTGGAATACTTTAGGTGTGCTTCGTCTGGGTGTGCTACGTTTGTGTGTGCTTCGTGGAATACCTCGGATATTTCGGCACAGCTGCATGCGCCATGTTCACACACAACAAAAATCTTTTAATAATAATTAAAAAAAAAATGTGACCATAATAGTTCAAAAAGTTATAATTATACACCGTTAATTTTGTATTTACTTGAAAAAAATTACGGGCCTACAATTTTGTAAAATCCATACTATGGGACCATCTCTGAAACCGTGAAAATACAAATCGGTTGTCTCATAAATTTCGATCAAGTTAGGTTTTACGTAATGTATGAATTATGATATTTTTTTACGGTTTTAGAGTTGGTTACATAGTAATAGTTTTGCAAAATTATTGGCAGAGTCTACCCTTAAATAATTCTGGTGGAAAAATTAACGGTGTGTTGATGTGTGAGATCGGGTCCAATTTTGTTTCGTGCTAGAGCCCTATGTCCAGCAATGGATTGTGAAAGGTTGAAGATCAAGATGATAAGTACTGTACTGTTGAATCTTATTAATATTTATAAGTAAGTACTGTATTACTAAGCTCATTCAGAAATAGCAAATATCTGCGGACGGGCTTTGTGACTTGTAGAACATGACAACTTAAATTCCCGAAACCTACTTCAGGAACTAATTCCTAGCAAATATGGAACTATCCTTTATTATCACTAATGGTAATGACTACCTGTAAACATATTTGTGTGGAAGAAATAAATATACCTATTTTTTTTAATCCTCATAAATATTTTTTACCCTATTCCTCTTTGAGGACATCTTTTAGCTTTGGAGAAGAATGGTTGCAAGAAACTGCACAGCTTCTATAGATGTAACTATGTTTACAATATGAATATGTAGAAATTAGAAGAGATTATGAACTGAGTCTTCAGACATTGTGTGGGCAGATGTAGGAATCATGCAAATGAGAAGACGTTTATACTTTAATACTGTTTTCATATTACAAGGAACTAAAGTTACAACTTAGTACTTGTTACTACTAGAAATCAAAGTATGGCACTAGGCGAAACGTAGGACAGTTCCGTGACGCCTCTTCATTCCGTGGCGACCCGATAGAAAGTGAGTTACCAGAAACGCAAGTTACCGTGCACGCTTATTGTCCACTCATTACATCACGACTCTGTCGAAGCGCGCTAAAACGTAGTTCTGTTGAATCGTATTTACGTTCAACACAACGTAATTACGTTTCGTTTGGTGTCAATACTCATGACCGGCTACGACAAATATTTTACAGTTTTAATATTGAAATCAAACATTTTTCTACGGATTTACTTACTTATATATTTAACTATTTATTATTTTACGAGTACTTGGCCTTCCCGAAGCTTCCTTCGGCTTTATAGGTTCGGACATATTCTCAATTGCTGAGAATGTGGCCATCATAAATATCTTTAGCTGGTCAACTTATCCAGCATCTATCAAAGTAAGTGTACAAAAAATTGGTTTTGTTTTAGTAGGTTGAAGGAAGTAAGAAAGAAAGAAAACATAAAAATATTTGTCTAACAGTTAAATTAAGTAATACAAAAAATGTTTAAATATTTGCTTTACATATTGAGCATTTTCACCCTTTTCACGCAGGCACATCGATAGTAAAAATATAATTTTGTTCTGCAGTTAATTGCAATCAATTCACACCAGCTTTGTTTTAAATGGGCTACCTAGGTACATAAAATTAAATTATTTTGCCAATCAGCGTTAACGTCATCAAATCTGTACACTCACCGGCATAAAGGAGCATAATAACTGCCCGAACTGACTCCAAATTAACCGAATGAATTGAATGAATGAATGAACACTCAAAACTTTTCACTATTATTTGAATAAGTGAGAAGCTTGACGGCGAAACGGTGTACACTTTTGATCCTGTACTGGGAATCGAACCCGGGACCTACAGAGTCTAATTAGTTTTGTTTTTGTTATTTATTTTGCTAATTGTTATTTCACTTTTGTTGTTTGTTATATAGTTTTAATATATTATATTATTTGTAGCTTTTTGTGTTGATTACCAATTATCTTAACTAATAGTTAACCAGTGGATTATATACCCTACCTTTTACGTTTAAGTCCGTGTAAGTCCGGAGTTTGTTTGTTCTTGGGATCCTGCCTGGGCGATAGAAGGGTGCTAGGTTTTTGCCTCGGTGCCCCGCGGGTGACGCAGTTGCGAATTTTCGTGGGCTTAAAATAGGATCAACCAGTGCCAACAGTTTAACGTACCTTCCAAAACTTCTTTAAGTTTCGGACTGAAGAGTTATTAACATTGCAATGAAATAACTTTTACGGACCTACTCGCGTTTATTTTACACCTTAATTTGATTTAATGTTTATCCTGACGTTTTGAACCCTTTGTAAAAGTAATTTCATTTCAATGTGTAGTGTTCGCGTAAACTTCAGAAGAGCTCGTTACATATTAATCAGGTCATCCAACCGCTGACCCAACATTACGAAAGTTGCATATCTTGTAAGATTGCAAACAAAACTCGCTAGCCGCTGCACTTTTGGACTCCGCTATTTAAAATTTAAGACAGGTATGTTCAATATTAATATCACAATATGAACATGAGTTTAACATATAAGTTTACCAGTATCCAGAAAGAGAGAGTCATGTCAAACCTCTAGGGAAATTTCAAGGTACCTACCAATCTGCAGCAAATTTAATAAGACCGAAATGGTTAGTACACCGAATAGGGCACCTAGGAATAAAGTTCAGCTCTTATTAAATTGTCGGGTGGACGGTGACTGATGGTGGAACTAAGCTTCAGGAAAAATAAAGAAGCAAAAACGCAAACGCACGTTGTGATATTATCAGAAAAACTTTAAAATTTATGAATACATTTATGAAATGCCACTGTAGGATTTTGCGTTATTAGGGTTCCGCACCTCAAAAGAAAAAACGGAACCCTTATAGGATCACTTTGTTGTCCGTCTGTCTGTCTGTCTGTCAAGACCCTTTATCTCGGAAACGCGTGGAGGTATCGAGTTGAAATTAAAACCATATACTTAGATCTGCGGTCCCTTGAAGCTGTGAAAAAATCAAACTTCTAAGTTAACGAAATAAGATAGCCGTTTATGTCGCAAAAAACGTATTTTTGGACACTCAAGGAAATCAAAATTTATAGGGTACTTGCCGTTGACCTAGAACTATGAAGTTTGGCAAGTAGTATCTACAAGTAAGGGACAAATCTGAAAACTATACATATTTAATTAAACCACAAAGAAAAAAATTTTGAAGTAAGTTAACCGTGTCATGTAGGTTTTCGTATGAAAGGGCTTAATTTGCACAAGCTTAAACAGATTTTTAATTATTTTTATGATGTATAGTTTTCGATTTATGACGAAGAATGAAAAAAGAAATACCTTGGAAACTGAATTTCGGGAAAAGTCGCGAGACTCGACTCCTGAACTATATAATACGTAGGTACCCATTAATTTGTACGGAACCCTCGGTGGGCGAGTCCAACTCGCACTTGTCCGGTTTTTTTTTAAATATCTTACGAGTAAGGACAGTGTCTTCATGTCACCTGGTGTTAAGTGAAGATAAAGCCAATGGTGGAAGCACACTTCACCCGGGATCCTCAACTACTGAGGCACTGGCTACCTTATCTAGCTGCCCGAACACAACAATGCTACAAATAATGACGTTATGGCGACATATTTAGATAAGATGGTGGTAGCTAGCCAGGCGGGCAAACAAGCCCTACCACCAACAAAACCGAGTACACAAACATGAACCGCCTTTTAGGAATCAATACCGGGACCTCTGGGTATGAACCGGTGGTCTTAACCACTTGACCACAGAGGCGGTCTAAGGTTTAAAGAGTTTATTCTCAAAAAAGACAAATGCCACTTACATGAGAACAAAAATAACACAAACAAAAAGAATAATCTTAAAATGATCACCGAGAACGTACATTTGACAACTTAGTAAATAATTAGTATGTATTATGTGGGTACGTTAAACAAATAAATTTAAGTCTTAAATAGAGCATAGTTTTCAATGACATATTTGGATAGTTTTGACTTGAAACTATTAAATGAGCTGACATCTTTTAAACATGATGGAAGGTTATTGTAAAGTTGTGCCCCCTCAAAAGTGATACTTTTTTTTGCATAGTTAGTACGTGCTTTAGGTAAAACAAGTAAGCTTGGCCGACGAAGACTGCGTTTACTTATTTGAGACTTTTTGGTAAAAGATAAGTTGGTATGGATGGTTTTATCAATAATTTTTCTAATTAAAATACATGTGTTATAAACGTAGAGTTGCTTAATGTTCATTATTTTTGTTTCATTAAAAATTTTGTAAGTTGGTGTTAAATATGGAAAGCGAAAAAGGGTTTTTATTACTTTATTTTGCATTCTCTGAAGTCCCTGCAACTTTGTCTTAGCAGCGCTGCCCCAAACTTCAATTAGATACAGTAAATGTGATTTGACGAGAGAGTTATAAATATTGAAGCGCAATTTATTTGGTATACATTGAGTTATGTTGCGTAGTGAACCAATCAGTGAAGAAAGTTTATTTTTAATATAATCAATTTGCCTGTTCCATGTTAAATAATTATCCATTCTCAATCCAAGGTATTTTTCACATGTTTTTTGTTCTAAAGGGATGTTGTCAATTGTTAGTGGCTCGTGTAATGGAATACTTTTATTTTTCGCCTTGAAAATGATATAGCACGTTTTTGAAATATTTACGGTCAACAAATTATATTGGAACCATTCACACAAGATTTTTAGATCTGCTTGAGCTCGTTTGATGACATCGTGTATATCAGTTCCGAAATAAAAAAGGCAAGTGTCATCCGCATATAAAGTTATATGACCGTGAAGTCCCAATTTTGCTATGTTATTAATATAGATTGAGAACAGAAGTGGTCCCAGTATGGACCCCTGGGGAACACCATACGTAATAGGTAAGGCACTACTTTGGAGATTATTGATTTTTACTACCTGTGACCTATTTGTTAAGTAGGATTTGAATAGCTTTAGAGCGCTGCCTTGAATGCCAATATTTTTAAGCTTTTCCAATAGTAATTTGTGACAGACGGTATCAAAAGCTTTTTTTAGATCGATGAACACGCCCAGTACTATCTTTTTTTTGTCAATGTTATCTCTTATTTTTGTTATCAAATCAATTGTTGCTGCTGTAGTGTTGCTTTTAGATCTAAATCCATACTGTTGTTCGGTTATAAAATTAAAAGAGTTTAGGTAGTGTATCAGGCGACTATATATAATTTTTTCAAAAATTTTTGACATGATTGGGAGCACAGAGATTGGTCGATAGTTACCTGGATCGGTTTTAGGCCCCGATTTATAGATTGGTGTCACTTTTGCGACTTTTAATGTATCAGGAAATTCTCCATCGTTCATTAATTTATTAAAGCACTGCGCCAAATTATCCGAAATTACATTTTGTAGGCATTTAATTACTTTTGTATTAATTTTATCTAAGCCGCTACTTGAGTTTATATCTAGTTTTGAAATGATTTTCATAATTTCATCGGCGCTACATGGAGCTAAATTAGAAAACTCGTGGCCGTTTGTTATTAGTGTTCCGATAACAGAGTTGTTAGAATTATCATGATACATTCTAGGTATTTTATCTGCTAGTATAGACCCTATCGTTGAAAAGTACTCATTGAAAATCCCACAAATCTTGTCTGTGCTAGTTACTAATTCAGAACTGACTAAAAGTTTTGGAGGAGCACAACTTTGTTTTATTTTATTGTAAGTTAAATTGTTTATAAGAGACCACATTTTTTTTTTGGGGTTATTAGTACAATTTGTAAATACTTTATAATAATAAGAATTTTTCGTGTCTTGAATTAATTTAGCTATTGTATTTCTTTTGTGTTCTAAGGGAAAACTATCAAATCAAAGGGTTCTAAAGGATAAATAAGTTTATAATCTAATCAGGAGGCAAACGAGTAGGCGGGCACCTGAAATAATGTATTTCAGTATTTTAAGTATGTTTAACCGTTGTCTAGTAACCATTTTAACGAGTTTCATAACGAAGCTTCTCTTGAGCTAGATAATTGGTGTGAGTGTAGAAAAGTTTATTTATTTATTTTGATTCGATTTTATCACAAAAACAGTTTGACATTCTCAGGTTCACGTACTACCAAGAAAATATGTAAAGCCACTGTATAAAGCTAACAAAGTCGTAAAACATAGCATCCTATGCAATCCAGAAAGCACAATATACTTGTTACATTGCATTTTTTGTAAGTAAACAGTAGGTAATACAGGCTAAGGCTCGAATTACCTCTTCGTGTTGTTTCGTTTCAAAAAGGAGTATCGCGCTTTCAATAAATTATGTAGGGTCAGCAGCGAAAGAAATAGTTTTTGAATGTACAGAAAACTTTTTTAGGATAAAATTTTACTAGAAAATACCGCAACGTAATACCATTGGCTTGCAGCGTAGAAAAACTCAACGAAACTTCTGGGGTGTAAGTGGCTCAGCGGTCAGAGCATTGGACCGGTTATCCAAAGGTTGTGGGTTCGATTCCCACTCAAGCTTCGTGAGACTGGTTAATTTTTACAAAAACACAAATGTTGGAAAATTTTCCACGAGCAGGATTTGAACCTGCACCCTTCTGACATACCGAGTCAGGTGCTTTCCCAATTGAGCTACCGTGGTTCTAACCAGCCCGCCGAAATTATTCAACACTATTAACTTTTTTACTTTGAAAGCTAAAGGCGCCTATTCAATGTCAACAACTACCGTCTTTAACATCCGATTAAATATTTTTACAAATACTAAAGATCAGTTAAGAAGTAGGCAAGCTATTTATGAAATGTTTTTGGTTTGTTTAAATAATTTTTAACGCAAATTTTTTTGCGAACAAATTAAAAAACACAATTTTGAAATTTTTTTTTCCACGAGCAGGATTTGAACCTGCACCCTTCTGACATACCGGGTCAGGTGCTGATTTTTTCTTGTAAACTTGTAAAATTTTATTTTGTAACTATATTATAAAGCATTGTTGAAGCAAACATTAAAATATTAAAAACTTTCTTATGGCTTACGGGTAGGTATGCACGTAGCCTTTGTCTCATCTGATGTTAAGTGATAAGGCAGATGGTGGAAGCGCAGTTCACACGTAATCTTCAACTACTAAGGAACTGGTTATCTTATCTTATATATCTAAGGGGTCGAACACAACAATGCTACATAGCTATTATACAGTCATGATACTACTACATTAATGTTATGGCAACATATTTAGATTAGATGGTGGCAGCTAGCCAGGCGGGCAAACAAGCCCTACCACCAACCAAACCAAGTACACAAACATGTACCCCCGCTGGGAATCGAACCTGAGACCGGTGTGGTCTTAGCTACTAGAACATAGAAACAGTTAGTTAGCGTTAGTTATGGCGGTTATTATTACTTTATTTTTGAAGTTAAATGCGGATCGATATTGGTTTATGGAATTTTATGAATTATTACAGAAACCTAAAATAACAACAACACAACAGCACAAAACTGCGTACAGAAACTTTAAATTATAATGTCAAAACATAAATCTGCATTATCGTCTGAACAATGAGTTAATGAACCAGACATACATGAAGAATTGCGTGCACTTTTGTACTTGATTTTAGATAAAAGTTTCTGTCTGCGACAGACAGTGGGGTCACAGATACTAAAGATTTAATGGTTACATCGAATTTAGAGACATTAAGCAAAGGTTCAAGTAATTTCTAGAATGGTCTCTTCACAATATAAATCTAGATTTTTCCTAGCCTTCCAGACTTTAGGGTGACGTATTGCAGGTAACGTAACTTTAATTTGTGACTGAGCTTAAATAGTAGTCTTACGTATGTAATGTCTTTTTGTTACACCACCTATTTTAATTGCGAAATTTTGGGGTCTGGAATCCTATTTTATTCTATGCCTCAGCGGTTAAATCACAATTCTTAGACCCAGTCCCTCCCCAGCCCCAGCCACAGTCATATTTGTGGTCGGTTTAGTTTGAAGTAGGACTTGTTTTCAGGAAGCCTATGGTGCTGTATCAAGTAAGGATACTTTTGGATGTCAATTTAAGAATCAAGCTCTGTTAAACACTTATACTATCAAAACTTACGCTGATACAGTCATAGGTGAGTGCCTGTATGGATACATAAAAAAAATAATTCAGCGGGTTCAAAATTCGTGTGCAAGATTTTGTTTCACCATTTCACGCAGAGCACATATTACTTCGTTTCTAAATCAAAGTTATTTAATAAATATGCAGTCACGGCGTTCGCTCCATTATGCGTGTCTTTTATTTAGTATAGTCCAAACTAAATCTCCCTCATATTTGTATGACAAATTGTTATTTTCTAATCGTATAACAACAACAACAACTTGTTGTGTGTGTGTAGATGTTTTATTTTTATCACTATTCTTAGTTTTAGTTAAGTTTAGTTCTAGTCTGGGTATCTTCGTAAGACCAGCGTCGTAGCATTACTAAAGTGCTATGACACATGCTGAGAAGATGCCTTTTCAGTATCCTAAACCATGTATCTTAAATTATAAATGCTTTACTTGTTTGAATATTGTTTTGTGATACCGAATAAATGTGTTTCTATTCTATTTTTATTATTTTCTATACTAATGGCGTTTGATTGGCATTATGTCAATCTTATACGTTTATTTATTTATTCCATTGCTATTTTACAAGCATTCTTACCACTTACGTATTTACATACTTATCTAGGCGAGCTGTTCTTTAATCCCAGAGTCATGAAAGCCAATGCGCATGCGCAATGAACACCTTCACATAGGTACATAAAAATAAATGATGAAACCATCAACTCAAACGTTTTTGCCAACGGTACAAAAACACCGTCTCAGAGCGATCCGCTCGGAATTATCTCGGATGAAGACATTATCCGATTGCGCGCGCGCAGCTACGTGCCCGGTGCGGCCGCCATTTTGACGAGGGCGCAGTTCAAGGTCGTGAGATGATGGGATCCCGCCATGTGAAACAATGCGCTTTTTGCGCTTCACTTTATGGCTTGGGTTGGTGGTATGTTCGGTCGATTCGAATTTGTTTTTAGCATAATTATACTGACTATTGGTAGCCCAGTGGTCGAAATTTGACCGTAATTCACTAAAGATACAATGTTAATACAATACATACTATACTACTTACTATGCAACACATACATACATCAGTTTTATCTTTCGAGACTCATTCTAAACTTTACTCTTTATTAATAGTACTAGCGGCTCACTCGCGACTTCGTCCGCTTGAGTGAACACCCGAATCCTATCCTATAGAACCCTATGGCAGCGCAGCGCCACCTACCGGGTCCAATTATTGTATGCATGTTTTAATACATTTAAACCTTCCTCTTGAATCACTATCTATTAAAAAAAACCGCATCAAAATCCGTTGCGTAGTTTTAAAGATCTAAGCATACATACATACATAGGAACAGCTAAATAAACTTTGACCATACAAAATTTCACACTCCTGCGTAAGGGGCACGAAATTATCGCTTCACTTATCCTACTAATATTATAAACGCGAAAGTTTGTAAGTATGGATGGATGTTTGTTACTCTTTCACGTAAAAACTACTGAATGGATTTGGATGAAATTCGGCATACAGATAGTTTATAACCTGGGTTAACACATAGGATACTCTTTATCCCGATATTCCCACGGGAACAGGAACCACGCGGGTGAAACCGCGAGCGGCCGCTAGTTAATTAATACAAAGATAGACAATAAAGTCGCAGGAAAGAACTGGGTTGGAATGGCTACTAACTGAGACAGATGGCGTGTGATAGGAGAGATCTGCATTAGGCTGAAGATGAAAAAGATAATATTATCTGTGATATTAATAAGGTTATAGAAATTTTGTAAAAATGTGCAGAAATTGGCGAAAAGTCTAGCAGCCGCATGTTTTAAAGGCTAGGTTTTTAAAGGCGACCAGCCAAGATTTCGGACTGCTCGTTTCTAATAATACTTGTAATAATTATAGTTAGTCCTGGATTCTTGTGTGCCAAAATTCATTTCTGTAACCGGACTATAACTAAGAAATATGTCGCCAATACATCAATGTTTATAGCATTGTTGTGTTCTGACAACTAGAGATAAGATACCCAGTGCCTCAGTAGATGAGGATTCCGGGTGAACTGCACTTCCACTTTCGGCCTTATCATTACCTACCATCTACTAAGAAATATGACGCTATTACTTTAATGTTTATAGCATTGTTGTGTTCTGGCAGCTAGAGCCTCAGTAGATGAGGACTCCGGGTCAACAGCACTTCCACTTTCGGCCCTATCATTGCTTATCATCTACTTAAAAAATATGTCGCCATTACATTGTTTATAGCATAATTATGTTCTGGCAGCTAGAGATAAGATGCCCAGTACCTCAGTAGATGAGGATTTCGGGTGAACTGCACTTCCACTTTTGGCCTTATCATTACTTATCATCAGGTAAGATGAATGCCAAATGCTTAGCCGTTAGCAATAAAAAAAAGAATATAATAATACTGGGAACTCCTATCGTGAATTACTGGATACTAGTGGTCGCCCAATAGTCGAAATTCGACCGTAATTTTATTAAGGCTGCACGGATTGTATCCTAAGCAATGAAAAATTAAAAAGATAGAATGTGAGTTTGGATAGACATTGATTCCTCTTCCATTTTTGAAATTTTGAAAAGAGTATATTAAGCGTGTGTGTCAAATACATGGTAGTATGTGTAATGTTTGTTTTATTGATTTAAAGTATTTTTATGTATAATTTTAAAAAAATATTAACATTCGGATAATTTTCTCTGTATAAACTATAAGTGTGTGAAATTTCATACTCCCCCGTCCACGCAATTTTCGTAAAAAAGGGGTACAAAGTTTTTGCTTCACGTATTAATATTATAGATAAAAGATAAAAACTTTGTTCGAGTTTCAAAATTCAAAATCATTTATTCAGTTTAGGCTACAAATACCTCTTATGAACGTCGTTTTATGCCATCGGTTCGTAAGTCTGTCTACTCTAGGCGGGAGATCTTGTACTGAGAAGAACCGGCAAGAAACTCAGCAAGTGTCCAGCTCTTTTCTCCCTTACAGTGTCATAAATATTGGAAAATGCCCTATCATAAAAGGACGAACTTTAGGTCACCAACCCTCGCTGTGCCACGGAAATAGACGTCCAGATGTTTAGTGCCATAGAGCTGGCAACCTCACACTCTTTCAAGGATTTAAAACCTAATTCAAGTTTTCCAAAAGTAAAGACTGGTGAAATATGAACCATACCGTTTGTGCCGCTAAGTGTCGCGTTTAGTTTACGGGCGAACACTTATAAGGAAAGTTATCGTGCGGCGAAAATAGGATTCTTTTTCAGAAATCCTACATCTTACAAACCGCTTATGCGGTCTAGTGATTAACCAACCGGTCTCAGTCATGACTTGGGTTTGATTCGCAGCGTGGGGCACATACTAGTGGTCTAGGAGAAATTAAAAGCGACAAGAAAAAAAAAATATTTGTTTAAATAAAAAAATGAATGGGCGCCTTTGGCTTTCAAAGTAAAAAGTAAATAGTGTTGAATAATTTCGGCGGGCTGGTTAGAACCACGATAGCTCAATTGGAAGAGCACCTGACCCGGTATGTCAGAAGGGTGCAGGTTCAAACCCTGCTCGTGGAAATTTTTTCAACATTTGTGTTTTTGTAATTTGTTCGCAACAAAATTTGCGTTAAAATTATATAAACATTTAATATTTGTTTTAGATTATAACTTGAAGTTTCCGAATGAAATGCGTTTCCTTTTTCGGCTCTATCGCCACAAATATTTTTATCTATCTATCTATTGCAGACCTTGTAGCGTCCGTCTTCGGATATAGGCTTTCTTTCATTATCAGCTCATTTTATGTCTCCACTGCTGGGGCACGAGCCTTCCCTATGGATGGACAGGGAGAACAGAAATAAAACATTTCAATCACGCAAAGTTTTTGATATACGTTTCGAACAGTCATAGTTAACCCGTGACTACAACCGGTGCATCTTGTCTCAAACGTCGGATACTAAAAAGGTGTCCCTAAGATACTTTAGTTTGCGTTAAACATTTCATAATAAATACTTTTATATAATATCTAAATAATAACAAAGCTCACCAGTTTTTACTATCACAATGCATTACGTTTACATCCTCATTGGTAACTGGCATGGTTTTTGCGGTGCGAACTATGCGGTGTGCCTACTGCACCACAAAAAGTTCACAATGAGCTATTAAGTCGTGGGCTCGTTACGCTGGGAACAAAGCGGCGCCGCCACCTATCCGATACCGAATCGGGACGAGGAACCGAGAAATTCGGATATGAACTTCCTTGGTGTTGTATGTTCATTTTTAGTGTGTCAACTGATTTTAGGACCGGTCCTGGAAATGTCCAGAGGCAATGAGCAAACTCACCAATAAAAAAGAGCCGGATAAGTCAATTGCAACTGCGGTTCTATTCTAAAATTACTTCATTCATTCAATCCTTTCCTACGTATGCTGTATTTTAATAAGAAATCCCTTACGTATATTTCTATGTGCATTATAAAAATACACGATATATGCAATAACCACACGTACACTGGGATTTAACGCAAACTCTTTTTTATAAATTTAGTATTTCATCATAATTATAATATCATATTTCATTCATCATTTATCTAACCTATGCACATTTTTTCCGACGTTTCGGCCGGGTGGCCGGTGCAACACGTCTGAAATGTCGGGTATTTTAAAAAGTGCGATAAGCCCCTTTTAAACTACTGTAATTAAGCGACATAATATTAATTTAAATTACGTTTTTTTTAGACTTGCCTACTCCTCTCGGTTCGACTCCTTGGCATGTAATGTTTAACTCTAATGATCGGCGTAGACGCCTTGTAGTAAGTGTAGTCGTTAGCATTTATCCACATAATGACTTTATTATGATCGAGCATCTTCTTCTTTATGACTTCGCAAGATGTTTGATGTCGTTCATGAAGAAAAAGCCTGGTCTAACCGCGTTGCGGCTAGAAATTTTGATGTGTTTTTAAGATCATTTTGTAGGTAGGTAGGTATACAGTGTAGATGAGCCGATACTAATTAAATATTTTTTCTTTTTTATAGTTTTTGCAACACACACATTGTTGTAATGTAATTGTACACCACGATGGCACAGCGGTTATCGCGCTCGATCTGCAATTGCTGAAGTTAAGCAACTTTCGCAAAAGCCGGTCATCGGATGGGTGACCAAAAATGTATCACCTCGAGTTTTTCCGTGCTTCGTAAGGTTACGTGCTCTTTTTTTATTACAATTGGTCATAATCACCCGCTCATTTTATGTCCACCAGGCGTGGCCAGTGCGGATTGGTGGTTGTTAACGACCTCTAATGCAGCCGGGACCAACGGCTTTACATGCCTTCCGAAGCACGGAGTTCTATTTATTAACTAGCTTATTTATAATAGCACCTAGATATAAAATAAAAATTGTGAAATCACTAACACTCAAGTTCAACTAAGTTTTTTAGCTGGAATAATAGTTAACGGCCTTATTTCAGTTGATCACCTCGCCGTTATCGAAGTAATGATAGGCTTTGAATAAAGCTGTGTACAGATAATATGAACTTTACTGTTTAGGCGAAATAGTACACTAAATAAGTGCCATATTCGGGTACAAAGCTAAGGTTGAAGTACTTTAAAGGTACTAAGAATTAAAATCGATTAAACTTTTTGTTTTGGGTCAATGATTTGACAAATTTCAAATTAACTAGAGTTGCGATCAAATAAATTATGACGTAAAGTTATGTATTTTTTTTAAGGTTAATGAATTTTAAGTTTATATTTTGCTAGAAATCCTTTGCGGGGTGATTTTATTTAAAAATGTACAGAAAACATAGACAAGTATAAATACAAATACAATTACAAATACAAATAGTTTGTTTGCCAAACTAAGTGTTACACATGGGTGGAATATAGTTTTTGTAGCTTGAGGACTTAGTAACCTTTTGCAGGTATTGCAAATTTTATGCAGTTTAGTAGATATCAGTATACTACATTATTAGATTAATTACATTAACAATCTTAGTGATGAAGTAAAATAATATTAATGTAGAATAATATTAATGAATAATAATAACAAAATTAAGATACTTAATTCAATTAGTAATATGAAAATTAAAATCAAAATTAAAGTACAAAATTAAATTAAATTAAAAAGGGTACAGTTATTACAGAAATGGATGTGATGAAGCTGAAATTCTTACGGATATCTACCTTACATTTCCTTTCGATGATGGCGCAGTTAAGATAGGCAACTTTTGCAAATGCCGGTCATCGGATGGGTGACCGAAAATGTATCATCTCGAGTTGCTCCGTGCTTCGGTAGGCACGTAAAACCGTTAATCCCGTCTGTCTCTATTATCAGTCGTTAATAACCACCAATCCGCACTAGGCCCGCGCGTTGGTTCATGCCCGTTCTTCTTTTCCATCCATATGGAAGGCTTGTGGTGATGAATCTCCTTACGATACTGTAAGGAGGTTATATGCAGCTCATAGTAACAGTTAGTTTATTGTATTTGTATGTAAGCCTCTTTAGTCTGGATGAATATTTGAATTATCGAACATGTAAAATTAAAAAGGTTTGCAACGGTTTGATAAAGTGGTAGACGGGAGCAGCTACAGACCGGTTAAGAGCCAAGGTGCTCGGAGATTGATTAATATTATTAAACTGTACTACTGTAACTGTACTGTGACTATATAGTTATATATCATAAAAACATTACAGAACAGCTGTTGTACTGTAATGTTTTTATGATAATACAGAAAGTTAAGTGCAACTGTTATTCTTATTTTACCTCCTTACAATACTTACGGTCGCGTACTTACTGTGTGCACAAAGCTTTATAAAAATCGGTACCAATTTATACGATCGTTATTTAATCATATTACACTGGGATAGGCTACGGCCGGTGGTTTGTGGTTCTCAGAATGGGAGTCAAGTTCAAGACTGATATTCAAAACATATTTTTTTTCATTACTAGCACTATAAACATATGTTAATGTTTATAGTGCTAGTAATAAGAAACACTGTAAAATGTTGGGATTTCTATTTAATCAATATTAAATAGAGAATTTCAAATACATTTACATACTATTTCACAATAACATAACTTACTATATTAAAGAAAAAATTAAATAAGATAACTAAAAAAAACTGTAAAATAAAATGTTCTATAAAGTAAACCGAACTCTATTTCTACATTGTGTAAGTGGACATTACACTGTTAATTGTTATCGCACTGCTTAAAATGTTGGTACTTTGTTCTAGTACCTCATCACCAGCTTGTGTTATGTCCCTATTTGCTTTCCTTATGGATAGAGAACGGGCCATAAACCCTCGCGCGATATGATAAATTTTTGGTCACCCATCCAATGTCCAGCCTTTGCCAAAGTGGCTTAACCTTTGCTTTCGCAGACCGGGCGCGTTAACCACTGCGCCATCAAGCTCCACAATAATATACAATTCAATATAATTTAATTAGTCGATGTATCTCTTTAAAAAAACTCATGTTTTATTAAATGAATTATCCATCCACTGTTCATGACTAATTTTAAACATTATTGATAATTATGTTAATGACCAGTGTGTGTTGCCAGTGATAACATACGGGACTGAGACGTGGTCGCTCACTATAAGCCTCATCAGAGGGCTCAGGGACACTCAAAGAGCAATGGAGAGGGCTATGCTCGAGGTTTCTCTGCGTGTGACCGACAAAGCCCGATGAGTTGCTAAGCTCAAGTGGCAGTGGGCAGGGCACATTGCTCGCAGGACTGATGGCTGCTGGGGCAGTACAGTCCTGGAGTGGCGACCGCGTACCGGAAAGCGCAGTGTGGGCAGACCTCCAACAAGGTGGACCTACGATCTGGTGAAGGAAGCCGCTGGATGCGAGCAGCACAAAACTGGTCGTTGTGGACATCCTTGGGGGAGGCCTTTATCCAGCAGTGGACGTATTTTGGCTGAGATGATGATGATGATGTTAGTGAAGGGAAGCACTTTACCAATATATTCTTAAAGACTACAACTGAGCTTTACTGTGCTTCAGAAGACACGTTAGTGCGAGATAATCTTATTCGGTCACCCATACGGTGACTCATTTTTTGAAATGATTTTTTTTTTGTTGGATTATGCTGCCCAGGTGGCGAGAAACATCTTATAAGTTGCCCTGACTTGAAATATAGCAAACCAAAACCTGCCAAATCATCCACCTCCTCAAAATTAACAAATCAATCCTATAACAACAATAAGTCATATCTACCACCCCACAGATAATATAAACATTGTTTTTGCATCAAAGGAGCATTAGCACAACTCCCAACTTGGTAAGTCGCGAATGCCTCTCATCTGGGAAGAATTATTAACTCAGGGGTTTCAAGGAAATTGCTTTTAAGCAAAACCTCGTGAGTGAGCTGCGTCTTAGCGATAACCAACACTTGTTGTTGTGTAGCTTGCTTTGCTTTAATAATGTAGTTGTTAAGCTGAAAGCAATCTTATTGTTCCTTCTTAATTCACTGATTAGTTTTTGCTTCCTATAAATGTTCGTAAAGTTCAATCTTCAAGACTAAGCATGTTCTTTTTCATTGCATAAAGCCGAAGGTGGAAGCACAATTCACCTAAAAATCAATTTTTGAGGAACTGGCCATATAGAAAGAAAGAAAAAAGAAAGAAAAAACATTTATTGACTCTCACATAACATGATTAAAAATAGAATTAAAAAAAAAAGAAATACAAAAACAAAAAATAACTTATAAATAAAGGAATACAACAGTGAGTGCGACGAGCCAATCAAGACCCTACCTCAGCATATGCCGCTACGGTGTGAGAAAGTCACATCGCAACGGCACTGGTATTCTGGCGGTAGATAGCGAGCCATTATCTATAACTATATAATTATCTAAACTACCATGGTCACTTGCATTAGAGTAATTATTAACAGGATTCTTACCATGCCTATTCATAAACATCCACCCGCAATAACTTCAGTACAATCGTGGGGCATGCAACTGTACCGATGGATGATGTTCCAATATTTCGATATTGGAACATCATCCTCAGCCACCATTCAGTCCGCCTTCGGAGATAGTTCTCCTCCAAACGCTTCCACTTCTTTCTGTCGCCAGCCACCCTCATCCAGTTGTGGCCGGCTAGACATCCACCCATCTGAGTGGTGGGCGGCCCCGGCCTCGTGTGTTTTGCCACGGTCTCCACTCGTGTCCTGGGTCATCGGTGGTAATCCATCCTCGCAATATGTCCCGCCCATCCCCACTTTTGGGACTCTATCAGGTCTACAACGTCTCTCAACTTTAACAAGCCAATTTTAGCCGAAATATTGGATACTCATAATTAATAGACATGATGATGACGATGATAAATAATCCCGTTTACTCTAATTATCTCTAACTGTCTGAACACAACAATGCTCCTAAAATTCTTATTATGTCGACATGTTTAACAGACACATAATTTCTTTTCCTCACGTGGTTAAAGAGTTTGTAAACGCATTCCTAATCGCGTGTAGATCTGATTAAGATAAGACACGGCATCCTCCCTCCAACATCTACACAGTTTATATTGTATAAATAGTCTTGTAAGGTTTCAGTCATAATGTATAGTCACTGTAAATATACAACATTACATAAAGAGACGCAGTCGTTATTTACTATCGCAATGAAATCCATCACAACCACACATACCTCGACATACGGAACATAGACAAATTGGTGGCAGTTAGCTAGGCAACTTAAAGAAAGTCGTAGGTACACCACCAGCCAAACCGAGTTCATAAACAGGTACCCCCCACTGGGATTCGAACCCGGGAGCTGTGGATCTGATAACAATGTTCTAACTGTTAAACCACAGAGGCGGTATCCTGCTGCAAAGCTGCTATTTACTACTTGACACAAATATTGTTTCATCATCATCATCATCTTAGCCAAAAGACGTCCACTGCTGGACAACAATAATAACTAGTGGTCGCCCAGTGGTCGACATTCGACCGTCATTTTTATAAAAAGCTGTTTACTAAACAATATTTTATTAAGGCTGTACGGATTGTATCCTAAGCAATGAAAAATTAAAAAAGACAGAATGCGAGTTTGGATTGGCATTGACAGATTTCGGCCGCTCCTCTTCCATTTTTGAATTTTTTTAAAAATGTATGAAATGATGTTTATTTAATTTAATGTAAGCATTATTTAAACAACATATTAGCAAAAAACACAAATGTTGAAAAAATTTCCACGAGCAGGGTTTGAACCTGCACCCTTCTGACATACCGGGTCAGGTGCTCTTCCAATTGAGCTATCGTGGTTCTAACCAGCCCGCCGAAATTATTCAACACTATTTACTTTTTACTTTGAAAGCCAAAGGCGCCCATTCAATGTTAACAACTACCGTCATTAACATCCGATCATAATATTTTTACAAATACTAAAGATCAGTTAAGAAGTAGGCAAGCTATTTATAAATGTTTATATAATTTTTAACGCAAATTTTGTTGCAAACAAATTACAAAAACACAAATGTTGAAAAAATTTCCACGAGCAGGGTTTGAACCTGCACCCTTCTGACATACCGGGTCAGGTGCTCTTCCAATTGAGCTATCGTGGTTCTAACCAGCCCGCCGAAATTATTCAACACTATTTACTTTTTACTTTGAAAGCCAAAGGCGCCCATTCAATGTTAACAACTACCGTCATTAACATCCGATCATAATATTTTTACAAATACTAAAGATCAGTTAAGAAGTAGGCAAGCTATTTATAAATGTTTATATAATTTTTAACGCAAATTTTGTTGCGAACAAATTACAAAAACACAAATGTTGAAAAAATTTCCACGAGCAGGGTTTGAACCTGCACCCTTCTGACATACCGACCGTTAATGACGGTAGTTGTTAACATTGAATGGGCGCCTTTGGCTTTCAAAGTAAAAAGTAAATAGTGTTGAATAATTTCGGCGGGCTGGTTAGAACCACGATAGCTCAATTGGAAGAGCACCTGACCCGGTATGTAAAACCCTGCTCGTGGAAAATTTTTTCAACATTTGTGTTTTTGTAATTTGTTCGCAACAAAATTTGCGTTAAAAATTATATAAACATTTATAAATAGCTTGCCTACTTCTTAACTGATCTTTAGTATTTGTAAAAATATTATGATCGGATGTTAATGACGGTAGTTGTTAACATTGAATGGGCGCCTTTGGCTTTCAAAGTAAAAAGTAAATAGTGTTGAATAATTTCGGCGGGCTGGTTAGAACCACGATAGCTCAATTGGAAGAGCACCTGACCCGGTATGTAGGGTGCAGGTTCAAACCCTGCTCGTGGAAATTTTTTCAACATTTGTGTTTTTGTAATTTGTTCGCAACAAAATTTGCGTTAAAAATTATATAAACATTTATAAATAGCTTGCCTACTTCTTAACTGATCTTTAGTATTTGTAAAAATATTATGATCGGATGTTAATGACGGTAGTTGTTAACATTGAATGGGCGCCTTTGGCTTTCAAAGTAAAAAGTAAATAGTGTTGAATAATTTCGGCGGGCTGGTTAGAACCACGATAGCTCAATTGGAAGAGCACCTGACCCGGTATGTCAGAAGGGTGCAGGTTCAAACCCTGCTCGTGGAAATTTTTTCAACATTTGTGTTTTTGTAATTTGTTCGCAACAAAATTTGCGTTAAAAATTATATAAACAACATATTAGCATTCTAAACTACTATGGGCTAATTTTTCAATAGTCAGTTAAAATTTATTCATTGAATAATTTTGACATAATGACAGATTCTCCTTAGAAAATATGTCACAATGACAATATTATTCATTGGATAAAACCTTACTGCCGTCAATTAAGTTTAAATGACAATTAAATCTCTCGCTGTCACTTTCTTATGTATAGTGCTAAATAGAGAAGGAAAGACATTTAATTGTCATTAAAATTAATTGACGTCTCTGAGTACGGCAGTTAGAGTATTAGATAAAACTTATCTGAGGATTGAAAAATCGGGCCCAAGTGTGCGAAATTTCATACTCCTTTGTCCGCGCAATTTTGGTAAAAAGGTGTACAAAGTTTTTGCTTCACGTGTTATTACATAGATAATTATAATTGTTATAATGTTTATTGTGTACATACTATTTATTAAACATATTTGATAAAAAACAATCAACTCTTTTAAATGTTGGGGTTCTTTAAAGGAGTTGGCTATCCACAAAAAAGCCGCTTCAACATAACCCCAAAAAGGGTATATTTATTTTTCGTTGCCATTTTCAATGAAAGCTGCCATGCGCGATGACATAAAAACTCGATAAGTCGTGAAATATAGGCCCCGATGTCCCATACTGGAGCGGTATTAACAATGGCCGATAATTCAACTGTGAGGAGGTTGATAGCAAGGCTACTTCCCGATTGGTAAACTTTCCATATGGTAAATTCACTTTCTCATTTACAAAAAAATATATATATATATGTTTATATAATTTTTAACGCAAATTTTGTTGCAAACAAATTACAAAAAAATTACGAATTTTTCAACGTTTGTGTTTTTGTAATATATATATAATTAAAATTTTACAAGAAAAAAATTATCAGCCTCAAAAAAATTATCTTGTAACTATATTATATACTATTAGCATTGTGAATGCAAAATTCAAAATAATATAAATATTTAAAGCAATTACATACGTCTTTATCGATTGTTAAATACTTGCAAAGGTGTTCATTCGTCTGTAAGGGTAGTAACTTCACAGTGACGTAATACCGCTGGCCTGCAGCGTAAATCACAAACTACTAGAAAAATTCAACGAGTCTTCTGGTTCCTCAGTAGCTCAGCGGTTAGAGCATTGGACCGGTTATCCAAAGGTCGTGGGTTCGATTTCCACTCGAGCTGCCTGAAGCTGGTTGATTGTTTCTGGTAAAATTTTATCTTCACATTTACCGTTAATTACTTAATAAATAAATAAATAAAATAAAAAAATTTTTTTATTTAATTTTAGTATTTTTTTTAAATAAATAAATAAATAAATAATTTTTTTGAGAGTTTACTGCCGTTGGCCTTAAACAACCTTTACAGCGTTACTGGACTTTTTTGGCGAGAAACTTAAAGGCTTCCTCAAGCCGATTGATCGATATTCTTCTCCACAGCTGCAAAATAGACGTCCTCAATGGGTAGTAGGTAAAAAAATTTTTGGACGATTCAAAAGCACTTTTCTAAAGTTTATTTGAATAAAGAATATTTGACTTTGACTTTGACTTTAAAACACCGTCGGAGGGTTTCTAGAGGCAATTACTTCATACAAACGTGTCCCGTTTCCTACTAGATTCTCCGAGGGGTTAAGATCGGATCGGGAGCTGAGCTACCCCAGGGGGCCTCTTAAGGCTAGGATCTGAGCTCGAACCGGGGGGATGGGGAGAATCGCCCAGGTACACTTTTGTACCTGGTATAGAGCGCGTATGAACCGGGTCTTCGTACTTTTGTTCTACGAGTACAGTATCTTGGGCCTATATTAAAAAAAAAAAATTAAAAAAAAACTTTCCTTCACTCACACCGATTCTAGCTCAAGAGAAGCTTCGTTATGCAACTCGTTAAAATGGTTACTAGACGACGGATAAACATACTTAAAATACTTAAATACATACTTATTATACATAGAAAATACCCAGACCCGAGACAATTTAGAAAAACAATAATTTCTAAATTGACCCGATCGGGGATCGAACCCGGGACCTCAGAGATGACGACACCATGAAAACCGGTGTACAAACCACTCGACCAAGGAGGTCGTATTAGTGTAACATGCGAGTGAGTTTGAGTAGGTGGGGTCGTTATAGAGATACTTGGGGGAGGCCTCTCTCCAGCAGTGGACGGACAACCTCATTTTTTAGTCTCTAAAGTTGCGTTTAGTAAACAGAATTTTATCTTGAAACATTTAATCCGGTTTACCAAACGGGAAGACGCCGATAGCAACGCTCCATGGTGACGGTTTGTTTGTTCGATCAATCCATTTCTATCCTCTTTACCGAATATGTATGGTAATTTTTTTTTGGGAATTAAATTGGCACTTCTAAGATAGTAGGTATATTATTTTATGATTTTAATTTGGCATTAGATATAGCTATAATAAGATAGAGCTATTTTTAAAGATATGACTTACCTCAAATGGGACTCGAACTCTTGACCTTTCGTAATTCGGAGAGCTCTTTCAACTGAGCTTCTGAGGCAGTTGTCATATTTTTAAGTGTATTTTTTTAGTTTCAATATAAATTAGAAAAACATAGATTAAAAAATTACAAAACCGCTACTCTTTAGGAAAAATCAATAGAACAACTCCATTGAACCACGTACTTTTGATGCTTTGCAAATTTGCAGTAACTAGTTGATATTGTTAAGTGACGAGTTTTTTCATAGGAGCAAGTACGTTTAGTACTCGGACAACCAGTTGAGAATAACCTCTATATATTGGCGCTATTTATTATAGCCTGGTCACTCTGTAAAAGCCCTAAACATCATCATCATCATCATCAGCTCATTTTATGTTCCCACTGCTGGGGCACGAGCCTTTCCTATGGATGGATAGAGAGAACAGGCCAGTGCAGATTGGAGTTGTTAACGACGACGACGACGACGTTAAGGTCATAAACAGACAATATATTATAAACAATGCTTATTTTGGTTATGAGATTCGCTTGTGTTTTGGTTTGATAATCATTCATGATACAAAATGTATTGATTTAACTAAGCAGCTATGGTAACCGTTTATTACTTCAATACAGTTGCTCCATGACAACATTTTTACAACATATCTAAGAACATCGTGCGGATCAAATCTAGGTTCATTCATTTTAAGCTTTTTTTAGTTTAGTATATAGTAGTAGTGCGTGGGCTAACGGTATTTGGCATTAAGTTTGTGCTAAAAGGGCATACAAGGGCAAGAGTGGCAAACAAATGAGTGACGTTATAATCAGTTTTCGATTGGACTTATACGAGTAGAAAAGTAAAGAGAAAAAAAAAAAAAAGAAAAAAAGAAAAGAGCAACTTAATGATTGTTTGTCCATGAATCCATTAGGTCCAGGTACGCCCTAGTGGGTACTATTGTTTTAAGAAGTGATAACAACAAAGACAAAATAAAAAATTGTTACAGGAGAAAGCAACATGTACCGTGTAACGATGTTTTATTAGATATGATTGGAGTGAAAACCTTAAGACCAAATATAAATAAATAAGAAGTCAATCGCAGTAATGACTTATAAAAGTATAATATTATGAAGTATCTTGAAGATAAACTATATTTTATATTTATTGATAAAAATACTTGTGATATAGGAAGACTTTTGAATTGACTAGGAGAGCAAGAATAAATGATAATACTTATAAACATCAACTTGGTTCAACAATGGCTAACAAAACGTACTCAGACTTACTGTGTGAAACTTCGGAGCTTTTGGTGGAAGCAACTCAAGCAGATGAAGCGATCTTCGAAGCGGGTGCCGCTGACAGATTAGCGCTTCAACCGCTTCTGTCAGAACTAAGGATACGCTACACAGTTCTTCTGTCAAGGCTCGATAATGTGTATGACCAGTTGCTGCAGCCGCAAAAGCGCTTGGTAGTCCGAAGGTTACTAGAGGCCTGCCTTGGAAGGCTAATTGAGATCAAGAACGATTTAGTTGAAATTAATATTTCTGATTTTACGTATGATGACGATGAGGTAAGTACGAACGTTTGTATCCGAAATCATGTTTGTTTTCTTGTAAAGGTACAGCAGATCACCACTTGCACTTTCCTGGCGAAATTTTATTGTTTTTCGAGAGAATCGAGAATCTTGTTCGTGTAAAGTCAGCTAGTAAGTATGTCACGTAGGTAAAAGCAATTGTTGCTCCATGCTCAGAGGTTACATCAGGTTTCTATTATTTTGTTAAATCGGTTCAGTCACCAGAGATTTCTTCCTATTTACGAACAAAGAAATTTTACATCCTAATATTAACGTGAATTATACAGGGATTCTGGTGGCAGATTTATATTTTCAAAATGAAATAAAAAAATAACTATTTCACTTATCAGTTTAATTATAGTATTAAAATACAGTGTTAACATGCGGATTTCACTTACAAAATATAACATCATCCAAATGTCTTCCATCGAGCTGCACACTCTGTTCGAAACGGAGCCTCGTATTTCGCGCCACGCGCTGCAGTAAACTCTGTTCAATTCTCTCTTGACGAATATTTTCTTTTAAGTCCAGTAAAGTTCGTGGATTTTAATGTAAACTTTCTCGTCAAAGAGAAAGTTTACATTAATAATTCACGAACTTTAATACTATAATTAACTGATAAGTGAAATTGTTATTTTTTTATTTAGTTTTGAAAATATTAATCTGCCACCAGACAACCTGTAGGTACTTTTAAATTATATTTATAATATATGGAATCTAAGAATCTAGTTTTAAAACTCATCAACTTTCAGTCGCTGCTAAAGCTCCAAGTCACTCCATTTGAGGCAGAGCCCATCGTACCTCAATACTTCATCAGGGAGAGGGAGCAAGAAGTCGCGAGCCGCCGGCAATTTGTCATCGACACCCTCACGAAGCTTGGTCACGAGCCTCCGAAGCCTCAACCGTTAGTCCTGACCGAGCAACAGGCGGTACTCATAATTCAGAGTCACGAGAGAGCTCGTCAAGGAAGATTGAGGTAAACAGTCTAGTTTTTAATAAATTTTTTTTCGGAATAATATCCATACATAACAGAAATAGGTAATATCTAAGTATATAAAATTTTATTACATTAAAAATCAGTCAATAATAAAAAAATAATATTTCATAAGAACTTAAATAAGAATTTTAATAAAATTAAAGATTGAGAAATATAAAACGGATGCATATACTCATATGAAACGCGCTGTCAATGTCTCTAAACTTTCTATTTACAGAGGCCAATTCATGAAAGAGATTCGACTACTGAAAGAGAAAGGTAGAGACCAGAAGGGTGAAATGTCAGCATCGGCAGCCACAGCCATCCAGAGAGTGTGGCGAGGATTCATAGCCAGGAGGGAGACAAAGAGGAGGAAACGGGAAGAGCAACTGTTGATAGGAATGGAGTTAGCGCCGTATACTGAATCGAAGGAAGTAAAGCGAGCTGAAGAGGTAACCTATACACGTGAATTTTCGAAAACAACAGGATATCTTTAGTTTGAAATTAGTCACATTGCGATATACCACAGTTTCAGGTCCTACTTAAGTAGTCTCTTTTGAAATGTTTTATAATTTTATTTGTATTGCAAGTTGTCTTTAATTTATAGGTAAAAGATTTTCGACGAAACTTACAACTAGAAAGGCGTGAGGAATACAAGTTAGCCTTAGACAATATCGAAGAGTACCTGCGATCCAAACATAAAACTAAAATAAACGAACAGATAGGTGATGAGCTGCGGCGGTGGATAATGGAATACTACGAACGCACCGAGACATTGCCTGAATTCCCGTCTGAGGAGGGCGGCGGTAGCCGCGCGATGTATAGCAGACAAGGTTAATTGCATTCATCGTCAGCTTATAAGTTTCCAACTGCTAGGAAGAGGGTGGGCGCTATGGGGACGGACCCTTTTCCTGGGCTGCTGTAACAACAGTTGGCTTCTACCCTCGGCTCACTTTCCAAATCAGTAGGGTAATCTTAGAATAGGACTACTATACTGGATAAGTTTCTGGTAGCGGCGAGTTTTTGAGTGGTCACACTTCGTTCCTATTTATGCGATAGATTAAACCTTTGGTGTTTAATTTAGATCCCCTCCTCCTTTGCCCTGTCAGGGTGCAGGGAGATTTTTATGGCATTTGCCAAGTTTCCAATTCCATCAACTTTACCATTGATGATTCTACTATTCTACTGATTGAGCTACTAAATTTAAATTTCTCGTTTATGTAAATGTGTTTAATAAAGTTGTTTAACATAATGACTAATCGTGTTTATCTTTAGGCACAGGTATTGATAGCGCTTTAAGCAAGATGTCACCAGGATCATCCAAAGATTCCAAACGTAGTAAAGAGAGTAAAGATAAGAAAAGCAGTAAGAATGGGGATAATAAACCTAAAGATGAACCTGAAGATTTGCATACGTACCAGTGTCACAGTTCATTTTTTTTGCAGGACATAGTTAACGCGAATGAAGAGTGAGTTCCAAATATATACTTTTATACTATCGCGTTTCATTTTAATTTTTTTTTTGTAACGGGGATTAACGCAAACTATGGTTAGATACTGTGTATAGGTATCATAGACATATTCTTATACCCGAAATTTCGACCGGAGTTGCACCGGTCGAAGTCACGGGCTGTTTGTCACAGTCAGCCCGGATATAAAGATATGTCTGAAGGCCCGATAACCCGCGTCAATCCATTATAATTATGCTGATAGTAATCTTACGTGCGCTCAGTGCGCCTGCCAGTTCACTAAGATCGCCTATGCCAGCCATCTACGGGCGCACCAACGCCGTTCCGACTAGGAGTTGAAGTGGTCATTATCATCATCATCATCAACAGCTCATTTTTATGTCCCCACTGCTGGGGTATGAGCCTTCCCTATGATAGATAGGCAGAACGGGCCATAAACCACCACCCAGGCCCAGTGCGAATTGGTGGTTGTTAACGACAGCTAATGCAGCCGGGACCAACGGCTTTACGTGCCTTCTGAAGCACGGAGGAGCTCGAGAAGTGAAGTTGAAGTTGCAGTAGTCGCCATAACTGAAATCGGTCGAATCAATCATCATAATCATCACCATTTTGCGTTTACACCCGTTATACAAACTTTGATTGAGTTCCAAATATAATAAATGTCAAACAGTATTGCGAAGTACTGGGGATTCAATCTCAGCTAAGGCAAATTTTTATTTTTAAGTGCTATTTCACAAAATAGATTAATTGGCTCTATAAAAAACATAATAATTTATGATATGTTTTAAGGTTCGAAGATGTTTGGAAATTCAAAGACGACGTTGACAACCCTCACGAGCTTTATTACAAAGACATGATAGAAAGGGACAAAATGGTGAAGATTGAGCAAGAGATACGCAAAATAGTGGACGAGATGATGAGAAACGAGCTGGAGCTGTTGCAAGCTGCTTTCAACAGAGATATGGCAGCAAAAGGAAAGAAAGTTAAAAAGCAGCAGAAAAAGGTGTATTTAAAACATATAATAAATAATAAGGAGACGCAACTCTCCTTTAAAAAAATAGGGATATTAAGAGCAACAGCTATACGTAATAATTCCATATCTTTTAAAGTACAAATTTATGACAAACAGTAATGAATAGTTCTTCAAAACATAAACCACTTTTCGATATAACCTAAACACGATGTTTTGTTACCTAACTGTTGTTGAGTGTTTCAATAGATGGAACATAATAGTACGTCATGCTTGCAATGCAACATATTAGTTTAACTACATTCATAAAACTTATCCATATGATATTGTTAAGTACGACTACTTTCATCTTACATGAACATCCGCCATAACGAGATAGTTGCAGAATTTTTCACAATAATTATTCTTTTTGAGGTACGACGAGGTGGCAAAAAGAGCAAAAAAAAGAAAGAAAAAGACTTAACGCCGGACCGAACAACAGAATCCCTATTCGAGGAGTTAGTTTCCAATGGTATAATAAAGCCTTACCCTATTGTGGATATAGACGACTACATCGGTGAAAAGGGCTATCTTGGTGCTAAGTTCAGGAATGAAGGCTTGGATCCAACTCCTTGTCTTGGTGATGTGCGACAACTGATCAAGGAGTATTGTATTCTACCACTTGGATCAGAACATGTTCGCACTAATGCGCCATTGATCAGATCAGTTTTGATATCCGGTAAGTTTAGGGATTTACTGTTCAGTTATTCAATATTTAGAAAGGAGTATTCATTGAAGATGGTTTTACATTGAGTTACACATTCTAAACTTATACATCACATCATTATTTTTATGTTTTGTATTACTAATTACTCAGCGTAGCATGTTGATCTATAATAAATATAATTACGTACCGTGTTTCCAGCAAAAATACTAGGAATCTAAATTAGGAATTAAAGCATATTAGTGTAAAAATACACTATGCCGAAGGTACGCGACCGAAGTTCCGCGGCTGATTTTACGTTCCGACGTATTCGGCTGATATGACACACCATAAGTGCTGAACTTACGCCCCGCCCCCGGATCTTCGTAGGCAATCGAAACGAACTTCGGTCGCGTATAATGTGTGCTCTATAGAATAAGTTGCCGCTGAACTTACGCCCGACCGAAGTTAGGCTGTACGCTATAACGCAACGTAATTTCGGTATTATGTGTCGTCAGTTATTCAAATAGCATTGCAGGCGTTATCATGCCGATCTTCAGTCGCGTAATTTCGGCATAGTATGTTCCTACACTTAATCGTAATAATTATGTTTTATGTCAGTAAATTTGAGTTCTTCTTCAAATTCCAATGAGTTTTAATGTGCTTCGGCATAAAAATTGTAGCTTGATTGCGTCTGGTCTTTATGTATAAGCTATGGTCTTTTTGTAAGAACTCAACGTTTTATGGCTGAACGTTGAGTTCTTATGAATTATTCCTATTTAACAGGTCACTCAGGGAGTGGTAAGAAAATGTTGGTGTACGCGATTTGTAGTGAGACTGGAGCAATGTTATTCGACTTAACACCAGCAAATATAGTGGGGAAGTACCCTGGGAAGACAGGCTTGATAATGCTGATACATTTAGTGATGAAGGTGTCGAGATTGCTGCAACCATCAGTGATCTGGATGGATGAGGCAGACAAGCCATTTGTTAAGAAGATACCGAAGACAGATAAAACGGACCCGAAAAGGCTAAAAAAGGATTTGGTAAAGATAATTAAGGGTGTGTATTTTGATAACAATACAGCATTTTAAAAATTTACTATTAAGTATTGGATAAATGTTAAAAAAACATCTAAATTATCAACCAAAAAAAAAAAAAAAAAATCAACCAATATTTTAAGTTTTCGTAACGTTAGAATTATCTATAACGTTTTAAAATGCAGAAATCCTTTGGATTTTTAAAGTATCTTGATTAAGATGGTATTTTTTACAGTAATTAACAAAAACATATTCAAACTGATTGGTACAATTATTTTCTAGGGATATATCCTGAAGACCGCGTCATATTTGTGGGAACGACCCGAACGCCTTGGGATGCGGAGCAGAAGTTACTGTTCCAGTGTTACAACAAGCTTATTCATATACCGAAAGCTGACTACGGCAGTATATCCCTTATGTATAGGACGAGACTTCATAAGGCCGGCGCTTTGTCACCGAGGCTAGATCTCTCTTGTCTGGCAAGAGTCTCCGATTCATATACTATTGGTTTGAATTTGATTACATTTTTATTTATTTCATGCCAGAATTATATTGCTCTATAAACCCTTAATAAGTTTGTATATACACTCACGTTCGACGTAATTTTATTATCATTAGCTAATTTTATGTCCCCCACTGCTGAAGCACGAGCCTTCCCTATGAAGAGGTAGGGATAGAACGAGCTTCACGCAGGCTCAGTGCGGATTGGTGGTTGTAAACGACTGATAATGCAGCCGGACCAATGGTTATACGTGCCTTCCGAAGCACGGAGGAGCTCGAGATGATAAATTGTCCTTTGCGAAAGTTGCTTAACCTCAGCACTCGCCGACCGGGTGCGTTAACAACTGCGCCATTGAGCTCTTCACGTAATTCTATAATCATACTAATTTTAGGTTTTCAATCGGATTCTGTTTTAATGTAGAATTTGAATATTTGTCACAGTGGCTTTAATTATAATATATTTAGACAACATCACATACATTGTTTTGATCCCAAGGTAAGTAGCTAATGCACTCGTTTCATGGAAATCAGAAACAACAACGATACCACAACCACCCAAACCGGATACAATATCGAAAAGTTCGTTTTCTACATTGACCCGACCGAGAATCGAACCCGGGACCTCATAGTTAGCGCCGCCCAAAGTCCGGCGTGCAAGCCACTCGGCTACGGAGGTCGTCAAACTATAATTCTCATTTTCATCATCATCAACCTGAAGGTCGATATTATGCTGTTCTCAGATCTCTTTTTAACCTTTTTACCGCCAACAACTTCTGTAGAAGTTCGAGATTTTCGTGCCGTCCACGCCAGCACTTCTATAGAAGTTCTTCTTTGTACCTACTTTATTAAAATACATTTATACGTTGGCGTACAGCGGGACATCGCGTGCAGGATAGTTGGGCGGTGAAAAGGTTAAATTGAATTGAATATAATGGAGATCTGGCTATTGCTCCCTCCCCTCCAGGGCTGGTTTAAATCTGGTTGGTAGGTTCTACGACATCAATAATAACGGCCGATACCAATGGCTGGTCGTTTAACTAAGTAAATTACACGTCACGATGGCCAGTTACGAATAGTCGAGGAATAGAGGTGAAGTCCACATTTAGCCATATCGACCTTGCTTTAAGGATTGTGAAGCCCACGCCGCTGCTGGTCCAATTCATATTCCTGAAGTACCTATTGTAGAAATTATAAAGGGAAACGCATCAAACTAACTGGCAGTCTGTACATTTCAGGAACATTGTTGGCCTCCTTGAGCGATGTACTGACGACAAAAAGACGCCTGCAGTTAAAAATACGAGCTTTGACGGCGCAAGAAGTTGCAGTCCAACTTAGTTATAGAGAGCCAATTTACGCCGAACAGGTACTCATAAAAGGCTACATTAGTAACTCAGCTTATTCAATTCAAATTCAAATTCAAAATCATTTATTCAGTTTAGGCTACAAATAGCTCTTATGAACGTCATTTTAAGCCATCGGTTCGTAAGTCTATCTACTCTGGGCGGGAGATCTTGTACTGAGAAGAACCGGCAAGAAACTCAGCAAGTGTCCAGCTCTTTTCTCCCTTACAGCGTCATAAATATTGGAAAAAGCCCTATCATAAAGGACACTTTCCATCACAAATAAAAACACAAAATGTAAAGGACAATCACAACATGTAAAAAAACACAAAAAATAAAAAATAACTAAATAAAATATTTAAGTCAGCAAAAACATAATTTACCAGTTTAATTTTTAACAATATCATACAGTACTAGTAAAAGTAAAAAAAAAAAAAAAAAAAAAAAACTATAGTTATAATAATAAAAATAAAACTAATTGTAATGTTCAATGCAACGCTATTTTGTTATCTGCAGGACACTATTTATAAGTAGTATTATGTATATGTTTTTTATTATAGCCAGGCTGTTTTATCTTCTAAATATTCTTTGACTGTATAATAACCTTTTTTTAATAAAGAAGACTTTACATGTTTTTTAAACTTATCTAAAGGTAAATCTAGTACAGTATTTGGTATTTTATTGTAATAGTGTATACCTTGCCCCAAGAAAGAACCAAGCACCTTCTGTAACCTGAACAATGGCATTGCAAGTTTTGACTTATTTCTAGTATTAAAATTGTGTACATCACTGTGTTTAGCAAATGAATTGATATTACAACGTACAAGAACTATACAATTATAAATAAATTGAGACGCCACTGTCAAGACATCAATTTCTTTAAAAAGATTTCTTAAAGAAGTTCGTGAACCTAGTCTATAGATTGCTCTTACTGCTCGTTTCTGTAAAATGAATATAGTTTCAATATCAGCCGCTGTTCCCCACAGTAAGAGGCCATACGACATGACACTATGAAAATAACTAAAGTAAACTGTTCTAGCAGTTTCAACGTCTGGTAACTGCCTTATTTTTCTAATGGCATAAGCAGCAGAACTGAGTTTGCCGGCCAATTTCGAAATGTGAGGATTCCATTGAAGTTTTGAGTCAAGGGTTATACCTAAGAAAACTGTTGAGTCTACCAAATCTAATCGATCCCCGTTTATTCTTATATCAGTTGGTTCATTTTTGACATTTGGTAATTTAAAATTAATACATTTTGTTTTTTTAGCATTAAGCTGCAAATTATTAATAGTAAACCAACTGAGTACATCAGAGAGTGCTTTGTTTACATCGTCGTAATTTTTCTTACACCTACTTACATTAAAAATGAGTGAAGTATCATCTGCAAATAATACGATTTCACAGAAGTTCTCTACAAAGAATGGCAAGTCATTAATATAAATCAAAAACAGAAAAGGACCAAGAATGGACCCTTGTGGAACTCCCATTTTTACATGAGAACCAGATGATTTAGTTCCATTAATATCGACAGTTTGTGTTCGAGAGCTAAGATACGACTGAATTAAATTTAGTGCGAAATCTTTGAGACCGTAGTAATTTAGCTTCATCACCAGAGTTTTGTGCTCAACGCAATCGAAAGCCTTGGACAAGTCGCAAAACACTCCAAGGGCGTTTTGAGACTTCTCCCAGGCATCAAATATATGTTTTAATAGAGCAACACCTGCATCAGTAGTAGAACGACCCTTTGTAAATCCATATTGTTTATTATGTAAAAGGTTGTTTATGTTAAAATACGACATCAACTGTTCCAATATAACTTTTTCATAAATTTTGCTTAGAGTTGGTAGTATTGAAATGGGTCGATAGTTACTGGGGTCTTCTTTGTTTCCCGATTTGAACAAAGGTATGACCTTACTAAACTTCATAAGATCGGGAAAGATACCTTTATTCACACAGTTATTAAAAATTTCAGCAAGATATGGTGCAATAGAATGTATAATATTCTTAATTACTTTTATAGAGATGCCCCACAAATCACTTGTGTTTTTCATTTTCAGTGATTTAAATGTTTTTATAATATCCATTGAATCAATATATTTAAATTGAAAAGAAACATTACATTTTGGTACATATTTTTGGAGTAATGCTTGTGCAGCTTCTGGTGATGAATCCAAATTTGAGGTTGTCAGCACAGGTATATTTACAAAAAATTAATCAAAAATATTAGCAATATGTGAATCTGAATTGACTAAGTTGTCGTTTACTTTTAAAGTGAAAGTATTATCCCGTGGTTTAAATTTACCTGTTTCACGGTTTATAATGTCCCAAGTGGCTTTAATTTTATTGTTGGACTTTTTAATTTTTTCTTTAATATAATTAGATTTTGCTACTATACATATTTTCTTAAATATTTTCGAATAATTCTTTACATATTCCGTAAAATTAGAATTTTGGTTATATTGTTTTAGACTATATAAATCATACAATTATTATTGTTTTGCTTATAGTATGCATAATTAGCTTTTGTTTACATGTAACAAGGTTTTCTTATTTGTTTGCTTACTTGCTCCTTCTAATTTAATAATATAATCCTTGTTTTACTTAATAAGAAGCAAGGCGTAAAAAAAGCTAAAGAATGTTAGAATTTTCAGTTGTCATGTCTGTCAGTGTCATGTCTGTCAGTGTCATGTCATAAACATGTCAGATGTACCTATAACTTTATGTTGTCTTGTCTATTGTAATGTGATTTTAATTTTAATTTTTATATATTTTTTTAGTAACTGTTACGAATCACTTGATACAAAAGTATCGAGTGATATTCGCATTTTTATATCTTTGCTGTTTCTGCCTTGCTTTTATTATTTATTTATTATTTATTTATTTTTGGTTTTTTTTTGTATTATTTAGTTTTTGTGTGTGTACTTCTCAATTGCTTCCATTATTTTACAATGTATTATTAATGTTTTGGTTTCTCTCCGTCAACCTGTGGGTATTTATGTATTTATGTACTAATATTTTAAAAGTATTTATTGTAGTATAATTTATTATTGTTTATGTAATATTGTAAACTGTTATAATGGATTTATCGTTTGGTAATAATGACCTTTTTCTATCTTGTTCTTCTTCCTCTTCCGACTCCAGCTTTTTAAGTTTCGATCGACCTCTG
Organism: Eudonia lacustrata; assembly: GCA_947562085.1. Lineage (NCBI taxonomy): Eukaryota > Metazoa > Arthropoda > Insecta > Lepidoptera > Crambidae > Eudonia > Eudonia lacustrata. The sequence continues at coordinate 18,061,748 of OX387326.1, read as the reverse complement.
AACGAACTTTTGGACGATTGTTTCTCCGATTTGTCAAAAAACTTCAACGTGGTGCATATTAATGCGCAGAGCATTCCCGCCCACTACTCGGACATGCTTGCATCTTTTGATATTAAGAACATACACGCTATTCTTATTTCCGAAACTTTTCTTAATCCTCAACTGTCCTCTACTTCTTACTCTCTGCCTGGTTTTAAATTAGTTCGAAATGACCGTATTAGTTCTTCTCATGGTGGGGTGGCCATATATCTTCGCTCACATATATCTTATACTATCCTTTCTCGATCTCCTCAGCCGCCTCCCCCTAATTCTGCCGAGCATCTGTTTTTAGATATTTCCCTTGGTCACACCAAAGTTCTATTGGGTGTTTACTACAGTCCCTCCTTAAGAGTGGACTATTTCTCGTCTTTAGAACAACTTCTCGATAACTTCACTCCTGTTTATAAACATACCATTATTATGGGTGACTTCAATACTTGCCTGGTAAAAAATGATTCACGTTCCAATAACTTACTTTCTTTAATCAATTCCAGTAATTTACATATTCTACCCTTACGAGAAACCCACCATTTTCCAAACTGCTCTCCATCTCTTTTAGATCTCATGATAGTATCCTCTCCCAATCTTGTTGTTAAGCATGGTCAGTTCTCTGCCGACGCCTTCTCTTACCATGACTTGATATACTTGTCATATCGGGTTCGTCCTCCGAAGGATAAGCCGCGAGTTTTGCTTCAGCGTAGCTTTGCCAGGATGGATCTGAAACAGCTACAGGAAGACGCTGCCAGCTTGGACTGGTCAGCTATATACAATAGCGACTCTGTTGATGAGCAGATAGAAGTTTTTAATAAGCTCATGATTGACCTGTACGACGTGCACGCTCCTGTCCGACCGGTTAAAATCAAACATTTACCTGCCCCATGGTTGACAGACGACATACGACAACTTATGGCTAAAAAGAATTCTGCGAAGACTAAGTACAAACTCGATCCATCAAAACGGAATGAATCTAGATATCATCGCGCTAGAAATCGTTGCAACACAGTGATAAGGGACGCTCAAAGACGCCACATTTATAATTCTGTTCAAAATGAAGATCCTGCTAAAGTGTGGAAATTCCTCAAATCTCTCGGGGTTGGTAAATCTCAGAACGCTAATATCAATAACAATCTGGATATCAATCTTCTCAATTCTCACTTTACCTCCTCGTCACCTATTGACGTCCACTACAAGACTGCCACCTTGCAGCGTCTTTCTAATTTACCAGCACCTGTTATATCTCCCTTTGTTTTAGATCAATTTACGGACAGTGATGTTAAGAAAACTATACTCTCCATAAGCTCTAATGCTGTGGGTACTGATGCAATAAGTCGTAATATGATCCTTCCTATATTAGATATCCTTACTCCCATAGTAGTTCATATCCTTAACACATCAGTTGCTTCTCAAGTGTTTCCGTCTGCTTGGAAGGAGGCTTCTGTTATCCCTCTTCCCAAAAAGTCAAATCCTACCTTATATTCAGAGTACCGTCCTATTTCCATACTACCTTTCCTTTCTAAAGTCATTGAAAAGCTTATCCATCGTCAACTCACTTCTTTCTTGAACAAAAATAGTCTCCTTAACCCATTTCAATCCGGATTCCGTACGGGTCATAGTACGACTTCAGCATTGGTTAAAATTACAGACGATATTCATCGTGGTATGGAGAAACGCCAACTTACCCTTTTGACATTATTAGATTTTAGTAATGCCTTTAATTCAGTGGATTTTGATATTCTCCTCTGTGTTTTACGTTCTCTTGGCATATCTCCTGCCGTGGTTGGTTGGTTTCAAAGCTACCTGCTAGGGCGCCGGCAGCGCATACGTATTGAAGAATCTCTCTCGTCGTGGTGTAATATTAATGCTGGTGTCCCTCAGGGTGGCGTCTTATCTCCTCTTCTTTTTTCAATCTTTATAAACTCTATTACACAACCGCTTTCATGTTCCTATCACTTGTATGCTGATGATCTACAAATTTACACACAAGCACCTCTATTAGACCTTGCTCGTGCTGTTGAGGTTACTAATAGGGATCTCGAGGTTATCTTTGACTGGAGCAAATCGTTTGGTCTCGATGTCAATCCAAGGAAGACCCAGACAATCATCATCGGCAGTTCCTATTTTGTCTCGAGGATCGATTTTGGACTTCTACCTTCTGTTAACTTCGCCGGTATTAATATACCATACTCAAAGACAGTGAGAAACTTGGGTGTTGTTTTTGACCAGTGTCTCACTTGGCATTCGCAAGTTGATGCTGTTCGGAAAAGGGTATTTGCTGCGTACAGTTCACTTAATCGTCTTCGTAACTTCTTGCCGATTAGCACAAAGATTACTCTGGCGCAAACTCTCCTGCTGTCCATCATTGACTATGCTGATGTTTGCTACGCTGATCTTTCGGAGGAACTTCTAAATAAACTGGAGCGTTTGCAGAATCTCTGTATTCGGTTTATTTATAACTTGAGGAAGTACGATCATGTCTCGATTTTTCGAGCTCAACTTAAATGGTTGCCAATTCGCCGGCGTAGAGACTTACACATTCTTTCCTTTCTGTATACTGTCCTCTTTCTACCCACTTCACCTTCATATCTGCAAAATTGTTTCTCCTTCCGTTCCACTTCCTCAAGCCTTACCTTGCGTTCTACGTATAACCTAGCTCTTGTGACTCCTCTTCATTCTACTAATTTCCTTTCTTACTCTTTTTCTGTGCATGCTGTCCGGTTATGGAATTCTTTGCCTGAGCGCATCAGAAGTGCTCGCACGTTGGAGTCGTTCAAGGGTCTGGTTCGGAGCCATTTTCTAAATTCACCTTAGTTATGTTTATTTCTTTTATGATTTATATTGCATAAACTCTGTTTAATATATTTATTTTTACATGTATATGTATACGTTTATTTGATGTTATTATTATAATTTAGTTTATTTTTACTTGCACCCATTTTTATTTTTTTTTCAATTTTATTATTTTTCGCCCAAGGTTGCCTGGAAGAGATTGCTTGTTAGCAATAAGGCCGCCTATTTTGTACAATTTTTCTTTTTTTATTAATTTGTCTGTATTTTTTTTTTTTTTTTTTGTGTGCAAATAAAGTTTATTATTATTATTATTATACAATTTATTTCTACTTTTATATATACCAGTCGTGGCCCAGTCACAGAACTTAAGTTTATGAGTTATTTTGATTGTTCTTTGTGTAAACACTTGGTCATATTCAGTCTTTATGAAGTTAAAAAGATTAGTATATAATACATCTGGATCATCTTGTCCAAATGGCAATGCATTAATTTTACTCGATATATTATTTTTAAAACGCTCTACTCGCTCCTTTGTAACTGGTTTAAAGCTTAAAGCATATTATTTTTCTTCTGTAGTTTAAGTAACTGTAAACTTTTACAGGAAGCTGCAGCCGAAGCGTGGTGGTTCAAAACACCAATGGAGAAGAAAAGGCAAAAAATAATGCAGAGGATACAAGAACTGCAACAGGAGGCTGAAGAGAAAGCTGCCGCTAAATAGTTTATCTTGAACATAAATTTAACAATATTAAGTAGGTAATAAGTATAAGAATTTATTAGAAATCTATTTATTCAACTATATTAAATTAAAATACGATTTTTGCCGACTTTTATTTTTGTACTAGCTGACCCGGCGGACTTTGTACCGCTTTGACATTTAAAGTTCGCGATATTTAAAGTTTACGCGTGAAAGTGTTTAAGGCGACACATTGGAAATTTACGTGGCGGGATCTTGATTTTTCCCAACAATTGCAAAACATATGAAAGTGATATTTGTTGACATGATATTTTATTTAATTGACTTCATTTTGCTAGTTGCAGAAACACGATTTGTCAACTTTTATAACAAAGAAAAAAATATCAAAGTAACCTCTTTTAAAACATAGATTTGCATTTTACAGGCTAACCAGACCAATTTAAGCATCTAAATTTTCTTAGTAGATTAGTTTTAACACACACTTCAATATTGTAGTAATTTTTTTTTAAATAATTTGTAGTTTTAATTTGAAGGAAAAAAAACCAGTTTTTTTTATGGTACGGGGCGCAAACGCGCCGTATGAGATTTATTGTTTAGCGGTGCGTCGCATTAAACAAACAAATTTACTTTTTTAATAGGTAATAAGTTTCCTAATTTTTTGATTATACTCTTATGATGATCGGTGGTTAAATTTTAGAAATCAGTCGCCTTTTTGGGGTTTGAGGGGAGAAGGAGGGGAGGGGGAAATATGTGGGAGTCAACCTTTACCAATTTCGTCTGCCGGAAATGCAGATTTTTTTATAAAGAAAAAATTTCAAATTCAAATCAAAATGTACTTTGCACTAAGAGAATTAAAAAACTTAACACTTCTGAGTGTCTCTGGCACTGCAGGAAGTGCAGCCCCTCCGCCCTTGCGTGGCAAACCACAGGCATCAAGCGAGTCGGAGCGGCTGAGGCTGGGCGCCGAGGGCGACCAGCAAGCCGAAGCTGCGAAGGCGAATCACAGCGGGCGGGGGCTGCCCTCCCTCCGTGCCTCAGGATTTTTATATACACTCCAGGGGTAGGGCCTAAGGGTAGGGCAGACTAATGCCATGTTGAGTCACTATTTGTCATTAATAAAGTAATAATCAGTGTCCAGAAAGTGTAGCCAAGTCGTAGAAAGCAAACAAAAAGAAACAGCAGGGCACATTTGCAATTTAACGCTGTCAAAAATGTCAAACTTCGTTCAAAATGGCGGATTGGCGTTTCGTTTCGTCGTTTTAATACTTCAAAAGTTCAAAAACATAGCTGACTAAAAATCGTCGAAAATACGTTTCGTTTCACGCATTCACTCACAGTACATTTCATACGAATTTTAAAAATTAATTAAAAATATTCAAACGTAGCTCCGGCAGCCGAAATTGTTTTAGGGCGATCTTAGACAAGCTTCCCTGAGCCCCCTACACATTCAGTTTCCTCAGATTCAGGTGACTTATTTATAAATCCAACCCACGTGACAAACTATTGTCAAATACACTCCAAAATCATGTAAAGCAGTGATCATAAACATATATAGCAACATCAAACGCCGTAAAGAGAATTACCCAGAGAGTCTATGTGAACTTGTAATACCCTGTGAAATCTTCGAAGTTGAGGGCATTACAAGGCGACGTAGCCACCTGGCCATTCCCACGATCCTTACAGGAGTGGAGAAATTAAAGCCAGAATCCGATTGGTAAATCATGTTTGTAAATGCTGGCAGGTTCTGGCAAGGGTTCTTGTATGTGAGTCTGTGATACAATCCTTTGACATTTTTGTCGAGTATTATGTATCGATTAAAGACTTTCGTTATTACTCTTTCATTTTGTCATCTAACATTGTTGACTTTACAAATCATATAATATGCAAAAATTTGTTAATGTAGTGTCAAATGAGTTGAAGTCATATACGAGTAGCCTTAGTTACTCTGCTTTTTGCACAAAAGATCCCGATGAGTCGAAGTGTTACTGACAGAGGGAAACCTCAGCAGGCCCCACTAAGATAAGATAAGCCTTAGATAAATGATTGGCCTCGCGCGCTCGACTAGATACCGCCGCGCCGTCTCGGTGTAATTGTTAAATGCGGCAAAAAATACTACGCCGAAGTCGGCGTACCCGAGTCAGTCGCCTGCTGTCAGTCGCGTTGACAACATTGAGTTGCCGCATTCACGGAGCTTAGGTAGCGCGGTATCTAGTCGAGCGCGCCAGACCAATCATTTTATCTAAGCGAGTAGCATTGTCAACAGAAATAAACAATATTTAAAAAATATATATATAAAAAGGTCCAATGTTTCATCAACACAAAATTGTGTTTCGTATAATCACGAAACGAATAATGAATGTAACTTGCACACAGCTTAATGTGCAAGAAATCATTGCGATTAAGAATTTAATAATAATTATTATTATATTTATTTATTTCAGGCGTAGCCCATAAATTGGAAAAGTAACAAAAAATATATCTATGTCAGTATTACAGTTTTTTTTATTTGATTAAATTCCTTTTTATACCATTCACAAGTTGTTGTTTTAACAAAACAATTCAAATAAAAAAGTCCAGCTTGAACCGTAACCGTATCAAAGGTCCCATAATGCTTGCAGTAACTCCGCTGTATTTTTTTCATAACTAAGTATTTATATTTACAATTAGTCCTATTTAAAACATTTTTCTCTATGACTAAATGATTATTTTGATAAATAAAGATTCTTTAACATCATTCGTTGAAAGGTGTCGTACCTTTACACATCGCCCACAAACGTAAAAAGTATAGAAATGTAACATTTCATTGTTCAAAAAGCAAAAGCGCCACCAAAAAAAAAACAACATACGACGAAGCTATTTATAAATCTTTAATACCTCAGGCAGAACCTTCAAAGCGAAAGGAAATCTTAGGTGACAGAAGCATCTGGAAACTCCCACGAGTATTTGAATGGAGAAATAAAAGCCAATATCCGATTGAGAATCTGTGCTTGGAGACGCCATTTTGGTCGGCGGAATTATCATATTGCGGAAAAATCTTTTGAAACCATAGTTATTAGATGAGAGCACATTTTTTGTGAATAAAGTAACTTTGTACATTTTTTATTGTACGAGTATATAGCTCGATATTAAATGCCAATAGGTATTCTTAAAATTAATTAATCACGTAAGGAAAATGAGAGTATACACACTACCAACTAATTATGAGACGACCCAACGCTTCGGTCTCCCTGTGACCAAGGGCCCTGCAAAGGGTTCGAAACGTCAGGATAAACATTCACTTTAAAAAACAATTAACTTAGCTGTTGTTAGCACAATCAATATTGCTTAAACTTATTTGTTATTTAAATTAAGTATTGCATTTTGGTATTTTACAAAGTACAATATTTTTCAAACTAGTAAGCTATTTCAAATGAAACTTTCTTTAGTGAAGGAAAATATAAAGATCTAATCAGCCAATAGACGAAATTAAAAAAGAAACATTAATTAAACTGAATTTATGAGATTTTTTTTAACAAAAAGTTTCAAATACTAAAAATATCAAATGATTAACTTCTAATTGACAATAAGGATCAACAACACGGATAAGAAGTAAGTAAATAAATAGCCTATATACAGTCCCACTGCTGGGCAAAGGCCTCCATCATTAAAATCAAGTCATCGCTACAATTGATGGGTATTGGCTGAATCACCACGGTTTATCACGGCTGAAAAAATTACAAATATTACAATTCTGCCAATGCTTTTAGAAATATATTTCACTATCTCACTTATTATATTATTACTACCTACTTACTCCACTTGCTTTTTAATTACATTACTGTCTCTTGCAAAAGTTTCTAAGCAAAGCTTTTTTTTCTTTTCTCTTGCACCCCAAGCGCTAAGGTAAAACCGATAAAATGGCGGCAACGGGCAAAAACACAGCCGTGTGAACCAGAAAGCAAATCACTTTGGATAAATAAACGAGTTACACTGTTTTTCAAGCTCACAAAGGGGCTCACAAAGGCTTAAATACACTAACACCCTTGCTAGTAAGAAAAACGGGTAAATCTGCGTAGTGAGCTAGTACACGGTCTTTGTTGGAAAAAGCGAATTTTGTACTTGAACCCTTTTTGTGGGGGGCACTTTGTATGCGGTGCCATTTGAAAGAGTTTTTTTTTTCTTTTATAGTTTATATGTGTTATGTTTAGTTACTTTAAACATATACCCTTTTATGGTTTAGTGGTTCAATTAATTCAGCTTCAGTGCAGCATTTAGCACTTTTAAAAAAAATACTAAAATTTGTTGTGTTCTGAGCACATACCTAATAAATAAAGAGATAAAACCTTTCTTAACTCTGAGCCCAACAGTTGCAAACTCTATCTTTATATTTTTGGAGCTGATGGGCCATAATGTTTGCAATTCAAAATTATTGAAAATATTTTGGATTTTAAGCTCTATGTAAGTACGTTTTTGAAGTTGGCAGTACTAGATAGAAATAAATTTGAAGTTGATGGGATACAATTTTTGGAGCTAGCGGTACTAAGCCACTATAATAGATTGATGATGATCACAATTCTTAGAATAACTAAAATAACTACAGAATACAAGTGTCATTATCCAAAATCTCAAATGATTTCCGCGTTAATGTCACTGTTTATAATTTTGCATTCGCTGCCTGCCACCGATTCCCTCAAGGGATATTCAAATTAACGGGCACAAATCAAACTGGCCACCGCAGGCCAATTGGCACATACAAAATGTATGTGTGCTCTTGTATGGACTGGGTAACAACGTCGCAAATCGGAATATAATAACGGGGTGAGATCCGGTACGGATTTGGGATTAGACTCATCGAAAAAAAAAATAGGGAAAATGACAAACGAGATGATTTACAATTTTGCCATAGAAATTATAGTTTTCGTTTTCGTGAAATACCAAAATATATTATCCGTGAACTAAATATAAGGAGTAACAGGGAGAATACGCCGAATTTTATGTTTGTACAAAAGTGGTTTTTGGTCCCTAAAAGTACCAAAAAGAAATAATTTAGTTGCATCTAATAAACAAAACTGTTTAATCCAGGCGTCATTATCGCGACTGCCTCAACGTCGTTTAGGGCTACGCCACTGACTGGACAAACAACGCAGGTCAAACTGTGGTCGCAAAGAATATTCGAAGTACAGGTATATAAGTACCTTATATTATTATAAAAAAAATATTTTTGCTTTTTTAGAAATTGCTCTTTTACAAATATGGGTACACAAACCACATCAAGTTACTTGAAATAAAAATACTTTTTAAATCTTTCTGTCCTCCTTCTGTGAAATCTAATAAACAAAACTTAATCCAGGCGTCATTATCGCGACTGCCACAACAGACCGTTTAGGGCCACTGCCACTGTCCGGATAAACAACGCAGGTTAAACTGTGGTCGCATAGAATATTCATGCGAGGTAAACACGGGCGGACTCGGCTTTCTGCTAATTTGGTTTTCGGTCGCCTTGCTCCGCTGGATTGAAGCCGGCGACCGTAATGGGAAGACGAATGTGATTTGAGTTCGGTTAGTTGAGGTCGGGCAACGTTATATTCGGATTGACGATAGGTTGCTACGAGTTTAGTTTTGCATGATTTTGCTCCCAAATCTTTGGTTTCCTTAAAGCAAGGGTCTTACACGGCGGCGATTGAAGTCTCAGATTAAACAACAAAGTGTAACAATATCAGTAAATTCGATTCTAATCACTTTTCTAAACATATTGTTTTAAAAAGTTAACGTGAACACTATAAAAAATGTGTACATAGGCACGAAACATAAGACTACCAGAATCTGTCAAATTTCCTCAATAGATTTTGAACTTTGTGTACCTAAATGGAATAAGGTTGAACATTTATTGAAGAAATTGGCCTTTCCCGTGTGTCTCATAGCCACGTTAGTGCATATAAAAACTACTTTATCGAAGGACAAGTTTCCCTGTGACTAAGGACACAGCAAAAGATTCGAAACGTCAAAATAAAATAACATCTAAGTATACTATAAACTAACCGTCTCTGTGGTCTAGTGGTTAAGACCACCGGTTTACACCCAGAGGTCCCTGGTTCGATTCCCAGCGGGGGGTACTTGTTTGTGTACTCGGTTTGGTTGGTGGTAGGGCTTGTTAGTCCGCCTGACTAGCTACCACCATCTTATCTAAATATGTCGCCATAACATCAGTTTGTAGCATTGATGTGTTCCGGCATCAGCTAGAGATATGATAGCCATTGCCTCACTAGTGAGGATCCCGGGTGAAGTGCGCTTCCATCATTAGCCTTATCATCACGTACCATCAGGTGAGATCAAAGCACTGTGTTTACCCGTAAAATATATTAAAAAAAGAACTATTAATGAAGAGGTAAAGTTTGTGACTTTATTTGTATAGGGTAAGGGTAAGTTTTCAATTTGTTATATTTTTTTATTTTTTACCATTCTATGTATATACATAATTAGTTTTTAATTGGATATAGTTTTAGATTAGGCAAACTTGAACATGCACACTTATTATTAATCGTGTTGTGTACACATGTTTTAGATAGGAATTTAGCTCTTATTAAATTTACCATGCTTTTTTGTTATTTTTTAATTTCTATCTGTTTTGTGTACCTAATAAATAAATAAATAAATAAATAAATAAATCCCTGGAACTAAAAACAATTCCAAAAAATATTTCACTGATAGAACGATACTATCATTACGAAAAACAAGGGCTATGTTTAATTTTAATAAAAAAGGGTTCTTATAAAAAATCTAAGTATTGATTTTTGTACGAAAAAATAGGAAATCAACGCAGACGAAGTCACGGACAAGGTGCTAGTTTGACATAAACAACCAGGAGCAGACAAATTCTTACAGTTCATTTATTCAAATAGTAATCAAACAAGGGTAGATAACTAGAATTATTAGCTCTCTCTAAAAAAACAGATCAACTTAAATAAACTAGCGACTCCATCTACAGTAGCGAAAAATTAAGTAAAGAAAAAAGCCTATATACTGTCCCACTGCTCGGCAAAGGACTTCATTATAGATATCTCTACAATTGATAGGTTAGGGCATAATCACCACGCTTGCCAAACGCAGGTTGGTGACCACAAACCCGGGCTATTATCGAAAAATCCGAAATACACTTTCCCCGACCTGCCCCCCGACCGCCTAACCGATCGCTTTGACTACGCGTATAGTTTATGACGTCATCTTGCCACCTTGCACCGCCTATGAAAGCAATATCAAAAGCTAAAGGCTATAACTTTCGATATTGCTTTCATAGGCGGCACGAAACGACAAGATGACGTCATAAACCACACGCGAAGTCAAAGCGATCGGTTAGGCGGTCGGGCCCCTGGGAACTGAACCCGGGACCTTCAGGTATCAGGCCGAGCCGAGGCATCGAGGTGTTTAGTAATACAAGTAAAAAAAATGCAGTTTACGCAGCATCTAAACTTTCATTACAGTTGTCATTTACCGCCGCCCGCTCCAATAATTTGGTGTTACGCTACGCCCATAATCCAACTGTAGTGGGCACTATACCCACTCGTATTTCGTCAGTTATCCCCTTGTTCCACATAATGCAGGTGGCCTTAAAGTAATAACTTAACGAGATCCCACTTAAGTTAACTTGATCGTTGACTGCTTGGCTTCTGGCTGCGTAATGCGAGTTTTCAAATTCAAAATCAAATTCAAAATTATTTATTGCATGCCACAATGGTGCACATAGTAATTAAATAAATAGGTACAAGGTGTCAAAATAAACAATGTAGCGCCCCGTAAGGGCATAACAATAACAGAGGGAGTAAACTTATGTACTACAGTTGGATTTCAATGTTTTTCATTTATTTTCCTCCTCCACCTGAGCTTTCCTGATACTGGCTGACTTTCTGTAGTGGAAATTATCTTGTTGCTAGGTAGGTACATTAAAATTTTGAATGCGAAAATTGAAATATTAAACATTAATTTAAAATTCAAGGATCTTCATACAATTGTTAATTTAGAGTAAAACATGTTGTTCATAAATAAATTTAGGCATAATTTTTTTTTTTTTTTAAGAGCCTCGATCAACATCTCATGAGGCTCTCGTTAGGCGGCTGGATCAACGGCCTGATTCAGAAGGCAGTTCTCCTCGATACGGCACGCATTGTGAGGAGGTTCCTGTCTCTGGAGCCCTAATCACCGGTAGTTTGGACCCTGGTCCCGATGCCGGTGGACCCCTATTTTTTATATTTTTAAATGTTTGTTTTGTTTTTTAGAAAATATTTAAAAATGTAAATTAATATGTAAAAAAATAAATAGAGAGATAATAATAATAATAATTTTAGGCATTTGATAACGTTAACGGAAACCAGAATTTGTATAGCACTGAAACAGGGCCTCCTAATTATTATATGATTATTTACATATAAATCTACGCCAATATTGTTGCGAACAAATTACAAATTGAAAAAAACAATTATATACCTACTCGTAAAAATCGGACTAACATAAAAAATAACTAAAAAGAAAAAAACAAGCTCTACGATCCCAGAATACTATTTGAGCAATGTTGAACGCAACATGAAATATTTCCTTGCCCGATACCTATGGTTAAATAATAAAATCTATAATAAATGCGTATTATACATACATTGAATATACAATCTGTTAGGGTATGCACTGTAGAAACTTCAGGGGTGGATTCTACACTCAAATATACATATTAAAACAAATACTTAAAAAAATCCAAGCTCTATAATTTAGAAATGGCAGCCTTTTTTATTTTATTGTCTTCGATTTTTGACGGAGCTAAAAAAGGTGAAACTAGTCGCAAGTAAATAACAATCAGTAAAGTAGCCAAAAGTTAGAACATCAATAGGACAAAAAATCAAATATGTCGGTTTTCAACACCAAAAATAACGAAAAAACCACAATGTAACCAATTTACTACATGCAGTTTGGAATTATCATGGAAATCATTGGAACTATCATGTTATTTGAGTGTAGAATCCACCCCTAAAGTTTGTACAGTGCATGCCAATACACACTGTATACATACATTGAATATTGATAGTTGTCGCAGGCCGGGACAATCACCAACCAAAGAGAATGCGGATTTAATTGAGCTAGCCAGGGCCGCTTGGTTGATGATTGTCCCCGTCTGCGACAACTATCAATATTCAATGTTATGTACTCTATCATATAATCTTTTTACATTTTTCATTGTTTAAGATATAATCCATGCAGCCTTAATAAAATTGCGGTTGAATTTCGATCACTAGGCGATAACTAGCTGATTTTTCAATCGATATTATTCATTAAATAATTTTGACACAATGGCAATGATCCATAAAACATTGCTGTAAATGAAAATTATTAACTACATCTACGTCCATAGAAAAATCCGTTGCGGCGTGAAGAAGCAACAAATACACGAACATACACACAAACTTTCGCATTTATAATTAGTAGGATTGCTATTTTAAACTTTAAAGGCTTTCTTTAACTGTCACCTTTCTAAAGGCTTCCCACAAATGTTCTATCTAACGTCCGCAGATCCGACTTATGTCGCAGCAAATCGGGCACGACTTATCAGCGCTGCTGGGCTGGCTTAGCTCTCGGCTACCAATCGCCGTATGTCTGCGCCGAGACGTTAAGGGATAAGTTATAAGCTTTTATACCTTTTTTTTAATAGGTAAAAAGCTTTGCGTAGACATTTGGGCTAGGGTTGAGCGAAGGTTATGTGGGACTCTCCTCCTCTTCTTTCTTCGTCCAGTCACTAAAGCTCGACTAGGGCTCGACGTAGCCACTAACAAACCTAGTACCATCCTTTCTCTGCCACGGGGATAGCTCGGTATCACGAATAGCAAGCACCAAGTTTGTAAGCTTTTATCATCATCATCATCATCAGCCTACACACGTTCACTGCTGGACATAGGCCTCTGTAAGTGCACGCCACTGAGCACGATCCGCGGCTACTCTCATCCAGCTCTTGCCAGCCACTTTGCGAAGATTGTCGTTCCACCTAGACTGAGGGCGTCCTACACTACGTTTGCCGATACGCGGTCTCCACTCAAGAACTCGTTTACCACATCGGTTATCGGTTCTGCGGCACAAAATGGGTCTCCACGGAAGATCAGCGTTGTAGTTTTTGTCCACTACTGCAACATATGCTGAGTGGAGTCCTTTTAGAACACACATTTTTATTATAATTTGTTTGTTTTGTTTTAAGTACCTACATAAGTTTGTACTGTGTTCTAATAAACATATTTCATTTCATTTAATATGGCTGGCCCACTGCCACTTCAGCTTGCTAATCCTGTGGGCTATGTCGACGACTTTGGTTCTCTGTCGGATCACCTCGTTCCGGATCCGGTCCCTCAGAGAAACTCCAAGCATGAAGCAAAAACTTTGGTACGTACGAAAATTGCGCGGACGGATGAGTATGAAATTTTGCACACTTATATAGTTTATATAGAGAAGGAGTGCAGAATGCTAATAATAATTAAATAATAAATAAAATAAACAGCGTTTCATACATTTTTCAAAAATTTCAAAAATGGAAGAGGAGCGGTCGAAATCAAGATCAAGTACTGGGATTTTCTGAATATCACCAGTGATCTCGAAGTTAAAAGTGAAATGATGAAACATTTTTTTTGCATTATTTTCAATTTCATTACATAGGGTTCGAAATAGTCACCGGTTCGAAAATCCCCCCCCCCCCCCATCCCCTGTTCCCTTGTGGAATAAAAGCAACATTACAACCGCATTTAAGCTCGTAGCTCGTAACATAGAGCACCTATGCAGTTGTTAATACAAAATCGATAATATAAAACATCGATGTTCAAGACGTCACTAGGTTTTTATTTCGGCAAAAAAGATGTTTCATGTGTGTTCGATAGTTCTATGCAGAATTGTACAGGATGTTTGAGCACCAGTATAATCTCGAATATGCCAAAGACCTTGCACACAACTCCAGAAAACGGTTATCAACTTTCGTTGTAAATGGTATTTACACTTCAAATATAGGTAGGTAAACCAATGTTACCAATTCTTCTATACTATTTCTTTTAAATCAAATCAAATAATTTATTTTGCACACTGTTACATAGAAAAGGGTTACAAAAAAGCATAAAGATATTGTAAGAGATATTGTAAGGGATGTAAGAGGGCACAAACACTATCTTAGTGCCCTAAGTCAACCTCACCTGCTCGTGGTGCATCCCGCTGATCAACGGACGAGAAAATGACGACCGGCAGATGGCGGTATATACATCCATCATCAGCGTCACCATTTCGAGGAGCTATTCCTGCGGTCGCCGACCCGCATGCCCAGCGTGGCGACTATGGGCAATACCCCCCCTTATGCAGAGCCAACATGTAAGATTATCACTATCAAATAGCATTTAGAATGTAACGATTGGATATAGTGACGAGTATCTGTCAACGATCACATTTCAGAGCTAATACCGTATTAGCGATTTATGGCTCTATGGCTTTATTCCTTGGTCTTGAGGTAGTGAGTGACATTGACAGATACACGTTAGTTCAGTATTTGTTCTGAGCGAAAACGGCACTTTTTCCATCGAGCTGTTGAACGGAACGGACATCTTGAGTAGCGTGTAAATTCTTATTGAATAAAATCCGAAGATTGGGACCTGATCTTTTAAACATAAGATCGGGCTCAGTGGCATGCATTGGGAGAGGCCTATGTCCAAAAGTGGACTGATGTGGGCTGATTATGATGATAAAGATATTAAGGTGAGCAGTAAAGTGGCAAAAATGTCTCCGGCTCACCATGTGTCACGGCATTAGCAAAGCCATCGCCATGACGCTGATTGTCAGATGGAGGCCGAGCTGCATTCGTAGGGTACTATTATCGTAGTCTATCTAACCTCTATAATATAGTAACTGTTACATGCATCAATGGATTCGTGATGATTATGATTGTATAAGGGAATGTCAGCGTTACTATGAATGATAAAATTATGAATAGTCACCGCACCGTGCACTGCCTCTTCTTCGACACATCTCCAATTTCCCAAAGGTACGTGGTTCCATTCATTTGTTTACGGGGTGTAGCAGGGTTGGCACTTCCATGAAACAACCTTCCGAACCAGCATTAGAATGACATTAGTTATATGTATAGTTCATAACGTTATATGGTATTACTATTGTTGTGTGTACTCATATTATTTTATTAGGTATATTTTTTTTTCTTTACCTTTAAGACCTGTACTCGACGTTCATAAGTGCACTTTTGTGTTTAATAGTTCACTTATGAGTTGAATAAATATTTTTCATTTCATTTCATGACGTTTTCTTTAAAAGCAAGGCGCTAGAGTTCATTTCACTTGGGTCTCAAGTCAGCTAATTTTGTAACGTCTTAATATTGTGTTGGTAGCTTTTTTTGATATTTTATCTGCGGCAAAATTACACGATTGTGAACGTTTTGAAATAGCAGAATAGAGACCATAATAGTATGAGTTATTAATATAGTTCAGTTGGAAATTTTGCACTCTATCGATTGGTATATTTTGAAATTTTGATATTTTCGAAAGAAGGTCCCTAGGTACTTACTAGGTATTAAGTTTGTAATGTGAATTTGGGTACTTACTTTATTTTTTGTCTTTCTATGTTACTAGCGATCCGCCCCTGCTTCGCACGGGTGTAATGATGATACACGCAACCGCTATGTCCCTGCATTTTAAACCTGTAATATCTTCGAAAATATTCATTTAAATTACATGCTGTAAAGGGCCATGTTGCAAATAAACAGGCATTTATTTTTATTGGAAATAAAACTTTGATTTGTATTATGGACGAATCGATTATCGAGATTCAATTTTGTTTGGTGGCATAATGGCCCCATCACTAGTTGTTCTTTTTTTATACTCTTGTCTCTGGAAAGCAAATATGGCTGGTTGATAGTTATCGTGTGTTGATAATTAAATAGATTTTATGTAGTAATAAGGGCATTTGGAGCCGTATTAGTCTAATTAAGTGGATTGTGCAAACTGTGTTTGTGAGTGTGCGTCGTAAGCGAATTGTTTCGGGAAAACAATTAGCCGGGATGTCGGCCACACCGCTGTTGAAGTAACAGGTATTCCTCGGGGGAAAGTGCACTTTGGGGTAGTTTGGGTGTGTTTAGGGAACCCTAGAAGACCCGGAGCCGGATTCGGGCCCCATCGGATCATATGGATCCCGTTCAGGACGGCGGGAGCGGCATGAAACTGTAAGTGGAAATTTTTCTATTTTTAAGGTGTATTTCTAAGCAATAGCATAGTGTGTGTTGTGGGTTTCCGCAACATTTTGGTAGCAGAGCGTGGTTTATACCGGACCTCTAGGTTAATCGGTGTAATTTTGTGTATTTTTTTTAGTTTGTAATAGGTTAAGCTCATTTCGTGTAAAATCGCACTTCCGGGACAGGTGCGGTTAAATTGTAAGGTTGGTAGTACCGTTGTTTTCGTTCGTTCATTCATTTGGGCTGGGACACTTCTCGGAACGTTAATTGTTATTTAATTTCGTTCAATTGAAAGCATCGAGTCGATTCGGGATAATCGATTCCGTGTTTTCGTTGACTCGTTTTAATTTTGTGTTTAGGTTTATTTAGTTTAAATTATTTATAATGACAGCGTCACGGCAGGAGTTGGCTCAGCAGCTCCGGTGGTTCACCGGGCTGCTTGCATTAATAGATCGGCCTAACCGGGAGGACGCCTTGGAGATGCGTTCGAAAGAAATGCAGGCTCGTTTCTTGTTGGCCGAGCGGTCGGTAACCGCTCTATTGTCAACCGACCCGGTCGGGGAGAAGGAGCTGGCCCTCCACGCCCAATATGTCAAGGATCTGGAGCACATCCAAGACATCTACGACGAGGTCCTTCAGCGGGTGAAGGACATCGAGCGACTGCGGGAGGGGAAGCCTGTTGCGCGCCCCGCTTCGCTCCACACCCCTGGACCCAGCGCCATGGGAAGATTGGGTGCCCTGGAGGTCCCGCATTTCACCGGATGTATGCGGGACTGGGCTGGATTCCGGAACATGTTTTTGGCCTTGGTGGATACTCGGAAGGATTTCACCAAGGCCGAAAAGCTGGCATATCTCCGTTCCTTCCTAGACGGAGAACCCAGACAGCTCGTACAGCATCTGGAGCTGCAGGATGCGAGCTACGACACCGCCATGCAGCTGCTGGAGAAGCGGTACGAAAAGCCGCGTCTTCAGGCGGACGCGCACGTGACCCATCTGCTGGGATTGCCGAGGGTCAACCATAGGGCTCAGCTGAGGACGCAGCTGATCACCCCGCTCACCGTGTCCTTAAACGGGTTAAGGACGCTCGGACTGCCCGTCGACCAGTGGTCCGCACATAGTTCTGGCCAAGTTGTCGCAGGAGATGAGGGACAAGTTCGAGCGGAATCGACTGGTCCACAAGGATCTCGGCAGCGTTCTGCCCACCATAGGGGAACTTCTGGAGTTCCTGGAAGAGGAGGCTGGCCTGCTGGAAAACCAGCTAGCCTCCCAGGAGGCTCCGACAAGTGCGCCGGCCCGCACTTCCGGAGTCTACGGCGCCCAGCCGCCACGCAACCCAGGGAAGGGTCGCGGCAGGCTGGTGGCTGCGGCCGCCATCAACCCCGGCTCTGGATGCCGGATTTGCGGACAGCAGCACTTGGAGCAGCTATGTCCTGCAATTCTCGGGCTGCCTACAAAAGAGCGCCGAAACCTCGTTCGGACACGAGGATTGTGTTATGCCTGCCTGGGAGGACATAGGTATAATGAGTGTCCCCAGGCGAGGCCTTGCGATGTGTGCGGCGGACCGCACCATCGCTTACTGTGCACCCGTAGTGCTGAGGGCTCAGCACCGGTTCGGGAGAGGGGATCTCCCACGGGTGGCGGTTTGGGGCCGGGGTCAACTCCGCCTCCGGAAAGACGGAGTCCGCCACGGCCGCCTCAATACAACTCCTCGTACACCCCGGCTCAGGTGAGTTGGGGACCGCCGGAACGGAGCCGGGTTCTGGCTACAACCCGGCACCCGGCGTTGGTGCCTCTAAGGGCCACTGGATACAGGGAGCCCCACCTCCGGACCCAACACCCGGATACTCGTACGCGTGTCCTCCGCCGCCGTTGCCGGAACAACAACGACATGAGAACCGTCAACAGTTCTCACCGGTACTGCACGAGTACCCGAGGTTGGAATACCACCCACCCTATCACCGGTATGGTAGGGCAGCTGGATACGCACCACCCCGGATGGTGGCCTGCACGCGTCCGACTTACTGGCCGAGTCATCACGGTTCGACAGGGTCGGCTGCTGGCTCTAACGCGTGACTAGCCTGTGGTCGGGCTACGTCGGAACCGAGGACGGTTCTTTTGCCCATCGCGCAGGTACGCGTTTGGGGACCTGGGGGGGACTTCGTCCGGATACGAGCCCTCCTAGACACTGGGGCACAGGGCTGCTTAATTACTACAAGTGTTTGGTCGAAAAGGACGGTCCTTTCTACCATCGCTCGGATGTTTGATCCAAATGGATGGATCAGCCCGTGCATTTTTATGGCGAAGTGTTTATTGCAAACACTGTGGACACTCGGAGTCTCGTGGGATGAGCCACTGGTAGGGCTCTCACTCGACACTTGGCTCGCTCTGATCTCTACCATCGAGGCGATCAATCAGGTGGCGTTGCCGCGGCGGATCTTGCCGCGGGGCAAATACAGGGCAAGCCTACATGGCTTCTGCGATGCGTCAGAACGAGGGTATGCCGCAGTGGTGTATCTGCGAACGGTTGACTCGAATGGTCGAGTCGCCGTCTCCTTGCTTCTGGCTAAAAGCAAGGTGGCTCCCATCAAAACTAGGCTGACAATCCCGAAGCTGGAGCTTTGCGGGGCGCATCTATTGGCCAAACTGTTGTGCCACGTGCACAAGGAACTGACGTCTACGGTGGACATCCGGAATGTCTACGCCTGGTCTGACAGTCAGGTAGCTCTGGCATGGCTACGCGGGGCACCCCACGTATTGGAAACGTTTGTGGCCAATCGGGTATCTCAGGTACAGAACTCGGGCATCGAAATTTGTTGGAGGCACGTTCCCGGCCCCTGGAATCCTGCCGATTGTGCCTCTCGGGGCTGCACCGCGCCGGAATTGGTGCAGCATGCCCTCTGGTGGGGTCCAGAGTGGTTAAAGGAGGGTGAGTCATCATGGCCGGTCACCATGATAGATGGCTCTCTAGGGATGCTCCCTGGAGTAAAAGTTTTGGTGACAACAAACGAGTCAAGGCCAGATCCGAATTGGTTGACGGCTCGATACAGCAAACTGGACAAATTGCTAGGAGTAACTTGCTGGATCCGGAGATTTCTACATAACTGCCGCCATCCAGACAAGAGGCAGTTATCACCCGTGGCGGGTGCTGAGGAACGCAGGAGTTCACTGTTGGCCCTGATACGGCTGGTTCAAGCTGACCGGTTCGAGGACGAACTGAAGATTTTGCGCGTCGGTCGCGCAAAGCTCAAGGGAGCGATCTCTCGGCTCAACCCATTTCTGGATGCGGATGGACTGTTACGCGTTGGAGGTCGCCTCAAAAATGCCGACCTGCCCTTCGGTAGCCGTCATCCTCTGCTACTCCCCAAAGGAGGACCTTTGGTAGAACTGGTGGTCTCGGATAGACACCTGAAAAACGCTCACGCGGGGTGTAATGCGTTACTGGCGATATTACAGAGGGAGTTCTGGATTTTGTCCTCTCGGAGAGTGGTTCGCAGCGTGTTATTTAAGTGTGTGGCTTGTTATCGGGTGAAGGCCTCCACTATGCAGCCACAGATGGGGAATCTCCCTTCTGACCGGGTTTGTCAGACAACTAGGCCGTTCGACGGGGTCGGTACGGATTTTGCTGGACCGTTTCTGGTGAAAACCACAGCCTATCGTAACACTAGGGTCACGAAAGCATACCTGTGCGTTTTTGTCTGCCTGGCCACTAAGGCCGTCCACCTGGAAGTGGTTTCGGCTCTGTCTACGGAAGCCTTTGTCGCCACGCTGGATCGTTTTGTTTCGCGACGGGGTTTACCTTCTCTCATTCGGTCCGACAACGGTACCAATTACAGAGGCACTGCCAACTACTTAAAAGATGTGAACGATTTTCTGGATAAAAATTGTAATAGCATAAGTCAAGCTCTCGCACAGCGGGGAATCACATGGCGATTTAGTGTGCCAGCCTGTCCCCACTGGGGCGGGATATTTGAAGCCGCGGTAAAATCGGCAAAAACCCACTTGCGCCGGGTAGTCGGGGAAACTACCCTCACGTATGAGGAACTTACAACTGTGTTTTGTAAGGTTGAGGCGGTTCTCAACTCGCGTCCGCTTTGTCCACTCTCCTCTGACGCAAATGACATGGAAGTCCTGACCCCTGGTCATTTTTTGGTCGGTCAGCCACTCACTGCCCTGCCTGAGTATCCCTGGAAGGATGAACGCAGACACCGGATGTCTCGTTTTCAAATGATACAACAAATGAGTCAGGACTTGTGGCGTCGTTGGTCACTGGAGTATCTGCATTTATTGCAGCAGCGTGTAAAGTGGACAGACCGGACGTCGCCCCCTTCGGAGGGGGATCTGGTTTTATTAAAAGAGGCTAATTTGCCATCGTTATTTTGGAGACGAGGTCGCATTTTAAAGTTAATCTGGGGCGCGGACGGGACTCCGCGTGTGGCGCAAGTGTTGGTTGATGGATCGGTGCTAATTCGCGCGGTCGCGACCTTAGCTCGATTACCGGTTGACTAGTTTAAGATTTCAGGCTAGAAAGCGGTACGTCCGCTTTGGGTGGCGGGATGTTGCAAATAAACAGGCATTTATTTTTATTGGAAATAAAACTTTGATTTGTATTATGGACGAATCGATTATCGAGATTCAATTTTGTTTGGTGGCATAATGGCCCCATCACTAGTTGTTCTTTTTTTATACTCTTGTCTCTGGAAAGCAAATATGGCTGGTTGATAGTTATCGTGTGTTGATAATTAAATAGATTTTATGTAGTAGCAAGGTGTAAGGGCATTTGGAGCCGTATTAGTCTAATTAAGTGGATTGTGCAAACTGTGTTTGTGAGTGTGCGTCGTAAGCGAATTGTTTCGGGAAAACAATTAGCCGGGATGTCGGCCACACCGCTGTTGAAGTAACAGGTATTCCTCGGGGGAAAGTGCACTTTGGGGTAGTTTGGGTGTGTTTAGGGAACCCTAGAAGACCCGGAGCCGGATTCGGGCCCCATCGGATCATATGGATCCCGTTCAGGACGGCGGGAGCGGCATGAAACTGTAAGTGGAAATTTTAAGGTGTATTTCTAAGCAATAGCATAGTGTGTGTTGTGGGTTTCCGCAACAGGCCATATTGATCTGTATTAAATGCACAATGTAAGTACATTGAGCATTTAACACTTAATTAGATAAGAATTTATTTATTTATTTATTGCATTAAATTATTATTGAATTAATGCTGTATTGCTTAAAATCGCTTCGTAACTCGCCTCTGTGGTCTAGTGGTTAAGACCATCGGTTGAGACCCAGAGGTCCCGGGTTCGATTCCCAGCGGGGAGTACATGTTTGTGTACTCGGTTTGGTTGGTGGTAGGACTTGTTTGTCCGCCTGGCTAGATACTACCATCTTATCTAAATTATGTAGACGTAACATCAATGTTTGTGGCCTTGTTGTGTTCCGGCAGCTAGCTGCCGGAACACAACGACGACGGCACTAGCTCACTG
The DNA here is from genome assembly GCA_947562085.1 of Eudonia lacustrata. Lineage (NCBI taxonomy): Eukaryota > Metazoa > Arthropoda > Insecta > Lepidoptera > Crambidae > Eudonia > Eudonia lacustrata. The sequence goes on along the minus strand of OX387326.1, from coordinate 18,039,536 downwards.
GCTGAGTCAGTGCCTCACTAGTTGAGGATCCCGGGTGAAGTGCGCTTCCACCAATTGGCTTTATCATCACTTAACATCAGGTGAGATCGAGGCTTACCCGTAAATATATAAAAAAAATAAGAGATATACATAATAGCATCGCGGACTTTTTTGTAGACCTTTTTAAAGTGTACAATACTGAAGTACATTATTTTGATCTATTTCATAGGGTTCAGCCATCGTTTGCAATGTAAGCGCAAAAAAAATATGAAACCTCTAAAATTATCAGTGTTTTCTATTATATTATGCATGTATTTATACATTTAAACATTCCTCTTGATTCGCTCTATCTATTAATAAAACCGCATCAAAATCCGTTGCGTAGTTTTGAAGACCTAAGCATACATAGGGACAGACAGACAGCTAGAAACGATTTTGTTTTATACTATCTAGTGATGTTGTTTGTGTGGTCAACAAATGTTTTTTTTATCTTTTTTCTTCTTATTTTTTGAGACTTATTTCCAGCAAAATATTGTTTACTAATTATATTTAGTTACAGTTTACTATATAATTTACTAATTACTTATTTAACACCTGTTTAAAGAACACGTAAAAATCATGCACACATTATTAGTAGACAAAATTAGTTGTGTCCACAATGCCATTGCCAATTTTTCATTCCCCTCCCCCCACCGCAAACCAAAGCGGCCGCAAGTGTCAGCCCTGACGAAATGATAAATGACAATGACGTCACAGGAGCGCGTTTTTCCATAACCTCCCCGTGCAAAATGACTAGCGAATAGGTTTATGGGATTCCGGGAGTTTGCGTTAAATTGACTAGCCGGGATGATTTATGTGGCTGCAGACTGTGGTGTTTGTAAAAATGAATGGGCGCCGGGATTGAGGGATTTTGTTATTGTTGTGGTGTCATTTTGCCGGTCCCTCCCGAGTGGATTATACAAATGCTATTATTGTAAATGTTGTGGGTCGAGTGATATACATTGGAGCACGTTCTCCAATTGTGGATTTATCAATGGTAGGTTATTGAAATCTCAACTGGAAAGTGGATTAGGGAGAAATGGACAGGCGCGTCGCTCGATTTGTAATAAGTGTATTTTGCAGTTTCAGTCAAATGAAGGTACAACTGCCTGGATTCAGATTCAGGTCCCGGGTTCAATTGCCAACGGGAAGTATATGAATATGTAGACGACTTGGTTGGTGGTAGGGCTTTTTTGCCCACCTGTCTAGCTACCACTATCTTATCTAAATATGTCGCCATAACATCAATGTTTGTAGCATTGTAGTGTTCCGGTAGCTAGAGACAAGTTTGATGATGCTATGTTGTATGTTGATGTATGTGTATCGAAAAGTAAAAGAGTTTGCATGTAGATTAAATTCATTTATAACGAACTCTAATACTTATGTAGTAGGTCGGTTGCAAATACCGTTGAATAGATGGCGCACTGTTCCGCTATTAGCACTCAAAGAATTAATAGAGCAGTGACAAAATTCAGCGCTTACGTCAGCCTTCCCGGTAACATAGCGGTCAGTGCAGCCGCCAGAATTGCGGAAGACCCAGAGCCGATTCCTGGCTGGGTTGGGTGGGCGTTTAATTTTTTCACTGTATTTTATAAATGTTATAAATATTTAATTTAGCTTCAGTGCAGCAAATAGCACTTGAAAATAAAAAGTAAAAATTTACTTTAGCGTTGTGTTATCAAATTTGTGGTATTTCATCTGCAAAGATGAATCTGCATAGCCATCGGTTGCAAATACCGTTGGATAGATGGCGCACTGTGCCGCTATTAGCACTCGAAGAATTAAAAAAGCAGTGAAAAAATTCAGCGCTTATAGCCGCTTATTGCCGGTAGCATAGCGGTCAGTGCAGCCGCCCGGATTGCGGAAGACCCAGGTTCGATTCCTGGCTGGGTCGTGTGGGCGTTTAATTTTTTCACTGTATTTTATAAATTTTATAAATATTTAGGTCTGTAAATACCTAGTTTTTATATTTTTTAACGCAATATTTTAATACTTACCCTAATAAATGTAGCACGTTTCTCACACTAAGGCCTAGAAAAACGTTTCAACATACTACTACAACATCAGCACAGGTTGTGATCGTTAGCCATTCCGAATTCTGCACGCAGTACTCAATACATCTCCAGTCTGGAAGCGGGTATGACAAAAAACGCCACCGAAAACATTCTGCGGAGCATTCCTTCGCATCTGCGTTATGATTTATATTCAGTGTTTCGCAAGAAACACGCTGGTGCGAGCGATAAATCAGCTGAGCGCGGAGTTGCAGGCGTCTTCTGTCGTAAATAAAGAAATCTGTCTTTACTTTTGTTGATATTAATGTTCAGTGTGCTTTGTTAATGTGGTTGGTTCACGCTTCTTTGGAAAGTGATCCGCCTATATGGTCTTTGTAGCATGACCAACCCTGCTATACACTGCTTTAAAGTTTATACTGACACCCCCTACCAACCTATCGGTTACAAAGTAGGTGTTAGACATTCTTACGCAAGCGCAAGGGACCATCTACGTCAGGTTATAACGCCAGATCAGAACACGCCGGTACGCATCCTTCATCCAGTACTTTTAAGACTAGTGTCTCAAGCTAGTCGCCCCGTGGACTCGTATAGTCCACTACCTAATATCCAGATAGGTCACCGGAGCTGTAAGCTCGCTCACTTCTCGTTGCTCTAAGAGCACAACTCGCAGTGTAACATGACCAGAGTTTTGAGGGCGGCGAGATGCTAAAGGTTCCTCAAGTGATCAAACATCCTCAAAGGGTTTTCAAAGGGGATGGCATTACATAAGCGCAATCCCGTCTCCTATAGCAATTGAAAGCGGAACGGCTAGGACTTCGGTTCAGATTTGCCGGGTCGTGAGTGTGGGGGATGCGGTGGCCACATGTCAGTGTACGATATAGCGCGCGTGTGAACTGGAATTTCGAACTCTTGTTTTTAGAGCACGTCTCTGGCCTATGCTAGTGTATAGTCGACCAAAAAATTGCGTTACCTAAAAGAAAATGCTGTATGCAAATAATCTCTCTATGGTCTATTATTGATTACAAGACCAAGTGAAAGATACGTTGTCATCAATGACAATGAGCCTAATTTTATTGTACCTAATGGAAGTTTTAGTCTAAAATGGTAAAGCTATTTCATGGTCGACTTTCATGTAGTATATAAACAAATGATTGGTCTACGTGTACCGTTTTATTAGAAGCTGATTGTAGGTTATAAAAGGGATCCTAGTAGACGTGTGTGCTGTTTCATTATTTTTTAGTTTTTAAACTCCCGACTTTTGGGCTCGAGTCTTTACAAAAAGACCATTATACTGTTGTATTGCACTTTAGTGACTATTGAAATGAATGAATGAAATATATTTATTTGTTTCACAAAATGAAATACTTACATGGACAGCATTCACAAGAATAAAACATGAAAATTTTCTATGTGGCACAAAAAGGCTCCCCTCTCAGCATAATGTCAGAACAGCTAAAAGGCACCCCGACGCTGGTCTTCCGTAAACACCTCATAAGTTATTGTTTTAACACAAACAGGAATTCTCACTTACACAATTTTCATACATGGGAAAAGTTTAAATAGTTATGTTAATTAAAAATAATTAAGACAACGAATTTAAAAACATAAAGCAAAGACCCTCATAAAATTTATTTGTAACTGACTTAAAAAAGGACGAGATTCCCAATCGTTTCTATCTGCTAGACACCTACGTTTTTATTATCATTTTTATTTTCAACTTAAGTATCCGGCTACTAGGTTGCAGTTTAAATTAATTATTTGAAAAGGAAAGAAAGAAAAACATGAGAGTTTTGTCACCGAATAATCATTTGGCACCAGTACACCAGAAGAGAGAACCAGAACTTACTAAAGTTCTTCAAAACAACCATTAATAATAAAATGGCAGTCTTACAAATCAAATCATAATTTGCTTCAAAAATAAATATGAATTTCATTCGAAAATATAAAATCAATGATAAGGCGAAGGCTATTAGCGCAACAAGATAATTTGTAAACGACAAAATTTATAATCCCTTACAAACGAATTTAATCACTAAGACGCACTCCACTTAAACGGGCCAAACAAATTTGGACGATTAATAAAATTAAATTTGCCGCTGGTACTGACTTGTCAGACAAATTATTGCTCTTCCATATTTCGTCAACACTGATTTAGGCTCCAAATGTTTTCTTTATGAATACAGGTACAAATAAAATATATAATAATAAAACTTATTGTCCTCCTAATCCAGGGAAGTGTAATTGGATGCCTCTTGTTTTTAATATACGTCAATGATTGGCCAAAAATATTGAATGACCACTGTACTTTATTTGCGGACGATGTTTCTGTTCTTACCTCGTGCGAGGACTGCACTAAAATAAATGAAAAACTTCACAAAATTATAGAAAATATAACAAACTGGCTGACAACTCATAATTTAGAAATTAATATTGCAAAAACAAAATTAATAACATTCCATCCCTATCAAAAATAACCGTTAAAAATTAATCTTAACTTCAATGGTGAAACGCTAGAGCAAGTAAATGAATCAACACTACTTTTATTGACAATAGATACTTACATCAACTGGAAGTCCCATGTAACAAACATAAATTCAAAATTATCTAAGTTTTCTTACGCGTTGCGAGAGATAAAAAAATCCACTGACGAAAAAACGGCATTAGTCACGTACCATGCATACGCCTATTCCTGGCTAAAATACGGTGTTATGCTATGGGGAAATAGTACTAACGTGCCAGGTCTATTTACGCAACAAAAGAAATTAATTAGAATTATAGTTAATATACGACAAACAGACAGCTGCAAACCGCATTTTCAAAGACTAAATCTCCTAACTCTCCCATGTATTTATATTTTTGAAATGTGTCAATTTGTAAAAAAGCACTTTCAATTTTTTACTAAAAGAGAGGATATACCCACAAAATATTCTTTTCGGCCAAAAACACAAACAAGGTTAATTTTGCCAAACTCTAAACTTCACTTACACTCGAAAAGTCCGTTAGTTATGTGCGTGAAAATATATAACAAATTACCTATAAATTAACTTATTGAAAAATGCTACTATACGCTGGAAGAATACCTAAAAGATCGTTTATAAAAGGATAATAATGTATAATAAGTATAATAAAATAATTATTGATAAATAAATATAAATAAAATAAATGTAAATGTAATGTGAATGTGTATGTATATAAATATGTATGCATATATATGCATATATACTAATTATATTTAAAGAACTAAAAATACCGGTAAAAGATGCAACTTTATTCTTATGAACATAACGTCCTACTCTCGCCTAACTTTTGCAGTGCCCGACAGGGTCCGTATTGTTACTAATTTTATAATTTAAGACCTTTTATACATATGAGAAAGTAATAAAGAAATTGAATTGAATTGAATTGAATTGAATCGTTGAATTTGAAAAATTTGAATTTCGATTAGGAGGAGCCCTTAGTGGCCCTTACAGACCTCTTCCTAATTACGAGCCCATATATACATACATACACATCTACTAGCTTTTAGCTCTCCAAACAAAATAAAATAAATACACGCAGACATAGACATATACAATTACTTTGACTTTGACTTAACACATAACATGTCAGTGTCTAATTTTATGTCTATTACCGGGCTTTTTCTATTATAATATTATGTTTTTTCTTTTCTATATCTATGACGTGCGACCAACGAGCGTGCCAACATAAAATAACGGCCGGCGACGGCCGTTCGGCTGGCAGCACTTTTTTCGAGCGTCACACAGTTGCACATTACGTTCTTCGGCCGCTTCCAGATTTCCTACCAAAAACTGCAGTTTTTCTTTTCCCATAGCTTACAAACTGGTCCTTCGGGCCAGGTCTGAACCAGTGACCGCTCTGCAGTCATGACTGCGTTCTGAACTATTGGTGACTCAAACAGGACTATTTAAACATGCCACTAAAAGTTTATAGCGCTAACTTTTACTTTATACACTTGAAAGTTATATGCTATAATACTACTGCTTGCACATGAGGGGCATTCCTAACTTGGCAAGTTAGGAATTGTGCTAATGCTCCTTTAAAGCATATACGTACGTTTATATTGTGTGTGTGGTTTGATTTAATTATAGAGGAGTTACAAAGCTCAGCGGCTTTCGATATTGCAAGTTAAGTACCTTTTGAACGCCTGCCGGCGCCGGGACACCCGTTGGGTGACCATACAAAAAAGGTCTTGCGTGTTTCCAAAGGACCGTAAAGCACACATAGTAGTTGTAGCAATATAGAAACAGCCATTGTAAAACTCCCGATCCGAACGGAACCCCTCGGAGAATCTAGTAGGAAGCGGGGATACGCACTAGTGCCATGCCCTTTAGAAGACATGATGCCATTCCCGATCCGAACGGAACACCTCGGAGAATCTAGTAGGGAGTGGGGATACGCACTAGTGCCATGCCCTCTAGAAAACATGATGCCATTCCCGATCCGAACGGAACCCTTCGGAGAATCTAGTGGGGAGCGGGGGCACGCACTAGTGCCAGTCCCTCTACAAATTCAAATTCAAAAATCATTTATTCAGTTTAGGCTACAAGTAGCTCTTGTGAATGTCGCTATGCCATCGGTTCGTAAGTCTACTCTGGGCGGGAGATCTTGTACTGAGAAGAACCGGCAAGAAACTCAGCAAGTGTCCAGCTCTTTTCTCCCTTACAGCGTCAAAAAAAATATATTGGAAAATGCCCTATCATAGCAGGACACTTTCCATTACAAATAAACACAAAAAATATAGAAGACAACCACAACATGTAAAAAAAAAATATAAAAAAAAACAAATCTAAGTTATCAAAATTACATCCGGTAAAAGTTACAATTTCCACACACAACCCGCTATACACTACTTTAAAGTTTATACTGACACCCCCTACCAACCTTGCAAGTTACAATTTCCACAATGTCATACAGTACCACTACAGTACTCTACAAAACCTCTGACGCTATTTTGTTTCACACGGCTTGAGTAGCCCTTTAAGTTTCTCGCCGCCCCAAAAGAGCCCGGTACAGCTGAAAATGCCACATGAGGTAAGTAATCAGTAAACTCTCATGAAAACAGTGTAAAGCTTACTGTTCCAGTTGTCGAGGTATGGGAGGTTGTGATGATGGAGGGTTCCATGGCGATGGTAAATAACGACTTCGTCTCTTTATGGGAGTTGTATATTTACAGTGACTACATTGTGACTGACTTTTACCTAAACCTTACAAGACTATTTATACAATATCAACTGTGTAAATGTTGGAGGGAGAATGCCGTGTCTTATCTTAATCAGATCTACACGTGATTAGGAATGCGTTTACAAACTCTTTAACCATACGTGAGGATAAGAAATTACTTACCTTTAACTTACCTTTACTACCTACAGTGCTGGGAAAATGCCTCCATCATTGAAAAACACAAATGTTGAAAAAACTTCCACGAGCAGGGTTTGAACCTGCACCCTTCTGACATACCGGGTCAGGTGCTCTTCCAATTGAGCTATCGTGGTTCTAACCAGCCCGCCGAAATTATTCAACACTATTTCTTTTTACTTTGAAAGCCAAAGGCGCCCATTCAATGTTAACAACTACCGTCATTAACATCCGATCATAATATTTTTACAAATACTAAAGATCAGTTAAGAAGTAGGCAAACTATTTATAAATGTTTATATAATTTTTAACGCAAATTTTGTTGCGAACAAATTACAAAAACACAAATGTTGAAAAAACAAAATTTGCGTTAAAAATTATATAAACATCCATCATTGAAATCAAATCTTTGCTACAATTTATAATGGGTATTGGTTTTATTGCTGCGTAGAACATCAAAGCGCAAGCGTTGGTTATGGCCCCACTTTCTTTATAACAGTCCCAGGTCATGCTGGCAGCACCGGAGGGGAAGTTTAAGAGATTTTGTGGCTATACCCTTCTTCCTCCTTGAATAGGTTGGGGGGAGAGTCCAACACAACCATCTGCATCTTCCCAGATGCAGTGGTATGCCTTATGCATTTTCCCCTCTATAAAAAAGGCTATGGTCAAATCTCCCAATCTGACCGATGCGATCCAAACCCTTCGGAGAATCTAGTAGGGCACGGGGACACGCATCAGTGCGCGATGCGGTTCCCTTTAGAAAACCTCCGAAGGTGATTCGTTTCACACGGCTTGAGGAACCCTTTAAGTTTCTCTCCGCCTCCAAAAAAGCCCAGTAAAACTGAAAATACCGTCTGAGGTAATCAGCAAAGTCTTTCCAAAAAAAAAACTCCCAATCTGATTATCATAATAATGTAAGGCTAAAAGCCCAGCAGTGAGACTTATCATCACCATCAGCTCATTTTTATGTCCCCACTGCTGAAGCACAAGCCTTCCCTATGGATGGATAGGGAGAACGGGCCATAAACCACCACGCAAGCGCAGTGCGGGTTGTTGGTTGTTAACGACTGCTAATGCAGCCGGAACCAACGGCTTTACGTGCCTTCCGAAGCACGGAGGAGCTAGATGATACATTTTTGGTCACCCATCCGATGACGGCCTTTGCAAAAGTTGCTTAACCTCAGCACTCGTAGACCGGGCGCGTTTACCACTGCGCCATCGAACTCCTCAAGTGAGACGTATAGGTTGACGATTATCAGTATAAAAGTATCTGGGTCGTATAGCAAATTGTTGATTAAATTCGGGCAGAGTTGAGCCCTAACAAGAAACTTGTTAATGGATTACATTGTGGCGGCAAACGGAGTATGTATGGTGACTATAAAACTTTTGGGTAGACATGGTAAACTTTGTCATCTAATTTTCTTCAGTTATAGTGTACCGATGCTTGTGTCGTAATAAAGTTGACGGTTAGTCAATCTAGCTACCATCGTTAGCCGGCATGGCCTACTGCTGGATTAAGGCCTTCTCACATGAATTTTATATATGAGGAGATAAGGTCATATAATCCACCACCCTGGCCCAATGAGGGTTGGTGGGATTTAACGACTCATTACAAAAAGAGAAAGCTTTCAATTGAGAAGCACAGACCTTGAGATTTTAATTAAAAGGTCAGTTACTTTAAATTAACAAATATAATAAATAAAATAGAACCATAAAAAAAAACAATGATTTCAAGAATTTTAAAAGTTTTGGTTGTATTATGATTTCTGTAATCATTACCAGTCGTAAAACAGTATAACTTTATAAAAGTTTAGAGTAATTCATGTTTAGGATATGTATCTTAATGAGTTAGAAAATGGTGTTGTTGTATGGTATTTTGCGCTTTTTTATTTTTATTGATATCAGTAGATTCTGACTCTGCTTCATCTGATATTATCCAGAAGCGGAGTCCAGATGTGAAGACAGCTATTGAAGTTCCTACTTCAATGGCTGTCTTCGCATTTGTGATGGCACAATCCTTTGTGCCATTGTGCTAACCTTGCCGTCCCGCAAATTACTCGGTCAATAGGTATGTTGTAGGAAAGAAGGAACAAGAGTGCAAAGAGCATTCAATTTTTTATTCTAAAAAATAGTAATCTGTTGTCATCGTTGATACAGGAACTTACTTACAATTGGTAGGTACGTGTATTATCAACGAACACGATTGGAATACCCAAACAATCCGATATAACTAAGATTCAGCAAATATACGTATTTAGCATAGAAATGTTGCGTGGGACGGCCCCAATTGATGGACCCTCCACCCCACTTGTAAACAACTCGTTAATAATTGGTCTTAACCCTTTGTATGTTTTATTCATACAGGCTGTAAACCGAACTAGCCTAATGAAAAGGGACATGGAAGCGTCAAATGGACTATCACGAACTCACACCGTGGCGTAATGTTTCTCCATGAAGTTTGTAGTGCGTGCAATAGCCTTTTTCTTTTTACCTACCAATTAATTCCATTAATAAAAATAATTGAAAATCTTACATACCTAGTTGATACAAAATTTATTATTAATAATAATAATAACCAAACTAACCCGATGTTTTTTTTTTTTTTTTTTTTTTTATTGGTTATAGGCAGGCATTTGACTACACCTCACCTGATGTTAAGTGACGGTGCCGTCGAGGATGGAACATGCCTGCCTAGAAATAGCCTATTCACTCTAGCCTTGAAGAGGTCCAGATTATAGCTTTCAGGGAACACATTCACAGGCAGCGCGTTCCATTCCCTAGCTGTACGCACTAAGAAAGTTGAACCGAATCGGCTCGTGCGACAAGGTGGCATATCTACAACATAGGGATGGAACTTGCGCCTCGCGCTCCGATAGCGGAAAGTGGATGGTGGGATTAGGTCGTGCAACTCCTTCGCGCACTCCCCGAAATGAATCCTGTAGAAGACCGACAGACGAGCCACCCTACGCCGATGTTCTAGATTTTGCAGCTTGGCGTCTATCAGGGCAGGGTCACCAATGAGTCTCTTAGCTCGTTTCTCAATCGGGTCCAAAGCAGCCAGATGGTATTTAGCTGATCCATCCCAAAGGTGGCAGCAGTACTCCATACATGATCGAACTTGTGCTTGATAAAGTTGGAGCAGCTGTTCTGGCGTGAAGTACCGCCTGACCTTAGAGAGAACCCCCAGTTTTTTAGCTGCAGTCTTTGCTTTGGACTCGATGTACTGCCCGAAGTTGAGGTTGGACGAGAGCTCAACACCTAAGAGCTGTAGGCTGTCAGTCATAGCTACAGTCACATTCCGGAAAGTCGGAGCCAGGTGAAATGGGCTCCGCTTAGCTGAGAACAAACAAGCCTGTGTTTTGGCAACGTTGAATGTGACCAAATTGGCATCGCCCCAATCGGATACTGCTTGGAGGGCTTCGTTCAAGCGGCTAACCATGGCCTCTCGACAAGAGTCGACATCTTGTCTGCCAGCCCCTGCACTCGACATGTATCTATCCGCAACGGTGCTATCGTCTGCGTACCCAAAGGTACCGGGCACAATGTTTAAAAGATGACTGCAGAAAATGATAATATTATTACAATTTTACATACAATAATACTTATTAGCAAAATAAAGTCATAGAATAAGACATTTAAAAATCCATGAAACGACATTAGTTTCAAAGATAGGCAAGAATGTGAAAATCCCTTGATATTTAATATACAGCTGAGAGAACGTATACGGACGTGCCCACGTGAAGATATTGAGTAAAGTAACTACTGATACATAAGAAAAAAAACAAAACCTAAGCAACTTTCGGAAATCTTAAGATATCGCATTCCTGGGTTAGAAGTAGACTATAAATGTACACAGATGGCCATAGCATAGAATGGCTACAGCTTTTCGAGAAGGAAATCTAACAGCAGGTAACAAAATGTATTATAAGTTTTATTTTTTCGCAGTATCTGTGTCATACACGGCCAATTTAACTTATTAAGCCTTAAGGATAGGTTACGTTTGATATCTCGTACACAGTACTACAAACTTGAGAATATTGTAGGGAGTTTAGACGTTTATGGCTTGTCTATTAATATTGTTTAGGGCTTCAATAGAACCTTTGCGAACCCCACCCTATAAAGGCAACGATCAAATAAGTTATGCAAACTACTGGGAACACCTAAATTTGATTGGCTGAGCTAAATTAGTTTTTTTACAGATCCCTTAGTAATCCATGAACAAATAAAAATCTAGGCTTAGTTTAAAGATAGGACTATCTTAATTAGGCTTTCAGTCTAATATCTAGAATGATAGAAGCGCTTTGTTTTTACTAATCCCAGTGTAATCTATTCTCTCCTGACTTATGTTCAGCTTTGTTTGAATTAAACTTGTTTTATACATAAAAAAAGGATTAATGTTTGCGCAGCTTAATCTAGAGTACCTAACAGTTATCAACTATCACTTATCACACTTCACGAAAAGTGGACTTATCGTTTGGACGACTAAGAGTGAATGTTCATAATTATAGACAGCGTTATTTCAACCCACTGCTAAAGAAATGCTAAAAATATATAATATTAGATACCTAATGATATTATTGAGCTTCATCGTAATAAATTCATCGTTTTGTAATGTAGGCACCTAAAATTTACTTAAATGTGTAATGTACTATTACAAATTCATATACAATACCAGAGTTTGTTCAATACCTAGTTCATACACAAGACCACATTGTGGATATTCTAAATATATTTGTTATTTAATGAGGTAAGACACTGCATAAACAGCATAATTCCTTTAATCGGATTAATACAAAATAAGCACGCGCGTACGAGATGAAATAACGTTGAAAGAAGTCATTGTCCGGCCGTCGTCGCCGGTGTCGCTGGTGTCAATGCGTCGTCCTTGAGGTTAAGCGTGTTGTAGCTGAAATTTATTTAACTTATAACTATGCCCACATACGAAAACACAATGTTCGAAAAAGTAAAAAATATAGTTTCTTACGCGGTTGTTTTATTGTTACGTATTTACTCTACCCAAAACCCATTTAAGTTTTCTAAGTGGCGAAAAAAATATAGCAAATATTTTATTTTAAGCCAGCCTGAAGAACGATTACGATTTTTAATCTCAATTTGATTCTTACCTTCAATTGCCTAACCCTTCAGCTCTGGGTCCCTGAGGACCAGACCCTAATCCCAAGAGTGACCGCGTAATGAGAATTCTTGAGAGGGTCCTTTGTACCTATTTATTGTTAATGTCCACTTACACGTTTGCCCCTTTATGAGAAGGGAAATGTTCCGGGGAAATGAAGTAACGAGTTCTTAAAAGTGCGTGGATTGTCTTTGAAATGCCATTAACTTTGGTGGAATTGCCATTGAAGTAGAAGTGATTGGAGTGACAGGCGTGCTTTATTCGAAGCTAGAAAATGGGTAACCTTTTTAACTTTGAAAATTCTTTTACAAGTGGTAATCTTAACAAGTTCTGAAAGCTTTAAATCTTTTTTAGATTGGTATTTAACCTTATTTTTTGAAGGAAAACCGTATGACAGAGGAATGCGACGAATTAATAATGGATATCAAGATCTTTTGCTTTGCAGCATGCTTGAAAGTCCTGGCACGTCGTAAATTTCGAGGAAACTGGCCAATGACGTAGATAATGACCCGTTCCCTCACATAGCTATTTACCATGTACTATCAAGCCATCGAGAAGCTCGATGGCGCAGTAGTTACTTTAGCCAAAATACCGGTCATCGGATGGGTGACCAAAAATGTATCATCTCGAACACCTCCGTGCTTCGGAAGGTACGTAAAGCCGTTGGTCCCGGCTGCATTAGCAGTCGTTAACAACCACTAATCCGCACTGGGCCCGCATGTAGGCTTATGGACCGTTCTCCCTATCCATTCATAGGGAAGGCTCGTGCCCCAGCACTGGGGACATAAAAAATAAGCTGATGATGATGATCAAACGTTGTTGTCAAAATGTTGTTTTGTTCACACTTCCTTATAGCCAAAGCTTGCCACAGACTGAAAACAATATAAGGCATAAAATAAATATGACATTACATACTCTGACTTTTAATAATAAGAATAAATTCCATTTAATTGACCTAAATAAGTATTTAGATAATAAATTATATTTGACAAAAGATAAATTTTATCTTAATAAATATCTTAAGAGACAGATAGCATTATCGCTATCATATTATATTGAATACTCAGCCAAAAATTTGGCTAGCCTATCTGCCCCTATTGGGCAGAATATTGACATTGTAAATTGTACATTGGAATCTGTTCCAAATCAATCCGTTTACAATAATTTAAATTGATCACTCAGACAATAGAGGAAAACTCTTGCGACTTAAATATTAAGACAAATGAAATGTCCACCTTTATAAACATTATACATCAAAACATTCAGGGCTTTTCTGGAAAAGAATTAGAATTAGAATTATATATAAATGAAAAAAATGTACATGTATTATGCTTAACCGAGCACTGGTTAAAACAATGCGAACTGTTAGTAAGCATTGATAATTATAAAGTCATCAGTTCGTTCACAAGAGAGTCTGCTATAAGAGGTGGGTCACTGATATTAATTAACGATACATTACAATCAAAGGAGCGTAAAGACATAGTATCTCTCTCAGTTGAACGAAATATTGAACTATCATGTGCGGAGCTCGAGCAGTATGTTATTGTTTGTGTGTATAGGCCTCCCTCTGGTAATTACCACTTATTTGAGTCCATTATGGAAGAAACCTTGCAAAAGGTATGCAATTGTAAAAAGAGGATAGTTGTATGTGGCGACTTTAATATAAATATTTTAGATGACTCACAGAACTCGGTAAGGTTTCTTAATCTTTTCAAATCGTTTAACTTGCAAAATCTTTTAGATGAACCTACAAGAGTTACAGCCACATCAGCTACCTGTTTAGATAATATTTTTTCTAATTGTAATGATATTGAGAAATCAATAATAAATTTTATAAATTCTGATCACAGTGGTCAGATAGTTAGATTTGAGCACCAATATGAATGTCTTTCAATGAATATTTTATACAGGCCAGTGACCACTAATCGATTAGACAGATTTAAGAAGAATGTTAATGATAAAGTGTTACAAATACCTTGTAACAATGACAAAGCGAACATCTTATACGACAATCTATTCGAAATAATCAAAAAAGAGTTTAATAACAACTTTACTCAAAAATTAATCAAAGTAGATAAGTCTAAAACTAAATTCAGTGATTGGGCCACAGCTGGCATCTACAAGAGTAGAAATAGATTGTATCAATTATATGATATAAAGGCAAACTCTAAGGATCCAAGTGTAATTGAATATGTTAAAAATTATTCAAAAATGTTCAAAAAAGTTTGTTCCATAGCAAAGGCCAACTACATTCGGGCAAAGATTGTGAATTCAAAAAATAAAATAAAAGCCACTTGGAACGTCATTAATAAAGAAACTTGTAAAGTAAGGTCTCGTGATCGTATACTTGAACTCAAAGTCGATAATGCTTACATCAATGGTGATACGGAAGTGGCAGGCGCGTTTGAAACATTTTTCTCAAAAATTCCACTCATTACATCAAATGAATTAAATTCTTGTAAACATCTTGCCCAGTCTCTTCTTGTGTCGAGTGTAAAAATATGTAATATTCCATTCAATTTTCACTATATTGATTCTGATATAATAATAAAAGCTTTTAGAGAACTTAATATAAAAAAGACTGAGGATCTTTGGGGTATCTCCACTGATATATTAAAATCTATAATATCTTCTATCGCGTCTAATTTAGCAATAATATTTAATAAATGCGTTGATGAATGTGTATTTCCAGATTTAATGAAGTACAGTAAAATTATACCGTTATTTAAAACAGGCGATAAAAGTGACCCATCTAATTTTCGGCCTATATCCATACTACCGGCTCTTAGTAAAATTTTTGAAAAAGTTATTTTTAATCAATTGCTGTCACATTTTACAGATAACCAGTTACTTCATAACAAACAATTCGGTTTCACTAAAGGTAGAAATACAACTGACGCGGGAGTTGCACTCATTAAGCATATTTTCGATGCATGGGAGCAGAAACAGGATGCGATAGGTATCTTCTGTGATTTATCGAAAGCTTTCGACTGTGTCGATCACGATACTTTATTATTAAAAATGGAACATTATGGTGTCTCAGACAACTCACTTACCTTATTGAAATCATACCTCACTGGCAGAGTTCAAAAAGTTAATATTAACGGTACTGATTCTTCTGGCGCCCCGTTTGGGGGTGCCCCAGGTTTCAATATTAGGACCTCTTTTATTTCTCATTTATGTAAATGATCTACCTTAAGACATAGAGCAATATTTGACGACGTAAGTAATACTCTCTCTCAAATATTACATTGGTTTACCACTAATAACCTGCTGCTTAATGCAAAAAAAACTAAATGTGTGAAATTCACGATGCCCAATGTGAAGCAGGTTAATACCAGTATCACTATGAACGATAAAATAGTTGAAATAGTTAACTCGACAGTTTTCCTGGGTATTACCTTAGATCATAAATTACAATGGGGTTCTCATATTGCTGCCCTGGCAGGAAGACTTAGCTCAGCTGCCTATGCGGTTAGAAAAATGAGGTCACTTACTGATGTAGAAACGGCAAGATTGGTTTACTTTAGTTACTTTCACAGCGTCATGTCGTATGGTATTTTATTGTGGGGCTCAGCGGCTGACATTGAAACCATTTTTGTTTTACAGAAAAGAGCCATTCGAGCTATTTATAGCCTTAAGCCCCGTGATACGCTGAGAGAGTTATTTAAGCAGATTAATATTTTAACTGTAGCTTCACAGTATATTTATGAAAATATCATTTATGTTTATAAAAACTTAGATAAATTCGAAAAAAAAAGTAATACCCATAATTTTAACACAAGAAATAAAAACAAACTTGTTGTTCCAAAACTTAGACTCAATAAAGTTGGTAATTCATTTGTTGGGAAATGTATAAAAATATACAATAAAGTGCCTTTCACTCTAACAGAATTGCCATTACACAAGTTTAAGACAGAAATAAAACAAGGTCTAATGAAAAAAGGTTACTATAAAATTGATGATTATTTTAATGATAAGAATGTGTGGTCATCTTAGTCTGCTCGCCTGCACATGTTATTTCACATTGTAAGTAGTTACACTTTTTTATAAAAGGTTATTATTAAAGTCAAAGAATAATTGGATGATAAAACAGCCTGGTTGTAATAAAAAACACATTATACTCTATTTGTATCAATATACATAATAAAATTAATTTATATAATTTTTATACTGATATAATAGTTTTGAACAGTGTCCTACAGATAACAAACAGCGTTAAATAGATCATTAAGTTTTTATTTAAAGTATCTTGAGTGTGTCATGCTCTCTTTATTGTCTCTGCGGTGGTGGCGTGTGCGTCGGGTCGTTACGTTCCCTAAAATATGGTTGAGCGAAGCGATGGCTGATTCATATGTCATACTCGTGAACGGGTGCCACCTGTGGAGGCTGGTCTGCTCTTGCATACTTATCTCATTGTTAGTATTAATTACTATAGTTTGACTTTGTTTTTCTTAAACAATTTTTGACTTTTATTAGAGTACTGTAGTGGTACTGTATGACATTGTGGAAATTTAACTTATACTAGATGTAAATTTGATATATTAGATTTGTTTATTTGTTTTGTTTTTTTACATGTTGTAGTTGTCTTCTATATTTTTTGTGTATATTTGTAATGGAAAGTGTCCTGCTATGATAGGGCATTTTCCAATTTTTATTTTTTTTGATGCTGTAAGGGAGAAAAGAGCTGGACACTTGCTGAGTTTCTTGCCGGTTCTTCTCAGTGCAAGATCTCCCGCCCAGAGTAGACTTACGAACCGATGGCATAGCGACATTCACAAGAGCTACTTGTAGCCTAAACTGAATAAATGATTTTTGAATTTGAATTTGAATTTGAAGCTATTTGGCAAGGCCTGCATCCAGTTGTGAGACATTTGATTGCAACCGTTGCATACATTATCAGAAAAGGGTGAAATTACTTACAATCAAACTGTATCTGTGCTGCTTTGTGGAAACAAATCACTTTTGCTACACAAAGCCCAGCATCCGATAGCAGTGCTCAGTGTTAGCTGGCTTACAACACGCTGCAGCTGGTGCAATTTGCGCAGCACAAAGTGACGGACTCGTCCAGCGTACTCAATGGCAAATTACCAACCGGGCACCTTGTAATTTCGAAATACTGGAATTGTTTCATTTAACTAGAAAATGACTGACATGAGAGGGTAAAAGCAAGAAAATATAGAACTAAATCTGGTAGTGTTCGAGTCATAAAGTTAATATGACTCATTTAGTAAGACACAGGCAGTCTGGTTTTGCTTAGCTGAGATATTAACTAAATTGTATATTATCAAAATAGTTTTAATATCAGAAAAGTGCAAAATTAAAATCTAACCGTATCCATGCTGCTTTATAGAAACAAATCGCTTTTGATACACAAAGCCCAGCATCCGATTGCAGTGCTCAGTGTTAGCTGGCTTACTCTACGCTGCAGCTGGTGCAATTTGCGCAGCACAAAGTGAGGGACTCGTCATGCGTACTCAAGGGAAAATTTCCAACTGTGGCATCTTGTAATTTTGGAATACTGGTATATAATTATTTGTTACAACAAAGTTTTCTAAAGTACGAGTTCACCTTAGAAAACTTTTCAGAAAGGATAAAAGCAAGAAATTTTAATTTGAATCGCGTAAAATATCTATGTATCTAGGTAACTAGGTAATTTTGAAATTTTAAGTGCCAGCTTATGTAAATTTAAAAGTTTAATATTCTAAATGGTCTTGCCTTCTTCTTCTGTCATGCGTTGCTGTCAAATCCTAATTTATTTTTACTTAATAAAGCTTTTTACTGGTGCTGCTCAATATTTGATTGATGTTAACGATTAATATTGTCATTTGTGATTTGCGAGCTTTCCACTCAGTCCTTCGACTCAGGTCTTTCCTTATCTATACTTATACTTATAATATTATAAAGCTGAAGAGTTTGTTTGTTTGTTTGTTTGTTTGTTTGAACGCGCTAATCTCAGGAACTACTGAAACGAATTGAATAATTCTTTTTGTGTTGGATAGTCCATTTATCGAGGAAGGCTTTAGGCTATATAACATCACGCTGCGACCAATAGGAGCGAAGCATCAGTGAAAAATGTTGCAAAAACGGGAAAAGAGCCTAAAAAATTAAAAATGCTGCCGAAAATCACCATTCCACGCGGACGAAGTCGCGAGCACAGCTAGTTCCTTATAAACACTTGCACATCTATGATTTTAAGAGTTTGACCTTTGTTTGATGACAGCTGGAGACGAACGTCTCATCGTACCTTCCGGAGCATTGCGTTAGTTGAATATCTTTCTCTATATCTTCTAATATTATTAATATATACTATTAATAAAGAAGTTTGTAAATTTTTTGTTTGTTTTAAAGGTAATCTCTGAAACACTTGTCTGTTCCAATTTCAAAAAATATTTCACTGATAGTATTGTAACATTTCTTGCGTGCGGGTAACATATTGCATTTAAAAAATAAATTTTGTTTAAAATCTTAAATCCACGCAGTCGAAGTCACGAGTACAGTGCTATAATATAAAGTACTAGTGGTAGCTCGCGGTTCTACCCGCTTGGTTCCCGTTCCCGTGGGAATATCTAGATAAAAAGTATTCTATGTGTTATTCCCAGTTAAAAACTATCTGTTTGCCGAATTCCATCCAAATCCATTCAGTAGATTTTACGTGAAAGAGTAACAAACATCCATACTTACAAACTTTCGCGTTTATAATAATATTAGTAGGATATTGCAATTTCAGTCTCAGTTATTAATTACACCATCATTACTTCAGCCCTTCCTTTTTAATCCACAAACAACCGGAATCCGAGAGCTGTGCTCAGTGCTCGCTTGTTAATTCTGCGCAACAATCATAGCTAGAATTTGTGGAACGCAACGTGTCCGACCGACCCAGGGAGCATAATTCCAGGACACCTTGTAATTTCAGGTTGGGATTTTTGAAGCGGTGACTCTGTTCTGTGATATCAATTTCGAGTGCTCTCTCCTATTTTGTTTCAGATACTAGGTAGAAGTCGGCGACTAATCTAATCAAGGTATTTTGGCGTTGAAATCTTCCCTAATAGTATCTAAATACCTAAATAGACTACTGCAAATAATGCAACGAATCTATTTTACTTTATTATTGCTTTTTGACTAATTTTAATTTATACTTTACTAGCTGACCCGGCTAACATTGTTTTGCCAAATATTTCTAGGGAATTTGTAGGATAGAAAAAAAAACAAACTTATTGTAAGTGTGTGAGGATGTGGTATATGAGTGAAAGAGGCATAGAGCGCTGTGAAAGGTGATGGAATTTAAAAATAACAAAACACTGAACATTTATTTTTATACTTTATTATAATTTAATTATTATAATTCGAGGAGCTCGATGGCGCAGTGGTTAACACGCGCGGTTGCGATTGCTGAGGTTAAGCAACTTACGCAAAGGCCGGTCATCGGATAGGTAACCAAAAATTTATCATCTCGAGCTCCTCCGTGCTTCGGAAGGTACGTAAAGCCGTTGGTCCCGGCTGCATTAGTAGTCGTTAACAACCACCAATCAGCACTGTTCTCCCAATCCATCCATAAGGAAGGCTCGTGCCCCAACAGTGGGAACTTTATGCGCTGATGATAATGATGAAAAAGCAAAGTTCTTAATAGTATTTGACGCCCAATCCGTACATTCAAGCGTGGCCACGGCTGGAGTAACTTGGCCAACACATCGGATATAAACAATATTTTATTACGTACCTAGCTTTGCAGTAAGTAAAGCCCATTGAAAATGAAATGCGAAAGTTTAAAATTTAATAATTGTAAATTAACAAGTTTTTTATTTAAAAAACGTCTAAAAGCTATCCTTTTGTGTGTTAAGACTCGATGTTTACTATGAAAACTTGTATCTTGTAGATACTCCATATAAAATAACAAGCCTAGTTCTAATTACCGGCTCTGGTACAGAGAGTTCGGGTGGCTTTGATACGGAACACGGCACTAACTACTATTAGGAAATTGCCTATCTGTGTGTCTAGTGCATTGGTAGAAGCAAAATAATGTTTAATGCAAATAAAGATGGTTGAAATCAAGTTTTAGTTGTTGAGAAGAATTGAAACTTGAAAAACCCAAGTTACCAAAAAAACCGGAAAACTTCAAAAAATATTTGTATACATAACCTAGGCATCCTAGACTTTTTATGACAATTAGCAAATTATGCTCGCTATGCAATGTAAGGCGATGTTTCGGAAGTAAATCCATCACGATAAATTTAATTGTGATATTATTTATATCATCGCATGCAACTGAGTAGGTACACCTACCTACTTAATTATTTTGCAAACAAAAAAAATGTGAATATAACATCTTGCTTTGACTATATAATTACCTGTCCTAAAATTATAAAATAATTATGGTTTTGCTCTCTGTCTATTGATCTATCTATCTATCTTCTATATAAATCTATGTATCCCTTTAGGCTAGCCAGGACAGATTCGTATTAAATTAGTTGAGTTTTAGACCAGAGTATGAGTAAGTACGACTCTAAGGTTGCCAGTTTCTATTTAATTTGGATTAAAATAAGTAAGTCCGATTATGAATAGAGCATTTTTTAAGTTATCCGATTTCCTAAAATGACAGGTTGTTAAGATCTCAAATTCCTAGCACTTCAGATTCTCATAATGCCGGATTCTGAGTAGGTCAGAAAATCACATATCCAGAGTCTTAGTATGTGTAATTCCGAGATCGACCGATTCGATGTTGATTGGATTCTGTTTAGGCTTTATTCTGAGGTCAGATAATATGTCATTCAATTTCTGGGTACATTTGGCGAATGTACAGTCAAAGGGAAAATAAAATATTAATTATTTTAATAAAAAAAACATTTAAAAATCAATAATAATTTAATTTTATTTTATTATATAATTTTTTATATAAATAAAAATGAATCACTGAAATGTACGTACGCGCATAACTTCTGATCGACCCAAATTAGATAATTCTTTTTTTTGTGTTTGTTATTGTGAGGACAAGGTTTGTACAGAAGAAAATTAAAAGAAAAAAAGAATTTTACTAAATTATGTTTTTTTTAATTTCATGATGAAAAGTGAGTGAGTACATGTACAGAATGACGTACAGTTCTTCAGCTAGCATTTGACAACTTCAAACGGACAATACGTCATATGACATGGTACGTCATATGACATGGTACGTCATATCATAACATCAATCAAATAGAATTACCGCTTCTTTTGCAAAAGTAATATCGGTGTTTCGTGTGTTTGAAG
Source organism: Eudonia lacustrata (assembly GCA_947562085.1). Lineage (NCBI taxonomy): Eukaryota > Metazoa > Arthropoda > Insecta > Lepidoptera > Crambidae > Eudonia > Eudonia lacustrata. The sequence continues at coordinate 18,017,753 of OX387326.1, read as the reverse complement.
GTTTATCGTAGTATTGTTATTGATTTTAAGAAAATGTTACCTGTGAGGGTGTCAAAAAATCGGTCAGCGTACGCGTAATGCAAGTCGAGTTCACAATCTTCGGAACAATGAGATTGAAAAAGAGCGAAGGCAGCATATAATGCTAAAAACGACAATTTAATTTTCCAACACAAAATGATTTGTTTATTTTGTTGTCGTGGAAACTGCGATACGATTTCCGCCGGGTCAGCTAGTTTGTAATAATGAAAACATTTTTGTATTACTAATAGAAAGTTATGCCAGGTCACAAAGAAAATGACTAAAAAAATCTATGACACATATTCCTACAATTAAAAGCACAATAATTTCAAGCCTATAGAAAACTTTTTACAAGAAAACTCCAATTAAGATTGAGCGCTATTTTAGACGACAAAGAGTCCCTAGGAGTGTGTACTCGGAAATAAAACGTCCAAATCATGGAATGACAAAAAAACCTACTGACAATCAAACTTTTTCCATTTTCAGTGAAGGAGCAACGCAGCCGCATTTGGACTGGCAATTTCACTTGCTTATGTTGCTTGAACAGGGAGCGACGACGATTCCAAGAAGGTTGTTTAGCCTTTTTACCGCCAATAACTTCTATAGAAGTTTGAGATTTTCGTGCCGCCCACGCCAGCACTTCTATAGAAGTTCTTCTTTGTACCTACTTTATTAAAATACATTTATACGTTGGCGTACAGCGGGACATCGCGTGCAGGATAGTTGGGCGGTGAAAAGGTTAGAGTAGTGAATTTTCACTTTTTATTTTCAAGTGCTAATTGCTGCATTGAAGCTAAATTAAATATTTATAAAACTTATAAAATACAGTGAAGAAATTAAACGCCTTGGTACCCAACCCACTGCGCCGCTATTAGCACTCAAAAAATTAAAAAAGCTGTGACAAAATTCAGCGCTTACGTCAGCCTTCCTGGTAGCATAGCGGTCAGTGCAGCTGCGGTTGCTGAAGACCCAGATTCGATTCCTGGCTGAGTCGGGTAGGCGTATAATTTTTTCGCTGTATTTTATAAAATGTATACATATTTAGAGTAGTGAAGTTATTTTGTTAGCCTCTTTTGTTCTACTGCTGAGCAAAGGCCTCCAAACTCTTTCACGCATCTCTATCCTTGCAGGTTCCTTACCAGTCTCCCACAAAGGTATCGAGATCGCCCCGCCAATGTCTGCAAGGTCTACCTTTTTTGTATATTATTTTTTAATTGTTTTTCTTGTTGTCACCTGGGGCTTTCAAGGTGCCTAGTGTGAGTTTTGTTTAGTATCCGTATTCATTGGATTACGTTTACAAAATCGAAAATTAGTATGGCATTGAAGCAGCGCCTCCTGGCGACATACGACATTACGACATACAAATTCTTGTTTTCGTTAATGTGATCGAATGGCGAATGAAACACGCATTAGGCACCCTGATCAAAATCAAAATCAAAATCAAAATCAAAATCAAAATCAAAATCAAAATCAAAATCAAATCAAAATCAAAATCTTTATTGCTAACTAAGTGTATAAAAGGTGTTACATTTTAAAGGAACTTAAAACTTAGTCGCCCTTTTCGGACACGGCAGTTTATAGAGAGCTAAGTATTTTTAAATAAATATAAATCTATGAATAATATCTTAAGTCTAAAAGTAAAAAAAAAAACAATAAAACAATAACTAAATAAAATAAAATAATTAAATAAAATAATTAAATAATCGTCATGTCAACACTATTTATTAAATTATAAGTTTTAAATAAATAAATATTATTATAATCTATTTATTGTGGTATCAGTAAAGTTACAAGCAAAAATGTTAAGGTAAGCAAAAAATGTATTTTTTTATTTTATTTTATTATATATTTTATTAAAAATATTTTTTTTGTATTTTACAGAATAAAAACATTTCGCAACAAGATAATCTCGTAACTTCTTTTGAAATGCTTGAAATGTTACTTGATTTTTTATATCAGCTCTAAAAGCATTTGCAGCAACGAGTTGTGAAAACGAGACGCATATATACTGGCCTGCAAAAATAAGTACTACACTTTTAATATTTATTTATTTTCTAAACTATAGAAGTTAGAGATTTTTAAATAAAAAACGTTTTGCAGCAATTTTTATCAGCTTTCTTTGAAACTTAAGTAAATTATACATTAGTAACATTTTTCCTTTTTGTTTCGAAAGTACTTCTTGTGTACTTAAAAAGTTATTGCAATTTTAAAAGTGTGATACTTAATTTTGCAGGCCAGTGTATATACGCCGCTACATGCGTCTCGTTTTCACAACTGCAATACTACTTTAAGAGTTTATGGTAAGGCTGCTATGGGAGGAGCTCGATGGCGCAGCGGTTAACGCGCCCGGTCTGCGAGTGCCGAGGTTAAGCAACTTTCGCAAAGGCCGGTCATCGGATGGGTGACCAAAAATTTATCATCTCAAACTCCTCCGTGCTTCGGAAGGCACGTAAAGCCGTTGCGGCTGCATTAGCAGTCGTTAACAACTACCAATCCGCACGGGCCAGCGTGGTGGTTTATCGCCCGTTCTAACTAGCCATCCATAGGGAAGGCTCGTGACCCAGCAGTGGGGAAATAAAAATGAGCTGATGATGATGATGATAGTAAGGCCTCCATCTCAACTGATATTAAGTGATGATAGTACTAGTTGGAAGCACTTTACCCGGAATCCTCACCTGCTGAGGAACTGGCTATCTTATCTACTGTCGGAGCACAACAATTCAACTAATAATGTACCTATATTTTGGCGACATATTTAGATAAGACGCTACAAGCAAATTTTACGCATATCCTGCTGTTTTAAAAATAACTTCGAAAGATCTTTTTTGGTTACCAACTATTTAATTTAATTGTCTGTATGCAAGACAAAAATAATTAAAAAAGAAATGTATTTATAGTTTCAGTAAGCTTTCGCATCTTAGTAATAGAATAAGACCCTAAGATTGGCAAAGCTCGTGTTACCCTTGATAAAGCACGGGCAAAATAACAAATAAAAACAAAAAAAGGAACAATTGAAACTAGATAGGTCTGAACGTAGCATTATGTTTCTGAAGATTTCGTACAAAGTTATAGGAAATGACGTTGTTCACCATATTCCGCTTTTGTGAGATGATATCCTATGAAACAGAAAAGCCTCAGGCGATCATTTAATATTTTCCATTATTAAGAATGAAAAAGTATGTTTGGTTTTATTTTGCATCCTGAAAAGGTTTGATTCACAACACGTGAACTGTCAGTATCAAAGCCTATGAAAGTCTGACTCCGGGGTATGTTGGGCCAAGTGTCAGAATGTCCAAGGTGACATAATGTCCGGATGTTATAAAGACCATTAGTCAATATGTACAAGTGTCAAAATGTCCAAGAAATCATAACGTCCAGATGTTATAAAGACCGTTAGTCAATATGTACAAGTCTCTGAATGTCCAAGAAGTCATAACGTCCAGATGTTATAAAGACCGTTGGTCAATATGCACAAGTGTCAGAATGTCCATGAAGTCATAACGTCCAGACCGGGTATCATGACCACGTTTTTACCGACATAAAGGATACATCCCTCTCATTCTCGTCTCAGTGCTTTTTTAGCTCTGGGTGCCTAATGTGAGTTGTTAACTATCTGTATTCATTCGATAACGAAAACGAAAATTAGTATGGCACTGAAGCAGCGCCTCCTGGCAATATACGAGAAGAGTTTTAACTATTTATAAAGTCCGCAATCAAAGTCAGCAAAGTCAAGAAAAAAATATATTATAAATTATATTAATTAACAATGCAGGTATGTACCTAAAGGAAATTTAAGAATAGCGACATAGGAGATTAAACACAAGACGGACACTCCAATTAAAAGTTAGGACAGCTAAAAATGAGAGAATGAAAAAGAATTTAAAAAAAGCAGGTGCACTAGTTTGTCGAGGGTCTCTCAGTAGCCGAGTGGTTAAGCTTAGCAACTCCTTTGCCGGATTAGTGCGATAAAAAATACTCTTTTACTTTTAATAACAACCTGTATTATATACTAAAGCCGGAGACTGACCGGCACGAACATCGTATTGTAACCGTACCGTAAGTGTAGGAACATACTATGCCGAAATTACGCGACTGAAGTTCGGCAAGATTACGCCTGCAATGCTATTTGAATTACTGACGACACATAATACCGAAATTACGTTACGTTATAGCGTACAGCCTAACTTCGGTCGGGCGTAAGTTCAGCGGCAACTTATTCTATAGAGCACACATTACACTACACATTACACTAAGTGTAAAAACACACTATGCCGAAGGAACGCGACCAAAGTTCCGCGGCTGATTTTACGTTCCGACGTATTCAGCTAATATGACACACCATAAGTGCCGAACTTACGTCCCGCCCCCGGATCTTCGTAGGCAATCGAAACGAACTTCGGTCGCGTATAATGTGTGCTCTATAGAATAAGTTGCCGCTGAACTTACGCCCGAACGAAGTTAGGCTGTACACTATAACGCAGCGTAATTTCGGTATTATGTGTCGTCAGTAATTCAAATAGCATTGCAGGCGTAATCATGCTGAACTTCAGTCGCGTAATTTCGGCATAGTATGTTCCTACACTAAGAGCGGTTTCGCACTACGTCCGATCCGAATCCGATCCTAACCCGTAAAAATACGGTCCGGAGTAGTCGTAGAAATATTTTCTATGGTATGTTTACGCACTAGATCCGACTTCCGTCAACCGATTTCTTTTCAGATCCGATTTTCACGGGTCGGATCTGATTCGGCTCGAACGTAGTGCGAAACCGCTCTAACATTCGCGGCAAGCTTGATATACGTCATTGCTGACTGACCGATATAACAAAGGCGGAGCTAGTGCAAGCCGCTCTGCATACTGTACCTACTGACGATGCCAATGCTCGCATCGAACATGTTACGTTACGATGATACGCTGCGTTCGAATAGTCGAATAGTTTGTAGCGGCTTCGGAATTTTCAGATATCATAGTTTTTACATAGAAAAAAAATCTTATTCTAAACCAAAAAACTTCGAAAATCGCTTTAAGATCGCTGCGAATTTCTCCTATCTACGATAATATTGCTGAGCAAAATGTATACCAGAATAATTGTTTCATGAGGAATGAATATTTTATATTGAATTTATTATTCTATTTCGATAAAAACGATAAATACAACTGCAAAATTTCTACAAAATGCGATGCGCCGGCCGTCCGAACTCAGTATTTTCTCGCAGAGTGGAAATTCGTAATAATAAGCATGAATTTATTATCCTATTTCGATAAAAACGATAAATACAACTGGAAAATTACTACAAAATGCAAAAATGGGCATTTTACGCAAAAAATCACAGTCGAGATGTAATAGGCCTCTTAAAGCAAAGCAGACAGACCACATGTCGACATGTTCTGTCTCTAGGGTTTTATTATTTGGACTCTTTCTATAGAACCTTAAATGGAGACTAGCTAACCCCTCTCTATAGAGTTGATTCAAGTGGCCTTCGCAGAAAACAAAGTTTCATTGAAGCACACGTCTTTTCATCAAATGGACACTGTCCTCTCGGTTACGGGTGTATTCTGAGTAAAAACGAGCAAACAAAATATGGAGGGAAAAGTGGCTGTAGTCTGTCTGGCTCAGTCGTAGCTGCTACTATTGGTTCTCGATAGTGTTAAGAACTCGGCTAGACGTAGTTCAAAGTCCCTCGTGCAAGTACAGTCAACAGCAAAGGTAACTGATGATTGGTCAAATTTCAAAATATGAAATCAGTATGAAAATCAAAACTTTATAAACGCATATCGAAAAACCTTCGAGTGTCTACTAGTACCTGCAGACTTTGACTGTAGTTATATAGAAAATACCGACTTACACTATCGAAACTTAATTTTGAAATCTAGTAAACATCATCTACTTTTGCTGTTGACTGTACAAAGGTCTCCCACTAGACCGCATTGTAACATGACCGTGCTAGGAACGTAAAAGGCTTGTAAAGTACCATAACACGGACTACTACTCGTATGCCCATTACAACGTATCAACAGCGTACTCGCCAACATTTATTTTTCTGAGTGGTAGAGCCACGCTGCGTTGCAGCACGAAATGGGCCGGCTCGCCCGGCGTAATACCACCCTCTCACAGAATATCGGCGTGAAACAATGGCACTCGTTGCTGTTTTGTTTTGTCCGGTGAGTGAAAGTGCCGGAGGCCCATCTCTCAACCCTCCCCCCTCCCAATTCCTACTCCCTCCTCAAGATCCAACTTCTTTTTTTAAGGCCGGCAACATAACTGCGATTACTTTGGTTTTGCGGGTGTCTATGGGCGGCGGTGATTACTTTCCATCAGGTGACAAGCCTGCTCGTTTGCCTCCTTTTAACATTAAAAAAAAAATAACGGGCCGTGCACGGCACGCAACGGTGTTGCTCGGTGACGGAACGGTCTAGTGGGCAAAGTCTAATACTTTTCAAATATTTTTTTGCTTGACACGTTCCTAACACGGTCATGGTACTGTCTAGTGGGCAGACCTTAATTCACCATTCGATTTCACAAGCTCATTTTATGTTCCCACTGCTGAGGCACCAGCCTTCCATATGGATGGATAAGGAAAACGGGCCAAAAACCGCCGCACGGGCAGTGTGGATTGGTGGTTTTAATGACTGCTAATGCAACCAGAACCAACAGCTTTACGTGCTTTCCTAAAAACGGAGGAGCTCTAGATGATACATTTAGGTCACCTATCCGATGACCGGACTTTACGAAAGTTGCATAACCTCAGCAATCGCAACCGCGCGTGTTAACCACTGCGCCATCGAGCTCCTCGAATTATAATAATTAAATTATAATAAAGTATAAAAATAAATGTTCAGTGTTTTGTTATTTTTAAATTCCATCACCTTTCACAGCGCTCCATGCCTCTTTCACTCATATACCACATCCTCACACACTTACAATAAGTTTGTTTTTTTTTCTATCCTACAAATTCCCTAGAAATATTTGGCAAAACAACGTTAGCCGGGTCAGCTAGTAAAGTATAAATTAAAATTAGTCAAAAAGCAATAATAAAGTAAAATAGATTCGTTGCATTATTTGCAGTAGTCTATTTAGGTATTTAGATACTATTAGGGAAGATTTCAACGACAAAATACCTTGATTAGATTAGTCGCCGACTTCTACCTAGTATCTGAAACAAAATAGGAGAGAGCACTCCGGGCAGACCGGGCACGTTAATCACTACGCCATCGAGCTTCTCTATCGCCATAACAAAGCGAAGGTATATAAAATAGTATACAATATACGAGTATACTTAGGTATGACAACATCAAAGAGATTCACTGATAAAATGATTTCATTACTTCAAAATAATCTATGGTAGGGGCTCTCAGACTGTTTAGAATCGTTCTCTGGATTTCCATTTCCAATTCCAGTCTCTGTTCTCCTTTGTGCCGATTTCTGGAACACCGGGATTTGCGGGGAGTTTTCGACCGGTTTGCGTCTATTTTAAAGTTATTCGTAAGTTTGTTTGAGACATGCATATTTGAATTTGAATTTACTTTGTGGAATGTTATACTTTTTAGAAATCAAGAATTGGAACAGAATTCATGTGAAAGATGAAGGAAATAAGTTACATTATTTTATTTTTCAGTTCAAAAGCAAATATTTATACATAATGTGTGATGAACTAACCAAGAAACTCAGGAACTATGAAGCCTATTAACTTTAAATTCATCATTAACAGCTCATTTTATGTCCCCACTGTTGGGGTACGAGCCTTCCCTATGGATGGATAGAGAGAACGGGTCATGAACCACCACGCGAGCCAAGTGTGGATTGCTGGTGGTTAACGACTGCTGGACCAACGGCTTAACGTGCCTTCTGAAGCACGGAGAAGCTCGAGTTGATACACTTTTGGTCACCCATCCGATGACCGGCCTTTGCGAAAGTTGCTAAACCTCAGCACTCGCAGACCGGGCGCGTTTACCGCTGCGCCATCGAGCTTCTCGTAGATATTAAGTAACTGTATAATAAAAATATTAAAATCTATTTCTCACATAATGCAGGTGGCCTGCTGACGCGACTCATTTGTATCGCAATTTTATTTAATGTTAAGTGTGTTAATTTAAAGTACCTACCTAACCTATGTTTACTTTTATTGTTTTTGCAATTTGTTGATGTTATGTGCAGATGTTGAGCTCAATTTATTAGTAGCATACCGGACAAATCTCCGTGATTTATGGTTTGCTTTATAATTTCATTTCATTGTTATACTATTAAATAAATTTCAAAAAAAAAAAATTGGAATTAAAACAAAGTACCTAAATTAATTTTAACCGAAGTGCGATAAAAGTATAAGTGCAAAATCTTCTAAACGCAGAGGGATTGTAAGTATCTTGATTTGGTCATTCATCCGGTTCCCGGTTCTGGTTTACGTGACACTTCATTCTAGATGACTAAATTATGCCTGTGCATTCATATAACTTTTGCTACACCTCATCATCATCATCATCTCAGCCAAAAAGACGTCCATGCTGGCCAAAGGCCTCTAAAAGTTATCTAAAAGGATAAATCATTTTAAGGGGAATTTACCATAATGCCACGCTTGGCAGGCGGGTTGGCGATCGCAGTAAGGTGAGAATAATCACAGAGAGACGCTGCTGCCCATCCTCTGGAATGGTCCCATAGTCGCCTTCTACGAAACCCACGGGAAGAGATGGGGTGGTGCAATTCTTATCCCCGGCACCACACGGGGCTACACCTACTTTTTTATAACTTTCAGAGCTGTACTCATAAAGTAATATCAAACGCTACTAGTTTAAATTTTCGGTCAAGATTATAGGATACCTCAGAAATAACCAGGTTCACTTTCAAAACTTATTTATTTAACTAAAATTTATTTGAATATTCCAAATTTATTGCACCAACCAAAACTTATTATCTTAATCAAAACTTATTTTTAGCAGCGAGACTGTTCACTAGCTATCGCACGACCGCTCGGCGTCAACTCTCCAACCAAAGTGGCCGCTCCGCCGCTGCCATCGGCCAAGTGCCGCCATTCTTTTTCCCACTCCACTTTTACAAACTGACATTGACAGACAAAGTATTGCCAGTCGGCAGAACAAACTTATACCTTTTTATTGATTTTATGTTTCTAACGAATACAAATCAAATATATTAACTTCAATTAAATAAAAACCCTACATTCGACCGTCCTGACAATGTGGATGTCCTCATACACAAGCCTGGTGGCAACCCTACACTCGGCCGTGGTACTCATACATCATTACATTTACATTACAAAAAAAAAATACACAAATAAAGTAAATACAGTAAATAATTAATTCTAGAACATCATTACAGTACCGTCTGATTTTACATAGATGAAATCTATACATAATACATAAATACGCCTTTATTATTATTACAGTAACAGTAAGTAACTCATCTCATTTTATTCATTTTCCTTCTATTACATAGTTAGATCACATGAACCAATCTTATTCTCACGTCTAATCAGTGTACCTTAGAATAATCTATACATAATACATAAATAAACCTTTATTATTATCACAGTAACATCCTCATCTCATTTTATCCATTTTCCTTCTATTACATAGTTAGATCACATGAACCAATCTTATTCTCACGTCTAATCAGTGTACCTAAGAATAATCTATACATAATACATAAATAAACCTTTATTATTATCACAGTAACATTCTCATCTCATTTTATCCATTTTCCTGCTATCACAATCTTGCCGTATTTTTCAGAAATCTCGTTAAGGATGGGGTTTACTTCGACACTCATGCAGGCACCAAGTAAAACCTCCATTTGAATTTACGAAGGCAATGGTACCAATATGGTCAATGTGTACGGCATGAATTGATACTTCTACTTTCGCAATGGGGTCGAGGTGGAGTAGACCTTCCTGACTAGCGTTGCATTTTACGTTACTTTTGACCATCTCATGTTATTTCCATGTTACACGACTCAAAATGTTACTTTTACGTTACTTTGAGAGCTTGATAAAAATATAGGTAGGTACCTATAATTAAATATTTTCCAGCATTCAAAGATAATCGTCATCATCTTCTTTTGTTTATTTACTTTTTGTCAATTTTCTTTTCTTTCTTACGAGGTAGCGAAGGAAGCTAACGAACTTTGAAAACAAAGTTCGATAATTTATTACTTTTATTACTTCGATCAATAAGTTTTAATACTACTGATTTCTGAAGGAAGGCACTGACCTCGGTCATACCGGTGGTATACCTAGCATTGGAGGTCAGGGAAGTCACTTTCGTTATTTTAACCTGTTTTTATGTGACAATAAATAATAATAAAAATAATAGGTATAGATACTTATTGAATTAGACAACATTGGATCCATTGTTTTTCTTTTCTTTCGAAGCTTTAAGAATGGAATAGAAAGTTTTTTGTGTAATCAAGTGCCTTAAGTGGTATATAGAAACATAATAAATAAAAAAATACTTAATGTTACTTTTCTCGTGAAAATGTTACTTTTTGAACAGCCTCGTGTTACTTTTGACTATCGGCCACTGGAAACGCGACCATTGGAGTTATTTTTCGCGTAGGCGCACTCAATACACGCGTTCACGTACTTTTTACGAATCGTGACATTTTAACAAACCAATAGTTGTTCTCAATTTGGTCTAGGGTCTTCTCGACCCAAAGTGGCCAATATCACCATGGTTCATACCGCACAACCACCACCTCACACTTTAAAGTTTTGAACGCCGACTGCTGACTTTCACCATACTCCCACACTGCATTTCAGTACATTCTCCGGCCGTGGAAAACGTGTGTCAATTACCTTATTCACAAAATCTATTCTTTCTGCTCTACAGATCAAGGATTTATTAGGCATCTGGCATAAACTTGAACACGGCAATACCATAACATTAATACACCATATAACGGAGTGATAAACGCCTCCACATAATAATATACGGTAATTACGGTATTGTTCGTTAGGCTTCCCTGCAATAATTATGTTTTAAAAAAACATTACCGCTAAACTGAGAGTCAGTTTGACACTTCACTGAAGCTGCACCGTAAAGTTTGACTGCTCCAGTCATCCTACTTATCAACAACTCTTCATTATCAACTTCTAAGTTAATTGGCATTTCATTGTTAATGTCAAAAAATATTGCAACGTGGACGCATTTTTGTACACTATTATATGTGACTGCTCTGTGTAGGACTGACCTATCAGTAAAGGCAAGTTTTTTTTTTTTTTTGCAAGTTATGGTTTATGGTTTAAAGACATTTATTCTCATAAAGACATTATGCCACTTACATGAGAACACAAATTAAATACAAACAATTACAAAAACAAAACGTTCGTTGACATACAATTCAGACGAAACAGTAAAAATAAAAACAACATTAAAACAAGACTAAACAATCACATTCCCAAACAAAAACAATCAAAAACATAACAACAAAATAAAAAACAAAAGACTGGTATGTAGGAGTTAATCAACAGGATTTTTCCCATTGATTAACTCCATTGGAAAACAGTAAATAGAAAATAAAAATTAAAAAATTAAAACGTAAATCGTCCAACGCACTCAAGTAGGTATTTTTGTGATTATGTGCTGTGCTAGTCGCTTTTTGAATACGTTGAACGAGTCAACATTTTTAATGTCCGAGGGTATATTATTAAAAAAGCGCGCTCCTTCGCATGTTATTGCAGTTGCACCGTACTTTGTCCGAGTCTTAGGCAAAACAATGAAGCTCGCTCGTCGAGTGCAGGGGCGCCCAACTCCTATCCGCTTGGTAAATTGTAGGGCGGAATAGACATTTCTTTTCATGACTTTACGGATAAAAGTGCAGGTGTTGTAAATGTATAGTTGTTTAATGTTCATTAATTTAGTTTCACGATAAATTTTAGTGGTTGATGTTCGGAAGTAATAATTGAATAGCCTTTTTATTATTTTATTCTGTAAGATTTGTAATTCTTTTAATCTTGTTTTGGCAGCACTTCCCCATATTTCTATAAGGTATAGCAGATGTGGTTTTACTAAGGCATTGTATATTGTAAGGCGTAATTTACGAGGTATGCATCGGACGCTGTTCCGGAGGGAGGCATAGATTGATATTAATTTTTTGACTATGTGTTTAATATGAATATTCCATGTTAAATGGGTGTCCATATGAAGGCCGAGGTATCTTTCATGGGTTTTTACTTGCAAAGGTATACCATTTATTGTGAGAGGTGAGTAATTAGGTATTAGTTTATTTTTAGCTTTGAAAAGTATGTAGGATGTTTTGGAGACGTTAATTGTTAAAAGGTTGTATTGAAACCAGTCATGCAGGATGTCTAGGTCGTGCTGAGCTTGAGAGATTAGGTCATGAATGGACGAACCAAAGTAAAAGAGACATGTATCGTCAGCGTAGAGAGTGATATGACCATTTAAGCCTAACTCGTGCATGTTGTTGATATAAACTAAGAAGAGCAGAGGACCCAGTATTGATCCTTGTGGAACTCCACAGGATATAGGCACAGGGGGACTTTGTGAGTTATTGTCTATTTTTACGATCTGCAATCTATTTGTGAGGTAAGATTCAAACATTCTTAAAGCTTTGTCTCCAATATCGATTGTTCCTAGTTTTTTTAGAAGTAGATTGTGACTAACGGTGTCGAAGGCCTTTTTTAAATCAATGAATACTCCTAGCACAATATTCTTTTTCAAGTTGTCACTAACGACTGAAATGAGCCGTTACCAAAACCTTTCAGTAGAGATGGGATATTATCATGAAATAATCCTAAATCATAGGCAGCAGATTTTTTGTTAATAAAGTGATGTCACTACCGAAATTGACAAATGCTTTCAATGGCACGCCGTTTGCTGTAACTGCCTTCGTGAATTTTAACTTTCAATTCAAATCAGTCAGTACGTTGATTTACGGAATCTATGAAAATTGTCTTTTGTATACCATAACCCCCGTATTAATAATTTTCTATAGGCTCGTTAAATGACATGGACAACATATTGCGTTCCAATTACAAAACAGCAATAAATGTATTAAATTACTGAAATAGAAAATAAATTATCACGTAATTATAACCTCTCTGAATTTGTAAGGGTTTTATTTAAAAATAATTAGTAATGCTAGTTCAGTTATTATTATTTTCGACAAAATGTTACTTTTACCCTTTCAATACCTACTCGACGTTCCTTACCATGCAGACTTTATAAGTACGCATGTCGTACAAACGAAAAATATTCATGTAAGATTCATTCATTACCTCTTATCATTATTTAACCTATTTAAATTAGTATTTGCTGTATTCGGATTTTTTTTTGTTTTGTATTAATTTATATTGTATAATAATAACAAATAATAATTTTATTTTTTTTTATTTTTTTTTATATTGGCACGTCATAGTGACTACATCCTGCCTTAAATTAATATTAATTTTTATATATTAATTTAATATTTCAAAACATGTTTAATGGAACGCGTTTACGTGACAACTAATATTGTCAATGTCATTTCATTGCTTTCCGTATATAGGTACAAGTTACTTTGTGGTTCGCTCATTGAGTTGAGCCATCTTACAAGAAATTGAATCAAGTTGTTGCGTTCGTTGTAATTCTGTGCGATTATTTTCTGATATTTACTAACCGACCCCTGCTTATCTCTGCGGACTGATACCGTCTACCACTATTACCTTGCTACTGACACTGGATCCTGTTTTTCATTACGTTTTGGATTTGTTTTGTGCATCACGATGAGGTGCGTCAGCTGCGGAATAGCCTTGCAAAGGTTGCAAGGGCATCCTATGTACTGAAATCCTATTGTGTATAATTAGGCGTATCGCAGAAGACAGACTTGTCCGTCGACATATCTAAGTCTATGGCTGTTGGTTAACCTTCCAATTATTTTATTATTTTGTTTTATTTGGCGTTTGTTTCCCTTTTATCTTCTGTTAATTAGGTACTCAAAACAATGTAAAGGCCAGAAATAGTTTTAAATACTTAGTTCTTTAATGTAAGTATTGAAAATACTACACAGATTAATAACCGTTAATAAAAATATTAATATTAGTTAAAACCATGTCCGTCTGCATAATGTGCTCGAAAAATACCATTATAACATCATTTTTCTACAAAAGTCGGCAATTCCTGGCTATTTAACTATATCAAAACGCCTTACTCTTTTAGATAGCAAAGTCATAGCGCAAATACTAATTGTCAATAATCTGAAGGTGTAAAAATGAAACTATTCACGTCTAGTACTTTGACTGACAAGTTCCTTGAGTTTTTTTTTTTTTTTTTTAACCATTGGGAATAACATCTTCCAATATTCCCGAACTTGCTGTAAATGAAAATTATTAACTACATCTACGTTCATAGAAAAATTGGCCATATCCTTTACTTTTCCTTTTAAGCATATCCTCTAATGCCTGACCATAATTCTGTTCATAGGGAAATGAGTTTACTAATTTGTCCTGCCTTTCTTGCCAAGTAAAAAGGATTGAATTTAACCCTTCGTGGCACGTCTTAAAGGCTTTGGAGTTTCTGCATAGAAAAATGAGTGTAGTCCTGTCATCCCAACCAATGACTAACCTTCTTTAACCAATATTATTATATTATATTTTAGTATTATATTATGATCTAGGTTTTGATACGACTGTGCACCTGAAGTGGAAGGGTGAGACGCAAAAGTATCTCTAAAAACACTTTAACATATTCATTAAATCTCTCTTAGAAAAGGAACTAAAGGGCTACGTGACCTTTCTGACTGTCACGCGTGGTCAGGTTGCTCAGCATGACGCTCTGCATTGCTCCGCTGCTCGTTCAGCGATGAGCCATGATGACCACCGGTTGTCCTCGCTCCGCACGCTGGGTAGCCACTTCGATGTGCAGTGTCGTCGTTCCGCCGCGCGAACCCGCTCGCGTTACCGCTGCAGCTCGCTCTCCAACATGTTGACCCTCTCACGATCCAGCTCCTGTTCTCCTTGGATGTGGCGAGGGCTTCGGGTCCGGCTCCGGTGCCGACTCTGAGACCGCCCTTGGCGACTTGGACTTCGAGAGGCTGCACGAGATCTCCTGCAGACAGGTGTCTCGAGTCTCCGACGGAAAACAGAAAATAAAACAATTTAAAAAAATCAAATTTTGTTTTGCTTAAAGTGCAAATATCTCCTGAACGGTTAATCGTAACGCAAAAATAAGCAAATTTTCGTCCCCCTTTCAACTATCCCGCAGCATATTTTTCCCGTCGTTACAAGTATAAATACATAGGTATCTATAGGATGCATGTCGTTTAAAATATATACATACAAGAATATGAACCTTTTCTTCATTTAAGAACTACTGAATGGATTTTAATGAAACTTTACAGTAATGTAGCTTATACATCAGAATAACACATCCACGCGGGTAAAACCACGAGCGGCCACTAGTAAAAATAAAAAATAAAAAACAAAAAGTAACAGAGGATCAGAGGAAAAAGAGGACGGCTCAGCTTTTACTAAGATTTTCTCAGCGCCGGTTTTCAGCCGTTTTCATTCCATTTGCTACTTAATTATCGATTCTTGTAGAATGAATATCTCATAAACTACGGCATTAACATTTGCACCAAGCTAAAATTAAAAAGATCATGCGTTCACTACAGTAATCTTTTTTTTTCTTATACGTGGCTATTTCGTTATTTGAAACCGCCACGTGGTCGTGAAAAATTTATGTTGCACTAGAAGTAAATTATGTAATTTGTTAACTGTGCAAGAAAGAGAAGAGGAATAACTATAATAAAACTTATACTTTATGGCTCTTAGATCTGGTTTGAATAGCAATTTATAGGATAAGAGATGTATGATTTCGAGACAATAATGTAGGCGTGTACTTACAGTTTTTAGTTGCTATCCCACTTCTGAGATATAGGATACCTCAGAAATTACCAGGTTCACTTTCAAAACTTATTTATTTAACTAAAATTTATTTGAATATTCCAAATTTATTGCACCAACCAAAACTTATTATCTTAATCAAAACTTATTGCTCAAAACTTATTTTTAGCAGCGAGACTGCTCACTAGCTATCGCACGACCGCTCGGCGTCAACTCTCCAACCAAAGTGGCCGCTCCACCGCTGCCATCGGCCAAGTGCCGCCATTCTTTTTCCCACTCCACTTTTACAAACTGACATTGACAGACAAAGTATTGCCAGTCGGCAGAACAAACTTATACCTTTTTATTGATTTTATGTTTCTAACGAATACAAATCAAATATATTAACTTCAATTAAATAAAAACCCTACAAGATTAACGATCGTGTCTGGCTCCTCATATTTTTTAAATGTTGGCTTCAATATCATTACAAGTCATGCTGTTTGTGTATCATCATCATCATCATCATCGGCCTATATTAGTGCACTGCTGTTTGTGTATACCATATTGCATAAATAAATACTAGTATAAGAACTCATTATATTGTGGCATCTATCAGGGACTGCTTTCCCCCTGATTCCGACCCCCTTACATACCAAGTTAGAGTACCTTTAATTCCCCACAAAGAGTAATCTAAGAAAAGTTTAAGCCTAGACAATTTTTAAGATTCAAATTGCGCGCTAAGCCTAATGTCTTATTTGGCGGGCCGTAATTGAAACGGCTTAGCCTGATCTTCAGAAGACAAGTGAGAAATTATTCTTTCCAAAATCTCTTTGTAAGTGCGCCCATTATTTAAATTGTAGAAATGGATGAGGTGCTTAGAAGAGAAAAATAGTAATGAGAGTCTCAGGTTTTAGGGGCGAAAAAAAAATCGCTACGAAAAGTCTATTTGACCGACAGCTGTGAGGCATTCCAGAAATTTGTCTGCGCTACCAAATTAGCATTCATTTATTTAAAGATAGTCAGACTTACTAATATAATATATACTTACAGGAACCATTGTAAATGCATTATAACTTGAATAAGATATGTACCTAGTTTATATTGAAAGCATCTACAGAAAATTATATTCTCGTACAATTACCTTCTGTAGCCTATGTTTGAACATGTTTAAATTTCTTATTAGTGTCCAATAATATACATTATATAAAAAGGTGGGACTACATATCCCCATTGCCTAAAAGGTGACTTAACATTTAAAAGCAAAGCAAATACAATCACAATAAAAGCAATATCATTTTTAATGGCACATTTTATCATTGGAAAAGCCGAAACATTTCGCTGATTGATTATTAATGACAGCCATTTCGCCTCAACGATTATTCAGCGATGATAAAATGCACATGCTGCGGTGATTTCGAAAGTATTGGACGGCTACAATAAATCAATATGAATTTATTGTACATAGTTTAACGGCTTTGTATATTAATTTCAATTGTTTTATATTAAATTTATGAAAATAGTTAAAGTTAACTGCCCAGTGGTTTTAGGGTTTTACCCAGCCATTTTTTGGTAAGGACAACCTAGACATTCTTGAGAAAAAGCTGAATATGTATCTTATAAGCAAGTATGCTAAATCCTAGCAGCATCATAACTTCATCATCATCATCATCTCAGCCAAAAGACGTCCACTGCTGGACAAAGGCCTCCCCCAAGATGGGGGGTATTTGCCATAATCGCCACGCTTGGCAGGCGGGTTGGCGATCGCAGTAGGTTGAAAGTAACCTCAGAGAGATGCTGCTGCCCATCCTCTGGAATGGTCCCTTAGTCGCCTTTTACGACACCCACGGGTTGAGATGGGGTGGTGCAATTCTTTATCCCCGGCACCACACAGGGCCGGGGATAAAGAATCATAACTTACCATTAGGTAATTGTGATCAAAAGCTCATTAAACAATATGCTGACATTGACATCTTTTGTGGCAACTTAAGACATTTTTTATTTAGCATTCGTAAACTATTTCCATAATCCAGTATGGCAATCCAAAAATTTCTTGTTTGTTGTATCGTATCTTTAATAATTATAATCTGTAATTCTATTTGTGAAGTTAATTGGTTTACTTTTCATGCCCATATAATGATTAATAATAAATATGAATTCAATTTGGAAAATTTTAATTAAGTTTTAATTGTTTTAGTTCTGAAATTATTACCGTGATGAATTATATTAAATTTATTTATTGATTTTGATACTACTTGTGTTGTGACGTTTATTACTGGTAACCATAGTCCATGTTACAGACTCATTTTGTTGGGTTATAGTCTGATCCAATTATTTTAAGTTTCCCCAATATTATTGTACTTACTGACTGTAATCTGTTGTATTGTAATTAATAAATAAATAAATACTTGCCAATGGAGAATTCAAAAATACGTGCATTTCGAACCATCTGACGACCAGCCTTTTTGAAAGTTCAGCTTCAGCAATCGCAGACCCAGGGCGTAAGCCTGTGCTATCGAGCTCAATTCCTCTCCATTTTATTGTGCATCGTTTTCAACACAAGAAGGTTGAAATAAAACTCTAAAAGTACACGAAAATCTTTAGCCTGACGGTCTAACCCTTTGAAGAGTCCCTGGGCACCAGTCCAGACAACCTGGTCAAAAGAAGTTTTTCAAAATTATTTACTTTTATGATAAAATTTTACTCGAAACAATCAACCAGTTCCAGGAAGCTTTTTTTTTCTTTTTCTAGTAAAAATGTAACTACCTAGAGTCATTAGAGTAAAGCATTGTGAATGCAAAAGTAAAATTAAAAATATAAAGTTGTTGTTAAATTATAAAGGCTGTTTTTTTAGAGGTATACAAATTTAAAGTGAAATAAACCACGTAAAAATAAATTACATTATCGTGGTATTGGTTTTATTTAAAAGATATTATTATGCCATTAGTGCTTAAAATTGATTTCGGGCATATGGGCGCCACGGCTGGTTCGAATGAAGCGTAATCCAGAAGTCCAATTTTCGACCACTTTTTCGAGCAACTGGGGCCGTACATCGGCAATAACGCGGCGAATGTTGGCTTTCAAGTGGTCCAACGTCTGTGGTGTATCTGCGTAGACGTGTGACTTTGCATATCCCCAAAGAAAGGTGTGGAGGATGATCGTGAAGGCCAGCTTACAGGTCCAATACGCGAAATTATGCGCTCATCTGGCGAATCGACTCATTCGGGTCCTCTTCAACAATACGCTCCACAGCAGTAATAACTTCTTCTGTGCGCACTGTATGGCGTCTTTGTGGATGCATATTATCAACTAGAGTGTGCGTGGTACGAAAACGATCCATGGTTCTCCGAATAACTTGCTCAGATGGACGATTATGTCGACCGTAAAATGGACGTTGTGTACGGTAAGTTTGGCGAACTGAACCATGATTTTCAAAATAAATTTGCATAATTTGCAAGCGTTTTTCTGAAGTAAGTCTTTTCAAAATAGAAATGGCAAAACGTACTGACCACAAATCCACCCATCCGATGATCGGCCTTTGCTAAAGTGGCTCACCTCAGCACTCGCAGACCGGGCGTGTTAACCACTGCGCCATAGAGCTCCTGAGCTTGTGACTGTATATTCCCCATATAAAGAGATAGGTAACATACGCTTACTATTATGTCATAGTCTATGTCTGCCTGTACTTCAGTGGCCCGTAGTTCAATTAATACCACCTATAAAGCACCTCAATTTTCACAGATCCGTTTATGCATAAGATAAATCTTTTCCACTTAGATTTTGACACGTCTCTCCTTGGACCCAAAGCTTCGTTTCACATTGCTGGACGTGACTACACCATATTATTATCTATGTCAGCGGTGCAAGGAAACTGTCAACTATTTTAAATCTATTTTTAGTTTATCCTACTAATATTATAATATTATCTATAAAGAGAGCTCAGACATAACAGGCTCAAAAACACAAATATTGAAAAAAAATCCACGAACAGGATTTGAACCTGCACCCTTTTGACATACCGGGTCAGGTGCTCTCCCAATTGAGCTATCGTGCTTCTAACCAGCCCGTCGAAATTATTCAACACTTTTAACTTTTTTATTTTGAAAGCCAAAGGTTATTAACATCCGATCATAATATTTTTACAAATACTAAAGATCAGTTAAGAAGTAGGAAAGCTATTTATAAAATGTTTTTGTTTTGTTTATATAATTTTTTAAAGCAAATTTTGTTGCGAACAAATTACAAAAACACAAATGTTGAAAAAATTTCCAACAGCAGGCCTTTCCAATAACAGGTCTCAATATTTATTTTTCAATCTAAAGCTTAAAACAAGCGATAACATATCCGAAAATCATAGGTAGGTAAAGTTACGAATATTTTTTTTACTATAAATTAAGCTAAATTTTTATAAATCAAAAATCTTGTATTATAAATCAAAAATCTTGTAATATAAATCAAAAATCTTGTATTGACAAGATTTTTAATTTATAATAATTTAGCTGCAATCATGTAGACAGAAGTTGTTGTAGTGTGAGTGTAAACAGTAAAAAGTTTTCTATAAAAGAGTAGACAAATGACGAAATAAGCAATGCTGAGATAGCTAGGACACCTTGGCAACCCGCAAGTTGCTTCTGTGCCTATCTAATACTGCTTTTATTCTTCTATATTTTATGCTTGATTGTCCAGACTGTAATTTCGACGGGTTTAAGTTGGGTACAGACTTACGAAATGTAACATGCAATGTAACACGCAATGAAAGAATTTGCCGTTTGCATTGTTGCAATTATCATGCAATGTAACAGAATTCCCATAGTGTGGACGCCTTGCGCGCACGAACCGTGCACACTACGCGCACGAACAGAGAATTGCTCGTGCGCGCCGCGATCCGCCATTTGTCGGTTTTTTCGCCGAACACAAAGGGACCCGCAGTGTGCGCAGAGCATCAGTGTGGACGGGTTGTGTGTGTGTGTGTCTGTACTGCGGTTTTTTTTTTGATAGAGATTGCTGATTACCTCAGACGGCATTTTCAGCGTCACCGGACGTTACTGTACTGCGGAACGCGCGCGAACAATGGAGAAATCCATTCTCTTCGCGTGTTTTTGGCAGACAGCTATGTTCGCTGCGCGCATGCCGGAAACAGATGCGAGTAGGTACATGCTCGGTTCAAGCACGCGCTGCGTCCACACTTTTATAAGTTACATGCAATGTAACAAAAAAGGAGCATTTCATATGCTCCTTTTATCTTACATTGCATGTAACGTTACAGCAGTCTGTACCCGCTTTTAGACAGACCTACGATAGCGTCATCAAGCCCGGTTCGTCAGAGGGTGCGGGTTCGAATCCCGATCATGAAAACATTTTGTTCAAATTTTTTCCATGAAATATTCAGAAAGCTTACAGTCTGTGGGCAGTCTAATGTGCAAGCGTATGTAGAATTTCAATCAATGTTCTAGTTTGACATAATGCGTGCTACAAAACTGTATTCAACGAAAACACTATCAATATTTCATCGAATCCTCCATTAGATTGCGAGCACCATTTTCCCCTTTGAAATAAAAATCACATCGAAGATTAAATATGCTAACACCATCCACCATATTTTTCACCAAAATAAAAATAGGGGTTCAAATCTGTCTCTAGGGTGAATTCGGAATTGGTGCCGCCCCATGGCGTTCTTAAAAAAAATGTCCTGGAGCAATTTTAGGGGGCAATACCGAATTTATGGGTCGATAGGTACGTGCTGTTTGTGCCAAATTGTTATATTTTGATTTGCGAGTTGGGGGTGCATTCTATTTTCACTAAGACGTCCTGCTGTTGTACTGCACTTCAATTATGCTGTCGCTCTTACCGATCCGTATTTTATCGGATATTAGTGGTTAAGAATCATTGCGAAAGCGCAAAGGCCGGTCATTAGATGGGTGACCAAAAATGTATCATCTCGAGCTCCTCCGTGCTTTGGAAGGCACGTAAAGCTGTTGGTCTCGGCTGCATTAGCAGTCGTTAACAACCACCAATCCGCACTGGGCCCGCTTGGGGTCTATGACCTGTTCTTCCTATCCATCCATAGGGAAGGCTGTGCCCCAGCAGTAAGGACATAAAATTTAGCTGGTGATAAACTAATTTCACTTTGTAAGCCAAATAAGCCTTTTAGTAAGGCTTATTTGGTATCAAAATTTCGTTCCAACAATTACATCGAAAACTATTGCAAAATATTTATAAACATGAGTAGGCAAGTATATATTATCAGGTTCTAACTCAATAACACCTATGAAATTGGCGTTTTTTTCTCACTTATTAAAAGGTCTAAAATTTCTAAAAGTCAAAACCGGTAGTTAATTATTATACACCTTTAATTAGGGCTATGTTACTTAGGCTTCAGTTATATCAATGATAATTAATTTTGTCTCTTTACTTATCGCCCAATTTTTTTTTTTAAATGAATTGTGTTTTTGTTTCAATGTAGCTTCAAAGGCACTTGTTTTTTTTTTTCTTTTTTATGTCTGCTATATTTAGCTAGTGAAACAAACACACTACTCTGCCATTTTTATAGTGTTGACATAAATAAATGCTAAGAAAATTAAAAAAAACGTTAGTATGAAAAATCAAATTTTATATAAAATCTTCATACAGAACGTCAATTTCATAGGTAAGGACCTAATATTAATAGTATTCCAGATTTTGTATTGCTCCTACTTACAAACGCAAACCTTTGCCTCTATATTTTCATTCACTTGGTTTTTTTTTGAGAGTTTGCAGATTGCCTCAGACGGCATTTACAGCTTCACCGGCCTTTTTTGGGGGCGACGAGAAACTTAAAGGGTTCCTCAAGCCGTGTGAAACGAATCACCTTCGGAGGTTTTCTAGAGGGAATGGCATCACGCACTAGTGCGTGTCCTTGTGCCCTACTAGATTCTCCGAAGGGTTCGGATCGGATCGGGGAAGGTCACAACGATTATTCACAGCTGCGTTTGGCCGTGAAAGACTCTTCATATGTAAGTACTCGGCAGCCCAACGGTTGACAGAATGTCGAGTTGTTTAGTGGGCCACGTCTTATCCCATCCTGAGATCAACCCCACACACCCAGCAAGTCCAGAGGTTTTTTCAACAACAAGGTCGAGACGGTTCTGATGCAAATTCTGTTCGTTAAAAAAAAGTTTATTGACAGCGGGAGCTACATATATTTTTTTTTATTCATAGCTCGGAAAATGACTCCGCTCCACCTGATGTTAAGTGGAAACGGAGTCCAGACGCAAGGACAACTGGTGCAGCGTGAAAACAACGCAGCATCAGTCACCCTCACCCTGCCGGCCCACAAGGTGCCTCTTCACGCCTCGTTTGAAGGACCCCATGTCATAGGAAGGAGGGAAAACGTGTGTTGGTAGACTATTCCATCTATTGGACGTGCAATATCGTTGTATTTAGTTCGTTTAGTAGTTAGCTTGTTTTTATGTCCACCGGGCTAGCTACCACTATTTTAAATTAATATCGTCATAACACTATGGAGGTTTAGGTAGGTAATCAAACACCATTCAGATTGACATGTAAGTAGCATTGTAAATTTAATTCAAATTCAGTTCATTCACATTCATTCAGTTTAGGCTACAAATAGCTCTTATGAACGTCATTATGCCATCGGTTCGTAAGTCTACTCTGGGCGGGAGATCTTGTACTGAGAAGAACCGGCAAGAAACTCAGCAAGTGTCCAGCTCTTTTCTCCCTTACAGCGTCAAAAATATTGGAAAATGCCCTATCATAAAAGGACACTTTCCATCACAAATAAAAATACAAAATATAAAGGACAATCACACATATTAAAAAAAAAAAAAAAAAAAAACAACATCGGCTCGTAAGTCTGCACAGTGTGTCTACATTGTGTCAGATAAGCAAATAATGAAAAAAACCCTTATCATAGAAGGACCCTTTCCATTACAAATACATAAAAAAACAACAAGAACAAGAAGCAGCAAAAACATATTAAAAATATATTACCAATCATCTGTTATTCTCATACAAGCTTAATGTTATTGCTATACACAATACAAAGCTGTCAACAAGATGTCTCATGAAAAGCCTGCAACAAACAAAACCTTCGCAAAGTACACAAGTAATTTATGTAAAACCTGACTGCGGGTACGGTGGAGCACACCGGCGCGGCGTTGCCTCCATTAGCCACTTCCTGTGCGGGACAAATCCACCGCGCGGTATCACGTATGTACGTAAGCTCGACAATTAAGTGTACTTAGTAGATTTAAAAGCTTGTCAAGAGGAACGCGATCTTAGAAGCTAAGCAACTTTCGAAATGCCAATTTATGGATGACTAAATTTGCCTTCAAGCAACAATATTGTAATGATACTTCGTAGTTTTATTATATTGTATGACACTATTATTATATATCCAAAAGTCCCCAAAGTAAAGTAAAGTAGTTAAGTAGCTTATTTACTGTCCCAATAGTAGGCAAAGGCCTTCATAATTGAAATCCAGTCATCGCTACATTAATCACTCAGTACTTATTTCCAAATTCAAATTCCGTACAAACGAAGTTCCCCATAGCACAGCTACTATCAATACTTTAATTCAGTTATTTGTCCATTTCGATGAATCAGTTAATCCAATTCGCGTTCGAAGTGAAAAACAAACAATATTTTCACAGTTCACAAAACAGAGCGCTATGGCGGCAGGCGGCCTTTACTGCAAATTAGAATTTTCTGTTTCAATTCATCTGCGGTTTTCAGTTTTATATCGGCCTGTTTCCAATTGAATCCGGCTCCGTAATTAATCCTGACGCAACTTGATTCGGTATATAAATCAGTATTTATCTTTGGTACAACTTTTGTATAGTGATGTTCCAGTCAACAACATTTAAGACTTAAAATTGAATAGTACTAAATAAGAATTCGTGCTTCGGAAGGCATGTAGAGCAGTTGGGCCCGGCAGCACTAGCAGTCGTTGACAATCATCAATACGCACTGGGCCCGCATGTTGGTTTATGACTCGTTCTCCCTATCCATCCATAGGCTTGTGGCCCAGCAGTGGAGGCATAGCAATGAGCTGGTAATAATAGTGATGAGATCAAATAAGATTAAAAGCAATCATCGTTAAAATACTGAAATCGAGACCCTTGCTCTTTGTCTTACTTAATATCATCACCAATATGATACCAAATGACACGATATCGTCAGCTTCATCTACACTTTTATGTGGCGATGGGGCCGAATGTCAAAACGCACTTCAACAGATATCCTCAATAATAATTAATTACTAAGGCACGGGTCTTATCTTTTCTCACTGCAGGCACGACGCTGGCGCTATCTAGTTCCTCTCTAAGCTGAAGACTAATTAAACTTCTTGTACAATACAATTTGTACTTGTCATTGGCACATCACTATTCCAAACTAGGTTTTCGGGGTTGAAAACTTTCCGAATCGTTCCTGCAAATTGTGTTAGAGAGACATTTTGCTTGTTTGCTCCGGTATTGAATTATTTGAGTCGGTTCCTGAGTTGTGTTGATTTAGAAGTATATATTTAGGATGATGCGGAGTTAATTTCGCTAAACAACTGGTTTTAGTTATTTGAATTCCTGCAGCTATTTCGTATTTTGGTAAAGGTTAAACTACTGTATTTTACAATACCTACCATTAATGTTTTAAAACTGTCGCTATTAACATACCTCTTATTTCTTATGAATTCGTTGATTTGAATAGCCTATAAATCATGACGAAACAGCGTTTGTTTAAAAAATCTTCTTTAAAAAAAATTTTAACTATCAATTTGACAAAGTACCAAATCAAACAAAAACTTCACCTGGTAATTATACAACGTGTAACAAAAAAGTGTGTTAAAATTTAAAAGATCCGAAGTGTATCCGATCTAGATTTTACTGTACTTTACGGGTTACTGTACTTTGTTGCGCAATTTTTTAAATTTAATATTTCTATTAGGAAACAAGTCACAGCCAATGGTTTAGTAACCTGTGTACTTACATTTATGATCGCTGCTGCTTGCTTATGCACGCCTGAAGCGCATGACTTCATTAACGCGACGCATTGGAAATTTACGTGGCGGGGATCTTGATTTTTCCCAACAATTACAAAACATATGAAAGTGATATTTGATGACATGATTTCTCATTTAATTGACTTCATTTTGTTAGTTGCAGAAACACGATTTGTCAACTTTTATAACAAAGAAAAAAATATTAAAGTAACCTCTTTTAAAACATAGATTCGCATTTTACAGACAAACCAGACCGATTTAGTCATCTAAATTTTCTTAGTAGATTAGTCTTAAGAGCTTTTACGCCGCACACTAGCGCCACTAATGAAAAAAAAAACATATCTAGTAATTAGAGATAGAAAATCAAATTATGCTCAACAAACTATTTGAATGAAGTAATTTAGCATTTTTACGGCCCCTAACGAACACCTCACATGTTATGGTTTAGTTAAATAAGACGTTACGGCCACTTTTAACTATAACGCCATATTCATTCTTCATTCAGATAGTTTGTTGAGCATAATTTGATTTTCTATATCTAATTACTAGTTTTACTCTAGTTTTTTTTTTCATTGGCGGCGCTAATGTGCGGCGTAAACACTCTTAACACACACTTCAATATTGTAGTTCATTTTTTTTTAATAATTTGTAGTTTTAATTTAAAGGAAAAAAAAACAGTTTTTCTTATGGTAAGTACGGGGTGCAAACGCTCCGTATGAGATTTATTGCTTAGCGATGCGTCACCTTAATATAAATATTTCATTTAAAATTGCATGACAAATAAAAGTTAATAATTATGTCTTAGTAATAACACATACAAGATGTAGATCGGATACACTTTGAATCTTTTCATTTTTACTACACCTTTCTGTTACACGTTGTATGAGAAACGGCAAGAAATCAAGATATTTGTAATGGGACTGATGCCCTAATTCATCATCATCTCAGCCAAAATACGTCCACTGCTGGACAAAGGCCTCTCCCAAGGGGGGGTATTTGCCGTAATCGCCACGCTTGGCAGGCGGGTTGGCGATCGCAGTAGGTTGAGGGTACCTAACCTCAGAGAGATGCTGCTGCCCATCCTCTGGAATGGTCCCTTAGTCGCCTTTTACGACACCCACGGGTTAAGATGGGGTGGTGCATTTCTTTATCCCCGGCACCACACAGGGAATGCCCTAATGCCCTAATTGCACTAAACGTTTAAACACAAGGTAGCTACTGTAAAACGTTGAGGAGTTCCCTTGACTGTCCTTCGTCTTCATCATCAAACCCCTAATGATAGTCACAACCCATCTAGGTGTAGTTCTCATCAATACAAATTAATCAAGCCCAAACACCTGCGCGAGCTCCGCGTTGAGAACTGGGGGGAAGTGGCGCGGGATCGAGAGAAGTGGCGGCAGTTATTATCGGAGGCCAAAACCCATCTTAAGTTCCTGCGCCACCCCAGTAAGTAAACACCATGTAATTGCTGTAAATCGTTGAGGAGTTCCCTCGACTGTCTTTCGGCTCCATCATCATATCGACTACAGACCTTCATTAAATAGTAGTGCTTTAAAAAACTTAATGAAAACATTAACAAACGCACTAGTCGCCACTACGATTTTCGAAGGTTCCCCTCGATTTCTCTGGGATGCCAACATCAGATCCTGGTTTCCTTATCATGGTACCACCCTTGGGATATCTCCTTTCCAACAAAAAAGAATCATCAAAATCGGTTCATAAACGACGAAGTTATCCGCGAACACACATAAAAAAATATACAAGTCGAATTGAGAAACCTCCTCCTTTTTTGAAGTCGGTTAATAAAAAGAGATTGATCCAGTTTCATCATACAATGTTAGTTAGTTAACACCCCTGTTAAATCATTTAACAGACTATTAAGGTTATTGAGTGTCCCATCATGTTTTAACGAATGTCAAATATCCGTAATTCGATGTTAAACTTAATTGCTGCTACTTAGGTCCGTCAAATGGGTAACAGGCTGTTAGTTTACTGCCACACAGGAACAAGATGGCCATGGCGTACTATTTTATTTACGAAAACGAGAGGATCATTTGGAAGTAGACAATTTGGACTACATAATAATAATAATAATAAGTTGGGTCAAGGGTCAAAGGCAGTACTCCTTGACACGGCCCTTATTGTCAGGAGGTTCCTCACTCTGCAGCCCTGACCACCGGCACCGATAGCTTGGGCCCTGCCCCGCTGCTGGCGGTACTCTAGGATTAGGTTTTTATAATGTTTTATTGTTTTTATATTAAAATATTGTAAAAATCTAGTTTTAAGAAAGAAAATAAATAAAGAGTATGTGCATGTCAACGTCACCATCCCACATGACGAGAACCTTGTAAAGGCCGAAAAGGACAAGGCCAGCAAGTACCTTGACTTGGCTCACGAGGTAACCGCCATGTGGGATATGACTCGACAATCATTGTGCCGATAGCCGTGTCTGCGAACGGTCTGGTAGCGAAGAGTCTCGACCAACACCTTAAGAATCTCTCGCTCAATGGTTGGATCAAGGGTCAGATAGAGAAGGCGGTACTCTTGGACACGGCGCGGATAATCCAAAGTTTCTGTCTCTGCAGCCCTAACCAACGGCAGCTTGAGCCCTGCCCCGTTGCCGGCGGTACCCTAGGCTAGGTTATTTTATAATATTTTTATGTTTTATATGTGCTTTTATATTTTACATTTATATTAATATTATAACAAACCTAGGCTAAGAAAAAAGCAAAATAAAGAGAATAACAATAATAAATCTTTATTTCAGACAACAAACAATGTAACAGATGGTAAAAATACAGAGCGGCCCATATAAGGCCCAGTAATCGTTCGGAATTGTAACCGTAAGCATCTGTATTTTTCTGCTCCGTTAAATTTGCCAAAATTAGTAGATAAAAGTAGTTGTTTGTGATAGTTTTTGTAACTATTGTTTAGTACGTGAAACGGTCTATCTAGTGGTGAAATCAGAATCAAAATTGGACGAGTATTTTCGAAGATACAACAAAATTTATTTTGAAATTTTTACTCTGGCCGTTACGATCCTGACCTACGACAACTCGTGAGCTGCCCGCTACTGTTGTGACTTGTGAGTCATCCGCATCGCAGCGCCCGCCGGCCGTCGTCGATACAGTTCGCTTGCGCTCGGCTGTATACCTACTGTGGAACAACGCAAAGATGACATCAAGGAGCGCGCGTTGTGCGGGTTGCCCTGAGAGAGTGAGCGAGGATGGCCCTTATATGAAATGTACACGATGTAAGCAAATTTTTGATTTATTGTGTGCTAACATTAGTAGTAATTTATATGCAACGATGACATTGGAATATAGAAATACTTGGATTTGTGTGGAATGTCTCAGTAAACTACCCAAAGGCGACAATACCTGTACACCCGTGCGCCAGCGTCACAACCCCGATGCGAGTACGGCTAGTAACTGTCTTGATGTTTCGATGGATAGTCCCGAGAATGTGCCCGTACGTACTGGAGTGTGTGGTGCGCAATATACAGGTGTCGACGGAAAGAGCGGCTCTGATAATGTGACGCTTCGCGCTAGAAAGCAAATCAAAACTCCTATTCCTAAGGAAATTGATGTTCTTAGAAGCATGTTGGATGAAGTGAAAGGAACATTTTTGCATGAGCTGGAAAAGAAATATTATGAATCTGAAACTCAATTTGTAAATAAAATAAAAATTATAGTAGCCGAACAGTTTACTGACTTTAGAAAGGAAATCATTAGCAAAATAGATACGCTCTCGAGTAAAATTGACATGCTAATGCAAAGTTGTGACATGAAATCTGGTAATAGTGACATAAAATCTGGCAATAGTGAACCGAGCATGAGTGAGACACAAAATAATGCCATGGATAAATCTTTGCCTAGTACATCTGCGCATGTAAAACAGAAACCCAAACTTGAATCTGTCTACGCGCCCGGACTACCTCCAAATAGCACCGGACGGGTGACGAAAACCAAGCCTCACATAAACCCAGACTCCTCTCTGACAATCGTACCTACACAAAAGATGCCTTCTTCTGTGACTTCCGCCTCGCCTAAAAATGAGAACAAGTCTGTCGGCCTCGAGACAAGCGAATGGACTGAAGTGAAACGCAAACGGGTGCGCGCCACTATTCCTGGATTGTTTAGAGGTACTGCTGCGCCGGGTTCTACATTACTAAAAGCTGCTGAAAGGTGGAGGCATCTTCATCTCTATTACGTACAGGAGGGTACAACAGTCCAACAGGTGGACGATCATCTCAAAGCAATGTGTGGTAGTGACAGGTGTACTGTTGAGGAGTTAAAGCCGCGTGGTCGCTATGCCTCATTCAAGTTAAGTGTTCCATCAAACGTCGCAGAAACTGTGCTGTGCCCAAGCAGTTGGTCTGAAGGCATATGTGTCAAGCCTTGGCACCAGAACTTTCGAGCCAAAGAGAGTAAGAAGCAAGAAGCCACTAACAGCTAAGAAGATACACTTGGTTTACCAAAACGTCCGTGGTCTCCGGTCTAAGACTTCTGTGTTTTATAATAATGTAGGGCAAAGTAAAGCTGATATTTTTGCGTTGACTGAGACATTTTTAACAAGTTCTGTTTGTGATGGTGAACTGTTTCCTCCTGGGTACAGGGTGGTAAGAAGAGATCGGGCTGGCGACACTGGGTGGGGTGGAGTTCTGCTGGCTGTTCGTGACTCTTTTTCATTAACTATTGTAAAAGACATTGAAGCATTGACCATTGACAAAGAACTCATTTTGGCTATTATAACTTATAAGAATATTAAAATTTTATGTTGTGTCGTGTATCTACCACCTAATTATAATGATGAACAGTATATAAATGTATTGACCTGTATTGAAGATGCGATTTGTAAGTACTCTAACTTATGTGTTTTAATTCTAGGTGACTTTAATTTAAATTCATGCAGTACTACTGTTAAAATGCAATTTGACTATTTCTGTGACTTCTGTTCATTGCAGCAACATAATGTCGTATTTAATAATAAAGGTAGAATGTTGGATCTTGTGCTGAGCAACCAGGAACTCCACGATATTAGAGTTACCATTGACAATGACCCTTTAGTCCGCATTGATGAGTACCACCCTGCGCTGGATGTGGTGATAGGTGTTCCATGTCGGGGTCACCTGGCATCTGCGCCATTGTCGCCTCCAGTGTATCGTACTACATCTAACCCGGAATTTAACTGGCGTAAAGGTGAATTACAGGGTTTATATGAGGCATTGGCTCGCATGGACTGGTCTGATTTATTAGCTTTAACGAGC
The DNA here is from genome assembly GCA_947562085.1 of Eudonia lacustrata. NCBI lineage: Eukaryota > Metazoa > Arthropoda > Insecta > Lepidoptera > Crambidae > Eudonia > Eudonia lacustrata. The sequence goes on along the minus strand of OX387326.1, from coordinate 17,986,646 downwards.
GTTGATTCCGCTGTTGAGCTTTTTTATGACAAGTTGTATGACTGCATCAAACAGTTTGTTCCTATAAAGGATCACGTTATGAGTAATCGGCTACATAATTATCCAAGTTGGTTTACAGCAGAGATAATTAGCAATATCAAACAAAAACATTATCATTTAAAGAGGTACAAGATTGAGGGCAAGGAATTTAATAAGGAGCTTTTTAAATATTATAGGGAGTATGTTAAAAAAATAATCGGGATAGAGTATCGGCGACATTTGACGCAAATACAAAAAAATATTATCGATGATCCTGTACAATTTTGGCACTTTATAAAAGAAAAGAAAAAAAAGAGACATGGTATTGATACTTTTATTTGCGATGGTATTGAGGTGCAGGGTCAAGCTGCGGCCGATTCCTTTGCCAAATATTTTAGCTCTGTATTTCGCGCTGAAAATCCAATACTGGATCATGTCGAGGCTGCTCGTGCAGCTTACACGCAGTGTGACGCTACTTCAGTTTCGGTGTTCTCAGTGAATATTAACGACCTTAAGCAAGCTGTGAGGCGCCTCAAGCCGCGATCCGCAGGGGGGCCTGATAGTGTCCCGGGATTTTTGGTAAAGGACTGTGTGTCTGTTATGAGTACACCGTTGTTGTACATATTTAATCTCTCCCTTAATCAAGCGACATATCCCAAAAGATGGAAGCTATCGCGAGTCACACCAGTTCCAAAGGGTGACGGTGGAACGGATGTTACTTCGTTCAGACCCATTGCTGTGCTCTCGGTGTTTGCCAAAATCTACGAAAGCTTGCTTAATGTTCAGATTAGCAACCAAATTGGCCACTTGCTCCATGATAGCCAACATGGCTTTCGGAAGGCTCGATCGACCACCACAAACCTTGTGGCTCATGCGGATTACGTCCATTCCGTAATGGATGGAGGTCGACAAGTAGACATCGCTTATTTCGACTTCAAAAAGGCTTTTGATGTAGTCGATAATGACATTTTGCTGCGGAAACTGGCCATTGTCGGATTCACACCAAACTTGCTGAAGTTAATGTCCTGTTACCTCAAAAATCGGTGTCAGTATGTTAAACTAAATGGTTATGAATCTGCTGAATATTATACAAGATCAGGCGTGAGTCAGGGTAGTACCTTAGGACCTACTTTGTTTCTACTATTTGTGAATGATTTGCCTAATACAGTACAGAATGCTAAGTGTCTTCTATTCGCAGACGACCTCAAGTTAAGTTTGGGAATCACAGATGCTCTGGACACTGAGGTTCTACAGAACGACATAGATTCTGTATGGGAGTGGAGCCGTAGATACCATCTTCCCCTTAATGCTAACAAATGTAAGATTATTACCTGTTCACGCAAACGGCATCCTGTAAACGTAACTTACAATATATCTGACGCTCCAATCGAAAGAGTATTTAATATTCGTGACCTAGGTTTAGAAATAGATATAAAATTTGACTTTCATACGCATGTGACAACAATCTGCAAGATGGCTAATAAAATGTTAGGCTTTGTTATTAGGACCGCGGCTCAGTTTGACAATTCAAATGTGGCTATGGCCTTATACAATGCATATGTTCGCAGCAGGCTGGAATATTGTGCGGTGATCTGGGATCCGTGTGAGAATAAATATGTGCTCATGGTGGAAAAAATACAGCGCAAGTTTGCTCGGTGGTCATATAAAAAACGTTACGGGTACTACCCCTATTTATATCCTTCGATGTTTGTCTACGCTATGGTTGACATGGACACCCTTAAACTTAGGAGAGTAATGATTCTCCTGAAGTATTACTTGTTAGTTTTAAGAAACAAAATCGAAAGCCCGGAGGTATTGGAAAGAGTGCGCCTGTTGGTCCCGGGTAACTTTCCGCGGGATGAGGGGGGCCTGCTCGCGCCTCGTCGTCGTCCGCGTCTGCTTGCGCGTCCCGTGACGCGCACCGTGAGGGCTGGCTCTGCGCCCACTGCCCGCGCGCTGCGGTGCATTGGAGACTTGCTTGCTCGGCACGACGATATCGACATATTCGCTGATAGTTTAGGAATGGTATTAAATAAATTTTATAGTTATAGTATTGACATTAATATGTAATATTTATTGACTTATTTGATTTGTTGACATTTGTGTGTATTCGTCAGTATCGTATTGTTTTGCGGTCTGGCCAATTGACATAGTTGTCTTGTTTTTAGGTACTATTTTGTGTTGTATAACTTGACATCATATCTACTAATTATTATTTTCTGTTTTTTATTATTAATATTTTTGTATGTAATATTAGACTAAGTTTTTTTTTTTTATTTTTCCTTGTCTAAAAATAATCTTATTAGCGCCTTGGATGACTCATCTGTAAGCTTGTAAGATGTCTGATTTAAATAAATAAATAAATAAAATAAATAAATATAATAAATACCTTACAGACTAATATACTTACATTAAAAAAAAAAAAATTCTTAGTATATTAAAAAAAAACTTAATAACTATGTTAGTATTATTTGATTGGCATCTACTGTACCAACTTGGTAGCAACAGGCAACTTTCCATGGAAACGCCTGTAGACTACACCCTTCGGCCAGAAGTCTTCCTTTATGAAGATGTCCAGCTTTGATGTCGGGACTCACACCACATACGCTTTGAAGCTTGTATTATGGCGCGACTCCAGCGGTCCAATCCTCAAGTTAAAGTTAGACTTCATTCGTATGAATTCTGCTACCTCCTGCGATGTGGTGGTGTGATGCAGGCGGGACAGGTACATGGCCGTGGTCGGTGTCGCAGCACGCAGCAGGAGATTGGGCCCTGTCGGTGCGGTACCGCAACGGTTCTGGCTTGCTCGCTGACGACATCGCTTCTTGTTTCGAACCATGAAACCTCTCGCTTGAAACCACAAACGTCGGCATGTCATCTGGATCGGTTCCTTTGATCAGTGTTATGATCTCCTGTAGGCTCTTCTGCGTCCCGACTCGTCTCCGAGACACCATCTGGTCGCTCTTGCCGACAGGCTCGTAGAGCAGCTTCTTCGCAGACGCCACCTTACCTTCACTGAAGCTGGACTTGCAAATTTGCACTGCGCTCACCTCGTCCATGACGTCCAGCTTTTGTTGTAGAAACGCCAGGAGTTCATTTGCCGAGTTTGTCACTCATGACGCTAATCGAGCAGCGGCTTGCGCCGCGCTACGCGTAATATTATTTATTTGCCGCATCGCGTACACGACACACATAGTACGACGTCCTAAAACTTTCAAAGAACGGCGTCATTATTTCGAAGAATATGATGTTGATTTTCGCACAAGATTTCGACTATCGAAAGAATCTGTTTTGGATGCGCTGGAATCAAAAAAATCAAAACAACAATGCGAAACACAAGATAACCTCAAACTCAACAATAAAATATTTGACATTCATTCAACCAGCAAAATGAAATGCAACCCGATTTCTAATGAATTCTACGAAATACATAGTATTTAAATCAGTCGCCTTACATATAACAAAACTATTATACGACTAGAGAAAATAGTGATCGTTTTCGAAGCAATGACATTACATACAATGACATTTTGTTTTGGTTGGTTTAGAATGTGAGTGAATGATTTGAGAGTCATTCACCTAATGGTTGATTTCGTAATGGTCTGTTAAATTCTTACCATGGGACATAAAAATTTAACAGTGCCGTTAGCATCCCTGTTAAATTTAATCATTGATTAAGTAATGCCTCATTTAGAGAATAACTAACAGAGTATTGTAAAACTGGGCCTTAAGTTTAAATTAAGAATATTTCTGACTACCACAAACCGGTTTTTTTTTTCAAAATACTTTGAACTTTATTAATATGGCATAAGATTCAACATTTCTTGAGAAATTTGACAGTTTTGGATAGGTTTATGAGCAGATGTTAGTAAATTGTACTCGGTTTGTCTTGTGATAGGGTTTATTCTAAGTAAACCTAGTTAGTTACGAATCAGTATATTATCAAAGAATAGATTATTGTTATAGTAAATAAGACATTATATTAAATAAATAAATAAATAACTTATGATGTAGCGGCATACAATGTTGCAATATGTCGGATCAGCAATCTGCACCTCGGCCGGCGTAGCATGGGGCCCGGCAGTCGTCTACAGAGCACCGCCTCGCTAGGTCATTTTAATTAGCTATTGTGTACTGAAATATTGTATCGTCATTATATATACTGTGTTATATCTATGTGCAAACTAGAATTACACAAGTGAATGAACTGAACGTCTTGTTATTATTTCCTTCTGATGAACTATAAGGGACCCCTCTAAACTGGTGACCCCGATACGTAGGCGACTCATTTTGAAACGTGGACCTAGCGAGGGCGAAACTTACGTTACGTAATAGTGAAATAGTATAGTAGCGATCGGGAATAAATATGTATCCGGGCAGCCACGGAACCGCATCAGGCCTCGCGCCGCCGCCGCCGGCGACAAGTAAAGAAGCGATAGCGGATTTATCGCACAACAGTGCCGAATTGTCGTCGAAGGGCTTTGCCGACGTGTCAATGGTGACAATTCAAATGCGGACACCTGAGTTTTGGCCAGATATGCCAAGAATGTGGTTCAGCCGATTTGAATCGATTATGGCTCCACAAAAACAAGGTGACAGTGTGAAATTTGACCTGGTGTTGGCAAAGTTGAATAAAGAAGCGTTGCGGCAAGTGAGCGATATAGTACAATCCCCGCCTGATACCGCCAAGTACGGGGCGCTGAAAGAGCGTTTGTTGGCCGTATACGAGGAGAGTGCCGAAACGCAGTTCCAGCGGCTGGTTAATGAGATGGACCTTGGCACACAGAAGCCGTCACAGCTATTAAGAAAGATGACGGAACTGGCAAGGAACTGCGGAGTCACAGACGAGCCCTTAAGAAAGTTGTGGTTAAGTCACCTGCCGCCTAGTGTTAGAGCAGTGCTCACAGTCAGTGGGGACGTGGGCTTAGAGAGCCTGGCACCCATGGCGGATAAGATTTTGGAGAACTTGGGAATCGGACGGGTAGCAGCGGTAGCATCATGTAGCAACGCGCCTGCAGCTGCCGACGTGGATACCGAGTTGATTAAGTACATGCGCAGCATGTCCCTAGAATTGAAGGAGCTCCGCGGGGAAGTGGAAGAAATCAGGTCACGAGGGCAGAGTTATGGTCGTCCACGTGAGAGGGAGCAGAATTGGAGCCGTCGGAGGTTCCGGCCCAGGAGCAGGTCTGCGCCACGTCAACGCGAATCAACGGGGCGAGCGTGGCTATGTCGTCATCATTTCCGGTTGAGAGAAAATGCAACTGAGTGCGAGCAACCCTGCGGTTGGTCTAAGGCGCAACCAACACGGTCGGATTCGGGAAACTAGTGGCGGTACAGTCAGCGTCGGTGAGCGATTGTGCCGCAGGTAATCACCGGTTATGTGTCAGAGACCAAAAAACGGGTTTAGTGTACCTAGTGGACACTGGGGCTAATGTGTCAGTAATCCCGGTGAGTAAAGTGTTCGACAAGAAAAAGGTAGTTGAGTGTCCTTATAAACTTTTTGCTGCGAACAATACAGAAATAAAGACTTTTGGTGTAATATCGTTAGAACTAGACCTTGGTTAACGCCGTAGTTTTAGGTGGAATTTTATTATATCCGATGTTAAGCAGCCTATAATCGGTGCGGATTTTTTAAAAGAGCATAAATTGATAGTTGATTTATTTAATAGACGGTTGCTTGACGGTCGCACCCAGTTAGACACAGAAGGTATTGTAGTGGTGTATACTGAGCCTGCGATAACTAGTATTCAGGATGATAACCCGTATCGCGAGCTATTAGAACAATATTCGGAGATAACAAAACCTATTTGTTTTAAGGAGCCGAGTAAACATGGTATAGTGCATCACATAGAGACGTCGGGTCCTCCGGTTTTTGCTAAGGTTAGACCTTTGCCGCCGCAAAGGTATAAAATCGCTCGGGATGAGTTTAGGTTAATGCAAGAGTTAGGCATTTGCAGGCCTTCAAAGAGTCCTTGGGCCAGTCCACTGCATGTGGTGCCTAAGAAGGATGGTCAGATCCGGCCCTGTGGGGACTATCGTGCACTCAACGCGATCACGAAGCCCGACAGGTACCCGATCCCAAGGCTGCAAGACTTCACCTATGGACTGGCAGGTAAGTGTGTTTTTTCCCGTTTAGATATTAATAGAGCTTTCCACAATATATGCATTGCACCGGAGGACGTGGAGAAGACAGCGATTATAACGCCATTCGGGCTTTTTGAGTTCCCGAGGATGGCCTTTGGCTTACGTAATGCAGCGCAAACGTTCCAAAGGTTTATGAATAACAGTGTGTTGCAAGGAATCGAATCCCGGGGTAAAAGGAACGAAAGAGGAAAGGAAAGTTCTAATCTTTTCTGTTACATTGATGACGTAATTATTGCCAGCACGGATCACGTTACGCATAGGGAGCATCTGAAGCAGATCTTCGCTAGGTTCGAAGAGTTTGGTATAACTATAAACTTGGCGAAGTGTAGTTTTGGTAAGGCCGGTGTTGAATTTTTAGGCTATGAGGTCAGCACGGAAGGTATCAAGCCCATGAGATCCAAAGTAGAGAATATTCAGGAGTTTCCCAGGCCCGAGACAATTGAGCAGCTTCGCCGATTCTTGGGAATGGTTAACTTCTATAGGAGCCATTTAGAGCACGCGGCAGAACATCAAGCCGAGTTAAATAAGTTTCTACATGGTGCAAAGAAAAAGATAAATCCAAGGTAAGTTGGACAGAAAAGGCTATAGCCTCCTTTGAACACTGTAAGTCGTCCCTAGAGAATTCAGTAACTTTATCGTACCCGGGTGAGGAAGGTACGTTATACCTGATGTGTGACGCGTCAAACGCTTGCGTTGGGGCAGTACTCCAACACAAGGTAGAAGGGGTTTGGAAGCCGTTGGGGTACTTCTCCAAGAGGCTTTCGGACGCTCAGAGAAAGTACAGCACCTACGATAGGGAGCTATTAGCTGTATACTTAGCCATAGTTCATTTTCGTAATATGGTTGAAGGTCGACAGCTTACAATAATGACCGATCATAAACCGTTGGTCCATGCGTTTTCTAAAATAGGTTCAGACAACAAAGAAACTCCTAGACGAACACGACATTTATTGTATATAAGCGAGTTCACGAGCGATATACAGTATGTCAAAGGTAACGATAACGCGGTTGCTGACGCGTTATCCCGGGTAGTGGAGACTGTTGTTTGCCCAGCGGTTATAGATTTCGCCGAAGTCGCCCGAGCACAGGAAACGGACGATAAGCTCGCGGGTATGCTGACAGACTCACAAGGTAAGTTGGCGATTAAAAAATTGTCTTCTCCATTGTGCAACAATGCTGTTTATTGCGAGACTTCAGAGAACAATGTAAGACCCTATCTTCCACAGCAGTTTAGGAAGTTGGCATTTGAGTCAGTGCACAATGGCAACCATCCAGGAGTCAGAACCACGCGCAAGATGGTAGCGAAACGGTATTTCTGGCCTGGAATGAACAAAGATGTAGGTGTATGGGCTAAAGCGTGTATACACTGTCAAAAGGTAAAAACGCATAGGCATACAGTTACAGAGTTAGGCACGTTTCCGCTCTCAGAGCGTTTCGAACACCTGCATGTAGATATCGTGGGTCCCCTGCCAACCACTCAGGAAGGATTCAGATATCTGGTAACAATGATAGACAGGTATACAAGCTGGCCGGAAGCCGTTCCGGTGGCAGATATAACAGCCGTGACCATCGCTAAAATTATTTACGAAAATTGGGTTTGCCGTTTTGGGTGCCCAATTAGATTAACAAGCGATCAGGGGCGACAGTTCGAGAGTTAGTTATTTAGTAGCCTTATGAAAATATTAGGTGTTCATAAGATTCGGACGACAGCGTATCACCCGCAAAGCAACGGCAAAGTAGAAAGATTTCATCGTTATCTGAAGGCTGCGTTAAAAGCTCGTTTGTTGCAAAAGGTAAGTGGATCGTGGTTTGAAGAGTTACCTACAGTCATGCTGGGGCTGCGTGCGGCGTGCCGAGGCGACAGCGGCGTCAGCTCAGCAGAATTAGTTTTAGGGCAAACGTTACGCTTACCGGGCGATTTTTATACCGATTGCGAAAAGGCAAATATGTCAGATGAAACATACGTGAATAAATTGCAACAGATAATTCAAAGCCTACGGCCTCAGACACGAGAGAGTAGCGATTGTAGGAAAATTTTCGTTCATAAAGATTTAGAGTCGTGTAGTCATGTTTTCTTACGTAATGATTTAGTGCAGAAGCCGTTAATGCCTGCATACAGTGGACCGTATCCAGTAGTCAAAAGGTCAGCAAAAACAATGGTTATTAAAATGGGTGACCGCCAATCAACCGTCTCTATGGACAGAGTTAAGCCATCATATTGTGTAAGTGAGTCAGATACCGATTATGGCTCCAGTAGTAAGGATTACAGTACTAAGGAAAATGTAAATGGTAATAGTAATATAAATGCAAATAATCAGAAACAAGTTATGACATATGTTTACACATATCTAGCCCAAGAGAAGCTTCGTTATGATACTCGTTAAATGGTTACTAGACAAAGGATAAACATACTTAAAATACTTGAATACATACTTATTATACATAGAAAACACCCAGACCCGTGACAATTTAAAAAAACAATAATTTCTAAATTAACCCGACCGGGGATCGAACCCGGGACCTCAGAGATGGCGACACCATGAAAACCGGTGTACAAACCACTCGACCAAGGAGGTCGTCACTAAGCAGCACTGACATTGTGTTCTGACAGAAAGAAGTAGGGTAAGTAGTCCCTCAGTGATTGAGGATTTTGGGTGAAGTGCACTTCCACCTTCCACCTTCCAACTTATCAGAAACTAGCTAACCCGGCGGACTTCGTACCGCTATGACAGTTACTGTTTCTATGACAACAAAACAAACAAATTGTTTTTCTATTTATTTATCCTTATCAGTGTTTCTCTACTATAATTATGCATGTATTTATACATATAAACTTTCCTCAGGGTGCGCCGACCAAAAAATGCGAAAAATGCAGTTAAGGTTAAGTAAATATAATTGAAAATACTATCGTATTAAATGAACAAAATATATATTTAGTATCATAAGGAACGTGTTTACACTTTGTCAGAACCATAAATTCATAACACGCTATAGTTTTTTCTACAATATCATATAAAGTTGGGCAAAAATCATGAAAACGAGTGGCGGCGTTTAGTAGATTTCTTATAGTTTATTTAAATTATTGTACAGTCGGCAGCAGATCAACCTACCCAAATCTGTCAAATTTCTCCAATGAATATTGATCCTTATAACCAAATAATAAAGTTCAAAATTGATTGTAGAAATTTGACAGTTTTGGGTAGGTTGATCTGCCGCCGTGTGTACCTCTGATTTTGTCTAACCAATCATCAATGGATAAACTACAAATTGCTAGACTACATTTTCGATTCATCAAGTGGTTATTTAAATAATATTTTTTTATTAAGCACCTTAAATTCCCCATACAAAATTAGTATGGCCGCGCGGCATCAAATAAATATGGACGACGACATTTCAAATAAAACATATGACACTTGTCACTTACGGACGGCGCACCCTTAAAGAAACCCGCATCAAAATCCGTTGCGTAGTTGTAAAGATCGAAGCATACAGAATACATAGGGAAAGACAGCCATCAGGAAGCGACTTTGTTTTTATACTATGTAGTGATGACGCCAAGCGCTTCCTCGTTGTTTATTGTTACTTTTTTGTTATAATTCATAATTCATAAATTATTTATTGTTCAAAATATGGTACATTGTGTGTAAATAATAGCCCAGAACTTGATAAACGTTTAACTTCGGACTGAGTACAACCTTTTTTCCCAAGTTATAATTTACATGGCGGCTGGAATTAACGCACCGGGCCGGCTTTTTACACATTTCCCGCGTACCGGATGCGGTGCCATTTCCCGGATACTTCCGGTGCAGAAGTGGGGTTCCTTGCTGGCAAAAACTCTTGGCAGCCATCTTGTCTCGCCTTTTTCTTAGATACTTGAATGTAATTACGGGTGTAATTAATATTCATTTTTATTTTTACACTTTTCATACTTTTTCTTAGAATCAGAAAATTTTGAAGTTACCGCTTTTTTTAATGGAGAGGCAGGTAGAGAGTTTATTACTATATTAATACTAAAGCCTGCACAAAATTTATACTACATAATGTGTAACAATAGAACAGCGATTATTTTTAAGGCAGTAAGAAAAATATATTTTTACACATACCTACTACCGCCACCGCAGACCGGATATGCCGCCATTTCCTGGCCACTTCCGCTGTTGGAGTGAGGTTTCTTGTGGCGCGCGAGCCTCTCGCCATCCATCTTGCCCGGCTTGTTGATTTAGTAACCACCCTAATGGACTTAGTAATCTCGATACAAACAAAAATATTTATTATTTTTTTCTTGACACACTTACAGTCGACCACATGAAAAATACTGCCTCAGATCATTGAGTCCGCCTTTAGCTATTATTTAAAAAAATGTTAATATTCTGTAATAAACAATAAATAAATAATTGCTGTATATAATTGATAGAATGTTAATAATTATGTAGGTATTTGTTTACTACAGTATTAGAGTCCAATATTCTTCTTCTTTTTCTTCTCAATATATAAGCCCTTTTGTAACTTAGCAACTAAGCATCTAAAATAGTGCATTTGACTCGACTGTACTGTACATGTACAAGTGTTTGTACTTAAATGAAATAAGATTTAAATAGCTCTGAAGCAGCCATAGCTTTCTCGTCGAGGGATATGAAAAACTAAAGCAGCTGGTGGTGTACGACCAAGTTAATGTGTATGTTTTTATTATCAGTGGTTGTTTTTATTTATATTAATTTTATGAAATGAAATGAAATGAAATATATTTAATTTGCGCTTGAGAAAGGTACATTTTTGGTCTTATTCTAGTTTTCTTCTCTTTCTCAGCTGACAATGTAGCATGCAAATAACTTTAAATGACAATGACTAAATATTCCAATTATTATTGTACTCTTTATTTATTGTCTTTCTTAAAACTAGATTTTTACAATATTTTAATATAAAAACAATAAAACATTACAAAAACCTAATCCTAGAGTACTGCCAGCAGCGGTATTATTATTATTATTGTTTAATTGGTTATTTAATGTATCTCTATAGGGATTGTTACTTTTTAATATTTTCAAATCCTATTAAATAAATACAATTCCATCTAATTATTTATTTTCATAAATCATAATATTTAAAATATTACTAATTATATAATACAATCTATTGACGCATGGACCCCAGGTACCGCTGAAGCGATAGGGTGGAAGCTGACCTGCGCGCCCTCGGAGCCGTCAACTGGCAAGAGACGGTAATGGACAGGGGAAAGTGGCGAGTTCTCGTTTCGGAGGCCAAGGCTCACTTTGGGTCCCTGCGCCAATGAAGTAAGTAAGTTAGTATTGATGCATGGAAAAACTACTCGTATAATAGTACCTATGAATGCAACTTATGCAACTCTGCCTCCGTCTGAAAATCAGCGTCATGGACATGCTGAGCCGGAAACTTTTATGCCACTGATTTACTGCTCACCATTATAATATTTATGCTTTTTTTGTAACCCTTCTCTATGTAACAGTGTGCAAAATAAATTATTTCATTTGATTTCAAATTCGAATTCAAATTCAAAATATTTATTCGGTGTAGCAGGCTTAGATCCAGTTTCATCATACAATGTTAGTTAGTTAACATCCCTGTTAAATCATTTAACAGACTGTTAAGGTTATTGAGTGTCCCATCATGTTTTAACGAATGTCAAATATCCGTAATTCGATGTTAAACTTAATTGCTGCTACTTAGGTCCGTCAAATGGGTAACAGGCTGTTAGTTTACTGCCACACAGGAACAAGATGGCCATGGCGTACAATTTTATTTACGAAAACGAGAGGATCATTTGGAAGTAGACAATTTGGACTACATAATAATAATAATAATAAGTTGGGTCAAGGGTCAAAGGCAGTACTCCTTGACACGGCCCTTATTGTCAGGAGGTTCCTCACTCTGCAGCCCTGACCACCGGCACCGGTAGCTTGGGCCCTGCCCCGCTGCTGGCAGTACTCTAGGATTAGGTTTTTATAATGTTTTATTGTTTTTATATTAAAATATTGTAAAAATCTAGTTTTAAGAAAGAAAATAAATAAAGAGTATGTGCTTGTCGACGTCACCATCCCACATGACGAGAACCTTGTAAAGGCCGAGAAGGACAAGGCCAGCAAGTACCTTGACTTGGCTCACGAGGTAACCGCCATGTGGGATATGACTCGACAATCATTGTGCCGATAGTCGTGTCTGAGAACGGTCTGGTAGCGAAGAGTCTCGACCAACACCTTAAGAATCTCTCGCTCAATGGTTGGATCAAGGGTCAGATAGAGAAGGCGGTACTCTTGGACACGGCGCGGATAATCCAAAGTTTCTGTCTCTGCAGCCCTAACCAACGGCAGCTTGAGCCATGCCCCGTTGCCGGCGGCACCCTAGGCTAGGATTTTTATAATATTTTTATGTTTTATATGTGCTTTTGTATTTTACATTTATATTAATATTATAACAAACCTAGGCTAAGAAAAAAGAAAAATAAAGAGAATAACAATAATAAATCTTTATTTCAGACAACAAACAATGTAACAGATGGTAAAAATACAGAGCGGCCCATATAATAAATACCTTACAGACTAATATACTTACATTAAAAAAAAAAAATTTTTCTTAGTGTATTAAAAAAAAACTTAATAACTATGTTAGTATTATTTGATTGGCATCTACTGTACCAACTTGGTAGCAACAGGCAACTTTCCATGGAAACGCCTGTAGACTACACCCTTCGGCCAGAAGTCTTCCTTTATGAAGATGTCCAGCTTTGATGTCGGGACTCACACCACAAACGCTTTGAAGCTTGTATTATGGCGCGACTCCAGCGGTCCAATCCTCAAGTTAAAGTTAGACTTCATTCGTATGAATTCTGCTACCTCCTGCGATGTGGTGGTGTGATGCAGGCGGGACAGGTACATGGCCGTGGTCGGTGTCGCAGCACGCAGCAGGAGATTGGGCCCTGTCGGTGCGGTACCGCAACGGTTCTGGCTTGCTCGCTGACGACATCGCTTCTTGTTTCGAACCATGAAACCTCTCGCTTGAAACCACAAACGTCGGCATGTCATCTGGATCGGTTCCTTTGATCAGTGTTATGATCTCCTGTAGGCTCTTCTGCGTCCCGACTCGTCTCCGAGACACCATCTTGTCGCTCTTGCCGACAGGCTCGTAGAGCAGCTTCTTCGCAGACGCCACCTCACCTTCACTGAAGCTGGACTTGCAAATTTGCACTGCGCTCACCTCGTCCATGACGTCCAGCTTTTGTTGTAGAAACGCCAGGAGTTAATTTGCCGAGTTTGTCACTCATGACGCTAATCGAGCAGTGGCTTGCGCCGCGTTACGCGTAATATTATTTATTTGAATATGATGCGTTTGCCTGCACCGATCCGCATCGCGTACACGACACACATAGTACGACGTCCTAAAACTTTCAAAGAACGGCGTCATTATTTCGAAGAATATGACGATGTTGATTTTCGCACAAGATTTCGACTATCGAAAGAATCTGTTTTGGATGCGCTGGAATCAAAAAAATCAAAACAACAATGCGAAACACAAGATAACCTCAAACTCAACAATAAAATATTTGACATTCATTCAACCAGCAAAATGAAATGCAACCCGATTTCTAATGAATTCTACAAAATACATGGTATTTAAATCAGTCGCCTTACATATAACAAAACTATTATACGACTAGAGAAAATAGTGCTCGTTTTCGAAGCAATGACATTACATACAATGACATTTTGTTTTGGTTGGTTTAGAATGTGAGTGAATGATTTGATAGTCATTCACCTAATGGTTGATTTCGTAAAGGTCTGTTAAATTCTTACCATGGGACATAAAAATTTAACAGTGCCGTTAGCATCCCTGTTAAATTTAATCATTGATTAAGTAATGCCTCATTTAGAGAATAACTAACAGAGTATTGTAAAACTGGGCCTTAGGTTCTAACAATAATGATATTGCCGCGGTGTCATGACACCGCGGCCAGGTAGAGAGGTTAATACATAACAATTAAAATTAAAATGCTACGACGAACTGGACTCCTCTTACTATGATACCTTTGTGTGTGATTACATAATAATATACCTTTATTTTAAAGTGATATGGGTGTGCCGTACACTAAATATGAAGATAAAATATATAACAAAACAAAAACCATCTTTTAAAAATACAAATAATAAATATAATAATAACCGCCATGTGGGATGTGGATTCAACCATTATTTTACCGATAATCGTTTCGGCAAACGGTCTTTTAGCCAAGAGCCTCGATCAACACCTAGAGAGGCTGTCGCTGAAAGGTTGGGTTAAGGGTCAGATGCAAATGGCAGTACTCCTTGACAAAGCACGTATTGTCAGGAGGTTCCTCACTCTACAGCCCTGGCCACCGGTAGCTTGGGCCCTGCCCCGCTGCTGGCGGTACTCTAGGATTAGGTTTTTATTATACTTTATTGTTTTTATATTAAAATATTGCATAAATATAGTTTTAAGAAAGAAAATAAATAAAGAGAATAATAATAATAAAAAATAAAAGCCGCCTGCTTAAAGTTACTGCCTTATTTGTTGCTCAAGTAAGTATTTCCTGTAAGTAACTATAAAAGAATGGACAGTTTTGATTTGAACATGAAAAAAAAAACAGAAGAAAAACAGAGAACACACACCACCAAACAATTGAAGATAAAAACAAAACACAACGCAGAAACACTGACAGGCCTACGTAGTCGACGATACCACTGCACCACAGTGCACACTAAATTGCTGAAACTATACATACACATCTTACAGCCGGGAGATAATAGAACTGGCCGCGTTCCAGACAGTTTCACGCGATGATGGCTCACAGGATTAATCGACACTGTTTGCGAGATGTACTGTACTATACCCATTCAGGGCTCTCCAAACCAATGGGCTGTTAAGAGTATGGTAATAGGCACCTTATGCCAAATAAGGTAAAAATCTCTACCAGACTCACAGAGGAAACTGAAGGTAAATTGAGCAATTATTTTACTTCGCCTGACGGAAACCGATGACCAAAGGCCATGGATGTTTGCAGTACCAAGGGAGTCACGTACGGACGGCCGATCCTGAAGCTTTAGTACCATTTTCACAATAGGTACCATGTCGTAACTCTGTATAGTAAAACCAGAGAATTTTCAAGGTTACCCTCCTAACCGGAATACACCAATACACTGCATCTGCTGAAGTTTTTATTTTTTTACTATTGCTTTAGGGGTTGTCAACGCACAAGATATACCGATGGGGTTGCAAGCGCCCATTATAAGCTTATTAAGAGCATTAAATTGCTCTGAGTAAGCATATCAATACAGCTTTGATGCCTCAGTGAAAAAATAAGGATTGTTTTTCTTAAATGTTTACTATGGTCAAAAGAAAATTTCATAATGATTTGACAGCTAGACGTAAATTTTTACTCAAAATAGGAGAAATTATATTTTATAACTAGCTGTCCCGGCAGACCTTGTTCTGCCCTATTTCTCTAAAATAAACCGATCCGATCCGAACCCTTCGGAGACTCTGGAAGGGCACGGGGACGCGCACTTTTAAGTGTGCGATGCCGTACCCCTCTAGAAATCCTCTGAAGGTGTTTCGTTTCAACACGGCTTGAGGTACCCTTTACGTACCTCGCCGCCCCTAAAACAAGCCCGGTGAAGCTGGAAATGCCCCTCGGCAACCAGCAGTCTCTCTCCAAAAAAAAAAAAAAAAATCTAAAATAAAGTTACATTGATTTTTTTATGTTAATAGCTGCACCGAGCCCGACGGACAGATTTCGTTCTGTCAAAAATTATTGGCCTGTAGCAGTTTATTAGAAATAAAATAACATTGAAAGACTTTAGTAATATCTAATGTGATGACCTTTTTATTGTAATGCCTTATGGTAAACGATATTTTTTGTTTGATTACTTGGCGCGTAAATAAATAAATCTGACCCCTTATCAACTTAAAGGCATACCAAAGATAATCCTATCGCGCATTTGTTTTGTTTTGATTGACGTCAAATGTTTGACAGCTGGGGACAGAGTGGTTTGTATGGGAAAAGAAAATTGTATTTTTTACGTTTTTTCTCTCCATAAGAACTTTCCTCAGATTTCATCAAACACAACAAAAAAGAAATCAGCCAAATCGGTACAGCCGTTCTCGAGTTTAGCGATTAGCAACACATTTAGCGATTCATTTTTATTTATATAGATAATTGCATTTAAAGAGTCTTAATAATATATTTGGGTTCTTGTAGGCATTAAAGGTCAGTTACTGGCAGTCGAATTGGACATAATTATTTTTCATCTAAAAATATAAACTTTTTTTAACGTGAAAGAGGTCAAGAAACAATACAAAAATGTATTAATCCATTTCGTCTAACGGCTTTAAAACAATGAAACCTTTTATTTTCAAATTCATATTGCCCGCAAAAACGCGACAAAGAAACCCGGGGCGAAACGAATAAATCAATTTTTTCAGGTGATATATGATCACATAAAGCGTTTCCGAAAACAATTAGTTGCTGTTGCGACCGCAGGCGGCGCTACAATACGAAAAAATACGCGCCACGCACTGGTAGAGAAAACTGCTGCGACTGTGAATGGAGTCTTGAAATCAGAATCAAAAAGGCTAGCATTATTTTAATGATGTTACTGTATGTACAGTGGCCCAAGAAAGTTGTGTACCAGTTTTGATTTAGTTTTCTAGTCATCGAAAATTACAACAACGTTCATACTAGATATCACTGAAAGAGATGCATAATAATGACGTAAACCTAATTGATAAGTATTCATACGTCGTAGGTCACTTATAAGTGCATGACATTTTAACCTTTATTACAAATGGATAAGACATTAATTACTGTAAAGAAAATATAAATTTTCAAAACAAAAGCAATAAAAACTATTTTAGTCTTTTGTCAAATATATTTTCAGAATGATAATTAGTTATTGTTCTGAGGTAATTTCTATTATTTTATTACACACACAATATTATTGGCAATTCAATTTTGACCATACATTATTTATCATTACCCCGACCATTGATTTTACGACGCCATTGTTTCCATCAAGTTCAAACTTCAAACTAAGAACAGTCAGCGGCAGATCAACCTACCCAAATCTGTCAAATTTCTCCAATGAATATTGATCTTTATAACCAAACAATAAAGTTCAAAATTGATTGTAGAAATTTGACAGTTTTGGGTAGGTTGATCTGCCGCCGTGTGAACAGCTGCCACGTAACAAACAGTAACAAACAGTAATCATATTCATCAAATAAAGATGACAATAGAAGTTGTCAGATCGATCTGCAAGCGAAACTAATCTTTATCGAATATGAATCTGCCAAGCGACATTCAACCTTAGGGTGGTAAACCAATTTTTTGGGCGACTGTACGTATGTGTCTAGTGGATACCAATAATTGTTTATTTATTCATTCATTCATTTTAGGCTACAGTTAAGCTCTTGCGGATGTTATTTCAAGTAAATTTTGACGATCTTCTTAGTCGAGTAGCTTGCATGCCGGACTATGGGCGGCGCTAACTTTGAGGTCCCGGGTTCGATTACCGGTCAGGTCAATGTCGAAGACGAACTTCTCGATATTGTGTCGGGTCTAGGTATTTGTGATATCGTCGTTGATTCTAATTTCCATAATACAAATGCTTGAGCTACTTACTTAGGATCAGAACACGATATGAGATGTTGTTAAATATATTTTTTAAAGAATATGTGGACATTGTGGAACCTATTGAAACATAACAAGAGCTTTTTTTTCAAATTTATTCTTATACACAAGAAATATTAGAAAATATGTGAGGAGGACACTATCCATCACAATAATCATCTCACAATAATTGTTTTACTCTTCATTGCAATATTACCTAATGAAAATCAAACTATGTCATAAAATACTTAACATTTTTTTTTAATAGTAAACAAATAAAACTCAATTTTCTTTCTTTGCTCCATGTACTAAGTTTACTAAACTAGCGGTATAAACAAATTACTAGTAACATTTTATTTTTCATGTTATATTATGTAAAATAATAAACAACGATTTTTGTTGCAAAAAATAGTCCTAATTTAATATTTTTTGTGTATAATTTGTATTCTTTTCTATTCTATTTTATAGATATTATTATCTACAAACGCTGCATAAGTCAGTGTCAGTGCGATTTCAGACATAATAAAAATAAATATTGTATCGCACGGCATCGTATCAGCTTTACGATATGGCCACAATAATTTAATACCAACCCGTGGATTAGGTATTTATTTTGGTACATACAACGATAACTTACCATCGCACAAGCACCTTAACTCCATGCAATAAAGTCCATATCGACGTGGATACGCGTACGTTTATTTAATACCAATAAAATTGTTATTGGTTGCTTACTTTATGGTAACGATCGGAATCGAACGTGAATCGTGGTAAGTTAGTACTATTCGTCTTGTGTTATATTAATTTTCACGTGATAAAGTCGAATGGTGTTAGCCGTTCAAGTGAATTAAAGTTTTCTAATCATTAACATCTGGCCCCTCCAAAGGCTATTTGCAATAGTAAGTGTCGAAGGAGAAAAAAAAAATTCAAAAAAAAATCAAAATTCTTTATTTCTTTTTAAAGACTTACATAAACTAACTAATTAACGGAGCCTCCTTTTAGGCTTATAGGCCTGTTTTAGGAGGCAACGCTCTGCATAAGTATGTGTGTATTATAATAAAAAGTCTAAAAAGTTAACATAACTAGGGTCTTATTTTGACTAAATTCTTATTACAAATTTTTTTAATTATACCTACTTATTAGTCTAATTTCATACTGACGTGTGTGTTAGTATGTGTCAGGAGGTGCTTACCTCAATCCTCATTTTACTGAGAGTCCTGTGTCTAAATGTCGGAACAGAACAATACAACTAACTTTAATGTTATCTCAATAGACTAAGCTAGCTTGGCGGATTAAGACAAAGCCTTAACCGTCGAAACATATTCAGTTATAAGTATCTACCCTGGAAATCAAACCATAGAGTCTATGGTTTTGTTCCCGAGGTCGAGTTAAGTGACGATTGTGATGATGGAGGGTTTAATGGCGATGGTAAATAACGACTGCGTCTCTTTATGTGATGATGTATATTTACAGTGACTACATTGTGACTTACTTATTATCTAAACCTTACAAGACCATTTATACAATATAAACTGTGAAGATGTTGGAGGGAGGATGCCGTGTCTTATCTTAATCAGATCTACACGCGATTAGGAATGCGTTTACAAACTCTTTAACCATACGTGAGGATAAGATCCAGGGTATTATGGCATAGACTTTTGAGACTGTGACCGGCAGCTTAACCGCTTGACGCCAGAGGCGGTCAAAAGTATTGAAATAAAACACTCATGATAGAATCAGGATGGTTCCCACTATTCAAAATGGCCGACGCGACGCGAGCTTTGAAATATCAGTTCACACGTTCACTTATGAATTAAAACTCAGCCTGGCATGTGTTAGGAATTTTGCAGAAATTCAATAAAGCGCACAGAGCGGTCATTGCCTACGTTGTTCATGAAATGGTGTGGGGTCACAGTGCGAGCGGTAGTTGTAGGAATTTATTTTGATTTTTTTTTGTTTCACAAAAAAGAATCGCTTGGCTTTCATCCCAGCTGTTGTGAATTGGCGATAAGGCAAATCACAGAAAACATACATTGGTAGTGACAGACTGCGGGAGGAGAGTCCCACATCTGCGTTTCCATCTGCGTTTACGTAGATACACGCGCAAGGCAGTTTTTTTTAGTTAAAAAGTTGTTTTGGCTGTTACGGAATCAATGTCCTTATGAGGCCAAATAAAAACTTAGGTTTGTTAGCAGTGAATGCTTACTATTGGACTTCCTTGTTAGATGTGGCTAGTCCCAAAAGGTTAAAAAAATGCAATAATTGCAACATGGCTGTCAAATGTCAGAGCTGGTACTAGTCGTGTAAGCAGAAAAAAAGAGGTATCCAAAAAATCTTTATATATATAAACGGCTGGACCGATTTTGATGAAATTTTTTGTGTGTGTTCAAGTGGATTCGAGAATGGTTTAGATTTACAATTGGACCCGGTAGGTGCACTGCAGTAGTCCATTATGGGATACGGGTGTTTTCAAGCGGAAGAAGTCGCGAGCGGACCTCTAGTAGTACCTAATATTAAATGTCAGCAGCAGCCGCAGATTCACAATAAAAATGATGGTGTTTAAGTGGTTGGGAAAGAGTACTACTAACACAAGTAAATCAAAAAGAAAACTGCTTATATGGACAGTGCAAAAAATCTGACTCAACTTATACTGATAATCGCTAGCACTGTGGCCTCATTCAAAAAGCTATTTTAATTAACTGCGATACTGGAATTTCCTTTATTAACCACCGGAAAAAAGTGTTGGGCACAACAGGATTATAATTGAATAATGAAAAAAAAAACAATAACGCTTAAAACCCAAGTATGCAACTATCTCGGTTTTATTTTTGACGCAAATGAAAAAGCAGCGAAACCATTTTCAGAGAATTTAATGTCCGACACAAAATTGGCATGTAAAAAAATAAACTTTATTGTTTTCTAAAGTTTACGCGAATACTACACATTGAAATGAAACAACTTTTACGGATCTACTCGCGTTTATTTTACTAATTATGAGATGACCAAGACCTTAGTCTCCCTGTGACCACGGACCCTGCAAAGGGTTCGAAACGTCAGGATAAACATTAAATAGTAATGTGTAAAATAAACGCGAGTAAAAGTTGTTTCATTTCAAAATATGCTTTATTTTTTTACTCACTTTTTATGATGGCTGCCCGTTTTTAACCGACTTCAAAAAAAGGAGGAGGTTATCAATTCGACTGTATTTTTTTTTTTTTTTTATGTTTGTTACCTCAGAACTTTCGACTGGGTGAACCGATTTTTATGATTCTTTCTTTATTTGAAAGCTGGTGCTTCCCATGTGGTCCCATTTTAATTTGGTCCAGTTCTGATGGTGGAATCCTCAAAGAATTGAGGGAACTCCTCAAATATTGTAGGCATACCTATAGCGATTTTGGTATTTTCAGAAATAAGACAAGCATTTGCATTCAGAAAGTATCATTTGATGAAGTATAACTGATGAAAAAGACCACAGATTGCCATCGGAACTCCTCAATGAAAAGTATTTCACGGGTGGCGATAAAATATCTCAATCAAGATGGTTAAGCGACTATGACGAAGCAAAAGAAGGCAGGCACCGGAACTCAATTTTTGATTTCCTACTTTGAGATAGGCGTTTCTCGTTTTCTTTGCTTGTCTCATTTAAACGGCGCTGTCTCATACGAGCAGCGCGTTTAGTAGGTCTACCCATATTCGCTTTTGATAAATTGATCGAAACAATTCACTAAAAAGACAGAAATAAACAAAAATTTTAACAAAAAAAAAACCGACTCCAAAAAAGCAGATTGATAAAATTGCACTAAAAAGTAATAAATAAGCGTTAGACTTTTAAAGACAATAATTTTATTAGGAAAATATATAGGTACAATTATTGTTATTTTGAAGTCGGTGCCAGCCAAGGTAACTTTAACATAAACATTGAACGACATACTACATATTAAAATCATAATAGTACATTCAATCACAGGCATGAAATATTGACTACAAACGCGGACTGGCACCGGCTCCAAAATAACAATAATTGTACCTATGTATTTTCCTAATAAAATTATTGTCTTTAAAAGTCTAACGCTTATTTATTACTTTTTAGTGCAATTTTATCAATCTACTTTTTTGGAGTCGGTTTTTGTTTTTGTTAAAATTTTTGTTTTTACAAACAACGGAGATAAATTATCGTATGGGGGAATGGAGGCACATCGAATAATAGCACCATCCGCCATGTCCTGAATTTTTTAAGAGGTGACTACAGAGCTATTAATTGCCTGGTGAGATCCTAATTTTCTAGCCTAGTAGCTTAGCACCAGCGTGTACAACATCGTACTGAAAACTGTAATGTCTCATTAAATTCAAAATTCAGCTGAAATCCGAATAAAAATTTTCCCTATAATAATATAAATATCTACTAGTGGACGCTCGCGGTTTTACCCGCGTGGTTCCCGTTCCCATGGGAATATCTAGATAAAAAGTATCCTATGTGATATTCCAGGTTATAAACTATCTGTATGCCGAATTTCATCCAAATCCATCCATCCGTTGCAGCGTGAAGAAGTACGAACAAATGTACGAACACACATACACACAAACTTTTGCATTTATAATATTATCTTTTTTCACCGAACAAACTTTACTGGAGCATGCGTCACGCATTGGCCCCTGAATGCCCACGCATCAGCAATACATAATAAATTCACACATCAAATAATTTATACAGAAAATACAAGCTTATGTAAATAAAAAAGAGGTTTGGTTTATTCTCGAAATATTGAGAGGTTAAATTTGCAAACGTATTAAATTTGGTTGACAACATAATTATAAGCCACAGAGCAGTACACCATATATCAATTTCTTTTATAAGTAGTAATCTATAAATCGTACTTAAAAAATATTTAAATGCTTAGCACCTCTTCAAAGCCTTCCCACACATATAGACATGGGGTCATTAACACATTGCTCTATTCCTTTTGGTGGATTTCAACGACGACTAATATCAATATGTAAAGACAACCAGATTATCGCAATTTGTTAATACAAATGTATCGCGGCACGACAAAGTTATAATCAGAAATAGATCGTACACACTTAACAAAAAGGTTTAAAGCCGTGGTGATACTTATTAGCGACGTTTAATCAACGCTTAGATCGTCGGACCGTATTACAAAAGTCGATAAATCATAATTTACGAAGCGTCCGCAAGTTGTAAGTTGATAGCGATTTTTATTATTAATTGGTACAAATGGGAAAAAAGAGAACTTATATTTTACTTGCAGTATCTACCTACTTGATAGTTAATTGTAATCAAAATATGTAATGTAGAAGATGTAAGGCAAACAAAACCGTTAATACCTATTGTAAAAGCACTGAAAAAGTATTTTTAAGCAAGTGCAATGCATCCGCATCAACACACATACAGCATCACCTTGTTGCGAGTTAATCCGGGTTTCGCCACAGTCTGTGAAGCCTGACCAGCTTTGATCCTAACCATCAGGTTAAATTGGGTGTCAAATACTTGCATATAGTAAAAAGAAGCATAAATCTTTCTGTAAGAGGATACCTACTTAGTTAAAGTGTAGAATACTGATTGTTTTACTAAATCAACAAACTCATTATTACCATTTATAATATTTTGAATTTTGCATTTACAATGCTATTTAAAGCTACAACGGTAGCTTAGCGGTCAGATCATTGGACCGGTTATCCAAAGGTCGTGGGTTAGATATCCAGTCGAGCTTCCTAAGACTGGTTGATTTTTTCTAATAAACTTTTAACTTTTAATAATCATTTTGTCAACGGGCTTATTTAAATAAATAAGTAAGGTCCATATTGGCTCACATAAAAATCTTATTCCTATTTATTGTTTTATTACCGATTTGTGTTCATAATAATCACTTTATTTCCTCATACTTTTTTGCTCATAAATTTTAATTACTACCAACGAAACTCATAACAGACAGTTATCATACTCTTTATTAATACATTCAGTCATTAATAAGAACATGTTTCAAGTCATAATTTTTTTTTACAACTGTTTCCTTTTATAATAGTCGGTGATTATATTTTTTTATTAATAATGTCATTACTAAGACCATACTTAAACTCATAATGTTGTTTTTCAGAACAATTTCAGAAAATCTGATTTATTCTAAAGACAAAACCGCTACCGCTTGTAACTTAGCGCCTAATCCTACGTATTAGGTTAACGTGATAATTTCGCATCCGCAATACGGCCCCGAAATCTACGATTATTCAAGGATTTGCGAACAACACGGTGTCGGATATAATTTGAAAATATGAGAGTGTGTAATTACCACCCCCCAATGAATATTCGATACAGGAGGATTTGGAACAGTTTATTTGGCCGTTTTGGTTATAATGGATCGGACGTTAAATAAACTTAGATTGCGCAGTTTTATTTATGTAAAATTTTGTTAAAGATATTTATGATGCTCTTTATTTTTATTTCTACAAAGGCTTACCTTAGGCTGAAAAAATTAGCTATACCCGCCCGAACCTCTAAATGACACATTTACAGAATACACTAAACATGCACACTAGTTTAGGCCCAAGACACCGTACTCGTAAAACAAGGGTACGACGAGTCGGTTCACACGTGCTCAAACCAGGTACAAACCTATGTACCTGAGCGCTTCTCCCCTCCCTCACGGCCCGGTCAACTTGAGCCGAGGTCCAAGCTTTTAGAAGCGCCCCCGAGTTGTTCCACTCCCCGATCCGATCCGAACCCGTCAGAGAATCTAGTAGGGCACGGGAACAACTCAGCTATACACTACTTCAAAGTTTATACTGACACCCCCTACCAACCTTCCGGTTACAAAGTAGGTGTCAGACATCCTAACGCAAGCGCAAGGGATCATCTACGTCAGGTCATAACGCCAGATCAGAACACGCCGGTACGCATCCTTCATCCGGTACTTTTAAGACTAGTGTCTCAAGCTAGTCGGCCCGTGGACACGTATAATAGTCCACTACATAATATCCAGATAGGTCACCGGAGCTGTAAGCTCGGTCACTTCTCGTTGCACTAAAAGCACAAATCGCAGTGTACCACTGCTCGGGCCGTCAACTCTAAAGTCGACAACCAAATGTCCTCTTTGGTGGCGGAGTTTTAAGCATACTCAGGGCAGGGGACACGCAATAGTGCGTGATGCCGTTCTCTCTAGAAAAAATCTGTCGGTGCTTCTTTTTACACGGCTTGTGGAACCCTTTAAGTTTCTCGCCGCCCCCAAAAAAGCCCGCTGAAGCTGAAAACGGCCAGTTGCAATTGGCATTGGGCCGTCCTTAGTAGTAGCAGAATAGATAACCGTTGGGGTAAATGAGTTCTAGCAGTACGCCCTCAAACTAGGTGGAGCGACGACGTTTGCAAGGTGGCTGGCAAGAGTTGGATGAAAGTAGCCGCGGATCGTGCTCGGTGGCGTTCACTTGGAGAGGCCTACGTCCGGCAGTGGCTTATAATAGGCCAATAATACAATAATTGTAGGCTGATAATTATGAAAGGCTAGTCTGAAATTGGTATTTTATCTAAGTCAACTATGTATTCTGTTCCCCATTGGTTGAGGGTTCCAAGTGTGATGCGCTTCTATCTTCAGCTTTATCGTCACTTACAATCTAGTGTGATGAAGGATTATCGCTTCTCTTTGCAAAAAGCAAAAAGGAAAATAACCTCTTACACTTGACGGTAAGGTCATAAACTGGATGACAGTAGCAGCGACAACGGCGCCGGCGCAGTAGACAATTGGCGTGACGATACATATTGATTATCATACGAGACTGACAAAAGCTAACGATACGTGTCAATAACGTTTGATTGGCCATACGTTTATCATTCAAATCCATTTCTATTTTACTAGAGCGTTATGTCACTTGTCTTAGGCCTCAGGTTGGAATCGTCAACAGCATCAGTTAAATAACGTGCTACACCTCCAAGTAAGGGTACTTACGCACTTAGGGCATAAAACAAGCCATAGCCGCCGATGTTATACAGGTTGTCCCAAAAATGGCACGCCAGGCTGACACTGGAGATAGCTTAGCTATAAACCTATTAGATAAAAATAACGTAACTCTAGTAAAAGTCTCATAGTTTTGGAGAAAATGACACTTTTTTATGTTCTAAAAACTCCACTTTTAGTTCGTTTTAAACCTATCAGATAAAAATAACATGACTCTAGTAAAAGTCTCTTAGTTTTGGAGAAAATGCCACTTTTTTCTTTTCTAAAAACTCCACTTTTAGTATGTTTTTATTTTAATTTTTTTTTTATTATTATTATTTTTGTTTATTTTTTTTAATCTGATAGGTTTATAGCTAAGCTATCTCCAGTGTCAGCCTGGCGTGCCATTTTTGGGACACCCTGTATACTCGTATAGCGTCAACTACAAGAATCAATGTGACGGGCGATTCGTCCTAGGCACGACGCATTGCACAAAGGTAAAAATAAAGTAAGTTAACAGTTTTGTTACATTATCTAACAGTAAATCAGAATGAGTGCTGTATCTTATCGAGAGAAGCAATTAGCCCGCAAAGTTTTATTGAGACAAACAAGTTATGTGAACGATGGAGGTTGTGTTGATGTGCTGTGTTCGATTACTGGATGTGTTAATTATGTATATTTCCGCTCGCCTTCTATTTAAACAATTTGTGGGAGCGATTTCGTAGAAAAGGGACGGAAGTAGGGTCGTAACAGTGTGATCCTGTAACTGTTACGTGTTAGTCGGGGAAGCCACCAGTGATCGACACTTTAAGCCCAATGTCCGTTGTAGGTCGTAATATTTGTGGGAGTGATTTCGTAGAAATGTGATCGTAACAGTGAGACAGGATAATAGTGTGACATGTCTTCGAATGAGTATTTACTGCATTCTCTTTATGATTTGTAAATCTTTCTTTTACTTTCTATTGTAATATTGATCTCAACCATTTCGTGTGCAATAGACTTTTAAACAATATTTAAAAACGAAAAAAAAAGAAAAAATCTATTGTAATATTGAAAAACACAAATGTTGAAAAAATTTCCACAATTTTTTTTCCATTTTCCAGGTCAGGTGCTCTCCCAATTGAGCTATCGTGGTAAAATTTCCACGAGCAGGATACCACGATAGCTCAATTGAGAGAGCATCTGACCCGGTATGTCAGAAGGGTGCAGGTTCAAATCCTGGTCGTGGATTTTTTTTGTGTTTTTGTAATTTGTTCGCAACAAAATTTGCGTTAAAAATTTTATAAACAAAACAAAATCATTTTGTAATATTGATTTCAAAGGTGATATGTCAAATGTTACACATCATGCAAACACTGTAAGGCTCGTTCATTTTTTTTACAATATTATTTGATGCTGATAATGAATGATCCGACCGAATATTGTGTGACAAAAAAAACTACGTTTTTTAACCACAATCCATTATTTTTATTATTTTGAATTTAACGTTTATAATGCTATTTAAAAGTTACAAGATAAAATGTGAGGCTAGTAACTTCACAATGACGTAATACAGCTGGCTTGCAGCGTAAATCACAAACACTAGAAAAATTCAACGACTCTTCTGGGGTCCCGGTAGCTCAGCGGTCAGAGCATTGGATCGGTTATCCAAAGGTCGCGGGTTCGATTCCAACTGGAGCTTCCTGAGGCTGATTGATTTTTTCTAGTAAATTTGTACAGTCCATTACTTAATATAACAATAAATATTAAAGGTATTATTACCATGTTTTAAACTTAGGTATAGTCGACAACGAAATTGCTTTACCACCTTTGAAGTGAATTTTGTTTGCATAAAATAAAACAACAAGTTCTATTTTTGTTTAAAAGACCAAGTGACAGATACGTTGTCATTATTGACAATGAGCCTTAGCGAAATTTTCTTGTAATGGAAATTTTTGTCAAAAGAGATAAATCAAATATTTAATATATATATATATATATATATGAATAGAGCAATTTCATGGTCGACTATACATCCATGATCATGACGCATAATAATAAGCTTCAATATTGGATACTCACTAGCAATAAAAGACTTTTATTTTTATTATTTTCAAAATATCAGACCTTAATATTGTTATTGATATTGATTACTAACCCCCTTATTCCTTAGAGCATTAAATGCTCTAAGCCTTATTCATAAAAACTATTTAAGCATTATTTAGTTAAATATTATTTTGTCAACGTCCCACAAACGTCATTTTGAATTCGAGAAAAAGAGACAAATGGGGGTAAATGTTTACTAAGAAGATCGGCTATGCTAGCCCTCTTCGGGAGCACTAGCGCCGTACCGACTAGGAGTCGAAGTGGTCGCAATGCCCGAAATCGGTCGGACTATTCATCTTCATCATCATCAACCGCCTCTGTGGTCTAGTGGCTAAGACCACCGGTTTAGACCCAGAGGTCCCGGGTTCGATTCCCAGCGGGTGGTACATGTTTGTGTACTCGGCATGGTTGGTGGTAGGGCTTGTTTGTCCGCCTGGCTAGCTACCACCATCTTATCTAAATATGTCGCCTTAACATCAATGTTTGTAGCATATTGTTCTGTTCCGGTAGCTAGAGATAAGATAGCCAGTGCCTCACTAGTTGGGGATCCCGGGTGAAGTGCGCTTCCTTCATTGGCCTTATCATCACTTAACATAAGGTGCGATCAAGGCACTGTGCTTACCCGATAATATAAAAAAAAATAACCAGATGTGACATTATTATTATACCATCCACCACGATGGTCCAATTCGCGTTGGTATATTTTAACGACTGCCATTATACAATCGGGACTAAGGACTGAGGTATTACAAATAAGTTACTGCGCTGACATTTTATAAATAACTTTAAGTGCCACATCTAGTAGCCACCTACTCCGTGTAGTCCGTATTTCACCGCTCACGTATTTATAAATCAAACGACAACGAATAGCCTGGCCCAATAAAATGTTTACCTTTAGACAGGTTGATGAACCAACAACGTGGTAATGGGTAATAAAAGCAGGTATTTAGCTTTGCAATAAACGTCTTTATGTACTAAAATTAGTAAGCAGAAAATCCCATTAAAAGAAAAAAGTTTCGCAATTGTAACAAATTTAAAGTATTTTTTTAAATTTTTTATTTTTAAGTGCTTATCACTGCACTGAAGCTGAATTAAATATTTATAAAATAGACGGCACTCTGCCGCTAAAAAAAAATTTAGTGCTTACGTCAGCCTTCACGGTAGCATAATGGTCAGAGCAGCCGCCCGGATTGCGGAAGACCCAGGTTCAATTCCTGGCTAGGTCGGAAGGGCGTTTATTTTTTTCACTTTATTTTATAAATATTTTAAAGTACTACATAGGTACCTACATACATGGACAATAATGGAAATATAGTAGTAATACAATATACACAGATCTGACACTCAACTGGTTTTTAGATACTAATATTCGTATGAAGGTTTTTATTTATTTATTTAAAACTTTTGCAACATATATTACATACCAACCTTTATGTAAGTATACTTATACCTACTCATTTTTTTATTATTTTATATTAGCCTATGTTGTATCCCACTGCTGGGCAAAGGACTCCTCTCTGCGGCTCTACTCCTCTCTATAACAGTCACCTCATACCACATACCTACTTATTTATATAACTTAATTACTCGTAAATACATTGCTATGAGAGCACACAACTGTATAAAATATTTTTTTGAGAATAGGTATATATTTTTAACAATATTATATGTAGGCGTTTTTCAAAAAAAATGAGTTGTCCACCAACTTCGTCAATAAATTTCTCAGCAACCTTATCACATTTCATTCGTAAGAGTAATATTTCTAATAAAGAAGTTATTAATAATTATGTTTAAATATAATAAAGTAATGAAATCCATTGTAAAAATTAAAATATTGCCAAAAATATATTACAAAAAAGCATAATTTAGTATGTCCACCCTACACCTTGTTAACTTTACAGTTCATCAAAATACCCCCAAATTACATTTATTTAAATTGAATTGTTTGCAATCGAAGCATAACTGTTAGTTTTTTAATCACAAGTTAATATAATACTTTATAAAGGAATCTGAATAAATAAAATGAGTTTAAAGTTTGTCCTCAAAAAATGGAAGTGGCGGAATTTCCACCTAAGTAACGGCAAAAACTAGGACTAGAAAACAAAATAATACTTTAAATTCTGTGCCATTATTTAGTCTTGGCAACATTAGTTCTATTCCAATTTACCCGCCCTCTCCTTTCCGCTTGTTTTTGACGCATTCCGTTACGTTGTGTTGTGAGATTACGTGGTGCTAAAAAAATGTTCCATTAACCCCCTTACAAATAAACACTATTTAAGCATTTATTTAGTTAATCATTGTTTTGTCTCTTTTTCTCAAATTGAGAACGACGTTTGTGTGACGTTGACAAAACAATGATTAACTAAGTAAATGCTTAAATAGTGTTTATTTGTAAGGGGGTAAGTGCGGCTCTTTAACTGGTAAGTAATGAGTTTATTAGTATGTATTTATACTGTAGTTGATTATTAATTATCCGCACATCATTTCTAAGACACAAATTAGGAATATATCTGATATTTCATATAAAATCATTGACTTAAATAGTTTGAGGTTATGATTCGTAACATCCATTAAGTAACGTTACGTATAAGCGGACCGTAAACGTTACTTAATGTAATTATAAGGACGTGTTTGCATACAAGTTTTTTTATTAATTCCTTTTTAAGTTAATTAAGTAAAAATATTAAGTTTTTTGTTAATTATCGACTTATTTATAAAAAAAAATACTATTTGTGATCTTCAGGGTAGCGATTTTAAAGTTTGAGTTTGAATGGTCTCGGATAAGAATTAATTATATAATTTGTTATATTCTTAATAGACAGATTTTATGTGTTTATTTTATATATTACATCTGTTATTTTGTAACTATAATAGAAGCTCTGCTTAGGTTGGGGTTAAATAATTTAGAATAACGTGGGTCGTTGGGAACTTATTTTTATAATTGGTTTATTAAACTTTATACCTTTTTTTATTTCAGTACCTATTAGTCAATGAATATAAAATGCCTCTTACGGGAGCAGAACGTGCAAAGCGGTTTAGAGAGAAACTGAAGCAAGATCCAGACAAATATGATGCGTACAAGAAAAAGCATGTTGAAAGAGTAAAAAAAGCCAGAAAAAAGTTGACAATCTCAATGACGAAGAAAAAGAGAAAAAAAAAATGAAAAACGAAGACTGTTTCTAATGACTGACTACGATTAATAAGTATTATGTACAATTGTGCACATAGCCTAATTTAATCCTATTAGTAACTTTGTGTTCCACCTAAGTAACTGTCCTATTAAAATGTGATTTAAAATTTAAGATTTCTTTAAATTGTGATAGCTTAAAGCTGTTTTAGAATTACAATATTGTTTTACTTCTCCAAAATTTATTTTATGTTACCTTCAAATTGTGTTAACTTTACTGTTAAGTTAAATATAAGATATTTTGTATGGTGTTAACGGCACAAAAGTGACTTAATGGATGTTTCTCCGAAAAATTCTCGCCGATTTATGATTAATCTTTAAGTTCATTGTTGATTTTTTGAAGAGTAATATTTTATTAGTACAATAAATAAATTTGTAATTATAAACAAATAGTTATATTTGTGTAAATGCCAAGTTAAAAAGTTACGAAATGGAACGAATTGTGGATTACTTTTGAAAATTTATATATTTTTTTAGTGTTTATTTTCATATAACTATACAAATTTAGTAAAATTTAGTTAATTGATTTAATTATCTATAGGTTTATCGTCGATTTCATACAGATTCAGTTTTTTAGAAATAAGGTTTCCACATAAGTTACGGGTCATTTTATTTGAAAAACGCCCATGTACCTACTGTATTGTGATATTTGTAATAATTTTGGCAATAATAAACTTTAACTATTTCTGTTTCTATTTCAATATACACATTTCGTACCTCGAGAAGAACAAAGGCATAAGTGGAAAAAGTACATTTTACAGGAGAGCGAAAAAACTACTAAAATCTAAATAAGTTTTTACTAAAAAGTCTGACGAGATCGCCTTATTTATGAAAAATTTGGTAAAAAAATTACCTTTTCATCAATACTACAAGCTAAAGTTAAAAGTTGATACTATTTTACTTATTTGCTTTTATTTAAATAACGTCAATTTTTATTCTCCTGTTTGGTTAAACGAGAAATGTATAAAGACAAACGTCACTGTTCTTTTGAAAATTTATGTGTTTAGAAAAATTATTCGTGAATACGTCACAATGCAATGGAACCTGACGGAAATGTAATCGATATTATGCTTTTTTTCACTGGTATTTTTTGTAAAACATTAAAATTAAACACTCTTTACGCCTTTATTATTAATAGAAATATAAGAAATGAATGTGGTTAAAAACATAAACACCTTTTCTCTCTACATTATTATTTTCTTATGACGAGAGTATGAGTTGTTATGGGAGAATTCTTTAATAATTTAATGAAATAATAAAAAGCATATTATTTTTATAATCAAATAACTTTTATTGCAATAAAAAACAGACAATGCCGCATTTTTTAAATGGCTACAGAGACATCATATTTTTTTTAATAGTAATTAAAAAAATATTCTGTTATTAAAAATCAAATTATAAAATTATAACTTTCACAGTATATAATGAGATCAGAGTTTTGCGATATTTAATACTTATGCTCTATTATGATGATATGAAATTATTTTTGGGACATACAAAAACTAAGAATCATTTGACATGCGTAACAAAATTAAAATCTATGAAATTAATAAATAAACACACTACCTATTATCTGCGGACATAAAAAAGGCCTTAAACAAAAATAAAAACACACATTATTTATAAATTTAGTTACTAAGGCCCACTTGCGCCAAGCTAGGTTAACATTTTACTTAGAGTTAGATTTATGCAAAAGTAGCATTAACTCTGAGTTAAATGTGTCAACCTAGCTGTCGTCCACTATGAAGACACGTGCGATGGGGAAAAGACTTTTTTTAGTAAGACTAGAAATTTCTTATAATAAAGTCTTTTCATGTCCGCAGATAATAGGTAGTGTGTTTATTAATTAATTTCATAGATTTTAATTTTGTTACGCATGTCAGATGATTCTTAGTTTTTGTGTGTCCCAAAAATAATTTCATATCATTATAATAGAGCATAAGTATTAAATATCTCAAACTCTTTGCGGCTAATTCCCGAGTCGATGACTGCAATGCACAGCCACCTACAATTTCTCACTGTGGCCACACAATACCCGATTTTAAAATCAGGCAGCGTGACGTCCGTGCGGAGCTGCAGTTAATCGATGTCCGGAAAGCTAATAGCCCTGATGACATCCCTCCAATAGTCCAAAAAATGTGTGCAGCGGAGTTGTCCCCCGTGTTAACGCGCCTTTACCGTCTTTCGCTCTCTTCAGGTTGTGTGCCGGAATCTTGAAGAGAAGCTAATGTGCAACCGGTCCCCAAAAAAGGAGATCGATCAGATCCATCGTATTACCGCCCCATAGCCGTAACTTCAGTTTTGTGCAAAGTAATGAAGCGCATTTAAAATAAACAACTTGTCCACTACCTAGAAGAACACTCCATAATCACGATCGCCAATACGGGTTTCGGCCGAAATGGTCAACGGGTAATCTTCTAGCGTACGTTGCACATCTTTGGGGTGAGGCTATTGACAAGCGTGGTGAGTCGGTGGCTGTTAGCCTTGACATAGCCAAGGCTTTTGATCGGGTCTGGCATAAAGCTCTTCTCTCCAAGCTCCCGGCACACGGTCTGCCTGCTCAGTTCTGCAACTGGGTCGCTGGCTTCCTGCATGAGCGTAAAATCCGTGTTATATCTGATGGATGCGCTTTGCGGCTCATGTCAGTGAACGCTGGTGTCCCTCAGGGGTCCGTTCTATCCCCCACGCTGTTCCTTCTGCATATCAATGATATGCTTCCACTTGGAAATATTCATTGCTATGCAGATGATAGTACGGTCCATGGAGGATATAACGGTCACCCAGCGGCAGGGCGGGTCGAAACCGAAGTGAATCGAGTTAATCTTGCCATTGAGCTCAATCGGGTATTGGACCTCATATCTAATTGGGGCACCAATAATCTGGTTGAGTTCAATGCCAAGAAAACACAGGTGTGCGCGTTCACGGCAAAAAAAGTCACCGTTCCTTCCCCTTCCAACTCTTCAGGGTACATCTCTACGCCTGCAGAGCAGTATCAACATGCTCGGTATGACGATACGCTGCGATCTGAACCAAAGGGACTACATCGAAGCCGTGATCAAAACAGCCTCACGAAAACTCGGAATTCGGAAGAGTGCGGCGATTCTTTACGCCGGACCAGTTGTGCCTTTTGTACAAGACACAGGTACGGTCTTGCGTGGAGTATTGCTCGCACATCTGGAACGGTTCCGCAATGTACCTTCTCGATGCCTTGGACAGATTGCAGCATCGCGCTGAACGCATTATCGGCAATGCAGAAGTGGCAAATACTCTTGAATCTCTGCAATTGCGTAGAGATATTGTGCGTCACTCAGCGTGTTTTACCGCTTATACCATGGCGAGTGCTCTGAAGAGCTCTTTGACCTCATCCCACCTTCTCCCTTTCTTCATAGGAGTACACGTGCTGCTCTTCGGAGTCACCGATTCACTGTCTCAAATATCCCATCGCGCATAAAGAAATTTGGTGACTCGTTTCTTTGTCGCACCTCTAAAAGATCGAATAGTCTACCAGCACACGTTTTCCCTCCTTCCTATGATATGGGGTCCTTCAAGAGAGGCGTGAAGAAGCACCTTGTGGGCCGGCAGAGTGAAGTTGACTGATGCTACGTTTGTTTCCACGTTGCACCAGTTGTCTTTGCGTCTGGACTTCATTTCCACTTAACATCAGGTAGGATGGAGTCATTTGCCGAGCCAAGTATATAAAAAAAAAAAATATCGCAAAACTCTGATCTTATTATATACTGTGAAAGTCATCATTTTATAATTTGATAAGTGACGATGGCAAAGCAGAATTTAATTCTCTTACTGGACTTGAAGAATGACTTGTGGTATGACTTGGTAAATATTCTGATATAACTGGAGAATAAGGTTCTTCCACATCACTTGAATTCTTCTCGTTGTAGTCGACATTGGTTGTACCTCGACACGTCGATCCACGGCGTGTTGATGGACCAGGAGTTTCATAATCATCTTGTAAAATCTCCTTTTCTACGGGGTTTTCTATAAGAGAAGTTTGTGATTAATAACACCGATTTACATACATTGACAGGAAATGCTGATTTTTCAATCTACAGATAAACGTTATTTATTGTCAGGTTAATTACTAATCAAATATCATTAAAATAATAATGAAAAAAAGGCAATCCGACAACATCAAAATATAAATTATATGATATACTTAACATTTAAAATCAAATGTTAAAGTAAAGATGTCATTATTGCAAACAGATTACAACCAACTCTATATTTTTATTTCAGACACTAACTACATAAGTACTTACAGTTCAGCGACAACACGACTTGAGACACGATTTAGAAGTCAACTAAAGCTTTTAAATATCGACACAAAAGTACTTACCTAATAACTACTAACTACATAGGCACTTACTTACAGTTAAGCGATATCACGACTCGAGGTGGCGGCTAGATAGAAACATTTAATAAATTTATCTGAGTAAATAACGAAATAAACTTTATTTAAAATGCTAGACTATAATAATTAGCTAGGATAAAACAATGTAACTAAGGTTCACAGTCAGAAATAGTAACAACAACTACGTAATTATGAATCAAAGTAACTACCTACAATGAATGAATTGACAACTACCTACTGTTTGTTTTGGTTTTTAACTTTGTACTTACCTAGCATTGCCATAATCTTTTGAGATCTGGTGTTCATTATAGCACAAAATAATGACTGTATTTGTCACAATAAACTCACATTGATCTATTTTTGATGCACAAATACGCTTACACTTACGCGCTGCACTCAGCATAATGATCTTGGATAGTCGCGGTTATCGAAACGGCACACCCACCCCGCTCGCCGCATACCCGCTCTTATTCGCGCTTACTCAGAATCCTTACAAAGAATTCGTGAGTATGAGAGCTTACGTGAAATGGTCATTTATATTTTTAGGGGAACAAAGTCGTAACCGGTATTACGCTTAGAAAATATGTTAATCCCTTTGCTTAATCATTCAAACAGCTTTTATTTGTAAATAAGTTTATTAGATAGCTAATGGTAATCGCGATAATTTGTGCCGAGCAATAATTAAGTGTAAGGAACAATAAAGTTATAATGTTTACTCAAATTGGAATTTTAAAATTTTGCGACAAAAAGGACTTTTAGATGTTTACTGAATTTAATAAATACATTTCTTCAGATGTAAATAGTTGTTAAGCTTTTTACGTGTAAATTTTTATTTATTTTCTGCGTAAGCCATAAAATTCCTTTTTTCGTCAATATCTTTTTGTCCAAGGGACAAATGCACAAACAACCAATTTTAACACTGCTTTCTTATTAAGTGTAAGAAAAATCTGAAAAAAATTGAGCTTATGTAAGTTTTGTTTTTCTTTTCGATGGCGTAAAAATCAAGAAATCGACATAAGCCGACTTATGCTTTTGTTCTTCTCGAGGTACGATTTATTGTATGTGTGTATATTATGTGTATTTCAATAAAAAATATTATTATATTCAGGGTTACTGGAAATACGTAGCGATCCCTTCAAGGGGTGATAGTAAAGATCAAAGGGCAAAAATATACTTACCGATGTAAAAAAAAAATTTTTTTTTAAGGAAAAGTTTGTCACGTTACTTTAAAGTGGATTTAAAAAAGAGCTTACGTATTTAAAGGTTGTTTTTGGTGTTTTTAATTTGCTAACACTCTAATACGTAATAATAATATAAAAAAACAGAGGAAAAAGAAAAGGGAAAAATCCTTTTTTTCGAAATCGGTAAATTTTTGCCCCATCTACCAGAGGGCAATTTGATAGCTAATGATCTTTACTTTCACCCCTTAAAGGGATCGCTACGTATTTCCAGTAACCCTGTATGTATTCATCCTTTTAATCGGATCACTCGGTAACTTTCACTGCAATAATGGCTTTACAAATCAATAGCCGTAAAGTGATAAATAAAATGACACCAATTAATGTCACCCAAAATGAAAAGGTACGACATAGTTTAATAAATATAAAGTTTATGGGTCGTCAGGAATTTATTGTTATGGCCCTTTTAATTCAGGGCGTAAAGAATTAAGGGCCCTACCGATGCTTAAACTATAGCTCGTATATATACTTCATACTGTATAATGTATTGTATTGTGTGTGTAAAGGGAATTGTTCAGTTTACTAGGGCGCTTTGGCTTAAAGTGAACATTAACCAATATCATCAAAAATTGGTGTTTTTAATTCTTTGTATATAAAAGAAAGTAATTATAGCAATAAAATAGCAGGAAAACGTAATATGTGTATAAGTAAGCAAGTTTAATGTTCCTGTTAAATGTTGCAATTATTGCTGAAACAATGTAATTATGATAACAAACTACATATATGACTAACCATTGTTTTAATAATTAATATTAATTAATTTTTTACTATATTATCTTACTTATAATGCTATAATACGAGAGTGGATTGAAAAGTTCTCGGCCTGACATATAAAATTAAAGTAACATTCACAGTACCTACACGAAGGCAAAGCGAATACTTTTTTTACAAACGTCATCATCACATCAATGTTTACAGGCTGATGTTGTCATATAAAAAATAGAAAGTAAAATCGATACAGGAATAATCGATTTTTTCTAATTGTCATGTAAAACAATTTGCAGTAAAACATAGTGTTTTGCGAGTTTTAGTTGATTTAAAGGTGAATAGTTCAATTAATTTGCGAAAGATTACTTGATCGTATAAGTCTAAAGATAATAATTATTTTTATAATCGGTGGTTACGTATCGATTTATTAAGATATTTATTCTATATTATTGTTGTTATAGCAACACAGGAATTAATGGTGTGACTTTCCTTCAAAAAATACTTTTAAAACGAATTAATTTAGATATTTACTTTCCGGCAACGACAGTATCAACAATGTTTTTATTATATTTATTTATATTTTACTGTAAAAATACATTTTAAGAAATTACTTGTTCAAGAAAAGCCGAAACTGAACAATTCCCTATATATAACAAATTATTAGCCGTCACCCGCCCACTTCGCTGTGCGAAAATAATGGATCAATGAATGCTAATCAAAACAATTATTAGGTTTACCAACATCATAGTAGCCTATCATTTGCACAATCTCGTTCTTACTACATACAAATTTTCATCAAGATCGGTCAAGCCGCTCTCGAGTTTTAAGAGGACATACAGACAGACAGACAAAAATTACAAAAATCGTAGAACTGGTGTAAGTGAGTCATAAAACTGTCAAAACAATTGCATATACCTACAGACAGAGCCTACAGATTTTTATAGTAGTACAGATCAATAATTGATACTTTTACTATGGCTACATAAAACAAGTGCGAGTAACATAATATAAAAGTTCTTGTAGTTCGTTTATGTTTATGAAATTAAATGTTTTTTATATATTTTAGTTGATTGAATGAAAGTTAAATTGCGGTTTACGATTTATGACGTATTAAAAAAACTACTGACTAGATCTCGTTCAAACCATATTTCGGTGGAAGTTTGCATGGTAATGTACATCATATATTTTTTTTAGTTTTATCATTCTCTTATTTTAGAAGTTACAGGAACACACACACACACATTTTACCACTTTGGAAGTGTCTCTCGCGCAAACTATTCAGTTTAGAAAAAAATGATATAAGAAACCTCAATATCATTTTTGAAGACCTATCTATAAATACCCCACACGTATGGGTTTGACGAAAAAAAATTTTTGAGTTTCAGAAAAAAGTGGCTGTGACATACGGACGGACAGACAGACAGACAGACATGACGAATCCATAAGGGTTTCGTTTTTTGCCATTTGGCTACGGAACCCTAAAAAGGCCTCGGGGGCCTTGTGGCGAAGAGACTTCGACCGTTATCGTGAGGTACTGGGTTCAATTCCCGAGTCGGGCAAAGATATTGTTTTTTTTAATGGATACGCGTGTAAAACGTCTCCACTCCACCTAATATTAAGCAGAAGCGAAGTCCAAATGCGAAGACAACTAATGGAGGATGATTCGTAAGTTTCTTCCTCATACCACGTTTAAAGGACCCCATGTTCGCTCCTATATGACACGGCACACCACTATTATTATTCATTTCGTAGAATAATTTACGTAGATTTCGTAGATTCATTTTGAGGACCTCGATGGCGCAGTAGTTAACGCGCCCGGTCTGCGATTGCTGAGGTTAAGCAACTTTCGCAAAGGCTGGTCATCGGATGGGTGACCAAAAACTTTCCATCTCGAGCACGTAAAGCCATCCCGGCTGCATTAGCAGTTGTTAACAACCACCAATCCGCACTGGGCCCGCGTGATGGTTTATGGCCCGTTCTCTCTGCCCATCCATAGGGAAGGCTCGTGCCTCAGCAGTGGGGACACAAAACGAGCTGATGAGAGAATAGTTTTAGTTAGTTTTTTTTTTGCCGCATTCATGGAAATGGCATAAGTAAGCCTTTGAAACTGATGAAAACATGTACTAAATTAATGTGAACTACGTAATTATATCTTGAGGTATTTCTTTTTTTGCTGGATTTTTTAAAGGTTTTGCTGATAGCCTCACACAGCCTTTACAGCGTCATCGAACATTTTTTTGAAAAAAAAAAAAAATACATAACACCATAAATACATATAACACTTAACCCAATTCTCCATACTCAATCAAAAAGATCGTTATCTAATTCCCCAGCTATTATCATAAAACGTTAAAAAATAACCGCTCGATTTTTTTGCCCATATTTTGTGGGCGAACGCAAGACAAACTGCCCGCCACACCTACATACAGAAATTAACTTGTCAGTCTTTATTAATAGACAGTTTTAATTAAAGAGCTATCTATGAAGACGTTAAGGCTATAAATTAACAACGTAGGCGTGATTTGTGCTTTAATAATAACTGGTTGTCTTTGGCTTGGGGCAAAAAAAAAATGGCTACCGTTGAGCTGTACAAAGTTGTGATTAAAATATTGTGTTGCTGTTCGGAATGATTGGTGAACAAGTGACAGTAACCTGTTACATGTTGTTTTATTTACTTTAGCAAACAACTGGACCAATCAGAAACGCCTTATTAGTATGACGGTATCTTTTATTTGCATAAGTTAAAGGTCATTATCATCTCAACCAAAAAACGTGCACTGCTGGACAAAGGCCTCCCCGAAGGATCTCCTCAACGACCGGTTTTGTGCTGCTCGCACCCATTGGTCTCAGATTCAGAGGTCTCTGGTTCGATTCCCAGTGGGGGGTAAATTTTTTGTACTCAGTATGTTGGTGGTATGGCTTCAGTTTGCCCGCCAGGCTAGCTACCACCATCTTATCTAAACATGTCGCCATAACATCAGCGTTTGTAGCATTGTTGTGTTCCAGAAGCTAAAGATAAGATAGCCAGTGCCCCAGTAGTTGAGGGTCCCGGTTGAAGTGCGTTTTCACCATCATCTTAGGCCACCCAGGCTTAATCATCACTTATATCTTATCTTATCTTATAACGAGTTTCATAACGAAGCTTCTCTTGGGCTAGATAATTGGTGTAAGTGTAGGAAAATGTATTTATTTATTTATTTGTATAACCGTAAGATGTAAAAAAAAGAACTGTTCTGCATCAGCGGCCATCAGTCCTGCGAGGATGTGCCTTTATTAATATTAAAGGTTTTATTAAAGCATTCGCTTCCTGTAATAGATTTTTATTACAAAACATAAGCATAAGAAATATTACTGAAATTTTGACCGTTTACCAATTAGGGACACTATTGAGACGTTATTGAATTAGCAGACTTAAAGCCCTGACTTAATACTATTTTTGAAAAATTCTAAAAACTTTAGTGTTTTGTTGGTAGTGTAAATAAATTAAAACAAACAAAATAGTTTTTCAAATTTAAGTAAAGCTTCAAAATTAAAGTTTTGTCTGTAACTATCTTATCTTATCTTATCTTAGTGGGGCCTGCTGAAGATTTTTTTTTCATAGCTTGGCAAATGACTCCACTCCACCTGATGTTAAGTGGAAACGGAGTCCAGACGCAAGGACAACTGGTGCGGCGCGAAAACAACGCAGCATCACTCATCCTCATCCTTCGAAGCGAATATCTCAACAAGATTATTGGAGCCCCATTTAGATGAGGGCCAATACCCGATTGAGCTCAATGACAAGATTTACTCGTTTCTCTTCAGTTTCGACTCGTTCAGCTGCAGGGTGACCGTTATACCCACCGTGCACTGCACT
The DNA here is from genome assembly GCA_947562085.1 of Eudonia lacustrata. Taxonomy (NCBI): domain Eukaryota; kingdom Metazoa; phylum Arthropoda; class Insecta; order Lepidoptera; family Crambidae; genus Eudonia; species Eudonia lacustrata. The sequence continues at coordinate 17,945,445 of OX387326.1, read as the reverse complement.
ATCATCTGCATAGCAATTAATATTTTCAAGTGGAAGCATATCATTGATATGCAGAAGGAACAGCGTAGGGTATAGAACGGACCCCTGATGGATATGCTGATATCGGATATACGGATGCACTTCGCGGTTAATGTCAGTGAACACTGGTTCACTGACATGAACCGCGAAGCGCATCCGTCTGAGACTACTCGGATTCTACGCTCATGTAGGAAGCCAGCGACCCAGTTGCAAAACTGAGCGACAGACCGTATAGGCCTGTTTTCACTTTGATTAGTGATTAGTGCAGGTGATGAGTGCAGGTGCTTAGTGATTAGGAGTAAACTCGTGTGGACAGCGATTGATTAGTGCGAGTGATTAGTAACCTGCGTAGTAAAGTGATTAGACGCGGGTTCTATTTTTTTGCGAGTGGACTGCGAGTAGCCACGTCCCGCGCGCCCTCCCTTTCCCCTCACTCGCAGCCTGCCTGCACTACACACGTCTGGTCAGCAGTGTTTAGTGTTTAGCGTTTGGCGTCAGACGCTAACAACTGAATTTACTAAACACAGCCACTTAACAAAATTGGACACTTCTTGCACTACACACCTGCACTAAACACTCGCAATTACTAATCACCTGCACTCACACTAATCAAAGTGAAAACAGGCCTTATGCCCGGAGCTTGGAGAGTAGAGCTTTGTGCCAGACCCGATCAAAAGCCTAACCTAAAGCTATGTCAAGGCTAACCGCCACCGACTCGCCACGCTTATCAATAGCCTTACCCCCAGAGATGTGTAACAAACGCTAGCAGGTCACCCGTTGACCGTTTCGGCAGAAACCCGTATTGGCGATCGTGAATTAAGAGATGTTCTTCTAGGTAGTGGATATGCTGTTTGTTTAGAATCCGCTCTATGATACATAACTGAAATAACGCCTATTGGACGGTAGTTAGTCAGATCTGACCGATCTCCTTATTTCGGAACCGGTAGCGCATTTCTCCAAGATTCCGGCACACAACCTGAAGGGAGCGAGAGACAGTAAAGATGAGTTAACACGGGGGACAACTCCGCTGCACACATTGTTAAAACTATTGCTGGGATGCCATCAGGGCCATTATTAGCTTTACCACATTTTTTACACCATGCGTACGGTGGTCACAACCAGACGGGCCAAGCCCTACCACGTAGTGAAGCATAACAGAAGCTATAAAATTTAAATCCGTTAGTCGCGTCTTACGATACCCACCGGAGGAGAGGGCTGGTGAATAGTATTCTTTCTCCGTCACCACAAAGATAAATGATTCCCTAATTGCACAAAATATTCCGGCAGATTAAATAGCGACTGCGAAGTTGCTATTTAATCCACCGGAATATTTTGTGCAAAATACATTTCTGCATTTACTTTTAAACAGTTTCACAAATACAGTCACGAGACAGAAATAATGTACGTCAGTAAAATAATATGTCGTTTCTACGTAATATAGTACTAAGTTAATACACCTATGTTTCACGGGTTTAATTACAATGTTTATACCGTAACATCACAGATCTAACGGTATTAAATTTATTGTCCTCCCACTAAATTGTTGTGTGGGTAATAATAGTGTTTTGTTTCGAAGGTTCGTTGTACAGAGCAACAAGCTTATAAATATGTCACTTGAAGGGGATCACAGGATGGGATCTAATTGATTTAACTAAAGTAACTATGTATTGATTGTATATTAATATAAAGAAACCGTACTTGCCTTGATCCGAATCTTATTTGAGATTGACGTAAGTAGTATTTAATAATTTAATAAATTGTACAGAATATTTATTTGGATGAACACACACATACTATTATCATTAAAAAGCAATGAAAAGAATAAGAGATATTACTTTTGGCTTTAGATAGCCTTTACAACTTAACCGGACTATTGTGCCTGAACTGAAGGTTCCTCAAGCCGTCTTAATTGAACATCCTCAGTGCTTTTCTGAATCCGATCCAATCCTAACCCCTCGGAGAATCTAGTAGAGAACGGTGACACGCACTAATTCATGATGCCATTTCCTCCAGAAAACCTCTGACAGTATTTCGTTTCAATTAGCTTTAAGAGTTCCCCTTAAAGTCGTTCTTCGTTCAATTATATACTACCCCCCTAGACAAGTGGCATAACGCTAATAGAATCTATATATTAATACGTGAAGCCCGATCCGATCCGAGCCCTTCAGAGAATCTAGTAGGACACGGGGACACGCACTTTTAAGTGTGTGATGCTGTTCTTTCTAGAAAACCTCCGAAGGTGATTCGTTTCACACGGCTTGAGGTACCCTTTACGTACCTCGCTAACCCTAAAAAAGCTGAAAATGCCGTTTGAGGCAATCAGCAATCTCTCTCAAAAAAAAAATACGTGAAGCAAAAACTTTGTACCCCTTTTTTACGAAAATTGCGCGGACGGAGAAGTATGAAATTTCGCACACTTATAGTTTACTCTTACTTACACTTATAGTTATTAGCTGTGCTCGCGACTTCGTCCGCGCGGAATAGTATCTTTTGGCAGCATTTTTAATTTTTTAGGCTCTTGATCCCGTTTTTGCAACATTTTTCTTTGATGTTTCGCTCCTGTTGGTTGCAGCGAAATGTTATATAGCCTAAAGCCTTCCTCGATAAATGGACTATCCAACACAAAAAGAATTTTTCAATTCGAACTAGTAGTTCCTGAGATTAGCGCGTTCAAACAATCAAACTCTTCAGCTTTATAATATTAAATATAGATATAGATAAGGTTATCCGATTGTTAATATATTTTTTTAATTACGCATAAAAATACATTAAATCAATAAAACAAACATTATACACACTACCATGTATTTGACACACACGTATGTAAACTCTTTTCAAAAATTTCAAAAATGGAAGAGGAGTGGCCGAATTCTGTCAATGCCAATCCAAACACATTCTATCTTTTTTTAATTATTCATTGCTTAGGATACAATCCGTGCAGCCTTAATAAAATTCACATTCTATCTTGGACTTCTTGGCGGGAAAGTGAAGAGTCATGTCTGCGGTTTTGCTTTATTTTCTAAAATTTGTGTTAAGTTGAATATTAATGTGAAATAATGGTGGATTATTAACCGTTAAGTGTTCGTGAGTGTGCATGAGTGTTGGCAAATAAAACAAAACAGTGCAACGGCACTTTTCAAATTCTCTCAAGAAGTCGGGTGAGGACTTAGTAAAGCCCCACATCTTTACTGAGATACTGGAGGAGTTGGGGGATAATACTCATGAAAGAAGAAAATAGAACAGACGAATAGGCTTGATGAATTTCATTCGGAGCTATAAAACAATAAAAAAAAATATATACTATCTTTTTTAATTTTTTATTGCTTATGATCAGTGGTCGGAGTAGGTATATTGATTTTAGATACTTGCGTCATGATATCATAACATGGACATGCATTTCTTCCGGAATGTACCGGAGTTTCCAAAAATTTGGTAAATAGAGTAATAAAATAAAAAACCATATGTAAGCAAACAAAATTGTTTATTGTTAATACAAATAATCATTATTACAGTTTTATTAAAAATAATTATTTTTAATCCTCATCGGTTACAAGTTCTACATTTTGATTTTCTGTCTCTATACAATTAAAATAAATAACTATAATTTTTTCAATATTTTCTAATTTTAAGCTATTTCTTTTAACATCTAAGATCCATTTGTAAGTGGAAAATGATCGTTCAACATCTGTAGATGTCAATGGAGCGAATTTGAAATAAAGTTTCTGATTATTTGCTACGCTTTTTTCAATACTCTCGCTGTATTCTCTAATTGTATCTAAATCTGGATTTCGTTCCATAACTGATTCTATTTTATTTTTTATATTCTCATTATTGCACTCGTTAAGCGTAGCCCTTACTTGATCAAATACTAAAAGTGAATCAGCTAGAGATAAATTTTGTTTTTGTAACTCTTTTAGGGCTAGTAGTATAATAGAGTAATTTTCTTCAATATATTTTAAATCATTTTCTAAATTTTGTTTTTCCAAAATGTTTTTTGCGTTTCGTATGGCTATAGCATCAGAACTGCTCAAGCAGGATAAAACTTCTTTTATTTTATCTAAATGTTGAGCGTAGTAAGATGCTGCCTGTAACCAAGTACCCCATCTGGTAATGACTGGTTGCGGAGGCAACGGTAAGTCAGGATATTTTTCTTTTAAAATGTTTACCCTACTAGGAGCCTTTAAAAATACTTTTTTAACATTTGATATAAGAATATCAACATCGTTGTATTCTGACCTTATCTGCTCACTTACACGATGAAGAGCGTGCGCCAAACATGTCACATGCTTCATTTCAGGTAAGTAATGTTTTAAATTTCGCCCTGCAGATAGCATGTACGCTACACTGTCAGTGCAAAGCATTAAAATATTGTCAACTTTCGCTTCAAAAGTGTTTTGCCATAAATTTTCTAGACATTGCAGTACAAATTGTGTTATTGTTTGTCCATTTACTGCTGTTAGCATTTTACAAGCAATCAAATAAGGCCGGCCTGCACTATTACTAGGATGCAATGGTTTTATTAGGAAATTGACTATGTATCGACCAAAAATGTCTGTTGTCTCATCCAGCGATATCCATAGTTTCTCATTTTTATTAGTTTCATAAATCGAATTGATTTTATTCCTATAAAACTTCTCCAAATAAACTTTTCGTAACTGTGATTCGTCAACCACTTTACGATTGGTACAAACGCAACAACAAGTACTGCACATATATTTCTGAAAAAACTCTTTGAACGCTGGATTTTTCATTTGCGACCAAGGAATATTGCATAGAATCAGGAACTTAATGAGGTCGAAGTAAAATTCCTCTTGCGGTCTCTTAAATTTTCCTTGATGTACAGCGTCTTCAATGTGTTTGGTAATGTTGCCTCTATTCACAGCTTTCAAATGACTTTCACACTTTGTACAGTATATAGTGCCACTAGCGTTATCGTAAAGTAGCTCAGGATAGTGCAATAACCACTTTTGCACTGTTTCAGCCTTGACCTTTGCCATATTTATTTATATCTCACCTAAAACAATGATTTAAATTTACAATATATACATACACAACTGTAAAGTCGATAATGAAATTCTGTTTCATATAAAGTGTTTTTTTTAACTGAAGCGGTGATAGCCCTGCGGTGTGCGTACCGGACTCTCATGCGCTGTGATGATTGCTATAAAGTGATTTTTTTAACTGTTTCCAAGTTCTAAAACCTTCTTAAATAGTGAAAATAATTAAAACTTACCCGTACAAAAACAACTTCAAATGGGCCCAATCCAAGAGTAATAAATCGATGTCCGTAGTTATAAGCCAAATTCGTCGTTTTAAGTAGATTTCAGAAGACAGTAAACAAGCCAGGGTCAAGTCAAGATATTCACAACACATAAAATAAGCGCACTCCACGAACCGAAATAAGTGAGTGAGCCACTTGGTCTGGATATAGGTGCGAGCGCATTGTTTTCGAACAAACAGTCAATGAGTCATCCTGGATACTTGATTCTAATTGGTCAGATGCGTTGAGCATAGAGATAAGAGGACAAAAGACCCTGTTTGCCGGATGTCGTGTGTTGAAATGAACATTATTATTATATCATTTTATACATGCTTAGGCTTTTACTCCAACACTTTTACTACAACAAGGTTTTTACACACCAGTCATTTTTTACTATTAAATTCTGGTCATCTACGCCACTAGCAGCATAGCGTTGAGAGTATTGATACATTTTTAACTAGTTTCATGTAATAATTTCGATGTTTCGGTATTTTTATCATAATAATCCGGAAACTCGGAGGAGTATCCATATTAACATATACGTTTGATGTCAGTGACCTTAATTCAATATACCTACTCCGACCACTGCTTATGATACAATCCGTGCAGCTTTAATAAAATTACGATCTAATTTCGACCACTGAGCGATCACTAGTAGAAATAGGTAGTAGGTAGAATGTTTATTGTACGGGATTGACATAGTCAATGATACGTATAAAATACGTTTATGTCAATCCCATTCAATAATCATTCTATTTCATTTCTATTCTACAAATGCGTTATGCCACTTATCTAGGGGGCTGTTCTGTAAGCAATCACGTGTGTCATATTGTCAGAAAGTACAGTCGCCACCTAATACTACATACAGTAGCGAGTAGGTCGGTCGGTGCAACGACGCGCGACGAGCTCTTTGTGCCTGCAGCGGGGCGGCGAGATGAAATTTCCCATTAGAAAGTATTAGACCTTTCCAGTTGCTCTTTTTGTGAGCGAGAGCGAGCAAAGTTCCAACGTATTGTTTTGAAATGAACAACCATTTCCTGTTGCTAACGTTTTAAGATTTTTATTTTCGATATTTTGACAAGTTTATTGGTTCCGTTTCGTATGTCTGACGTGTGTTTGTCTCAGGTGTTTGACTATTTTACTTGCAATGTTTTTATTAACTTAACTACCAATAGGAAAATTACTTGGATAATAATTGGATAATTTTCACACAACTCATGGGTCTTGCAAGATAATACAGTCCTTACATTCTTACAAGTCATAGCCACTAAAAAAAGGTTGTTCGAAGTCGACTTTGTTAGCTTCCACCATCTTATCTAAATATTTATGTCGCCTTTACATCGATGGTTTTATTATTTTTGGGTCCCGAAAATTAGAGATAAGATAGCCAGATTCTTAGTAGTTGAGAAGTGCGTTTACACCAGTCGTCACCATCACCATCAGGCGAGAAGACAACTCAAAAGTCTTAGCAAACCCAAGTCATACTTTGCTAAATTGTATGTATTTTTCCAGCGAAAACCTGTGGAATAAAGCTACGAATAGCAAACACAGATCTAATGTATTGAGTTACGACACCAAAAGAGTGTCTAACGGTGTCACTCGATATTCAACCTTACCATCTAAAACATAAAGCTTAATAGCTAAACTTGTGTATCGGGGAAAATAAATCCAAGTTTGAACAGTCAGGAAAATATTCTACGTTGTCAGGTATTTCGGTTGTTTTAAATAAATTCCGCCATTTTAGCGAAAGGAATTTGTTTGATTTAAACTGAGAGAAGAGGAATTTTTGAATTCATTCCGTTCTATTGTTTTATGGTTGCTTCTATCATTGTTTATTTAATTTAGATTTTATACTTATTGGGTAAATAGTAAGTAAATAGCTTTAAAATAGTATCATCTATCATCAGACATGCGAGGCTCTGACGGGGCTTCGTTTCTCACAGCTTGAAACCTTTAAGTTTTTCGCTGCCCCCAAAACAGCCCGGTGATGCTAAAAATGGCCAGTGCAATCGGCAATTTTGATTTTTATAAGGAACATTGCAGACATTGTACTACTACTTAAGATAACCAGAAGTACACTAGATTGTCCTGATTTGCTGAGCAAAATTACTTTTAAATTACCTACGCGAGCACCTCGAAACAATTAATGTAAATTATTTAGCATCCCCTCCACTCACACCATCTACAGGATCTAACAAAATCAATAAGCGAACGTTTAAGGGCGGTATATATACATCATTCTGAATACAATGACAAAAAATGGGCTACAGTTTTATAGTGATTTTGCAAAGTTATGTTTTCTAACAAACTAAATCAATTAAAATAATGCACATCATGAAACATGCTGTATCTTTACTAACACGCACGCAAGCGTCAATAAAAAGATAGTGTACAAATACACGCACACAATTGAAAAACCATTGTATGACATTCATACACACACGCCTATCTTTGTGTGCGTGTAGTACAGCTGTACGGGTTTGGAAAGGGTGTATTTTTTGGTGAATTATGATAATGATTTGTTGAAATGAAACAACTTTTACGGATCTACTCGCGTTTATTTTACACATTACTTATTTAATGTTTATCCTGACGAATGATTTGTTGATTATCTCGGTAACGAGTCCTCGAATAGCTGAGGATTCTGTTGGTGATCTTCCGGAATCCCAACCAGAAGCTGTGGCTCGTTGGATAACCATTTTCTCAACTCATAACCACCAGCCGCGAGGAGTCCGATCAGCTCATTCCTGATGATGAGCGCCTCCTCCAGAGAGGCTGCCCCTGTGCAGATATCATCTACGAACACGTCACGTGTAAGTACAGCGGCTGCCCGGGGAAAGCGAGCCCGTTCCTGCTCCGCCAGTTCCAGCAGTGACCGGATGGCAATGAAGGGACTCGACTTCAGGCCGTACGTGTTGGTGTTGAGCTCGTAGACGGTGATGGGATCCTCCGAATGTTCCCTCCAGAGTATTAACTGAAACCTCCTGTCCGCAGGATGTATTACTGTTTGGCGGAACATCATCCGGATGTCCGCACCGATCACCACCTGGTGTCTTCGGAAATTTAAAATGATGTCGAAAATGTCCCGATGTAACTTCGGACCAGAATGGAGACATTGGTTCAATGAAACTCCAGTCGACGACGGTGCCGATCCGTCAAAAACAGTCCGTAGTTTTCCAGATGAGGCCTTCAACACCGCGTGGTAAGGCAAGAAAAAATTATCTGTCGTTGTCCAGTCGACAGTCGCCCGCGACATATGCCCCAAGGCCTCGTATTCTCACATGAACTCGATATACTTTTCCCGAAGTACCGGATCGCGAGACATACGACGCTCCATGGACAAGAGTCGTTTCTCTGCCAACGCCCTCGATTTTCCCAAGAGAGGGGGACAGTCGATAAAGGGCAGTCGAGTTTCGATCCTACCCGACGCCATCCGGCGTGTGTGATCCTTATAAAAGGTTTCGCACTCCACATGCTCCGGATCCAGACGGGAGACCATGGGAGGCTCTTCCAGTTCCCAGAATTTTTGCATCGTCCTAGCGATGGAGGTAGTAGCGACGACAGGTGAGACATCCCGCGTCTCCTGGTCGAAAACCGGTCCCATTAAAACGTGTCCAAAGATGGTAGGTATAGCTACCAACGAAGAGCGGCCCAGAATCCGCTGAGGCCCTAAAAGGATCCAGCCCAGTACATCCGCTCCCAATATGAGGTCCACCGGAGCCGGCTCCTCGAAATGAGGGTCTGCCAGCATGAGACCTGATGTGTCAGGCATTGCGTCCCGCGGAATGTCCGTCCCGTCCGTCGGTGGATGCCAACCCAGCAGATTGTCGAGTACGATCACGGCCGCCGCAATCCGTATCGAAGCGGAATGCACAGGAGAGAAGGAAATGTGGGTCTGACCGGACAGACCCCCCACTTCTGTATCTCCGACTCCCCGAATCGGAACTGAGGGAGGCGCGCACTCCAGACGTAGGCGCCTCGCTACCCTCGTAGTAATTAAACAGCCCTGTGCCCCAATGTCTAGGAGGGCTCGTATCCGGACGAAGTCCCCCCTAGGTCCCCAAACGCGTACCTGCGCGATGAGCAAAAGAACCGTCCTCGGTTCCGACGTAGCCCGACCACAGGCTAGTCACGCGTCAGAGCCAGCAGCCGACCCTGTCGAACCGTGATGACTCGGCCAGTAAGTCGGACGCGTGCAGGCCACCATCCGGGGTGGTGCGTATCCAGCTGCCCTACCATACCGGTGATAGGGTGGGTGGTATTCCAACCTCGGGTACTCGTGCAGTACCGGTGAGAACTGTTGACGGTTCTCATGTCGTTGTTGTTCCGGTAACGGCGGCGGAGGATACGCGTACGAGTATCCGGGTGTTGGGTCCGGAGGTGGGGCTCCCTGTACCCAGTGGCCCTTAGAGGCACCAACTCCTGGTGTTGGTCGCGCCGGGTGCCGGGTTGTAGCCAGAACCTGGCTCCGTTCCGGCGGTCCCCAACTCACCTGAGCCGGGGTGTACAAGGGGTTGTAGTGTGGCGGCCGTGGCGGACTCCGTCTTTCCGGAGGCGGAGTTGACCCCGGCCCCAAACCGCCACCCGTGGGAGATCCCCTCTCCCGAACCGGTGCTGAGCCCTCAGCACTACGGGTGCACAGTAAGCGATGGTGCGGTCCGCCGCACACATCGCAAGGCCTCGCCTGGGGACACTCATTATACCTATGTCCTCACAGGCAGGCATAACACAATCCTCGTGTCCGAACGAGGTTTCGGCGCTCTTTTGTGGGCAGCCCGAGAATTGCTGGACATAGCTGTTCCAAGTGCTGCTGTCCGCAAACCCGGCATCCAGAACCGGGGTTGATGGCGGCCGCAGCCACCAGCCTGCCGCGACCCTTCCCTGGGTTGCGTGGCGGCTGGGCGCCGTAGACTCCGGAAGTGCGGGCCGGCGCACTTGTCGGAGCCTCCTGGGAGGCTAGCTGGTTTTCCAGCAGGCCAGCCTCCTCTTCCAGGAACTCCAGAAGTTCCCCTATCGAGGGCAGAACGCTGCCGAGAACCTTGTGGACCAGTCGATTCCGCTCGAACTTGTCCCTCATCTCCTGCGACAACTTGGCCAGAACGATGTGCAGAAGAAGGAAGGACCACTGGTCGACGGGCAGTCCGAGCGTCCTTAACCCGTTTAAGGACACGGTGAGCGGGGTGATCAGCTGCGCCCTCAGCTGAGCTCTATGGTTGACCCTCGGCAATCCCAGCAGATGGGTCACGTGCGCGTCCGCCTGAAGACGCGGCTTCTCGTACCGCTTCTCCAGCAGCTGCATGGCGGTGTCGTAGCTCGCATCCTGCAGCTCCAGATGCTGTACGAGCTGTCTGGGTTCTCCGTCTAGGAAGGAACGGAGATATGCCAGCTTTTCGGCTTTGGTGAAATCCTTCCGAGTATCCACCAAGGCCAAAAACATGTTCCGGAATCCAGCCTAGTCCCGCATACATCCGGTGAAATGCGGGACCTCCAGGGCACCCAATCTTCCCATGGCGCTAGGTCCAGGGGTGTGGAGCGAAGCGGGGCGCGCAACAGGCTTCCCCTCCCGCAGTCGCTCGATGTCCTTCACCCGCTGAAGGACCTCGTCGTAGATGTCTTGGATGTGCTCCAGATCCTTGACATATTGGGCGTGGAGGGCCAGCTCCTTCTCCCCGACCAGGGTCGGTTGACAATAGAGCGGTTACCGACCGCTCGGCCAACAAGAAACGACCCTGCATTTCTTTCGAACGCGTCTCCAAGGCGTCCTCCCGGTTAGGCCGATCTATTAATGCAAGCAGCCCGGTGAACCACCGGAGCTGCTGAGCCAACTCCTGCCGTGACGCTGTCATTATAAATAACTTAAACTAAATAAACCTAAACACAAAATTAAAACGAGTCAACGAAAACACGGAATCGATTATCCCGAATCGACTCGATGCTTTCAATTGAAAGAAATTGAATAACAATTAACGTTCCGAGAAATGTCCCAGCCCAAATACAACGGTACTACCAACCTTACAATTCAACCGCACCTGTCCCGGAAGTGCGATTTTACACGAAATGAGCTTAACCTATTACGAACTAACAAAATACACAAAATTACACCGATTAACCTAGAGGTCCGGTAGTAACCACGCTCTGCTACCAAAGTGTTGCGGAAACCCACAACACACACTATGCTACTGTTTAAAATTAGGTTACACCTTAAAATCTACAAAATCCACTCACAGTTCCATGCCGCTCCCGCCGTCCAGAACGGAATCCATATGGTCTGATGGGGCCTGAATCCGAGTCCGGGTCTTCTCGGGCTCCCTAATCACACCCAAACTACCCCAAGTGTACTTTTCCCCCGAGGAAATACCTGTTTTCTCCAGCAGCAAAGACGCCGACATCCAATCCTGGGATGGCGAATTGTACTCCCGATGCGATTCGCTTACGACGTACACACACACAAAACACAGGTTGCACAATACACTTAATTAGAGTAATACGGCTCCAAATGCCCTTATTACTGCTTAAAATCTATTTAATTATCAACACACGATAACCTATCAACCAGCCATTTTTGCCTTCCCGAGACAAGTGTACCAACAAAAAAAAACAATTAGTGATGGGGCCATTATGCCACTAAATAAATTGAACATCGATAATCGATTCCCAAATCGATCCGTCCATAATACAAATCAAAGTTTTATATCCAACAAAAATAAATGCCTGTTTATTTGCAACAAATTGCAAGCTAAGCTATCCTAAAATAAATAAATAAAAAATAAAAATAAATAAGTACTGCATGAGCTTGTTGACGCAGTGTTTAAGGCGTTCGGTGTGCGATTGCTGTAGTTAAGTAACTTTCGCAAAGGCCGGTCATCGGATGGGTGCCGTGCTTCATTTTTTTTTGGAGAGAGATTGCTGATTGCCTTAAACGACATTTTTAGCTTCACCGGGCTTTTTGGGGGCGGCGAGAAACTTAAAGGGTTCCTCAAGCCGTGTGAAACGAATCACCTTCGGAGGTTTTCTAGAGGGAACGGCATCACACACTTAAAAGTGTGTGTCCCCGTGCCCTACTAGATTCTCCGAAGGGTTTAGATCGGATTGGACCGTGCTTCATGCTACGAAGGGCACGTAAAGCCGTTGGTCCCGGTTGCATTAAATTTGCGGTCGCTAAAAACTACCAATCCATACTGGGCCCGCTTGGTGGTTTATGGCCTGTTCTCCCTGTGCTTGCCTGTTCTCTTATGCTTCCATCCATAAGGAAGGCCTGTGCCCTAGCAATCGGGACATAAAAATGAGCTGGTGGCGATGACTGCATGACTTTGTAGATAATAACATTGGTACCTATTGATAATTTTCAAAATTAGATACTACTTTGCAAGTCGTAACAACAATTTCGAATAACTTAACACACAAAATGTATTGTAAGATAAAATAACAGTTTAACATCCTTATTTGAAAAAAAAAAGTGTAGAAAAAATTCTACGAGCGGGATTCGAACCCGCACGCCATGATACGCCGGGTCAGGTGCACTGCCAACTATGCTATCGTGGCTCAATCCAACTCGCCGAAATTAATCAACACTATCTACTTTAATTTTACTTTATAAGCCTATAAGGAGCCTTATTCAATGTCGACAACTACGTCATCAACATCCAATCTTAATATTTTTACAAATATTGAAAGATCAGTTAAGAATTAGGCAAGCTATAGTAATGACTATTTACATATAAGTTTACGTAATTATTGTTGCGAACAAATTACAATTTGAAAAAAGAAAAAGGTTTGAAAAATTCCATTAGCGGGATTCGAACCCGCACCCCATGACATGCCGGGTCAGGTGCACTCCCAACTATGTTAACGTGGCTCAATCCGTTTTATCTTTTAATTTGTGTGTAAGTTATTCGTATATTATAATGTTAATTACCGTGCTATGATACTCGTAGCTTGATATCTGCATGTTCTATTGTTCATGTCGGAAGATTCAAAATAAGGTATAGAAGAAGGAGGAGAAGAAATAGAAGAATTGGGAATACTCTCCCAGGTTCTTAACCGGTATTGACATTTAGAAGTAATACACCTATTATTAAGTAAAAAAAAACGTCAATTGCATAGGTAAGGATATATAAGGGTACAACCTCGCTGGGGTGACCGATCTCCCCACTATCCTTATACGTTTGTGTTTTTTTTTCGAAGGGCTAATTGAAATGAGGAACCTTTTGGAATTGAACCCCCTTGAAACTGCAAAAACAAGCACGTTGCTCAATGTGTCAAAGGAAAAAAGACAAAAAGTTAAAATTGTTTGTGTAAAATGTTATTTGCCGGTATGTTCCGATCACCGTAAAGTTATTTGTCTGAGCTGCATTAAATCATAAATAAATATAGATGCTACTTAAAATTGTTTTTCATTCTTTGATTTGGAACTATATCACATGTTTCTTTAAAAATAAAGTGTTTTTTTTGTATTTATAAATGTTTTATTTATGTAAATAAGTAGTGGAGTGATGGGTCACCCCCTATTCTTACGTGTATGCAAGAAAAGTCTAACCTGCCGAAGGATAACATGAGTTAGAGCAAAATCTTTTTCAGTTTTCCTATATAAATTTAAAAAGGCGTGAGACGTGAGCTGGCAATGAAATGGACTATTCTCAAAGTAACAAGAAATAAAACAGTTCTAGCGATTATCACCAACGTAGTTCTGCTGTATGATACCAACTCTTAATGTATCTGGTCGTGGAAATCTAACTTACCAAATTGAATTAGCTGCCATTTAATTTACCTGTGAAGTGCCAGAGTTCACCGGAATGCTTCCACAAGTAAGGGAATTTATGTAATTACTAAGTGTAAGTATTAGTTAACACGGCAAGTCAAGTCTATACATATTAGAAGTGCAGGGTTATAATATATTCCTGGTTCGAGTTAATTTAGCAAAACTCGATGCAGTAGAAATTTTTTTTTTCTGTTGCACTTCTCTGACGTTTGGTGGGTGTCAGTATAAAATTTAAAGTCGTGTATAGCGGGGTTGTAGCACTGCTTTCCAAAGACTGTCATTAAAATTAAGTCATCCCTACATTTATGATTGTTTTACATATAATTTTTACGCAAATTTTGTTTGTGAATAACAATTTGAAAAATGAGAAAGTATTGAAAAAATTTCATTACTATCTATCAAACTATGTTATCGTGGGTTTATTGTTAGTGCACCTGACCTGGCTTCTCATGGGGTGCGGGTACAAATACCGCTCATGGAGTTTTTTTTAACGCTTTGTTTTTTTTCCAAATTATCCCTACATTTTTTATTATTGACTTGCCAAATGCGAATTGGTAAACACAAACCCCAACGCATCGATAAATCCGAAACACTTTTTGGCCGACCTGAGAATATTAATTGAAAACTAGACCTCCCGCCCGATCCAATTTGAACCCCTCAGAGAATCTAGTAGGGAATAGGAAGCACGCTTGCGTGACTCCCTTTAGAAACCCTCTGGCGGTGTTTTGAGCACACGGCTTGAGGAACCCTATAAGTTCTCGCCCCCAAAAAGTCCGGTGACGCTATAAAGGCAGTCTGAGGCCAACAGTAATCTCATTTAAAAAAAACAATGAATTTAATTATTGAATTGGTTACACGCTCGCATCCTTGAGAGACTCTTATTTTCTTTCTCTTTTCTGTTAATGCCTTCTATTTCATATTGTCTTGAGTCTGTGTTGAAATTAATGTTTTTGAATTCTTTCTTCTTGCTGTCTTTTTCTTTCTTTCTTGCTTTCAACTCTCGGGCCAAGAGCTTTCGGCCACCAAGGCGTTAGCCAATATCAATATAAATGAATATCGTTAAATCTCTTGAGTATAGAGCAAGGGCCCAGTTATAACTAACCGGAGCGGAGAGGCCGGCAACTTTACCGCCTAAATGAATTAACTGTCGTGCAATTTGTCTGAGAAAGACCGTCATATCTATTGAGTTACGGCATCAGATATATGTGTATCATGCCGCTGTGATATTGTCCGCGTCGTGATATAGCCGTATATATTATGTACTTGTTGTACAATGACTTTAGAAAAATTCACTGGTCAAATATTTTCTTTCAAAAAATCAGTACTAAAAATATACGATATCCCTATACATATATACAATATGTATATTACAATATCTATATACAGAAATAAAATAAATATATACTAGAACAATGAACCTATAACTAAAAACTTAAAAAAAATAATTATATAATTATACTCGTAGTATTGAAAAGTCATAGGTTTGGCGTTGCGTATCCATTGTCCAGAACGCTCCAAATAATTTAGGTTAGGTTTTTTTACGAGTTTACTGTTTGCCGACTTTTGTTTTTATAGCATTTCTATTAGATGTAAATGTCTAATAGGTGTTTTATGTTCTACTTGCATCGCATTTAACTATTATTCTATATTACCTACATTAATTACCTAAATAAATTTCTAAAATGTTTTGACGTGACAACGTCTTATAATTCGATGGAGCCGGCTGCACGCACGAAAAAACATGACGTATGCGGCGTTACCTCGCTCTGAGGCGTTCCATTTAAGGCTTGAAGTGCAAGCGAGAGCGCAGAACGCGCTCTCGCTTGCTAGGCTAGTGCAGCGATTGTAGGTTATGCTATAATTGACAAAACTATAACAATAATATATAATAAGTTAACATAACTATTTCACGATGAGTAAAAAATCAATTGCTTTACTATTCGATTGAAATAATTATCGAGCGTAGCTATGATTTCAAAAAATTATAACAAAAAAAGTTAAATCTTCCACATATCATAACAACGTGTCTGAAATGACAAAAAAAAATAAAATTTTCTTTTGAAAAAGGAAACCATTCCATCAGTATTTTTTTATGACGTTGTCACGTTCAACTATCGTCAGTAAACCGACTTTAGAGACAACCGATTTTTTTTTAATATTATATACTTAAACGACTTTACTTACTTAAACTTTTATTACTTCGCTAGCACTTTCCCCGTGATTTCGTCCATGTGCCAACATCCAAAATTCAATACTTCGATTCCCAAATAAAAATAGAAACTGGAAAAGCAATAGGGGCACCTATTGCTTTTCCTTAAGATTTTATTTTCACGAAACCCTGAAATGCTTACTACTTACTTATTACTATTTCAATCTACAATTTGAAAGCCTGATTTCCCATAAAAACTTTCATCCTTCTACCTACTAACATAATTTTGTTTTCTAATTCAATGTTCTTCGATTCCTTGTTCCAGCAGCTGTAGTCTAATGACATTTCGTTTACGCCCACCTTCTACACGACTAACTTCACGCTATTCAAGTGGGTAAACGTCTTTAACTCTACTGACAGGTGAAGGCTCCAACAAATAGTATTTTAAATTGCACGGAACTTCGTCCTCGGACGTTCGGTACATTGTTGGAATCCGGACATTGTGAACCAGACACCGTATGCCGTACATGCGAGATACGTACAGCTGCGTTCATGACTTTCGATGTTTACTTCGGAGTGCCTAGTGCGGCTTTTGTTTTCTTAAGCTCTAGTTTCATAGGATGGCGGTGCCGTCATATAGCAGCTGTATTACGGACTCAAAAAGATGGCCGTCTTTACAGTGACGACATGTGGAGAGTTCCACAGCCGTCACACCGTCAGTTTCACACACCGTCATCTTTTTTTTAAACAACCGTCAAACGAAACGAATCCAGGAGAGAAAATGGACGACCTTGGTTTTTATTGATTTTATAGATATGATATTAAACAATTTACTTGGAGGATGAACTATCATCAGAAGAGGAAAATAGTCAGGCGGAAGATGATTTATTCAAATCTTGTGGTACAGAAGGTTCATTTGAGGTTTTAGTATGTCGCCGTTTGCTGAGCAATGAAGAGAAATTCGTTTTGTACTCACTTTGTACGGTCAAAAAAAAAACACTAATACCTTCACCGCTATCAAAAAGCGTTCACGAAACTATCCGACACCGTCAAGACGGCCGACATACAAATGGCGGCACCGCTTTTTAACGTTACGGTGTCTATAACCGCTCTCTAGGAAACCACGCCATTTTGTTTACATAGACAACGTTATATTACGACTGCTATATGACGGCACCGCTATCCTAGGAAACCAGAGCTTTAGTCATCATCAAGAAAGGGTAGACAGAGCCTCAAAATCACCAATTTAGAAGTAAACTCGCCGTATGGCAAGTATGGCTGTGATGAGATGGGTTATTTTGCCTCAATTGGCCCTATTTCCACCCTGAAGCTTGACTGACTGTCTGACTGCTTCAATGCCATACAAATTCCCGTTTTCGTTAACTTGATCTAATAGTTAAGAATCTCGAACTAGGCACCTTATTCGCCTTAGTCGCCTACCATAACGTAAAGATCGACGTTATTCCCCAACGAATCAAAAATCAGGCAGCTAAGTTGCTTCTCTTTCAATTTATCCCATTCCCTTCACCCTGATTCGACACAGCTCATTTTAATAGTCCACACTGGCCATGAATAACTCAGCAGCTGCATTTTCAGTTGCACTGTCACCGTCGCTACAGGATTCTTCCATATTTGTGCCGATATGAATATTTTACAGCGCGCTCTGTGACGCGCTCACTTGCGAATGGAATTTTATTTATGCAACCGTTAAGCTGGTGCAGCCAGCTTACCGCTCATATTTTTTGTGTGCTTCACGTGGTAGTGTAAGTTATATTTGCCATTAAATCACATTAACGATGTAGAGTGTTTGTATGACAATTAGTGTTTACTAATTTAACAAAGGGCAAACTATATACGCTTAAAATGGAACGAGGTGATATAAAGTATTTACTCTCCCAGTTCGTCTTTAGGAGACACTGCTTTAATGCTATACCTATAAATTTTCTTATTTTAGTTAACTTGGTAATGAATCTCGCACCGCACTAGGCACTTTGATTTATTGATGCACTTGCGTATGGAATTTTATTTATGCAACCGTAATGCTGGTAAGGCCAGTTACCTTTTCGGTTTTGTTGTAAAGACTTTGCTGCTGGCCGCTTATAGCCTGTCCAGCGTTCATCATCACCTTATTTTGTCATTGCTGGGGCACGAGCCATCCCAATGGTTGGATATGGAGAACGGGTCATAAACTACACGCGGACCCAGTTTTTTATATTGGCACGTCATAGTGACTACATCCTGAGTTATTAATGACTGATGATGCAGCTAGGACCAACGGCTTTATGTGCCTTCCAAAGCACGGAGAAGCTCTTTAAG
Source organism: Eudonia lacustrata (assembly GCA_947562085.1). Lineage (NCBI taxonomy): Eukaryota > Metazoa > Arthropoda > Insecta > Lepidoptera > Crambidae > Eudonia > Eudonia lacustrata. The sequence goes on along the minus strand of OX387326.1, from coordinate 17,926,944 downwards.
TTATTAATGACTGATGATGCAGCTGGGACCAACGGCTTTATGTACCTTCCAAAGCACGGAGAAGCTTTATATGTAAATCAGGTTTCTTTGAAACCTACTTCAGGCATCAGTCTCTCACAGATAGGATATAATTTTGTCATCATCTGTACCTTAGTTAAGTACCTTGTGTGATGAGAAAAATAAATAACATTTTTATTTATAATGATACATTTTTGGTCACCCATCCGATGACCGACTTTTGCAAAAGTTGCTTAACCTTAGCAATCGTTGACAGTGCGCGTTAGCCATTTCGTCATCGAGCTCCTCTACGGCGTCACCGGACATTTCGTGAGCGGCGAGAAACATAAAGGGTTCCTTTAGCAGTGGCAGCCAGCAAAAATCAAACTGTTAAAAGTTGCTTCTCCTTTATTTATTCTCTTTTTCCTTTACATAGATTTGAAGTAAGAAAAAATTTATTATCTTTTATTTTTATTTTTTTATAATTATTATTCCGCAAATGCTAAAACCTCAGCCACATAAAAATAATATAAAAATTGTTGTGTTTGCAATAAATTTTTAATAAGGATTGTAAAATTAAAAAAATACAAGTGCTGAAAAAATTGTTACAATAGGGTTCAAACCCGCACCCCATGACATGCCGGATCAGGCGCACTACTAAATATGCTGTCGTGGCTTTTATAAAGTAAAGTGATCCGCAAGGTTGCTATAAAGTTTGGAAAATATAGAATAACAAAAACTTATTGTAGAGCATTCATATTAAATAAATAAACTTTCCTACACTCACACCAATTATCTAGCCCAAGAGAAACTTCGTTATGAAACCGTCGAATTTAATTATAATAATAATTTAATTTAATATTGTATTGATAAAACCAAAAAATCCAAGGACTTTTGATTTCCCTTAACCGCCTGCCAACCCTGACCCTTGCAACACTTTACCATTCATCGTAAAATGAAGCGCATAGCGCTTTATGACGTCATCACGTTTAAGCTCAAATGCAACTGACAAGTGTGAGTAAGCTTTTAATTTACTAACTAGATCCTACATTGTAAATAAACGCAAATCTTTAACTGGGCTGTAGTATACTAAACCATGCGTAAAAATGTTAATATTATGTCATCTACCACAGCTAAAAATTAGACGTTCTAAATAGGTAGTAGTTAAAAAGTGTATGGACGATTAAAAAAGCACTTTCCTTAAGTTTATTTAAATAAAGAAAATTGTCATTTCGGGCTATTAATAATAGATATTTTATATACTTACTCGTATATGAATAAATGGTAAATGCGGATTCATCATCATCAGCACAATCTCTTTCCCACAGCTGGGGCATGAGTCTTCCCTATGGATGGATACACCACGAAGAGAACGAGTCATAAACCAACACGCGGGCCCAGTGCGGATTGGCGACTGTTAACGACTGCTAATGCAGACAGCTTTACAACTACTATTGGGTCCTTACTACGAAATTGACGTTTTTTACTCACTTATTATTAGGGAGGAGCTCGATGGCGCAGTGGTTAACGCGCCCGGTCTGCGATTGCTGAGGTTAAGCAACTTTCGCAAAGGCCGGTCATCGGATGGGTGACCAAAAATTTATCATCTCGAGCTCCTCCGTGCTTCGGAAGGCACGTAAAGCCGTTGGTCCCGGCTGCGTTAGCAGTCGTTAACAACCACCAATCCGCACTGGGCCCGCATGGTGGTTTAAGGCCCGTTCTCCCTATCCATCCATAAGGAAGACTCTTGCCCCAGCAGTGGGGACATAAATGAGCTGATGATGATGATGATGATATTACTTCTACAAGTCAATACCGGTTGTTAATATTATCACACACTTTTAATACAGACTATGTTACCTAGGCTTCAGTAGTAACATTATTAATTTTGAGTCTTTATCGCCCAATATTTATTTAAATTGACTTCTTTTTTTTGTTCGCGGAATTGACCTTTTGTTTCATTGTAGCTTTGAAGGGTCTTGTTTTTATTTCTTTATAATGTCTGCTATATTTAGCTAGTGAAACAAACACACTACTCTACAATTTTTATAGCGTTAACTTGTATAGATGCTAAGAAAATTAAAAAATCGTTAGTATGTAAAATAAACTTTAATAAAAAATCTTCATACAAAACGTCAAATTCATAGGTAAGGACCTAATATTTCAAATTACCATTTTACTCCTCAAACAGAGCTCGATAGCGCAGTGGTCTGCGATGCTAAGGTCAAGTAACTTTCGAAAAGGCCGGTCAATGGGGTAGGTGACTAAAAATGTATCATCTTCAGCTCCTCCGTGCTTTGGAAGGCAAAAAACCGTTGGAGCCTGCAGCATTAGCAGTAGTTGACAATCACCAATCCGCATAGGGCCCGCGTTTTGGTTTATGACCCTTTCACCTTATAAATTATTAAGGTAAGCTCGTGCCCCAGCAGTTGGGACATAAAATGATGATAAAAAATAACGAACGAAGCTTACCAGTAGTCGTATATGATGTATAACATTTGACATATCAACTTTTGAAATCAATATTACAGTAGAAAATAGAATAAGTATAGAATTGACAATGACGTGTTTTTTTAAAATATTGTTTAAAAATCTATTACACACGAAATGGTTGAAATCAATACGAGTATTACAACAGAAAATAGAGTACAATACAACAGAAAATAGATTTACAAATCATAAAGAGAATGCAGTAAATACTCATTAGAAGACATGTCACATTGTTATCCTGTTACACTGTTACGATCACATTTCCACGAAATCACTCCCACAAATATTACGACCTACAACGGCATTGGGCTTGAAGTGACGATCACTGGTGGCTTCCCCGACCAACACGTAACAGTTACAGGATCACACTGTTACGACCCTACTTCCGTCCCTTTTCTACCAAATCACTCCCACAAAATGTACAGATGTTACACATCAAAAATGATCTGGTGAAACCATTTTACTTACAATATTTACCATAACACTCTACTCTCGTGTGCTATTTTTCACGTAAGGGGGCCGCCCACCATTGGGATGCTTACAGCCTGATTTTAATGAAGACCCTATACTTGTATAGTAGATTTGTAAGTACCGTCCAATTTAGCTCATAACCATCAGTCATTTCGTTAACAACGTCATACATAACGCATCGGCTTGTCAGCTCAAGGGAAATTAGGTGGCGTTTACGACTCGCCCGTAACAATTTACGTCCTATCGTTACCTCGAAATTTAATCGCTCGAAATAGTTTGTAGTGGTAACTAGTTAACTGCTATAACTGCGCGTTTTAGTAAACTATAAAGGTACACAATTGACTTGACGACCTCCTTGGTCGAGTGGTTTGTACACCGGTTTTCATGGTGTCGCCATCTCTGAGGTCCCGGGTTCGATCCCCGGTCGGGTCAATTTAGAAATTATTGTTTTTCTAAATTGTCTCGGGTCTGGGTGTTTTCTATGTATAATAAGTATGTATTTACGTATTTTAAGTATGTTTATCCGTTGTCTAGTAACCATATAACGAGTTTCATAACGAAGCTTCTTTTGGGCTAGATAATTGGTGTGAGTGTAGAAAAATTTATTTATTTATTTATTACAATCTATTTGCTATTTTAAATGGTTTTTATGTATTTTTTTTAAATATTTGCCAAGACATATTTACCGCGGTGGCTCAAGACAAAAGTCTTTGACCAGTGTGAGTTGCCTGTGATGACATTAGAGATTGAGACGTGGTCGCTCACTATATGGGCCTGAAAAGAATGCTCAAGGTCACCCAAAGAGCAATAAAGAGGGCTATGCTCGGGGTTTCTCTGCGTGATTGAATCAGAGATGAGGATATCTGCAGAAGAACAAAGGTTACAGACATAGCCCGAAGAGATGCTAAGCTCAAGTGGCAGTGGGCAGGGCACATTGCTTGTAGGACAGTAACCAGTAGGCTTAGCCAAAGTAACATTAAGAAAACTATAGCGAAGTTCGAAAAGAATAAAATGTATGGGATTGACATAAGCCGCGCTAAATCACGTGGTCAATCTTATGTCAATCCCATACATTTTATTCTTTTCGAACTTCCAAAATGTATCAACATTATCTACTTTGTAGCTAAAGGAGCCTTATTCAATATCGACAACTACGTCATCAACTTCCAAATAGGTACAGGCATTAACAGAGGTGTAAAATATAGTTTAGTTCTTTATAAGGACGCGAAATCATTCGATCACGGTCTAGTGGTTACATTACCGGTCTCAAATCCAGAAGTCCTGGTCCCGGTTCCCAGTAAGGGGTTCGTGAGTACTAACAGAGCTTCCAGGTGAAGTGCGCTTCCAAATTCGGCCTTTTCAACATTTACCATCAGATGAGATAAAGACGACGATTGAGGAGCTCGATGGCACAGTGGTCAACGCGCCCGGTCTGCGAGTGTTGAGGTAAAGCAACTTTCGCAAAGGCTGATCATCGGATGGGTGACCAAAACTTTATCATCTCGAGCTCCTCCGTGTTTTGGAAGGCACGTAAAGCCGTTGGTCCCAGCTGCATTAGCAGTCGTTAACAACCACCAATCCGCACTGGCCCCGCGTGGTGGTTCATGACCCATTCTCCCTATCCATCCATAGGGAAGGCTCGTGGGGACATAAAATGAGCTGATGATGATGATGATGAGATAAAGACCAAACGTCTGTTTACTCGTAAAAATATATAAAAAAAAAAATACAAAATCGTTATTTGAGAACTAGTTCAAACCAATTCAAATTGGCAGGCACACCGAATTCAGCAGCACCCTAATAAAAGCTCTCTTGAAAACACTGTAAAATGTCGACGTCGATCCCACCATTCGTTCGACCTACTTACGAGTCGCTGTGAAAATTTCATTTAAATCCCTCCGTCTCGTGTTAAGAAGTGGATCTGAAAATATTAAGTCCAACTTTGACAGTTTTAGGTCGCGACTCCGTTCGCGCGCGTCTCGTACGGCGCGCCCGAATATAAAACGTTTTACTGGAATGGTGATGAGAGGAAGAGATCATAATTCAATACAATGTTGCTCCGAAATGGTCGGTGTCATCTACATTGTATCTACTTTGAGACTGTACACCAACCTTCTTACTTTGAATTCTGGCACATAACCTTTTAAAAATATACAATTTTTCTGGAAAAAATCTCTTATCTATACTTAACTTATTTGTCCCATTCGGTGTCGAGACCCTTGGTCCGTGGGGTCCTAGCGCTATAAGAATTTTTAAGGAAATAGCAAAAAGATTAGTCGACATCACAGGAGACCGAAGAGCTGGCAGCTACCTCGGACAAAGAATTAGTCTATCTATTCAAAGGGGGAACGCTGCCAGTATCTTCGGAACCTTGCCTAAAGGGACTCCTTTATAATATTTTTTTTTTTTTTATTATATATATTTTTTTAAGGTTTTTTAGTTATAGGTTCATTGTTCTAGTATATATAAATACTTATTTGTTTATTATTTATTTATTATTTACATATGATTTTACGCAATATTATACATTTTTAAACTTTCGCGTTCCATAATTAAACAAATTTAAACGGGGATTAACGCAAACTAATTAGTAAAAAAGGTATCATACCTTCTTAATACCCGACGTTTCGACCGAGTTACAACGGCTGTGGTCACGGGTGGACTGATCCACCCGTGACCACGGCTTTTTTTACTAATTAGTTTGCGTTAATCCCCGTTTAAATTTGTTTACGCAATATTGTTGCGAACAAACTACAATTTGAAAAAAGACAGAGCCATGACATGATAGCATAGTTGGTAGTTCAGCTGACCCAGCATATCATGGGGTGCGGGTTCGAATCCCGCTCGTGGAATTTTTCAACACTTTGTCTTTTTTCATATTGTTTATCCTACTAATATTAAACGCGAAAGCTTGTAAGTATGGATGGGTGTTTGTTACTTTTTCACGTAAAAACTACTGAATGGATTTGGATGAAATTCGGCATACAGATAGTTTATAACCTGGATTAACACATAGGATGGTGTTACGTTTGTGATCACGTTTTTTATGAAAATAAAATATATCCTCAAGGAATGTTTTATTCTAGTGAAAGAATTCCGGGAATCGGACCAGTAGTTCTCGAGATTATTCTCAAACAAACAAACAAACGAACAAAGTCACAATTTTTATCTCTTTATTTATAGTTGGTGTATACATATGTAGATTAATAGTACATATAGATTTAACATTTCTATTTTGTTTTTTTTTTATTTGTTATCTTAACAACAAGTTCCATCACGTTTTGTATAATAAAACATTTTTGAAATTTCCAACTTACCCATTTCACTGATATTAAAACCTTTGGCCGGGATGGATGGATAGTTCGTGCTTTAATAAAAATACAACAGAAAGAATGCCTCCTTTGATGGGAGCTAAACCGATCGTGTGAAGTCAAAGGAATATCTCAAAGCTTATTTAAATCTTTGAAGATTTCGCTGTTATGGAGCAGGATGAGTATGAAACAATAAAAACCCTTGCTCGATATTTTTTTTTTCTTTTAGTTGATGGCTTCGTGCGATTAGCACATTTAGCCAGTGTCAAAGTAATTTTTCTTTCAAGTAATACATAAATCAACAATATTTCCTTCTTCCTCCAGTAATGATGATGAATGATAATAGAAATGAGAAGTGAGAAATGATATACCCCCCCAACCCCTAGAGTATCTCAGTAAAGATGTGGGGCTTTACTAAGTCCTCGGGCGTACTTCTTGAGAGAATTTGAAAAATGACGTTGCACTGTTTTGTTTCATTTGCCAACAGTCATGCACACTCACGAACACTTAACGGTTAATAATCCACCATTATTTCACATTAATATTCGACATAACACAAATTTTAGAAAATAAAACAAAATCGCAGTCATGACTCTTCTCTTTCCCGCCAAGAAGCCCTTGCTCGATATTGCTATAGTAAATGCAACTTATTTTTTTCTTATAAGTTTTTTATAGCAATGACTTTGTTAGCACCAAATAAATAAATAAATAAACTTTCCTACACTCACACCAATTCTCTAGCCCAAGAGAAGCTTCGTTATGAAACTCGTTAAAAATGGTTACTAGACAACGGATAAACATACTTAAAATACTTAAATACATACTTATTATACATAGAAAACACCCAGACCCGAGACAATTTAGAAAAATAATAATTTCTAAATTGACCCGACCGGGGATCGAACCCGGGACCTCAGAGATGGTGACACCATGAAAACCGGTGTACAAACCACTCAGCCAAGGAGGTCGTCAATAGAAAAGTGTTGTGTTGTTTTCAGAAACTATTATGCAGGCGGTCATGAATGGGTGCGCTTGTTACCGTGCTCGTTCTACATTGAGGAGCGCTCTCATTATCTTGGACTGCATCGGCTGCTTACCATCTGGCAGGATGTGGTCACTATGACGTGTCAATATAAAAATAAAAAAAATAAAAAACTAATAGATATTTTTTCAATGAAGTGAACAAAAATGTTTCTGCAAAAATAAATACTGTATTATAAATACGTGAAGAAAAACATTTTTTAAACACATAACGTGCACGGAGGTTTGTGAGATTTGACATAGTTAAATTTCATATGGAGACGGAATGGGTGCCCTCCGGTTCGCCTAAAAAGTTTAGTCCTAATATTACATGGCCAAACCGTATTGGCCTAAAAACGTACAATTATTGTTTCGCCTTTTGTTTTGCCATCATTATAACTTGGTCTAAGAATTGAAAGCCCTAATTTTAGGATCTATAATGTGAAATACTCCTGTAGGTCACGTAATAGGTTAGAAATTTAAGAAAATCGCGAAGCGCAGCGTAGCGATTGTCTTGAATTTCGGGGTTAATTTTTTTTATTAGACTACAGAAATCTAGCTCCATACAAAAATATATTTTTTTATAGGTCTTATACTTTGTGATTTTTAATTTTGTGTGAATTAATATTTAGTAATTGCAAACTTTAGGGATTACGAATTGTTCCGCCAAATGTCGCATTTGGTAAATAACAATATGGCGATAAAAAGTTAGGCAAAGTGAAATTAGACCAAACACGATTATGAAGAGTGAAATTATGCGAAAAAAATTTAGGCTAACCGTTTGTGTGCCATTGCCAATTAGAAATACAAAAAATTAGGCGACCCGTTATATACCCAGACGGAATACATAAAGATGTATAATATTGTGTTGCATCACATCATTGTATACATTATTTTGAGTGAATTACGGTCCAATTTCGACACTACCATTAGTATGATTTAAAGCTCGTGTCTGAATGTTTAGTCAGACAAAAGTTTGTGATTATTATCTTGATCGTCTATTGTAAAAGTTGTCTATTAATGTGTTTTTAGGTCGCTGCACGAGAAGCGTTGTCGGGATTAGAGACGAATTTTAGAGATAGATACTGGGAAACTACCAGGAGTCGAGCATTTTGCACGCAGTGGGCCGATATGTTCAATGGATAAAAAAATTGGAGTTGCTTGACACAACAGATAGATTTATACCTACAGACGTACTTAGATTTATATAGAGTAGCCCTTTACCCGTTTTCTATTGACATCGCAGCAACTAATATTCCTTTCCGATATTATTTGAATAGGCGCTTTCGCCGACCTTTTCAAACATAGTCCTTCACCTTATACATTTTTAGAAGTCTATATAAAAAAAAAATACCAAATCCTTCCCTTTTCGGAGATTATATGAAGCAGTGAACCACAAAAAAAAAAAAAAATGGCCGTCTCAAGAGTCTCACCCTATAATAAGAAACCTATCCAGTGTTTGAACCCTGAGGATTTACTTTAAACAGTACATGAAACCATTGCCTTCAAATTTATTCATTGCTTGCCATATTGTTTTTATGTACAATTGGTGTAGGTAGGTACACAATAAGTTTATACATTTACAAGGTAGAGCCCCGTGAGGCCACAGCAATAGCAGAGGGAGTATAACTTATGTATTTATATTTAAAAATCTTCTGTGCGTGTGTATGTCACTGAACTCCTAAACGGCTGGACCGATTTGGATGAAATTTTTTGTGTGTGTTCAAGTGGATTCGAGAATGGTTTAGATTTACAATTGGACCCGGTAGGTGGCGCTGCTATAGGGGTCCATTTTGGGATACGGGTGTTCTTAAGCGGACGAAGTCGCGAGCGGGCAACTAGTAGTATTATAATTTAATGTAATTAATTTTGTTTACGGTTTATTTTTTTATTTTTCGGGTAAGCACAATGCCTTGACCTCACCTGATGTTAAGTGACGCTATGGCCAATGATGGAAGCGCACTTCACCCGGGATCCTCAACTACTGAGGCACTGGCTATTTTATCTCTAGCTGCCGGAACACAACAATGCTACAAACATTGATGTTATGGCGACAAATTTAGAAAAGAGTGCCACCTACCACTAAGGTAGCCAGGCGGACAAACAAGCCCTACCACCAACCGAACCGAGTACACAAATATATATATACACTGGCAATCGAACCCGGGACCTCTGGGTCTAAACCGTTGGTCTTAGCCACTAGACCACAGAGGCGGTTAAGATAATTCCAAATATTGTCTGGTGTATAAATATGGTTACATCAACGAATACAACATGGGACCTGAATGTTCATCATCTCAGCCAAAAGACGTCCACTGCTGGACAAAGGCCTTCCCCAAGGATATGAGGAGTATTTGCCGTAATCGCCACGCTTGGCAGGCGGGTTGGCGATCGCAGTAGGTTGAGGGTAACCTCAGAGAGATGCTGCTGCCCATCCTCTGGAATGGTCCCTTAGTCGCCTTTTACGACACCCATGGGAAGAGATGGGTTGGTGCAATTCTTTATACCCGGCACCATACAGGGAACCTGAATGTTATTAGAGATAAACTTCTGTGGCTTAAATTCTAATATTGCATTTGCTATCATTTCTATTTTGGCAACACCAACGGTTTCCCTTAAAGAGCTTGACATGCAATATTAAAAGCTGCGGCAGTTTGTCTGTGGTGTCCCGTGTTGTATGCATGAAGTTGTAATATCAACAGCTTAACGGTTGTATCTCTCTCAAGTATGTATGGTTGTATCACAGGGTAGATGAAATGTATTGCGCAGTGTCTCAAGACGAAAGTCTTTGACAAGTGTTGGTTGCCAGTGATGACATACGGGACTGAGACGTGCTTGCTCACTATGGGCCTCATAAAAAGGCTCAAGGTCACTCAAAGAGCAATGAAGGGGGCTATGCTCGGGGTTTCTCTTCGTGATCGAATCAAAAATGAGGAGATCCGCAGAAGAACTAAGGTAACCGATATAGCCCGAAGAGTTGCTAAGCTCAAGTGGCAGTGGGCAGGGCACATTGCACTCAGGACTGATGGCCGCTGGGGCAGGATAGTCCTGGAGTTGCGACCGCGTACCGGAAAGCGCAGTGTGGGCAGGCCTCCAACAAGGTGGACCAACGATCTGGTGAAGGTCGCAGGAAGCCGCTGGATGCGAGCAGCACAAAACCGGTCGTTGTGGAGATCCTTGTGGGAGGCATTTGTCCAGCAGTGGACGTCTTTTGGCTGAGATGATGATGATGATGATGATGAATGGTTGTATGCATGACGCTGTATTATCTACATATCTACATATCTAGCTGTATTATCTACGGCTTCATGGTAGTACCTATGCATTTACGGTATCTGCTGTCTAACTGTCAATACACAACAATGCGATCGCGGAACATTGTTGTTCAAATGAGATAAGATGAGATTAACATTGTTGTAACGACGAGGTGCGATCATGACTGTCTTCGATAAGCTTTTTTTATTTTATTTTTTTATATTGGCACGTCATAGTGATCCTGCCTGATGGTAAGCAGCCGATGCAGTCCAAAATAATGAGAGCTCTCCCCACCGTGGAACAAGCACGGTAACAAGCGCACCCATTCATAACGGCCTTCATAAATGCCGTTTCACGCCCCGCTTAAAAGAACTGCAGTCTATCAAGTGCTTCGAGGAGGTATTTAGCGGAGCCGTCCCATAGATAGGAACAATACTAATAAGATTTTTATTAACCATCATCACCAGTACATTTTACCCCACTGCTGGGCCACGAGCTTTCCCTGCGTTTGGCAACACCACAGGAAGGACGAGCCATAAAACATCAAGCGAGCCTGCAAAAAATGCAAAATTGTAGTTGTTTACAACTGCTAATCAGACAGGACCGACGGCTTTACGTGCGTTTTGACGCACGGAGGAGCTCGAGATGATAAAATATTGTTCACTCATCCTATGATCAGCCTTTGCGACTGTTGCTTAGCTTCATCGATCGCAGACCAAGCGCGTTAACCAATGCAATGTTTCAAGCTCCTAAATTATTAGCATCTGGTGAAATTACAAAAACACAAATGTTGAAAAAATTTCCACGAGCAGGATTTGAACCTGCACCCTTCTGACATACCGGGTCAGGTGCTCTCCCATTGTTCGCAGCAAAATTTGCGTTAAAAAAAATATATAAACAAAATAAAAACTTTTTATAAATGGCTTGCCTACTTCTTATTGACGATTCATGACGTTATTTAGTTTAATTTTAATTATAGGATTATAAGGACATTTTAATTATTTTATTCAAATTTGACTACTTACTTATCAATTTGCTATTTTATACATTCGATTGTGATATTTTAATTTTAATTTCATGCCTAATGGACTGATCATGGATAACATTATTATTTTTAAAACCCTTAAAACATTTTATTACAATATATTAATTTCTAATGTATTTGAGTATGGACATGTCATCATTTTTTTTTTTTTTTTTTTTAGAACTTTATTAATTTTAATTATAATTCTATCGAGTGGATATTATATAAATTCAACTGCATTATTGTAATTATATTTTATTTAATTTGTATGCCTAATAGGCTGATCACAGATGTACACACGGCGGCAGATCAACCTACCCAAAACTGTCAAATTTCTACAATCAATTTTGAACTTTATCGTTTGGTTATAAGGATCAATATTCATTGGAGAAATTTGACAGATTTGGGTAGGTTGATCTGCCGCCGACTGTACTTATCATTATAATGACTTGTAAGACCTTGTAAAACCTGTGATGTACAAATAAACATTTCATTTCATTTCATTTAACTGATCTTTAGTATTTCTAAAAATATTTATGATCAGATGTTAATGACGGTAGTTGTTGACATTGAATGGGCGCCTTTGGCTTTCAAAGTAAAAAGTAAATAGTGTTGAATAATTTCGGCGGGCTGGTTAGAACCACGATAGCTCAATTGGGAGAGCACCTGACCCGGTATGTCAGAAGGGTGCCCGTTCAAATTTTGCACGTGAAAATTTTTACAACATTTTTTGTTTTTGCAATTTGTTCGCAACAAAATTCGCGTTAAAAATTACAACAAACAAAACAAAAATATTTTATCAGGTGAGATGTAAATCAAACCCTACTCTGATGAGGTATAAACGCAGAAGTTCCTCGACATCTTTGTCCGTTACACGTGTAACCAAGGCTTTTTACATTAAGCCCTTTCAGGCCTACGTGGTGACTGGCTTTCTATATAATGTAGGTAACAAAGTTATGGTTTATCCAATACGGTTGGTGTAAGAGATATTGTTTTCGGCAATCCGTAACAAGATTTGGCATTGAAGCTCTACGTGGCTCTGGTGTGTGGAAGAGGCTTCTTATTCGTTTGACTGTGTATTTATGTCAGTTCAATAATCCTCTTATACTTAAAGAGGTGGTAAATATAGCACCTTAGAATTTTTTGTTTATTTCAATGCAGTATGTTTGGATCTTTAATTTTGTTACGTATTTTTTAGAACACGCATGAGAAACTGCCGAAAAATAATACAATATCTAATATCAATACCTATACTCACATATACACATATTTTATAAAGGTGATCTCTTTTCATTTTGATATAATATAAATTCTTCAAATTTTTTGCGTTTAAGCTTCGCGACATTCTGTTATTTCTTTGCGAGTCGCGACATCGCACACACGCTGTGACGTCACTTCGCCGCCGTCGCAAAAGAGCGACTTTGCTATTCGTAAACACATTTCGAATTGCGAAACCGGGTACCTGTAGTAAGATTATATATTTAGCAATTTATAAAACTTAACACTTTTGAAACAATATTTTTTTACATATCAGGGATGTGCTTGGTCTTAATAGGTGACGATAATGGCTGAAGTAGTGAGCGCACTTCACCTAGACTCTTAACCACTGAGGAACTGGCTATCTTATCTCTTGTCTTGTATCTTATCTCTAACTTTGTCGGAATACAACAACATTGTTGTTCTTGTGAGAGATTTAGGTAAGATATTGGTAAATTGCCCAGCGGAGTTAGAACATGCCAAACAAGCATGACGGATTTCTAGATTTGAGACAGGTGGTTTAACAAAGAGTTTTGTTCGATATTAACGCTTCTTTCTTTTTATAGGTACTATATGCATACGACCACAATACCTAGATGGTTTATCCACTGGACCGCCACATGTTGACTATCTTTATAATTATCAGCTAATTTTAACGTAAGTATCACTACTAAAGCAATCTAGTAAGAGGATTATTTACATGACAATAAATTGCAAAAAATATTTTACCAATAATTAAAATGAATTTTTAAGGTTAGCCGTGGACAATTTTTTATTTTAATAAATATAAGTTTTCCATTTCAAATCTTTAAAACTGTTAAATTTATATTTAAAATTTCTTTTAAAAAACTAAGAATTTATCGGTTCTACAACCCTAATATATACAAGAGTAGAAGCGTGATGGCAAACAAAGCCATTTTTCCTATCTGCATATTGGAAAATGGCGTCACACTAGAACGGCTGCAGGGGTGTGTTGTGCGGTGTGTTGCGCGGTGCGATGCGCGGTGCGATGCGCGGTGCGATGCGCGGTGCGATGCGCGGTGCGATGCGCGGTGCGATGCGCGGTGCGATGCGCGGTGCGATGCGCGGTGCGATGCGCGGTGCGATGCGCGGTGCGATGCGCGGTGCGATGCGCGGTGCGATGCGCGGTGCGATGCGCGGTGCGATGCGCGGTGCGATGCGCGGTGCCTTGCGCGGTGCCTTGCGCGGTGCGTAGCTCGGTGCGTTGCACAATGCGTTGCACGGTGCGTTGCCCCGTTCAATGCAAGGTGCGTCGCGAGATGAGTTACGAGGTGCGTTGGGAGGTTCGTTGTGAGTTGCCAGGTTCTTTGCGAGGTGCGTTACATGATCCATTGTGCAGCGCATCATGAGTCGCACGGTGTGTCGCGTGTCGTTGATATAATATGTATGTTGATTATGTATGTTACATTATTATAATCTCGTACAGGAATACGCGGCGAACTACATCCATACCATTTTTATATTTAATGTCAGCATGATGCTTAATCAATCTAGTAGAAATGGATTCTATATTAAAAACGTCGTTGAAAACGTCTTTTTAATCTTAAAACTTTTTTGGTGAACAACTCAAATATTTATAGCAGTCGAAGCGTGTTGGCAAACAAAACCATTTTTCCAATCTACATATTGGATAGCAGCGTCACACTAGAGCGGCTTCGGGGCAAACTAAAAATCACACGCTGGCCGACTGACCCGAACCGTTCCGTTACAGAAACAGAAATTCTAAAATTCAAAATGGTCCCGTGGACCGGAAATGAATTCCGCGGAGCCCGCCCTGATACGGATCTGATGGAGCTGCGCGTCCGACATCCGGTCGGTTCGCGCCTTTATGGCTTCCAATTTCAAATCGTCCAAGTCGTAACGAGTATTTCGTACGCTATTGGTGGACTGCTGAAAGAAAGATTGGACCTAAGAACTTTTTTTAATTTTATATTGATAATTTGACTTTGAATTACTTTTGTAGAGCATCTTATCTTATCTTAGTGGTGCCTGCTGAGGTTTCCCTCTCCCAGTAACACTTCGACCGATCGGGATCTTTTGTGCGACTCCATCCTTTCACTGTTCTTCCTCTGTAAAGATAGATTTGTAGAGCAAACAATTAACACTCTTAGGTTTATTGAAAATAACTACAACTAATTCGGTTTTAGGGATATAATTTTTCATAAATACAATTAATGTTATGTACTCTTACAACAATATGCTGAAAAGTCCTGAATCATCAACAGATCTCTGAATTATTATTAATGACCAGCCCTTGAGGCTTAAAAGCTGAAATTTTGCACAGAGTTCTCTAACGTAGACACAGTGTAGACAAGCAATTAAGATTTCTCTGAATCCTCACGGGATCACGAGGAAACTAACTAGAAACATAGAGGATATTAATTTTAATTTAAGTTTATTAAGTATGTTTATCCATTGTCTAGTAACCATTTCTCAAGTTTCTTAAGTATAAACAAAATTAAAACCTCTCGAAATGTTCAGAATTTGTTTACATAACATTGCCCAGGGCCCAGCGTACTCGATTGTGTACAAAGGTCACGGGGTCACCGAGGTTTAAGGTCGGCAAGTGACCTCCTCCCCTTTGTCTCGACACAACCTTTCTCATCAATTTCTATCATGCAGTCCGTCAGTTAGATAAAGCGAAATACTTTGTCATTATCCTCGCAAAGATTTCTGAACAAACATAGGCCTTAAAACCAACGTCATGTACTCGTATGTGTTTTTTATCTGCAACCGGAAAGTGTCTTCATTTCATATAATGGTAAGTGATGATAAGGCTGGAGATGGGAGCGCACTTTGCGTGGTATTCTCAATTGCTGAGGAACCGGCTATCTTATCTCTAATTGCCGGAACACAACAAGGCTGTAGGCGACGCTTTGGAAATTTACGTGGCGGGGATCTTGATTTTTCCCAACAATTACAAAACATATGAAAGTGATATTTGATGACATGATTTTTAATTTAATTGACTCCATTTTGCTAGTTGCAGAAACACGACTTGTTAACTATTATAACATAGAAACAAAATTCAAAGTATCCTCTTTCAAAACATAGATTTGTATTTTACAGGCAAACCAGACCGATTAAATCATCAAAATTTTCTTAGTAGATTACTCTTAACACACACTTCAATATGCTAGTTCATTTTTTAGAACCTATTTGTAGTTTTAATTGGAAAAAAAAAACAGTTTTTCTTATGGTACGGGGCGCAAACACTCCGTATTAGATTAATTGTTTAGCGATGCGTTGCCTTAAGGCGACAGACGGAGATAAGACGGCCAGACCAAGAAGGCTGTCCAATGGCAACAACTACTTCATCAACGTTTGAATTCCGGTTTCTGTTATACTACAAAACGATGTCTAAATTACAAAAAATTGTGTTTTTGTAATTTGTTCGTGTTATGTAGGGAGACAACGGGACAAGTGAAACACAGAGCTGCTGTTTACGCACTGCGTGTATTTGCTAATGAGCGCTGTTACACACACAGAGGTACACCGTATACACACAAGCAAACATGACAATTCCTCCCCTTTTAGATAATACTTATATACTAGTTGTCTACATAGGTATATGCTTAGACTGTGGGATGATTGCTGTTCCGATTAGGCGCTTACGTTAGGTGCTTACGACGTATCTGCATCTATGGCTTCATAAAAATCATCTTCTTCATCTGTCTGTGCACCACGCCGAACTCCTCTGCTAGTCGTCACCCAGGATGGTGATAAGTCCGTGGTCTGGCGAGCGGCCTCGGGCGGTGATGACGAAGCCGTGTCGTGGCCTGCCTCCACGGGCCGTCGGACGCCTCTCGCAACGGTCACCCAGTCAGGCGGGGGGGACCTCACCTCCTCTTCTATTGACGATGAAGTACCGATATCGCCGTCAGTGGGCGATGAAGGCTCCGGTGATGATGGTGGTGCCGATGAGACTGTTTCCCCGTCATGTGTCGTAAGCAATTCCGTTACATCCCACAGTTGTTTACTGCCATCATAACCTTTATACAAAATTATTTGATTTTTGTGTTTCTTTACAACTACTGAAGTTGCACAATCTTTAATAAGATACAAACGGTTACCTATTTTTTTTACAATCACTCCTTTGCACCAACAAAACTTATCTTTATGAATATATCGTTTATATAATACATATTGTCCAAGGGTAAATAATACATTATTACCCCCTCGTGCTTTAACCTGCGAACACTGTTTTGTTTTGACCGAATTAGCGAGCGAGGCAGTTGAGGGCGGTGGCGGCGCAGTAGATGGATGCATTATGTCTAATCGCGATCTTAATTTTCTTCCAAATACTAATTGAGCCAGTGATGTATTCGTGATGGAATGTATCGAGTTACGATAATCGAACATGTATTTTAATAGGTTTAATTTACTATCTCTAACATTTTTCGAACTTAAAATACTAGATTTAATGCCCTTTTTTACGACCTTTACATAAATTTCCGCTTGGCCGTTACTAGCGGGGTGATACGGCGGTGAAGTCACGTGGCAAATACCATTGAGATTACAAAAATGTTCAAAATCTTGGGAACAAAACGCCGTGCCATTATCAGTCACTATTGTTTGAGGTAAGCCAAATCGAGACATAAATTCGTACATTTTTTCAATAAGTGCAACTGAAGTACAACTGCTCATTTCATATACCTCCACCCATTTACTGTACGCATCCACTATAACTAGAAACATGCGTCTGTTTAGGGGCCCTAGGAAATCTAAATGAAGTCTATGGAAAGGGTGTGGTGGGTACGGCCACGGTGATATCGACGTCCGTGGTGGCGAGTGTCGCAACTGGATACACGTCTCACACGACCTTATTATTTTTTCCAGCGCTTCGTCTATTCCTGGGAACCACAAGCGGGAACGGGCTTCCGCCTTGGTTTTCACAATGCCCATGTGCGAAGTGTGAAGTTCATCAAGGACATTTTGACGCAAAGACTTCGGTATAACTGCCTTGTGCCCTCTCATTAAGCATCCATTTTCGTACGCTAGCTGTGATTTACATAAATAATATGGTTTTATTGATTCATCTTTAATTTTATTAGGCCATCCTTTTAAGACGAATTTTATGACTCTGCTTAACACTGCATCTTTTAAAGTCGCATCCCGTAATGCTTGAACAGTTATCGGCAAGGTCCCGTGTGTTACAAAGTTTACATAAGCAGCGCGCTCGCACGATGACGCATCGTCGTCGGCCGCTTCCCCCACTGTGCCAGGGGGCGGCGCCAGCGGCGGCGCGGGCAGGCTAGCCCGCGACAGGTAGTCTGCGCAGTTATCTTTACTTTTTACATATTCTATTGCGTAATTATAGGCACTTAAAAATAAAGCGTATCTCTGTAATCGGTTTGCCGATATTTCTGGGATACCTTTATTCGGTCCAAAAATTGATAGCAAAGGCTTATGATCAGTACGCAGTACAAACGGTGTGGACCTTCCATATAAATATTGATGGAAGCGGCGTATGCCAAATATTATTGCAGTTGCTTCCTTTTGTATCTGTGAATATTTTTTTTCAGCACTATTTAGTGTGCGCGACGCGAAAGCAACTGGTTTCTCCTGCTGGTCACAATCTATTTGTGATAAAATTGCTCCCAGCCCGCTAGGAGAAGCATCTACCGTTACAATTATTTTTGCGTTTGGATTAAAATGTGACAATATTTGGTCGGACGTCAACTTTTTTTTTATGTCAATAAATGCATCGTTTTCATTTTTTGACCATTTCCATTTTGAGCCCTTTTTTAATAACTCGTACAATGGAGTTAAAATTGTTGACGCGCCTGGCACAAAACATCTGTAGTAATTTGTTAATCCTAAAAAGGATTGCAGTTGATTAACGTTTGTAGGTACTGGCGCTTCTAATATGGCTTTTACTTTTTCCGGGGATTTTTTTAATCCTTGTTTATTTATAACGTGTCCGAGATAACTTATCTCTTCCTTAAAGAATTCACATTTCTCTTTTTGTAATACGAGCCCTGCCTTTTGCAATCGCTGTAATACCTGATGCAGCTTATTAATGTGATCAGCACGATTAAATCCCGTGATCAGGACGTCGTCCAACAGGCATAAAACGCCGCTAATGCCCGCTAGCAATCCCTCCATAACTCGTTGGAATATAGCCGGCGCGGACGACAAACCAAACACTAATCTAGTGTATGCAAAAAGGCCGCGGTGTGTATTAACGCATGTATACCTTTGTGACTCCTCATTTAAAACCAGTTGATTATAAGCCATTGATAAGTCAAGCTTAGTGAAATGCTGTCCACCGTGAAGCTTTGCAAACAACTCGTTTATCGTAGGCAACGGGTACTGGTCGACAACTAATAGTTTATTAATGGTAACTGAATAGTCAACGCAGAGACGGACTGACCCATCACGTTTTAAAACCGGCACTATTGGAGACGCATACTCTGATTGATCCACTGGCCGCAAAATACCTAGCATAACTAACCGATCAATTTCTTTGTCTACCTTGTCCTTAAGCGCAAATGGCATTGTGCGGGCTTTAATAAATACAGGCTTAGCATTTTCTTTAAGCCTTAATTTCACCTCGTATTTATTAAAGCGCCCTAGTTTTCCTGAAAACATATCGGGATACAGTAGATGCAAGGACTTGATTTCGTCAGCTTTAAAAACATTACACTTATATACCGGTGACAGTTGTAAGCCAAAAGTTGATATAAAATCACGGCCGAGCAGTGGCGGCCCGCCGTTGCGTACAACATATACCTGTATATTGTGTGTGCGTCCCCTCCATTCCAACGGTAACCATACACATCCCGCACACTTCAATCCTTCGCCCGTATAACCTATTAAACGTTTATTTGTTTTTGATAATGGCACGTTATTGAAATGTAGTTTATATGTTTTTTCAGATATGACTGACACCGCCGACCCACTATCTATTTCGAATTGCAGACTTATACCCTTTATACACACCGTTTCGACTAAGGGCTCGCCCTTTAAGGATCTAACATTATAGATTGAATTTACAATTAACTCACCGTCGTCATCATCGCCCTCGCTTACCTCGCCGTCCTTTTGCACATATTTTATCGATTTACACATTCGACGTAAATGGCCCTTGACATGGCACTTTTTACACGTATAATTGGCGAAACGACACTCCTGAGATTTATGATTACTATAACCGCACACCGAGCACTTCACTTTTTCACCTTTTTTATTGTCCCTAGCACTTCCTTGGTCGATTTTATACAGCTCGTGTTCAGTGACGGTGGAGCTGGCTGCCACTGCCGCGCGTGCGCTCCGAAGGTTCTCCACGAGTTCCACAGCCTTGGCCAACGTTAGACCGGCTAAATCCTGAACGTACAGCTTTTCTTTTTCAGCTCCCGACAGCATCCCCATAATAAATCGGTCTCGCAGCGCCTCTTCAACATTAGCAAAGTTGCATCGCGCTGTGAGCCCACGCAATCGCGCCGCCCATTGCGACGCTGTTTCTGTTGGCAGCTGAGTAGCCGCATAAAAACTGTGACGTTCTCCGAACCCGACTTGCTTTGGTGTAAAATGGGTGTCCAAAAGCTGCACGATATCCTCATAAGGCACTGCCTCCAACGTCTTTGGAAGCGCGAGGTCGGTCGCTAGCCTGTAGGTATCTTCCGTGAGTGCGCTGAGTAAAATGGCTCGCCGTTTCACTCCCAACGGATCCTTCACCGTGTCGATGTCGTTCGCGATGAACCATTGAGTGATCCTGCCCTTAAATGCCCTCCAGGTTTGCTGGGTATGGTCGAAACTCGAAATTACGCCAAAAGTTAAAGACATTTTTTTTTTTTTTTTGTTGTGGGTAATCGTCGCCAATTGTTATGTAGGGAGACAACGGGACAAGTGAAACACAGAGCTGCTGTTTACGCACTGCGTGTATTTGCTAATGAGCGCTGTTACACACACAGAGGTACACCGTATACACACAAGCAAACATGACAGTTCGCAACAAAATTTGCGTTAAAAATTATATAAACAAAACAAAAACGATGTCTAAAGTTAGACAATTCTTAAAACAGATGCTGTCACGTTTTAGCTAATACTTTTAGACAGAGACACAATATTTTAAACACGTATTTAGCCATTGTTTAATTTTAAATACTGTTTTGTAGTAAGAGGGTTTAAGTTTCTCGCCGCCTCCAAACAGTTCGGTGACATTGAAAAT
This sequence comes from Eudonia lacustrata, assembly GCA_947562085.1. Taxonomy (NCBI): domain Eukaryota; kingdom Metazoa; phylum Arthropoda; class Insecta; order Lepidoptera; family Crambidae; genus Eudonia; species Eudonia lacustrata. The sequence continues at coordinate 17,905,925 of OX387326.1, read as the reverse complement.
GTCGCCTATTGCCTCAGACGGTATTTTCAGGCATTGTTTGTATTATTATTAGTGATGGAACGTGTCCTTTTATATAGGGCATTTTTCAATATTTATGACGCTGTAAGGGAGAAAAGAGCTGGACACTTGCTGAGTTTCTTGCCAGTTCTTCTCAGTACAAGATCTCCCGCCCAGAGTAGATAGACTTACGAACATAATGACGTTCATAAGAGCTATATGTAGCCTAAACTGAATAAATTATTTTGAATTTGAATTTGAATTTCGAATTTGTCTTCTATTATTTTCAGCAAACCCTTCGAAAAAAAAAACAAATAGAGGCAGGAAGTCAAAAGCGGAGTTTTATTTAATCTTCCCAAGTGAAGATACTATAGCTGTTCAAACCGCGTAAAACGATGTACAGCGAGCGACATAAATAAGTTGGGACGTAAGATTTAACGCCGCCTGTTACAGATAGGTATCAGTTGAATGTATTGCGGAGCGGAGTATGGATAGGGTGGAGGGGGGGTAACGTTCGATGTCTATTTAGATATTTACGAGGTTGACTGTACTTAGTTATTGCTTGGGTTAAGCTCGCGGTGTGTTCGGGTACTTTGGTATCCTTTAATATCATTTTGTAGGTAAACATAGTTATAATTGTTACAATTATTAACAGGCGATTTTTTAATCAACTTTTGAACAATAACTTGCCTACTGTTATCACTCCTTCCCACTCGTATTTGAAGCCCGAGTCATATACAAACGATATTAAGGCTCTCCCAAAATCGGAACTGGCGGTAGATTAGTCTTAACATTTTTTTTAGATTTTCATTAAGATTTGGATTTTATAGCTGTGACGTCAATAAGTGCCTGTGATTTTGGTTACTAAGCTTTTATAGCCAAATAGTCAATTACACACCATAAAGCAATTCTTATTTTATTGTCTTCTTATTTTAAAAAACTTCCTTTATAACAAACCGTCTGCAAGTGCTTCTTTTGCTAAATCCAATTATTGTTATTTCCAATATTTTGCGCTAACTGCCACTCACCTAGGACGGACAGGACGGTATTAAATTTCCTTCGAGTAGTCACAATGTTGGAAGCTCTTCCCATAGGAAACGGTTGCGGGTTGCAAATGTTGGGGAGTCTTGAGTCGTTCGTAATTAGGTTGCAATTGCCAAAGTAGATGCCAGCTATAATACTCCAAACAGGTTTATACCCATAATCTGACTGGATAATGACCACCCTAACGCCAATCTCTGCCGCCAAGCAGCATTTATTGCATTGATGTTATAGAGGTTTAAGGTAAGGTTTTAGGTTTAAACAGTACTAAATCTAGTGTAACTACATGGTGTAAAGGCATAATAATTAAAGCTTTTGGGCTTCTAGCTTCTTCTGACGCAATCGTTTACGCAAGCGGCGGCCGCTTTCCATCAGCTGGATCGTAAGCTCAATTAACAACGCCTAAAAAGTAAAACAGACGGAAAGACAGATCAACGTAGATTGTCCGGTTTTAACTACTTCGATACGCAATTGGCTACGCTAGCAATTACTTACTTCTATTTTCCTATTCTCGAGGACAATAATTATTTTTGTTTTTGTTACCTATTATGTTTTAAAGAGATAGCACCCAGTATGTTATACTATAGTAAATTGGTCAATCAACCAATCAATCAGTCAATAAACATACTCATATTTTGTTTTTGGAACGGCGAAAATAATGAGAGCCATTCTATTTCCTTTCGATCTAAAGTAGACAAGGTTACCGATTGGTTGATTCACTCTAAAGTAATATTCATCGTTTTATACAAAAATTCTTCAACACGTGTACCGTGTCACGCCTTCAGCCTCCGTACCGGTGTGAAAGCCTAGCGGGTGCTGTAATTTAATTTCTTGCGAGCTTATAGTTATGCACTTATCGTGTAGTGCCTATAGGATTTTGTCCGTAGGCACTCGCTTTGACTGCTCTACCATGACAAAAATGAGAGAAATTCAATAAAATTTATACGTTTACGTAATCAATATGATAAATCGTTAAAACCACTTTTTGTACAAATTCACTAACTTCATATGTTACTGTGCTAACGAACACACCGCCTTTTGAAATGAAACACTCTTTACGTATATATATGCTATACGCGAGTCAATTTAATTTTATGTTATTGCGCGTTTACATATTATTATTATTTTATTCTGACGTTTCGAACCCTTAATTTTTTTTCGCTTCGTGGAATTAAACGCTAGTAAATTCGTCGTTCGACTATTTTCAATGTCGATATAGTCACTATTGACTTTGTCGCAGTTCCATTCTGTCAAAGCTAGGGTTTGTCGCACTTTCGTCTGTCAATGAAATTGACAGTAGTCAGACACTAGACTGTCGAACTTACACGTACCTAATTTATACTTTACTAGGTCTATCAACGTGAGATTTTTTTTTTAATATTAGAAGGAGGCAAACGAGCAGGCGGGTCACCTGATGGAAAGCAATCACCGCCGCCCATGGACACCCGCAAAACCAAAGGAATCACAGATGCGTTGCCGGCCTTTAAGGAAGGAATAGGCTCGTTTCTTGAAGATCCCTAAGTCGTATTGGTCCGGAAATACTGCCGCTGAGAGCTGGTTCCACAGCACTGTAGTTCGTGGTAAAAAATTACGTGAGAAACGCACAGTAGTAGATCACCATCCATCAAGATGGTGTGGATGGAAAGACAGTGCGGTGAAGGAAATCAGCGGCAGGGATCAAACCAAACAATTCCTCAGAGCACTTCCCATGATAAAGGCGATAAAATATACAGAGAGTCGCAATGTCTCTCCGAAGGGCCAGTGGATCGAGCCGACCAGAGGTTACCACGTCGTCGACAACTCAAGCAGCTCTGCATTGAATGCGGTCAAATGGGAGGAGTTGGTACTGGAGCGCTCCAGCCCAAAGATGGGAACAGTATTCCATATGAGGCCTTTGTTATCTAATGGTTATGATCACTAGTCTCAAACCCAAAGGCTTCGGGTTCGAATCCCAGAGGAGCAGCTAGAGATAAGAGCCAGTGCCTCAGTAGTTGAGGATTCCGGGTGAAGTGCGCTTCCACCATTGCCCTTATCATCACTTAACATCATTTACCATCAATATCGGAAGAACACTGAAAGTAAGTTGACCAAAAATAACGTTTCGTATTCTTCAAAATAATACCATCCCTGTCAAAAATTATCAGAACACAACATCACCGAATGATTTCCACCATTGTCAGCACCCATTTATCAGGACATTACGTCCGAATGGGAATCGTTTGGCGGTTTCCGTAGTCAGTTGTCGACGTGTGATAATTTAAATATAGCAACATAACTACACTCATTAATCCGCAGTGAATTGAAGTAAACTGAGATAAATCAGATGGCTTCAATACGGGTCTTAAAATGAATGGTGACCGATTATCTGTGGCACAATATTTTGCATGAATAACTTAGCAATAATCGGTTCCTGCATCGGTAATGTTTATTATAATTATTATTCAATAATAATAGGCAGTCTGGGTACATAATATTATTTAACTGCTTCTGTAGTGGTGAGTGTCAGACAAAGACGACCCGGGTTCGACCTTTGACCTAAGCAGGGAGTCACATTATAAGTGCCTGGTTTGATTGATAGGAATACGCATTATAGGTGATAGGGCTGAATCACCTGGCTAGCTACCACAATCCTTTTTAAGGCTGTGACCGTTACAAAGATGTGAGTATGCCAGATCCTCAGTTGGTTAGCAATCCGGGCGAATTATTTACGACCGGGCGTAATGACATCTGTATGCTAACTTGTGCTAATTTCATAATTGATTAATTAATAGTCAGCATTGGAGCGGTATTTTACTTTTATAGTAGATATAATACTTTTCAAGTAGTCTTGTGTATTATTTTGTTAGCACTCATTTATTTACTTAGTAAGATCAGCTTTCATAAAAATATAACATTCATAGCTTTAGGATGGTGATATTTCGTTTTTTGATATCATTAAATTGAATAACTCAATTGTTGGTAGCGATTGTATAACAAAGTTATCGATGGCAGCCATTCCACAAAAAAGCTCGCAACACAACATGGCGGATAAACAATATGGCGTCCGCACGTGATTTACGCGCGCTCGGATATTGTTGAAATTCGCGTCGATAGCGCTTTTGTTTCGCCGTCTGCCTTCTTATCGCCTTTTAGGGTTGTAACGAGCGATACGAGATATCGACTGTCGATAGTATATGTTTGCGGTGGACTTGTTTATATTGTTGCACCTGATGCTTGATATTAACAAAGTTATTTAAGTTTATCTCAAAATCATAAACAAGTGAAGACAAGTGCAAATCATTGGTCAAGTTATCAAGTCTTGTTTTGTTTCCTTCAACAGGAAATTAGCCTATACAGTCTGGTCATCACAACACTTTTTCATTATACCCCATTATATTATTATAATTTTAAATTATCCTTTTTTTTAATGTGAGGATTAGATTAGTAAGCTAACGTGTCATATTCTTACTGATAACCGCCTGAGTAAACGTGTTCGGGAGTGGAGACGGCGACTCAGCAAACGTAGGTAATTATAATAACAAGGTGAAGCGATGATATAGCCAAAGTGATTGGCAGTAGTTGGAACAGAAGAACCGAAGATTGGGCTCAGTGGCAAGCGTTAGGATAAGCTCATCTCCAGCAGTGGTCTGATACGCGCTGATTATAATAACAAAGAATTTGTGAAACCAACTTGTCGAACTTACAACAGTAGTTTTTTTTTATATTTAAAGGTGGCAAACGAGCAGGCGGGTCACCTGAAGGGAAGCAATCACCGCCGCCCATGGACACCCCCGCAAACCAAAGGAATCGCAGATGCGTTGCCGGCCTTTAAAATTATATTATATTATAATTATATTTAAAAAATATTTGTTTATTTTTTAAATGATGCCTAGGTAATGAGGCTACACGGTCACGTTTTCCACAAAGATCGAATTGACGTAATATAATTATTTCAAGAATAAATTCATCATCACCGGCTCATTTTATAATAATAAATGAATAAAATGCGTTTATTTCAACCAACTTAGTATCATAGGTCCATAGATCTACATTATCAAATAAATCGAAATAAAAATAAAAATTACAAAATAAAAATTACAGAAGAAAAATTAACAAAATTAAGTACAAAATTTAAATTCTGCGATTGTTTAAATGACAAAAACAAAATTATTCAATTCAACAATAAAAAATTATAAGTACTTAGATAAGATTCCTACATTTACAACAATCACATAAATAATATAGTAAAATTAATAAATTAGATATAAATCAGAATTAAAATGAATAAAATAATTAATAAAATACATTACATTATGAAATGTCAACAATCAATTTATTAATTAGAATAAATATATAAAACAAAGCATTTATTTGATTGCCACCTTACCCATCCAATGACCGACTTTGTTAAAGTTGCTTAATTTCAGCAATCGCTGACCGGTCGCGTTAGCCTTTGCGCCAACGAGCTCTTCCAAAGTAAGTAAACAGAAAGTAAATTAGATAAATACAAATGTAGAAAAAATTTCCACGAGCAGGATTTGAACCTGCACCCTTCTGACATACCGGGTCAGGTGCTCTCCCAATTGAGCTATCGTGGTTCTAACCAGCCCGCCGAAATTATTCAACACTCTTTACTTTTTGACTTTGAAAGCCAAAGGCGCCCATTCAATGTCAACAACTACCGTCATTAACATCCGATCACAATATTTTTACAAATACTAAAGATCTGTTAGGAAGTAGGCAAGCTATTTATAAAATGTTTAAAAATTATCACGCGTTAAAAATTATATAAACAAAAGAAAAACATTTTAGGAAGTAAATTATCTAAATAAAATGTAAAATAAATCTGTTTTGTATCGTCCGGTGGTTACAGATTATAGATGAATGCGAGATTATCGATGAATCGAAGATACTATTCGTGCCTTCAAGAGGACAGGCTTTCCCTAGCCAAATAGCGCAACCAAAAAGCGTAATATTAAACGCATTCCACAGTCCCACTGCAGTATCGTATAGGGAAATTTATGGGAGTTAGGCCCATAATCCGTTAAGAGTTTATTTAATATTGAAACAAGAATTTGGAGAAGCGAAACGCTGCAGTGTTCATATAATATTATGTTTGCTTGTTGCAGTATGAAATGGATCGTTTGATATCAATTCTAAATGGTTTTCGCAGAATTTGTTTTGTACAATATTATGTGTGGGTAGTCGAGAAATTGATCCTTTTCATGAGTTTAGTCTTTTTGACACTCGAAGGTGAGTGACGATAAAACTTAACCGCCTCTGTGGTCTAGTGGCTAAGACCACCGGTTTAGACCCAGAGGTCCCGGGTTCGATTCCCAGCGGGGGGTACATGTTTGTGTTGTACTCGGTTTGGTTTGGTAGTAGGGCTTGTTTGTCGGCCTGGCTAGCTACCACCATCTTATCTAAATATGTCGCCATAACATCAATGTTTGTAGCATTGTTGTGTTCCGGCAGCCAGAGATAAGATAGCCAGTGCCTCACTAGTTGAGGATCCCGGGTGCGCTTCCATCATTGGCCTTATCATCACTTAACATCAGGTGAGATCAAGGCACTGTGCTTACCCGTTAATATAAAAAAAACGCGATGGTGGTTTTTTCCACCAATTACCGCTCGTTCGGAGAATCTAGTAGGGCACGGGGACATGAACTAGTACGTGATGCCGTACCCTCGAAAACCTAAAAGGGGCTTCGTTTCACACGGCTTGAGGAACCCTTTAAGTATCTCGCCACCCCCAAAAAAACCCGGTGAAACTGAAAATACCGTCTGAAGTAAAAACTCTTTCAAAAAAAATCGTATATATTTATTCATTCAACTTAAGTTTGCAACAAGAGATACAATGACATACAAAATGTTGGTTAATAGATTAACAGATGTTTTACAACAATTTACATAAAAATTAAATATAAATTATATTAGTAAATAACGATAAAACGTTAACAAATTAAAACAAATTATATTATTTTCTGAAAACATTCATGCATGCTGTAAAAGTATTTGAACTGGTTGTCTTGCTTTTATATATTTATCTCCGTCTAATATTAATTATATGCAATAGATTGACAATCACACTAATATTATTAATGCGAAAGTTTGTGTGTATGTCTGTATATTTGTTCCTTCTTCACGCTGCAACGGATGGATGGGATGAAATTCGGCATACAGATAGTTTGTAACATGGATTAACACATAGGATAGCTTTTATCCCGATATTCTCACGGGAATCACACTATAAATATACTGAAAACGACAATTTAATTTTCCAATACAAAATTTTGTTTGTTTTGTTGTCATAGAAACTGTTGCGGGCTCCGTAGTTAAATAATAACACAACTGGTTAATGTATCGGAGTATAATTTCTGACTAGTTTAATATGTAAAAATACAAGTATATATAATAATCTATAAACAAAGAAATTGGCGAGGGAGATTTGTTGATTGTAGAAAGTCACGAAACAGGAACTAATGAGTTTTGCTTTACATAAAATGTCTCTATATTAAATCACGTTATTAATTATCTACCACGTTACGTGCTATGAATATTGTGCTGACGGCACAGATACCAAAAAGAAATAATCACTTGATTGAAACTGTCAAAGCGGTACGAAGTCCGCCGGGTCCACTAGATGTGAATAAGATGGTAACCAGGTGGACATAAAACAATCCCTTCTACAATCCATTTATTTATCTTAATCAAATTTAAATTATGTTTACGTGGTGCTACTTTCACTAGTTGAATTGTTATTGGTTATGTCAAATTAACACACCTTTCTCGTCTCAATTGCAAAGTCTTGTTGGTTAATTTGTAGATAGTTTTTTTTTAAATACCTATAGTATTTTTAAAACAAATATTATTTTTAAATCCGAACCAAGTAGCCCACTGGGAACTGAAACCGCGACCTTAGGCGCTGATGATCTGATGACGTGCCATCAGACTTGAACGCGATTTTTTTACTGGTGCAGCGTGAAAACAACGCAGCATCAGTCACCATCACCCTGCCAGCCTCACAAGGTGCCTCTTCATGCCTCGTTTGAAGGACCTCATGTCAAAGGAAGGGCAGGAAACGTGTGCTGGTAGACTATTCCATCTTTAGGAAGTGCAACAAAGAAACGAGTCACCTTTCATTGGGCGTTTTGTTATGAAAATATCCTTATAAAGTCTTTCACTTCATTTGATTGTGTAGTTTTCGCGTCAACTTTTGAAAACAATATATAATGCTCCTGTTGTTTTCGTTCAACAAAAGCCTTCCGTTGCTCAGTCGCTTCAATCACAGCTCGCGGAAACCACCCATTTGACATGAAAAGCTTTACGGAAACTATGCAAAACGTGTTTTTATGTTTTATTTATTGAGTTAACCGCCTCTCTGGTCTAGTTCAGCCATATATGTTAAGTAAGTAAGTAAAGTAAGTAAATAGTCTTTGCCCCACTGCTGGGCAAAGGTGAATTTGAAATCAAGTCTTCACTACAATTGATGGGTAATGAAAAAGAAACAAATAGATTTCGTAGTAAAAAAGTTTCGTTTTTGTATAAACAAAAGCGGTTCATAACTCCAGCACGTCAGACATAACTCGTGAAGTCATCCCTTCATTTGGGCGTCCCATCTGATGGCAAACCTATCAGAACTGTGGTGGTCGCGTAGCTCGCACAATGGGAATGTTGCTTTCTAGTTTTTAGGATTCCGTACCCCAAAAGGAAAAAACGGAACCCTTATAGGATCACTTTGTTGTCCGTCTTCTGTCTGTCAAGACCCTTTATCTCGGGAACGCGTGGAGGTGTCGAGTTGAAATTAAAACCATATACTCAAGTTTGCAGTCCCTTGAAGCTGTGAAAAAATTAAACTTCTAAATTAACGAATAAAAAAGATACGGCCGTTTATATCGCAAAAAACGTTTTCGACACTCTCAATGGAATCAAAATTCAAAGGGTACTTGCCGTTGACCTAGAACTTTGCAGTTTGGCAAGTAATATCGTCTTATACTACAAGTACAGGGAAAAGTCTGAAAACTATTTTTAATTAAATCACAAAAAAACAGGGTCTATGCAATGAACGGGGGTCCCAATTTTTTATTAAGTTAACCGTGCCATGTGGGATATCGTATGAAAGGGCTTCATTTGCACAAGCTTAAACAGATTTTTAATTATTTTTATGATTATAGTTTTCGATTTATGACGAAGAATGAAAAAGAAATACTTTTTCCCTGTTTTATAATGTGTGTGGTGTATAATACCTAACAGTCGGGAAAAGTTCGAGGCTCGATTCCTGAACTATATATATGTACCCATCAATTTTGTACGGGACCTTCGGTAGGCGAGTCCGACTCGCACTTGGCCGGTTTTTTTGTGCGTAACATTGCTCCAACCCGCAGTCCATACGCGGTGATTTCGTATGGAAAAAGGAACAGGCAGTTGCAGTGGTTTTAAACAACAGTGGGATTGCGAATTTACATGTACAAAACGATTGTTGGGAATGTGAAAATTATTGTTCACAATGAAAAATGTTTGTGTTGGTGTTATGTTTTTGTTTTTGCGATATATCCTAGAAGCATGTTTATATATAAGAACAATTAACAAGGCATATATAAATACAAGGAACAAATACAAGAATAATAGACTATAGCGAACTGTCAATGTCCTCGTCTCAATCAAAGATTGATAGTTGAGAACTTTACTCACCGTTAGCCAGACTCTTGTAAAATAAGCCAAAATGTTGCTTAACTTATACATAACATAATATTATAATCAATTATATATGTATTGTTGACGACCTTGGTCGAGTGGTTTGAACACCGGTTTTCATGGTGTCGCCATCTCTGGGGTCCCGGGTTCGATGCCCGGTCGGGTCAATTTAGAAATTATTGTTTTCCTAAATTGTCTCGGGTCTGGGTGTTTTCTATGTCTAATAAGTATGTATTAAGTATGTTTATCCGTTGTCTAGTAAACATTTAATGAGTTTCATAACGAAGCTTCTCTTGGGCTAGATAATTGGTGTGAGTGTAGGAAAGATTCGTTTTAAGTTTTATATGTATTTTTTTTAATATTGTTAATAGTATTTTAATTATCTATCTATCTAAATACCTTTCAGCGAGCAATTCTAGTATAACTATAATCTGAATCTTGGAAACGGCTCCAATGATTTTCATGAAATTTAGTGTGCAGGGGGTTTCGGGGGCGATAAATCGATCTAGCTAGGCCATTTCTAGAAAATTGCCAAAAAAAAATACATGTATTGTTGGCAACTCCAACAAACTATATTGTTAATAGTATTTTATTTATTATGATTTATAGTAGCAATAAATAACTGTCATCAAAGGTTTCATAGTACAACTCGTTATTTTAGTCGTTTTAGTAGTATTTAGTCGCATTAACGACTTATATTCATCATTATTGTTACTCCAGGAGGAGCTCGACGGCGCAGTGGTTAACGCGCTCGGTCTGCAAGTGCTGAGGTTAAGCAACTTTTGCAAAGGCCGGTCATCGGATGGGTGACCAAAAATATATCATCTCGAGCTTCTCCGTGCTTCGGAAGGCACGTAAAGCCGTTGGTCCCGGCTGCATTAGCAGTCGTTAACAACCACCAATCCGCACTGGGCCCGCGCGGTGGTTAATGGCCCGTTCTCCCTATCCATCCATAGGGAAGGCTCGTGCTCCAGCAGTGGGGACATAAAAATGAGCTGATTATGATGATGATGATGATTGTACCTCGCATCAAGCGGCTACCCGCGGCCTTCATCAGATCGGTCCACCTTGCGATTTATATTAATTATAATACAATGCCACCACTACCAGCATAGCATATCTATTATTTATTTATAATTTATGTACACAAACTTAAAAAAGGACAACATAGTAAGAACAGACAAATACAAGGGCGCTGCTTATTTCAGAATGAAATTTCTTCCAGCATGCCCGAAGCAGTAGAAGACACAAAGAAAAGTAGTAAAAGTATGCACTTCTTAAAGTCATCCAGACTCAAAAATATATAATATAATTAATAAGTAATTACTCAAAAATCAACTAGTCATTCAGATAGCTTACTGGCCTAATGCCGCTTTCTAATTAAAAATTTAATGAAGTTTAAAATGAAAAGAAAATAATTTCTTCATTAAAATGTATCATTGAGGCATAACCAGGCATTTAACATTACCCCAATTCGGAATTACTAAAAAGAACGCGCTATTTAATATAAAATGATTCAATTTTTTGCGCTCTCTTTAAATTCGCCGTCTCCTTAAGCCGAGAGGCCGGTAATGACGTTTACAGCTAACAATGACGTCATAAAACGGAGTCGAGCCTCGGTAATATCTCTAGAGGTATCGTCACACCTGGGCAAGTTACTAAGGTGCTGTTACTCGATGAGTTATCACTTCAATATTTTGAGGTGAGAGAAATAAGAAGATAATGAGTTTATTACACTTAATTATGCATTAAAAATACAAGACATAAAATTAAATAAAAGTACACGTACGGGGCGGTTTTATCACTAAGAGTGAACCCTTCCAGACAACCCATGGATGGAAAAGAAAGATTTAAGATGGTGGGCTTTTCGTCGCGTCATCGGTGCACCATGAGTAATAAATCGGATAATCACATATAGTAATCATGGTAATGATCTCGTTAATAATTACTCTTATTAAACAATAACTTACAGCAAATCAGAATCAGAGTAAGAATAATAAGAATAAATTTATTTGCTGTGTAAAACTTAAGACTAAATACTTAAAACTTATAAAATAACATTTGTCTACATAATAATATAATGCATTACAAGAAATCATTGAAGAATATTGTAAAGTTTTAAAATTAAGGTTATTAGTGCAGAATAACCAGGTGATACCTAAACTAAGTAAACTAGTTTACCCGTATCTCAGGCATCTAATCGGTGAGTGTGTTAGCGATTGCTTACATAACATTTTATTAAATAGCAATAAATTATAATATTTTTAATAACATTTTGCTTATGCAGCATGTTGCTGCCATTGTATAACAACTTATGTAATAACTAATAATAGATGTTCGGTGTCATTGTAGGATTTCCCTATAAGCCAATTTTGTATGGTGTAGAGTGGTGGTAGAGTGCTGAGTAAGAGATCGCGCTTTTATCATTAGTGAAAAACTTGTAAAACTAACTTAAGGTTTCACTGTAGCTCGATCGAATAGTGATGAAAAGTAGCACTAACTTTTCTGATGTTTCTTCCGAGGATCTATTTGCAATTATTTTGCTTTTACCTTTATCCTATACTTTCGCACCCATTGCATTATCTATTAAGTTGCTGACTCGGAGAATCTAGTAGGGTACGGGGTCACGCAGTTTTAAGTGAGTGATGCCGTTCCCTCTAGAAAACTTCCGAAGGTGATTCTTTTCACACGGCTTGAGGAACCCTTTAAGTTTCTCGCCGCCCCCTAAAAAGCCCGGTGAAGCTGAAAATGCCGTTTGAGGCAATCAGCAATCTCTCTTCAAAAAAAAGGTACCCGAGCAGCATCAGAAGAATTTTAAAAATACCAAAGGTATATTCTCAAAAGAGCATTCTAATATTCCTTACACAAACCCGAAAACCGACGGCTTCGTTTTTTGAAAGCAAAAGGTAGGGTTTCGCCTCCATCTTTGTTTGCAGGATAGGGATTTTAATTACACGCTGGATATTTAGAAAGCCGGTAGTGTCACGGATATTATCCCCTGAAAGACTACAAGATCAAGCGTTAATGAATCTTGATGGTGTTTGCTTTGTCATTCTTGATTATTATTTTTTACGATGCCGTTTTGGATTTCGCAGAAGTTATAACAATACCGCTTTTCGTACGTTTCGCTCGAGTGCCACGGTTTAATTAATTCTCAAGAAAGTAACGGCTACAGCATTGTTTGCATTTTCACTAAATGACAAAAACTTTTTTTTTTTTTGTAAATGTGAATTTACCCGCCCTTTATTTTTTTGCATGAGGTGGCGAACTGGACGTAAATGTTTCATTGTAAATGTTGGTAATATAAAAAAGTAAGGTGAATAGCCTATAATTGTCCCACGGCTGGGCAAAGGCCTCCATAATTAATGGAATCAGGCGTTATTTTGCGGAAATCCATAGTACAAAAAAATGTAATTTAAATAATATGTAGTGTTAATTCCGCTAACTCACTCGTTTATACAGCTTGGATGCAGTACGCATGCACCACCCTCCCGCCCGCAAAAAGTATGCACATGCAGGAGAAACAATGCGTGCAAGCGAAAATGCACACCAACACCGATACCCGACACGTGTTTCGCCCCTCCACGGGGCATCCTCAGGAGCTGTTGACTGGTCGAGAGCTGCGCACCGACTGTTACGGCTACGCAGCTCCCGGCCGCTTTTATAAAGCGCCATCGTTTGACATTTGTGACGTACTACCCGCGACAATACGTAATAATGGGGATGGAACTAAATTTGTTTGGTCATTCAACAGCGCATGACTGTCATTATTATGTTTCATTATTTCTAATTGCTCCAACACACACAACCGAAAACTTTTATTACAAACATGCAAAATATTATAGCTGTTATTGTCGCACAAAGAATGGCCGGTATCAATTAGATGTTTTGCGAAATGTGATTTATCTGGATGGCCATTCCTATACGCGGCAATATGTTCCTTATATCTAATGTCAAAATTTCGGCCTGTCTGACCTACATAGACCCCATCACAGTCGTTACAAATTAATTTATAAACACCGGATTTTTTTGAGTTTTCTAAACGATCTTTACCGTTACAAAGGTGACGTACATTTTGGTCTGTTCTAAAAGTAACGTAGATCTTGGTTTTCCTAAGGATATTAGTGATTTTATCTGAAATAGGGCCTACATAAGTCAGACTACCTACATATTTGTGGATGTGTTCTGGGGGACATGCATAAAGTAGTGAACGAACCCTTTTATTCTACTTATTTTTAATTAAACTGTCAATAATTTGTTTTGAATAACCGTTAGAAATCGCGATTTGATAGATAATATTAAGTTCTTTGACGTAATTATCTGCGGACAGAGGTACCGACATTAATCTATGGACATAGCTGCGGAAGGCAGCTAGTTTCTGTTGTAATGGGTGACAAGAAGTAACGGGGATAGTTGTATCGGTATGTGTGTGTTTGCGATAGATTTGAAAATCTAGTTTATTATTAACTCTGGTAATGGTTAAATCTAAAAAGTTAAGTGATTTGTTGGACTCTAGTTCTAATTTAAATTTAATTTTTGGGTGGATCGTATTAACTTTTTTGACAAAGGTATCAATTTGACGTCTAGTACCGGTCCAGCAAATAATTACGTCATCGACATAACGATAATAGAACTGAATATTGGGTTCGTTCACTATATGTTTACGTTCAAAATAATCCATAAAAATATCCGCCATTAGTGGACTTAAAGGTGAACCCATTGCCAGACCTACCTTTTGACGATAGTACTGGTTATTAAACCTAAAATAATTTTGTTCCATGCATATTCTAGTAAGGTTAAGTAAATCATATACTTCTCCAGGATGTAACCTTTGTCTCTCAAAATGGATACCCAACCACTCTTCATAGGGAACGTTGGTAAATAAACTATCAACATCCAGAGAAAATAATTTGGAATAAGGGGAGATGTTGATGTCTTTAACTTTCTCAATTAAATCTAAACTATTTTTTAAACTATACTGAGGTTTAAAAGAGGACTTTGTTCGTAAAAGATTTTTAAGGTATTTAGCTAATTCGTATGTTGGGGCACCAATATAAGAGACAACAGGGCGTATAGGAATGTTGTCTTTATGAGTTTTAGGTAAACCGTATAAAAAAGGTGAACGTGGATTCATAGGGATCTTGTACTTTAATTGTTCTGGAGAAATATATGTTGTATTTTTAATCGCGTCCTTCACCCGTAATGTATAATTTTTTGTTGGGAAAGGCCTCCATCATTGAAATCAAGTCATCACTACAATTGATGGGTAATGGCTTAATCACCACGCTTGCCAAATGCGGGTTGGTGATCACAAACCTGGGCTATGCATCGAATAACCCGAAACACACTTTGGCCCGACCTGGGAATTGAACCCGGAACCTTCGGGTATCGGGCCGAGCGCTTTACCACTCGGCTACCGAGGCGTTTGTTGTTATATATTTGTAAAAAATAAACTTATATACATTCATTCATTCAAACAAGCCAGCTGGTAACATTTTGGAAAGAAATCTCTAACCTCTCACCCAACGGGTGGTTGTCCATACAACCGCAATACCAAAGGAATCGCAGGTGCGTCGCCAGCATTGACTTATATATATCAATGGTCGCCAGCCTTTGAGGAAAAAGTATGCTTATTTCTTTAAGATCCCAAGTCGTAAACTAGCTTTAATATCAAATACTCATATTTTTATCTAACTAAGCTCTTTAAAAGAGTTTTAGTATTTACTTTATCGGATACTCATATTTTTAATCTCATTACGTTTTTTGTAAAGTTTTAGTATCTGTTTATCTATAGAAAGCGTAGATACCTAATTCCTTCTACGAGCGTGACATCTTCTAGCTTCATCTGTCAATCCACATTTTATTTGATACTTCATTTGGCATGGGCAGAAAAAACTATGGTACCGCAACCACACAGACCCGACACAATATCGAAAAGTACGTTTTCGACATTGACCCGACCGCGAATCGAACCCGGGACCTCAGAGTTAGCGCCGCCCAAAGTCCGGCGTGCAAGCCACTCGGCTACGGAGGTCTTCGATTTATGATCAATAAATATATACCTATTTTTCCTGATTGACATTATATTTGTTAATTCACACTCGTTCATGCATACAACGCATGTCCTGGCAACCTAAAGACGTCAATTCAAAATGTATATTCATAACTGTGTCTAAAAAAATAGAAAAAAAAAAGCATTGTTTCATTGGTTGTCCTTACAAAAAAAAACAGTTTACTTTTTAAATAGATTCTTACTAATGCGCCTTAGGTTGTTATTTATGTTTCCTGTGAACCCATCCGGAATGATAATACGCTAGTGCTAGGTAGCGGTTAACGTTTTGTGTGTGAGGGTGTGTGTGTGTGTGTGTGTGAGGGTGTGTGTGTGTGTGTGTGTGTCAATAAACGTTTTTTTTCTTCTTCTTTCTTCTTTTTCTTTAAAGAAGCTATGGGAGTTAGACCATGATTTTGGCTACCGATGCCTCTAATTTTTCATATTATGGTTCATCATCATCACCGTCTTCATCATTATCATCATCATCATTCATCATCATCATCGTCAGCTCATTTTATGTCCCCACTGCTGGAGCACTAGCCTTCCCTGTGGATGGACAGGGAGAACGGGCCATAAACCACCACGCGGGCCCAGTGCGGTGCGGTGGTTGTTAACGACTGCTAATGCAGCCGGGACCAACGGCTTTACGTGCCTTCCGAAACACGGTGGAGCGAGAGATGATAACTTTTTGGTCACCCATCCGATGACCGGCCTTTGCGAAAGTTGCTTAACCTCAGCACTCGCAGACCGGGCGCGTTAAGGCGACGCACCGCTAAACAATAAATCTAATACGTTTTGATACGAGCGTTTGCACTTCGTACCATAAGAAAAACTGTTTTTTTTTCCTTCAAATTAAAACTACAAATTATTAAAAGAAAATGAACTAATAAGTGTGTGTTAAGACTAATCTACTAAGAAAATTTAGATGCTTAAATCGGTCTGGTTAGCCTGTAAAATGCAAATCAATGTTTTAAAAGAGGTTACTTTGATATTTTTTTCTCTGTTATAAAAGTTGACAAATCGTGTTTTTGCAACTAGCAAAATGAAGTCAATTAAATGAAAAATCATGTCATCAAATATTACTTTCATATATTTTGTAATTGTTGGAAAAATCAAGATCCCCGCGTAATTTTCCAATGCGTCGCCTTAAGAGCATTTACGCCGCACACTAGCGCCGTCAATGAAAAAAAAAACCATAATTAAGTAATTAGAGATAGAAATCAAATTATACTCAACAAACAATCTGAATGAAGTAATTTAGCATTTTTACGTCACCTAATGAACACCTGACATGTTATGGTTTAGTTAAATATGGCGTTATAGTTAAAAGTGGCCGTAACGTCTTTTTGAGCTTGTTTGAAGTGAAGCTTGTTTCTGAGTTTGTTGAGCATAATTTGATTTTCTATCTCTAATTACTAAATATGTTTTTTTTTATTAGTGGCGCTAGTGTGCGGCGTAAACGTTCTTAACCACTGCGCCATCGAGCGCCTTCTCCTCTCCTCTTAATCATTAGGTACCGTCATTTTTATTTTCTTTATTTTTTTTTACCCAAGGTTGCACAAAATGAGATGAGATTGCTTGTTAGCAATAAGGCCGCCTATTTTGTACTACCTATATCTCTTTGTCAATTGGTCTGTATCTGTATTGTTGTGTGCAATGCAAGTAAAGTTTATATTGGGTCTTCTTTACCCATGAAACTGACGTTTTTTTCTTATTAATGAGTCGCGGCGCAGGGCACCCGATCAAAAACACGCGCCCTTGATAACCGAGAAAAACAATATGAACACCGCAACAAAAAATGCTATGTAACTACTAACTTGAATAATCTGTGGTCTGGCCATAACAAGATCCTTAATAAGTGTGTTACTTTATAAAGTCAATACCAGTTGTTAATATTATTATACGCATTTAAATAAGACTATGTTACTTAGGCTTCAGTAATAACAATGATTTTTAATTTTGTGTCTGTATGGCCCAATTCTTTTTTTAAATTAACTTCTTTTTTTGTTGGCGGAATTGACCATTTGTTTCATTGTAGTTTTGAAGGGACTTGTTTTTTTTATTTTTAAGGGCTGCTATATTTAGCTAGTAAAACAAACACACTGGTCTACAATTTTTATAGTGTTCACATAAAAAAATGCTAAGAAAATTAAAAAAACGTTAGTCTAAAAAATACAATTTCATAAAAAAATCTTCATACAAAACGATTCAATCAATTCCATAGGCAAGGACCTAATATTATTATTACCATCATCATCTTTACTAAAATCATGCCAGCACTAAACCAGCCACGCAGATGATAATTGTGATAATATCGTATGCTGGACATTGTGTTATAATCAGTGCAACCTTATCAGAAATAATCAATGGTGACATAGAGGCTGCCTTACTGCCCTGCAAACACGTTCGACTAGTTCAGTAGCTGTCGATACAGAACACGGTTGGTGCAAGTAAAGAGCAATGCAACTGAATTAACACACTTTGTATGGCCTCTTATTCTTTGTGTGCATATGCCTTGCAGTAGGAATAGAATACAGACAAACGGCTGAATAAAAGAATACTCATATTTATTACTTTATGTAAGAGTATCAGCAGTAATAATACTGGTTATTATAAAATAACATTTCTTTTCACATTTGTAGTTTCGTTCCAGCAGGTAGAGATAAGATAGTCATTGCCTCAAAGTATTCTTTCGAGACTCGTGTTGATATTTCTTCTTTCTTATTTTCATAACAATATAGAATGTTAATACATCTAAAGCAAACGTACTATCCATCTTCTGTTACCTAATGTTTAATTGAACTCAAGTCATTAAAATAATAAATTCTAAATTCTCTCTCTTAAGAATGTCACTGTCATCGGTTTGTAAGTCACACAATGCGGGAGACTTTGTCCTGAGAATAAAGGTATGATTCCGAACTCCGTTGCACGCAGCAGTGTTGCCGCAGCACTACTGGTCCCCATATATTCTCTATAAGTTTATATGAGATTACATTCCGAGCTACGCAGCAATGTCGCGGCAGCAACGCAGGACCAGTAGTACTGCGGGCAGCACTGCTGCGGCAGCATTGCTACGTGCAGCGGAGTTCGGAATCATACCTTAACCGGTAAGAAATTCAGCAAGGGTATTTCCTTTCTCCCTTACAGCGTCAAGATATTAGAAAATGCCTTGTCATAAAAGGCCACTTTCCATTACAAATAAACTCACAAAATATGAAGGACAACCACGACATGTAGAAAACAAAATTAAAAAATATCAAAGTTTGAAAATTTACATCGGGTACCAATTTCAATTTCCACATTGTCTGATGTATAAGTAGATATTCGATCGACACAATGATAAATATTGTCTTAATCACCACGCTTTTTTAGAACTATACAACGACTAGGTATGATGAAGCAATCGCCTGCCTTTATTAACTTGAAGATGACATTTATCGCGATACTAAGAGACAATAGCACCATTATTCCGAGCTGAGCAAGTGAACAATGAGCCGAACGCTGATTAAGCGGTTCCCTGCTGATCGTAAATTATTTTGTTCCCAGCCCCCTAAACGTACAGCCTTAAGTGTTTCCGCTTTTGAGACTCCATCCTGTTTTAGGGTAAAATATCTGATAAATATTCGGAAAGGCGTCATGTACAAACGTCTGCACATCACACTACCACATACTGTCAAATCTCCTCAGTAGACTTTGAACTGTATTACTATGGCATATGGTTGAACATTTATTATTACTAGTGGTCACCCAGCGGTCGAAATTCGGGGTTATTCCCTGAGGATCTCATTCCCCGTGGATCCTGTCCCGGAGGATCTCGAATGCGATAAATGTGATACATTTACTTTTGTTATTTTTTTCTATTGTGTTTAACTTGTACCGTTAACATAAAAATATATTAATTTATATAATAAGTATATATCTTTGTAATTAACAATTAAAATAAATGTTAGATCATAGTTTTAAAACATAATTTACTTATGAAAAATTTAAAAAAGACTACAATATGACCAAATAATTCTTAAAAAATTACATTTTATAATTTATGACATAATTTTAATACGTATTTTTTAATAATTGATACTTTTTTATGATTTGAAAAGACTACTTTATTAAAAATGTTGATATTGTTTTTTTTACTAAAGTTGACTTTTTATAATTGATAAACCTTATTTATAGTAATATTTAAAATAAATATTATATGTTATAATTTATATTTGAAAATGACTGCGTGTCTTAATGCATAATTTAGACAAAATTTTTAAGTCAATTATCTCTGTATATTAAACGTCATTTTTTTAATAATGTTTATTTTACATGTTCTGAAAAGACTGATTGAAAAGTTACAATTGTATTTTTTGTATCGCAAAAAGAAATATTGTGATAATAAATCAACCTGTGATTACTTTATCAGACTTGTTTTTTTTCAATATTACAATAAGTATTAAAATTTTATTGACCACTTTTTCTACTGACGGTTCTTTTAAGCTAAACGTACTATTGATTAAGTTTATGAAGATAAAAACAAATCGAGATCCTCCGGGACAGGATCCTCGGGGAATGAGATCCTCAGGGAATAACCCGAAATTCGACCGTAATTTTATTAAGGCTGCACGGACTATATCCTAAGCAATGAAAAATTAAAAAAGATAGAATGTGAGTTTGGATTGGCATTGACAGATTTCGGCTGCTCCTCTTCCATTTTTGAATTTTTTGGATAGAGTTTAAATGCGTTTGTGTCAAATACGTGGTAGTGTGTGTAATGTTGGTTTTATCGATTTAATGATTTTTTTTTAAATAAATATAATTTTAAAAAATATCAACATTCTGTACTCCTTCTCTATATAAACTATAAGTGTACAAAATTTCATAAATGTCCGCGAAATTTTCGTTAAAAGGGATACAAAGTTTTTGCTTCACGTATTTAATTTAAAGATAAAGAAATTTGACAGCTGTTTTGGTTAGTCTGGTGGGCAGCGTCTGTACCTACGCGTACCTAAAATTTTATGGTGTTACGTATAATTTTATATGTTTTGTTACCGTAATGTGGTTGTCCCCTAAAATTTGTGGGTTCACATTTGATATTGTCGCATAAAAGCAAATTTTGTAGCCGCAACAATAACCGCTTCGCTCTTGTTTTTAAATAATATTTATTTTACGGGTCGCATATTCTAATGTAATGTTACAAAGTAGTTGTAATGTAATATATTTGGTGTATTGTTACATGATTGCTTAGTATGTTCTCTGCACATACTTTTTGGAGTTTTTGCATACCAATAAAGTTGTATTCTTGTTTGCATAATATTATATACTTTTACGTAGTTTCTTTTGTCAAATGTTTTATTTTTGGTGTACAAAAAGTTTAAATATCTTATTTATCCTATCTTAAATACATTTTTACCTGCTGTAAGTTTGTATTGTGTTCCACATATTGAGTACAGTGGGGCCTGCCGAGGTTTCCCACTTCCAGTAGCACCCCGGAATATTTTGTGCAACCCCGTCCTTTTACTCTTTTTTCTCTGTAAAGAAGCCTGCCTGCAGATTGCCATAAGTTTGGCAACGTCTTTGAGAACGAAGAGCCTGAAGTCTTAAGGTTTCAAACAGGCCGATCCCAGGAGTCCTATTATTTTCCTAGCCAGAGAGTTACAAACACACAGTAGTTGTAATATGTACAATTACAAAATTCAACAATAAAATGTACAGTATAGATAAAATTGTCTTTAAATTGTATTATTGTGCATGACTGTATGTTCATGAATAAATTTAAAAAAATACTAGTTCAAACACATCTGAAATGAAAAATCATCTTATAATATTATTTATTGCACAAAACACACAAACACAAAACAATGTAGGTACTGTTGAACCCGAGGGGTCTCTACTTAAAAGGGAAGCGTAGCAGATTTAAATATAGAGCAATTACTATAAACTTATATTGGTATTTCAAGAAAAACAGAATTTATTATATTTGATGTCGCCGCAGCAGCGGTTGACCAGCAAGTCGTCGTTCTTCTTTTATCTTCTCCCCGTGTCATCTCAAACGTCGATTCAAAGGCAGAACGCAACGGCTGCCAGTAGGCTCGCCCCACCAAGTAGTCCCGATCACTACAGTGGTGGTACAAGTGGTGGTACAACTTTACACACAATGGTGAGCAAAGTTGGACATGTTTTTACTTAAAACTCGTGCACAGGATAACGTATAGTAACATAATATCCAGAGCTGCGTTTCTGATATATTAAAACGTGGTCCGACAATCGTGTCTCTGCGGCCTAATTCTGACTTTTTCCTGTGAACCAAATGACAAAATAAATTATGCCAAAAAACAAAAATAATAGCCAAATTGAAGCCCAGATAGACAAGTGGTATAAAGCTTCTGAGTGGTTTTCTGAGTGGTTGAGCCACGCTGCGTTGCAGCACGAAATGGGCCGGCTCGCCCGGCGTAATACCACCCTCTCACAGAATATCGGCGTGAAACAACGGCACTTGTTGCTGTTGTGTTTGGTCCGGTGAGTGAAAGTACCGGAGGCCTATCTCTCACCCTCCCCCAATTCCTACTCCCTCCTCAAGATCCAACTCCTTCCTCAGGGTTGGCAACGCATCTGCGATAACTTTGGTTTTGCGGGTGTCCATGGGCGGCGGTGATTGCTTTCCATCAGGTGACCCGCCTGCTCGTTTGCCTCCTTTTACCATAAAAAAAAATGCTAATAAATAAGAAATCCTCGGGAGGAAAGAATCTACGTTTGGCATCTACAGTGACTCTAAGGCTGCAATTGAGACAATATCTAACATCAAGTCTCCTCATCCCACGGCAGTAGAGACAAGGACGAACCTGGGCTTGGCTTTGATCCAGAAAAAGTAGTATCCCTTTTCTGGATTAAGGCACATGCAGGGCTGGCGGGAAATGAGCGCACTGACGAACTAGCGAAAGAAGCGGCCCTAAAGTTGAAGGGAAGACCGCATTACGACCGGTGCCCAGTATCATAGTTCAAGAGATGCATTCGTCAGGCATCTCTCAACATATGGAATGAACGGTACCAGACACATCACACGGCCGGCACAACACGAATCTTCTTCCCGGATGCCATTAAGGCCTACGCTACAGTCCGGAAGTTAGGCATTAACTACCACTTTACACAGGCGCTGACAGGGCACAGCGGTTTCTCCAATTACCTGCACAGGTTTAAGTGCAAGGACAGCCCGCTGTGCGCCTGCGGTACCAATGAGAGTGAAGACGTGCCTTACCTGTTATTCGACTGTCCAATCAATGACAGCCTGAGGCACGACCTAAAGCATAAATTGGACCAAAATAATAACGCACAAAATGTGAACCGATCCGATCCGAACCCTTGGGAGAATCTAGTAGGGCACGGGGACATCACGCACTTAAGTGCGTTATGCCGTTCCCTCTAGAAAACCTCCAAAGGTGATTCGTTTCACACGGCTTGAGAAACCCTTTAAGTTTCTCGCCGCCCCCAAACAAGCACGGTAAAGCTGTAAATGCCGATTGAGGCAATCAGCAATATCTCTCCAAAAAAAGCACATAATGTAAGCTAAAATAAATATTAAAGGAACGATTTCACCAAATATGTCACAAAAATTGTAAAGTTAGCCAACAACAGATACAAAAATATTGTGTAGTGTAAGTTAATTAATTAAGGTAGGTTATGTTGTTCTGTTGCATTTTATTGTGTTATAGTATTATAAAGAAAAGACCCTTTACAATAATAAAGGGAAAAGGAGTAAAACAACAAATAATAAAAAATGAATAGAATGATATCCGTATGGGATTGACATAATCCAATCAAAAGTTATTTATACGTAACGTTAGCTATCTATTAGCGTTAAACCACTTGTCTAGGCCCTCAGTATATCAACTGACGCGTCAGTCCATTGAATCTGCCGAGGGTTTGCCTTATATTTTATTATAATATATAACGTTGAAATGATTTACTCTTGATTGCGTTCATTGTTAGCCGACTACTATAAACCAGAATGAAGATGTTATTTTAATGAGCTCCAACGATTGTTCTTTGTTATTTATACGAGTGGAACATTGAGATTTATATATTTTGCAGCTAGTTTAAGTATATATGTAGGTAGGTACTTTTCGTTTGTTTTGTCTGTATATTTATTTTATTTTTATTTTTATTTTATTTATTTAACAAAAACCACAGCTCTTTTATAACATAGATAAACTTAATTCTAAATAATACAGCCAATTACAGTTTTACTTTGTATAAATTAATTGAGAGCAGTTTATATCCGTGTGCTTGGTGTGAGTGTGTGTGTGTGTGTGTGTGTGCGAGTGTGTGTGTGTGTGTGTGAGTCTGAATATTCAATTATACCCTATATTATACTTTATACTACTACTACCTTTTCACTTGTTATTAAGTATATCAACAATATTTTTTTTAAATTTACCTTTATTGTTATGGAATAGGTCCACTGAGCAAAAGTGTTTATTATAAAAATTTTGCGTTCGACAGACGACAGAGTTTTGATAATAATTTGTATGTGCAAGCGGTACGTGAAACAAAGAAGCATGCCTAGTACGGACTCTAGGAGTTTGCAGCCTTAAGAACAGTTCCCTGAGCTCGGTGCTATCGATAGCACTATGGCAGACATTATGCAGAAAGAGCATGTCCAGCACTTTTCTTCTCTTCCAATGTTAAAAGCTTATGAGAAGAACACAGCTCCCTATACTCACCCGAGCATTTGAACCTCGACTGGTAATTCAGGTGTTTTACAAATTTTGTTTGTATCTTTTCGATATCCTGCTTGTACATAACATATTGTGGGCTCCAGATATTGCTACAGTATTCAAGAATACTCCTGACATATGCAAAATATATTACTTTCAAGCAGTTGGTATCGGCGAATGGCCTACTCACGCGTAGGATAAATCCTAAGTTCTTATATGCTCTGCCGACTATTTCAGAGATGTGCTCATTAAAAGAGAGCTTATGATCGAGGGTGATACCAAGATCTTGACCAACTGTGCTTTCTTTATAGAAATATGGTCTATTTGGTAGTCAAAGATAATGGGTTTCCTCTTCCTAGTAAAGGTCATGTACACACACTTGTTTGTATTAATTGTTATTTTGTTGTCTGCATAATATCTGTTTAGACGGTCTGTCTTGTTGGAGATCATGAAATATTTAAATTTGATTTGGCTTAGGAATTGTTGTTTGATTGGATTTCAGGAGATCTTTGAACTTTGCAGTTGGTTGGTATATGAGTTAAGGCCTGAAAAATGAAGGTAAT
The DNA here is from genome assembly GCA_947562085.1 of Eudonia lacustrata. Classification (NCBI taxonomy): domain Eukaryota; kingdom Metazoa; phylum Arthropoda; class Insecta; order Lepidoptera; family Crambidae; genus Eudonia; species Eudonia lacustrata. The sequence goes on along the minus strand of OX387326.1, from coordinate 17,880,900 downwards.
GATAAATCGTATCTTTAACCAAATACAAGAATGAAAAATCAGAAGAATACAAATTGATAGGTGTTTATTGTACAAAATATTTTTAAACTATCCAAAACTTAATATTCATATTTTTTGTATTGGTATTACCGATGGCTGAAATAAAAATTGATTATTTTCCGAACAAATCTTAAAAGGGACGATACCGAAGACGTCACAACCGAATAGACAATACAGTGACATTGACATTTTCTTATAACACTATTTCCGTTTTCACTGATGGGTAAGAAACTAAGCTCATTCAGCCTAAAGATTAAATCTTAGTGTTCGATCTCGAACAGCCATCAAAACGGGTGACAATCAGTATAATACATGATTTTGAGATGAGTTGTCTGTGGAACCCTCAGAACAATAACTAAAGCTAATGACCAAGACCGGTGTAACTCGGACGAAACATCAAGTATAAAGATCCTACTAATGTTATAAACGCGAAAGTTTGTAAGTATGGATGGATGTTTGTTACTCTTTCACGTAAAAACTACTGAATGGATTTAGATGAAGTTTGGCATACAGATAGTTTATAACCTGGATTAACACAGGATACTTTTTATCTCGATATTCTTACGGGAACGGGAACCACGCGGGTGAAACCGCGAGCGGCCGCTAGTATGTCTATAAATGGACCGCTAAAAGAGAAATCGAGCGAGACAAAGAGAGAAAGAGAAAGAGACAGAAAGAGAGAGAGAGATCATCAAATAAGAACATCAAAAAATAACAGTATTGTTTACTTTAATTATGTAAGAGTTCCTGCGACGAATGTCGATTGCATAATTTAACGGATCGTATCCGATAATCTGCAAACTATCTAGTTGATCACATATTGTTTTCTAAAGTGTACGCGAACACTACACATTTAAATAAAACTAGTTTTCATGAAAATGTATGTATGAAATTACAGGCAAGTAGATCCGTAAAATTACCTTTAATTTACACCTTACCTTAATTTATCTATACCTTAAAATTACCACACACATCTTGAAATCAACTAGATATTGAAATAGCTTCATTCAAGAGAGAGAGAGAGAGAAGAATTGAAGATATTCTGAAGAAACCTCACTGTAAAACCAAGAATTAGCATTCTGCTTTCATGCTCCAGTCAACAGCGCTGCCCCCTGCCCCCAACTTTGTTACTTCAGGAAGCATAAAGAAGACTCATTAAATTTTAATTTCATTTAACTTTACTGTTGTCGCCGGTCGGGAAAGTCCTTAATTATATTTTGTCGGCAACTACTAAGTAGGGGGAGCTCGCGAGCCACTTCCTTGCACTTTTTACTATGAATATCAAAACACGATTTTTTAGTTTTGGTAAAAGCTATTTAATTGCCAACTAAGTTAGACAAAATTAAACAATAAAACTGTAATAGAAATGGAATACAAACATCTTAAGCAATACTTAAGTGATCCATACTTATTAAGAATCATTTACATTTCTGTAATATTTTGATAAAACAACAAGTGATCTCATATTGTTTTGTAAAGTTTAGGATCTACTCGCGTTTATTTTACACATTACTTACTTAATGTTGAATATTCCCTAGAGGGGCCCAACCATTACATCAGATTTGATAAACCACATATACTCGCTAGAGAACAACGATTCATCCCTAGGATGATACGCGAGGCTATTGAAATTAAAAAACATCCTAATTTTAATAGAGAAGATGGTTGGAATTTACCACCAGCCTGGGATCCCATCATACAAAATATTAAATCCCAGCCCCGACACCATACTGCCAGACCAAAAGATACTGTAAGCTCTTTCTGCGTAAAACGGAACGCACCTGATTAAATTTAAATGAAGGTGTACAAGCTACCAACTAATTATGAGACGACCAACACCTCAATCTCCCCGTGACCACGGAACCTGCAAAGGGTTCGAAACGTCAGGATAAACATTAAATAAGTAATGTGTAAAATAAACGCGAGTAGATCCGTAAAAGTTGTTTCATTTCAACAAGTGATCTGTTAAGGTCAAACTCTCTGAGATGCGTTAGTTCCACTCTTTGTAAAACATAGCTGAAAAGCTTTTTATTGCAAATTTACAGCTGATATGACAATAGAACTAATTCGCTTTAATCTAGCTCAGTCTGTCTTGACCCTTTTGGGGATACAACATTCATGTGTAGTATTGATGTTGTTGGGGTACATCAGCAAATCTTAGAGACCATTCCCACAGCGGGTTCGACCGCTGCGTTTCGATTCGCGATCGGCAACGTATCGGTCCGAGCCCGTACTAGAGTACCCGCTGATTTATGCGTGGACGGACGACACGCCAGCGCCTGGCGATAAATATAATTGTGCCGCTGCGCTGTGACCCACCCAGGCAGCGGTTGTGCGGCAAGTGTGTAAGGCTCTTTACTTATAGGAGACCAATTTGACTAATACAAATACAAAAACTGAGTACTCAACCTACTTAACTGGAATTTAATATACAGAATCACCCTTTTCGAACACAGCAATTGAGAAGAAAGCACCCAAATTTTTTATGTTTTCTAAACTTGGTCACAGGGAAAGAAGAACACTTACCCTGAAAACGGTTCAAAACGTTGGAATTAAATAAAATCAACGTGATATGTAAATTAAAAGCAAGTAGATCCCTAAAAGTGGTTATGATATGTTTGTGGTTTAAAATGTTTGTCATAAAAATTAATAACTAAATTCTTATTCTTATGAAATAGATAATCGAAATAGAAGCAATGAACAGTTTTGAAAGCTGTTTGGTCAATCAAAATGTTTCTCAATGTTCAAATATTGCATTTTTATTACAATATTTGAACATTGAACACACTGTTATTGTTACGTCATCAGACTGAGTATTGCCATTATTTTTATCTAAAAAGTATTTATCTATGCAAAAATTTTATCATTAATTAAATTCCATTATCAGAAATAGTCGGTGTCATTTAAAGATAAATTACCAAAATACCTCATTTACCAGTTTATATTACGTTCATTTAATATTTATCATTTTAATTGTATCAAGATTGTATCACATAATTTTGCTATTCGAGATAGCAAAATTTTATAAAAATGCTATTGCATTAAAGATACTAGAAATTGTGCAGTGAAGACCCTCGTCCGCATCTATGATCAAATTACTTATAGAAATGCAACTCGGGGATATCCATTAAGCTATTTGTGGAGAGTTTTATACATATATTCTACTAGCTGACTCGGCGGACTTCGTATCGCTTTGACAGTTTCTTTGTAAACAATACAATCAAATCGTTTCTATGACAACAAAACAAACAAATCGTTAGTATGTTTCACAGCTGTTACACAACATTTTGTATTGGAAAATTAAACAAAAAATTGGGGTGGACCACCCTTATCACTTAGGGGTATAAAAAATAGATTACGACCGATTGTCAGACCTACCGAATATACATATAAAATTTATTATAAGTATGGCAACCCACATGTGACACGTGAATTTCGCTAGATGTAATTTTTTTAAAGGAAATGACTTTAATTTTCATAGCATGGCGACCTGACCATCATCAGCCAAAAAGTCGTTAGTACCTTGGTGGTACCAAAATTTAATCATATCTTGGATGGCCTGCTTTCGAATCCCAGTGCGGAGGAAAACCTTGCTTTCGCTTTTGTTAAGAAGAATATTTTTTCAATAGGTAGCAACGAGTTAAATTAATGAGTTTGATATACTTAACGTATCATTCAATGAGAGTTTCATTAAATAATTTTATTGACAACAATTTTAATATTTCCTTAGAGGTACACTCAACTCTGAATGACCTCCAAAAAATTGTCTAGTTCTTTTTTAAACCTTGATTGTGGGTTCTAGATGGTTCGATCGTGATCAATAGTGGTTGAAATTGAAGACACAGTTTAGCCAGTTGTTAGAACCAGTAAAATTAGGTATATCCATTGTGGAATGCGCCTTATAAGTCCCAGTTGTACTGGCATCGGCCAGGAAGACTGCATGAAGCAAACGCGCTCCGCACATTCCGGAAAATTGCGCAGAACTGTCAAAGCAATATAACACTAAACTTTCAGCATTAAGCCATAAAATAGAACAAATACACTCGTATACGATCCTCTAAACGCTGCCCTGAACTGTTGTTCGATAGCTTTGTAATTTATATTTTTGCGATATTACATTCGGAAATAGATGTTTGAGTATGGCAAGTGCTTGGAATATCAGGGATTTGAGAAATACTTAGTTGAGTTAAAATGTTGATGTTGTAGACACTTGTAAAATAAATAAAGTTCATATTTGGTAGAACTTTTAAAAGGAGTATGAATTTAGTTAAGAAAATTATTTTCTGGAACATCATAACATTTTTATATATTTTTTTTTTCTAGGGAATTGTTTCTAAAGAAGGTTAGCGATTATAATGGCTAATTTACCTTCGATACAACTGCTCTGAATTGACCTGGTGCTCTAATTATACCTGATGACCTCCTTGGTCGAGTGGTTTTCATGGTGTCGCCATATCTGAGGTCCCGGGTTCGATCCCCGGTCGGGTCAATTTAGAAATTATTGTTTTTCTAAATTGTCTCGGGTCTGGGTGTTTTCTATGTATAATACGAATGTATTTTAAGTATGTTTATCCGTAATCTAGTAACCATATAACGAGTTTCATAACGAAGCTTCTATTGGGCTAGATAATTGGTGTGAGGGTAGGAAAATTTATTTATAAGTTTATTTATTTATTTATTTATACCACTGGCGTAAGTTCTTAAGCCAGGATGTTCTTTTTCTTTACGGGCTTTTTTCCCCAGTATCTATCAATGATGAGCTGCACTGATTATATTTTAGGTTACACATTAGTGCTCCAGATACCACCACAGATGTCACGTTATGGGATCTATGATTATTTACATATCATTTTACGCAAATATTGTTGCAAACAAATTACAATTTGAGAAAAACAAAGTGTTGAAAAAATCCACGTGCGGGATTTGAACCCGCACCCCATGACAAGCCGGGTCAGGTGCACTGACAACTATGCTATCGTGACTTAATCCAACTCGCCGAAATTAATCAACACTATCTACTTTGAGCTGGATGAGAGTAGCCGCGGATCGTGCTCGGTTACGTGCACTTGGACAGGCTTATGTTCAGCAGTGGACGTGTGTAGGCTGATGATGATGATGATGATGATGATCTACTTTTACTTTATAAGCCAAAGGAGCCCTATTCAATATCATTCAATATATTTAAAGTTAGGGGTTCTATTAAAAAAATATAAATAATATTTTCTGTGCTTTTTTATTTGGTTAAACTATGTTTATTCAAAATGATAACAGAATAACAATATGAATAATGATCGGTAAATTATATATTTGTACTATGGTATACTTACAATAGTACAAATATACGATTAGATTTAGGTATATTGGAATACTGTCCAATATACCTAAATCTAATCGTCTAGCGTGCAATTTGGCAATTTTTTATCTGATAAATTTATTTGATAAAAGTAATAACACGATTCATTAAAGTATCTTGATAACTTATTTAGCTCTTTGTCTTTAGCTGTTCATGTCATGTTTGACAAAATGAAAACACTAACGTTGGTTATTGTTTTAGTTGAAATAATACTAACTGTAAATGCAGAATTAAAAAACTTTGAGGGTTACAAACTATACAAAGTAGTTCCTAAAAATGAAAAAGAGCTAGATGTTCTAACAAAAATCAGAGACAGTGGTGTTGGTGAATTTTGGACGGAGTATTTTAAAACGGAAGATGATGTTAGGATAATGGTATCACCAGACAAAGATGTAAAGTTCCTCAATATACTGGAAGAAGGCGGAGTCGAAGCAAAACTTGTCTTTGAAGATTTGCAACAGTAAGTTGTATGTTTAAGATTTAAGGTTGCAAATAACACTTAATACTCATAAGCGGGACGAGACGTAGTCATCGGAACGCGAATACTTGTAATTTGTTCGTCCATTTCATGTTAGACAATACGCATAGAGGCATGGACTAATATAAGAAACAAATAACAGTTATTATTACCATAAGTTTCTTGAGACTAGCAGTTCTTAGTCACGTTTTAACTTTTTTCTTATCCACGTCTCTTCTTTGTTTGTTGTCCGTATCCTGTCGCCTCTGAGTGCGCTTAAGATTCTTTTAATTATTTTTATTTACATTTAAATTAATTTGTAACTGTACATCCTCTCTTATAGATCCACCGCTTCTTTTGTTAACAACAACAAGAATCTATAAGCCACATTAATAAACTCATCATCTTGACCTAGACCAGGGTTTTCCTAACTATGGATCGCGACGCACTGGTGGGTCCTGCGAGCGAATATTGATTGGGTTCTGCCTGTAGAACGACACACTAACCGATCGAGCTAACGGCCGGACCGGTTGGTGTTTTTATTTGAAAACTTTGTTTGTTATTTGAAAAGTTCATTATTCATATTGGTAACGGTTAAATTTTCTAGATATGGGTCCCGCGTTTGTAAACTTGCATTTGATGGGTCGTAGTCGTAGCCCAAACAACTACGAAAACCCCTGACCTAGACTATTACATTAAAATAATTATAAAATATGATTTAATTCAACCTGGGTCCAAATTATTTATTTGTTCTGTTTGCGGGGTCCATGGGGGCCGGAGGCCAAGCAGCTTGTTAAAGAGTTGAGTTCTCGCCTTGAAGCCTCCGGTGACAAGAAGGCTGGAAGCTACCTCTGCCAACGTATTAGCTTGGCAATCCAAAGAGGTAATGTTGCCAGCATTCTTGGAACCGTTTTCATGAGCACACAGTGGAGGACATTTTTTATTTATAGGTTTTATTTTGTCTTCAGTGTATATACATTAGAATAAATATTATTAACGGCATTATTACCATGTTTTTTTGTTGTGTTTGATTATCCGTTAATTCGGCACAGTTGCATGCGCCATGACCACGGTCACAAACGATCTACCCTCTTCCTTAGTAGTTTTTTTGCGCTCGATAGTCGTACCACTGTCTCCTAAGTCACTATTCACTCGAACTTGTTCTCGACACACTACACTGACAGTATCAGATAATAATTCTTATTACTTATTCTAATATAAGTGTCCATGTTAGTTTAAAAAGTTATATTGTATATAGGTACATTGTCTTATTAACAGCAAAACGAATGTAATATCTAAAAATATTAATGTATAAGAGAGTAATTTTTGCACAAAAAAAATCAACTATAATATTAAAAAGCATTTTTCACAAAATTTCAGAGTGATAAACAACCAGAACCCAACTAAAAACAGCCGCATCCACAGAAGCGAAAGTAGTTTTTATTCGCTAAGTTGGGACAGATATTACAATTTAGATGAAATCTATGCATGGTTAGAAGAACTGGCTGCAGCCTATCCAAATGTTGTTACTATAGTTCAAATGGGAGAATCTTTGGAAAATCGTGAAATAAAAGGAATCAAAATAGATTATCACCCAGAAAGGGAGGAGAAAAGAATTGGTTTTCTCGAAGGAACTTTACATGCAAGAGAGTGGATATCTCCAGCTACTGTAACATGGATCGTAAAAGAGTTTCTGACTAGTGATGATCCCGATGTTAGAGCTTTTGCTGAGAATTTGGAATGGCATGTATTCCCGGTTGTCAATCCTGACGGATATGTTTATACTTTCACTAATGTAAGTAGTAAGGAACATGGTGGTTACATTATAAGTTACGCTATAAAATAATACGTGGAAAAAGGAGAAATCTACTAAAAAAATCGAATTAGCATGTTAATGTAGGTATATTTTTGATATGTCGTCATTTTAGCTCGTTAAAGAGTTAAGTGATCGCCTTATCGAGGCCTCCGGTGACAAGAAGGCTGGCAGGTACCTCTGCCAGCGTATTTGTTTGGCAATCCAAAGGGGCAATGTTATCAGCATTCTTGGGACCGTTCCCATGAGCCCACAGTTGGAGAACATTTTTTATTTGTAGGTCTTTAGTTTTTAATTTTCTGTTTCTGTTTTTTTTTTCAAGTTAAGTTTCTTTTTGTTGTATACATATAATATATAAATTAAACGAAATATATGGTGACAACTGTTGTCGTCATTGTATTGACAATCGAAACAAATTGTGATATTCAAGAAGAAATGTGCTGATGTTCTACATTGGGTAGCATAAGCCTTTTATGTTCTTTAAAATGCTGTTACTTTTTAAATATTTATGTACGAATATAGGTGGTCTTAACTTTTATTCTTCATTATCTTTAGCTTTGATTGCTTCTTTTCCAGAATAGGATGTGGAGAAAGAACAGAAACCCAGCCAGTTTCAAGACATGTGCAGAAAATGTGGACGACGACATGAGCAACGGTGTCGACCTAAACAGAAATTTTGATTTCTATTGGATGAGTATGTGAGATTGTGCTTATTTGATCATTTTGTAGCTGACTGTACATACGACGTCAGATTTTCATGAACGAGCGAGTTGACGACAAAAAAAATACGTAAAATCGGAAGGTGCCAACTCACGCGCACTCGCCACTTCCACACATGCCAGTTGACAAATAAGTCTTCACAAATGCTGTTATTTATAATCTTCACTTTTAGTTACCTACCTACTTCGCACACTTGTATATATTTAAAGTTTATGAATCCTTATCAAGTCAAGTCTCTCTTCTGTGGTTCCACGTTGGCGTTGAGGCTACCTCGTTTGGATAATGATTGTGCAAGTTGGGTATTTATAAAAATGTTTACAACAAACAAAATCTCAATCACCACTGTTCTTCGGAATGTACGTTAAGCCTCTGCCACCATCGTTAGATGGTAGGCCACCCACCAACACGTATATTGGTTGTGGATTGTTTATGTGAGAATTCCTTAATCGAGCTGTTAAATGATTCTAGTATGATGATGGTAATATAAATTATCTATATTGATGCCCTAAAAATACATTGTTATCAAAATTCATAAGAAAATTTGAAATGAAGTACGCAAAGAATTAAGCGCATTTTGAACCACCTTTGTGGCCCACCGGTTTCAATAACATATTCTGAAACTTAATGATTTCACATAATATTTTTCTTACAACTTTCAGCTGTCGGTGCATCAAATGATTCATGCACAAACACATACGCCGGTCCTTCGCCTGCCTCTGAACCTGAGACTCGAGCCATTTCTCAATACGTGCTGGACCTGAGCGATACCGGCGACCTCATTTACTACATCTCTTTCCACTCTTACACTCAGCTGTTCATTGTTCCCTACAGTCACGTCACTAGTGAAGAGGTGCTTGCTGCTAACAACTACGCTGATATGGTAAGACAATAAGTCCTTGTTTTAACTCTTCCTCAATATAATAACAAATAAACGTCTTTATAGGGAACAGCAACAAGAAGTAAATATAATTAGTTTTAAATGGATCATCATCATCATCATCTCAGCCAAAAGCCGTCCACTGCTGAACAAAGGCCTCCTCCAAGGATCTGAACAACAACCGGTTATGGGGGTATTTGCCGTACGATTACGGCAAATACCCCTGCTAAATAAATCGCCACGCTTGGCAGGCGGGTTGGCGATCGCAGTAGGTTGAGGGTAACCTCAGAAAGATGCTGCTGCCCATCCTTTGAAATGGTCCCTTAGTCGGCTTTTACAAATTGATATAATTTTCAATTTTTTAAATGGATATATAAAAATAAACAGAGCCGTTTGTTAAATCGGGATGTAGACAAGATGTGTTAATTAAATATTTTTCTTGATCTTAATAAATATCATAGACATTCTTTTTATTTTATATCCTAATATAACTTTAACATACTAGGATCTGCGCATTTATTTTGGGCCAGCCAGCCGCTGAATTTCTTATGGCCGTCTGCGATGCCATTCAAAGCACATTGTATGAAAAATTCAGCACGTAAGAGCCTAGTTCCGAACTGGGCTAGTCTCTAAATGAAAAATCATTAGCACTCAAGCTCGGTTCAGGTTCTTTGAACATTTTATAAAGGCCGTTACCTCGAAGAAAACTTTAAGTGTCTTTATGTGTAAATCGCTCTTCTATTATCGAAGTATAGTGTATAGTAGAATAATAGTGGCATTGCTCTTTCTTCCACTATCCAGTGGTAGTAATATTAGAATTACTCCATTTGTTTTATAATACAATGTCTAGGATTTCTGCTAATAAATGATTTAATTGAAATAAGAATAAGAAGATTAAACATTTATTAACGATTACACAAACATTGAAAAGAGGTACATAATGTATGAGAAAAAAAATCATGATAACAAGACAATAATAAGACAACAATAGAACTAATATTTATTATACACGAGTTCCTGAAAAGCAGAACATTTTTTACTAATAAGTAACGTTATAGTTAGTTTTAAACATTTTGGATGTCTGCCTGCTGACATTTTATAGAAAGTAACATAATATTAGGTCCTTATCTATGAAATTGACGTTTTGTATGAAGAATTTTTTATAAAATTTTATTTTTCATACTAACGTTTTTTTAATTTTCTTAACATCTATTTTTGTTAAAACCATAAAAATTGTAGAGTATTGTTTTTGTTTCACTAGCTAAATATAGCAGACATTGAAAAGAAAAAAAATCAAGTCCTTTCAAAGCTACAATGAAACAAAAAGACAATTCCGTGAACACAAAAAGTAATCAATAAAAAAAATATTGGGCGATAAAGACACAAAATTAATAATAATTGTTATTATTGAAGCCTAAGTAACACAGTCCTAATTAAAGGTGTATAATAATACTAACAATCGGTATTGACTTTTAGAACTTTTAGACCTTTTAATAAGTGAGAAGAAAACGTCTATTTCGTTTTATTTAGGTAAGGACCTAATATTTTTAATTTTTGAAAAGTTTTTGTTTATTATTTTTAATTTTTTATTTAATTTCTTAGTATTCATTAACATCCACTAACGACTCTAAGATTAATTAAGAAAAGTGGTGAAAACTCCTTCCATACATTCCAATAACAGTTTAAAACTATCATTCGAGCGATTTCACTATGACACACACTTTAACTAATAGATTTGAAGCCACGATAACTGAAACAGTTTTCTTCGATACACACTTCACAATATTCTATTATCATCCTTTCTACTTCTAGTATGAAATCGCGATAAGGAGTGCCGAGAAACTGAAAGAGAGGTACGGAACTACGTACCGAGTTGGCATTTCTGCTGATGTTTTGTGTAAGTTTCGTTTTCTGTTTAATACAATTTGTGCAGGCGGTTACTTTTCTTCTTATTTTATATCACAAAGAAGAAGTGCTTGTTCCTCACCTCACTTGGTGGTATGGGACGATAAGGCCAACATTTTAACTATACTATAACCATAATCACCATCTAATGAGGATCTGGCTTTCTTATTTCTAAAAGCTACGACACGAAATGCTGCTAGCATTGTCGTTAAGGCGACTGACTTAGATATGGTGACAGTTGCTTGCCAGGCATACTTAAACGCATACCCACCGCCAACCAAACCGAGAATAATAATTATCATGTGTCCTCCGCCAGGATTTGAACTCTCTGGAGCATCAGTATTTGAGACCGGAGGTTTAATCACAAGACCACAGAATAAACTCTCGCCTATGTTGGGGCTGCTTTTAACATTACTTTCTATTCCAGATCCCATGAGTGGTTCCAGTTTCGATTGGGTCAAATACTATACTGAAGCTAAAATTTCATTACTCATCGAACTGAGGGACCTTGGGGAGTTCGGATTTCTACTGCCAGCGAATCAGATTATTCCGAACTGCTTAGAGGTGATGGACGGGCTTATAGAAATGGACAAGACGACGAAGATACTGGGCTATTACACTGCTGCAGCTCATGCTCTATATTATTCTCTGACAGTGGTTGCGTTTGGGCTGTTAACTGTTACATTCCTATATGAATGACATGCCAATAACGTATTTTACGTGTTTTATATGATTACGATCACTACACCACAGCTCTTGTAATCATACGAATTGTAATGGATGGATGGATGATGACAATAACGAGACAACAGTAGTTTCTGATTTGTTTGATGTATACAATCATAATGCATCGAAGAAATCCCAAACACACACTGCGTGCACTGGGAATTGGACCTGAGTGAATCCAGTGGTTTACGTGGCGTAGTTGCAGATGCAAGTTCATTAGATTTATTTATTTATTCATCATTGCACAAATGTAAATCATATTACCTACTTAGATATAAAATATAGTAAATTATATTGTATTAGTAATATTGTTTCATTTTAACTATATTCCGGAATTTCACGTTAAAAATAAAAGTTATATCTATTTTTATTCAATTAAAATAATGAAAGCATGGACAGTAAAGATGTATTTAAAAAATGTACATATTTTACTTAGATTACAACAAATAACAAACTGTTTGGTGAGTAATGGAATTCAGTTTGTTAATTATCGAGAAATTAAGTGATACGTAGAAGATAAACCCTTATTATCAGCTGCTACGTTTGAAGATAAAAAATATTATAAACTACGTCCAAAGATTTTCATTTTCCTATAGGTGTCTGTAAGTAGATCAGTTAATATGATTGTCAAAGTATTCTTTTTATTAACTGTTACAACATTAATTACATCAGAACATGTACGCTACAGAAACCACAAACTGTACAGCGTCAAGCCTTCTTCAGAAAAACAAGTGCAAGCTTTAAATGTTATGAAAAATAGCACGGAATTCTTGTTTTGGGTCGAAGGTGTGAAAGTGGGTCTTGATAATAGAATAACAGTGGTTCCAGAGAAGCAAGACTTTTTTAAAAAGTATATGTCAGATGCTGGTATTAAAGCAGAGCTTATCATAGATGATGTTCAAAGGTAAGTGGTTTGAATTAAATAATTAATTAATTAAATTAAAGTTTTTATAACCTAACTAAATTAGTAAACAAGCATAGTATATTTTATTTGTTACCGACCTTGACACCTTCTTCATTATCTTCATTGGCCAAGTAATTTAAATCAGTAATTTAAAGTGCTTCTTTTTATGGTATCAGAATACTATAAAGTAAACAACTTTATGCACGTTGATTTAAGTAATTTTTTACCTATCCTGACGTTTAGAAAAACACTAGCGAGTTCTCAGCTAAAAAGATTTTGAAAAAGGTAGCTCACTAAACAGATTATAGGCGGAATCCTTACCTTTGTTATATACCTTTGTTCTACGCCTGCCTAAAATTAACAACAAACATCAACGTTTTTTAAATTCTATAAAATAGTTACAAACAATATTTTTAGATTAAAATAAAACAATAATTAAGGGTGACAAATAATCTACCAAAACTCAACTCAATATAACTTTCTTTCTAATTTCAGTCTTATAGACAATCAATTAAGACGACCAGTAACTAGGAACCACAACGAGTATGGTTGGGACTACTATCAAACGCTGGACGAAATAAACAAATGGATGGACGAAGTTGCTGAAGCCCATTCTAATGTTGCCAGCATAATAGAAATTGGAGAGACAGCTGAAGGAAGGAATATAAGGGGTATGGTAATAGACTTTAAAAAGAAAGACAAACCTATTTACGGTTTTATCGAAGGAGGTCTGCATGCTAGAGAATGGATATCGCCAGCAACATGCACTTGGATTATCAAAGAGTTTTTGACGAGCAGTGATCCTGGTGTGAGGGCAATGGCCGAGGACATCGTATGGCATATCTTCCCCGTGACGAATCCTGATGGTTACGTTTATTCTTTCAATGGTGTGAGTATGGACCTTTTGATGATTTTTTTTCCTTTCAGTAATGATGATTCTTGAAATTTCATAAATGAAAAATATTGACTTGAGTTGTAGTGGTCATTATTTAATTCATGAATTTAGTCATGTAATATAAGTAATTTAAGTTTATTTTTTAGAATCGAATGTGGAGGAAGAACAGGAACCCTTTAATGGCCACATCTTGTGCTCATATGAATCAGCCCGATGACATGAGCATCGGCGTCGATCTCAACCGAAACTTTGACTATTTGTGGATGAGTATGTAGTAGTTTGACTTTTTAATTATGTTACGGCCTGCTCATTATACTCGTAAGTCTCAAAACTGTACACTAACAACAATTTAACGTTGCAAGATAAAATTTATCTTTAAAACTCGAGCTTTTTGAGGCTAGTTGATATTTTCTAGTAAAATTTCATCTTGTAACGATATATGATGCATAATGAATGCAAAATTCAAAATAATAAAACTACGTTGGTTTAATGTATCGCTAATTTAGCTATAAATTTAACCAACTAATTTAATTACAATATCTTTGATTTGTTACATTATGGATACATTTTTATTAATGCTACAAGTATCTAACTATGCAAATTATTAAACAAACAATTAAAATGTTACCTTGTGAAACACGAAGAAACAGTAAATGACAACTCAGGACAGTTAATGGTGTAAAATTTATTTTTTCATTTTACCTGTTCCAGGTGTTGGTGCATCTCAAAATCCTTGCGACATAGTCTATGCAGGTCCCACACCGTTTTCTGAACTGGAATCTTTAGCTATAGCCAACCATGTCAATGTGTTGAAAGAGCAAGGCACTCTCCTCTACTACTTGAGTTTCCATTCGTACACTCAATTGCTACTGGTTCCATACAGCCACCTAGGAGGCAAGGATGTTTTGGAATTATCTAACTATGCTGACTTGGTAAGCAAACTGCATTACAATGAACACGCACTTTAACGGTCTTTCTACAAGATCGGAGGATCTTCAACCGTCCGACCGTCTCAGATCATAAAGTACCGGCTTCGATTCAATACAACATTTTGTGCTCTGTTTGGTTGGTTGTATGGCTTGACTAGATGAGCTCAATGTCGAAGTGGTTACCGCGCCCGATCTGCGATCAAAGGCTGGGTGACCAAAAGTTAATCATCTCCAGCTCCTCAGTGCTTCAGAAGGCACGTCAAGCCGTTGGCCCCGATTGCATTACATAGACATAAAATGAGTTGACGATGATGGCTTATTGTCAATCTGCTCTGCCAGTCACCACCATTTTATCTAAGTCTGTCACATACAACAACCATCCATCAAGTACCTAGAGGTATAGTATCTGTATCTCAGTAATGAAAATTGCGGTTGAATCGTGATTGTACCTTGACCTGAAATTCAAATTTAACAAAAAATATTAAACCTTGTGTGTTTATTTTAATAACTATGTACTCTGTTGTAGTTTGAAATTGGTGTAAAAGGAATGGACAAACTTAAAGAGCGCCACAACACTACGTACCTAGTGGGAACATCTGCTGACATTTTATGTAAGTAACTTTATATAAATATATATTTCTGTTACAGCGAATTCAATACCACTAAGCTTGCTATACAATTTGAGCATAAAGCCTCATAATAAAACAAATTTGATCCTATTGGCAAAAAATATAGATAATTAGATATTTGAATAATTAGATATTTGAATTCTTTTTGGAAAATTCCTCTCTTATGGGGAAGTCACCTTTGTATAAAATTGAGAGTTTGGTTATAGTAGTAGGTCGTAGATACTGCTCCGTTTGAGTGCAACTACGAGTAATAAGGTTTAATACTTAAAAATGTTATTAAGTAGTTACTAATATTCTTTTTAAAGTGCGGTCAGGATATCACGTCATCATCTGCTCTACATATTAAATTTTTAAACATGTTCTGATCTTTGGTTTATCTTACAGATGAAGTGAGTGGTTCTGGATTTGACTGGGCAAAGGGAGGTGCTTCTATACCTTTAGTTTTTCTATTCGAACTCCGAGATACTGGAAGATTTGGCTTCCTACTGCCACCAGAAGAAATTCTGCCGAATAACGAAGAAACTATGGACGGCATAATTGAAATGGATAGGGTTGCGAGAGCTATGGGCTATTACAGCTCTGCTTCTAGTTTATCTGCTAGCTTAATATTTGTATTTGTGGCATTAGCAGCTTTATTGTAGGTACAAAGTGGTTTGTCTTATTTATCTGAATTATACAAAACAATTTTTAATCTTTCTTTATTTATAACACCTCTTTCAAATAACATTGTAGCGAAACGCGACTTTTATTACGATAATGTCATCAAGGATCAATATATTAGCCACTCTGTTCAATTTAAAAAATGAATCTCTTGTTTGAAGTTATTCTTTTTTTTTTATACTTATTGAGGAACAAACAGTTATACATTATTAATAAACATATACTAAAATTGATTGTAAAAAAAAAACCTATAGTTCCCTAAATTATCATTTAAAATTATTAATTACAGTAGGTACTTGAGCAAGATACATACAAACATAAAATTGCAAACATTCACTATAACAAACAAAATTTCCTCACAAGTAATAATAATAACAAAAGCAAGCAAAATAACAAAATATCAAACAACTACAATACCCATCACTACATTATTAACGAAAAAATAATAATAATCAAAATACGAATTACAAGACAGTCACATAACAGTAAAAATAAAATAGAAAAAAGATAACATAACAATTCAATTAAAATCATTCAATTAAAAAAAATATATATATATTTATATATAATTCAATCATTATATCAAATTATTAATATAATACTTAATTAATTTATTAATATAATACTACAAATTAAAATAATATAATAGGTACTCAATCAATAAATAAATAATTAACATAATAGTTCAATTGGTAACATAATAATTCAATCATTAAAATCATAAAAACAGTACAAATTAGTACAAAATAAAAAATAAAAAATATCAGCAAAATAAAATAAAATTAATAAATTAAAATTGCTTAACTATTTCATTATTTTTGCGCAGTAGTATGTGTGAGTTCAGTGATGTGGCTTCTAAATTTTATTAACGACGGATCAAATATGTCTACATTAATGAATATATCATTATATATAGTACAAGCTCTCTTTATAAAACTATTACTGCCATAGCAAGTCTTACTAGGCTTAATGGTAAAAAGAGATTTCTTCCGGCTATTTCTTTCTTGCTTACGAGGTACACGAAAGTAGATTTGTTCTAGCAAAAAAGGGCGTCGACCATGTTATGGAGTATTTTAAATAAGAATGTCATATCAATGAGCCTGCGACGTTGCATCAAGGAATCTATTTTATGAAATGCAAGGGATGATTCATAATCTGTGTGAAGGTGACCGGTTCTGTAGTCCAAAGACTTCACAAATTTTCTTTGTAACCTCTCAATTTTATTTTGATGAACTTGCTGATATGGATTCCAAACAGGGCTAGCAAATTCCAGTCTACTTCGCACGAAACTGTTAAATAAAAGTTTATAGGTTGATGCGGTTTTGAATTTTTTTCCTACACGTAATATAAATCCCATAAGCTTGTATGATTTATTAGTTATCTTATCTATGTGACGGATAAAGGAGAGTTTGGAATCCATTGTGACGCCTAGGTCCCTAATTTCAGTTACGCGATTAAGGTCCTCTCCGCATATTTTATAAGTAAAATTAATTGCTTTTTTTTTCTTGTGAAGGTTATTGTAAAGCATTTATCTAATTTTAGGAATAAGCTATTACTATTACAGAAGTCAACAAAATTATTCAGATCACGTTGCAGTAATTTAGCATCATCTGGTTCTTTTATTACTCTGAACAATTTCGTATCATCCGCATATAGTAATACGTTTGAGTGAATAATAGACTTGGTCAGATCATTGACATAAATAATAAATAGTAAAGGTCCCAAATGGGATCCTTGCGGAACTCCAGACGGTTTATTTTTATACGCAGAACAGTAACCACATAATACAACAGCCTGACTACGATTTTCTATGTATGAACGAATCCATCGAAGCAGGTCACCATGAATTCCAAGCTGCCAGAGCTTAAGAAGTAGTGTGTCGTGACAAATTTTGTCAAAAGCTTTTGCAAAATCTGCATAAATTGCATCTACTTGTGCATTATAATCCATTGCTGATAAAATAACGTCGGTAAAGCTAAGCAAATTGCTATCCACACCACGCTTTTTACAGAAGCCGTGTTGATTTGGGACAATGACGCGCTGCACCACTTCAAATAGTTGATCTGTAACAATCTTTTCCTGTATTTTGGCAAATTGACAGAGTTTGGAGATCGGCCTATAGTTGGCAACATCATTACTGCTACTGCCTATAGGAATAGGTGTTATCCAAGCACTTTTCCAAGCTAGAGGTACGCTGCCACTGCTAAAAGATAATTTAAAAATATGTACGAGGGGATAAGTAAGTGTATCAGCGCACTTATTGATAAGTAACGGATGTATGCCATCGGGCCCTGCACCCTTATTCGTGTTATTTTTCTTTAAATATTTGTTAACCAGCTTAGCGGTGATTTCGACCGAACCCATGTCTAATAACGCGTTGCCAGGAGGGTCCTACTGATTAGGAAAATATTGTCTTGGACTACTTAAAAATACAGAATGAAAATGATCATTAAAAAAGTCACAAATTTGTTTCCCGTCACTACTACTCTGCCCGTTATAAGTCATAGTTTGAGGTAGCCCATTACTTGCCTTAATGGCTTTGACATAAGTCCAAAAGTATTTAGGGTTAGTTTTAAGTTTACGTTCTATAAATTGCACGTAATTGTTATGACACTCGATCTCCATATGCCTAGCCCTCCTCAAAACATTAAAGCTTTGATAGTCTAAAGGATTTCCATACAATTTCCATAGTTTGTGGTATTTTTTTTTTCGTTCAAAAGTTTTCGTAGGGGTTTAGTGTGCTATACAGGAAACGATCGTGTTGATCTAATTATTTTACGAGGAACAAATCTTGTAATAATTTTCTTTAAAATGTCGTAAAATTTTGACACACATTCTTCTAAATTTAAATTTGTAAATATTTTAGGCCAGCTTACGTTTTCAAGCTCATTATTTATAGAATCGAAATCAGCCGCAAAGAAATTGTAATTGTATGTGGGAACTGATTTCATAGAAATAAAGTTGTTAATATTCAAATAGATTTCAATAGACTTATGATGGATATCTTCTTGGGTTAAAGGTTGCGAACAATTAATTACTTGACATTTAACATTACTCATCACAAGGTCTAAGATCCGATTATTAGCATTATAAATACCGTTGAACTGTTGTAGACCCGTGAACGCTAAAAAATCTCGTAACGATTTTACCATACAGTCTCCGCCCTTTTGCAGTAATTTGCTGCAGGTACTAGTTTCTTGCCAAACCGCATCAGAAACATTAAAATCGCCGACAAGTAAAAATGTGTCATTTGGGCGATCGTTTAGTATATCGCCAGCGACATTAAAAAATTCTTCCAGTGCGACACGATAGCCCGGTCCATGCGGTATGTAAACACAGGCTATGTTCAGATATCTATTGCTGTCTGTACAAATTGGTATGGATAGCCAAACGCAGTCGGAGGAGGCGCGCGGCGGCGTCGGCCAGTCCCGGCGCAGCGGCATCAGCTCAGTGCGCACTGCAACCATGACGCCGCCACCACGCGTCGCACCGCTCTCTGCATGCGAACGGTCACAGCGAAACACTATGTACCAGCTATCGAAATATTCTCGGTCGTAAAAATCAGGTGTCAACCAGCTTTCCGTCACACATATAAAATCGTAGTCAGTCGCAGCTATCTGGGATAGAAAATCGTGAGATTTAGTACGCAAGCCCCTTACATTCTGGTAATAGCCTAACATAATCTTAGCTTTCGGATCCATTTAGGTTAATAATTATTAATATAAAAATGCATTCTACCATTAAATTATTAAATAAAAATAAATAATTGCAAGTAATTAAATTATAACAAGGAAATTTATTAATGTCTCCTAGCAGAAAGTGGCAGTAAGTAGTATAATATTGTATAACGATTTTATATGAGTATTTTATCTACACTAATGTTGTAACATTCTACTTATGTTTCCAATACTTGACTTATAATTACTACTGTTATAGCGCAGACAACAAAACACTCAATTTAAGCAATTTCACATGATGGTATAATATCCATATCGATATCGTAAAATCTCATTATAACATCAATAAAACGCGACCAATTAACCTGGCGAGCCTTATGTCAAAATCCTCATACAAGTTGTGTAAAATTTTGATATTAGGCTGGCTTTTGAAAACAGTTGGGTTATACGTGAAAACTTCGTCGAAACTACTAAACTTACATACACAAAACTCTTTGGTAAGATCTTGTGCCAATTAAATAAAAAAAGAACAGCGCGCGCTCGCTCCTGATTGGCCCTGCGCGCGCAGCTGCGCTCTCACTGGTTAGATTTTAATGGCGGCAAGTTCACTGTGACAATACACGTACGCGTGAATTTAATGTTTCGCAATGTGTTTTGTTTTTAAAATACAAATTAAAAGTTAAAAATGGACAGCGACGATGATATTTGTACGCCTCCGGATATTCTAGAATTGGCAACAAAAGTAACTCACAATCTTTTGCCAGAAAAATCTAGAAAATTATATGAAAAAGAATATAATAACTTTTTGGCATGGAAGATCGAAAAGAAAACTACATCATTTTCTGAAAATGTCATTCTTGTGTATCTCAAAGACCTCTCCGACAAATTCAAGCCATCTTCTATGTGGGCTAAATATTCTATGCTCAAGTCCACACTGAGTATCTACAACAATATTGATATCACGAAGTATTCAAAAGTCATAGCGTTCCTGAAACGCAGTTCAGAAGGACACAAGGAAAAAAAGTCCTTGACGTTTACATCAGGTCAAATAAAGATGTTCCTGAAAGATTCACCAGATATTTTGTATCTTTTTGAAAAGGTAAGTGTATTTTAGTTCTGTTATTTAATCTACCTAGTACTTACGTACTACACACGCAAGTTATCTAGACACTCCGTTTAAGCGCTTTGTGTATAAATTAGGTAGTAGGTACCTACACTTTACTACTTCATAAATCATAGTTTTTGCCTTGGCTATGTACCTCAAGCTTATTATATCGTTTATTGTTACAGGTTGCACTAATCTTCGGCATAATGGGGGCATGCCGAAGGCAAGAGCTATACAACATCCAGTTCGATGAAGTCTCTAACATAGACGACAGTACAATCATGGTGAAAGTTTCGAAAACAAAAACGAAAATAGATCGTTCTTTCGTAGTGACGGGCAACTGCTATGCCGTATGTAAAAAATACATGGAACTTCGACCCACCCCCTGTCGAAACCCTGCCTTTTTCTTGAGCTATAGATCGGGGAAGTGCGTCGATCAAAGAACTGGTATTCATAAATTTGGTGCTCTGGGAAAAACTATCGCAAGTTTTTTGAATCTGCCTAACCCAGCGTTGTACACGGGGCATTGGGGCGACCCTTCTCATAGATAGCGGTGGTGATTTGAACGCACTGAAACGACACGGGGGGTGGAAGTCTTCTACTGTGGCTGAAAGCTACATTGATGAGTCTTTAATGAATAAAATTCAAGTCTCAAATACGATCTTGAACAGTATAGAAAACAAGACGAATGAAGTAATTATAAATATTCCAACTCCGTCTACGAGCTCTACTGCTTGCCCCGCGGCCGCTACAGCTGCTGGATCAATAATTAACATTAACTTTCAAAATTGTACCATCCAAAATTTGAACAATTATTATAAATAAACTGTTGTCAGCTTTTACTCTTGTTGTTTGACTAATTGCATTAGTGAAGATAAAGTAGTGTATGCAACTGCATATAACACGGGTATTAAAACACTCGTTACTATTATGAAACTCGCTGCGCTCCTTTCATAAACTCACACTCGTGTTTTAATACCCTTCATTATATGACAGTTGCATAAACTACTATTAAATATCGAAAGCATTGCACATAAATAGTATAAATAGTCACCTCATCACCAGACCCAAAATCACACATGAAGTGTAAATACACATTAACAGCAAAAGAAAAACATAGTATAAAGGGTAAATAATTAACATTCGGCTGGTTAATAACTGAATAAGACAAAAAGTCAAGCAACAGTCACTTCAACCTAGAAAGGTCGGTATCATTCTTTATGACAACAACTCCAGACTTCTCATTTTTGCGCATTAATATTTTACAGTCTCTAATCCATAAATAAGAATAACCTAAATCCATTTTGATCTGTCTAGCCCGCTTCAACAACTGTTTGTTTTGAGGAGTTAAGTGATCCGACACATAAACGTTCTGCCGTGGACCCGACAGATTAATATCGGCAGTAGTTAGACCGCGTCGCGAGCGCACCGCCGCCAAAAACTTGTCTTTACAAAGCCGCCGATTTATTCTGTTTATTTATTTATTAGACATACCAACAGTGTACATATTATTTACTATTGTCTGTACGTAACTGAACTCCTCCTAAACTATCGCGATTTTAATGAAATGTTTGTGTGCGTTTGAGTCGGTCTCTAGATGGTTTTGAATCCCTATGGGACCTGGTAGGTGGTACTATAGGCGTTCTAGGTAGAATGTTTTTAAACCATCAAGGTGAACGCGTATTTACTGAAACAGACGAAGTCACGAGCTAGTAGTAACTAGAGTAGTTTTGTGTAGCTGTAAAAAAAGTATCAAAAAATTTTAACAAAAAAAGAACCGACTCCAAAAAATTTGACTGATAAAATTGCTCTAAAAAGTAAAAAATAAGCGTTTTACTTATATAGACAATAACTTTACCTTGGCTGGCACCGACTCCAAAAGTAACAATAATTGTACCTATATATTTTCTTAATAAAGTTATTGTCTATATAAGTAAAACGCTTATTTTTTACTTTTTAGTGCAATTTTATCAGTCAAATTATTTGGAGTCGGTTTTTTTTTGTTAAAATTTTTGTTTATTTCTCGCTTTTTAGTGATTCGTTTCGATCTATTTATCAAAAGCGAATATGGGTAGACCTACCAAACACGCTGCTCGTATGAGACAGCGCCGTTTAAATGAGACAAGCGAAGAAAACGAGAAACGCCTATCTCAAAGTAGGAAATCAAAAACTGAGTTCCGGTGCCTGTCTTCTTTTGCTTCGTCATAGTCGCTTAACAATCTTAATCGAGATATTTTATCGCCACCCGTGAAATACTTATCATTGAGGAGTTCCGATGGCAATCTTTGGTCTTTTTCATCAGTTACACTTCATCAAATGATACTTTCTGAATGCAAATGCTTGACTTATTTCTGAAAATACCAAAATCGCGATAGGTATGCCTACAATATTGGAGGAGTTCCCTCAATTCCTTGAGGATCCCATCATCAGAACTGGACCAAATTAAAATGGGACCACACGGGAAGCACCAGCTTTCAAATAAAGAAAAAAATATCAAAATCGGTTCACTCAGTTGAAAGTTCCGAGGTAACAAACATAAAAAAAAATACAGTCGAATTGATAACCTCCTCCTTTTTTTAAGTCGGTTAAAAATGGCCGGATTGTGTTATTTTCATGTCCTTAATAGATTATTAGGGATGTCACTGAAACACAAATAATGTTAACGTTCAAAAATAGCAGAATTAAGGTCTTGATTCGATTTTTATTATTTGCAAAAAGTTCAACATAAAAACATCTCAGCTAACACATGGACTCCCTTCAAATTAAAAATAAATTTAGTGGACTAATTAACAAATCTGTTTATGACAAACACTTGCGAAGATGAGGATCAAAAAAATGGTTACTTCTCACTTCGGTGATAGCCAAATCGGAAAGTAAGTGGCATCATTGTCCCGGAGGAATCACAAAAAGTATTAGGGAAGAAAAAACGGCGCGGAAATCATGCGCACAAAAATAGATTTCGGGATACTGCATACAGCTGGTACGAAAAATTTATGACAAGTTCACATTTCAGCATATGGTCTATATACTCTCTATATACTCTCTATACTATCTCTGTATACTCATATAAAAATAGTATAGGAACTTTCGTCATACTAACATTATAAAGAGGAAAACTTTGTATTTTTATATTTTTGTTTGTAACGATAAACTCAAAAACTACTGGACCGATTTAAAAAATTCTTTCACCATTAGAATACTAAGTTAGCGCTGAGTTACATAGGGTCTATTAAAAAATAAATGTCCACCCGTGCGAAGCCGGGACGGGCCGCTAGTTATAAATATTCATAATTATATTAGAATGTGCAGATGTTAAAATAATAAAAATACGGAAACGTTATTTGACCATTCAAAACATTAAAAAACATATCATCACCATCTTTTATTTTCTATGACGGAAGGAAGGCACGTAAAGCCGTTAGTCCCTACTGCATTAGCAGTCGTGAACAACCACCAATCCGCACTGGGCCCGCGTGGTGGTTCATGGCCCGTTCTCCCTATCTATCAATGGGAAAGGAAGTGCCCTAACAGTGCGGAGTGCTCTTAGTGTAGGAACATACTAAACGATACGAAATTACGCGACTGAAGTTCGGCATGATTACGCCTGCAATGCTATTTGAATTACTGACGACACATAATACCGAAATTACGTTGCGTTATAGCGTACAGCCTAACTTCGGTCGGGCGTAAGTTCAGCGGCAATTTATTCTATAGAGCACACATTATACGCGACCGAAGTTCGTTTCGATTGCCTACGAAGATCCGGGGGCGGGGCGTAAGTTCAGCACTTATGGTGTGTCATATCAGCCGAATACGTCGGAACGTAATATCAGCCGCGGAACTTCGGTCGCGTACCTTCGGCTTAGTATGTTCCTACACTTAAACACATTGCGCGCACAGTAAAAATTCATAATATGGAGGAGAATTTTACATTTACTTTTTTCTTGTGTATGTACGATTTATGTAACGTACACACCTCTTTTAGAAAGTTACGCAAGAAAAAACGAATAGGTACTCATAGTAATAAAAGTACAATTTGACGTAGTTGTGGCAAAAGTTACCATTGTCGGTTAAAGTCAACGTAACAAGAACACTTGTTGACCTCATATTTAACAAGAACAACGTTCGAAAAACACATTTTTCAGAGAGCAAAATCCCCTCCACTTGAAGCGTTTACGCTTCAAACTCTCCAATAGCAAACAAACCTTGTCCGGATGACACAATGTCACTGGAGGTAAATAAAAATAAATTACGCTTCCCCCTATACGACGCATGACTGAAATCAGATGTCGAAACGACACCACAAATCATAATGTGTGGTTGAGAAGTTAGGGTGGAACAGCGACGTCTATAGAATCGTCCAGGGTATATATTTATTTATTTATTTATTTATTTATATGATAATGTATTAATATGTACGATTGATAATGTAGTTAGTAATTTTAATAATATAGTAATTTAATTATGTCACAATTTAATAATCTATATACCATATTGTCTATATATTATTGTAATTACTGTTACTTATGTTGGTAATCCAATTATAAATAAATAAATAAAATTAAATAATTTATAAATATATAGATCTTCTGTGCGTGTGTTTGTAATTGAACACCTTTCTAAACGGCTGGACCGATTTCGATGAATTTTTTTGTGTGTGTTCAAATGGATTCGAGAATGGTTTAAATTTACAATTGAACCCGGTAGGTGGCGCTGCAATAGGGGTCCATCATGGGATACGGGTGTTCTTAAGCGGACGAAGTCGCGAGCGAGCCACTAGTGTTTTATAATAATTGTAAGCTTGTAATAATAGTTGTAAGCTCATGTATATAAATAACAGTTAAATATTAAATAATATTGTATGACGTTGTCCCTATCCATTCATGGAGAAGGCTCGTGCTCCAGCGGGGACAACAAATGAACTGGCGATGATGAGAGTGATGGTTAGACATTCATTAAAATGATATCATTAATTAAAATTATCATTAAATGATACACTTTTTAACTCTCTCGTTCCATAGTTATCAAATCATTTATACGGGGATTAACGCAAACTAATTAGTGAAACATAGCATAGGGCACATAACTCGCAAAGAGACCTCAATGGAGTGTAGTTCAGGGCAAAGTCGAGGACTAGAGATCCCGTGGTCGCTCGCCATAGACAGACCTCATTACCTGTCTCACTCAATCCACGATGACCGATTTCTCTCACAAAGCTTCCAATAGGGCCGAATGGAGGCGCAATGCGAGAGCCGTCATTCACCAGGACCACGACCAGTCTGCCAAGAGAGCCCGACTAAGAAGTGATAATTAGTAAAAGGTATCATACATTCTTTAGACCCGACATTTTGACCGATTTACACCGGCCGTGGTCACGGGCTGACAAACATAATAATAATAAATAAAACTAAAAAAAATAAAAAATGTTTCCCACACTCACACCAATTATCTAGCCCCAAGAAAAGCTTCCTTAAGAAACTTGAGAAATGGTTACAACGGATAAACATACTTAATATAAATAGGAAACACCCAGACCCAAAACAATTTAGAAAAACAGTTATTTCTAAATAGATCCGACTGGGGATCGAACCCGGGACCTCAGAGATGGCGACACCATGAAAACAGGTGTGCAAGCCACTCGACCAAAGAGGTCGTCCTATTGAAAGGTATATATTTTTTCAGTAACACATTTAAAATCACAGTAGTGTACAGTCGACGGCAGATCAACCTACCCAAATCTCAGTCAATCATAGTAAATAACTTTTTATTTAATAAAACACGGGATTTTTCTGCTCTAATTAATCGCGGGATTTGAGGCAAATCCACTTTATTCTTTCGCTGTATGAAATCAGTGTAAGTAAAATAACTCTACCTAATTCCGAGCTCTGATTATAATCAAAGAGTAACTCAGAAATATGAATTAAAACAATGAAATACATATTAAAGTAAAAAATTCAATACATACTTAAGTAGTAGGTATATTTTACTTACAGTCCGTTTTACAACCAATGTTATCTATATTATATTAATACGTGAAGCAAAAATTTGTACCTACCCCTTTTTACGAAAATGGCGTTTATATAGAAAAGGAGTGCATAATGCCAATATATTTTTTTAAATTATGCATAAAATATACATTAAATTAAATAAACATTGTTTTATACATTTTTCAAAAATTTCAAAAATGGAAGAGGAGCGGCCGATATCTGTCAATGCCAATCCAAACTTACATTCTATCTTTTTTAATTTTTCATTGATTAGGATACAATCCGTGCAGCCTTAATAAAATATTGTTTAGTAAACAGCTTTTTATAAAATTTACGGTCGTCTGGGCAACCACTAGTGTAAATAATAGTACCATTGCCAATGCCAACCATTGTTATAATAGTGCCTCTGTTGCACGATTGACTGACATCAGCGGACCAATAAGAAGGCAGCTCACAAGTTGTTGATGGGACATAATAATTATTGTTTATATATTTTATAGTAAAACATATACCTCATATATTAATATGTTTTACTGACCTACCACCAACCCACGGCACATCACAATCATTTGCCTGCTCTGTTCCATAATACACATTTTTCATTCAAAATAAATACAATAGTCACACACGAAGAACAATGCTAATCATTTATTTTCTCTTCGTAGTTAGGAGCTGAACCCCCGAACAATTTAATTTTACGCAAGGATAGAAAGGAAAACAATAAAAACTGAATCATTACGAAATATTATCATATAAATTGAAAAGTACCCGAGAACGTGGACCCCATGGAGTCGGTGTAACGATCAATAGACACAGATAATACAGTATATTTGTATCATAATATAATTTCTCCAATGAATATTTATCCTTATAACTAAACAATAAAGTTCAAAATTGATTGTAGAAATTTGACAGTTTTGGGTAGGTTGATCTGCCGCCGTGTGTACTACTGCTTACCTGTAGGTAAGCTTATTATGAAAAAAGTTTGACAGGATAGAAATTAAAGTGGCTGTGATTAGCCTAATCATACAATTAGTTACAGCGAATTAGTGAAAAGATCAAAGCGTTTATGTTGCCATGTCTCTGTGTTATCTTCAAAGCGGTTATCTACTCAGAAACTTCTTTAAGCAAGGTTCTAAACATCAAAATAAAAATATGTAAAGTAAATTGTGTTAGATTTTAAACTGTGTAGAAATGTGTAAATATTGAAACTATAATCAATATATTGGCAAGGATATTTTTATATAATAATTATTATATTATGATACAAATATACTGTATTATCTGTGTCTATTGATCGTTACACACCGACTCCATGGGGTCCACGTTCTCGGGTACTTTTCAATTTATATGATAATATTTCGTAATGATTCAGTTTTTATTGTTTTCCTTTCTATCCTTGCGTAAAATTAAATTGTTCGGGGGTTCAGCTCCTAACTACGAAGAGAAAATAAATGATTAGCATTGTTCTTCGTGTGTGACTATTGTATTTATTTTGAATGAAAAATGTGTATTATGGAACAGAGCAGGCAAATGATTGTGATGTGCCGTGGGTTGGTGGTAGGTCAGTAAAACATATTAATATATGAGGTATATGTTTTACTATAAAATATATAAACAATAATTATTATGTCCCATCAACAACTTGTGAGCTGCCTTCTTATTGGTCCGCTGATGTCAGTCAATCGTGCAACAGAGGCACTATTATAATAACAATGGTTGGCATTGGCAATGGTACTATTATTTACACTAGTGGTTGCCCAGACGACCGTAAATTTTATAAAAAGCTGTTTACTAAACAATATTTTATTAAGGCTGCACGGATTGTATCCTAAGCAATGAAAAATTAAAAAAGATAGAATGTAAGTTTGGATTGGCATTGACAGATATCGGCCGCTCCTCTTCCATTTTTGAAAGTTTTGAAAAATGTATAAAACAATGTTTATTTAATTTAATGTATATTTTATGCATAATTTAAAAAAATATATTGGCATTATGCACTCCTTTTCTATATAAACGCCATTTTCGTAAAAAGGGGTAGGTACAAATTTTTGCTTCACGTATTAATATAATATAGATAACATTGGTTGTAAAACGGACTGTAAGTAAAATATACCGACTACTTAAGTATGTATTGAATTTTTTACTTTAATATGTATTTCATTGTTTTAATTCATATTTCTGAGTTACTCTTTGATTATAATCAGAGCTCGGAATTAGGTAGAGTTATTTTACTTACACTGATTTCATACAGCGAAAGAATAAAGTGGATATGCCTCAAATCCCGCGATTAATTAGAGCAGAAAAATCCCGTGTTTTATTAAATAAAAAGTTATTTACCTTTACACAGTTTAAACCACTGCACGCGTGACATTGCCAAATTTACATCAACGACATCGGATGTTTGAAGTTGCAAAATTCCAATGCGCACACGCGCGATGTTGCCACATTTGTAGTTCGCATAACATACTTTGTAAGAACAAAAGAAAACAATAGCGGAAATGCAATTAGGAATCCCGGGAAGATCTATATTAGTATCAACATTTCGATGCAAGTACATAAATAACTCTACCTAATTCCGACCTCTGATTATAATACACAATTATGCGACCGCGACCGCAAAATATAAATATATAAATATATTTTTATTTATACGACACTTAATCTGTAATTTTATATTCTTACAAATTAATAAATTATTGAAATTAATGTTTAACATGATAGCAAAAATAGTGAGAATATAATAATATTATAAATAATGTATTATTAATGAATTAAATTATTGTGAATAATGTTTCTTTGTTTGTTTCTACATGGCTTTGAATAACACTGACCCTTTGAATAATCATCATCATTATCATCAGTATGCTAGATAATCAAATAAATATTATATTTTTATAAGAAAACCTCATTACAATTATTATCCGGTCTTTGACACCGGCATTACCTATGATGAACGCTTAATTCACTCTACCAACGGCGGGTTAATTAACTGTAGTTTTCAAATCTCCAGTTCCATAGTAGGTGCGTACTTTACAGACAGACATACAATCTTTAACTCCCGTTCTTAATCATCAATCATTTAAAAGTCGCTAATGAGCTGAAACTAAACATTTTCTCAGAAACTAATTTACTGAGCCACTTTTTTCATTTGAACTCCCTCTTCAAGTTCTTAATATGAAATCGTGGACCATTCGTAAAATGGTTGACCATTTTTAACAGATCTCCTTAGGAAGCGTTGCATTTGTAATAGCAAGTTCATTGTATTTTGGATGGACTATTTTAATGAGGTCTCCCCAGTCTAAGTCAGTGTTAAATCGAGTGGGTCATTTTAAAATGGTTTTTTGATCTAAATTTAACCTTTCCCTGTCGCTTGCGTCCGAACGCATTGTAAAAGTCATAAACTAAAATCTCAGTCATTTATTGCGGCTTAAAATTATATGCCCGAATAGTTCCAGCTATTTTGGTCTGAGAGGATGCTTATTTGTTATAATTAGTGTGATGACTATCAAAGGGGTTTTATTATACCGGATTGTCAGTGACATGATTTATTTGTAAGATTATTTCAAAGATTGCTTCAGAGTTGAAAGAAATATTTTATCGATTTTTTAATTAACGATGATCTGTTGGTAAACTTAAAAAAATATTACTTACTTCTACTCGCAACTGTGCTGATTAGCTGGCAGGCCTGTTTACTAAAACCTGTTGACGCGTACATAACGTAAAAACAACATAAGGGAATTCGCATGTTCTTACTACATACAAATTTTCATCAAGATCGGTCAAGCCGTTTTGCGTTATAAGAGGACATACAGACAGACAGACACACAGACAGACAGACGGACAGACAGACAGACATAAATTTCAAAAATCGTAGAATTGGTGTCAGTGAGTCATAAAACGAATATTTATTCCAAAATTTGTCAGAAAAATTGCATGTACAGACAGAGCCCACAGATTTATATAACAGTATATATGCTAGTATATATATGTACTAGCGGCCCGTCCCGGCTTCGCACGGGTGAACAATTTTTTTTTAATAACCTATGTTACTCAGCGCTAATGTAGCATTCTAATATTGAAAGATTTTTTAAATCGGTCCAGTAGTTTTTGAGTTTATTCGTTACAAAGATACATACAAAAATACAAAGCTTTCCTCATTATAATATTAGTATGATATAGATGAAAGGCGGCTAAGTAATATAAAGTGTTTAATTTAAACAACAGGTAAACATTGCGCCTAACACTGAGGCCTTACTTAAAATTATACGTCTAGAAATTTCAATCCAACTTCTGGACGTAAACACATAAATGTTGCATGTTTTATGTTGTGTTTAATTGTGAAACGCAATGTCAAGGAGCATCCACAAGGATAGCGGTAAGCGTAGTAATAAATCTTCTTCCTTTTAAATGGCGACAAGAATCCCCTGTTGCACCATAACTAGAACTCATTAACAGAATACTTTTCACACATGTCAAACAGATAGATTAGGCGACTTCCAAAGCAAAAACTACGAACAAAAACTTTGCGTTGCGGTGAAAACATAGGTGAGATAGTTCTTACTTTATTTTCAAGACTAATTACTTTTTTCAAAGAACATTTAACTATAAATATTGTTAAACATAAATACAAAAGAAATATTAGAGAGCTTCTTAAAATTAGACGACTCTATAAAACAATTTTGAATCACTTTTGAATAATTGTCATATTCCTCTCATTCAAGTCTACTGCCATCTCCAAACGTCTTTACTTTTCCATCAATTCTATCTTCTGAAACGGTTTTCAAGTCAGCCCAGCCTATTTTGGCGAAGATATCATTGAATAATGTTGTGTAGTTCAATGTGTAATTTCCCAGCTCAGTTGTAATTCCACGGCAAGACATGGTGGTAGTTAAGGAAGCCTTCACCTAACGTCACTAAAGACACCAAACTGTTTTCAACCGATTTAATGTTTCTGTTATACGGTTTCATTCCCCATATATGAGCCGCACTGTTCACTAAGAACATGTGGAAATTAAAGACAAATCTCATAATGTTGATATTCCAAGCGTTGCTGAACGTTTCATTCCGTACAGTATTATGGTAGGGAGAATAAAACAGAAGGTTGTGGTGAAATACTTGGCGTATCTAGAAAAATGGTAAAGGTAAGTATTTAATGTGATGTAAATCATAATTATATCTTTGATAATACAAATACAGGCTCACTAGGTGTTAGTGATGAAATTTTCAGTGATCCTAGCATTTGAGTTCAGAATATAGGTAATAAAGGTAATACATGCGTAGTGTAAGAAGAATAAACGTCTCTGCGGTTTAGTGGTTTATCATGTTTGTGGTAGAGCATGCTGTGAGACTGTCGTCAAAACATCGTTGTTCGTAGTACATGGTCAAACTAGAAAAGGTCGATCCGATCCGAACCCTTCGGAGAATCTAGTAGGGCACGCGGACACGCACTTTTAAGTGTGTGATGTCGTTCCCTCTAGAAAACCTCCGAAGGTGATTCATTTCACACGGCTTCAGGTACCCTTTACGTACCTTGCCGCCCCCAAAAAAGCCCGGTGACGCAGAAAAAGCCGTTTGAGGCAATCAGCAATCTCTCTCAAGAAAAAAAAACTAGAAAAGGCAACATCTCAAAGGTTGAAGATTTTGGCTTAAATACACTCTTTAGGTACTCTCTGTTGTTAATGACATATTAGAGGTGAAGGCCAAACTAGTTGTAAGGAAATAAAAGCCGCCAAAATATGTGGCACGACACGCCATGTGCATTTCAAATATGCTTTTGTCGCTCTGCTCAATCCATGCAAAATTATCGACACTATCTACACTTACTTTGTAAAAAGCCTTACTCAATGTCAACAACTACGTCTTCAACTGTTTTTTTTATTTGTCAACACTTTTCCGAATTCCGTGATAGTTAGACAGTTGAATTTTTCACAGATTATGTATAACTGAATCCGCTTTTAAACTTTCGCGTTCCATAGTTAAACAGGGATTGACGCAAACTAATAAGTAAAAAGGTATCATATCTTCTTTATACCCGACTTTTTTTTATACTTAGCTCGGCAAATGACTCCATCCCACCTGATGTTAAGTGGAAATGTAGTCCAGACGCGAAGACAACTGGTGCAGCGTCGAAACAAATGTAGCATTAGTCAACTTCACTCTGCCGGCCCACAAGGTGCTTCTTCACGCCTCTCTTGACGCTTCGACCGAGTTACAACGTTACTAATTAGTTGGCGTTAATCCCCGTTTAAATTATTTAACTGAATCCGACTTGCACTTGGCCGGTTTTTTTAATGGTCTTAGAGTACCAAATGTTTCGGTACAGTTTATGCTGGAGTCAGTCAACGCAGTCAGTTCGGCGCAGTTGCAGTAAAAGCAGTAATTCTGTAATCACGTTTTAGAATAACTGAAATTTACTGAAAATGCTAATTTTTTGGTTCGAGACTCTTGTAAAGATTCCGTAGTGAATGCCTAAATATCAAGTTATGTAGATTAGTTTTGTTGTTAAGTCTGATTTTTGTTTTCTTGTCATTGGATGTAGCCTTCGTCAATTCCCAACCTAATCCTTCAAAACAATTATCTCACAAGTGTTCAAAAATTACATTCGAAAACATTCAAAAACTACTGAACAAAATTACAATGTCAAAAAATACCTTCACTTACCATGAGATTAGATTTTAATAAAGGGGGTTAGGGGAGGGGATGTGAAGATAATAAAAAAACTGTTATTAATTCAATTAATGTAAATAATAACGAATTTCTTATTAAACATTAATTGCACACAAAGCGCACCACCACACGGAAAGCTTTAATTATCACGTGGAAACAGTTCAAAAACACAATTGTTGCAGACACACAACAATAATACAGTCCTTCTCTTCGACCTGTCCAAAACTAAAAGGGCATAAAACCAAAACAACTGACAGACCAAATTGAACTTATCATGACGTGTCGCGAAACACTACTTTGGATTGATGCAAAAATGGCATATTTCCTGTTTCGTCACCCCACCGCTGTAATGGCAGTAATAAATCATACGGATCGTTAGGCACGCTCCCCGGCGGCGCTGGGTTCGATTCCCGCCGAAATGGCATCATCTGTCAATAGGCATAGTGACTTGACATGACTGGCTAATGGAGTAGCCGTGTTGGTTTGTTGCTTGGAACAATCATACAAATAAATGTGGACAGTTTTTTTTGGTACTATTATTAGTCACTGTTTTTTTTTGGTACAACTTCAGTATTGTATGGTGTGTAGTTAGTCGTTTAACGACTACACCATGTAGGTATGGTGTAATATGGAGTGGGGACATTTGCCGAGCTAAAAAAAACTTAAATACTATAAGTAGGTACAAGTTTTTGAACAAGAATAGAAATATGAAAAATTTAAATTTTAAACATTATCATAAATTAACTATGACGTTTGTTAAGAAGTTTTGACTTGCACTAAAATAAACATTACTTTGTTTTACTTTAATTTAAATATATTATAGAGGTACATACAGTTTCTTAGTTTGTTTGTTTGTGGTCAGTAATCTCTAGAAATACTGGTCTAATTACAACAATTATTTCATTGATAGAAGGCTACATTATTTGTGGGTAACATAGACTATATTTTATTTTGACTCAAAAAATTGTTTTATGGTTTTTCTTTTTTAATTTGGAAATCATTAATTTTGTACGGAAGAATACAAAATTCACGTGGAATAGTGCTAGTTCTCTAAATGAATAACCCAAAAAGTGTTAAGCAAGAACTACCCATCACCTATCTAAAACCAATTATTAAGCTAGAAGAAAAACCCTGTTGATGACGTCACCGCTGTTTAATAAAGAGGCGTTGCAGCCATTTTGCGTCATTCTTGTAATGGTAGGGATGCCAGGTGTCCGGCTTTAGTCGGACATGTCCGGATTTTAGAGGCCATGTCCAGCCAATTACCTACGTGTTATTTACGTATCCATCCTATCCGGCTTTTGCTAGAATTTTTGTATGTTTTAGCGAGCGAAGGAGCAAGCGAAACGGCAGTGAAAATTAATTTCAGTTTTATTTATAAAAAAAAATATGAGTGTGATTATTAAAAATCAAAAATAATTTAAGTAGTTTATTGCTAGGATAATGTGTCTCAATGGATCTGACAAATAGAAAATGGATTTTTAAAAATGGATTCGGCTTTTAATGGCAGAAGTGGAAACCCTTCTAAGTTTCTCGCCGCCCCCAAACTGTCAAAAAAAATAAAATAAATTACACTGTGTCCGGGTTTTGAATTACAGGACCTGGTAACCCTATGTACCAACAATGCGAAAATTGATACTTGTCGCTAGTCGCCGTCAATGAACTATTCAATATTATCTACCGCAAATCTCCGGTGTTCAGTGGTTGGTCAGAGAACTTCAAACCATTCCCACGGAATAGTTACAAAATACTCTGTAATAATTCAAATATTAGTCATCATCATCATCTTCACCAGCTCATTTTATAAACCTACTGCTGGGGCATGAGGCTGAATCACAGATATAAGGGCTGGATGGATAGGGATAGGGATGGATAGGGAGAACGGGGCATAAACCAACATGCGGGCCCAGTGCGGATTGGCGAACGGCTTTACGTGCTTTTTGAAGCACGGAGGAGCTCGAGATGATATATTTTTGGTTACCCATCTGATAACCAGCTTTTGCAAATGTTGCTTAACCTTGACTTGTTTAACTTATCCCTGAACCAGTTTAAAAAAAAACTTAATAATTGTTATGTATACAAATATATGTTTAGTGCACAGACAAGGACTGCCCTCTAAGCTGACGTTTTAGTCGTGATCTGTCATCCGTAGCGAGCGGGCGTTCCCTTGAGCTGTGTATCTACTTACTGAATTTGGTTGTTTCATTTCAATATCTGTGTAAAATAAACAGGACACAACATTGGCGACGAGTAAACGCGCAGTAAGTACTTACTATAAAGCTCAATAAAAAATGCCAACAGGTGTTTGAATGCCAAAAGAAAAAAAAAAGTTGAAGGTAGACTTGACGGCTAAGTTCTACAGATAATCACATTTTTACTATAAATTAATTAATGAAAACACAAAATTACAATTATTGCAATAGTCATAGTCACACAGTTTGTTAGAAGATAACCTATTATGTTACCTAAGTGCCTACTATTATTGCAATAGATATTGTTTTCATCTGGTTTATCATCAATTTAAAATGTAGTTGGTAATTTTATGCATTCATTTGGCACTAACAAAATAATGTTTACATAATTATTTGTAAAAGATTGAAGAAAAACATTCATGAACTTACCTACCTACTTATGACATTGGCTTAATAATTGTGCAAAGAAAATGTGCTTAACCAATAAGTGAAAGTATCAGTAATTAACTAAATTACATTGTTGACCAACTCTGTTAATTGACAAAAAATGTGTCCCTATTTGTTGCTCGACAAATAAAAAATAAAAATGTTCCAAACGTGTCTGTTGACCGTTGAAATGAATTAAGACAACAAAATAAAACTTATAAAGCGATAAATTGTATCTACTAAGTTTGATGGTCAACGATTCGACTATGTGGTAAAATAATTCCCATTATTTGTTCTGCCGTGACGTGAATCGTGATACAAATACCTACAATAATATAATCAGTAGGTAATAGGAGTTTACCTCGAGGATTAAATTAACGTCTCATAAATAAAAACGTTGTCTAGTAAAATAATTATTATAAAGCAAAATGAGTATATGTGTTTTTCAAGTACTAATAATATTAATTCTGATTAAAATGACACATCATGACATGAATTTATGTGGGATCAGAAATGGACTGGATATATTACTTTATAATTATAACTTTTATGTACCTACCTACCTACAATAAAATCCTATCAAAAAAAAAAAAAATTGATAAACGGCACTTTATCACAACCTTACTATTATTGACATATTTTAATTATGTTTATTATATTTTTTTATAATATTAACTATTCCAGGTACTATTCCATTATCATAAAAAATAAAAACATATATATCTGATGCCGATACCGGTCGTCGTACATGGCCACCTTCTTGAAATCGTTTCTGAATATACTTACCTCGGGCAGATTCTGCAATTAGGTAAAAACAATTTTGAGAAGGAGGCCAAGAGGAGGATCCAGCTGGGCTGGGCAGCGTTTGGGAAACTACGTCGAGTCTTCTCGTCATCCATACCGCAATGCTTGAAAACGAAAGTTTTCAATCAGTGCGTCCTACCCGTCATGACCTACGGAGGTGAGACGTGGACACTCACGGTAGGGCTGGTCCACCAGTTTAAAGTCGCTCAGCGAGCTATGGAAAGAGCTATGCTCGGAGTTTCTCTGAAGGATAGGATTCGTAACGAATACATCCGACAGAGAACCAAAGTCATCGACAGAGCTCTAAGAATTAGCAAGTTGAAGTGGCAGTGGGCCGGCCATATCTGGCGAAGAACCGACAACCGCTGGGGTAAACGTGTTCTTGAGTGGAGACCACGACTCGGTAAACGTAGTGTAGGACGCCCTCCGGCCAGGTGGGATGACGACCTGCGAAAGACTGCAGGCAGATGCTGGATGCGTCAAGCTGAGGACAGGGCGCTATGGCGCTCATTAGGGGAGGCCTATGTCCAGCAGTGGACTAAGATAGGCCGATGATGATATCTGATGCTACTTATAATAATTATGACTAAATACAAAATAAAACAAACAATAGGGATATGTAAAAACTTTTATTAACATTACATAGTTGAAGGTAGGTAATTTTAGGCATTTCATTATTATTTACAGGTCGTCCCATCATGTCCCAATCACAAATACAAAATCTAGAAACATTCGATTGCGAGGGAGATCCGAATTCTGTGGGTTCTCGATGGGAACGATGGAAACGTGCCGTAGAAATTTATTTCTAAGCGACAAATACAATAGAATCCACAAAAAAACGAGCTATGTTACTGCACTCAGGAGGTTTAGCTTTGCAAGATATATATTTTAACATACCGGGTGCTCATGTTTCTGAAGACGGGAATTTAGACGTGTACGATGTTGCCATAAAAAAGTTAGACGATTATTTTGCTCCCAAACAAAGCAACATATTTGAAAGACATATTTTTCGACAAATGAAACA
Source organism: Eudonia lacustrata (assembly GCA_947562085.1). NCBI lineage: Eukaryota > Metazoa > Arthropoda > Insecta > Lepidoptera > Crambidae > Eudonia > Eudonia lacustrata. The sequence goes on along the minus strand of OX387326.1, from coordinate 17,843,109 downwards.
AGAATCAGATGAAAAGTTCGAGAAGTTTCTTATTCGTTTAAGAAGGCAAAGTGCTAAATGTAATTTTACAAACGAAAACGAAAATTTGATGGACCAAATAATAGAAAAGTGTCATTCTACCAAATTAAGAAAGAGCATTTTATTGTTAGGAGATACAGCTACGATAGATAAAATAACAATGGAAGCAAATGCCCTTGAAACAGTTGAACGACAACTGAATGAGTTCCACGATAGGCAGAACACAAGTACCACCACAAGTCTCAACAAAATCCAAATCAGACCAACCAAACCTTATGTCAGTAAAAATAATGAATGTTGTTCAAGATGTGGCAGCAAAAATCACAAAGGTGATGATAGTACCTGCCCGGCAATGACAGCAATTTGCAATAAATGTGGTTTCAAGGGTCATTTCCTTAAACATTGCAGAACAAGGGCCAATAAGAGGAAAAGAAATCCATATTCTAATGACAATAAATCCAATAGTAAAAAATCGAAATTGGAGCAAACTACTAAAGCTTCTACAAATGTGGATTACATTTTTCATCTTGATGATGACTCTAAAGTTAAATGTCAGGTAGGTGGTGTATATATAGATATGCTCATTGATTCTGGCAGTAGATCTAATATTATAAGTGACAAAACCTGGGATTATTTAAAAGAATCTAAAGTGTTAGTATCAAATCAACAAAAAACATCCGATAAATCGTTCATGGCGTACGGTGCCAAACATCCTTTGACAGTACTAGGGTCATTTGATGCTCAAATAACTGTAGGGTCCGAATCAGTAACTGCAAAGTTTTATGTCATCAAAAATGGCACTCGAAATTTACTAGGGAAAGAAACTGCTATTTCTTTAAAGGTATTGAAAATAGGGTTAGGTTTATACTCTATTGAGCAAAAGCAATTCCCTAAGTTTAAAGATTATCAGTTAGAAATTGCCATAAATAAATCCGTTACACCGGTCTGTCAGCCTAATAGGCGTATACCCATTCCACTGGAATTAAAAATAAACAAAACACTTGACGAATTAGTATTAATGGACATTATAGAACCTGTCAATAGGCCTTCTTCTTGGGTTAGTCCAATGGTCCCAATAATTAAACCCAATGGCGATGTTCGTATTTGCTTAGATATGTGTTGCGCAAATAAAGCAATTATCAGGGAAAACCATCCATTACCAACGATGGAGCAGCTCATTCCCAAATTTGGAAAAGCAACAATTTTTTCAAAATTAGACATTAAAAACGCATTTCATCAAATTGAGCTAAAAGAAGATAGTAGAGACATTACAACCTTCATAACTAGCAAAGGACTTTACCGTTATAAAAGACTTATGTTCGGTATTTCATGTGCTCCTGAACATTTCCAGAAAATCTTAGAAAAAATCTTATTACCGTGTGAAGGAGTAGTGAATTTTATTGATGACATTGTCGTCTTTGGCCAGATGAGCATGAGCATAATTTCAGGCTCCAGTGTGTGCTGCAAGTGCTTAAAGACAACAATGTGATGCTCCATAATGAGAAATGCGTATTTAATGCAAAAAATATACACTTTCTTGGCCATGTGTTGTCCAGGGAGGGTATCAAACCTCTTGATAAATATATCAAAGCGATCGAATCTTTTAGACCCCCCGAAAATATAGAGGAAATTCAAAGTTTCCTTGGATAGTAAATTTCGTTGGAAAATGGATTCCTAATTTATCTACCTTAACCGATCCACTTCGTCAAATACTCCGACTAAAACTCCACAAAAAAGATAACATTATCAACTATTGGAAAAAAGAACAATCGATGACTTTCGAAAAATTAAAAAAATGTCTCACCAAGATCCCAACTCTTGATTATTACGATCCAAACGACCGCACTCAGGTAATAGCCGATGCGAGTCCCGTCGGTCTAGGAGCCGTATTAATCCAGTACGATGGTAAAGGGCCACGCATCATAGCCTTTGGCAACAAGAGTTTGACAGACGTTGAAAAACGGTACTGTCAAACCGATAAAGAGGCGCTGGCCTTAGTATGGGCTATTGAACATTTTCACATGTATCTGTATGGGAAAAAGTTTGAACTTATCACAGATCATAAGCCATTAGAGATCATATTTGGCGACCGATCAAAACCATGCGCACGTATAGAGCGCTGGGTTCTTAGACTGCAATCATATAACTATAAAGTTATTTACAAATGTGGAAAATCGAACATAGCTGATCCAATATCACGTTTATGTACCGGATCACAAGGCGGTCCCTTTGACGGTGAGCATCATGTTAACCAGATTGTTCAATATGCACGACCAGTGGCTTTACCTTTTAAAACTATTATAGAAGAATCTAATAACGATAAAGAAATACAATTAGTTAAAGACGGATTAATAAATAATAACTGGGATAAGTCCATTAACAACTACAAGTTATTTGAAACGGAGCTCTGGTTGCATGATGACATCGTATTAAGGGGCAGCAAAATTGTGATCCCTACCAAGTTAAGACAACAAGTTCTAGCAGCTGCACATGAAGGTCACCCTGGCATTGTAAACATGAAAGCTAGGTTACCCACTAAAGTCTGGTGGCCTAAAATAGACAAAGATGCTAAAAACACAGTAAAAAATTGTAAGGGATGTACATTAGTGTCAGGTCCAAATCCACCTCATCCCATTAAAAGTCGTGAATTGCCTTCACAGGCTTGGACGGATACTGCTGTGGATTTTTTGGGTCCGTTACCTAGCGGAGATTATCTCTTTGTTATAATTGACTATTATAGTCGTTATAAAGAAATAAAGGTTATGAGGTCTATTTCCGCTCAAGACACAGTAAAAATATTAAAAGAAATATTTTCTCGCGCTGGCATTCCTGCGACAATAACAGCTGATAATGGTAGGCAATTTTGTAGTCAAGAATTTAAATCATTTTGTTTAGAACATGGCATTACACTCTATAACACAATTCCATACTGGCCTCAACAAAATGGTGAGGTTGAAAGACAAAATAGAGATATTTTGAAACGACTTAGAATTAGCCAGTGCGAGAAATCTGATTAGAAAGATGATCTTTTAAAATATTTAAGTATGTATAATAGCACACCCCATTCATCTACAGGAAAATCACCCTCCGAGTTGTTCTATGGTAGACAATTTAGAGATAAATTACCTTTTCTAAGGGATTTAGAAAACCAACCAGGTGATGCAGAAGTTAGAGATCGAGATAAGGAAAGAAAAGAAAAAGGTAAAGCAAGTGAAGACAGAAAGAGAAAGGCTGCAGAAAGGGAATTAGAAATCGGAGAAAAGGTGTACGTAAAAAATATGATCAAAGAAAATAAGCTGATTTCAGAATTTAATCCAGTACCTCACACTGTTGTTAGTGCTGAGGGAAATGATATTAATATTAGAAATGATAAGACTGGACAAGAGTTCAGAAGAAATATTGTGCATCTTAAGAAAGTTGAAGGACAGTGGAAAGTAGTAGATAATGAGAACAAATCGGAAAATGAATTAAATTAAATTTGAATTGTTTACCTATGATTGTTAAAATTATATGATACAATAAACGATTAATGTGAAAATAATTATATTATAATTATGGGTACTCTTTATGAAGTCTTGTTAAAAATGTAATTTCATTACTCATTATTGTAATTTATATTAAATCAATGATTGATGTAAAAATTATTACTATTATTTTTAGAGGTACATAATCAAATTATAAGTGTAATTAAATAATAGGTTATGTGTAATTATAAATTAAAATATTATAAAAAGGAAGAGATGTTATGTATACAAATATATGTTTAGTGCACAGACAAGGACTGCCCTCTAAGCTGACGTTTTAGTCGTGATCTGTCATCCGTAGCGAGCGGGCGTTCCCTTGAGCTGTGTATCTACTTACTGAATTTGGTTGTTTCATTTCAATATCTTTGTAAAATAAACAGGACACAACAATAATAATTTCTTTTTGTAAAAAAAAAAAATCTTACCAACATTTGTCATTTTCCATTGAAAATCTAACTTGTAATTGGCCATATTTAAAATTAAATTATAAATATAAACGACGATCTGGTGAAGGTCGCGGGAAGCCGCTGGATGCGAGCAGCACAAAACCGGTCGTTGTGGAGATCCTTGGGGGAGGTCTTTGTCCAGCAGTGGACGTCTTTTGGCTGAGATGATGATGATGATGAGGATGATAAATATAAACACTTTTATTTTATGTAGGTATTAGCTTAAAGTTAAAAAAAAAATAAAAAAAAATAAATTAACAATCGCAGACCGTGTGCGTTAACCACTGCGCCATCTTCCTCTACCTCTATTGTTTGAAAACTTTGTCACCCTTTTTAAGCACATTGTGCGCCTCAGAGAACTATTAGATTAGGTATGGTTACAGTTTATATGGAGAAGGAATCCCGAAAGGTTTTAAAATGTATGATGTGTTTTACATGAAACAATGTTAATTTAAAATTTGTAAATTAATTACAGTCGATTTCCGATCACTGGGCAACCAAAAAAAAAGGATTGTAAAAAAAGAGAAAAAACAACAACAATAAATAAGATAACAGAAGATAAATTATACTTTTTATTTTTAAGAAGCCTATCACAAAATGCGCGCGCTCGCGCTTTCTCAGTACTACCAGGCATCTTGCACTCCGTCATACCTACCACGATAAGCACCTACAGCGCGCGACAACTTGAAGTTGTAAATAAGTCAGGGCCCCAGCGCACTTTCGAGCACACGCACAGGCATAGTTCGAAGTGGTCTCGATTTGTTTAAAAATAACTACCTCTCCGATATCAGTAAATCTACAAGCTCGTAATAATGGTGAAACGCAACATAATTGTTGTGTGAAAAGCTGTCGAAAATAAGCAGAAAGATTCGAAGTGATCTTTTTTTTACGTTATCGAAAGATTCTGGAAGGTAAGATTATATTTAATTTATTTTACACTTAGTTTGTTTACAGAACAAATAGGTAATACGAAAGTAAAGGTAGGGAGGTATTTACTTATTTATATTTCGCCGTGCGATCGTGAGCCTGTGACTGTTGTGATGTAGAAGGTAGGCAGCTGACCTACCTGTGTAACTTACTATATAAAGTGAGTTCGTAAGAATTAAGATCGCTAGTAGGTACTTATCATGATGTAGGTATTAGTTATACCTATTACGTAATAAAATGTGGTTTACGTTTTGTTTTTGTTATATCTTCAACTCGTCATGTCGTGCAGTGTTTGTTTGTTTCTAAGAATTTGAGTGCTTGTTTGTTATATAGGTAAATAGGTGAGTAAGTAACTTACAGAACTACATTTTACTTAGGTGTGCAATCACAGAATAGATTACTTACTAAGGTAGGTATTGCGTAGGTATGTATATTTTTAGTCATTGGTTAGTAGGTATGTAGTTATTTATCTATATTCAGTGCGCATATTAATTAGGTCATTAATTTTATCTTGTGATAAATATAAATAGATGAAGAAATTTTGGTACACAAAGCCAGGTTTTAGAGTAGGTATATATCACTACCTATCTACCGTAGTCAAAATTTTACTTTGCTGTCATCCCTAATACACAAGCCGACGGCGCGTAGGTACGTTCGGTACAAAACGCATCACAAAGTAATAACTACTCCGCGTATAGCGATAAGGTGCTATTTTGAATGCACACAGTGCCTATCTAATATTGTAGGTTATTAAAACGGCGGCTTTCTTCAATATCAAAGGAGTGCAACTTCTGTACGTAGTACTATTATTTATTCTGTGGTATTACGAGCGGCCGACGCATCGCAAAAGTGACATTTTTGCAGTTGTAATTACATTTATTTGATGTTTAATAATTTTTTAACTAACGTTAATTCTGGTGTATATTTAACTTAATAAATGGAGTAAGGATATATTTACAGCTAATTCTGAAAGTTTTATGGCTTTGAATGGGATTTTTTTGTAGAAATTCCATTAATATTTCAAAATTACGAGGCCGCTACGAACTTAACCACTATTTAAAAGATATTATTATATATTTTCATTTCGTTTGCTTAGTACAGTCGCCGTCAGATATATTGTAGCAGACAAGGTGACCAAATACTTCTGAACATTTCAAAATGTCAATAAGTTCTATACGCTACAAGTTACCATTAATATCTGAACATTCATTACTTCATTAATATTTGAGCAGATGTAGGCATTAACTACTTAACACACAACTAAAATTGCAGAAAGCGAGGCCGCTACGAATTATACTTCTGACCACTTCTGACGACCAGCTTTCAAATAAAGAAAGAATCGTCAAAATCGGTTCACCCAGTCGAAAGTTCTGAGGTACCTACAAACATTTAAAAAAAAATAGTCTAATTGAGAACCTCCCCTTTTTTTTGAAGTCGGTTAAAAAACTACGAATACCTACTACGGATGTGTTTCGGAAGGGTCGTAAAGCCGTTGGTTTCGGCTGCATTAGCAGGCGTTAACAACCACCATTTTTTCACGCCCGTTCTCCCTATCCATAGGGAAGTCTTGGTGCCCCAACAGTGGGGATATAAAATGAGCTGTTGACGATGATGATGATGACTAATATTTTTATTATTTATTTTATTTAAAAAAAATAGTCGTAGTACTTACTTAAAATTTTGAGTTCCTTAAAAATGTTATTTTTATAAATAATAATATTTTTATAAATTCTGTTAAAATAAAAATGGGGTCACATACCAATATATTATCGTAGATGTAAATACCACCAACTTAACTGGCCAGTCATCGTAATATAATTAAGTCTTGTTAATCATGAATGCCAACAAAGTGACAGCGGGGTGTAGCGTAGTTTCAATTAACCTGAATTAATTAAATGTGGTAACAATGACGCCAGAATATAACATTGAAAAATGTAAGTATCTTTATCAATATTTTTTTATTATATTTACTTAATTGGCATGCAGAAGATGGTATTGAGGCGAATGGCATTAACAAAGAGAGGCTTATGCCCAGCAGTCTGTCGAGACGGGCCGATAATTATGATGGTCTAAAAAGCAATTTATTTATCTATTAATTAATTTGTTCATACATTTATCCCACTCGGCAAAAAATTCATACAAATCATGGTCCAGTTCTTGCTACAATATGCTTGGTATTTTGTATGCGATAGGTTTAATAACTTTGGTTTACACAGTAATATTTTGGAACTCAAAATAAACACATAGGTATTATTTAAAGAAAAAAATAACAAAAGAACAGTTATTCTATTGTGCATAGCTGCATACAATGAACTCTGCCAATTTTAAAGCAGTAACAGGCATGTGTGAGCGACAATGTCTTAACCCATGTCTTAACTTAGCTACCCTAGATAGGTTCAATGACAGTTGAGACGTACAAATACAAATATATTTTAGTATATTCCGGAGAAAACACCCGCGCCGATGACGTAATTCGCAAAATGTCGAAAAAAAAATTAAAAAGGAAAACGCACAGAGAATAAAGTTGATGGATGTTTAGAGTGTAGTAAATTTATTCTAGTTTGTTTATAGCTAAACTTCTTCATACAAAAGTAGGCTCTTCATAGACGCATTTATGCTTTAAGTCGCGTGGTCGAGTCCGGTTGGAGTTTGACGGATTTTTTTTTATTTTGCTCCAGTTACCACCGGTATACCATTTAATTTTAGACCAGACCAATTTGGATTTAGAATCTTATAGGAATTCTTAAAAATAAATCTCGAATATTTTTGTTCATCAAAATATAAAGAATCGTTAAGGATGGCGAATGTTCGCCTTGTTTAAAAGTCCCATGTTAAAAAAAAAAAATTCAAAATTCAAAATCATTTATTCAGTTTAGGCTACAAGTAGCTCTTGTGAATGTCATTATGCCATCGGTTCGTAAATCTACTCTGAGCGGGAGATCTTGTACTGAGAAGAACCGGCAAGAAACTCAGCAAGTGTCCAGCTCTTTTCTCCCTTACAGCGTCAAAAATATTGGAAAATGCCCTATCATAGCAGAACACTTTCCATTACAAATAAACACAAAAAATATATATAAGACAATTACAACATGTAAAAAAACAAAATAAAAAATGTAAGTTAACAAATTTACATCAGTTACGTTAGAGACAAGAGGCTTCAAGATTTAAAAACCATTAGCTAAAAATTAAAGCTAAATTATCTTTACAGGCCAATTTACCCTGCATAGTTAGTTCTACTTTTGCAAAGCGTTGTCCCAAAAATCTGCTATCACTTGTTGACAAATTAGCTGAAGCAAAAAGGCGAAGTTGGAGCATTCCTTTGTTTTAACAAAAGGTTGGCGTTGTTTAGCAAAATTTATGTTACAAACTCGCTGAAATTAATTGGCACTTAACATTACTTCGACACTGTTACACCGAATAACGGGGACAAGTTAAAAACTTTATAAGATTCTCGTTAATACCTGCTTGTTTGTTTGACTTGAGTAGTAAACGCAACATTACAGGATTAAACAAATTTTCAAGCCTGGATATTATCTTTTCTCCTTACCCAAGCTTAGTCTGGACAAAGGCCTACCCCAAGTCCTTCCATTTATCCCTATCCAGAGTCACCTCATACCAGTCGGTCTGGTCTGGTGTGGTGTTCGTCCAAATCTTCTCACCACATCTTTCTGGGCTGACAAGAACGTTAAATTTTTAACTGGATTGACGTAGGAATGAAAATAATGAATAATAACTATTCTAATTAAATAAAAGCGGGGTTGTGATCTCCAACTCGCAATTGGCAAGCGTGGTGATTAAGCCATTACCCATCAGTTGTTAAGATGACTTGGTTTAAATGATGGAGGGCTTTGCGCAGCAGTAGGACAGTTATAGGCTAATGCTTTTAGTGGTTGTCGAAGAGGTCGATAGCGCAGTGGTTAACGAGCCCGTGTCTCAAGACGAAAGTCTTTGACCAGTGTGTGTTGCCAGTGATGACATACGGGACTGAGACGTGGTCGCTCACTATGGGCCTCATAAAAAGGCTCAAGGTCACTCAGAGAGCAATGGAGAGGGCTATGCTTGGAGTTTCTCTGCGTGATCGAAGCAGGAATGAACAAAGGTAACCGACATAGCCCGAAGAGTTGCTAAGCTCAAGTGGCAGTGGGCAGGGCACATTGCTCGCAGAACTGATGGCCGCTTGGGCGGGATAATCCTGGAGTAGTGACCGCGTACCGGAAAGCGCAGTGTGGGCAGGCCTCCAACAAGGTGGACCGACGATCTGGTGAAGGTCGCGGAAAGCCGCTAGATGCGAGCAGCACAAAACAGGTCGTTGCGGAGATCCTTGGAGGGGGCCTTTGTCCAGCAGTGGACGTCTTTTGGCTGAGATGATGATGATAATGAGCCCGGTTTGCAAATGCAAAGGTTAAGGCAACAAAGGTCGGTTATTGGATGGGTGACCAAAAATTTATCATCTCGAGCTCCTCCGTGCTTCGGACACGGAAAGGTGTTGGTCCCGAATGCATTAACGGTATTTAACAACCACCAACCCGCAGAGGACGCACGCGGTGGTTTATCGCCCAATTCTCCCTATCCATCATAGGGAAGGCTCGTGGCCCAGCTGTGGGGACATAAAATGAGTTGTTGTGAGTGTCAGTATAAAAATAAATAATGCATATTTTGTGTAATATTTTAAAATAATAAAGACGATAAGCGTCACATATATGTGTGTTTGTTAACGTTTACTTATCTTCGTGACCTTTGAAGTATCTATTGAGTAAATTTTAATCTTAACAGATTAGTAATTGATCCTTAATAATAAAGATTGTCTGCGTGCTATTCGTATATTTATATCAGAAGCTTTATCATAAGATTAAGGTATTGCGGACCATATCATTTGATGACGAATGATAAACTTCAATGTTAGTGGGTGAAAGGGAGTAAATTTAAGGTAAAAGATGTATAGATTGTGTAAATAGACGGGGACGCCAGTGGTGTTTCCATCTATTATAGGGAAGGCTCGTGCCCCAGCAGTGGGGTTGAAAAGTGATTATGATGATGATGCACAGGAAAGCACTTAGCAGTGAGATGGAAGCGCACTTCACCTGGATTCCAATGAGTGGCAACATAAAAGTATTAACGGCGATAGGCCGCCATTATTTGGTATCATTGGATGTGCATTTTAATATTTTTTTCTCCTTACCCAATCCGGACAAAGGTCTATCATTGATAATGAGCCTTAGCGAAATTTTATTGTAATGGAAGTTTTTGTCAAAAGTGATAAAGCAATCATGGTCGACTATACATTAACTAAATATAAGTAAAATATACATGTATTTAGTTAAAATAAGTATACTTCAATACGCTTTATCGTTTCTATGTAAAAATGTAAAAAAAAACGATTAACAGGGTTCCCTATTTAATCCCCAAAGCCGTTTTACCGATTATCAATTCAACGAAAACTATTAACCGATCACTCAATTGAACAATGATGCCTTACGTTGTTTTGACAGCTACTTGACATTGGCAGAATACTGCTGCCATCACGAAAGTTGATTTATTTTAGTGATTCAGATAATTCTGACATGAAAACTATTCATTTATTTGAAGAATTTGATTTTTAAATTCATTTGATTGAATTTGAATTAATTTGATTGAAAATCATTTCGAATAAGCTTATTTCATACATCAGCTATATTTCGGTATTGTGTACAAGGTGTTAAAATTTTCTCCATACAAAATTAAACATTTCCTTTGGTGTTGTCTATAAAATACATTGCGCATTTAATTTAAGGATAAAACTAACGCAAGGAAATTAGTAAAACATTTAGCGGTTATTTAAAAACTTTTAGTTATTTGCTGTATATTTAAGTTTATAAGTTTTTTAGTTTAGATTATGAGCTGTAAATTATGAAATCTATTAAAATTAAAATAAAATAAAATCCTCTTCAAATGCTATTAGACGCTACCGCATTGAGCAGTAAAAATATTGTCCTAATATTTTCATAGCTAACAAAACACTGCGCAGGCGTCACGTATGTTGCGCTGTACAGAAGCAACCATGCCAGCTGTGGCGTATTAAAAAGCAACTATTCTGAAACCGGAAACCGGCAGGCTTCCTAAGTAACGTTACCCGACAAAGAAACAAAACAAACAAACAGATAATTGATGGGGAAGCGACGTTCCTTTTCATCAGATGTCGTGTCGCGATGACAGCTGAGATGACGGCCGCCATCTTTAGCTTCGACGATCCGGTGTTAGGAGAGGAGTTAGGTCACAACATAAGGAGACTGCAGAAAGTAAGCTTGTTATACGTAATAAAATGTGTTTAAAGCTTACCTTAGAAAAGGAATGTCATCTTCTGTTATAAATTTATAAAATCCAGTGAAAAAAATAATGCCTACCCGACCATTTTTTTCCACTGTATTTTATAAATATTTAATTTAGCTTCAGTGCAGTAATTAGCACTTAAGGGGCCTAATACATTTTGACCGTGATTTTTGCATAACATGCCCAATTTTGGCGTTCTTGTTCAGGAAACTGAAACCCTAAGACAATTTTGACTTATTGTATGGTGGAGAACAGTTCCAGACCACCAGCCACCCGAAACTTCCCGTGTGGTCCCATTTTAATTGGTCCAGTTCTGATGATGAAACCCTTAAGGAATTGAGGGAACTCTTCAAATATTGTAGGCATACCTATAGCGATTTTTTACGGATATTGTGCCTGGCCGCTACTCCCAACCCCACGACCTAGTCAACCCGAGCCGAGGTCGCAGAAGAGAGATTCCGAGGTCTTAGCCTTAAGCGCCCTCGGGTTGTTCTGCTCCTGATCCGATCCGCACCCCTCGGAGAACGTAGTAGGAAACGTGTCACTGGTGATGACGTGCGTGATGCCATATTCCCTCTAGAAAAACTTTGACTGTGTATTTGACGTTTCTCGCCGCCTCCAAAAAGTCCGCTGGCTTATTACGTATCTTACAAAAGCCAAGCGATGGCGAAAAACGCGCAATAATTGTTCCAAAATCGCAAATTCGTATTACGTATCAGCAAAAAGGAAGCCATAGGAATTAGTGACAATGCTGCCTCTGCCGAACAATCGAAGAATTGAAATGTGCATTCAAAAAATGTGCCGCTGAAATGACCTCATGGGGCCATCAGCAAATTCTCTCAAAAAAACAACGAACACTTTATTGTTTTGTTTCATCCTTTTTAATTGTTAAAATTATTGAAAATTAAACACATTGTCCTCATCATCTCAGCCAAACGACGTCCACTGCTGGACAAAGGCCTTTCCCAAAGATCCCCACAACGACAATTTTTGTGTGGCATCTTGCGACCTTCACCAGATCGTCGGTCCACCTTGTTAGAGGCCTTCTCACACTGCGTTTTCCTTTTTTTTAACACATGGCTAAAACAAATTAAGTATAAAAGGTTTTTCATCAGTAACACACGCTAGGGCGCGTCCACAGTGACATGAGCTTATTTGTCAGGCGCAGTCCTCTTTCTCAATGAAATATGTTTCGTTTCACTTGATTACTTGCACACGCCCTCTTAACCTGATGGACGCTCATTAATTTGCTTTGTTTGCGTATATAGGTATAATATGTGACATTAAGGATGCATACCCTGAAACTAATTTAGCTGAAAATCGGCATTCGAATCGATTTGAGCCATATTTTATTAGTATGTTAGTGACTTGTGTATTATACTTAATATGCTATGTTAGTATTGTTAGTTCCAATAATTATGTATGCCTCTGTACCGCCCCTATGGTCCAGTGGTTAAGACCACCGGTTTAGACACAAAGGTCCCGAGTTCGATTCCCAGCGGGGGTACATGTTTGTGTACTCGGTTTGGTTGGGGGTAGGGCTTGTTTGTCTGTTTGGCTAACTACCACAATCTGATTCAAATATGTCGCCATAACATCAATGTTTGTAGCATTGTTGTGTTCCGGCAGCTAGAGATAAGATAGCCAGTGCCTCAGTAGTTGAGGTTCCGGGTGAAGTGCGCTTCCACATTCAGCCTTATCATCACTTAACATCAAATGAGAAGAGTTAAAGAGCTTGCACGTACGCAGTAAAAACAAAATTAAGGTAAAATGATCAGCGTCGACACGAAAGTTTTCATAGCAAAGCCAATGGCTTATCACGTCTTCCTAACACGACTCAACCACGGCATAATCTGTGGTCCCAAAGGACAAAAATGATCTGCTTAAATTAAAAGAGAGCCGAGTTCGGATGACAGCAAAACTTTTCCTATTAGCAGGGTGGCCGGCTGGAGTTTTTATTCAGCCCGGTAATCTTCTGTCGGGTTGAGGAGTGACAGATACTAAAAGTGATCCGAAGTTGAGCTGTTTAACGGGCAATTTTGAGAAATTAAAAGGCAATCTCGTCCGACAGCCTATTCTTTGAGGGGCATTTGAATTTTTGTAGCTGTTTTAGAGTTTCAGAGACTTAAAGTTGTTAGAAAAGATTCACTTCGTTATAGTCAGTTTAATTTATGAAACTGCTTTGTTAAGCTGCCTTTTTTGTCTTAGAATGATATCACCGTTTTACAGCTATTGGACTCTGCTTCGATTCCCAGCGTGTTCATTGTGCTTGTTTGATACACAAAAAAAAACGATTGGTGGTATGGCTCGTTCAGAGGAGCTCGATAGCGCAGCGGTTAACGCGCCTGGTCTTCGATTGCTAAAGTTAAGCAACTTTTGCAAGAGTGGGTCAATGGATGGGTGACCAAAAATTGTTTATATCGAGCTTCTCCGTGCTTCGGAAGACACTTAAAGCCGTTAGTACCGGCTACATTAGCATTCGTTAACGACCAACGATCTGCATTGGGCCCGTGTGGCTGTTTATATGGCCCGTCTCCCTATCCATTCATAGGGAAGGCTTGTGCCCAGCAGTGGGGACATAAAATGAGCTGGTGATGACTTGTTCTTAGTCTGTCTGGCTAGATCAGGCTAGATAAGATAAGATAAGATAAGATAAAATTTTATTGCCACAAAATTGTGTAAATACATAGCAGGTGTTATGCATATAATAACGGGAACAAACAATTTACCCTAGTCGGTTAGTAGGTAGGTACATATTACATAGAAACAGCTACTATGCTGTTTTTGTTCCGAAATATTCAGCTAAACTGTAGAACGCCTTATCTAAGAGCCATTTTTTTTATTTAAATTTAAAAGAATTACGCGAACACTACACATTGAATTGAAATAACTTTTACGGATCTACTCGCGTTTATTTTACACATTACTTATTTAATGTTTATCCTGACGTTTCGAACCCTTTGCAGGGTCCGTGGTCACAGGGAGACTGAGGTGTTGGTCGTCTCATAATTAGTAGGTTGCTTGTATGCCCTCATTTGAATTTAATTAGGTGCGTTCCGTTTTATGCAGAAAGAAGCAGCTTAAATTTACTGAGGCTTGTTGATCTGTGGGCAGATGATTGATAGATAGATAATACCTCAGAACAAATGACTAGCTTTAGTTAGGTATTATTATGAGGATACTACTATCTAATTCTGTCGTCATAGCAAATGAGATCTTTAACTTGAACGTATACACAGTTGGTATATTTCTACCCAAGATGGTATAATGACGTTCATAAGAGCTATTTGTAGCCTAAACTGAATAAATTATTTTGAATTTTGATTCTTTTTTAAAATTTTGAACACCGAAATGAAGTTTAAATTTAAAGTTGGTTAAGTATGATGAAAGCCAATATTTTTGCAGTCCACAATTTTTCGCGGCAAACTCTTGCTCTCATTAAAAGTTAAATATTAATGAACATAACGGAGGAAATGCTACTGTCTTCGGGGCTAAGTTCTTTTGTACTATTATGGAAAGTTTCTGTGACCCTTACGCCGTTTGGTATTCGGACTATTTTCTTGTGCTTACAATTTTTTTCTCGTGATTGCATAATATTGTTTTGGTTTTGATTTTATTTACTTTTATTTTGATTGATTTGATTCTATGATTATGGTTACCTAAGTATAAATTATTATACGCAAACATTGTTGCGGGCAAATTACAATTTGAAAAAGACAAAGTGTTCAAAAAATCCCACTAGCGGGATTCGAACCGCACCCCATGATATACCAGGTGCACTACCTATGTGCCACGATAGTATAGTTAAATTTTAATTTTATTTTATTTTATTTTTTTAATTCATCTAATTTTAGTATGTTAATTTATATCTATTTCCCTCCGGCTCTCTCTTCCCGACAATAAATAAAAAAAATAAAAAAAATCATTTATTTCAGACCTGAGTCCATAGTCTTAGTAACATTATCTAACTTAAAAACCTATGTAGTGCATATTATTTATTATACAAAGTTATTATAATTAATTTTGGTGTCTTTGACGAGGTGGACGCAGGTCCAGCCGCATAATGGTACTGTCTACGTCCAGCCTAATATATCCCACAAGGTGGTGGGGTCAGCCTTCCTTGTCTTTTTCCTCCACTTTGCTCTATCCTCGATATCCTCTATCCTATACCAACTGTGTGTATTCACATTGAAGATCACATTGTTTCTATGACGATACTAAGATAGTAGTATCTAGCCCGTTCTCGTAGTGTGTCACCGTGTCGTATATCGTGCCCAGCAGTGGGGTTTTAAAATGAGCTGGTCATGTAAAACAAAATAGATTTTTACCGCCTCTGTGGTCTAGTGGCTAAGACCACCCGTTTAGATCCAGAGGTCCCGGGTTCGATTCCTAGCGGGGGTACGTTTGTGTACTCGGTTTGGTTGGAACTTGTTTGACCGCCTGGCTAGCAACCACCTTATTTAAATATCTCGCCATAACATCAATGTTTGCAGCATTGTTGTATTCCGGCAGCTAGAGATTTTATTTTATTTATTTATTTATTTATATAAAGGTGAACTTGCTGGTTTACAGTATACACCAACACGCCAGCAAGCTAAATACAATACTATAGAAGCATTAAACCCACCACCAAAATAATAAAAAAATTAAAAAACTAAAACAATTTCCAAAAATCATTAGGGCAAGATAAATTATGTCAAACGTATGAAATGTCATAAATCATATAAGATAAGATAAGATAGCCAGTGGTTCAGTAGTTGAAGATTTTGGGTGAAGTGCGCTTTCAGCATCGCCCTTACATCACTAACATCAGGTGAATGGAAGGCTAAGTGTTTCATCATCATCATCATCATCTCAGCCAAAAGACGTCCACTGCTGGACAAAGGCCTCCCCCAAGGATCTCCACAACGACCGGTTTTGTGCTGCTCGCATCCAGCGGCTTCCCGCGACCTTCACCAGATCGTCGGTCTGTTTACTCTTAAGTTATTAAAAATAAATATACACTCATGGGCACATCTAACCGCCCATCCCGTTATTTTCATTTAAGTTATTAAAAATAAATATACACTCATGGGCACATCTAACCGCCCATCCCGTTATTTTCATACAAGCAGGCTCACTTTGCGACTCTATACATAAAAATGTCAATATATTTATATAATATTCTTTGTAAGAACATGGAATATTCCGGGGATATTTTTGCTGACACAGCACACAAATTTAAACACGAAGTATCGACAACTGGGTCTTCTTAGTTTCTTTTGTTTATTTTAAATTTTATAGATAATTAAGTTAAGGTTTTAAAATTATTTAAGTAATATAAAAATTTTGTAAGCCCACATTTGCATGCCGTGGCAGCCTTTAAGTAAGACAGCACTTAGATTAAGACTTTTTTCCAATGTTTCTTTTTTTTTTTGTAATTTTTTTGGTGTATGTTTTGTTGGTTGTCCTTAATAAATAAAATAAAATAAAATAAATAAAATAAATATTTCTGCAAAGAGTGTATGTATTGTTCTGCCTCTATGGACAAATGCAATGGTTTCGGTACTCTTTCAAAATGCTAATTGGACAGTCGAACGCTTAACCTATACATTAGCATACAGATCTTTGGAGAAATGTATTGAGATTTTTATGTATGGAGTCGCAAAGTGACCATGTTTGTATGAAAGTAACGGGGTGGGCGGTTAGATGTGCCCCTGAGTGTATAAACGCTTAAACGCTTAAAGTAATCATCACAATTAGTAGCTTACAGTACACATTACATCCCAATATTTCATCATCACACAAATGTTAATGTGGCAAATAATCGCAAATTGAACAAAGCCGTCCGGAAACAAACATCGCTTTCCGAATTATTTCACTTTATTAGACACTTTTCATGGCATTTAATGGGCCAGAAAAGGGCAAGAAATTTATGGTGTAGCAATAAATCTGGTGCAATTGGTATACACGCCTCGGCACTTACTTCGGATTGGACCCTTTGTATATGCGATAACAATGAATTAGGTAATATTGTTGATGTCAATCATTAAGCTCAAAGCAAGGTGCTTTAGTGTATCAATCGTAAATGCTAAGCAATTTTTGCAATGGTTGCTTCCCGGATGGGTGATCAAATAGGTTTAGCGTTGGAAGTACTTTAAAAGATACTTTATCGTCAACCTATAAGCGTCCCAATGCGGCGCTCAGGTCTTCCCACATGCATTGACATAAGCATATAGGGACCGTTTTAATTAAATAAATAAATAAATTTTCATTCATTCATTCATTATCAGGCCATAACCAACTACAACTGGGACTTAATGTTGAGTTGACGACCTGCGTAGCCAAGCAGCTTGCATACCGGACTTTAAGGTCTGAGGTCCCGGGTTCGATTCCCGGTCGGGTCAATGTCGAAAACGAACTTTTCGATATTGTGTCAGGTCTGGGTGGTTGTGGTACCGTCGGTGTTTCTAGAATAGCGCAACAACCCAAAGTGAGTCTTGGCCTCCGATAATAAGAGCCGCCATCTGGGTCTGTCCTGCGCCACCTGATGCCAGTCATCCGCGTTGAGCTCGCGCAAGTCCTTACAGACCTCGTCCTCCCAGCGGCAACTGGGTCGTCCAACCAGTCGTCGGCCACTAGGATGTCCCGAGTTACTAGGGGTTCAAGCTTGATATACTTTATATAATTATTTTTTATAGTAAGGACAGCTTAATGACTTCACTTCACCTGATATTGAGTGGAAATGAAGTCAAAACGCGAAGACAACTGGTGCAGCGTAAAAACAACGCAGGATCAGTTACCCTGGATAGTTCACCATGTTTGGTCACCTATCCAGTGACTTTCGGTATTTCAACAAGATCACAACACCAAACGCACGCGTAAGCTGCAACTTATTCCGACCCAGTAGGCTTAGCCAAAGTAAGTAAACATTAAGAAAACGATAGCGAAGTTCGAAAAGAATAAAATGTATGGGATTGACATAGGATTGACCACGTGATTTAGCGCGGCTTATGTCAATCCCATACATTTTATTATTTTCGAATTTCGCTATCGTTTTCTTAACGTTACTTTGGCTACCGCCACAGGGCTTGACTTAAGACGACATCGACAGCTCGATTTGTGAACATTCAAGAAGGCCCTTACTGGCGCTGTCATAAGGTCGAAAATTAACAGAATCTAAAAAATTTTTTTTTAAATTTATTGTTTTTAGTTATAAAAATATCATCATCATCATCATCTCAGCCAAAAGACGTCCACTGCTGGACAAAGGCCTCTTTTTAGTGGAATTTTATCAGTCAAATTTTTTGGAGTCGGTTTTTTTTTTTGTTAAAATTTTTGTTTATTTCTCGCTTTTTAGTGATTCGTTTCGATCTATTTATTAAAAGCGAATATGGGTAGACCTACTAAACACGCTGCTCGTATGAGACAGCGCCGTTTAAATGAGACAAGCGAAGAAAACGAGAAACGCCTATCTCAAAGTAGGAAATCAAAAACAAAGTTCCGGTGCCTGTCTTCTTTTGCTTTGTCATAGTCGCTTAACTATCTTATTCGAGATATTTTATCGCCACCCGTGAAATACTTATCATTGAGGAGTTCCGATGGCAATCTGTGGTCTTTTTTATCAGTTACACTTCATCAAATGATACTTTCTGAATGCATTTGCATTGGCTTGACTTATTTCTGAAAATACCAAAATCGCGATAGGTATGCCTACAATATTCGAGTAGTTCCCTCAATTCCTCAAGGATCCCATCATCAGAACTGAACCAAATTAAAATGGGACCACACGGGAAGCACCAGCTTTCAAATAAAGAAAAAATATCAAAATCGGTTCACTCAGTCGAAAGTTCTGAGGTAACAAACATTAAAAAAAAAATATATATAGTCGAATTGATAACCTCCTCCTTTTTTTGAAGTCGGTTAAAAAGGAGACAAACGAGCAGGCGAGTCACCCGATGGAATGTAATCACCGCCGCCCATAGACACCCGCAAAACCAAAGTAATCGCAGATGCGTTACCGACCTTGAGGAAGGAGTTGGATTTTGAGGAGGGAGTAGGAATTGGGAGGGGGGGGGGTGAGAGATGGGCCTCCGGTACTTTCACTCACCGGACGAAACGCAACAGCAACGAGTGCCGTTGTTTCACGCCGATATTCTGTGAGAGGGTGGTATTACGCCGGGCGAGCCGGCCCATTTCGTGCTGCAACGAAGCGTGGCTCTACCACACAGACAGTGTCACTCATTTAGCACCACCCAGGGGTCACGTGCAGGGTCTCAAGGGTAAACCTACGGACGTGAGTAACTTTAACCCCCTAAACTTACTTGTCTTGTTACCCCGTTACTTTTCTTGTACCGTTTTACAAAGCCCTGCTTCCAATTATGCTATACTCATGGAAGTAAGTCCTAATGAAACTACTTAAAATTAAACTTACAAAAAACTATAAACTATATCTACTATTAACTATAAATAAAAAAATTACCCCAAATCATCCCCCTCAGGCAGAGTGCCCAGTAAGCTAGCAGCATTGCCACGTCGGATAGCTTTGCTTATACGCTGGCCCAAGTAGCTGCTAGCTCTGGGGTCCCGGGTGGCTTCTACTATTTTAATAGAAATATCTTTAAAGAGTTTGTGAGCACCCGGGCCCCATGGACCTAAAGTCTCTACCCCAAACGGCTCAAATATGAGATCCCCAGTCAGATTCTCATACTTTCGCCGTTTGAGGTTCTCTGCATGATTTTCAGCCGCGCCAGCGCTAACAGAAGTGCTTGGAATGTGGGACGGTGCAAGCGTATTGACACAAGTTGCATCCCATACCAGAGCCCGTCCCACCTTCCAAGGAACTAGGGTCATGTCCTAATGTATTGTATCTAGATTACAGTTGTCAAAAACTCAAGTAGGTACCTAGTTATAAATAATGCTGTTAAATACTCTATTTAATATTACTTTTTAACACCTTCATCACACCATTTATCAGCTCATTTTATGTCCCTACTGCTGGAGCACGAGCCTTCCCTATGGATGGATAGGGAGAACGGGCCATAAACCACCACGCAAGCGCAGTGAGGATTGGTGGTTGTTAACGACTGCTAATGCAGCTGGGACCAACGGCTTAACGTGCCTTCCAAAGCACGGAGAGCTCGAGATGACACATTTTTGGTCACCCATCCGATGACCAGCCTTTGCGAAAGTTGCTTAACCTTAGAAATTGCAGCCCGGGCGCGTTTACCACTGCGCCACGATCTCTTCACCTTAATCAATGCTAATGATTTGAATTAACAGAAAAAATATTTATCTCATAAAATTATACAATTAATAAAATATTGTACCAAATTCAACAGTTAATAAAATGAATTAAGTCCCAAGTCCCAACCACAGCCCTATACAATACTACAGTAAAACCGCTGAATACTAAACCAATCTCACTTAGCTTCCCGTACAGTATTGGCCGTAGCCCATAGTGGACGATTTACGACCCTCAAATAAATCACAGACGACGAATGTACATGTAGGTACTTACACAGTTTTTTGTGATAAAACATGTGGAATCCTATTCATAGGAAGCCTTTTATTTTTCCTCGAGTGGTTCAGCTGGGATATTACTTATTTTATTAGTCTTATAAGGTCGCAACGCGTCTAATTTTATTTGTGAAAGGAGATCACCCAAGTTGGGCTATTTTCAAAAGTACCGGCCAACAATAAAAAAACTTAACATTTTTTGTTTGACACTAAAGTTTTAAGTCCAATCTTTTAAGTTTTAAGTCCAATTCAACCGCTAATTAATTAACATTATGTCAGTGTCCTAAAAATTATGTACTATTTATTAATTTTTTTTTCAGCAGCACGTGTGTAAGGCGTTCGAAAGTGACAAAACAAACATATGAATAACGCATTTAAATATTTTAATAAACTATGTAAAAATTTAACAATACAAAAAATGATCCAACAGGTTGGGTTAGAACAAATGAATAGAATAATATAAGTTAATAAAACATAATAATATTTTTGATTGGTCGGCACTTTCAGAATTAGCCCAAAATTGTATGGACGGTGAATGATGTCCTTTACGAGTATTAGGAACTTAAGTGTTACAACATTAAGCTATTACATAGTGGTAGCAGCATTGGTCTCAGACCCAGAGATTTCAGATTTGATTCCTTGTGCTTGGTAGATATAGTCCTGTTTTGTTGGCATAACTTCTGTTAAGTCCACCAGGGTGGCTACTACTATATCATCTAAGCCTGTCGTTATAACAACATCCTGATACACACTACTTTAAAGTTTATATTGACACCCTTCACCAACCTCACGGCTATAAAGTTAGGTGTCAGACATCCTTATGCAAGCAGAAGGGACCATCTACGTCAGGTCATAACACCAGATCAGAACACGCCGGTACGCATCCTTCATCGGGTACTTTTAAGACTAGTGTCTCGAGCTAGTTGCCTCGTGGACACGTATAGTCCACTACCTAATATCCAGATAGGTTACCGGAGCTGTAAGCTCGCTCACTTCTCGTTGCACGAGCACAACTCGCAGTGCACCACTGCTCGGACCGTCAACTCTAAAGTCGACTACCAAATGTCCTCTTTGGTGGCGGAGTTGTAAGCACACTCACTTCTCGGTACCCATCCAGGCACCTGATCAATTTTAAAGTCCTACGCGGCTGATTAAACCCGAGGCTTTTGCATCTAGCGGGCGCTTCTACTAGTTCTCCTGACTAGTGCCGGAGATGTTGGAGTAACTACTCAATGAAAACCACCAAGCAGCACAACCAACTAAGGGCAACTCACGTGCCCCGCAGGTCCTTTCGCTTCAGGCCCCCACCGGACCGCTACTAAGACTTGCTCGCTGTGCACGAAATGGAAACCTGGCCAGACCTCAACCAGGCAGACGAACATTCCCACTTCTACAGCTAACCACATGCCAACACGAGTCCAGTGTTGGTAGCATTGTTGTGTGCGAACAGGTAGAGAAAAGATAGCCAGTCCTTCAGTTAAAAAGTTTTGGCGCCTCCACCTTCGGCCGTATATTCATTTACGATTAAGTGAGATGAAAAGCTTTTCCGTAGTAAATAAAAACAATACCACAATTACACAAAATATATTGAAAATTACCAATTCTCATATTTCCCAATGTGTGCCCCTCCCCGCCCGATCCTCTAAATGCCCCTACACATTTACAGAATACACTAAACATGCACACTAGTTTAGGCCCAAGACACCGTACTCGTAGAACAGGGGTACGTAGAACCGGTTCACACGCGCTCTATACCAGGTACAGACATGTACCTGGGTGCTTCTCTCCTCCTCTACGGCCCGGTCCACCCGATCCGAGGTCCGTGCCTTTAGAGGCGCCCTCGGGTGGTTCCGCTCCCCGATCCGATCCGAACCCTTCGGAGACTCTAGTAGGGCACGGGGACGCGCACTTTTAAGTGTGCGATGCCGTTCCCTCTAGAAATCCTCCGAAGGTGATTCGTTTCAACACGGCTTGAGGTACCCTTTACGTACCTCGCCGCCCCCAAAAAAGCCCGGTGACGCTGAAAATGCCGTTAGAGGCAATCAGCAATATCTCTCAAAAAAAATCCCAATGTGTTATTGTTATTTTCAAAAGTAGTTTTAGACTAGACTCTCCGGACTAGATTGAACTAGGCCTAAAACTACGAACCACCACTATACAGTTGACGGTTGGACGAGCAGTTCAAAGGTCTGACGTTCGTGTGGAGCCAGCATGTCCACCTCTATGACATCTCATCAACCTACTTACCTCAAAACAATAACTATAAGCTTTTTAATTGCTCTGAGCTATTTCCCTATTCCCTCAGCCTATTTCTTGTTCTGTACATGGTTTGTTTTTTACTCATTTTTTTACTCAAGTGCACTCAAAGATAATCATAGACAAAAAAAACCAGCACACCACTCTTGACACTTTCTGTCATAGAACTTTTACAAATTGTGTTAATATGTCACCCATCTTATTAATGATATTAAAATAAATTATACATTTATACAAAAATTTAATCATGAACGTTAAACTGGTGGCCCTAGTTGTTATATTTGTAACGAATTTTAGGATTTGTCAAAGCCGGCGATATGATAACTTCTCATTATTTAGTGTGGTACCAGTCGAAGTTGATCATTTGAAATTCCTCCAAAATTTGGAGAGACAGAAGTACATTGACGTGATATTCTGGAAGAGACCACTGAAACTGTATCAAGAGGTGCAGTTCGTGGTTAATCCAACTGATACAGACCTGTTTATGGAGAGAGCACGCCATTTTAGAATGAGTACTAATTTGGTGTTGCCTGATATCCAGAAGTGAGTTAATGTCACGACCTTAGATGAATGATTGTACTCGCTGCGCTCGACTAGATACCGCGCTACCTAGAAACAATAGTTCCGTGAATGCGGCAACTCAATATTGTAGTGTGTGTAAGAACGGCGTCCTTCTTATTTCTTGTAGTATTATTTTTTTACACAGTTTAACTAGGCAAACTGGCCATTTACTTCGGTTTATGACTAAAATTTAACAAAACATTCGGTACGTGCACCTCACACGCAGTTTGCAACGCGACTGACAGCAGGCGACTGACTCGGCGACACGCCGAGTATTTTGTGCCGCATTTAACAAGTACGCCGGCGGTATCTAGCCAAGCGCAGCGAGACCAATCATTAATCTAAGGTCACGACTATAAAACATGTAAACAAGTAACATTGTTAGTATAATCCAATGAGTGATATATTGTAAATCATAATTTTTCCTTTGATATGCATGAGCGCAGATTAGCGTCGCCAAACAATTAAAAAACTATTGTGGCTGTATTTACAGCAGACGACGACTTCAGTTTCTGGTAGACTGATATGCGCTTTGTGATCACGTCCAATCCAACTACATTTATAATTAAAGGTTTTGAAACTTGAAACGTTTCTTCGTGTTTGCTTTCAGTACCCAATTACTTTTGGATATATCGTTCTGTATTGGATTTTTATTGAGTTTTTCAATGTGCTTGTAACTTTTCTGACAGTAGGTTTAATATAAATAGTTATCATCATAATTACCGGGCTATTAAGTGTCATAGTGCTGAGCTCAGGCCTTTTTACATAAACACTCAACAAGCTCGCCATCGGAACGCCCTGTTCTGATAACACGCACACTTCCTGAAGCCGCAGTTCGCTCGAACGGTTCGCTTCCAGAGGAGTATCAAGCGGCCTGCCTGCTCGTTTGAAAGACTGATGTCAATGTAAAAAAAAATGCACATGGGAGGCCTGTTATCTGATGAGCCCTATCTACTATGAGATAGGGCTCATCAGATAACTCACCTTGCAGATCTAGCGCAGTTTAATAAAAAAACTTATTCTATAAGAGTCTTGCATTTAATATGTTTACACAGCACTAGAAATCCTGTTTCTTTATAGAGCATTTGATAATCAAACTGTCCGGAGATACCTTCGACTCAGAGTTGAAACATACTCATGGGAAAATTACCACACCTTAGAAGATATTTACCAGTGGTTAACTGATTTGGCTCTAAAGTATCCTAAAACTGTTGAATTATTTTCTATTGGAAAATCGGCTGAGCAAAGAGATATATATGCAATTATGATCAAAAAAGGAAAAAGCAAAAGGAAAGTGATAGTGGAAGCTGGACTTCATGGTAACGAGTGGATTTCAACTGAGTTCGTGACTTATTTAGCTTACCAACTAATTCATAGTAATGGGTCCAACCAACATATTACACTGCTTGCTCAAGATTACAACTGGTATCTAGTACCAATTGTCAACCCTGACGGTTATGACTACAGTCACAAAGTGGTAAGTGTCTAATTGTAAAAATTAAAAATAACGACTATGTTCCTTTTTAAAACTGAACAATATTTTACGTTTTTCAGGATCGCCTGTATAAAAAAAACAGAAGGAATGTTACCGGTGGCACGGGGATTGATTTGAATAGAAATTTCGATTATAGCTTTGGAAGTAAGCTTTACCTAAGACATACCTGTATTTGTTAATGACTCATCAATGTAATACAAATTATTTGTTTATTACTATGGAATCTGTTCAAATATTTATATTATTCTTTACTGTATAAACATATGAACATTTTCAGTTTATCATATAATTATTTTTATCCAGAACATGCAACAAGTCAGGATCCAAATGATGATAATTATTCTGGACCCTATGCTTTCTCTGAACCCGAAACTAAAACACTCAAGTCTCTATTCGATCAAAAAATTAAACGCTTAAAATTTTACTTTTCAATACATGGTTATGGTCAGAAAATTATAATTCCATACTCTGACAGGGTAAACCACGTGGATGATTACTTTGAAATGGTAAGTATTATAGTGCTATTACAACTTTTTTCCCATCATCATCAACATCATCGGCCTATCTTAGTCCACTGCTGGACATAGGCCTCCCCTAATGAGCGCCATAGCGCCCTGTCTTCAACTTGACGCATCCAGTATCTGCCTGCAGTCTTTCGCAGGTCATCATCCCACCTGGCCGGAGTCGTGGTCATCACTCAAGAACACGTTTACCCCAGCGGCTGTCGGTTCTTCGCCAGATATGGCCGGCCCACTGCCACTTCAGCTTGCTAATTCTTAGAGCTATGTCGATGACTTTGGGTCTCTGTCGGATGTATTCGTTACAAATCCTATCCTTAGAGAAACGCCGAGCATAGCTCTTTCCATAGCTCGCTGAGCGACTTTAAACTGGTGGACCAGCACTACCGTGAGTGTCCACGTCTCAGCTCCGTAGGTCATGACGGATAGGACGCACTGATTAAAAACTTTAGTTTTCAAGCATTGCGGTATGGGTGACGAGAAGACTCGACGTAGTTTCCCAAACGCTGCCCAGCCCAGCTGGGTGCACCTCTTGGCCTCTTTCTGAAAATTGTTTGTAGCTAATTGCAGAATCTGCCCGAGGTAAGTATATTCGGAAATGATTTCAAGAAGGTGACCATGTACGACGACCGGTATCGGATCAATGTGGCTATTGATCGTGACTTTGGTTTTATTCAAATTCATGCCAAGACCGATGCGTCGCGAGGCTGAAGCTAGGCCGTCCAGCATCTCTAGCGACTCCGCCATTAGAACTATGTCCTTTTATTATTTATGAACTTTTTTCCCCATACACTTCAAGCTGTGGGAAGACACCAGAGATTGTCAAATAAGCTCATTAGCGAAAGTGTACTTTAAGGAGGCTTATGCTGGTTAAAGGATTGTTAAAATGATGTTACATTTGTCAAAGTTGACTCTTTTGTCAAGTGTTACATAATTTTCTGTCGTCCAATAATGGAGCTACCGTGATAATTACTGCATAGCCTAAAACGGTGGAGCAGTTGAACGGACTATAGGCCTGAAGCTGTCGCTTTTAGATCAGTGCCAGTGCAACGCGGTCTAAACTCTTGGGTACGAAAGTACTTGTGAGTTGTGAGCCTAGAACACCTATAGTTTGAGGAGTTTCCCGTTAAATATCTACCCGTTTTTAGGACGAGTTACACTAACAATAAGAAGACAGCGGAAATCAAATTGAAATTGCCCGGTTCAGCCTCTCACCCGGTGTCAATATGAGAGCGGAATATTCATGCAACATTTAAAATTCAAATGGGTTTTTGTTTTCAGGAAAATTACGGTAAACAAGCAATATTGAAAATGCATAAATTATACGGCAAGAAATATAGCGTTGGCACTTATTTTGACACGATGGGTGAGTTTAATATATTGTTGCTGACTTTTTACGATCATCATTTTGCTGAAACAGTAAATTATTTATTATAGTTCTCGTCTATATCTATTGCATTGCAGTATGTTGTATAACTATTTAGTTGCAAACATTTCAACGAAATTAATAAGGACCTGGGTTCGACTCCCAATAGGAGTTCTTATTTGTTATTCGCTTGGTTTGGGTTAGGGTTAACTTTAGCCTGCGTAGGTTCCATCAGCATCTCTGGAAATACATATAACTTCATAAAATCTATTTTAGTTGTTACTCAAAAACAGTCTAACACGAGTATGAAAACTTCCGTGAATATCGAGGAAATATTATTATAAAAGGGATGATATTAAATAAAAACATTGTTTCTTTTATAAAACAGGTCTACTGTTTTCGGGGGACAGTGCTAGCTGGGCGAAAAGAGATAAACAAGTCAAGTAAGGATTGCTAAAAACTTATAAATTATTATACTTTTTATTGACCTTAAATCTTCGATTTAGGTTTTATAAAAAAAATATAAAAAGTAAAATAAAAGAAAATGTCATACAAAAATATAACTTCTATAAAAACCTAAACCTAGAACGCCGCCAGCAGCGAAGCAGGACTCAAGCTACCGGCGATTAAGGCTGCAGAGAAAGAAACCTCCTGACAATGCGTGCTGTATCCAGGAGTGTTGCCTTCTGTATCTTACCCTTGATCCAGCCATCCAGCAAAAGCCTTTTGAGATGTTAGTCAAGACTCTTCGCTATAAGGCCGTTTGCAGATACGACTATGGGGACAATGATCGTCGAATCCACATCCCACATAGCGGTCACCTCGTGAGCCAAGTCAAGGTACTTAGTGAACTTGTCCTCCTCGGCTTTCACAAGGTTCTCATCATGCGGGATGGTGATATCGATGAGCATTGCTTGGCACGTCGATCGATCTGTCAACACAATATCAGGCTTATTGGCTATAATAGTCCTGTCCGTGATAACTGATCGATCCCAGTAGAGCGTGGCATAACCATTTTCGAGAACAGGCTTCGGCGCGTACTTATAGTACGGTACTTCAGATTCTATAAGACCATATTGAAGAGCAAGTTGCTGATGGATAAACCTAGCTACAAGGTTATGTCTGTGTAAGTACTCACTGTTAGCTAGATGAGAACAACCGGAAATAATGTGCCTGATTGACTCACAGGGACGGCGGCATGCCCGACAGATGTCGACCGTACCGTCCCTCAGGATATATTTCCGGTAATTATTCGTCATTATGACTTTACCAGCAATTGCACGGACAAACCCCTTGGTTTCCCCACAGAGGTTTCCGAATCGTTACCAGTTTATCGACGCGAGCAGATCCGCATCGGGCCCTGTTAAGGCCCGGTAGAACCGCCCGTGAAGCTCCTTACTCTTCCATATGTTCCTGCGGTCTTCAAAGCTCAGCACCGTTGGTCTACGCCAGTACTACGTTTGCCAAGGAGAGCGGCGTAAAGTGTTTATCAACTGCCACGACATCCAAATGCATCCCGCATTCACTGTTAAGTAAATAATCCTTGAGACTGCACACCTCACGCTATTATTAGTATTATTTGGGAAGGAGCATTCAGGAAAATAAATAATAATAAAAGAAAGGTTTTTCGAATTTTTAAAAGTTTCAAAGCTGACTTTTGAAACATTGAAACCCTTCGAAACTTTTCGTTAGATTTTGAATAATATGGGATTCTTAAACACTTCCGAATAACATTTTATCTACTTAATTGAAAAAAAATGATTAATAACTTTGGTATTTACAGACATGTCTTCACGTTTCTGCTGCGAGACAACGGATCTTACGGTTACGCTCTTCCCTCTGACCAGATCATACCAGCCTGCAAAGAAGCTATGGCCGGCTTAGCTGAGATTATGACAGCTAAATCAAAACGCTTCAGGACCATATTCAGCACGTCTTCAAAACCGAATCTTGGAGCAATTACGCTTCTTGCCGAGCTTATTTTATTGATGTTGAAATAAAGAGGACGACTGTGTACCATTTCTTTTACTGTGCATCATAATTTACATCACCAATCATCAACATCAACAGCTCATGTTTATGCCACCACTGAGCATGAGCTTTCCTTACGAATTAAAATACTTCAGGAAGATCGGGGCATAAACCAAATTTGAATTCAAAAGTAGGTACCTACTTATGAAATGTCGCGGGTAGCCAATGGATGCGAGCACCTTGAAATCGGTTGTGGAGATCCATATGGGAAGGCCTTTGTGCAGCAGTGAACTTCTTTTGTCTGAGACAATAGTGATGATGATGATTGAAGAAAAAAATTAAAAAGGAAGCGTCTATGTTGCCACCAGTGGCTATTCGGTCAATAAAAATATCAAGCCGCTACTTTTTTTTGAGAGATTGCTGATTGCCTCAAACGGCTTTTTCAGCGTCACCGGGTTTTTTTGGGGGCGGCGAGGTACGTAAAGGGTACCTCAAGCCGTGTGAAACGAATCACCTTCGGAGGTTTTCTAGAGGGAACGGCATCACACACTTGAAAGTGCGTGTCCCCGTGCCCTACAGATTCTCCGAAGAGTTCGGATCGGACCGGGGAGCGGAACAACCCGAGGGCGCCTCTAAAGGCTCTGACCTCGGCTCGGATTGACCGGGCCGTGGTGGAGGAGTAACTGTACCTGGTATAAAGCGCGTGTGAACCGGTTCTTCGTACCCTTGTTCCACGAATACGGTGTCTTGGGCCTAAACTGGCGTGCATGTTAAGTGTATTTTGTGTAAATGTGTAGTGGCATATAGTTTTGCGCCTTGACCAATATCTCACCTGATGGAAAGTGTAGATGTAGTCTAAGATGAACCGCGCTCACCCATAAGGTGCCCATTCACTCTGACCTTGAATAGAACCATGTCATATGTGTCGGGAAACATAGTCACCGGAAGAGCATTCCACAATTTCGCCGTCCGCACAAGGAAGGATGATGCAAAACGCTTAGTGCGGCAAGGTGGAATATCTACGACAAAGCGGTGGAGGCCCCTGCGACGTCTTGTCGTTCGATAGAAAAATGGAGACGGTGGAGTGAGGTTATGGAGATTTTGAGCGCATTCCCCGTGGAATAGCCTGTAGAAAATAGACAAGCATGCGATTTGGCGGCGATGGCTCAAGCTATGCAGCTTTTTGCTTGTTAGGTCCTTATCACCTATAATCTTTCGAGCACGTCTGTCTAGAAAATTCAGTGAGTCCAGGTGGCATTTGGCACCTCCTTCCCACAAGTGTGAACAGTACTCTATGCAGGGTCTAACCTGAGCTTTGTATAAGATTAAAAGCTGTTCCTTAGTAAAGTACCGTCTCACCTTGTTCAGGATACCAAGTTTTTTGCAGCTGTTTTTGCTTTTGACTCGATGGATCGCCCAAAGTTCAGGTCGGAAGATAAGGTGAGACCTAAGAGGTCTAGTTGGTCTGAAACTTCTACAGGCTCATCACAGAATACGGGAGTCAGAAGGAAACGACTCTTTTTGGAGGAAAAAAGACAGGCTTGTGTTTTTGACGCATTAAACTCGACCCGGTTGGCCTTTCTCCATTGGGAAACATCCATCAGGGTCGAGTTCACACGTGCTACCATACTCTCTCTGAGAGACTCGATTTCGGCTCTACTAGCCCGAGGATCGGAAACATAACTCTCTGATACTGTGCTGTCATCAGCATACCCATAGATACCGGGTTTAAACATGTCGTTGATATGCAGCAAAAATAGAGTAGCAAAGAGAACAGACCCCTGAGAATTAAAATTAGAATGTCAAAATTAAAATATACTTTTATTATTTGCTCCCCCCTTCCGTGACTGGCTCTCGCTATGCTGCGCTTCGCTCGGGAAAAAATTTAACGTAACCTAACCAACAGACTATACGACTGAACATTATAGGAACTATTTCACTATGCTACTTTGATGTGTGTTTAAAATTAAACTTTATTAGTTTGCAATATGGAACAAATTGTAACATCTAATAACTAGGGGCAGAATTTTTTTTCTTATTTTACCACTAGCGGCTTGATATTTCTATTTTCCAAATAGCCAATGGTGGCTGGTTGTTCCCAGTTGTCACCACTGGCTTCGTTCCCACTGGTGACAAATGAGAAAAAAAAACTATTTATTGCCAGTGGTGACGCATCAGCCTATAGCAAGACCGCTTAATTTAGCACAGCCACAGCCTTATTGGACGTCGTTGATGACATTTTGGTAGGACAGGATAAAGGACATAGATCTATCCTAACCCTTCTTGATTTTTCGCGGGCGTTTGAAACATTAACCATAATCTTTTACTGTCTAAATTGTCATTTTATGGCTTTGACTGTAGTGCACTTAAATGGTTCTCCAGCTATCTTAGTGGGCGATCGCAGCAAGTGGAGGTGGTTGCTGTGGACGGTACTAAATCTTATTCAGAATCCTCTCCTTTAGGCCGGGATGTACCGCAGGGATCGATACTGGGTCCGATATTATTTATACTGTATATCACTGACTTGACTACTTGTATTAAAAACTGTAACTATCATATGTATGCAGATGATTTACAAATGTATCTACACTTTAAACCCAATGAAACTATTATATGTCAATAAAGTCAATGATGACTTGGATTTGATTGAAAAATTGGCCAATAAAAATTGCTTGGTTTTAAATCCGTTGAAATCTAAGTTTCTAGTGTTGGGTTCTGCCAATCAAATTTGCAACATAAATAAATTCAATCTTGTATATGATAGGTAATTCAGATATCGAACAAGTAACCAAAGCTCGTAACCTTGGGGTTCTTATGGACAGCAGACTACGGTTTCATAATCATGTCTTAGAGACTGAAAAACTGCTACTACAGGCTTAGGGCGCTGTATAAAGTAAGGATCTTTTTGGATGTCAATTGAGGAATCAAGCTCTGTGAAACACTTATACTATCAAAACTCAATTACGCTGATACAGTCCTAGGTGAGTGCCTGTATGGGTACACAAAAAAATTAATTCAGCGAGTTCAAAATTCGTGTGCACGATTTTGTCCGCCAGACCGCCACTTCAAAAATGGATTTACTACGCCATATCGAAACACTATTTACAGAAACACATATCGTTTTGCGGAATATTTGTTTGATGGAATGTTTATTATACCGAGCGGTTATTAGCCCGATGGTTCATTACCTCGAAAATTTAAACTCGACTAGATCAGTCGATGTTTTACTTAGCAATTTATTCCGGTCAGTCGCCATCGAGCTATTTATTTGTATCATTCTTCACACAGTATGCAACCGACGGAAAAAACTATTAAGAACTTGATGCCTTATTTTTGTTAAAGCCTTATATTTTAAAATCACTTTGATTATACGCAAAGTAAATAGATGGAGTAAATTTGAGTAAATAAATTTGGACATGTACGAAATGTCCCATCCATTATCCAGAAAACGGTGTCTCGAAGTATTTTTATTCCAGTTTTAGTAGAAAACATCAAAAGTCTTTTGTTATATCCGTATTTAAAATCAATAGCTCAAAGAATAAATAGCTCGATGGCGACTGACCGGGATGAATGAAAAGAAAATCCTTGTACCAGTCGTAGAATCTCTGGGAAAATATTCATAAATGATAGAATTGCTAAGCAAAACATCGACTGATCTAGTCGAGTTTAAATTTTCGAGGTAATGAACCATCGGGCTAATAACCACTCGGTATAATAAACATGCCATCAAACAAATATTCCGCAAAACGATATGTCGGTGAAATGTCATCCAGGTAACGTGTTTCTGTAAATAGTGTTTCGATATGGCGTAGTAGACCCCTCAAAAATACGCACGCCGGCAGCAACGCTTTGCTAGCCGTTTTGCAGCGTGAAATTTGGATTTTGTCGGCCAGACGGACCATACGGAGTGTAATTTTTAGGTGGCTCCCGTGTTATCGGCTGAAAGCTACTACCCTGCAGCCCCAAATGGGAGATTTGCCTGCAGATTGCGTCACGGAAAGCAGACCCTTTGCTGGAGTAGGTACGGACTTTGCCGGTCCCTTTATGGTCAAAACGTCGCGGCTTCGTATTGCAAAAAGTTATTAAGCGTATCTATGTGTATTTGTGTGTCTGTCCACCAAGGCTGTCCACTTGGAAGTGGTTTCAGAATTATCCACTGAGGCATTTATTGCAACTCTTAGCAGATTTGTTTCTCGCAGGGGACTGCCGTCATTGATCCGTTCAGATTGTGGAACGAACTATAAGGGTGCGAATAATTACCTTAATGATGTAAATAGGTTTTTATCAGACAATAAGTTAGACATTGAAACCACCCTATCTCGACGTGGGATAATCTGGAAGTTTAGTCCTCCAACTTGTCCGCACTGGGGAGGGATTTTCGAAGCTTGTGTAAAGGCGGCCAAAACCCACCTGTATCGTGTGATAGGAGACACCGTCCTTACTTTTAAGGAACTTGATACGGTGTTCTGTAAGATTGAGGCCGTCCTCAATTCGAGACCACTGTGCCCTCAGTCATCGGACCCAAATGACCTGGAGGCGTTGACCCCAGGACACTTTTTAATTGGACAACCCCTTAATGCGCTGCCGGAATATCCGTTGACTGAAGTAAGATCCCATCGTTTGTCGTGTTAGCAGCTATTGTAACAGTTGTCCCAGAGTTTTTGGACACGCTGGTCGTTGGAGTATTTGCATATCTTACAGCAACGCGTTAAGTGGACCGACAAGACCAATCCACCCAAGAATGGTGACCTTGTTTTAGTTAAGGATGCTATCCTTCCACCCTTATTTTGGCGGCGCGGGCGCATCGTTAAGTTAAGCTTCGCTGATGGAGTGCCACATTTTGCTAAGGTCTTGGTTGGGGATTCGGTCTTGAAAAGAGCGGTCACCACACTCTCCCGTTTACCCGTAGAGTAGCGTACCGTTGATGACGGTCCGGAACGGAGGGATGTCATAAATCAAAGGCGCGCGGACACGCGCGGAAAGTTCGCCTTGAGCCAGCAGAGTGGTTGGTCGTTGACAGTGCGCGACGCGACGGTTTTTTGCTCCCGTTTTTATTACGTGTTTTAGATATAATTGTAAGACCAGGTGGTTTTGGTAGCCCAAGTAGGGTCCCCTGTGTACCTAGTTTATCTAGTGGTAATAGTTTGGTGCGAGTGTTCCCAAAACCAAGAAGACCAGGCCCACAGTTGGGCTTTGTTCAGCGTGATCGATATAGGGGAGCGCTCCCTTCGCCGCCGCTGTTTTAGCTCCTATGGGAACAATTGCTGTAAGTGATTTTTAATACTTCTAAGATATAGGCAATGTGCCATCCCAAGTGCGGCGAATCGCGGACATAAGTACGCCCTGGCGTGATTGATGAGATTAGGACGAAAACTTGGTTACTGTCCTACACACGCCGGCTGCGTAATGAACATATAGCCTATGTTACCTAAAAGAAATGAACCATTCTATCAGTGAAAAAACTTTAGGAATTGAACTAATAGTTTCAGAGATTACTTTGAGATTACCCTCCTTAAACGTTTGTTTATTTAGCCCCTGAATGTTTTAGGGCCAGGTCCAGCACCCGCTTCGGGACGCCGTCAGGTCCCGGTACCGTCATACGCCCCTTAAGACGGGCGACGGCGTCATTCCACTCCTCCTCATCAATAAGAGGAGGGGGATCTCTCTCTCCCTCCACGTCCGGAGCTGGCGGGGCCATCCGAGGGGGAACAAAATCCTCCTCGGCTGGGGGAAACAGTCCCTCGATGACCGACACCAGGAGATCGGGATCCATCGTCTCCGTGATGGGCGTGCCGCGCACTTTCAGCTGCTTGCGCGCCAGCTTATACGGCCGCCCCCACGGATCCCGATCCAGACCCT
Source organism: Eudonia lacustrata (assembly GCA_947562085.1). Taxonomy (NCBI): domain Eukaryota; kingdom Metazoa; phylum Arthropoda; class Insecta; order Lepidoptera; family Crambidae; genus Eudonia; species Eudonia lacustrata. The sequence continues at coordinate 17,808,364 of OX387326.1, read as the reverse complement.
GCAACTGCTCTTCTCTAGATAGCTCCTTTGAGGAGGCAATCGCAGTTTGCAGGGTCTTTTTCGACTGCCTGTACAGCTCGTACAGGCAGTCCTCCTCCTGAGTGTCCCTGACGTGGTGCCGACGGGCCCTAGTGTAGGCCCACCTTTGGACACTGCAGTCATTTCTCATGACTGCAATGTCCTGGGACCACCAGTGAACTTCACGGCGGTCCCGCGGAGGCTGCGCCCGAGGCATAGAAGCCTCGCACACCTCCGTTAAAGCGCCGCGGAGACGGCGAGCTGATTCGTCGACGTCCGGACCGGACATCGGACGCGAGAACCAGTCTTCGAAGATCGCCGTCTCGTTCGCCAGCTCCGGCTTGAGCCTGCTAAGTGCCCAGCGGGGAGGCCGGTCACAGCTTATGGGCTGTGGGGGCCTTTGGTGCAGGGTGGAGCTCTCGAATCGGATATATCGATGGTCCGAGAGAGTCTCCACGTCCTGCACCACCCTCCAGTCGCTAATCGTGCGCGCGAAGGCTGGGGTAGCAAACGACACGTCCACCACCGAGCCTCCATTGTGCCGCACGCACGTGTGGACTGCGCCCCTGTTGAGAAGCGACAGCCCAGCGGCGGCTGCCCATTGCTCCACAGCCTGGCCCCTTTGGTCAGTCGCTGGACAACCCCAGACGACCGACTTGGCGTTCAGGTCTCCAAGAACGAGAACCTGACGCGGGGCCGCCCTCCTGATGGCTACGCCGACGACGCCTAGAAAAGACTTGAAGTCGGCGAGCGGTCTGTTTGGGGAGAAATAGGTCGAAAAAATAACCATATCCTCCCAAACAACCTCCGCGTACCCAGCACCCCGCTCATACATTGAGGGGGGTGTATAACCTGGGGTCGCAAGCACCATCACGGCGGCAAAGTCGCTTGTGTCCCCGACCCAGTTGGGCTGGTTGGGGATGAAGTACGGCTCCGGCACCGCCGCCACGTCCACTGACCACTCCGCCAGGCTCTGGTGTAGCAGATCCTGAGCCCTGGCAGAGTGGTTCAGGTTCACCTGGAGAAAGTTGATATGGGGCCGTCTTAACATTGCTCGGCCACCAATTCAACCTCCATGGGCCCCGTCTGGGGCGCCGTCTGTGTGGCGGGGGCGGCCTGACGAGCTGGACGCGCCGGCAATTTGCCCTTGGCTAGGGGAGGCTTACAACTACGCCCCCCCATAACGTTGCCTGCCGGTCGTTTGGCAGTAGCACACACGGCACAGTGGGGCTTTGCGCTACAATCGTAGCCCCTGTGCCCCTCCTTACCGCACCGGTAGCAGAGGTTGCTCCGGTCGGTTTTTGAAGGGCAGCTTGCTCTGGCGTGCCCCATCTGCATGCACCGGAAGCACCGGGCAGAACGGGCTTCCAACGCCTGGACACTGGCCGCGCTGAAGCATATCAATAGGCGACCAGCGTCAACAACCTTCTTGACTGCGGCCACTGGACATGACACAACCGTCGTACCCAAACCACCGGGGCCGTCCCGAATGGGACGCACCTTCACGTCTGTGACGCCACATCCGCCCTTAGCCGCGATAGTTGCGGCGAGGTGCGTCTCCGTCACGGACTCGTCTAGCCCGCCCACCCTGATTTCTGCGGTCTTCGTGGGCCGGACGACCGTGGCTAAATCCGCAAGAGCCTCCCTCATTTTTTCGGCCAAGCGATCCGCCTTCTTACCGGATTCAGCGCCAGAAATTTCAATTATTTTGGACCCAGCGACGGTGTTGCGGCACCGACGGTTGGGGGTATCCATCCCGTCGATGTCGACCAGGTCTCGGGCCCGGATCAGCGCGTCGGCATATGAGACCCCCTTCTCAATCGCTTCGGGAGTGAGGGTGACCAACATAGCTGCCGATCTTGGCACAGCAAGCTTGGCCTTTTGGCCGGTTGTGCGAGTCTTTCTAGCAGGAGCAGCGGACGGGGCCTAATTGGGCCTCCGCCGAGGCGCTCTCTGCTGCTTGGCCACCTCCGAATATGTCTGACGGGGCAGGGCCTGCTCCGGAAGGGCGGATGTTTTGCCCTTCCTCTTCCTCTTGCAGCGCTTTTTGCGCGTCTCGACCTGGGGAGGCGCTTTTAAAGCTGCACCCTGGGAGGTCGACGGGACAACCGCTGGAGGTCCAACCTTCTTGGCCCTCTTCGGCGGGGGATCGGGCTTTTTGTCCGCCTCCTTGCCCGTGGCCGGCTTGGTTTGCCCTTTAGGAGCAGGGGGCGTCAGAGCTGCTTCGGCTTTGCGGTCCGCCGCGAGCGGCGGTCGCAGGCTCTTGGCCGGCAGCAGGCACCAGGGAAAAACCTTTTTTTTTTATTTTTTTTTTTTTTACCCGGTGGAAATCTGTGTCCAGATCATCCCACGGGGAGCAGTTTGGCTCGACCCGTTTTCGGGGTATGTGGGGATGGGCGATGTTCTGCCCGACCCACTAAAACCACCGGGTTGTTCCTTCATCCGTCGCTAGGGAGGGGGGGAGCCCCGGGCAATCGAGCTGGCGATTCTACCGCAGCGACCCCCTCCGACGGGCGTCATTGGACGACTTCTGCTCGTTGGTCGAGCTGGGGAAGGCCCGGAACAACGGAGCCGACCCCAGAGCCAGGCTTGCGTGCCTATGCGCGGGTGGAGGACTCTTTGTGTCCAACCACACTGCAGGCTCGCTTAGGGGGGAAGGAGTTGGGCGAACCCACGCCACAGTCTCCCCGTCCTCCTTCGGTGGATTACTCCCGAGAGGGGATTTTCCTCCCGTTCGCGCACCGCCGCCTCCTTGTGAGACATGACCGTCTCGCAGAAAGCGAGTACGGCCTCCCACGACCTTTTAGCGGCCAGCATAGCCTCAACTAGTGCTGGCAAAGAGAGGTCGTGGCCCACGACAGCGCACAGATCTGCGCGCTCAAGCACCCATGCGGGGCACTCCGACACCGTGTGTATCGCAGTGTCATTAGGCGCGCCACATTGGTGACACACAGTCGTCTCCTCTCTCCCGGCTATGCGGCACAGATATTTCCCAAAGCAGCCATGCCCTGAGAGAATCTGCACCAACCGGAAAGAGAGAGACCCGAACTTGCGGCCGACCCACTCTTTGAGAACGGGCCGCACCGCGCCGATGGTCGAAACACCGGCTGTAGGCTGCTCTAGCCTTTCATGCCACTTGCGAAGCGTCACCCTCTGTGCACGCTCGCGCCACCGGCGAAGTTCCTCCGGCATCGCCCGGCCACCTTGCCTTCGAGCATGTGCCGACCGCTCATACATCTCGGCCAGGACCTCTGCATCCAGATCCCAGGGTGGGGTACCTGCCAGCACGCATGCCGCCTCGTAGGACACTGTGCGGTATGCTCGAACTGCTCTGACCGCTATGACCCGTTGCGGTTTCCGCAAAAGGGCCCTATTCGTAGCAGTCAGAGAGTCGACCCACACAGGCGCGCCGTACAAAGCCATCGACCGCACCACCCCGACATATAGGTTCCGCACGCACGCAGCCGGACCTCCAAGGTTCGGCAACAAGTTACCAAGGGCTGCTGCCGCCCTGACCAACTTCGGAGCTTGGCGCTTAAAGTGCTCGTCAAAGCGCCATCTTCCGTCCAGTACCAGCCCAAGGTACTTCATCGCCTTCCCTATCTCTATCCGAACTCCCGAGATCAATATGTAGGCGTCAGCAGGCGGCTTCTTCCGGGCCCCATAGAAATATAAGGCCTCGGTTTTGTTAAGTGCCACCTTTAGGCCGAGACTTTCGATCCGCCGGACAACGTGGGTGACTCCCACCGTGCCCAGACGGGCGGCTGACGAAAACGAGTTAGCGCGGGCGGTGACCAAAGTGTTGTCCGCATAGCAGACAACACTGAGGCCCCGAAGTAACGCGCCCCGCAGCACCCAGTCGTACCCGATGTTCCACAGGAGCGGCCCTAGGACCGACCCCTGTGGGACACCACACGTTACTGCCCTGCTCTTTATGGAGCCGTCTTTCACTTGATACGTGACATTCCTGCCCCGCAGATAATTCCGGATTATCCGCAGTATGTAATACGGCACGCAGTGGTGGCGAAGGGCCTCCTCGATGCAGGCGAATGGGAGAGAGTTAAATGCGTTCGCGATGTCCAAAGACACCGCGAGCACCACCTCCCCCTTTTCGATTGCCTCCTCCGACTGTGCCTTGACGTGTTTTATCGCGTCAATGGTGGACCGGGCCCCCCTAAAGCCATATTGGCAGTCGGAAAGGTCCGGACCCACCTCCGACAGATGGTTCATGATGCGTGAGGCGAGGACACGCTCAAAGAGCTTCCCCGCCTCGTCCAAAAGCACAATAGGCCGATACGCTGACGGCTCATCAGCCGGCCGACCCTCCTTTCGGAGCAACACCAAACGCCCGTTCTTCCAGAGGGAGGGGAACCGCCCAGTTTGGAGGCACAAGTCAAGCACCTGTCTGAAGCGGTCCTCGAGAAGCTCCTCTGTCAGAGCCCACACTTTCCCCGGGATACCGTCCGGACCGGGGGCGGTGTTTTTGCGGCGTAGCCGTAAGTATGCCGCTCCTATCTCGCCTGTCGTGATGGCCGGAATTGGGGCATCTTCAGTTGCTTGGCTGAATTGCCTAGGCGGGGCCATGGGGGGCGGGATCTGCTCGGGCCGGTCTGGGAAGAGACTGGCGATCACGTTACGCAACACGGGAGGCTCTAGGGATTCCGTGACTGGGGGGCCTAGGCTGCGGAGTTTCCCCCGAGCCGTGCGATACGGGCGCCCCCATGGATCGGCATTTAGCCCATCGAGCATTTCCCGTCTAGCAGCGATCTTTGCATTGCAGATTGCCAGCTGCAGTTCTTTCTTGGCGGCTTTGTAAGCTGTCTTGAGCACGCCCTCCAGTTCGCGGTCCCGCCTACGTTTTCTGCGCTGCCGCGTATAGGCTCTCTGCGCCGCAATGCTGGCTACGCGGAGGTCCATCAGTTCCTCGCTCCACCAATACACTGCCTTTCTATGGGGAGGACGCCTCACGCGCGGCATTGCTGCGTCGCATGCTCGTGTAAGGGCTCCCTTAAACCACTCGGCTTCAGCGTCTGGATCATCCGATACAGGTTGGGAGAACCAGTCCTGCACGGACGCTGCCTCCATCAGCAGTTCCCTGTCGAGTTTCTTGAGCGACCAGCGCGGGAAGGAGGATGTTTTGCTGCTGGGAGGACGAATGACATTCCTCGAGGCCCTGACCTCGAACTTCACGTACCGGTGGTCGTAGAGGGTTTCCACGTCCACCAGTACCTTCCAACCGGAGACCCGTGCGGCGACAGAGGGCGTAGCAAAGGAAACATCCACGATGGATCCACCCTGTTCTCGCACGCAGGTGTTAACGGACCCCCGGTTGAGAATCGAGAGCCCCACCTCAACGGCCCAGTCCACGACCAGGTCTCCACGCGGGTCTGTTCTGGGAGAACCCCATGCAGTAGCCTTTGCATTAAGGTCTCCCATCAGTACCACAGGTAGCGGCGCAGAGCGCCTGACTACGGCCCCGAGTAGGGCCATATAGGTTTCAAAATCGGTGAGCGGCTTGTTGGGCGAGAAATAGACGCCGATTATTATGACGTCTCCCCATTTAGCTGTTATATAGCCCGGTCCCGACTCCTTCACCTCGAAAAATGGCGACGTCGGCTTTTGCGCCGAAAAGATCGCCACCGACTTCTTAGTGTCAATCGCCCAGTTAGGTCTGGGTGGGACACTATATGGCTCGGAAGCCACGCCTACGTCGACTGACCACTCCGCCATGGACTGCAAGAACAAGTCCTGCGCTCCGGCTGAGTGGTTCAGGTTCGCCAGGAGGAAGCATTTGGAAGGCGTGCTATCCATTAATTGGACCCACGATAACTTCCTCCGGCGCCTGCTGAGCGCTTTCTTGGTCGGGCTGTGATGACCTGCCCTTCCTGTCTCCTTTCTTCCGATTCTTCGGAGGGATGCACGACCGGTTTCCCATACTGTGGCCCGAGGATCGACCTGCCTCCGCACAGATGGGGCAGTTGGCCTTGGCCGAACACATCGCCGCAATGTGGCCAGCGTTACCGCAGCGGTAGCAGAGCTCGCTGCGGTCAATCTTAGCCGTGCAATTAACGCGCACATGTCCATCCTCCATACACCGGTAGCAGCGCTTGGGCTTGGAATCGATGGCGCGTGCGAGTGCCGTACCATACCCGACTTCCAGCCTGCCGGTTTCCAAGACGATCTTGGCTGACGCGACCGGGCACCGCACCCAGATAGTGCCCATGCCGCCAGCTCCCTCTCTGATTTGCCCGGTCTTAATTGTATCCGGGGAACAACCGGTCCTTTCCGCTATGGCGGAGACGACATCGGCCTCCTTGACCGAGTCGTCCAGCCCGTATACCCTAAGGTCAGCGGTTTTCGTCGGTCTGGCCACCATAAAGACCTCCGCCATATTGGCTCGGAGACTCACCGCCAGTTTGTCGGCATTCTGGGCTCCGGCCGCCCCCGATAGCTCGATTATGCGCGAGCCGGTTGCCGAAAGCCGAAACCTGGGAGCTGGAATCTTTAACTCGGCCAGCTTGACAGTCTCCCTGGCCTGCAGGATGGCCTGAGCGTAGGTCATTCCCTTACTCGCTGCCTCTGGCCGGAGAGTCAGTACTACCACCGCAGATCTTGGTGCGCGGAGCTGGTTTTTGAGCCTACGCTCTTTGGCTTGCGCCTTTGTAGGGAGGGCCGCGGATGATCGTGCGGCTGCTTCCTTCTTCGCAGGAGGGGGCGCTTTTGATGCTGCCACCTTCTTTTTCCCCTTACGCCTCTTAGGCACTTTGATCCAGCCCTCCTCATCGGGCTGGGGTTGCGCCTGCGCTGTCGCCTCCTCGTGGGCACTCGATGCGGCTGTCGGTTTATGACCGGCTGCTTTTGTAGTTTTGGTGGGGCCTGACACTGGAGCGGGTTGTACCCCCGCTGCCTTAGGCTTATTCCCCTTCTTGGCTGCCTTGGGGGGCGCCTTGTCCCTCTTTTTGGGGATCTCTGAGGGTCCCGCTCTAGCCTTGGCGCGACCTGGGCCTTCTTTTTGTGGAAAAGTCGTAGAAGGCTGCGGGGGCTCCGCCTGAGTTCGTCTTGGCCTTGTAGACGAAGGTAGGGCAGGGAAGGCCTCTTCTACACTGTCAGCCGCGAGTGGCGGGCGGGCCCTTGGAAGCGGTGGGAGGCGCTTCTCCAAGGATTCTAGGCGGGTATTTATCATCCCGCCTAGGGAGACCATCACCGATCGTGTGATCTCCTCCGTCACGGCCCGAACGGTGTCGGGCTCCTGTGGTCTCTTCATTGAGGGAGAGGCACTCTCTCTGGCGAACGACTCCTCGATTGATTTGCGAAGAGTCTCCATCTCCGCTCTCATCTTGTCCATCTCCTCCCTCATGGATCGGTTTTCTTCCGTGAGCCTCTTTATCTCGTCCGTGGTCGTCCGAGACGCCACGTTGTGGAGAAGCCTCTGAAGGGAGTCGGAGGCGAGGTTAAGCCTCTTTTGGAATACCCCACTCAAGTTTCCGGACTTTGCGCTAACGTGCCGAATCGCGTCGATGCAGAGATTGCCCAGCTCTGTAGCTCGACCGATTGAAGGACAGTCCGGCGTAGCTTCGTACGGAAGCTTCGTGTGAAGCGCCATGTCGATGTGGGCAGCGAGACGCCGGCGCTTCTCCTCTTCGGTAAGGGGAGGAGGAAGAATATTCCGCCCCTCAAAATCATCTGCAGAGGCATGCATCTCCGCGTCCTCCGTCTGCTTCTTCTGAAGCAGTCGCTCTTTTGATTTTGCAGCCTTAGAAGCATTGACCGCCTCCTCCTTCAGGCGGTCTACCTCCTCGAGCTGCTTCAGCTGCTCCATCGCCCTCGCCATGCCAGGCTCGTCATCATCGAGGCAGCTCTGACCTCTGCCTTTTCGGCCTAGCACCGGCGTCTTTGGGGACTCGGCGGCATCCGAGAAGTGGTCGGAGTCGGGTTCGGAGCTAGAGCTTCCCTCGAGTGGTAGAGGGGTCGGGGTTTTGCGGCACCTCTTCCCGCTCTTGCGCGATGCCATAGAGGTGTCGCTGAGCACCTCAGCCTCCTTCTCCTTCTCCTTCGCTGGCTCCTTTGCAGGGGCCTTCGCTTTTGCGCCAATGGTAGTAGCGCCACTGCGGGTCCGCAAGACAGGCCGTTTGGGCGCGTCCGCAACCTCTTTCAACGCTTTCGACCCCCTGACGGTCCTACTCGCTCCAACTTCTGGCAATACTTTGCCCCCCCCAGAAACGGTGGGGCAGCCCGAAACCGACGCACTGGACGTGACGCCCAGCTTGCCAGCCCCGGAGAGGGGTTCTCCCGCCTTGCGGGTACCCTCCTGGGGTAACACATTTTTAAGGCTTGCTTTCATGTTGCTTCTGGTGACAATTTTAAGGTTGTCATCCCTTTCTCCTTCTTCCTTCTTTAGCAAGGCAGCCTTCGCAGCGCTAAGCGCCGCCGCATGCCTTGCACATACCATCTGGTCCCCACTGGACACTTCCACCATGGGCTTTCGCCCATGCATCACTACTGGCGGTGCTTTGTCTCCCCCAGATACAGGAGACGTGCCCGAGGACGGCGAGTCGGACGGCAGGTCCGGCTTGTCGGCCTCGGGGAGGGGTTCTCCCACCGTTTGGTGGGTACCCTCCTGGGGTATTAAGTTTTGAAGAGCCGCTTTCATAATGGTTGTAGCAACTCTAAGGGTTGCAATCCCCTTGACAAGATTAGGTGTTGTCGTTCACCAGGACTGTGCGGAAGAACAGTCACCCCGAGACGAAGTCCCCACGACCAGGGAACCCTATATACTGCAGAGGACGTGAGGTATCCGCAGGATTGGACCAGTTTACTCTGGGGTTTTAGAGAGTTTTCCTTCTCGCGGTCCCAGACCACCCCGGGTCTCCCCGACGCCGCGTACTCGTAATCGCCAAGGACGAGGTCGTTGCAAGCGACGAAGAGACTTACGGCTGCAGAAAGCCGGCGAAAACTTCCTCCCCCTACGCGCATGAAGCGCCGTGCGCACAGAGGCGCTTGAAGGGCGCCCAGAAGAGACGCCGACCTACCCTATTCCCCCCCTGTGTAACGGCGCCCAGAAGGGACGCCGTCAAAACTCCACTCAAAGCCACTCAGAAGGAGCAGCGAGTCGTACGGCCCAGAGTAGACACGCACATGGAGATGCAGGGCCCAGAAGGGGCTCCTGCCTTGCCAGATGTTAGCCGATTGGGCCCAACTTTCTCCGAACGGAGAATGTTAGGACCACTCGTTGCCCAGGATGCACCACGTGGAGGTCATCTGACTTGCACCCCCAGGGAAAAACCTAACCTATTCTAACCTAACCTTTTTTTTTTTTTGCCCGGGGGAAACTTGCTATCAAGTCATCCCACGGGGAGCTATGTGCTATAGGCTCAACCCGTGTTCGGGGTATGTGGGGTTGGGCGATGTTCTGCCCGACCCACTAAAACCCCCGGGGTTCTGCAGACAGTCTGAATTATGTGGTTGACGCGGATTCTGTCATGGATAGTGGTCCGCGCCAACCTCAGGAGCGCTTGCCACGCACCGACAACTTGCGGACCTTACCGCTGCGCCTTTTCAAGCATCCTCGTCTGTTTGGGGCGGTGCCTGTTTGGCGTACCGCCCATCTTTCGTCCGGTACGGCTTTCGCCATGACGGGCGGACATGACCGGCAGCGAGGTCTTCCTCGTACTCCGCCATTTCTCGCTCACCCTCAAGCCTGTCCCGCTCTGCCATCTCCGCCACATCCTCCGCAGACAGGACCCGCCGCCCGGTACGTCTTCCAGCAGAAGACGCATTGGGGTGCGAGGCCCCGGGATCGGGGGAAGGTGTTTGGAGGTGGATGACGGGTGCTGTTGGAGTCTTCGGTGTCTCCAGCGGCAGTTGCAGCTCGAGCTCCGGCTCCTCCACCGTCTCCATCGCCACTACTGGTGGCTTTTGCGCCATGATTGGCATCGGCTCTATCACCACTATCGGCAGCCTTTGCGCCGGGGTGGGTGCTACCTCCATTGCCGTCTCCGGCGTTGTTTGCGCCAGTGTGGACTCCCTCGCTGTAGTCCTTTGAGGGCCCTTAGATGTGGCTCTCGTAGCAGGGGGACTACAAGCCCTGCTGCCTGACACATGGCCGTGTGGCTTTTTAGCCTCGGCGCAGACCAAACATTTTGGCTGTTTGGAGCTTTCCCTCGCTTGATGGCCTAGCTCACCGCACCGGAAGCACAACTCGCTCCGGTCAACGGTGGATGGGCACCTCTGTCGTGCATGGCCCACGCCCATGCACGACAGAGGCGCAACCACTTTAGCAGGATCCCATGTGAGGAGAAGCCTGCCCGCATTCGCCAACGTCTTGGCCGCCTTGATGGGGCAATTGACGAAGACGGAGCACAATCCAGCGGGAGCATCTCTGATAGCACCCACTTTGACACGCTCGACCGAGCACCCTCCCTTTTGCGCCACAGCAGTGGCCACATCTGTCTGTGTGACAGTGTCATCAAAACCCGAGATGCAGATATCCGCACACTTCTCGGGCCGGACAATCACTGCCACATCGGCCAAGACCTCCTCTAGCTGTTTAGCGAGTCGGTCAGCAGTCTCCGCGCTGTTGGTTCCCGGTACCTCTAGCAGCCTGGCTCCATTTTGTGCCGTTCGCGATCTAAGACCGGAATGGATGCCTAGCCCCTCCAAAGAAATGGCATTCTTTGCCCTCTTCATGGCCTCCGAGTATGTCATGCCGCTAGCTATGGCCTCAGGCTTCAGCTGCACGACCACGGCCGTGGACTTTGGTCTTTGCAGCTGAACCTTCTTCGTCTTTGGCACAGCAAGTGCTGGTGCCTGTACCGCGGGTGCTACCAGTGCCGCAGCGGGAACCGCCGTCCATGTCGTCTTCTTGCCCTTCCTCCTTCGGCGCGACTCTGTGGTCCGTACCTCGGCAGATGCTGCCGAGGCCTGCCTGATGTTCGGCTGGGGAGGCACTACAGAGGGGGCAATGGGGGCTGCCGATAAACGAGTCGGCGGGATGCCTCTAGACGTGGGGAGAGGCGGGAACTCCTCTCTTCTCCTCCGATCAGCTGCCAAGAGGGGACGGGCCCTCCCAGGCGCGGGTAGTCTGGCCTCAATACCATCAAGGCATCCTAACCTAACCTGACCTAACCTCCCACCTACCAATCCCAACGTATTTGAAATATGTCGCCATAGTAAAAAGTTCTCTATTCTAACAGATGTTTCAAATGACACTTCAAATCTGTTGGATGGTGGGGACGTTTCTTATCATTATACTAATATTTCTCTGGAAAGCGTCATCGAGAACCGGAATAAACTTGTGACTGACACTGAAAACATGTTAAATCATGTCTCGAATTGGGGCCGACTTAATCTAGTCCATTTTAACCCTTCCAAAACACAAGTTTGCTTGTTTACCGCTAAAAAACATCCCTTCGTCGTATCTCTAAACTTTGAAGGAGCTCCCCTTGATACCAAACCGACCATTGGAATCCTTGGCGTCGATATTTCGAGTGACGTTCAGTTTCGCGGTCATTTGGAAGGTAAAGCTAAATTAGCTTCGAAAAAGCTGGGTGTGCTCAATAGAGCTCAATGTTTAGTGATGAACTTGGGAAATCCATGGGCCAATTATTAAGTACGTATTTGGGACAAACTGTTACTAATTATTGTACGCCTGGTTTAACTTATCATGATATTATTAGAAAAATTATGAATTACAAATTCAATGAAAACACCACACTATTGGTTTTAGTGGGACACAGGGGAAGTATGGACAAGACTGAACTGTTAAAATGTTTTAATTTATTGTATTCATTAAATGTTAAAAATGTTGTTTTGTTCACACTTCCTTATAGCCAAAGCTTGCCACAGACTGAAAACAATATAAGACATAAAATAAATATGACATTACATACTCTGACTTTTAATAATAAGAATAAATTCCATTTAATTGACCTAAATAAGTATTAAGATAATAAATTATATTTGACAAAAGATAAAATTTATCTTAATAAATATCTTAAGAGACAGATAGCATTATCGCTATCATATTATATTCAATACTCAGCCAAAAATTTGGCTAGCCTATCTACCCCTATTGGGCAGAATATTGACATTGTAAATTGTACTTTGGAATCTGTTCCAAATCAATCTGTTTACAATAATTTAAATTGATCTCTAAGACAATAGAGGAAAACTCTTGCGACTTAAATATTAAGACAAATGAAATGTCCACCTTTATAAACATTATACATCAAAACATTCAGGGCTTTTCTGGAAAAGAAATAGAATTAGAATTATATATAAATGAAAAAAATGTACATGTATTATGCTTAACCGAGCACTGGTTAAAACAATGCGAACTGTAAGCAAGCATTGAGTAAGCATAAGCAAGTAAGCATTGATAATTATAAAGTCATTAGTTCGTTCACAAGAGAGTCTGCTATAAGAGGTGGGTCACTGATATTAATTAACGATACATTACAATCAAAGGAGCGTAAAGACATAGTATCTCTCTCAGTTGAACGAAATATTGAACTATCATGTGCGGAGCTCGAGCAGTATGTTATTGTTTGTGTGTATAGGCCTCCCTCTGGTAGTTACCACTTATTTGAGTCCATTATGGTAGAAACCTTGCAAAAGGTATGCAATTGTAAAAAGAGGATAGTTGTATGTGGCGACTTTAATATAAATATTTTAGATGACTCACAGAACTCGGTAAGGTTTCTTAATCTTTTCAAATCGTTTAACTTGCAAAATCTTTTTGATGAACCTACAAGAGTTACAGCCACATCAGCTACCTGTTTAGATAATATTTTTTCTAATTGTAATGATATTGAGAAATCAATAATAAATTTTATAAATTCTGATCACAGTGGTCAGATAGTTAGATTTGAGCACCAATATGAACGTCCTTCAATGAATATTTTATACAGGCCAGTGACCACTAATCGATTAGACAGATTTAAGAAGAATGTTAATGATAAAGTGTTACAAATACCATGTAACAATGACAAAGCGAACATCTTATACGACAATCTATTCGAAATAATCTAAAAAGAGTTTAATAACAATTTTACTCAAAAATTAATCAAAGTAGATAAGTCTAAAACTAAATTCAGTGATTGGGCCACAGCTGGCATCTACAGGAGTAGAAATAGATTGTATCAATTATATGATATAAAGGCAAACTCTAAGGATCCAAGTGTAATTGAATATGTTAAAAATTATTCAAAAATGTTCAAAAAAGTTTGTTCCATAGCAAAGGCCAACTACATTCGGGCAAAAAAAAATAAAAATAAAATAAAAGCCACTTGGAACGTCATTAATAAAGAAACTTGTAAAGTAACGTCTTGTGATCGTATACTTGAACTCAAAGTCGATAATGCTTACATCAATGGTGATACGGAAGTGGCAGGCGCGTTTGAAACAAATTCTCAAAAATTCCACTCATTACATCAAATAAATTAAATTCTTGTAAACATCTTGCCCAGTCTCTTCTTGTATCGAGTGTAAAAATATGTAATATTCGATTAAATTTTCACTATATTGATTCTGATATAATAATAAAAGCTTTTAGACAACTTAATATAAAAAAGACTGAGGATCTTTGGGGTATCTCCACTGATATTTTAAAATCTATAATATCTTCTATCGCTTCTAATTTAGCAATAATATTTAATAAATGCGTTGATGAATGTGTATTTCCAGATTTAATGAAGTACAGTAAAATTATACCGTTATTTAAAACAGGCGATAAAAGTGACCCATCTAATTTTCGGCCTATATCCATACTACCGGCTCTTAGTAAAATTTTTGAAAAAGTTATTTTTAATCAATTGCTGTCACATTTTACAGATAACCAGTTACTTCATAACAAACAATTCGGTTTCACTAAAGGTAGAAATACAACCGACGCGAGAGTTGCACTCATTAAGCATATTTTCGATGCATGGGAGCAGAAACAGGATGCGATTGGTATCTTTTGTGATTTATCGAAAGCTTTCGACTGTGTCGATCACGATACTTTATTATTAAAAATGGAACATTATGGTGTCTCAGACAACTCACTTACCTTATTGAAATCATACCTCACTGGCAGAGTTCAAAAAGTTAATATTAACGGTACTGATTCTTCTGGCGCCCCATTACTTATGGGGGTGCCCCAGGGTTCAATATTAGGACCTCTTTTATTTCTCATTTATGTAAATGATCTACCTTACTACACCGAAGATCTTTGTGAGATAGTATTATTTGCTGATGACACCTCATTGATTTTTAAAGTTGATAGACATAGAGCAATATTTGACGACGTAAGTAATACTCTCTCTCAAATATTACATTGGTTTACCACTAATAAATAACCTGCTGCTTAATGCAAAAAAACTAAATGTGTGAAATTCACGATGCCCAATGTGAAGCAGGTTAATACCAGTATCACTATGAACGATGAAATAGTTGAAATAGTTAACTCGACAGTTTTTCTGGGTATTACCTTAGATCATAAATTACAATGGGGTTCTCATATTGCTGCCCTGGCAGGAAGACTTAGCTCAGCTGCCTATGCGGTTAGAAAAATGAGGTCACTTACTGATGTAGAAACGGCAAGATTGGTTTACTTTAGTTACTTTCACAGCGTCATGTCGTATGGTATTTTATTGTGGGGCTCAGCGGCTGACATTGAAACCATTTTTGTTTTACAGAAAAGAGCCATTCGAGCTATTTATAGCCTTAAGCCCCGTGATACGCTGAGAGAGTTATTAAAGCAGATTAATATTTTAACTGTAGCTTCACAGTATATTTATGAAAATATCATTTATGTTTATAAAAACTTAGATAAATTCGAAAAAAAAAAGTAATACCCATAATTTTAACACAAGAAATAAAAACAAACTTGCTGTTCCAAAACTTAGACTCAATAAAGTTGGTAATTCATTTGTTGGGAAATGTATAAAAATATACAATAAAGTGCCTTTCACTCTAACAGAATTGCCACTACACAAGTTTAAGACAGAAATAAAACAAGGTCTAATGAAAAAAGGTTACTATAAAATTGATGATTATTTTAATGATAAGAATGTGTGGTCATCTTAGTCTGCTCTCCTGCACATGTTATTTCACATTGTAAGTAGTTACACTTTTTTATAAAAGGTTATTATTAAAGTCAAAGAATAATTAGATGATAAAACAGCCTGGTTGTAATAAAAAACACATTATACTCTATTTGTATCAATATACATAATAAAATTAATTTATATAATTTTTATACTGATATGATAGTTTTGAACAGTGTCCTACAGATAACAAACAGCGTTGCGTTAAATAGATCATTAAGTTTTTATTTAAAGTATCTTGAGTGTGTCATGCTCTCTTTATTGTCTCTGCGGTGGTGGCGTGTGCGTCGGGTCGTTACGTTCCCTAAAATATGGTTGAGCGAAGCGATGGCTGATTCTTATGTCATACTCGTGAACGGGTGCCGCCTGTGGAGGCTGGTCTGCTCTTGCATACTTATCTTATTGTTAGTATTAATTACTATAGTTTGACTTTGTTTTTCTTAAACAATTTTTGACTTTTATTAGAGTACTGTAGGGGTCTTGTATGACATTGTGGAAATTGAAACTTATACCAGATGTAAATTTGATATATTAGATTTGTTTTTTTTTTTTATTATTTTTTTTTTTTTTTATTTTTTTTTTTACATGTTTTGGTTGTCTTCTATATTTTTTTGTGTTTATTTGTAATGGAAAGTGTCCTGCTATGATAGGGCATTTTTCAATTTTTATTTTTTTTGACGCTGTAAGGGAGAAAAGAGCTGGACACTTGCTGAGTTTCTTGCCGGTTCTTCTCAGTGCAAGATCTCCCGCCCAGAGTAGACTTACGAACCGATGGCATAGCGACATTCATAAGAGCTACTTGTAGCCTAAACTGAATAAATGATTTTTGAATTGAATTGAATTGAATTGAAGAGCAGGACAGTATTTCACGCCGACCCATCCCTTACAGCTTTACAAAGCACAGGTCAGGCTTCATATGGAATACTGTTCCCATCTTTGGGCTGGAGCGCCCCAGTACCAACTCCTCCCATTTGACCGCATTCAACGCAGAGCTGCTCGAGTTGTCGGCGACGTGGTAACCTCTGGTCGGCTCGATCCACTGGCCCTTCGGAGAGACGTTGCGTCTCTCTGTATATATTTTATCGCCTTTATCATGGGGAGTACTCTGAGGAATTGTTCGGTTTGATCCCTGCTGCTGATTTCCTTCACCGCACTACACGCAATCGACTGTCTTTCCATCCACACCATCTTGATGGATGGCGATCTACTACTGTGCGTTTCTCACGTAATTTTTTACCACGAACTACAGTGCTGTGGAACCAGCTATCAGCGGCGGTATTTCCGGACCAATACGACTTAGGAACCTTCAAGAAACGAGCCTATTCTTTCCTTAAAGGCCGGCAACGCATCTGTGATTCCTCTGGTTATGCTTTCCGGCGGGCGGCGGTGATTGCTTTCCATCAGGTGACCCGCCTGCTCGTTTGCCTCCTTCTAATAATTAAAAAAAAAAATTGTCCTGCAACTTATACGCAATACTGGATACTCAAATACATTTTTTTTTTTTTGGAAAAAAGAGTGTTTTGTAGTGTTTATTTGTTTGTTTAAACCTTAGATTAATAATAGTTATAACATACAAAGTCACAATCTTTACCTCTGTAATTATTTATTTATAACTATTAATATTATATTTTTATAATTAATGGCTTCGCGTTTAGCATTTAGCCAATTTCAAGAATTTTTATTATTAGTAGTAAGGGTACAATTGTAAGGTAGATATAAATTAAAATAGAGTCACACAACACGTGTTATTACGGGAAGATTTCGGGTAAAAAACCAATTCACCTCTTTATTATTAAAAAGATTTTCAATTATGTCATGTCGAACTGTCCAACATAACGACAAATGACATAAAATTGACATCAGTTTGAAGTAAGCAAAAGTGTTAAATTCACTGCGGCTGACCTCGAATCAAAATGACTTTGTATGTAAATACGCACGCCAAAATTAATGTTCGCTATGTTCGAAAACTGCATAAATTTACTTTTTATCCTGTCACTTTTGGCAACATCATGTTATTGCAAGACCTATAGTAACTTTACATTGTACCGAGCGATGCCAGTGGCCGATGAGCATTTGGAGTTCTTCGCAAATTTAAGTAACATGTATGAAGTGAACTTCTGGAGACTTCCAGGGTTGCTGTACAAACCCGTAGATTTCATTGTCAGTCCTCGTGATCAGCAAAAGTTTCTGCGAGAAATTGACACGAGGAGAATTTATTTGACTACTATAATATCAAACGTGCAACTGTAAGTGTTTCACTCAGAATACAGATCTGTATTCTGAGGTGTTTAAGTATCAAGTACCTAAGCAAAGTAATTAAATAGGCTTCCATCATTGAAATCAAGATGTGGTGGACTGTATTTTGATGATTAAAACTCTTCGATGTATTTAGTATTTCTTCTTTATTTTCCGAATATTGATCCGATACAACTGAATCCTGAATTGCAACTGAATGATTCGCATACAAACTGCGCTACTTATACGTTTTGGACGTATGGCAACTAGCGACGCGTTGACACAGGTGATTTTACGACCGTTACAAAATCTCATACTAAATGGACAAACATATAAGTGGACTTTAACGTGATTGGCTAATTCATGTTAAGACGTGTTTTGACAAGATCAAACCTAACTTTAATAAATCATACCTATCGCTTTACATGTACTTATTTCTTTCTACATTGAGTTTACAAACAAAATAATCAAATACGTGTATCATAACTATTTAACTCGGCGTGCTCAACACAAGACATGGCTACAATTCATTCATTTATTTATCTACACTAATGTTGTAACATTCTACTTATGTTTCCAATACTTGACTTATAATTACTACTGTTATAGCGCAGACAACAAAACACTCAACTTAAGCAATTTCACATGATGGTATAATATCCACATCGATATCGTAAAATCTCATTATAACATCAATAAAACGCGACCAATTAACCTGGCGAGCCTTATGTCAAAATCCTCATACAAGTTGTATAAAATTTTGATATTAGGCTGGCTTTTGAAAACAGTTGGGTTATCCGTAAAAACTTCGTCGAAACTACTAAACTTACATACACAAGACTCTTTGGTAAGATCTTGTGCCAATTAAATAAAAAAAGAACAGCGCGCGCTCGCTCCTGATTGGCCCTGCGCGCGCAGCTGCGCTCTCATTGGTTAGGTTTTAATGGCGGCAAGTTCACTGTGACAATACACGTAGGTACGCGTGAATTTAATGTTTCGCAATGTGTTTCGTTTTTAAAATACAAATTAAAAGTTAAAAATGGACAGCGACGATGATATTTGTACGCCTCCGGATATTCTAGAATTGGCAACAAAAGTAACTCACAATCTTTTGCCAGAAAAATCTAGAAAATTATATGAAAAAGAATATAATAACTTTTTGGCATGGAAGATCGAAAAGAAAACTACATCATTTTCTGAAAATGTCATTCTTGTGTATCTCAAAGACCTCTCCGACAAATTCGAGCCATCTTCTATGTGGGCTAAATATTCTATGCTCAAGTCCACACTGAGTATCTACAACAATATTGATATCACGAAGTATTCAAAAGTCATAGCGTTCCTGAAACGCAGTTCAGAAGGACACAAGGAAAAAAAGTCCTTGACGTTTACATCAGGTCAAATAAAGATGTTCCTGAAAGATTCACCAGATATTTTGTATCTTTTTGAAAAGGTAAGTGTATTTTAGTTCTGTTTAATCTACCTAGTACTTACGTACTACACACGCAAGTTATCTAGACACTCCGTTTAAGCCCTTTGTGTATAAATTAGGTAGTAGGTACCTACACTTTACTACTTCATAAATCATAGTTTTTGCCTTGGCTATGTACCTCAAGCTTATTATATCGTTTATTGTTACAGGTTGCACTAATCTTCGGCATAATGGGGGCATGCCGAAGGCAAGAGCTATACAACATTCAGTTCGATGAAGTCTCTAACATAGACGACAGTACAATCATGGTGAAAGTTTCGAAAACAAAAACGAAAATAGATCGTTCTTTCGTTGTGACGGGCAACTGCTATGCCGTATGTAAAAAATACATGGAACTTCGACCCACCCCCTGTCGAAACCCTGCCTTTTTCTTGAGCTATAGATCGGGGAAGTGCGTCGATCAAAGAACTGGTATTAATAAATTTGGTGCTCTGGGAAAAACTATAGCAAGTTTTTTGAATCTGCCTAACCCAGCGTTGTACACGGGGCATTGCTTCCGGCGCACCTCGGCGACCCTTCTCATAGATAGCGGTGGTGATTTGACCGCACTGAAACGACACGGGGGGTGGAAGTCTTCTACTGTGGCTGAAAGCTACATTGATGAGTCTTTAATGAATAAAATTCAAGTCTCAAATACGATCTTGAACAGTATAGAAAACAAGACGAATGAAGTAATTATAAATATTCTAACTCCGTCTACGAGCTCTACTGCTTGCCCCGCGACCGCTATAGCTGCTGGATCAATAATTAACATTAACTTTCAAAATTGTACCATCCAAAATTTGAACAATTATTATAAATAAACTATTGTCAGCTTTTACTCTTGTTGTTTGACTTATTGCATTAGTGAAGATAAAGTAGTGTATGCAACTGCATATAACACGGGTATTAAAACACTCGTTACTATTATGAAACTCGCTGCGCTCGTTTCATAAACTCACACTCGTGTTTTAATACCCTTCATTATATGACAGTTGCATAAACTACTATTATTTAATTAGTACACTTACAGTAAACCAAAACACAAATAACAGCATAAAAGTTCAAAGATCTCAAACCAGACTGTAATCTACGAGAAGTGTGCATACACTTGATGGGTATTGGCTTAATCACCACGCCTGCCAAAGGCTGGTTGCATAATGTGATACTTGTGATAGCCATATCACTAATCACAAACTCAGGCTATGCATCGAAAATTTCGAAAAACACTTTGCACGGCCTGGTTCATTGGACCTAGGATCTTCGGGTATTAAGACGAGCGCTGCCAGTCGGCCAATTTAATTAAGGCGATATGTATGTCGAAAACTCCACAATGATAGAGAAGTACTCTTTCTCTGTCATTGTGGCCTGTCTTAGTAAGAACCAACGCATCTTGCAGCCTTTATCTTTTTCTGACAATGAGGGCCATTGTAAGAATATCACACCATTTTTTTCCTTAGAGAAAATAAGCTTGGGAGGAGGCCTTCCTTGGCATTGAACGTTGCATAATATTAACTTTTGAAGTAATTAATATGGATCCAATAGTACATGGAACTACTACTAAGCCAATCCAGCTAAAAAGTCTGGACGTCCTCAATACTGCTATTCCATAACGTTTTAGCTTGGATTTGAACATGTTCCCCATAGTACAAGTGACAGTGAGACATGATTGTTAATGTCTCAACATAACAGTATCGAGGTGCTGATAAATCAACTTGTGCGCAGGAAAAGAAGAAGGAAATAAAATAATGACTGAGTCATTGTTTGGTTTGAGTCATTATTTGATTTTCTTCTTCTACTTCAGTACATCATCATGTATTGCATGCTGGGCGTAAGTACTTATGTGTAAATAGAGTATGTCCTAATAGCCCTTAATACATTATTGTCTTTTCTTTAATCACCTAGTGCGTTTGACAAGCAAATAGTGATGACTTACATCAGACGAAATTTGAAATCTTTCAACTGGCAGAGTTATTTTCGTTTGAAAGACATTTACAATTGGCTCAAGGATCTAAAGAAGACTTACCCTAATGAGATAAGGCTGGTAAAAATGGGGGAATCTTCCGAAGGCAGGAAGATTTTGGCTGTAAAGATTGTTTTAAAAGGATGTAAGTTTAGGTAAATGATAACTTGATAGGTTTGCATAAACTTGCCTAACTTGTTAGGCCAAACTTTCAAAGTACTGGCAGTATCTACCTACGTATTGCCGAGTCAAAGCTAGTTCTTATTAAATTTACTGCAACCTCAGCCTTTCTTAAATTGGCTACTTAAATAGAAAAGTTTGATGATCTTATAATTCTATGTTTCATATTCGCATGTTCTTTTTGTTTTTAAATTTTTACTGTTTTTACTTTACTGGACAGATCCAAAGTGATAGTAGAAGGAGGGATTCACGCCAGAGAATGGATATCACCAGCATTCGTGACGTACATGATACATGAAACTATCATTGCGCCCAAAAGCAATAATAGCGAATGGAAAGACATCGCTCATACTTACGAGTGGATTTTTATGCCAGTCGTGAATCCTGATGGGTATGAATATAGTCACACTAATGTAAGTGTAAAAAATGTGCTTTAAACTTAATTTGCGTCTAAACGTTTTGCGTCCAATTTTTTCTTACGTACTGCAAAGCTGTGGAACTTCTTTTCTAAGTCCTATGAAAATATAATGTTGGGGTCTTCAAATCACGGATGAATAGGTACCTTCTAGGCTAGCATGTTACACCGTAGGCTACATAATCACTTGCCATCAGGTATGATAGTAGTCAAATGCAAGTATATCTAATTACACAAAATATATATTATATCCATAGGATTATTAATGTGATCCGCCTCTGTGGTCCAGTGCAGAGGGGTACATGTTTATACTTGATTTGGTTGGCCTGGCTAGTTACCACCATTTTATGTGACTGACTACTAGTGGACCTGGCGGACTTCGTACCGCTTTCACAGTTTCCATCAAGTGATTAAATTCTCTTTGGTTTCCATGACAACAAAACAAACAAATCATTTTGTATTGGAAAATTTAATTGTCGTTTTAAGTAAATTTATAGTGTAATTCCCGTGGGAACATCGGGATAAAAACTATCCTATGTTTTTAACAAAAAATGTTTTATATTGTATGTATGTTAGTCTGTAAGGTATTTATTATATGGGTCTCTTTGTGTTTTTACCATGCATCTTGTACATTGTGTGTTGCCTGAAATAAATGATTAATTTATAATTATATTATTATAACATCAATGTTAATTATGTTGTTTTGAAGTGAGATACCCAGAGCTTAAATAGTTGAGTAATACGGGTGAACTGAGCTTCCACTTTCGGCCTTATAATCATAGTAAGGTGAGATGATTGCTAAAAGCAGTAATGAATAAAATCAAAATATTTAACGTTGACAATGTCTTAACTTCTCATATTGTTCGAATGGTGACTTGCCAGAGCTTTTAATCAAGTTAGTGGAGTGGTTCAGAAGGAAAGCCTTCATGGCTTTCTTGACTTCACCTGAAATCTTTAATCTTATTAGGAAGACGAATTCCATGATTGTTGGTCTATATACTAATCTGAATAATTATGTTGCTTACAGGATCGACTTTGGAGAAAGAACCGAGCTATGCCAGGCGGAGTAGACCTCAATCGTAACTTTGACGTAGAGTTCGGCAGTAAATATATTATCTTTATTAACTATCGATTTGTTAATAGTGTTACAAAAAAACGATTTTAGATAGTTACTTCAAATGTTACTCCCTAGTAAATTTTTCATCTCGAGCTTCTTCGTGCTTCGGTGGTTTATGGCCCGTTCTCCCTATACATCCATAGGGAAGGCTAGTGCCTTAGCAGTGGAGACATAATGAGCTGGTGATGATGATGATGAGGATGATGATGATGATTATGATGATGATGATAGTGGTGGTGGTGGTGGTGGTGGTGTTGTTGATGCTGGTGATGATGGTGGTGATGATGATGATGATGATGGTGATGCTGCTGATGATGATGATGATGATGATGATGATGATGATCCGTAAAAGTAGTTTCATTTCAAGACTTGCATTGCTCACGTCATGTTAATGTTTGTGACTCTACATACTCGTCTATCCTTGGGTGAGCCCTGAAATCCTAAAATACAGGGTCGCCTTTTATTAGGATCTAGTTCTCACGTTTAGACTTTCCATTGAAATAATATTTATATACTTATGTATACAGGGTGTTTGGTTCATAGAACCCTTGAAAATTATGAACGTAACTGGTAAGCACCACATGACCAAGATATTGAGGTTCTTTGTTACTAAGGAAAACTGTTAAGTGACAATCCTAGGTCAAGCTGATACGATTTGTATGTGTAAAAAATAAAAAACAACTATAACAAATAATTATTGTTTAGAGATTGGCGTGAGCAAGAACTACACTTCCAACACGTATTGTGGCCCCCACGCGTTTTCTGAATTAGAAACCATCGCTATGTCTAAACTAATAAGAGCCAACAGCAAAAATCTAGAATACTACGTTGGTTTTCATTCATACGGACAATACATGATTATACCTTACGGACACATAAAGAAACACATTCAAAATTACGAGGAAGTGGTAAGAACTGTTTGAGCATATTATACGTTTAAGCTGGTGTACCGCAGTTTCCGTGCTTTGGAAGGCACGTAAAGCTGTTGGTCCCGGCTGCATTAGCATTTCTTAACATCCACCAGTCCTTACTGGTCCCGCGTGGTGACTTACGGCCTATTATCCCTGTAGTGTTTAATCCACTGGGAAGACTTGTGCCTCAACATAGGTAACTAAGTACTTTAAAAATTTATCTAGTGATGACTGTAATGTACATACCTACGTACATTTAATATTAATTTCAACAATTAATAACTGGTGTCTCAGTAAGAATGCACTTTTTCATTTAAAAATAAAACACGTATTTTTCGAGATAGTTTTGGTTTTTTTAAAGCATTGTAAAGAAAACGTTCCGTTTGTTGTATGAAATAAAATATCCGTCCCCCACGACCCTGATGACAGGACAGGCCATTACTATTTTCATGAAATTTTCCATGACTTTTTTACAGAGATGTATGTGGCTGTATCTCACCGATGACGCGTTGGATCTCGGATTTGAGCTCAGTGATTGTTTCTGGTTTATTCGCATAAGTACCCGAGATTTCACAAAACCTAAAGAAAGAAATCGCACGGGGCGTTTAATCATGATCTTGGTGGTCAGTTGACATCAGAATTTCTTGAGATAATTTGTTCTGGAAATCGTTGGCCTGCCATCACAGTCGTGGGGGTCTATTGACGGATATTATATTCCATACTTAATCGGAACATGTCTTCTTTACAATTATTACAATATTAAAATCAAAAAAATCTCAAAAAATACGTTTTATATTTTAAAATGAAAAAGTGCATTCTTACTGAGATACCCTTCACATAAGACTCAGACTTTAAATAGCCTAAGCAATGATTACATTTTCGTTTTTCTTTCAGAAAAGGATAGGATGGAAGGTTGCAAAGAGCATCTCGAAAAAATATTCTAAAAAATATACTGTGGGAACTGCGTACGAAACCCTCGGTAAGAACACGCTTCGGCTAGGGATGGGGATGCTTCTGCATTGCACGGCTTGCGGGAATCTTGGAAGTGCTAAAAAAAATCCTGGGGGTTTTGCTAACTAGCAAAACTTACCTGAGCATCCTCCCCCATTGGCGAGCTGCCGCAATGTAGTACTCGGTGACGACGTAGTAAATTTTATTATATACAAGCTGTCCCGGCAGACCTTCTTCTGCCCTATTTCTCTAAAACAAAGTTACATTGATGTTTATATTATTAGCTGCCCCGACAGATAATGTATAGAAGCGTCGCAACCCAAAACATATAGAAAAGACAGGGTGGCGGCACGTCGCTTACTCGTCTTCGCCCTATTGTAAAACATACAGAATGGACAGGGCACCGTCGCGAGCAGACGAGGGAGGGGAGCGGGCGGGGGTGCGGGTGCCGGGCGGGACTCGTGCGCCGCTGTCACACACTAGGGTTGCCGCCCGTACTCTATTATAAAGTATTGTACGTTATTTCGGGTAACTGTACTCTATACTTTATTCTCATTATTCTCATAAAGTATAGAGTACAATGCAATGTATTTATTGTTCTCACAATAAAGTACGCGAAAATACTTTATTTCACATATTTTATTTTTCTGGGATTCTTTTTACATCTAACCAGTGATCGGATTAGGTAGTGCAATTTAGGGTAAATGACCTCAAACATTATGGATACGCCCGGATTGCGGGATTTCAGAAATATTCTATACGTGTAAAATACATTTTCTCTTGTTAGAAATTTTAAAAGAAAAAAGTATTTAATAAGTAACACATTTTAAATGTTTATCATTTTTAAAGTGAAAAGTAGGTAAGAAATAAAAAAAATGGTTCTGTAAATACTTTTTTATTATTTTAAAACGTGCAAGCAATCAATTACGAATAAAAGTGTTTACACAACATAGACAACATAGACAAAACGTGCAATTGAGACAGCGCACACATGTTCTCTCTCGCACTTATACTGTTTATGGGTGACGTCACCAGAGACGTCACCTGGCATGTCTCTATTATAAAAGTGATTTATTGCACCGTTTAAAGCTAAGACTAATACCAAATACACAAGGAACAAAAAATAATTACTTACTAAAAGTAAATGTGCAGGTACTATTTTTTTTCTTGAATTTTCCAATACCTACACCTACTATATTTTTTGAAATGTTTTGTAAAAATACTATTTTACCTTCAAAAAAAGGTGGCAACTCTACGGTGCCAAGCGTCAAGTCCGTGCCTCGTCTTTTCTATATGTTTTAAAAAGTCGCGACGGCACCCCGTCTGCGCCCCGTCCGCGCCCCGTCCGCGCCCCGTCCGCGTCTTACGACGTTTCTGTATGTCCCGCGCTTCCGACACGACAAAAACAAATGACTTCTATTTTTAAAATAAGAAAAGAAAATCAATAATTTTTATCCTTTTATTTTATCAAATGTCTGGGGCTTTACCTGCCAGTATTTACTTTTTTGTTGTTCAAGGAGTTTATATCCCATTATTACTTTTTATTGAACACTTTTTATATAAAGAAGGTAGACATGTTAAAAGCGTCCCCAAGAAGTACCAACCAAAACAATTCAAGTGTATCCTTTTGGCCTTAAAGCCCTTTAGCACAAATGTATACCATTTTACAGTAGTTACAAGATCTACTCGAGCTTCTTGAGATTTGTAAAATTTATCCTATGAAAATTTTATCTTGCATCTATTTAATCGCCCTCGAGAAGAAGAAACACAACTGAGCCAGTTAGCATGTCCGGTTACAAAGTCCCATTTTCAGATTTAGCTTTTGTAAGAAAAAAGCAAAAAAAACATTAATTTGTATACAACTGTTGT
Organism: Eudonia lacustrata; assembly: GCA_947562085.1. Taxonomy (NCBI): domain Eukaryota; kingdom Metazoa; phylum Arthropoda; class Insecta; order Lepidoptera; family Crambidae; genus Eudonia; species Eudonia lacustrata. The sequence goes on along the minus strand of OX387326.1, from coordinate 17,782,148 downwards.
CTTTTTTAAACAAAATTTAAACAGGGATTAACGCAAACTAATTAGTTAAAAATGTATCATACCTTCTTTATACCCGACGTTTCGACCATGGCCGTTGTAACTCGGTCGTCGTATAAAGAAGGTATGATACCTTTTTACTAATTAGTTTGCGTTAATCCGCGTTTACATTTTGTTTAATTATGGAACGAGAAAGTAAAAAATGTATGTTGTCTTTTTTGTTCTTATTGCTTTAATTACACTTAATAACATTACTTTGAAATAATCTCAGCTATTGTTCTAAGGCAATAATTAGTTGAAATAAAAAATGTGTAGCTATGTCTGCTGCCGCTGCTTTTGAAATTCGAACAAATAATTTCAAATATGTTTTTTCCCCCTTATATCATGGCTATTTATTATACACGAAGACTTTTTATCGGTGATCAGGATTTACTGATTCCGACTAAGTAAATTATGGCCATTGCAATAATAATGAAACTTTCATGTCAGCGTTCCATTTTCTTATTTTGGTCTGGGAAGTGAAGTTAATAACTATGAATATTAAAATCATGGTCATCCTACTCCTCCTTGTTACAAATAAAACCTCTTCTAAGTACAGGTACAACGATGATAACAAACCTCATTGAAGATAAAGTTTTTCATGTTATTAGTAGTAAACTGTCAAATGACAGACAACATAAAAAAAACAATCTTCACTTCATAAAAATGTAGGAAGACCATACATTCTAAATAATTTTGGTTACCTAATTAAAAATACAAATTATTATTTTTTTATTTTTTTATTTTGAGCCCTATTACAAATCTTCACTCTGCGAGAATAGACATCGTTCGGACGGCCGCCGCATCGCATTTTGTAGTAATTTTGCAGTTGTACTTATCGTTTTTATCGAAATAGGATAATAAATTCATGCTTAAATATAAAATCTTTATTCCTCATGAAGTAACAATTATTCTGGTATATATAGGGTCTAACAATATCAATAAGCGAACGTTTAAGGGGCGCATCTATACATCACACTGAGCATGCTCACCAAATTTGGTCCAAAACTACAGGCTCGTTACCGAGACAATCAACAATACATTATCATAATTCACCAAAAAATACACCCTTTCCAAACCCGTACAGCTGTACTACACGCACACAAAGATAGCCGAACATGCCAAATGTGTGCGTGCATCTGTACACTATCTTTTTATTGACGCTTGCGTGCGTGTTAGTAAAGATACAGCATGTTTCATGATGTGCATTATTTTAATTGATTTAGTTTGTTAGAAAACATAACTTTAAAAAAATCACTATAAAACTGGAGCCCATTTTTTGTCATTGTATTCAGAATTATGTATAGATACCGCCCTTAAACATTCGCTTATTGATTTTGTTAGACCCTGTATTTTGCTCAATAATATTATCGTAAATAGGAGAAATTCACAGTTAACTTATAGCGATTTTCGAAGATTTTTGGTTTAGAATAAGATTTTTTTTTCTTTATAAAATCAATGATATTTAAAAATTCCGAGACCGCTACGAATTTTACGACTATATAGGAAATAACAATCAATTTGTTTAGAACAGTAGTTATCTAGGAGCTCAAAAAAGTGCCTTTGTGCATTTTATGAAAATCTTTCTCTGCAATTTTGGATTTAATTAAAAAGTTAAACAAAATTTACAAAAAGCGAGGCCGCTACAAACTATGCCAATAGATATTTTACACTATTCAATTAATTAATTAATTTATTTATTTATAGGCAAAAATCACGGTCAAGATGGAATATGGCTCTACCCGTCCCGCCCTATAGGTATATACGTTCGACGAACTTATGCACTACCGGTAGTGCATATGGCGCGCGAGGGAGTACATAAAAAGAAAATATGTAACTACTATTATTGTTGCAATGTCCATTATTTACTATCACTAAGTCCTGATCACCGAAAAAAAGTCTTCGTGTATAATCAAATAGTATGCTATTCGTGGTACAAACCACCCCCGCTTAGGGATGATTGTACTGTAGTTTTTAGTTCCCTTCTACACCTGATCAAACTATCCTAAATTAGACGTAGTGTGCAAAGGAGAGCATCGCACTCCACTCTTTATACTTAAATAATTAAATCATTGATATTACTCTCTCTTTGCCTTCTACCTTAGAACAGGACCTGCATCATCACAATTCACATGAGATCGCGGCCAAATACTTGCCTATTTAAAATTAAAAAAGTTAAATATTTACATACCTACCTAAAGGTGGGTACAGACTTACGAAATGTAACATGCAATGTAACACGCAATGAAAGAATTTGCCGTCCACATTGTTGCAATGTATCATGCAATGTAACAGAATTCCCGTAATGTGGACTCCTTGCGCGCACGAACCGTGCACACTACGCGCACGAACAGAGCATTTCAACACGTGCGTGCCGCGATCCGCCATTTGTCGGTTTTTTCGCCGAACACGTGTGCGCAGTCTGCGCGCGCCGGTTTGGTTGTGTGTGTCTGTACTGCGCAACGCGCGCGAACAATGGAGAACTCCATTCTCTTCGCGTGTTTTCGGCAGACTGAGCTATGTTCGCCGTGCGAGTGCCGGAAACAGATGCGAGTAGGTACATGCTCGGTTCGTGAGCGCGCTGTGTCCACACTTATGAAATGCTCTTTTTATGTTACATTGCATGTTACGTTACAGCAGCCCGTACCGTTTTGTTCGCAACAAAATTTGCGTAAAATTATATAATTATAGCATCTTACCTTTACGTTTGTTGCAATAAAACCATGTTTATTTATTTAATGTTAACATTGTAATTATTTTTATTATTATTTATTTAATGTTAACAACTAGCAGACCAGCTCGAAGACCTAAAAGAGTGTATTCGGTCTGCTCCAAAAGCAACAAATCAGAATTCGTCTTTTGCCGACATCGTAAGGAAGAGCAATGACATTCTTGCTCGCCCCCTAAACACCAGCAGTGTCGTTGTTTACCCCCAGGACAAGGAACATACCAGTGAGGATACAAAGAAGCTCATTCAGAAAGTAATAAAGCCCGAAGAGCTCAAATTACATATCCGGGGCATGAGGAAAACTAAAGATGGAGGCATAATTATTAGCGCGCAAGGGAAAGAAGATCTTGAGAAACTGAAGCAGTCAGAGCAGCTCAAAACTTCAGGATTCAAGGTTGAAGACATCAAAAAAAGAAAGCCTAAAATTATATTGTTAGGAGTGCCCGCTGCCCGTTACCCGCCTTAACCGAGCTTGCACGATGCAACCATCGTGCAAGCTCGGTTACTTACTCCTCAAAATATTTAATAATTATTACTTTCTTGCAGGTTACCGAGCATCGGGGGTTAGTGGATGCTGGGTCAAGAAAAATTTTCAGGTTCCGTAAGTGTGCAGCCATTATGTTCGATTTTATATTATGACTTAGTATTATTGTTTGTTTCCCAAATTAATATTAAATTAAAATTTAAAAAAATATAAGTTCGCTAAACTTTAGTAAGTATCTCGAAAGCGTAGTAGTTAGGGCGTTTGGCCTGCGATTTCTGAAGTTAACAACTTTCGCAAAAGCATCCGGTCATCGGATGGGTAACCAAAAATTTCGGAAGTCAATACGTGGCTTGGGTTAACTGTAGATTCCGGCTGCATAAGCAGTCATTAACATCCACCCATCTGCATTGGAACCACGTGATGGTTTATAGTCCCAGAGATATTTCCAAAAAGAAGAAGAAGTCTCATGCACTACTAGCGGGTAAATAAAAAAAAAATATAAAAAAATACGCCAGTTCACCCCGGCAGCCAAGTAGAGTACTCAGCAAGCTTGCGGCACAGCGAAGTTTAATCGTTGACCCAAGTAGCTGTTGGCTCTGAATGGATATAGCTTTAAAAACTTATAGTCGAAAGTTATAGCCTATAGCTATAGATATTGCTTTCATAGGCGGTACGAAGTTACGAGATGACGTTGTAACACTTTCGCCGATTTTACCTTTGGAAACGGCGTGTGTTTTGCTAAAATCCATAGTACTTACCGTTGCCATTCATTTTATATAAACTATACACGTAGCTAAAGCAATCATTTAGGCGGTCGGGGGGCTGGTTCATGGACCTAATTTTTTTAATTAATTAATTTTTTTGGACTGGCAACACTGTCCGGTTAAGTAGTCGAAATAATTAGCTCCTATTAAAAATTAGTTAATGATTGTTTTTATGCTTATTTAAGACTAAATTTGTAAATCAGTGATTAAATTAAGTGACAAATAACATCTGCTAGTGTTTTTTCTGACAAATATTGTGTAGTTTTTAAATTATTTGATATTGTAATTTTCCAACTGTCATCGCCAGCTGACTGTTAGAACAAATTTTACAAAAATTTGTTAAAATAACTACTTTTGCCGTGGACTACTGCAACATAAACCGGGGGAGTATTGTTTTCATTCCATTTATTATAGATACTAGTAACCTAAGTGTAAATCTTAAATAAACACTTCATTCAATTTGTATAAGTATCGATGTACTAAGCCAATTAATCGTTATTTTTCTACTTTGTAATCAGATCAAAAGATTAGAAAGAAATAGAACACTAATTTATTGTTATCAGACCTTTTGAATTAATTTTTTTTTTTTACCACTGACATTGAGAAAAACTATTTCTAAATACTATTACTAGGTACATGTTTGTTCTATATAACAACAATACTACCTACCATACTCATTACTTTACAAATCTCACATATTGTGAGTATCGTCACACCTCAAATACGATTTGGCTTGGTTAACCTCTCTTGACTTGACTATATGTGGAAGTGAAGTTGATGGTGACTTTGTTTTGCCACAGACATTCATACACTTCAACACATTACAACCAGAACGTGACTGCTAATTTGAAGCTCATAACTTAATTAATTTAATTTCTAGATTAGGTACCTACCTAGTAATAACTTGGAATTACAATAAAAAACTCTAATTTTAAACCTAAAACTTTTGTGTGTCACATCTACCCCCCACTTATTATTTTGAAATCTCATTTTAAATTATCTTAATAGCTGCACATAGAAATTAAATAGAAGTTAGATAAACCTAACTTGCAACATATAATTCTTAATATATCTTGATATATAATTCTTTAATTTTCAGGTGCTTATAAAACCAACTTCACAATGCTGACCCGTAAGGCTGTTACTCAAACTACTGAACTGAAGCTCAGACAGGCACTTGGGGAGCTAAAAGCACTCAAGGAGTCCTGCAGTCAACTGCTAAAAGAGAGGGATGACAGTGAAATAGAAATAAAATCTATGATAGACAGAAACTCACAGCTTAAGAATGAGTTAGGCCAACTGCACATGCAACACCAGGATGTGCTTCACCAGCGTGACCAACTGCAAGATGTCATCTCCAATTTTGAGCAGCAGCACAACACCTATGAAAGGGCACTTGACCGCATCACCGAGTTGGAAAGGGATCTCAGTGCGGCCAACCACCAGATTTCCCAATTTGTTGAGTTGCAGCAGCAGCATGAAGTGGAACATACTCAGTCCTTATTTGAAGAGATTATGGCATCACCTGGTGGTATGTCGTTACAACAAGCTCAAAACAACCACAAAATAAATAAATCCAGCAAAACTAAAATTAAAAAATATGTAAAAATTAATAAATTTATAAGAAAAACTGAGAAGTTAATTAAAAAAAATAACTGTTTTTACAAAAATATTGCCCTTAGAAAGGAACGTACTAGCCTCATGGATTCCCTAGATATATACAACAGTAAATTAATGGAAAGTAGGCAGATGTATGACCGGGACACAAAGCAATTACAAACTGATATCCAGCGGTTACATGAGTCACTTGATACAATGACCAAAAAATATTCAATTTCACAGAAACAGATTGAAGAACATATCCAATCAGCTACAGAGTTAGTTGATCTGTGTAAGTACAATGCTGATCGTTACAACTCTTTAATTAATAATGAAATCAACCTAAACAAAGAGTCTTTATCGCTGAACTCTAATATCCAGATGAACACACATAAGTTATCTGTTTTGGTTCCCAGTCCTACATTGGCCTCACCTCAATCACCTCAAACAATACATAAATCTAAGGTCTAATCTAATCTAACAGATTAGTAAAAAACACAGTTATGTACTCTGATAAACTGGGTCAGGGCTTAGGGTTGCTTATGAATGGAAATGTTAACCATTCAATTACCAATATTTGTACCCCAGGTCAATCTTTGAATGCTATAGTAAATAATATATCACAGAACTCACTGAATAGTTCCACTAATGTTATTGTATTATGTGGTGAAAGTTTACAAACTAAGAAACGTGACATTATAAATAATTTTAATATTTTAACAAAACTGCAATCGGACACAAATTGTAAGTTAATAATTAGCGCTTTTCCCTATTGTACAAATTTGTCCTGGGAACAAAACAAGCGCATTTATGATTTAAATTTATTATTATTTAATTTGATTTGTCGTCATAGTGACAAAATTTTATATTTCGATATTAATAAATTTATTAATAACTTTAGTATGACGTCAGATACTATGTATCTTTCTAAGAATTGTAGGACCCTAATAGCTAAATTGTTAGCTTATAATATACAGGATACAGTTATAGGTGTTATAACTAAGTCTTTACGACCTAACAACGTAATCATTAGTAGTTCTACTAATGCAACATATACAACTAGTAATAAGGTAACAACCTCAAGTTTAAACTGAGGTCTAAGACAAAAGCCAAGTCCTCATTAATTACTATTATACATCAAAATATTCAAGGTTTGGCTGGCAAAGACTTAGAGTTAGAATTGTTTGCAAAAAGTCAGACAATTCATATATTTTGTTTAACTGAGCATTGGCTAAGAAGTCATGACACATCATTCCAAGTAAATAATTTCGAACTAGCAAGCGCGTACGTGCGAAGCTCAGCTATTCACGGTGGTTCTTTAATACTAGTAAGAAGTAATATAAAATATAAAGATCGCAATGATATTGTAGACCTATCAGTGGAGCGTAATATTGAGCTATCATGTGTGGAGTTTGATAGCTTTGTAATAGTGTGTGTATACCGACCCCCATCGGGCAATTTCGGTATTTTCGAATCTGTATTGGAGGACGTACTAAGAAAATTAAAATTAAAAAATAAATTTATTTTTGTATGTGGCGATTTTAATATAAATATTCTAGAGAGCACTTCAATGAGTGTTCGTCTTCTTGCCTTGTTTAAATGTTTTAATCTCATTAATCTATTTCTCGAACCCACTAGAATAACTTCACATTCAGCCACTTGTCTTGATAATGTTTTTACAGACTATGACCCTGTTTCTAAGTCAGTCATTAGTAAGCTTACGTCTGACCATTGCGGTCTGATGGTGACCTATGATTTTAATATTAAGGATGAGCCAAAAATAGTGAACTGTAAACCAGTTACAAAGGAACGAGTGGAGTGTTTTAAAAATAATATAGCGTGTAAAATTAATGCATTGCCATTTGTACAAGATGATCCAGATGTATTATATACTAATCTTTTTAACTTCATAAAGACTGAGTACGACCAAGTGTTTACACAAAAAACAATAAAAATTACCCATAAACTTAAATTCTGTGACTGGGCCACGACTGGTATATATAAAAGTAGAAATAAATTGTATGAGTTATATAGTTTGAGACAATATAACCAAAATGATATTTTTACGGAATATGTAATAAAGTATTCGAAAACATTTAAAAGAGTGTGCATATTAGCTAAATCTAATTACATTAAAGATAAAATAAAAAAGTCTAACAATAAAATTAAAGCCACTTGGGACATTATAAACCGTGAAACAGGTAAATTAAAAGCACGGGATAATACTTTCACTATAAAAGTAAACGACAACCTTGTGAATTCAGATTTGCAAATTGCTAATATTTTTGATGATTATTTTGTAAATGTACCTGTGCTGACAACTTCAAATTTAGATTCATCTCCTGAAGCTGCACAAACATCACTCCAAAAATATGTACCAAAATGTAATGTTTCTTTTCATTTTAAATATATTGATTCAATGGATATTATAAAAACATTTAAATCACTGAAAATGAAGAACACATGTGACTTGTGGGGCATCTCTATAAAAGTAATTAAGAATATTATATATTCTATTGCACCATATCTTGCTGAAATTTTTAATAACTGTGTGAATAAAGGTATCTTTCCCGATCTTATGAAGTTTAATAAGGTCATACCTTTGTTCAAATCCGGAAACAAAGAAGACCCCAGTAACTATCGATCTATTTCAATACTACCAGCTCTAAGTAAAATTTATGAAAAAGTTATATTGGAACAATTGATATCGTATTTTAACATAAACAATCTTTTACATAGTAAACAATATGGATTTACAAAGGGTCGTTCTACTACTGATGCAGGTGTTGCTCTAATAAAACATATATTTGATGCCTGGGAGAAGTCTCAAAACGTCCTTGGAGTTTTTTGCGACTTGTCCAAGGCTTTCGATTGCGTTGAGCACAAGACTCTGGTGATGAAGCTACATTACTATGGTCTCAAAGATTACGCACTAAATTTAATCAAGTCGTATCTCAGCTCTAGAACACAGACTGTCGATATTAATGGAACTAAATCATCTGGTTCTCATGTAAAAATGGGAGTTCCACAAGGTTCCATTCTTGGTCCTTTTCTGTTTTTGATTTATATTAATGACTTGCCATTCTTTGTAGAGAACTTCTGTGAAATCGTATTATTTGCAGATGATACTTCACTCATTTTTAATGTAACTAGGTGTAAGAATAATTACGACGATGTAAACAAAGCTCTTTCAGATGTACTCAGTTGGTTTACTGTTAATAATTTGCAGCTTCCCAACTAACAAAAACTCTTCTTGTAATGGGTTCTATTGCCAAAAATAATATTCTTAGAAGAGCCGTATTATCGCTAATAAGAATGCATTTGGGTACAAATTATAAGGGGCAATAGCCTTATGGCCCCCTTTTAGTTGCTTTATAGTTAGCTTTTTTTTCTTTTACGTGGCCTATTATGGCAAGTAAAAACGAAGTTAGACTTATAACGGCAAGAAACGAATCTGTTAAAAGTCCAATACACTTATATATAACATATTAAACGCGTTAATAAAGGTGATCAACCTTATACGTGTTTTATCATCGCTAGGAATAAGTGCGATATCACTTACATTGGCAAAACAAATGCTCATAAAAAGCCAATCGCGTTTATATTCGGGTACACGTGATGATTCTACAATTTGGCAGCGGCAACCATTGTAAACAAAAGAAAACGTTAAGTTATCAATTCGTTTTATGTAGTCTTGATTAGGTGCTGATTTATGGTAAAACTGTTTGGGAATTCAAATTTATGAGAAAATGTGATACGCCGTGTGTTATAATAACAACGCGCCCTTCAATTTAAGCTATTTTTTGTTAAAATAGGTTGTTAGTTATTTAGTCGTGTTTATAACAAAGCTTATAAGGGCAAAAGCAATTCCCACGTCGTCTACAAGGAGTCTATAAGATTAGAAACCTTATAATGGTAACATTTGTTTCTTATCCATCGCCATTTTGTCAATCGTTAGGGTTCCTTTTTTACAAATAAAATCCGTTACTTATATCATTTTTATAGGTAACAATGATTCAATATGCAGAAGTTGATAAATCTTTAAAAAAAGAGGATCTCAATTTACAAAACATAAGATGGCTAATTGGCCATGGAATTGGACACATTTTATTCTACGAAATATATGTTTTTGTAATTGTCTACATAATTCATTAAATTCATTATGTGTGTGTATTGTTGTTGTGTGTATTAATGTCCAGTGCCAATTTCAGTAACGCATACTTCTACTTTATTTGTTTTGAGCAATGTACGCGCATCCAATGGCATCTTGTATGGTATCACGTTAAGTAATATTTTTAATAATTCACCTAAAGCAATATGGGATATATTGAATTTCACTGTCTAGTTTCCTATATCACTAAGAATATCCACTTTTTTCAACTCGTCATATAATAATATGTCTAATTCACTATCACTACTATTATATTCTTTCTCGCAAACTTCCGGTTCGCTGTTATCTTCCACAAAATCTTCTACGGAACCATTAGGTGATACGTTGGTATCAGCTTGGTTATTGCCAATTGTAAATCCATTTTATATTTTATTGGACCCAGTTATATGAAACATTTAAATTTGACCATCTAGAGACTAAAACTCTTATAATTACTATCTTAGTGAGTTTGGATTGCTTTAATTCTTATAAAGACCATTTAACATGCTATAATATGCTTGTTTGATAGATAACTTATTAATGCTCCTATAAGTTAAAAAGCCTCATTGTTACCTTGTACATTACCATTATAAGTATAATTAGCTATATAACAAGCTTTTATATGGTTTTTGAATATTATGTGGCTAAAAACCAATATAACTGGCCGCTATAAGAAGGACACGTTTTGAACCCATATAGTAGCCATATTATTTGGCTTTATTATCGTTTACCCATCCAAATTATAAGAGTAAAGGTAATATTAGCCAAATTGTCTTATAATGTACCATTATAAAGTACATTGACAAAATGATAGCTATTATAAAACTACTATATGTTTTTAAATCTTATAAATTTAACTTTATAGGTGTATTTTGTTTGTTGGGTTAACGCTAAAAAAACAAAATGTATTAATTTTAGACTACCAAATGTCAAGAATAAACCAACCGATATAAGAATAAGCGGCGATCGATTAGATTTGGTAGACTCAACAGTTTTCTTAGGTATAACCCTTGACTCAAAACTTCAATGGAATCCTCATATATCGAAATTAGCCGGCAAACTCAGTTCTGCTGCCTATGCCATTAGAAAAATAAGGCAGTTAACAGACGTTGAAATTGCTAGAACAGTTTACTTTAGTTATTTCCATAGTGTTATGTCGTATGGCCTCTTACTGTGGGGAACAGCAGCTGATATTGAAACTATATTTATTTTACAAAAACGAGCAGTAAGAACAATCTATAGACTAGTTTCACGAACTTCTTTAAGAAATCTTTTTAAAGAAATTGGTGTCTTGACAGTGGCGTCTCAATTTATTTATAATTGTATAGTTCTTGTACGTTGCAATATCAACTCATTTACTAAACACGGTGAAGTACACAATTTTAATACTAGAAGTAAGTCAAAACTTGTAATGCCACTGTTTAGGTTACAGAAGGTGCTTGGTTCTTTCTTGGGGCAAGGTATACACTATTACAATAAAATACCAAATACTGTACTAGATTTACCTTTAGATAAGTTTAAAAACATGTAAAGTCTTCTTTACTTAAAAAAGGTTATTATACAGTCAAAGAATATTTAGATGATAAAACAGCCTGGCTATAATAAAAAACGCATACTTTACTACTTTTTATAATAACAAGTTATACTGATATGATAACCTTTATAAACAGTGTCCTACAGATAACAAATAGCGTTGCGTTGAACATTTCAATTAGTTTTGATTTTAGAGTAGCTTGGGTGTGTCATGCTCTCTTTATTGTCTCTGCGGTGGTGGCATGTGCGTCGGGTCGTTACATTCCCTAAAATATGGTTGAGTGAAGCGATGGCTGATTCATATGTCATACTCGTGAACGGGTGCCGCCTGTGGAGGCTGGTCTGCTCTAGCGTACTTATTTTTATTATTTTTAACTATAGTTTAACTTTGTTTTTTTCTTAAAACAGGTTTTTGACTTTTACTAGTACTGTATGACATTGTAAAAAATTATACTGGTAAATGATGTTTTTGCAAACTTAAATATTTTATTTATTTATTTTTTCTTTTTTTGTGTTTTTATTTGTGATGGAAAGTGTCCTTTTATCATAGGGCATTTTCCAATATTTATGACGCTGTAAGGGAGAAAAGAGCTGGACACTTGCTGAGTTTCTTGCCGGTTCTTTTCAGTACTAGATCGCCATCTAGTACTGAAAAGAACCGGGCAGAAACCGGAAAGATCTGGGCGGGAGCCCAGAGTAGATAGACTTACGAACCGATGGCGTAAATGACGTTCATAAGAGCTATTTGTAGCCTAAACTGAATAAATGATTTTGAATTTTAAATTTTTTTTTGAATTTTTTAATATTTCTACTACAAAGTCTCATGTACCTATGAGATCCCCATCCCGATTCTCATACTTGCGCCGTTTGAAGTTAAATTTAGTGACTCGTTTCTTTGTCGCACCTCCAAAAGATGGAATAGTCTACCAGCACACGTTTTCCTTCCTATGATATGGGGTCCTTCAAGAGAGGCGTGAAGAAGCCTTGAAACCTTGTGGGCCGGCAGAGTGAAGTTAACTGATGCTACGTCTGTTTCCACGCTGCACCAGTTGTCTTCGCGTCTGGACTTCATTTCCACTTAACATCAGGTGGGATGGAGTCATGTGCCGAGCTAAGTATAAAAAAAAAAAAAAAAAAAAAAAAAAAAGATATCGTGTGGCTCATGTACCTATGAGATCCCCATCCAGATTCTCATACTTGCGCCGTTTGAAGTTATTGTACCATTAATTGCCTGATACCGTTTATTAGGTACGTGTTGACATTCGAGCTTCGTGATGATGGAGAGTATGGTTTCGCTCTCCGCCCAAAAGATATCTTGCCGACGTGCCAGGAGACGATGGACGGCATGATCGCACTCTTCAAGCCGCGTTCGCGGACCTACAGTAAGCTTCAGTTCAAACCGGTGCCGGACGGAGAGAAGGCGATATATTTGGACACGATTGTGATAATTTGTAATGTGCTGTTGTTTATTATAGTACGTTTCGACTGAGAAGGTGGTTGTTTTAGTTCGTAAACCATAATCATAGATAGATAGAATAGAAAACGTTTATTGGTGACATTAAGCTAAACTACTCCACAGAATGCATCTATCAGCGAAATGCTTGTGAAGGGCTAGGAAAATAATTAAAGAAAAGAGTCTCTAGCAGAAGACTCCTGGGATCGGTCTACCCGAGTCCAGAAGACTTCAGGCTCTTTGCTCTCAAATTCGTTGCATAACTTATGGCATGTATATTGAAGGAGTGAAAGAATGGGGTTGCACAGAAAATTCCGATTGGTCGAAGTGCTACTAGTAGAGGGAAACGATTGATTTGATTTGATTTGATTTGAAACCTCGGCAGGCCCCTCTTAGATAAGACAAGATAAGACGCAACTACTAATGACAAAACTTAACAAAACTCTTGCATAAATTAAGTGCCATAACATGATGTCAGGCCTCCTAAATTATAACACAACTTGACGGTGTTCTTTTGCAAACACCTTAGCTTAGGCCTTAGTGTGTAAACTCAAAAACACAAAGCAAGAACACGAAAAAGCAACGCAGCACACTAGGTTAGAGTTTGTATCATCATCATCATCATCATCATCTCAGCCAAAGACGTCCACTGCTGGACAAAGGCCTCCCCCAAGGATATGAGGGGTATTTGCCGTAATCGCCACGCTTGGAGAGTTTGTATACAAGAATACTTTTTAACGGTGATTAACTTACTGATTCCGACTAATTAAATGATGGCCATTGCAATAATAATAAAACTTATATGGTCAGCTCTCTATTTTTTATTTTTTTGCCTAGCAAGTAAAGTTAATAACTATGAATATATAATAGGTTGGGGAAAAAGTTTCTTCTAATTTTTTAAGAAAATTCATAACATTTTTTAATATAGTTTATTTACATTTATCTAAATTATGTAGAAGAGAAACAACTTTTACGGATCTACTCGCGTTTATTTTACACATTACTTATTTAATGTTTATCCTGACGTTTCGAACCCTTTGCAGGGTCCGTGGTCACAGGGAGACTGAGGTGTTGGTCGTCTCATAATTAGTTGCTAGCTTGTATACCCTCATTTAAATTTAATCAGGTGCGTTCCGATAGGTATCTCAGTGGTGATTCTCACCACCATCCTAGACAGTTGGCTACTGTAGGGAAATCTTTGTTTCAGAGAGCACGCGGCATCTGTGACACCCAACACCTGGCTGCTGAGTTTCAGCATGTCAAGCACGTACTACAGGATAATAAACTGAAAGTACCACGGCTTTGTCACAGAAAACGCAATAAACCAACCACAGTCGAGCGCCAACCTGCTGTACTTCCATATATGAAAGGTGTCACTGACAAGATTGGACATATCTTTAAGCGAGCTTCAATCAACACTTACTTCAAGCCGCCGAGAAGATCAACCAATTTTTACGACCTGTCAAGGGCAACATACTTCTTAACCCGCGTTAAAGAACATATAGGCGACGTCAAGCATAAAATAAAATACAGATGGAAAAATAAATAATTACTTACTAAAAAAAAATGTGTGCTTACTATTTTTTTTCTTGAATTTCCCAATAGGTTCTATATTTTTAGCAATGTTTTGAAAAAAATACTAATTTACCTTCAAAAAAAGGTTACAACCCTACGCGTCACGTCCGTGCCTCGTCTTTTCTATAATATGTTATAAAAAGTCGCGACGGCGCCGGGGCACCCCGTCTGCGCCCCGTCCGCACCCTGTCCATGCACATGGGAAGCCTGTTATCTGATGAGCCCTATCTACTATGAGATAGGGCTCATCAGATAACTCACCTTGCTGATCTAGCGCAGTTTAATAAAAAAACTTATTCTTTATGAGTCTTGCATTTAATATGTTTACACAGCACTAGAAATCCTATTTCTTTACAGAGCAGTGGGCCGGCCATATCTGGCGAAGAACCGACAACCGCTGGGGTAAACGTGTTCTTGAGTGGATACCACGACTCGGTAAACGTAGTATAGGACGCCCTCCGGCCAGGTGGGATGATGACCTGCAAAAGACTGCAGGCAGGATACTGGATGCGTCAAGCTGAGGACAGGGCGCTATGGCGCTCAATAGGGGAGGCCTATGTCCAGCAGTGGACTAAGATAGGCCGATGATGATGATGATGATTATGGGAAAAAAGTTGTAATAGCACAATAATACTTACCATTTCAAAATAATCATCCACGTGGTTTACCCTGTATGCAGTTATAATTTTCTGACCATAACCATGTATTGAAAAGTAAAATTTTAAGCGTTTAATTTTTGATTGAATAGAGACTTGAATGTTTTCGTTTCGGTTTCAGAGAAAGCATAGGGTCCAGAATAATTATCATCATTTGGATCCTGACTTGTTGCATGTTCTGGATAAAAATAATTATATGATAAACTGAAAACGTTTACATTTTTATACAGTAATAAATAATATGAATATTTGAACAGATTCAATATTAATAAACAAATAATTTGTACTACATATATGAATCATTAACAAATACAGGTATGTCTTAGGTAAAGATTACTTCCAAAGCTATAACCGAAATTTCTATTCAAATCCATCCCCGTGCCACCGGTAATATTCCTTGTTTTTTTTTATACAGGCGATCCTGAAAAACGTAAAATATTGTTCAGTTTTAAAAAGGAACATAGTAATTATTTCAAATTTTTACAGTTAGACACTTACCACTTTGTGACTGTAGTCATAACCGTCAGGGTTGACAATTGGTATTAGATACCAGTTGTAATCTTGACCAAGCAGTGTAATATGATGGTTGGACCCATTACTATGAATTAGTTGGGAAGCTAAATAAGTCACGAACTCAGTTGAAATCCACTCGTTACCATGAAGTCCAGCTTCCACTATCACTTTCCTTTTGATTTTTCCTTTTCTGATCATAATTGCATAATATTACTCATTGCTCAACCGATTTTCCAATAGAAAATAATTCAACAGTTTTAGGATACTTTAGAGCCAAATCAGTTAACCACTGGTAAATATCTTCTAAGGTGTGGTAATTTTCCCATGAGTATGTTTCAACTCTGAGTCGAAGGTATCTCCGGACAGTTTGATTATCAAATGCTCTGTAAAGAAACAGGATTTCTAGTGCTGTGTAAACATATTAAATGCAAGACTCATAAAGAATAAGTTTTTTTATTAAACTGCGCTAGATCAGCAAGGTGAGTTATCTGATGAGCCCTATCTCATAGTAGATAGGGCTCATCAGATAACAGGCTTCCCATGTGCATGGACAGGGTGCGGACGGGGCGCAGACGGGGCGCCCCGGCGCCGTCGCGACTTTTTAAAACATATAGAAAAGACGAGGCACGGACGTGACGCGTAGGGTTGTTACCTTTTTTTGAATGTAAATTAGTATTTATTTCAAAACAATGCTAAAAATATAGAACCTATTGGGAAATTCAAGAAAAAAAATAGTAAGCACACATTTTTTTTAGTAAGTAATTATTTATTTTTCCATGTGTATGTGTAGTTTGTTTACTAGGTTACCCTTTCGTACCGGTCGACCTCCTCTGGGCGAGTCCAGAATGCTAGCGGATAAGAGGCTATAGCGTCAATGGAACGCCGCATGAGTAAAGATGCGATCTTCCGTGCGAAGTACATAGACTTCATGCGGGAGTATGGGGACTTGGGGCACATGACGGCATCTCGTTTGGACTGGAGTTCGGTGGAGCATTATTTCCTTCCACATCACGCGGTCTTGAAATCACGAACCGGAAAGATTCGCGTGGTGATTGATGGCTCGGCACCTACGTCTTCTGGCGTCTCGCTTAACCAATGTCTGCATGTGGGTCTAAAGCTACTTATGGAGATCTCAGACATCCTTACCAACTTCCGTAAACATCAAATAGTGTTGATGACTGCTATCCGTATGATGTTTAGGCAGACTGTGATACATCCAGATGACCGTCGGTATCAGCTCATCTTATGGCGAGAGAGTCCGAGAGACCCCTTTTTTGTTTACGAACTCAACACGAACACTTACGGGTTGGCTTCCAGTCCGTATATTGCCATTCGTTCGTTGTTGGAGTTAGCGGAAAAGGAGGGCTTAAATTATCCTCGCGCTTCCGCCATTCTGACTAACGACATATATGTCGATGATATTTCTACCGGGGCCTCCAGCGTCGCGGAAGGGCTGGTGTTAAGAGATGAGTTAGTGGCGATCATGAAATCAGGATGATACGAGATGAGGAAATGGTTGTCCAATTCGCCGGAGGTCCTCGCTGGCTTGCCAGAAGAGCATCATCAAGATCCTCATCTATTTGAAAATGCTGAAAATCCCAATATGGTCACTGTTCTTGAGGTTCAGTATAGGCCGGTCCCGGATTGTTTTACTTACTGTGTGGATTTACAAATCCCAAATAATTGGACAAAACGCCATGATTTGTCAACAGTGGCACGGAATTTCGATCCCAATGGGTGGATCTGCCCAGTTATTTTTAAGTTCAAGTGCTTTTTGCAACGTCTTTGGACTGCGGGTGTCTCTTGGGATGAGCCCCTGTCTGGAGAAATACTCCGAGATTGGGTGGGTTTGGTCTCGTCCCTCCCTGATATAATTCAGGTGTCTTTGCCGAGACTTTTTGTTCCCGCTGGAAAATATGAGCCTCCGCGGTTTTTCAGATGCCTCCGAACGAGGATTTGCCGCGGTTGTCTTTCTACGTACCGTTAGTGCTGATGGAGAAATTAGAGTGCATCTGGTGTTGGCAAAAAGTAAAATTGCTCCCCTTCGGACACGACTTACTATACCGAAGTTGGAATTGTGTAGAGCAGCCCTTCTTGCTCGCCTTCTAAATCACCTGTGTTCTACGTTGGGAAGTTCCGTAGAAATAAGTAAAGTTTATTGGTGGACTGACAGTCAGATTGTGCTTTGTTGGCTCAAGGCACCGATCCACACATTGTAAGTATTTTTACCCAATCGAATGGCACAGATTCATAATTCTTCAGTAGAACTAATTTGGCGTCACGTTCCCAGAGATTTGAATCCAGCCGACTGTGCCTCTTGAGGATGCGAAGCGACGCATCTTATTGATCACCCCTTACGGTGGGAGCCCGACTGGCTGAATCGACCAGAATCAGATTGGCCGTGCTCCCAGAGTTTGTCTTCCATGCCGCTGCCTGGTTTGCGAGCTTGTGTACTTGAAACGAAACCTATTTTGAGCGTGAACTTTCTCTTAGATCGGTACAGCACCTTGGATAAGCTGTTGAGTGTGACCGCATGGATTCGGCGATTCTTTCATAACTGCAAGAAACCACGCGAAAAGCGTGTTGCGTCTATTCTGGGTCCAGAAGAACGTCAGGAAGCCTTGTTATTTTGGATTAGGGTCGTACAGTCGGAGTGGACTGATACGAGTAGGAGGAAGGCTGAGGAATGCTAGCCTATCTTACGGGGCTCGCCATCCTCTTTTGTTGCCTAAGGACGGTCATTTAGTAAGATTGTTGGTGACAGACCGCCACCTCAAAAATTCGCACGCCGGCAGCAACGCTTTGCTAGTCGTTTTGCAGCGTGAATTTTGGATTTTTTCGGCCAGACGGACCATACGAAGTGTTATTTTTAGGTGCCTCCCGTGTTATCGGCTAAAAGCTACTACCCTGCAGCCCCAAATAAGAGATTTGCCTGCAGATTGCGTCACGGAAAGCAGACCCTTTGCTGGAGTAGGTACGGACTTTGCCGGTCCCTTTATGGTCAAAACGTCGTTGTTTGTTTGTGTAAACCTTAGAACAATAATAGTTATAACAAAAAAGTCACAATCTTTACCTTTTTAATTATTTATTTATAATTATTAATATTATATTTTTATAGATAATAATAATACAATTTCTTTATTTAAGCAACAAGGACTCATAGGGTTAGTAACAAATGGACTTAAGAACTATGTTACTACATACATAATATAATTTACATTAAACTAGGCCTGACATAATATTATTATTAAAAAAATTAAATTAAAACTAACAGAATACAATTACATTAGGATATACAATTATTTTAAAAATTAATACAATTAAAATGTCAACACAATTTGAATTATTATTATTATTTTTTTAACAATGGACATGGATATGGCTAGACATAAGCATGCAGGTGAACCCAGTAGCGCAGGAAAGGCGAGTCCCAGCGGTCTGCAATGACACTCAGGATGGAGTTGCGCGAGGCACACAAGCGCGCCCGAGTGGAGGCGCAGCGCTTACGCATCACAGCATGGAAACCATCAGTTCGCACCTCCGCGAACATGGCCATACCAATACCTTAAGATGTTTATAAGCTCACTAGGCACACCCGACACATTCTATTCTCTCTTAATGGCTTCGCGTTTAGCATTTAGCCAATTTCAAGAATTTTTATTATTAGTAGTAAGAGACAATTGTACGGTAGATATAAATTAAAATAGAGTCACACAACACGTGTTATTACGGGAAGGACTCTGATGAAAAACCAATTTACCTCTTTATTATTAGTATAGATTTTCAATTATGTCATGTCAAACTGTCCAACATAATGACAAATGACATAAAATTGACATCAGTCTGAAGTAAGCAAAAGTGTTAAATTCACTGCGGCCGCACTCAATCAAAATGACTTTGTATGTAAATACGCACGCCAAAATTAATGTTCGCTATGTTCGAAAACTGCATAAATTTACTTTTTATTCTAACACTTTTGGCAACATCATGTTATTGCAAGACTTATAGTAACTTTACATTGTACCGAGCGTTGCCAGTCGCCGATGAGCATTTGGAGTTCTTCGCAAATTTAAGTAACATGTATGAAGTGAACTTCTGGAAACTTCCAGGGTTGCTGAACAAACCCGTAGATTTCATTGTCAGTCCTCATGATCAGCAAAAGTTTCTGCGAGAAATTGACATGAGGAGAATTTATTTGACTACTATAATGTCAAACGTGCAACTGTAAGTGTTTCACTCACAATACAGATCTGTATTCTGAGGTGTTTCAGTATCAAGTACCTAAGCAAAGTAATTAAATAGGCTTCCATCATTGAAATCAAGACATTGCTACAATTCATTCATTTATTTATTTAATTAGTACACTTACAGTAAACCAAAACACAAATAACAGCATAAAAGTTCAAAGATCTCAAACCAGACTGTAATCTACGAGAAGTGTGCATACACTTGATGGGTATTGGCTTAATCACCACGCCTGCCAAAGGCTGGTTGCATAATGTGATACCTGTGATAGCCATATCACTGATCACAAACTCAGGCTATGCATCGAAAAATTCGAAAAACACTTTGCACGACCTGGTTAATTGGGCCTAGGACCTTCGGGTATTAAGACGAGCGCTGCCAATCGGCCAATTTAATTAAGGCGATATGTATGTCGAAAACTCCACAATGATAGAGAAGTTCTCTTTCTCTGTCAATGTGGCTTGTCTTAGTAAGAACCAACGCATCTTGCAGCCTTTATCTTTTTCTGGCAATGAAGGCCATTGTAAGAATATTATACCATTTTTTTTCCTTAGAGAAAATAAGCTTGGGAGGAGGCCTTCCTTGGCATTGAACGTTGCATAATATTAACTTTTGAAGTAATTAACATGAATCCAATAGTACATGGCACTACTACTAAGCCAATCCAGCTAAAAAGGTCTGGACGTCCTCAATACTGCTATTCCATAACGTTTTGGCTTGGATTTGAACATGTTCCCCATAGCACAAGTGAGAGTGAGACATGATTGTTAATGTCTCAACATAACAGTATCGAGGTGCTGATAAATCAACTTGTGCGCAGGAAAAGAAGAAGGAAATAAAATAATGACTGAGTCATTGTTTAGTTTGAGTCATTATTTGATTTTCTTCTTCTACTTCAGTGCATCATCGTGTATTGCATGCTGGACGTAAGTACTTATGTGTAAATAAAGTATGTCATAATAGCCCTTAATACATTATTGTCTTTTCTTTAATCACCTAGTGCGTTTGACAAGCAAATAGTGATGACTTACATCAGACGAAATTTGAAATCTTTCAACTGGCAGAGTTATTTTCGTTTGAAAGACATTTACAATTGGCTCAAGGATCTAAAGAAGACTTACCCTAATGAGATAAGGCTGGTAAAAATGGGGGAATCTTCCGAAGGCAGGAAGATTTTGGCTGTAAAGATTGTTTTAAAAGGATGTAAGTTCAGGTAAATGATAACTTGATAGGTTTGCATAAACTTGCCTAACTTGTAAGGCCAAACTTTCAAAGTACTGGCAGTATCTACCTACGTATAGTTTTGCCGAGTCAAAGCTAGTTCTTATTAAATTTACTGCAACCTAAGCCTTTCTTAAAATGGCTACTTAAATAGAAAAGTTTAATGATCTTATAATTCTATGTTTCACTCTCGCATGTTCTTTTTGTTATAAAATTTTTACTGTTTTTATTTTACTGGACAGATCCAAAGTGATAGTAGAAGGAGGGATTCACGCCAGAGAATGGATATCACCAGCGTTCGTGACGTACATGATACATGAAACTATCACTGCGCCCAAAAGCAATGATAGCAAATGGAAAGACATCGCTCATACTTACGAGTGGATTTTTATGCCAGTCGTGAATCCTGATGGGTATGAATATAGTCACACTAATGTAAGTGTAAAAAATGTGCTTTAAACATAGTTTGCGTCTAAACGTTTTGCGTCCACTTTTTTCTTACGTACTGCAAAGCTGTGGATCTTCTTGCCTCAGTTCTATCAAAATATAATGTTGGGGTCTTCAAATCACGGGTGAATAGGTTCCTTCTAGGCTAGCATGTTACACCATAGGCTACATCATCACTTGCCATCAGGTATGATAGTAGTCAAATGCAAGTTTATCTAATTACACAAAATATATATCATATCCATAGGATTATTAATGTGATACGCCTCTGTGGTCCAGTGCAGAGGGGTACATGTTTATACTCGATTTGGTTGGCCTGGCTAGTTGCCACCATTTTATGTGACTTTTAGTGGACCCGGACTTCCTACCGCTTTGACAGATCAAGTGATTAAAATCTCTTTGGTTTCCATGACAACAAAACAAACAAATCATTTTGTATTGGAAAATTTAATTGTCGTTTTTAGTATATTTATAGTGTTTTTCCCGTGGGAACATCGGGATAAAAACTAACCTATGTTTAATCCAGGTTATAAACTATCTGTATGCCGAATTTCATCCAAAACCATCCATCCGTTGCAGCATGAAGAAGGAACAAATATACAGACATACACACTAACTTTCGCATTTATAATATTAGTGTGATGTCGCCATAACACCAAGACACCTGCTGCGTCCAGCGATACCGACGACGCTGCTGTACGTGTCCCGACTTCATTACTCTACGAAGGCGGAAGTGCTCGTAGAGTAGATGGGAGTGAAGTCCAACGCCACTCTGAGGGTCGAGCGGTTGGAGTCCCGCCACAATGTGAATTTTAATTCATTTGTGGTGAGAGTACCGACCGACCATCTGTCGAACTTCATGAAAGAGAACTATTGGCCGAAAGGTGTCATATTCCGTCGGTTCCGAGGCCGGATACCGGAAGCCACGCTGCGTCGCACGTCGCCGTCTTTTAAACGTAAAGACGGCGACGTGCGACGCAGTCAGCATAGTTTTAACAAAAAAAGGTTTTTATTGTATGTATGTTAGTCTGTAAGGTATTTATTATATGGGCCCCTTTGTGTTTTTACCATGCATCTTGTACATTGTGTGTTGCCTGAAATAAATGATTTATTATTATTATATTATTATAACATCAATGTTAATTATGTTGTTTTGAAGTGAGATACCCAGAGCTTCAGTAGTTAAGTAATACGGGTGAACTGAGCTTCCACCTTCGGCCTTATAATCATAATAAGGTGAGATGATTGCTAAAAGCAGTAATGAATAAAATCAAAATGTTTAACGATGACAATGTCTTAACTTCTCATATTGTTCGAATGGTGACTTGCCAGAGCTTTTAATCAAGTTAGTGGAGTGGTTCAGAAGGAAAGCCTTCATGGCTTTCTTGACTTCACCTGAAATCTTTAATCTTATTAGGAAGACGAATTCCATGATTGTTGGTCTATATACTAATCTAAATAATTATGTTGCTTACAGGATCGACTTTGGAGAAAGAACCGAGCTATGCCAAGCGGAGTAGACCTCAATCGTAACTTTGACGTAGCGTTCGGCAGTAAATATATTATCTTTATTAACTATCGATTTGTAAATAGTGTTATAAAAAAACGCTTTTAGATAGTTACTTCAAATGTTACTCCCTAGTAAATTTTTCATCTCGAGCTCCTTCGTGCTTTGGTGGTTTATGGCCCGTTCGTCCTATTCATCCATAGGGAAGGCTCGTGCCTCAGCAGTGGAGACATAATGAGCTGGTGATGATGATGATGATGATGATAATGATGATGATGATGATAATGATAATGATGATGATAATGATGATGATGATGATGATGATAATGATTATGATGATGAAGATCCGTAAAAGTAGTTTCATTTCAAGAGTTACATTGTTTACATGTTAATGTTTGTGACTGTGCATACTGGTCTTTCCTTGGGTGAGCCCTGAAATCCTAAAATACAGGTCGTCCTTTATTAGGATCCAGTTCTCACGTGTAGACGTTCCATTTAAATAATATTTATATACTTATGTATACAGGGTGTTTGGTTCATAGAACCCTTGAAAATTATGAACGTAACTGGTAAGCACCACATGACCAAGATATTGAGGTTCTTTTTTACTAAGGAAAACTGTAAAGTGACAACCCTAGGTCAAGCTGATACGATTTGTATGTTTAAAAAATAAAAAAACAACTATAACAAATAATTATTGTTTAGAGATTGGCGTGAGCAAGGATTACGCTTCCAACACATATTGTGGCCCCCACGCGTTTTCTGAATTAGAAACCATCGCTATGTCTAAACTCATAAGAGCCAACAGCAAAAATCTAGAATACTACGTTGGTTTTCATTCATACGGACAATACATGATTTTACCTTACGCACACATGAAGGGACACGTTCAAAATTACGACGAAGTGGTAAGAACTATTTGAGCATATACGTTTAAGCTGGTGTACCGCAGTTTCCGTGCTTTGGAAGGCACGTTAAGCTGTTGGACCCGGCTGCTATTAGCAGTCCATAACATCCAGCAGTCCGTACTGGTCCCTCGTGGTGACTTACGGCCTATTATCCCTGTAGTGTTTAATTCACTGGGAAGACTTGTGCCTCAACATAGGTAACTAAGTACTTTAAAAAATTATCTGGTGATGACTGCAATGTACATACTTACGTACATTTAATATTAATTTTAACAATTAATAACGGGTGTCTCAGTAAGAATGCACTTTTTCATTTTAAAATAAAACACGTATTTTTCGAGATAGTTGTGTTTTTTTTATTGTATTGTAAAGAAAACAAGGTTCCGTTTGTTGTATGGAATAAAATATCCGTCCCCCACGCCTCTGATGACAGGACAAGCCATTACTATTTTCATGAAATTTTCCATGACTTTTTCTCACCGATGGCGCGTTGGATCTCGGATTTTGAGCTCAGTGATTGTTTCTGGTTTATTCGCATAAGTACCCGAGATTTCACAAAACCGGCGTTTAATCATGATCTTGGTGGTCAGTTGACATCAGAATTTCTTGAGATAATATGTTCTGGGAATCGTTGGCCTGTCATTAGAGTCGTGGGGGTCTATTGACGGATTTTATATTCCGTACTTAATCGAAACATGTCTTCTTTAAAATGATTACAATAAAAAATAACAACAATCTCAAAAAATACATGTTATATTATAAAATGAAAAAGTGCATTCTTACGAAGACGCCCTTCACATAAGACTCGGACTTTAAATAGCCTAAGCAATGATTACATTTTCGTTTTTCTTTCAGGAAGCGATAGGATGGAAGGTTGCAAAGGGAATCTCGAGAAAATATTCTACTAAATATACTGTGGGAACTGCGTACGACACCGTCGGTAAGAACACGCTTCGGCTAGGGATGGGGATGCTTCTGCATTGCACGGCTTGCGGGAATCTAGGACGTGCTAAAAAAAATCCTGGGGGTTTTGCTAACTAGCAAAACTTACCTGAGCATCCTCCCCCATTGGCGAGCTGCCGCAATGTAGTACTCGGTGACGACGTAGTAAATTTTATTATATACAAGCTGTCCTGGCAGACCTTGTTCTGCCCTATTTCTCTAAAACAAAGTTACATTGATGTTTTATGTTATTAGCTGTCCCGACAGATATCGTTCTGTCAAAAGTTATTGGCCTGTCGCAGTCTAATAGAAATAAAATAACATTGAAAGACTTTAGTAATATCTAATGTGATGATATTTTTATTGTAATGCCATATGGTACACGATATTTTTTGTTTGATTACTTGGCGCGTAAATAAAGAAATCTGACCTCTAATCAACTTGAAGGCATACCAAAGATAATCCTAAAGCGCCTTTGTTTTTTCTCTTTATAAGAACCTTCCTCAGACTTCATCAAACACAACAAAAAAGAAATCAGCCAAATCGGTTCCGCTGTTCCCAAGTTTTGCGATTAGCAACACATTTAGCGATTCAAATTTATTTATATAGATAAATATAGGTATACTAGGGGTGTTCAATAAAAATTGATAATGAGTATGAAGCAGTTATATATTATTTATTGTTCACCTTTGAGGTTTATACACTTGGTATATCGCTTTTCTTCATCTTGATCGCTTAAAAAATCATGTACGGCTTTGCCGCGTTACATGATCATCACTTCCTCATCATTGCCATATTATGTGTGACCTCTCAGTTGTTCTTTTAACCACAGTAATAGGCCAAATATCGATCAGGATATTGTTGTAACAATTCCAAATTGATTTGAGAAATCCTCGGTCTTGTATGTTTATGCTTGTGTTTAAGCATTCTTCCAACCCTCCTTTATCCAAGCCCAAACGTTCATGTATAATACTATGGATACCTACTTCCTATCGAAATCTTTAGTTCTTCAGCTACAAAACGAATAGTAACACGACGATCTGCCAAAACAATTTTTTTTTAATTATTTGTTCGGCTACTGCGGTAGAGCGTCCCGATCGCGGGTCGTCTTTAGTTGAAGTTCTTTTTCTCTTAAACTTGAAACACCACCGTGCAACCGTAGAATACGAAGGAGCATTAACCCCTAATGTTCCTTTCAAGTCTAGATTTACTTGCTCAGTAGTATTTTTTTTCAGGCAGAGATATTTTATTACGGCGCGAATTTCAATTTTATCCATTTAGCGTACCGCGCTCCGACAGGACAAATGACTTCTATTTTTAAAATAAAAAAAAACCAATAATTTTTATTTTTTTATTTTATCAAATGTCTGGGCTTTACTTGCCAGTATTTACTTTTATGTTATTCAAGGAATTTATATCCCATTATTACTTTTTATTGAACACCCCTCGTATGTATAAACATAGGTAGACACGTTAAAAGCGTCCCCAAGAAGTACCAAACATAATAATTCAAGTGTAGGATACACTTGAATTATTTTGGCCCTAAAGCCCTTTAGTACAAAGGTATACAATTTTACAGTAATTACAAGATCTACTCAAGCTTATTGAGATTTGTTAAATTTATCCTATGAAAATTTTATCTTTCATCTATTTATTTAATCGCCCTCGAGAAAACGACACATGAGCCAGTTGGCATGTCCGATTGCAAAGTCCCATTTTCAGATTTAGCTTTTGTTAGAAAAAAGCTAAATTCATATTAACTTGTATACAACTGTTGTCTTTTTTGTTCTTATTGCTTTAATTACACTTAATAACATTACTTTGAAATAATCTCAGTTATTGTTCTGAGGCAATAATTAGTTGAAATAAAAAATGTGTAGCTATGTCTGCTGCCGCTGCGTATGAAATTCGAACAAATAATTTCAAATATGTTTTTCCGGTTTTGTATGCATATTGTGCGAGTATACCTTTATATCATAGCAATTTATTATACACGAAGACTTTTTATCGGTGATCAGGATTTACTGATTCCGACTAAGTAAATTATGGCCATTACAAAAATAATAAAACTTACATGTCAGCGTTCCATTTTTTAATTTTTTGTCATTATTAAATCATGGTCATCCTATTCCTCCTTGTTACAAATAAAACCTCTTCATAAGTACATGTACAACCTCAGAATAATAACTAAAGCTATAGAAACCGGACTAAAATAGCAAAGGTGTCACCAGATTTGTGACGTCATATTTGAGGTAATGTAGTGAGTGACTTTATAAAGGACTCAAAGATTTTTTTTGATCACTGATTATCTGATGACCGTTTGACATAACAATACAAAAAATAAAAACTAAGTGTCAACCATTTGTCGCACTCCAACCTCCTTTTCTAGCCATAAGATAGAACGGAACTAAACATAGTTGCACGATTTTTATTTTAGCCATCCTTCTATAGCTTTAGTTATTGTTCTGAGGGTACAACGATGATACAAACCTCATTGAAGATAAAGTTTTTCATGTTATTAGTAGTAAACTGTCAAATGACAGACAACGTAAAAGATCAATCTTCACTTCATAAAAATGTAGGAAGACCATACATTCTAAATAATTTTGGTTACCTAATTAAAAATACAATTTTTATTTTTTTATTTTGAGCCCTATTACAAATCTTCACTCTGCGAGAATAGAGATCGTTCGGACGGCCGGCGTATCGCATTTTGTAGTAATTTTGCACTTGTGTTTATCGTTTTTATCGAAATAGATTAATAAATTCATGCTTAAAAATATAAAATCTTTATTTCTCATGAAGTAACAATTATTCTGGTATATATTTTGCTCAATAATATTGTCGTAGATAGGAGAAATTTACAGTTAACTTAAAGCGATTTTCTTACGTTTTTTGGTTTAGAATAAGATTTTTTTTTCTATATAAAATCAATGATATTTAAAAATTCCGAGGCCGCTACGAATTATACGACTATATAAGAGATAACATTCTATTTTTTTTATTTCATTTGTTTAGAACAGTAGTTCAATCTAGGAGCTCAAAAAAGTGCCTTCGTGCATTTTATGAAAATCTTTCTCGGCAATTTTGGGTTTAATTAAAAAGTTAAAAAAAATTACAAAAAGCGAGGCCGCTACGAACTATGCCAAAAGATATTCTACACTAATCAATAAGTTTTTGAGATATTGTTTTCTAAAGTTTACGCGAACACTACACATTGAAATAAAACAACTTTTACGGATCCACTCGCGTTTATTTTACACATTACTTATTTAATGTTTATCGTGACGTTTCGAACCCTTTGCAGGGTCCGTGGTCACAGGGAGACTGAGGTGTTGGTTGTCTCATAATTAGTTGGTAGCTTGTATATCCTCATTTAAATTTAATCGGGTGCGTTCCGTTTTACGCAGAAAGAGCTTACAGTATCTTTTGGTCTGGCAGTATGGTGTCGGGGCTAGGATTTAATATTTTGTATGATGGGATCCCAGGCTTGTGGTAGATTCCAACCATCTTCTCTATTAAAATTAGGATGTTTTTTAATTTCAATAGCCTCGCGTATCATCCTAGGGATGAATCATTGTTCTCTAGCGAGTATTTGTGGTTTATCAAATCTGTTGTAATGGTTGGGCCCCTCTAGGGGATGGTCGCATACTGCAGACTTATTTTCGCGCTTATGCTTGACGTTGGCTATATGTTCTTTAACGCGGGTTCCTATAGTAACTATTGGGAAATTCAAGAAAAAAAATAGTATGCACACATTTTTTTTTAGTTAGTAATTATTTATTGTTCCGTGTGTATTTTATTTTCGCGCCTATGCTTGACGTCGACTATATGTTCTTTAACGCGGGTTAAGGGGTATGTTGCACTTGACAGGTCGTAAAAATTGGTTGATCTTCTTCGGCGGCTTGAAGTAAGTGTTGATTGAAGCTCGCTTTAAGAATGTCTAATCTAGTCAGTGACACCTTTCATATATGGAAGTACTGCAGGTTGGCGCACGAATTATAAGACAACCAACACCTTAGTCTCCCTGTGACCACGGACCCTGCAAAGGGTTCGAAACGTCAGGATAAACATTAAATAAGTAATGTGTAAAATAAACGCGAGTAGATCCGTAAAAGTTGTTTCATTTCAAGTTTTTGAGATCAAGAACGCCAAAATTGGCTATTTTACGCAAAAATCACGGTCAAGATAAAAAGAAAATATGTAACTACTATTATTGTTGCAATGTCCATCATTTACTTAGAATCAGTAAGTCCTGATCACCGATAAAAAGTCTTCGTGTATAATCAAAGAGTATGCTATTCGTGGTACAAACCACTCCCGCTTAGGGATGATTGTACTGTAGTTTTTAGTTCCCTTCTACACCCGATCAAACTAGCCTAAATTAGACGTAGTGTGCAGAGGAGAGCATCGCACTCCACTCTTTATACTTAAATATTTAAATCATTGATATTACTTTCTCTTTGCCTTCTACCTTAGAACAGGACATGCATTATCTAGGCAAGAATGCTACATTCTAGGCTGCATCATCACAATTCACATGAGATCGCGGCCAAATACTTGCCTATATAAAATTAAAAAAGTTATATAATTACATACCTACCTAAAGGTGGGTACAGACTTACGAAATGTAACATGCAATGTAACACGCAATGAAAGAATTTGCCGTCCACATTGTTGCAATGTATCATGCAATGTAACATAATTCCCGTAATGTGGACTTCTTGCGCGCACGAACCGTGCACACTACGCGCACGAACAGAGCATTTCAACACGCGCGCGCCGCGATCCGCCATTTGCCGGTTTTTTCACCGAACACAAAGGGGCGCGCCGGTGTGGTTGTGTGTGTCTGTACTGCGTAATGCGCGCAAACAATAGAGAAATCCATTCTCTTCGCGTGTTTTTGGCAGACTGAGCTATGTTCGCCGTGCGCGTGCCGGAAACAGATGCGAGTAGGTGCATGCTCGGTTTATGAGCGCGCTGTGTCCACACTTATGAAATGCTCTTTTCATGTTACATTGCATGTTACGTTACAGCAGTCTGTACCCGTCTTAAGTTGTTGCATCGTGCAGGCTCGGTTACTAACTCCTCAAAATATTTATTTAATTATTACTTTCTTGCAGGTTACCAAACATCGGGGGTTAGTGGATGTTGGGTCAAGAAAAGTTTTCAGGTTCCGTAAGTGTGCAGCCATTATGTTCGATTTTATAGTATGACACTAAGTCATACTATAAAATCGATCATACTAATTTTTGCTTGCTTCCCAAAATAAAATTAAAAAAATATTTGTTTGCTAAACTATAGTAAGTAGCTCGAAAGCGTAGTAGTTAGCGCGATTGGCCTGCGATTTCTGAAGTAAAGCAACTTTAGAAAAGGCATCCGGTCATCGGATGGGTGATCGAAAATGTATCTTGAGCTCCTCAAAATTTCGGAAGGCATTACGTGGCTTGGGTTAACTGTGGATTCCGGCTGCATAAGCAGTCATTAACATCCTCCCATCTGCATTCATCTGCACGGAACCACGTTTTGGTTTACAGTCCCGGAGATATTCCCAAAAAGAAATTTAAAAAAAAACTATAAAAAAATGCGCCAGTTCACCCCGGCAGCCAAGCAGAGTATTCAGCAAGCTTGCGGCACAGCGAAGCTTAATCGTTGGCCCAAGTAGCTGTTTGCTCTGAATGGATATAGCTTTAAAAACTTATAGTCGAAAGCTATAGCCTATAGCTATAGATATTGCTTTCATAGGCGGTACGAAGTTACGAGATGACGTCATAAACTATACACGTAGCTAAAGCAATCATCTAGGCGGTCTGGGGGCTGGTTCATGGACCTAATATTTCTACCACAAAGGCTCATGTACCTATGAGATCCCCATCCAGATTCTCATACTTGCGCCGTTTGAAGTTATTGTACCATTAATTGCCTGATACCGTTTATTAGGTACGTGTTGACATTCGAGCTTCGTGATGATGGAGAGTATGGTTTCGCTCTCCGCCCAAATGATATCTTGCCGACGTGCCAGGAGACGATGGACGGCATGATTGCACTCTTCGGGCCGCGTTCGCGGACCTACAAGGAGCTTCATTTCAAACCGGTGCCGGACGGACAGAAGGCGATATATTTGGACACGATTGTGATAATATGTAATGTGCTGTTGTTTATTATAGTACGTTTTGACTGAGTGGGTGGTTGTTTTAGTTCGTAAGCCATAATCATATATAAATAGAATAGAAAACGTTTATTGGTGACATAAAGCTACAACTCCACAGAATGCATATATCAGTGAACAGCTTGTGTTGGGCTAAAAAAATAATGGTATATACAGAGGTGTTAGTAGGTTTCTTAATATTATGTTAATAAAGATATATAAATGAAATAATAATAATAATAATAATAAACTTTATTTGCACACAAAAAAAAAAAAAAAATACAGACAAATTAATAAAAAAGAAAAATTGTACAAAATAGGCGGCCTTATTGCTAACAAGCAATCTCTTCCAGGCAACCTTGGGCGAAAAATAATAAAATTGAAAAAAAAAAAAAAAATGGGTGCAAGTAAAAATAAACTAAATTATAATAATAACATCAAATAAACGTATACATATACATGTAAAAATAAATATATTAAACAGAGTTTATGCAATATAAATCATAAAAGAAATAAACATAACTAAGGTGAATTTAGAAAATGGCTCCGAACCAGACCCTTGAACGACTCCAACGTGCGAGCACTTCTGATGCGCTCAGGCAAAGAATTCCATAACCGGACAGCATGCACAGAAAAAGAGTAAGAAAGGAAATTAGTAGAATGAAGAGGAGTCACAAGAGCTAGGTTATACGTAGAACGCAAGGTAAGGCTTGAGGAAGTGGAACGGAAGGAGAAACAATTTTGCAGATATGAAGGTGAAGTGGGTAGAAAGAGGACAGTATACAGAAAGGAAAGAATGTGTAAGTCTCTACGCCGGCGAATTGGCAACCATTTAAGTTGAGCTCGAAAAATCGAGACATGATCGTACTTCCTCAAGTTATAAATAAACCGAATACAGAGATTCTGCAAACGCTCCAGTTTATTTAGAAGTTCCTCCGAAAGATCAGCGTAGCAAACATCAGCATAGTCAATGATGGACAGCAGGAGAGTTTGCGCCAGAGTAATCTTTGTGCTAATCGGCAAGAAGTTACGAAGACGATTAAGTGAACTGTACGCAGCAAATACCCTTTTCCGAACAGCATCAACTTGCGAATGCCAAGTGAGACACTGGTCAAAAACAACACCCAAGTTTCTCACTGTCTTTGAGTATGGTATATTAATGCCGGCGAAGTTAACAGAAGGTAGAAGTCCAAAATCGATCCTCGAGACAAAATAGGAACTGCCGATGATGATTGTCTGGGTCTTCCTTGGATTAACATCGAGACCAAACGATTTGCTCCAGTCAAAGATAACCTCGAGATCCCTATTAGTAACCTCAACAGCACGAGCAAGGTCTAATAGAGGTGCTTGTAATATGCTTGTAATATGAAATAGCATTAAACAAATTAAAAAAAAAACTTAGTTTAGGAATTTGACTGTCCCGCCCATATGCATTCGAGTCCAATGCCTACGGATGGAACAGTCAAGCTTATCTTATCGTCTTAGCTTATGTTAAGCTCCTCCGTGCTTCGGAAAGCACGTAAAGCCGTCGGTCCCGTCTGCATTAGCAGCCGTTAACAACCACCAATCCGTACGGGCCCGCGTGGTGGTTTATGGCCCGTTCTCTCTATGGTGTTTTCATTCGTAGGGAGGCTGGTGCCACAGCTGTGGAGACATAAAATGACCTGGTGATGGTGGTGATGATAGTTACTTTTAAGTCTGAAACCCTGGCTTGCTTAGGTACCAATAGGTAGCAAAAATACCAAAAACAAAATTATATAAGGTACCAAAACAAAATTATATAAGGTACCAAAAACAAAATTATATAAGGTACCAAAAACAAAATTATATTTAAAAAAACTTACAGAGTTTTTAATACCACTTCAGTTAATATTTTTATTGGGTTATAGTCTGGTCCAATTATTTTAAGTTTCCCCAATATTATTGTACTTACTGACTGTAATCTGTTATGAGTTGTATTTAAAAAAAAAATACTATTAGCAAACTCATTGCAAAAGCCACTTAATATATAGCAAGACCGGTTAACTGAGTCCTCGCCTACGGTAGGTACGCGGGGCGGGAAGGTACGTAGTGGCAGAGCCACGAACACAAGCGACTTGCGACGCGGCGAACGGATTTCTAGTTCATTGCGCGCTATACAACGGCATTCATAGTCAACGGTTATACATAGAAATAACGCAATGAACGCATCGCTCGCCTCATCGCAAGACGTCAGTGGTTTTGGCCGGGCGGTAAAGTGGTACATACGTGATAATTTTAATAAGATTCATCTGAAGATAAGCAATTATAAATAAAGGTGCTACTTTTAAACCGTCCGAACATTTTTTACCTACTACCCATTCAGAGCGTCTATATTTTAGCTGAAGAGAAAAATGTGGGTAAGGAACTGCACAGCTATTATATAAGTAACGACATCTACAAAAAAAATTACCTATGTCGTTACCAAATCATGCAATATTACAATACATT
Organism: Eudonia lacustrata; assembly: GCA_947562085.1. Classification (NCBI taxonomy): domain Eukaryota; kingdom Metazoa; phylum Arthropoda; class Insecta; order Lepidoptera; family Crambidae; genus Eudonia; species Eudonia lacustrata. The sequence goes on along the minus strand of OX387326.1, from coordinate 17,748,770 downwards.
TTATTACATACATTTCATTTCATTACTCGCACCCTTCGATTCGATCGATTCGATTATCAAAGTCACTGAGTCCTCGCCTGCGGGGTACAAGGGCGCGAAAGTAGGATGAGTCGAAATATCTTCGGACATAAAATTAATAGTCAGTGCAAGCAAATGGCTTTTAACGTATATGAATATTTTAGAAAAAAGAAATTGGTTCCAAATTTTGTTGAATATCAACAAGATATTCCTTTAAACAAAACCGTAGCAAAAGTTACAGGACTATCGGAAAAGTCTGTATCTAATAATTTTATAATTGTACAACTAGGAAAATTATTTAAAGACAACGAAAAATTTCAATCACCGAGTAGACCAAAACAGGTTCGCAAAAAAAGAATGGGAATAGACGATTTCACAAAAGGCGTGGTGAGAAGATAAGTCACACAGTTTTACACAATTGATAATTAATACAGGATATTGTTGATTTTATTATTAACGTGCAGAATGCTTCAGATGGTTCTGATGATGGCTGCTTCGAAAGTAAAGAATCAAGTTCCAGTGATATTGATATGGATACAAGTGATTGATTTATTGTTTTGATATTGCTTAATAAATAGTACACAAGTTCATTACTATTGTATTTATCAAATCTTCTACAATAAATAACGGCTGCAAAGTAAAAAACTGATATTATTTTTTACTTTTCTCAAAACAGTTGACTAACTAGGTAGGCAGGCACCTCTATTTATAATTGCTTATCTTCAGATGAATCTTGTTAAAATTATCACGTGTGTACCACCTTACCGCTCGACCACAACTACTGACGTATTGCGACGCGGCAAACAGATTTCTAGTTCATTGCGTTTTTTCTATCACTGCTGACTATGTCTGCCGTAGTATAACGCGCAATGAACTAGAAATCCTTTCGCCGCGTCGCATTACACTCGTACTCGTGGCAGAGCTCTACGTACCTCCCGCCCCGCGTACCTACCGCAGGCGAGGACTCAGTTAAGCGGTCTAGCTATAGTTTAACTCTTGACACGAATAGTTGCGTTATTTAAAAAAACACATTCGTAGTCCGTGCATGCTTCTTAATTAACACGAAACCATTAATTATTATGTAATTGTATTTAAGTTTAGTTTATTATAATTGAAAACTTTCTACTTGTATAATTTTTTAAATACATTTGATAGCTCTTGGTATTATTTTAAAATAATTATGTAATTGTATGACGTTACAAAAACGTTAAAAATGAATAATGTTCTTTAGCTATTTACGAAAACCCATTTATAATCATATATAAAGGTTCACATTAGGAATATAACTAGACGTCATAAATTCTTTAATGAAAGCACAAAATGATGTTATCAAAGGTGGTAATATGACTAATGATCCGAATAATCGTTTAAGCGTCACGACAAATCGCCGAATCACGTGATCTGCCACCATTTATTTTCGGCTCACCGACCAGCGTAATGAGACCTACCACTCTCCTTTGATCAAAACAAAAATGGGTGAAATAGAGGATGGTGTGCATATAATCATGGCTCATCCTTAATTGGTGATGCAACAACATTGGTCATCATAACATAAGTTATGAGCTTGTAATTTTGAACGGTATTAGTGAAAGGTTAAAGTCTATTTTTGTTTGTGATTACAAACCGTTTCCAGCGAAGCGTTTCCTGTGTATAGGAATTAATAGCTTGCCACCGTCTATTGGATCATTACTCGTGTCATTATTCTGATGTATTAAAGTTTTCATGTATTATCATGGGAACGGCCGTGTCAGTAAATTATGGATTGAAATTCGTAAAACAGTAATTTTCACATCTTAAGGTTTTCGAGCTCGTTGGCGCAGTGGCTACGTCGCCCGGTCTGTGATTGCTGAACTTAAGCAACTTTCGCGAAGGCCGTTCATGGGATGGGTGATCAAAAATGTATCATCTCGAGGTCCTCCGTATTTTGGAAGGCACGTGAATCCGTTAGTTCCGGCTGCATTAGCATTTGTTAACAACGACCAATCCGCACTGGGCCAGCGTGGTTATTTATGGTACGTTCTCCCTATCTTTAGGGATAGGGAAGGCTCGTGCCCAGCAGTGGGGATATAACAATGAGCTGGTGATGAGCTGATGATGATGCTTTTCCATATTACTATTCTAATGGCATACCAGTCTTAGACCCAAACACTTGAATCCTTTCTAGATTTCTATTTCCATCGTGAGGTACAGGTACAGGTACAGGTGGCAGGGCTCGTAGTGAATCTCTTGGACAGATACCTACCTTATCTAAATCTATCGCTTTAACAACTATGTTATAGTAGTATTGTTGTGTTCTAGGATTAGCAAGCTGAAGTGGCTGTGGGCCGGCCATATTAGCCGCAGAACCGATAACCGATGGGGTAAACGAGTCCTTGAGTGGAGACCGCGTATCGGCAAACGTACTGTAGGACGCCCTCAGACTAGGTGGAACGACAAAGTAACGACTTCGTAAGGTGGCTGTCAAGAGCTGGATGAGATTAGCCGCGGATCGTGCTCAGTGGCGTGCACTTGGAGAGGCCTATGTCCAGCAGTGGACGTGTGTGTATGATGATGATGATGTTGTGTTCTGACAATTAGAGATAAGACAGCCAGTTCATAAGCCATTAGGGTTCCGGGTGAAGTGCGCTTCCACGGCATATCATTACTTAGCTTCAAGCGAGATGATGGCAAAGCACTTCCTCATTGTTTTATGCAAAAAGCTCCTTCTAAAGCTGGTAGGTTGGTTGGTTGATTGTTCTCTTCGGCCCCTGCTTTGGGGCCGGTTCGGGCGTCGAGGTTGGGCCTCTTTACCCGAGTCGTCTTCGCGGTCGACATCGGTCGGACCGCCACCGCCACGGGTCTCCTTGGGGGCACGGCAGGGGTACAATTCATTTTTTTTTGTTGCTGGTAGGTAAGTAATTTAAAAACTCTCATCTTTAGATTGTTTGATGGAAACAATATAAAACTCATAATCAATAGTAAATATTTACCCTTACTTTACTAAAAATTCTTAAGTAAGTGCCATGTTACAATAATAATTGCATCGCTGACGCCTAGCAAACGATGCACTATTCAGTTGCTTACGAACGCCGTTGCCTCGTTAACTCTAATAATCTGTGGAGGGCGCTTCAGATTAAGCTCAGCATTTAAAGATACAGCGGAGTTCTTGCCAACGGCCGAGTGCTACTCGTCTTTGCGACCTCGAGTGTGAAGGAACAATAGCATTTTGGTTTGACCCACATTCTTATAGTGGCGCTTTTGTATTGCTAAATTGTGTGACAAAGCCTTTTGTGTAACTAGACGAAATAATTATCTGCAGTGAAATTTAGCGGCCTAAAAGTTGTCGGCATGAATCAAAATATTTTTAATTTAATAGGTATTACGAACGGGAATCCGTACGTATGATCTACGCAATTTCACTATAATCAATGTGGAATAACCCGTTAAGAATAATAACAAAATATTTTTTTCTCCGGTTTTTAAGCTTAAATCATTTAAGAAGGAAAAATAATACTTTTATTATCATTATCAACCTTTTAACGTCCTTCTGCTCGAACATGAACAAGTACACTCCCCACCTTACCACGTCAAATCCACCACACCCAATGCAGGCTGCATTTTGAATCATAAAGAGGTATGGTTTTAATATGCCGGTAAAAACTTCAAAAGTTAGCTAACACCAATGCTAAATTTCTCAAGACAACATCCAAAAACCTATAACAATACCCCTAAAAACCTCATAGTTATTGTTCAGAGCCAAAAACGAATACCATAGAACTTTTTAAACTATCATGGTCACTTACAATAGAATAATTATTAACGGGAATAATATTATTAACGGGATTATTAAAAAACATGGTAATAATCCCGTTAACAATATTTATTCGAATACCATAGAGTTTTTACGAAGTTCTATCACGAGCGATAACCTAGAAAGAGGTTCATCCTGTTCAAAAATTAAACTCCTTAAAAGCCACTGAGACGGCGGAACGTGTCCCGGTGTCCCAATTAATTAATCCCGAATCTTGGACCTCGGCCAGCGACCGCACTCGAACAAAGCCTTGAGTCATTATCTATTAAAAAGCAAACTAATTTAGTAGGATCTGCAAGTTCAACTTGAACGATTTTACGCTTTGTTTCTAATGCTTTAGGGATTAACTTATTTTTGTACGATCTTCAGCGTTAAATTCAGTCTGAGACAATATTGTCGATTGTCGATCTCCATTTTTAGAAGTGTGCAGGATATCGATTCTACTATTTTAAAATGCCTAAATCAGAAGTCGCAAATACTCTCGAATCTCTGCAATTGCGTAGAGATGTTGTGTCGCTCAGCGTGTTTTACCACTTATACCATGGCAAGTGCTCTGAAGAGCTTTTTGACCTCATCCCACCTTCTCCCTTCCTTCATAGGAGTACACGTGCTGCTCTTCATGTCTCGACAGCAGCAGGATTCTTTTTATTTTGTATCATATTCGTCTTTATTCATCTTTATCATTTTATTCGGGACACTACTTATTTTTACTTTTGTTTTATTTGAGTGTTTTTGCATATTGTTGTATTAATAATGATGATATATTTTAAGTGAGAATATATTTTTAAAACAGGATTTTAGTTCATCTTCTCTTATTGATTTAGATTTACACTTTAATTTTTAATTTTTATTTATATTATATTATTTAATTATCATCAATTTTATTTTTATTTTATTTTAATCACTATGTAGTGTCAATTTCACCTGTAACTTGGAATTAGTCCATTTTACACTTTTAAATTGTCCTTCAATAAACTATTTTCATTACTGTGGCTCACTAAACAAACCAACAAGCGCAGCGCTGCCGTAAGGCAGCACTGGCAGGGTCGCCATGCACTGATGGGACGACTGGGAGAGCTAATTAAACAAGTGTTGTCTTTGACGTATGATTTATTACTGAAAACATGTCAGGCTAATAGTGCAATTCAGGTGTTATACTAGAGTAAGGTGAGTCACACACTACAGGAGTCACTGCTTCACTGTCTCAAATATCCCATCGCGCACAAAGAAATGGAAATTGGAATAGTCTACCAACACACTTTTTCCCAGGAGGGATCCTGGGGTCCTTCAAAAGAGGCGTGAAGAAGCACCTTGTGGGCCAGCAGAGTAAGGTTAACTGATGCTACGTTTGTATTCACGCTGCACCAGTTATCTTCGCGTCTGGATTCCATTTCCACTTAACATCAGGTGGGATGGAGTAATTTGCCGAGCTATCTATCAAAAAAAAATATTTTTTTTTACATAGATATGTATACTCCCTCTGTTTGCTATGCCCTTACGGGGCGCTGCATTTTTTATAACATATTTTAACACCTTTTGTACCTATTTCTTTAATTGTACATCAATGTGTCTTGCAATATATAATTTTGAATTTGAATTTTAATTGATACCATAACCACATATACAAATAATAAAACTGTTCACAATTTACATTTCCAAACTGAAATTAAGATTGAAAAAAAAGGTGTAGTAACCGTTAATGAGGAAAAGGGATGGAAATGATATCTAACTTCGCCGACTCAATTAAAAATTCTTTTTGAACCGTTACGGAATTATTAATTGGCCCAAGATGAAAAAAAGTTTCGGGATCAATTATAAAATTAAAATGTACTTCAATTTTGAATTTTAGACTTTTTTTTGTTGACGATGTAATCTTTTACGGCATTTGGGGGTACTGTGACTTATTTTTTCTTACAACTAATTCGGTTTGACCTATTGAAACAATCGTCAATGTTGTAGTTATAATAAATACCTTAGATAAATACATTATGCGTGGTGACAGCTCCAATATCAGGTCATTACAGTGACGATCACATTGTTACTACATCCGTTCTAAACTTTATAAAATTATTTCTAATACCTACCTACCATCTTCTTAACTAGAGCATGGAGGAGGAGCCATGAGGAACGTGCTATCTGTACAATCTACATTATACGTGTGGATACGGAACTGTGCCAGATGGCTGGCGCATCTTGTATGGCGATACATTGCAGGAAATATATCAAATATCAATTTTTAAAGTTGGAATCTTCAGCGGTTTCCCAAAATCCATCGCAAAATGCATCGAGATTATTTTGCTTACCCAGTCGACTTGAATATTCAAAACATGTTTTGACTTACAAATTAGACTTTTTGCATCTAACAATAAAAACACCTGTTCCGTGATAAACAAGCGACACTAAAACCCAATAAAACCATTATATCTCGTAACAAGTAGATACAACGTTATACGGGTGTACCAATTACCGACGGAGTTTGGCACATATTTGGATATTTGAGCACACAAAGAAGAAAAGAAGAATTGCACAGTACTTTCTTGTGCTCACATCGGTGTTGGCACAAAACGTGTAACGTTTTCCGGACAGTATTTTTGTTTTATTGGTATAGGGACTTTAATATTCTGTCCCGATAAAGAGCAAGGTCCCAAGGCCTTACTTATTTTCTCAAAGACCAAATGTGTTGGATTTAGTAGTGTTAGTTTGAACTTTGAGTATTTGCATAACTGCTAGCTTGTGTCGATGACCAATCTATAGATATAAGATTTTTATGACTGAATGGTTGACCCAAAAGAAGTAGCAAATAATTTCAGTTGGAAAAATATATTTCAATTAAGTTCCCAAGATATAAACTTTTTCGCCTTCTTGTAAAATTGTGTAAAAGCACATAGGTTACGCGGTTTTTACAAACTGCTTTTACGCAGCCTCGCACGCACGCTCCAACGATTTGGTGATTTTCTAATAGAATTGGTTAGAACGAAGCCATTGAATTTATGTTTTTTAATGGATCGCCTGCAGGAGATACTAATTTTTTGAGGTCCATTTTAATGGAATGAATGCATTAGTTCGACGATGCAGATTTAGAGAGATTGAGGAAATAAATTGGATTGGATGAATATGCCGCTTTCGTTGCAGGAGATCAGAATTGTTGTTTTCGTGTTACATCTTTACGGATTCAAACTGTTTTCTTGTGCCTCTTCAATTTAGAAGGTTGGCTGTAAGCATTGTATGTTCCCATTTGTTTTTTATACTACTGTATATAAAACTGTACTGTATTATGCAAAATAAAAGATTTTTTTTAAAGCATATAGTTCACGTTAAGCTGCCGACGTGCACGAGTTTTAGAATAATATGTAATAGTAATTTTATTTTAACTTGTTCTGCTATTGAAAATAAGACACTGTTAATAAAATAGTTATAAAATTGTTTTAAAAGTGATAATTTTATATTCCTGTTGATAAATCGTCGAAAAAAAAATTGAACGTAAGTTTAATAACAATAATAATAATAGGTAGATACTTTTGACTAACTTTCTATCAGTGTCACTAAACGTTTTGTACTTAAACTTTATTTACATACAGCTCGCTTTGTTGTCATTTATTTGTATGAAGATGAATTTACCGTATGAGCTTCACACAGATGCTTTCAGATTAAAAGCAAGCTCCATCTATCTCGAACGTCAAGCATCAAATAAATCTGCAAGCGGGGACCTATTACAAACACCAAAGAATGGAAACTCATTTGTTTTCCTCGTCGTATACCAACAGCTGAGTTTGTAGCAGACTGCTGTTGGATTAGAAGTTGTTCGATGGGACCGTAATAGACCCCCAGATCTAAAAATTGTTCGACAATCGCGCATGATCTCATTCATTATTGTGGGTATTAGTGGGTGCAGGACGCAGACGACGGCGCCTGATTTATTGGACCACCTCCTGCCCTTAACGACACGTTGTGATGTACGGCATTTTTATTGTGGTCCGAAACAGGAGAAGTAGCGGACACAAAAATAAAAGAATAGAAAATTCTTAATGTTTGAAATCATTAAGGTCAACACACATTAAATCAGTTAAAAGAAGTTTATGGAATATTTGAGTAACCAAAAGTAACTTACATAATCTTAAGTTTATAGTTCTTTTTGATATATCTGTATTGTTTAATTATTTATTTTTTAAAACTATTACGTACATTGTACTAAGTATATAATTGTCGTAGCCATATTGTAGATTTGCTCACTTCACGAAATGCTCGTGAATTTCATGAAATGGTCACATTTCATGACAAATGTTTCACTGTCTATTGGCCACATCATGATGTGGTTTGGGCAGATCAATGATAAGAAATCGTTTCTCGATGTGGGCAACTAAACGCGCGGCTACTACATGAAATGGTCAAACTTTAGTGATCATATCGTAAAATATTTACATTAGGTACCTGAGGCGCTGATATAGTTTACCTATCAAACGTTGACGCTTTAACGATATGATCAGTTTATGCTGGGCATATCATGAATGAAATACAACCATTTCATGAAATGGTCGATTACATCATAAAGTGATAAATTTTAAGATCCGGCCACGACATATAGGTAAATTACTAAAAATCCCTGTATAATATAACAGTAGGTAAGTATTTTAATAAAGCTTTAATGGAATCTTTTAGAAGGAGAAGAAGACTTAGTTGTGTAGTTCACATATAGAAGATCGTAGGTATATCTCATAAGGTGCTACCATTACTATGCTATATAATATTGTTACAAAACTTTATTGTTTTGGGTATAAGGTTGTTTTATTGGCACTTATCGTCCACTCTAATAAAACATGCTACATAACTATGCTATACAATATGTTTTGTCATATAATTATATTCATTCATTAGAGTCTGGACGCATCTTTATACACATCCTGCGTCATCCCTAACCGTTTCAACGCAATACTTGCACCACACAACCATACGGCGAACGGCGTCTGTTAAGAACAAAGAGAATTATTCGAAGATGAAGTCAACCGTGTTATTGTGGCAAGAAGAGACACGCGTGATAAATGCTCAGTGCAATTTACACTGTTTTTTTACTCACCTATCCCGCCGTTATTTATGTGAGAATGTGAATTAGATCGTATCTACGTAGATCTTGGGGGAAATTTGTTTTTGCACCGCGCAGTGGTGTTAAGCGAAATTGGATACACGGTAAGCATTTATAGCTCACCTATATATACCTATATATACCTTATATATTTATTTATATTTATATTTATATTTAAATTGGACTAGCGTACATATGTACGCTTGTCCAATTTAATTGGTTTGGTCATTTTTCTTGAGAGGTACAATTGTTTTTCTTTTAAGTCTTGAAAATAATTCACGAGTGTGACACGAACCCACACCCTCTTACAATCTCGGTGGCCGAGTGGCAAGGCTTTCGGTCCGATACTTGAAGGTCCCGGTTTCAATTCCAGGTCGGGCAATTTGTGTTTAAGATTTTTCGATGCTTAGCCCGGGTTTGTGATCATCAACCCGCATTTGGCAAGCGAGGTGATTAAGCCAAGACCCATCAATTGTAACGATGACTTTAATGCAATGATGGAGACATTTGCTTAACATTTGGATATAGGCTACTTACTACTTCACTAAGCTGCTTTATCCTCTGGCAAACCGGATCAGGTACGCTTACAATTACTCTATCATAGCTCTGTCTAACCTGTGCTAATTTATCAACACTTTACATTAATTTGTAAGCAAAAGGAGCCTATTCAATGTCAAAAACTACGTCATTAACATGACACGACAAATTTGCGTAAAATTATTTACTAGTACTATTCATAATTACAATTGTTAAGAAGTTTAATGATTTATCTGCTGATATCATATACTCTTGCTTTTTTCTTACCGTCGAATAAGAAAAAATTGATAGAAAACATAGCTTCATATCTATTTTATATTTGTGTATCATATTGACTTAAAACACTGACACTCGTAGTAAGACGAGTTATAAAATTAAAATTTTTTTAGAAATTTTAACATAGCATCCGATATAAGGTGGTATGACAGAGAACTTAACTCGTCGACATAGCTCATAAGATAATCAAGCAGAAATTGAAATGAGTCGCTCACATTAGCCGAAGAACCAATAAGCAATATGGCAGGTGAGTTCTTGACTAGAGACCGGGACTTGGCAAACAGTATTGGTGTCTGACCCAGAGGTCGTGGGTTTATTTTCAGCGGAATAAGATGAGCAGAGAGAGAGAGATGAATTCTGGGTGAACTGCCATTTTACTTTCTGTCTTATCGTCACCTCGTCTCGTTTTTATCCGTGTGGAGACGGAGAAAGAATACTATTCTCCGCCCCTCTCGTCCGGTGGGTGTCGTAAGAGGCGACTAACGGATTTTCGAGCTTCCATATGCTCCACTGCGTGGTAGGGCTTGCCCGTCTGGTTAGTGACCACCGTACGCATGGTGTAAAACCCGTCAAGTGACCGCTTGTCGGTCGCGTTTCGGGATCAGCCAGCGTATAACCAGAGCTCGAGTGGATGTTACTGCGATGCACTTGGTCTGTGGAGGCTTCCGTCAAACCAGTGCCAGGACGACTTCGTTAACCCGCCGACCAGGGAGACCCGTAGAAACAGCTGTCCCGCTGGCCGCCCGTGGCACAGTACAGGGGCCCAAGCGAGCCTAACCAGCTCGTGAGGCTGCCTCACCATGCCACGCATAATCTCGGGGTGGTCCGTCGTGCCGGTTGGTGACCGGAAGGTGGGGTCCCGGCGGCCATTCCCGGGGGGGTTCGGGGGCCCTTCTGTTCGGCGGGTTAATTATACTCTTCTGTAGGCAGATCCCTGGTGAAACAGGCCACTGCACTTTGACTATTTGCATCGCGGTAGCATTTCCTCGATTCACGCCTCCCTCCTTTTCTCCACCATGACAGCGCCTCACAATAAAACTGGTCCTACAGCGGTGCACACCCCCACCACAACTATACCGTTTGAGGTCGAGTTCGCTAACATCCGCGGACTCCATGCAAACCTCAATGCCGTCCACCACCATCTTGAGACGGCACGGCCAGTGATGTTGTTTTTGACGGAGACGCAAATAATCTGTCCGGCCGACACCAGCTACCTGCACTATCCGGGCTTTGTGCTTGAAGAATCCTTCAAAGCCAAAGCCGGAGTTTGCTTGTTCGTTCGGACGGATGTTTGCTGTCGCCGTCTGCGCTGTCTGGAGGACCCTTCCTTTTCCCTCCTTGTGGTACACGTCGACTTGGACTCACATAGCCGTGTCTACGTCTGCGTCTACCGATCCCATAATGGCGACATGGAGACAACTCGACTTTTGGACCATCTTAGTCGGGTAGCAGATGATGCGCAGGAGCGGTTTCCATCGGCGGAATTGGTGTTTTTGGGAGACTTCAATGCTCACCACGAGTTGTGGTTAAGTTCCTCCAAAACTGACCATGCTGGTAGAACTGCCCATGCTTTCGCTCTCACGCACGACCTGACTCAACTGGTGAACCAGCCCACCAGGATCCCAGACGTAGTCGGTCACGCGCCCTCTTTGTTGGACCTTCTGCTGACGAGTCGCCCAGCTGGCTACCGAGTGGAGGTTCGAGCTCCTTTGGGATCTTCGGATCCTTCGGATCTGCTTGGTATCCAGTAAAGTGCCTCTGGCTCCGCTACCGCCTTCAGCGGTATCGAAACGCCAGATTTGGTACTACTCGTCGGCAGATTGGGATGGTATGCGGGACTATTTCGCATCCGTTCCTTGGGGGCAGCGCTGCTTCAGTGGGAAGGACCCGACAGCTAGTGCGATTGCAGTTGCTGATGAGATAGTTTTAGGGATGGAATACTATATTCCGCACTCCTATCTCATCAGCAAAGGCAGGCGCAACCGTTGGTTCAACCGCGAGTGTGCCAATGCTGCTGATAACAAGCAGGCGGCATACCGTGCTTGGATCAGGGGTAAAGCTCTTGGGGATCCCGAAACCCGCTCGCTGAAAGCAGCCTATAATAATGCCACCAAGTCCTGCAAAAGAGCTTACATTAGAGCGGATGCCCAGCGCGTTGCACGAGTCGGCCAAGAACTACTGACGCATCCTACGGGCAGCCGTAGCTACTGGCGTCTGGCCAAAGCCGTGCAATCGAACTTCTGCCAACCCTCGCTGCCACCATTGAGATGTCCTGATGGAACTTTAGCTCACAAGCCGCAGGAGAAAGTCGATCTCCTGGCCAAACTCTTTGCGGCTAACTCCCGAGTCGATGACTGCAATGCACAGCCACCTACAATTTCTCACTGTGGCCACACAATGCCCGATTTTAAAATCAGGCAGCGTGACGTCCGTGCGGAGCTGCAGTCAATCGATGTCCGGAAAGCTAATGGTCCTGATGGCATCTCTCCAATAGTCCTAAAAATGTATGCAGCGGAGTTGTCCCCCGTGTTAACGCGCCTTTACCGTCTCTCGCTCTCTTCAGGTTGTGTGCCGGAATCTTGGAGAGAAGCTAATGTGCAACCGGTCCCCAAAAAAAGAGATCGGTCAGATCCATCGAATTACCGCCCCATAGCCGTAACTTCAGTTTTGTGCAAAGTAATGGAGCGCATTTTAAATAAACAACTTGTCCACTACCTAGAAGAACACTCCATAATTCACGATCGCCAATACGGGTTTCGGCCGAAACGGTCAACGGGTGATCTTCTAGCGTACGTTGCACATCTTTGGGGTGAGGCTATTGACAAGCGTGGTGAGTCGGTGGCTGTTAGCCTTGACATAGCCAAGGCTTTTGATCGGGTCTGGCACAAAGCTCTTCTCTCCAAGCTCCCGGCATACGGTCTGCCTGCTCAGTTCTGCAACTGGGTCGCTGGCTTCCTGCATGAGCGCAAATTTCGTGTTATATCTGATGGATGCGCTTCGCGGCTCATGTCAGTGAACGCTGGTGTCCCTCAGGGGTCTGTTCTATCCCCCACGCTGTTCCTTCTGCATATCAATGATATGCTTCCACTTGGAAATATTCATTGCTATGCAGATCCATTGAGGATATAACGGTCACCCAGCGGCTGGGCGGGTCGAAACCGAAGTGAATCGAGTTAATCTTGTCATTGAGCTTAATCGGGTATTGGACCTCATATCTAATTGGGGCACCAATAATCTGGTTGAGTTCAATGCCAAGAAAACACAGGTGTGCGCGTTCACGGCAAAAAAGTCACCATTCCTTCCCCTTCCATCTCTTCAGGGTACATCTCTACGCCTGCAGAGCAGTATCAACATGCTCGGTATGACGATACGCTGCGATCTGAACCAAAGGGACTACATCGAAGCCGTGATCAAAACAGCCTCACGAAAACTCGGAATTCAGAACAGAGTGCGGCGATTCTTTACGCCGGACCAGTTATGCCTTTTGTACAAGACACAGGTACGGTCTTGCGTGGAGTATTGCTCGCACATCTGGGACGGTTCCGCTAAGTACCTTCTCGATGCCTTGGACAGATTGAAGCGTCGCGCTGAACGCATTATCGGCAATGCAGAAGTGGTAAATACTCTCGAATCTCTGCAATTGCGTAGAGACGTTGCGTCACTCAGCGTGTTTTACCGCTTATACCATGGCGAGAACTCTGAAGAGCTCTTTGACCTCATCCCACCCTTTCTTCATAGGAGTACACGTGCTGCTCTTCGGAGTCACCGATTCACTGTCTCAAGTATCCCATCACGCACAAAAAAATTTAGTGACTCGTTTCTTTGTCGCACCTCCAAAAGATGGAATAGTCTACCAGCACACGTTTTCCCTCCTTCCTATGATATGGGGTCCTTCAAGAGAGGCGTGAAGAAGCAACTTGTGGGCCGGCAGAGTGAAGTTAACTGGTGCTACGTTTGTTTCCACGCTGCACCAGTTGTCTTCGCGTCTGGACTTCATTTCCACTTAACATCAGGTGGGATGGAGTCATTTGCCGAGCTAAGTATAAAAAAAAAAAACCTAAATATACCTAGATGAAAATAAAAGCGATCATTATCAGTAATTAAGAAGTTTAATTAATTATAATCTTCGTCATCAACATCAACAACTTCAGCTTACTGTGAACCTCATAACTCTTAAATATAAAGATAAAATTAAGGTTGCAAAATGTTAATACTTAATACTTACTTCTTTACCACAAACGTCATTGTGGCTCCGTGGCCCCAAAGCCGCCTATCGTTTTTCAAGCGCTCATCGGGAATTCAGTGCATAATTGATCAAAGCTTATATACTTAATGCTTTCAATTGAACTGCGACTTACAAAAGCTACAATCCCGACCGCTTTGGGCGCTTCATCGCCTATCATCGAGAAAGCCAAGCTAAATCTTCAGAGATTGAAAAAAACAATTCCTACAACAATTTCGTGGAGTCGTGATATGAATCACTAAATGACAAGAAAAATTCATCATAAAATTCTAGACGATGCTGCAAGTATAACAACATTGGAACATTGATAAGGAGTCACGTCACGACACGAACGTTCAACAATGGTTAGTGAGATTTTTCATTAAAATTAATTCGCTTATCTCCAGCGACTTCGTTGAAACTCATAAATATTGAGAACTATAAAAGAGCGCGACCTCTGAAAATAATTTCAATAAATTTATTCCTTTCGTTTATGTAGGGTGGCCATGTCAGTAAAGATGATGATACAATGTCTTGTGTTAGAATTCAGCACCTTAGTAACTAATTATACCGATAAGCAGCATTACTTTATTACTGTTTTCCGGTTTGAAAGGTACCCAGTAAAATTACAGTTCGTAGAAACAATTAAAATTCAAAATCATTTATTCAGTTTAGGCTACAAATAGCTCTTATAATTGTCATTATGTCGGTTCGTAAGTCTGCTCTGGGCGGGAGACCTTGTACTGAGAAGAACCGGCAAAAAAATCAGCAAGTTTCAAGCTCTTTTCTCCCTCACAGCAACTCCCAAAAAATTGGAAAATGCCCTATCGTAAAACGACACTTTCCATCACAAATAAAAACACAACATGTTAAAAAAAGAGAAAAAAAAAATATTTAAGTTTGCAAATTTACATCAGTTACCAGTTAAAATTTTCACAATGTCATAAATAATACCTACTAACAAAGGTCAAAAATTGTCTAAGAAAAAAATCAAAGTTAAACTATAGTAATTAATAATAAAAATAATAGTACGTAAGAGCAGACCAGCCTCCACAGGCGGCACCCGTTCACGAGTATGACAATAAAATATGAATCAGCCATCGCTTCACTCAACCATATCTTAGGGAATGTAACGACCCGACATGCCACCACCATCGCAGAGACAATAAAGAGAGCATGCCACACTCTAGCTACTCTAAATAAAAACTTAACGAAATATTTAACGCAAATTAAATATTGTTTGTAAACTGTAGGACACTGCTATCATATTAGCGCTAAGATATTATTAAAGTAATGATTGATCCCAATAAAATAAAAAGTGGATTTTTTTATTATAACCAGGCTGTTTTGTCATCTAAATATTCTTTGACTGTATAATAACCTTTCTTAGGTAAAGAAGATTTTACATGATTTTTAAACTTATCTAAAGGTAAATCTTATACAGAACTAGGAATTTTATTATAGTAGTGTGCCTATACCTTGCCCCAAGAAAGAGCCAAGAACCTTTTGCAACCTGAACAGGGGTATTTTTTCCCCAGGGGTTAATAAATAAAATGAGTTGATATTGCAACGCACAAAACTATGCAGTTTTAAATAAACTGAGATGCAACTCGACGGTAGCAAAGAAAAGAAAGACATCTGCAATTTTGCGAAAATTACTTTTTTACATAATTGAATTCAGAATTCCTTACTTTACAACATGATATTTTTTTTTTCATTAAAAATCCTAATATTTAGTGATATTTTATCGCGTATATAAAGACACCTACATATATTTTTACGAAGTGACGAAGTAAATACGGACACATACAAATGTCCGTTTGTGCGTCGTGCAACCCGGGGCGTCACAATCAAGGACATCAGTCGTAGATTGTGACCACCACAACCACAATTATCAGACCATGTCGTAGACATGGTCTGATAATTGTGGCGACCAAAACCGCAACCGCACAGTATTTTTAATGTACATGCATGCGTCCAAGAAACTTAATGTGAAGCTAGTTACAGATTTCTTGAAAAAGGGCACACTCAGCAAGACGGCGATAGTGTGCATGCCCTTATCGAAAGATCTTCCAAAAAGAAAATGATATATACGCCTCATGAATGGTACTCTTGCGTAAGATGGTGCAAAGTAACTGGAGAGCCTTATAAAGTCATTGAAGTGTCTTCTGAGGACTTTTTAGACTTTAAATCTGACACGAATATATACACATGGGTCAAGAATTCTAATAATGAAAAGGTTAAATGGAATCAAGTTAGAGAAGTAAAAGTAGATACAAAAGAACCTTATGTTATTAATTACAAATACGATTTAAATGAAACTATGTCAATGAAAATAAACTGCTGCCGTAGAGCGAACACCAGAAACAGGCAAAATAATGAAGTAGCTTTAAAAAACGCGTATACCAATACCTTGCCAATAACGTCAGCTAAATACAATACAAATAATTTGATTTCGCTTTGCGAACAGAATTTGATTCCTTCTAGGAATCATGATTTTTTATAAAAAATTAAAGCATACATCCATGGATATGGGTCCAAAGAAGACTGCGAAGAAGAAGACTGATTTTATACTAAAAGCTTAAAACACACTGATCTGATTATATTTAGAGTTGTTTGTTTTTATATTCTTGTTTATGAGAATATTATAATAACGTTGATTAATTTTAAGATACTGCTATTACACTTACTTGTGATATTATTTGAATAAGATGGTAGAGTTACAATGTTGTCAATTATCAGGGGGGTAACCACGAGCTCTTATAGCAGTATTATTGCAGTTGTGAAAACGAGACGCGTGTAGCGGCGAATATACTCGCGTCTCTTTTCCACAACTGCAATAATACTGCTATAAGAGATCATAGTCAGGGGGCTGGTACTGACTGATTTAGTTTTTTTATATGATTAGACATAGTTTGTTAACAATTAACTTAGTTGGTATCTTAAATGAAGAAGAAATTATGTTTTGATCAGTAAGATTGATTATTAAAAAAAAATTACTTCAATTAATTTTTTATGCTAATAATGACAAGCGATAAGGCTTCACACAAATTTGATTTAACTACGTTTTTGGTTGAAATGTTAATATTTGACAAGATTCCATTTTGGTTGCTTCATAATTAAACCTATAAACATTTTTTTTTGTCTTTTTTTACCTTAAAATCTCAATACTATTAAAGACTATCTGTAATATTTACATTCAGTATTTAAAAACTTATTTTTATTTATTTATTTTTACTACAACGTAATTTGAGACAACTACGACATTAAAGCGTTAATCTATGATGGCACTATATTTAGTGTCGTGGTTATAATTATATTATTAAAAGTTACACCAACACCTACTTTTTTATATATAAAGTTATAGATAAATAAAAAAATAAAAAGTCCTACGTATAAGCGCACATCTGGCAGTTAGCTCAGTTGGGTATTTATTTTGTGCGAAGTAGATCAAGACATCTGCTGTATATAAAAAAATAAACATAAATTAGATAAATTACCTTCATCAATTTGTTCAAAATGTTGTTTTAATGACCTGTTACAAATTTAAAGAAAATAGCTTGGTAATTGCAGAAGTTATCACGTTTTTTCGTTGTTAACGCTCTCCTGAAAAGTAGTCATTTTGCTGATAACCGTTTCTTCTTTGCTGCCGTCGAACTGTAAGAACACCAATTTCTTTAAAATATTTCTTAAAGTAGTTCGGGAACCTAGTCTATAGATGGTTCTCATTGCTCGTTTCTGTAAAATAAATATAGATTCAACATCAGCTGCTGTAGCCCATAATAAGACACCATACGACATGAAACTTTGAAAATAGCTAAAGTAAACTGTTCTAGCAGTTTCAACGTCTGTTAACCTTTTCACCGCCCAACTATCCCGCACGCAATGTCCCGCTGTACGCCAACGTATAAATGTATTGAAGAACTTCTATAGAAGTGCTGGCGTGGACGGCACGAAAATCTCGAACTTCTATATAAGTTGTTGGCGGTAAAAAGGTTAATTGTCTAATTTTGCTGATAGCATAAGCAGCAGATCTGAGTTTCCGGACAATTTCGATATTATGAGGATTCCATTGAAGTTTTGAGTCAAGTGTTGTTTATATCTAAGAAGACTGTTGAGTTTACCAAATCTAATTTATCACCGTTTATTCTAATAACAGTACATTTAGTTTTTTTGCATTAAGCTGTAGATTATTAACAGTAAACCAACTAAGTACATTTGCTAGAGCATTGTTTACATCATCATAATTATTCTTACACTTAGTAACATTAAAAATGAGTGAAGTATCTGCAAATAAAACAATTTCACAGAAGTTCTCCACAAAGAATGGCAAATCATAACGTCGGCTAAGTATTCTAAGCTGCTAACTCCATTTTTGCCTAAACTGACTTTTTGGTATCAAATGAAAAAGAAAAAAATCACGCTTAATCGTCAAAGATGCTAATGCCACAAACTAACCTCAAACTACAGATAACGTGCCGCAATATTTTATGCTAACTCCGCACCTGTCAAACTACGCGCGCAATTGTGACAACTCCCGCCATTCGACCCCATTTTGTTCGAGCGTAAGGTTCATTGCGAGTGATCTGCGGAGTTTTATTTCTCTGACTGAAGTTTTTTTGAGATTAGCGTACAGACTGATGTTTTTAACAAAGGTAAACTACTCCTCTATTATATTTCGGTAGTATTGAGACATGTATGTAGGTTTGATCGATTCAAAAATGTATGCAAAATATGCTGATGCACTTATTGGGCGTTAGCAGAATTTCATTTATACTTAACGTTAATGTTTGGGGAGTTGGCTACTTTTATATTTAAATAAATATTTTATTTTAATTTCCCCCGCTTCGTTAGTACAAAGTGTATTGCTATATGCATGCAATGGTTCGGGTTTTTATTCCTGACAATGTCTGTTGTTCTTTAATATTTAACTTAATTATAGTAATAAATTATCATTTGGTTTGGTAATGCATTAACCGCACATTAATAAATTGTACAAACATTTCATGCAAGGAAATCAATACCAACACATCAAAGTACAGTCACGAGCATTAACATGTGCTTATACAATTTTTGCTAGATTGCATCTACTGTTTTAACTTTTTACGATTCAAAATTCATGCTTTGTAGCATTTTTTGTACTTGTCTTGTTGCCTGGCAAAATCTAAGTTTTCCGAAATTTGATTTTCAATGGACAGCGAGGCCAAACTAGTCAGTCTTGTTTGAGACATTGGTCTACATGTCTTAAACAAGACTAACTAGTTTGGCAAGTACGTTTTTATCAATTTTAGTTTGGAAAAACTGCGTTCGCCACTTGCAACAGTCAAGGGTATTGTTAATAGAATACGTAGCGATATCCAGGTCATCATCATCATCATCATCAGCCTACACACGTCCACTGCTGGCCATAGGCCTCTCCAAGTGCACGCCTCTGAGCACGATCCGCGGCTACTCTCATCCAGCTCTTGCCAGCCACCTTGCGAAGATCGTCGTTCCACCTAGTCTGAGGGCGTCCTACACTACGTTTGCCGATACGCGGTCTCCACTCAAGAACTCGTTTATCCCATTGGTTATCGGTTCTGCGGCTAATATAGCCGGCCCATTACCACTTCAGCTTGCTAATCTTGTGGGCTATGTCAACGACTTTGGTTCTCTGTCGGATCACCTCGTTCCGGATCCGGTCCCTCAGAGAAACTCCAAGCATAGCCCTTTCCATAGCTCGCTGAGCGACTTTAAATTTGTTGACCAGGCCTACCGTGAGTCCACGTTTCGGCTCCGTATGTCACGACGGGTAGGATGCACTGATTGAAGACTTTCGTCTTTAGACTGTGGAATAGGCGACGTAAAGACCCGACGTAATTTCCCATATGCTGCCCAGCCTAGCTGTATCCTTCTGTTGGCCACTTTCTCGAAGTTGTTTCTACCCAACTGCAGAGTTTGCCCGAGGTAGACATACTCCTTAACAACTTCGAGAGTACTGTCTTGAACTGCAATCGGTCCCGGAATGGCATGTTCGTTAAACATAATCTTGGTTTTGTCCATGTTCATCCGGAGACCAATGCATAGAGAAGAATCAGCTAGGCCGTTCAGCATGTATTGTAAATCCTGCAACGTTTCGGCCAAGATGACGATATCGTCCGCAAATCGCAAATGTGAGATGCATTCACCGTTGATGTTAATCCCACGTCCTTTCCAGTCCAGCGTCTTAAACATATGTTCCAAAGCATTTGTGAACAATTTAGGGGATATAGCATCCCCTTGTCTCACACCACGATGCAAGGGGATATGCTGAGTCTGCTGGTTCTGTACTTGGACGGCCATGGAAGCGGCATTGAAAAGAGACCTCCACACTTGGATATATCGCCAGTCGACTTGGCATCGTTGCAGAGATTCAAGAACAGCCCAGGTTTCGATAGAGTCAAATGCCTTCACATAGTCCACAATTATACTCCTCGGTCTTCTGTATAATCTGCCTCAATGTAAAGATGTGGTCTATGGTGCCATATCCTCCTCGAAATCCGGCCTGCTCCGGGGGTTGAAATTCGTCGAGTCGGCGCGCAGGGCGGTTTGTGATGACTCTTGAAAACAGCTTGTAGACATGGCTTAGGAGCGAAATGGGTCGGTAGTTTTTCAATAGGGTCTTGTCTCCTTTTTTGAAAAACATCACGACGACACTCCTACTCCACGCCTCCGGATTTTTCGAAGGGAGACTCAAAATAAAAGCTAAAAAATACAATGACCTACAGCAAATTAAACAAGTCCTGCCAGCAGATTTTCGTGAATTTTACGATAATTTACCGCATGACTAAATGTTGCGATTTTATGTCTTATTATTTCTTTTATTAATAAACGAAATTATTATGTAATTTTTTTTTTAATAGAACTCCATAAATAATAAAATTTGCTAACTCTAAAACCTATTGCAGTAAAAAAAAAATATTGTAGGTATAAAAAATGCTAACTCCAATTTTTGACCCTAAAGTATATTATCAATAATAAAATTATACAAAAAATGGTGTAATATTGGGTAATGGTAAAATATCTATCAACTGGAGTTTAGATATTGCAGTCGTTTAGTAATTTTAATTTTAAATTATATTTTTATTATTTCTCATAAGTAGTACGTTTGGGAGTTAGCAATTTAGCTTATTTAGCCGACGATAAATATAAATTAAAAATAGGAAGGGCCCAAGAGTTGACCCTTGCGGAACTCCCATTTTTACATGAGATCCAGATGATTTAGTTCCGACAGTTTGTGTCTAGAACTGAGATACGACTCTATCAATTTAAGTACATAACAGCTGAAACTTTTATTTATTTATCTTACAAGTAAACACTTGGACTTCATTTTACCTATTGTTAAGTGATGATAAAGCCGAAGGTAGAAGCACACTTCACCCAGAATCCTCAACTAGTGAGGCACTAGCTATCTTATCTCTAGCTGCCGGAACACAACAATGCTACAAACATTTATGTTATGGCGACATATTTAGATAAGATGTTGGTAGCTAGCTAAGCGAACAAAGAAGCTCTACCGCCAACCAAATCGAGTACACAAATATGTACCCTCGCTGGAAATCGAACCCGGGGCTTCTGGATCTAAACCGATGGCCTTAACCACTAGACCACAGAGGTGGTTAAAAATTAAGCGGCGGCGGCTTCAGGGTCGACTATGCACTCGTAGTAGGTACTATTGGTGTAGCAAGCGTCCATGGTTTGTTGTAGCTACTTTCCATCAGGAAGTTCAAATTCAATTCAAATTCAAATTCAAAAATCATTTATTCAGTTTAGGCTACAAGAAGCTCTATGCCATCGGTTCGTAAGTCTACTCTGGGCGGGAGATCTTGCACTGAGAAGAACCGGCAAGAAACTCAGCAAGTGTCCAGCTCTTTTCTCCCTTACAGCGTCAAAAAAAATAAAAATTGGAAAATGCCCTATCATAGCAGGACACTTTCCATTACAAATAAACACAAAAAATATAGAAGACAACTACAACATGTAAAAAAACAAAACAAATAAACAAATCTAATATATCAAATTTACATCTGGTATAAGTTAAATTTCCACAATGTCATACAGTACCACTACAGTACTCTAATAAAAGTCAAAAATTGTTTAAGAAAAAGAAAGTCAAACTATAGTAATTAATACTAACAATGAGATAAGTATGCAAGAGCAGACCAGCCTCCACAGGCGGCACCCGTTCACGAGTATGACATATGAATCAGCCATCGCTTCGCTCAACCATATTTTAGGGAACGTAACGACCCGACGCACACGCCACCACCGCAGAGACAATAAAGAGAGCATGACACACTCAAGATACTTTAAATAAAAACTTAATGATCTATTTAACGCTGTTTGTTATCTGTAGGACACTGTTCAAAACTATCATATCAGTATAAAAATTATATAAATTAATTTTATTATGTATATTGATACAAATAGAGTATAATGTGTTTTTTATTACAACCAGGCTGTTTTATCATCCAATTATTCTTTGACTTTAATAATAACCTTTTATAAAAAAGTGTAACTACTTACAATGTGAAATAACATGTGCAGGCGAGCAGACTAAGATGACCACACATTCTTATCATTAAAATAATCATCAATTTTATAGTAACCTTTTTTCATTAGACCTTGTTTTATTTCTGTCTTAAACTTGTGTAGTGGCAATTCTGTTAGAGTGAAAGGCACTTTATTGTATATTTTTATACATTTCCCAACAAATGAATTACCAACTTTATTGAGTCTAAGTTTTGGAACAGCAAGTTTGTTTTTATTTCTTGTGTTAAAATTATGGGTATTTTTTTTTCGAATTTATCTAAGTTTTTATAAACATAAATGATATTTTCATAAATATACTGTGAAGCTACAGTTAAAATATTAATCTGCTTAAATAACTCTCTCAGCGTATCACGGGGCTTAAGGCTATAAATAGCTCGAATGGCTCTTTTCTGTAAAACAAAAATGGTTTCAATGTCAGCCGCTGAGCCCCACAATAAAATACCATACGACATGACGCTGTGAAAGTAACTAAAGTAAACCAATCTTGCCGTTTCTACATCAGTAAGTGACCTCATTTTTCTAACCGCATAGGCAGCTGAGCTAAGTCTTCCTGCCAGGGCAGCAATATGAGAACCCCATTGTAATTTATGAACTAAGGTAATACCCAGGAAAACTGTCGAGTTAACTATTTCAACTATTTCATCGTTCATAGTGATACTGGTATTAACCTGCTTCACATTGGGCATCGTGAATTTCACACATTTAGTTTTTTTTGCATTAAGCAGCAGGTTATTAGTGGTAAACCAATGTAATATTTGAGAGAGAGTATTACTTACGTCGTCAAATATTGCTCTAATGTCTATCAACTTTAAAAATCAATGAGGTGTCATCAGCAAATAATACTATCTCACAAAGATCTTCGGTGTAGTAAGGTAGATCATTTACATAAATGAGAAATAAAAGAGGTCCTAATATTGAACCCTGGGGCACCCCCATAAGTAATGGGGCGCCAGAAGAATCAGTACCGTTAATATTAACTTTTTGAACTCTGCCAGTGAGGATGATTTCAATAAGGTAAGTGAGTTGTCTGAGACACCATAATGTTCCATTTTTAATAATAAAGTATCGTGATCGACACAGTCGAAAGCTTTCGATAAATCACATAAGATACCTATCGCATCCTGTTTCTGCTCCCATGCATCGAAAATATGCTTAATGAGTGCAACTCCCGCGTCGGTTGTATTTCTACCTTTAGTGAAACCGAATTGTTTGTTATGAAGTAACTGGTTATCTGTAAAATGTGACAGCAATTGATTAAAAATAACTTTTTCAAAAATTTTACTAAGAGCCGGTAGTATGGATATAGGCCGAAAATTAGATGGGTCACTTTTATCGCCTGTTTTAAATAACGGTATAATTTTACTGTACTTCATTAAATCTGGAAATACACATTCATCAACGCATTTATTAAATATTATTGCTAAATTAGACGCGATAGAAGATATTATAGATTTTAATATATCAGTGGAGATACCCCAAAGATCCTCAGTCTTTTTTATATTAAGTTCTCTAAAAGCTTTTATTATTATATCAGAATCAATATAGTGAATATTGAATGGAATATTACATATTTTTACACTCGACACAAGAAGAGACTGGGCAAGATGTTTACAAGAATTTAATTTATTTGATGTAATGAGTGGAATTTTTGAGAAAAATGTTTCAAACGCGCCTGCCACTTCCGTATCACCATTGATGTAAGCATTATCGACTTTGAGTTCAAGTATACGATCACGAGACCTTACTTTACAAGTTTCTTTATTAATGACGTTCCAAGTGGCTTTTATTTTATTTTTTGAATTCACAATCTTTGCCCGAATGTAGTTGGCCTTTGCTATGGAACAAACTTTTTTGAACATTTTTGAATAATTTTTAACATATTCAATTACACTTGGATCCTAAGAGTTTGCCTTTATATCATATAATTGATACAATCTATTTCTACTCCTGTAGATGCCAGCTGTGGCCCAATCACTGAATTTAGTTTTAGACTTATCTACTTTGATTAATTTTTGAGTAAAGTTGTTATTAAACTCTTTTTTGATTATTTCGAATAGATTGTCGTATAAGATGTTCGCTTTGTCATTGTTACATGGTATTTGTAACACTTTATCATTAACATTCTTCTTAAATCTGTCTAATCGATTAGTGGTCACTGGCCTGTATAAAATATTCATTGAAAGACATTCATATTGGTGCTCAAATCTAGCTATCTGACCACTGTGATCAGAATTTATAAAATTTATTATTGATTTCTCAATATCATTACAATTAGAAAAAATATTATCTAAACAGGTAGCTGATGTGGCTGTAACTCTTGTAGGTTCATCAAAAATATTTTGCAAGTTAAACGATTTGAAAAGATTAAGAAACCTTACCGAGTTCTGTGAGTCATCTAAAATATTTATATTAAAGTCGCCACATACAACTATCCTCTTTTTACAATTGCATACCTTTTGCAAGGTTTTTTCCATAATGGACTCAAATAAGTGGCAATTACCAGAGGGAGGCCTATACACACAAACAATAACATACTGCTCGAGCTCCGCACATGATAGTTCAATATTTCGTTCAACTGAGAGAGATACTATGTCTTTACGCTCCTTTGATTGTAATTTATCGTTAATTAATATCAGTGACCCACCTCTTATAGCAGACTCTCTTGTGAACGAACTAATGACTTTATAATTATCAATGCTTACTAACAGTTCGCATTGTTTTAACCAGTGCTCGGTTAAGCATAATACATGTACATTTTTTTCATTTATATATAATTCTAATTCTAATTCTTTTCCAGAAAAGCCCTGAATGTTTTGATGTATAATGTTTATAAAGGTGGACATTTCATTTGTCTTAATATTTAAGTCGCAAGAGTTTTCCTCTATTGTCTGAGTGATCAATTTAAATTATTGTAAACGGATTGATTTGGAACAGATTCCAATGTACAATTTACAATGTCAATATTCTGCCCAATAGGGGCAGATAGGCTAGCCAAATTTTTGGCTGAGTATTCAATATAATATGATAGCGATAATGCTATCTGTCTCTTAAGATATTTATTAAGATAAAATTTATCTTTTGTCAAATATAATTTATTATCTAAATACTTATTTAGGTCAATTAAATGGAATTTATTCTTATTATTAAAAGTCAGAGTATGTAATGTCATATTTATTTTATGCCTTATATTGTTTTCACTCTCGTTCTTATTACTACTGCAGCTGAGCAGCAATGTCATCCAATAATCTGCTCCGGTTTGTAAAGAAGTGCCTCTTCACATTCCAACTAAACGAATACACAAAACCTCAGTTAGAACAGAAATCATGGCGTTAACCGCGTAATTATTGTAAACCACAGTATCTGCCTAAATCTAAACTGATGTGATTTCGACGACACGAGTGCAGCCGTAACATTAGGTTTAAAATTAACATAGCTGTTTCGCAACGAAGCTGTGGTTTGAGTAAGTTTATATTGTGTTGCAAGTTATATCTGTACAACAGATTTAACTTGTAAGTGTGTACGTAATGTATGCCTACATTTACAGTAGGCATACATTACGTACACACTTACAAGTTAAATTAGTCCCTATGTTTTTTTCTATGTAACTCAGTACAGTTTTTTTTTTTTTTTTTTTTTTTTTTTTTTTCTGTTTTAAGCACGGGAAGGCAGGCAGGCGGCCAGGATGGTGCTGAGACCTATTAATTGTTTCTTGTTTTTTTTGTGTGTTTAAGCGTTTTACTATTTTATTGTCTATGTTGGTTCCTCTTTGTTTTGTGGACATGTCACCAATTTAGGCCCCTCCAGAATACCAGCGTTGCAGCGGCTCTATGTCGCTGTAGCATGTGCTGAGACTGGGGCCTAGTTGGCCACACTTCGTCTGTCTTTGTTTTGTATTGTTATTGTGAATATCGTGTAATTTTGTAGTGTGTGCCAATTAATGTGTGTTTGTTTTGTTTGTTTGTTTGTTTTGATTATATTTTTGCTAGTTGCGTCAATTGAATAAATCATGGATTGCAGCAATTTAAAACTGTTTTTGTACGTACTAGTCCAATAAACAAAGTAGAAACTTAAAAATAGCAACATAAAGTCAGAACCAAATAGCAGATACAGGTCCTCACATGTAGCAACCAATTAAAGTAGGGTTATAATCAGTGATCGGAGTAGGTAGAGCTATTTAGGTTCATTGAATTCCACGGGATTCCGACTAATACTCCGGGATTCGATTATATAATTATTTTTATCAATAAGTATAAAAAATGGTATATGTAAGCCCATTTGCGCACGAGCAACGTTGTTAATTTTACACAGCAACACGTTGCCAAAGTTTTTGTCAAACGCGCGACGTTGCCGCTTTGTGGACACTCGTCGTGATATCGCTGCATTATGCGCTCT
This sequence comes from Eudonia lacustrata, assembly GCA_947562085.1. Taxonomy (NCBI): domain Eukaryota; kingdom Metazoa; phylum Arthropoda; class Insecta; order Lepidoptera; family Crambidae; genus Eudonia; species Eudonia lacustrata. The sequence continues at coordinate 17,721,887 of OX387326.1, read as the reverse complement.
TGCTCACACGTACAGGGAGTGTCACGGGTGTGGCTAGACTAGAGTAACGCTCCTGTTTTTGTCTCTTTCTGCAACACTGGCATTTAATTGTTTACCGAAAGTAACATGTTGTTTAATGTTGTCTCACTCGATTACTTCGGTTCTCAGAGTGCTTTTCAATCATGTTTCGATTTTTGAGGAACAAATAATTTGTATGGTATGGTCGTGTACAACTTTAGAATGAAAATGTTAAATGATTGTTGATTCTTGTATAAATAAGAATAGAATAAGAAGTTGTTACAAAAAAAATATATGTGGTTTAATTAATCAAGTTTCTATCTATTTAATCTACTATCTTTAAACTCGTCCTTATACTTATAGGAAGTGTATGCTTTCACATTCATTCGGGGAATATCCATATTATTCTATCATATGGCAAGTACATAAAATAGCTTTACCTACTCCGATCTATGGTTATAATACCTTAAAAGCATAGCACAAAGCACATAGCAAAAAGAAGCCTCGCATAAATCGATGCCAACCTCCTTGGATACTGCATTGAAGTTAAGTTTAGTTGTATCAAGTTGCTAATTTCGCCAACTGGCAAACACTGAGTGTTGACTATAGTTTTGAAAAGTTTTTTTCCGTAAACTGTTGCTGCAACTGGCAACCTTTTACGAAAACTTTTGAAAAATTGATAGTTCCTTCAAATAAGCTGATAGGTTCTTTCACTAAGTTGATAGTTTCTTCAACTAAAGTTGCCTGTCCGCGGAGCCTTTTATTTCTAGGAGCTCGTTCAGCGGCTAACTCAGGTTGCGATTTTGAATGTGAAGAAACTTCCGCATTGAATAATCACCGGTTGGGTGACCAAATTAAAATGCCTCCAGCTCTACCGTGTTTCGGAAAGCACGTTAAATAAATAAATAAATAAACTTTCCAACACTCACACCAATTATCTAGTCCAAGAGAAGAGTCGTTATGAAACTCGTTAAATGGTTACTAGACAACGAATAATACTTAAACATACATACATACATACTTATTATATATAGAAAACACCCAGACCCGAGACAATTAGAAAAACAATAATTTCTAAATTGACCCGACCGGGAATGGAACCCGGAAGCTCAGAGATGGCAACACCATGAAAACCGGTGTACAAACCACTCGACCAAGGAGGTCGTCAAAATGTACGATATCACTCGTTAAAACTCTTGGCGAGTTTCGCTCTCATTGAGCAGGCATAGTGAATCTAAAGATAGGTCTTTCTATGTTATTATTCATGTGGGTAGGACTGAGCAAAGCAATTGGATGTACTGGTGATGATAATGATGATGATGAACACATACTCGAGAATTTTGTTCACACAAATGTTTCAGATAGAAATCCAGAACTCCAGAATAACAGCGTTGCAGCGGCTCTATGTCGCTGTAGCACGTGCTGAGAGGCCTAGTTGGCCACACTTTGTCTTTTGTCTTTTTTTTATGTATTGTCATTGTGAATATCGTGTAATTTTGTAGTGTGTGCCAATAAATGTATTTCATTTCATTTTCATTTCATTTCAGTTAGAATTTGACTGAAAACCGGCTGACCGGATAGATAAATAATAGAACATTAACAACAACCCGTTTGACTTTTATCTGTAAATCAAATCTGAGAATAGTCATAAAAGTCGAATAAATACTTGCCACGTAAAAAATTGTGATCGTGATGGAGGACCATCTATCACAAAGGAGAAATTTTCTGATATGTCTGAAGAAGAGAGAAAAAATCGCCCTTGCCCTTGGCGTAGTGACTTTCATAGGAGAACGGTCAAATGAAGCCTAAAATTTCAAAATTAAATAGGCGTCTAAATAGGCGCGTATTTTTACGGGTAAGCACAGTGCCTTGATCTCACCTGATGTAAAGTGATGATAAGGCCAATAATGGAAGCGCACTTCACCCGGGAACCTCAACTAGTGTGGCACTGGCTATCTTAACTCTAACTGCCGGAACACAACAATGCTACAAACATTGATGTTATGGCGACATTTTTAGATAAGATGGTGATAGCTAGCCAGGCGGACTAACAAGCCCTACCACCAACCAAACCGAGTACACAGACATGTACCCCCCACTGGGAATCAAACCCGGGACCTCTGGGTCTAAACCGGTGGTGGTTCACTTTAAACTTTAAACTTCACTAACAATATATTTGAAATAAAAAGATGATGCTTTTGCAAAGTCGCCATGCTTCTGCTGTTATAGAAAAAAAAACAATAAAAACAAGAGACAGATACAATTAGAACTATATATACCTATTCTCACCCCATAGTGTTGTTTTTTCTTCTGTTTTTCTCGATCTTTCTTTGAAGGCAAAGGAATTGATGGCATGGTATTGTTATTAATGTTATTTTTATGATTTAACCAATTGTAATGATTTTGTCTGTGCTTTTAATGATGATAATTATTGTTGTTTTAATGTTTCAATTATTTTATTTTGTGTTGTGTGCTGTATTTTAAATTCAGTCCATATTGTTATGCCCAAATTGGGTCATGTATGATACTAAAATTTAATATTTGTAACACCCTGTCAAACTACATGAGAAACAATAAAATGATTTATAATTTATGATTAAATAGTGATGTCTTTAAAAGTAACTAACGGATTAATAGATGTCTGAATAAAAATATTTATTATTATTATTAATAGCACTTTTAATTATAATATAAAATTATAAAAATATTTATTATTATTATTAATAGCATATTTAAAAATAATCTTAAAAAAATATGTATTAGAGGTAGTCCAACATTATCAGAAAGATTCTGTTATTTTAATAAACATATAAATGTTGTAGCCATAAGGCTACCCTAAGGGAAACCCTAGTGTGACATAAGTATTTGGTGTTGAGTGAACCAAAGAGACTCTGTCTCAGTTTTTTGTTACAACTAAGTTCACAACACTAAATATATTAACTAATCTTAGAATAAATACAATAAATTACACCTATGTCCGAATCTGCCTTCTCAATCACGCTAAAACGAATCACAATCCCCGTAATCAGACAAAACTGTCGTGAAGAATATGAAAGTAAGCGAACTACGGTTGACCACAAATTTGAAAAGTAAAGGAAAGTCTGTTTTAAGATTTTTAGAGGTTTAGAACCATTGATCTCGGATTGTCTTAAGATGAGTCGTTAATAACCCCACCTTCCAATAGCCCAGCGATGTGGGTCCGATGTCTTAATGTGCAAATTGCACACAAAAAAAACTGAAGCTAGCAGTTACTATTTATAGACTGATGACACTAAATATTCTAAAATAACCACCTAAAACCTTTTTTTCTTACTGATCATCCATCAAGAATGGACGTGTAAGCGTCCAGATTTACAAAACCGTAATGTTTTAAAAGCCAATGCGAAAAGTCAACTCGCCAGCCGGAGCCGAGACAAATGACGTCGACGTCGGAGAGAACATTTATCACAATTAACCCCGCCGTCCAGAACCAGCGAATTCACTTCGATGTGTGATGGAAGAATTAATAGAGTTATAGTGCTTTAAATGCAAATAGACCGAAATTGATAACGACAGCATCTGAGCATTGATAACAAAAAGTAACTGTGGAGAATAAGTAATTAAATAATTATAACATAAAATAAGGAGACCTTAAAAAGAAAAAAAACAAACAATAATAATAAAAAATTAAAATAATGTAATTAATTATGTGCAAAGGTTGACAATAGGTTAAATATGGTAAGACTATAGAGACTTTATGATTATTATGATTATAATTATGACAAATGTAATAGATTTAAGATGATATTTAAAAAAGAAACGACCCAAAATAACGAACAAAAGCAGTAGAATAACTTACTGCATATCATGCTTTTTTTCCAGGTTGAAGTCAATGGATATGAACTTATACATTATGTATTTAAATAGATTTGTAAAAAAAGAAAAAAAATGTTGCAAACATTCGGTATAACAAATAGAATTATTTTCCGACGGCCAGATGCATATTAAACGTCACAGTTTCATCGTCATTAATTTCCCCAAAACAAAATGGTTGCGGTCAAATGTCAAAACAACAATGGTCAACACGCAACTGTTGAGAGTTTAAATGATCCGTAGCTAATTACTAGTGCTTGACCACTCTTTCGGATTCGGCGTTCGTGTGGAATAAGCTACTACAGATTAACTGGCAAACTACGGGTCAGATGTCTAACAAAGATAGTAGTCAATGACATAGTAATTGTAGTAGGTCAAACCTGGACGAGGTGTCCTTCAGATGACGACGCGTTAAGAGTATAGCGGTTCTCATGGGTCCTATGGGGATAGTCCAATATAAACTACGTGTCACCCTAAAACCGCAGGAAAGACTCATCATGCATTTCCCATATTAAAAAAATACAGTAAACAGAGGACACAGTTGGCTTTGCTTTATATTCTTACGATATGATAATCTTGTAATTATTTTTCTATTTTTAAGTGGTCTTTATTGTTCAATGAAAGTTTTAAAAAAACTATGGTGTAAATATGACGTCTAAAAATAATTTGATTAAAGTTAATTTTAGAATAAAGCTTTCTTTAATATAATATTAACTTTATTCCATTCGGCATTCAGTTCAACACTATGATGTCCTGCATGCAATACGTTTTGCGAAATCACATGAAGCTGTCCAGAACGAATTGTTGCAACCTCCGATTGACGAGTGCTCATTAATTAAACAATGGGTTCAGTTAACATCCCATAACAACATTCTGAAAATTTAACTGAATGCCGTCTTTGCATAAAGTAGCAATTTGATTAGCGCTTATGTGAATCATAGATATAGATCACGCATAAAATAGATTATAAAAGTAAATCGTCCAAAACTATTTCACTATTGATAACTTCGTACGTATTTTGGGTTTATCATTACTGTTGGTACTGATAAGAAATTCTGAAAGATATTGGTTTAAATATTCAAAATCACAAAGACATATGCGTCAACGGAATACCACTTCTAATCAAAAGATAATAAGTGCCCTATTCTGAATGATAAGCATATAATTTTTTCAATGATAATGATAAAATTGCTCATTCGTATTTACCTTAGTATTAGTAAGTGGCTTCATGTGTACAATTAAAAATGTTAATTAAATTATTTTTGTTATGTGTAATGCTGGGGGTTGGATCTACGGAGAAGGTTCGATACGATAACTATGCATTGTACAAAGTGCACCCTCAGAGTGACGAAGATGTCAGATTTCTCAAAGATCTAGAAGAAAATAATGGAGATCTCGATTTCTGGAAATCCGTTAGGAATGTAGGAGATTACGCAAGTGTGGTTGCACCTCCAGAGTTGAGGAAAGATTTGGAACATTCCTTGTCAAAACGAAGCATCCAGTCAGAATTGATGATGGAGAATATTCAAGAGTAAGTATGATTAAACATATTTTGTTTCCGTAAATAGAAACCTAGTAAATATTGTCCTGAAGAAATATCAAAGTAGGTTGTTATATCAAAGTTGGTATGTTCACTGCTAAACATGTCTACCCCAAACAGGTAATTCCAATAGTAAAACCTCGTGCAATTAACTATGCTGGAGTCAAATTCAAGACCACTGGGTCTAAGACCGATAGTCCCTTTAAGATAACCTATTATGATTTACGACCTCCTTGGTCGAGTGGTTTGTACACCGGTTTTCATGGTGTCGCCATCTCTGAGGTCCCAGGTTCGATCCCCAGTCGGGTCAATTTAGAAATTATTGTTTTTCTAAATTGTCTCGGGTCTGGGTGTTTTCTATGTATAATAAGTATGTATTTAAGTATTTTAAGTATTTTTATCCGTTTTCTAGTAACCATTTTTAACGAGTTTCATAACGAAGCGTCTCTTGGGCTAGATAATTAGTGTGAGTGTATGAAAGTTTATTTTATTCTTATTTTATCTAGTGCTTATGCAGCATTAAGTATGATTGCTACCCAAACAGAGAAACCGCTGCGGTAAATGAAATTTCATCATCATCATCATCTCAGCCAAAAGACGTCCACTGCTGGACAAAGGCCTCCCCCAAGGATCTCCACAACGACCGGTGAAAAAATGAAAAAAAATGAAATGAAATTTAATTAATTAATATTCTGTTTACATTGATTGACTAGAAATGTATTTCTGTTTCTGATGTATAATTTTGCCGCCTCTGTGGTCTAGTGGTTAAGAAATAACAAACAACCCGGTTTAGACCCAGAGGTCACGGGTTCGCTTCCCAGCGGGGGGTAGATGTTTGTGTACTCAGTTTGGTAGGTGGTAGAACTTGTTTGACCGCCTAGCTAGCTACTAAATATGTCGCCATAACATCAATGTTTGCAGCATTGTTGTGTTCCGGCAGCTAGAGATAAGATAGCCAGTGCCTCAGTAGTTGAGGTTCCCGGGTGAATTGGCCTTATCATCACTTAATATCTGATGAGATGAAAGCACTTTGCTTACCCGTGAGATATAAAAAAAATAAACTGTAAATGGCTTTTCACAGCTACTTAAATGTTTATTTGTGTGTAATAGCTGTTGGTCTTCCAAAATAAATAAATAAAAACAAATATTATATTGTTATAACTTTCAGTGCAATGGACGCCCAAGTCGTCAGCCGCCGCAAACGCGACCTCGAATTGTACTGGACAAACTATCAAACGATGGACGAGATATATGAATGGTTCGACCATTTAGTGGTGACTCATAGTTTTGTGTCGCTCATAGAGCTTGGGAAAACTCATGAAGGTGATAATATGATTCAAGAAAAAAATATTTTATGTTAATATTTAACCAACTTAGTATTCTTTTGTTTTTCTTCTTCTTTTTAAAGGGTGGCCTACCCCCAGCAGTGGGTACCTAGCGTCTGTGTTGTAGATAATGCTGACGTTGATAATTATGTCAACCATTAACAAAATAACTTGTTCTTCTTGTACAATCCATTAATTATTTAAGCCAATCGAATATAATATTATCTAACAATTAGATAAAATCGATACGTAACTGCTTTGAACATACTTTAATAATGGCTGTATTCATAAATATATTATCATCATCATCATCTCAGCCAAAAGACGTCCACTGATTGACAAAGGCCTTCCCCAAGGATCGCCACAACGACCAGTTTTGTGCTGCTCGCATCCAGTGGTTTTCCGCATTATTGTATACATTAAAGTAACTGTCACGCATATTATTAATTATAGTATAAATGTATTATTCAAAATAAGAAACTATATTTCAACTTCAGGAAGAAACATCACCGGCATTAGAATATCCAGAGGGTCGGGCAACAGAAATATAATTCTAGAAGGAGGACAAGTGGGAGCTGATTGGCTGTCACCCACTGTCCTTACCTACGTCGTGAACCAGCTGGTCCAAGGAGAAGACTCCGAGGCCAGAGCTGCGTCAGAAGACTTTGTATGGCACATCTTCCCTGTCCTGAATCCCGATGGACACCAGTTCTCTCAAGATTATGTGAGTATTAAGTCCTTACCTATGTCATTGACGTTTTGTATGAAGATTAAATTTTAAATTTAAATAACATAAAATTTTTCATACTAACGTTTTTCAATTTTCTTAGCATCTATTTATGTTAACACTATAAAAAAAATTGTCATAGACATAAATCTACTCAGGAAATTTGACATTATGTGGTATTCGTATGTGCAGGATTGTGCACTATTTAAAGTAGGTACGGTTTAAAATATTCAAAAGCCAAAATGTTTGCAATTTTTTTATTTAGTGTCGTTATATGCCTATATACAAGTTTACACCTTACTGAGAGCTGATTATTCAAACCTCGCAGAGCAACTTTTTATTGTAATTACCCCCAAATGCCTTGACGCCCTTGTAGCGAAGCGCTTTGGCTCGACAACCGGAGGTCCTGTGTTCTGGGTTTGTTCTGGAGTTGTCGATGCATAGCTTGCGTGATCTCCAACCCGCATTAGGCATTTGATGATTAAGCCATTAGCCATCAAGTAGCAATGACTTGATTTCGATGATGGAGACATTGTCCAGCAGCGGAATTTACTACTTTACTTCTACTACTACAACAAGTAAAAATGTCACCCATAAATAAACAAATAAATAAATAAATGTTTCCCACACTCACACCAATCTAGCCCCAAGAAGAGCTTCCTTAAGAAACTCGAGAAATGGTTAACTAGACAACGGATAAACATACTTAATATAGTTAAATACATACCTTATTATACATAGGAAACACCCAGACCCGAAACAATTTAGAAAAACAAGTATTTCTAAATTGATCCGACCGGGGATCGAACCCGGGACCTCAGAGATGGTGACACCATGGAAACCGGTATGCAAGCCACTCGACCAAGGAGGTCGTCAATAAGAAAATGGAAAAGCATAATTTTCTTTCTTTCTTTATGAAGTTTTTTCTGAGAATTGAAAAGTTGGTACTCAAGTAAATTTTTTATAACATTATGTATGTTCTGATTCCAATCTTGCACATGTGTTATTTAAGTCGGAAACAACGAAGGCACGAAAACAACCCTAAAACCGAAAAATCTGCCTTGCGGTCCGAGTCACGCTCAAAACGCTGTCAACATTCATCACTACTAACGACATTTAAAGGCGGTCCCTTATGTGTGAGAGCGCAAGCAAATTGGACCGTCCGTCCGTCCGTTCAATTTATTGACGATCAGTACTTTGATTATTCATTTGACAGCTGAGGGTGCCCACGATTTAAAACTTGGGCAGATGATGATCTTCAGACTATAAACGCTCCGCTTCTGGGTGCAGTCCACTTTCCATTTCAACTGACTAAGAAAAGTTATGCCCATGAGCTATAACGATAGCTAATTGTGGAACAACTGCCTTTTGCAGCGTAAAACACAAAATACTAGAAAAATTAACAAACCATTGGACCGTTGGACCAGTGATCTAAGGGTCGTAGGTTGGATTCCCACTCGAGTTTCCTAAGATTTAAAGTCTAGTAAAATGAAACTCCAATTCACTTCCAATTAATTATAATAAGCACTGACTCTTAACAATACTTAAAATCGTCGCAACACTATAAATTATTCAACTGACACAGCTTCGCCTTTAGTCCTTCCCATTCGCCGGCTCCTAACCAACTGAGCTCCGTCCACACGCGCCACCATTATACTGTCGTCGCCCCTCTACACTCCTATACCGTATAGCATGATACACAGTCTATTACCGTACTAAATATAATTGTAACAAGCAAACAATTATGAAATACTGTTAAAATCATGACACAACAGCATGATACACAGTCTATTACCGTACTAAATATAATTGTAACAAGCAAACAATTATGAAATACTGTTAAAATCATGACACAACAGCATGATACACAGTCTATTACCGTACTAAATATAATTGTAACAAGCCAACAATTATGAAATACTGTTAAAATCATGACACAACAGCATGATACACAGTCTATCACCGTACTAAATATAATTGTAACAAGCCAACAATTATGAAATACTGTTAAAATCATGACACAACAGCATGATACAGTCTATTACCGTACTAAATTTAATTGTAACAAGCAAACAATTATGAAATACTGTTAAAACCATGACTCTAGTAAAATTTTATCTTGTAACTACCATTTTATTAAAACAACCGGAATCAAAGCTTTAACGGGTTTCAGTGATCACGTGGGCAAGGGCTCATGAAACGGTTGGAAAAGTTCGTTTGCGAAGGTTAAATTGTCAATTTACCTGACCTTGTGAAAGTTAAAGCTACTACATCCGGCTCGCTCGGCGTAATACCACCCTTTCACAGAATATCGGCGTGAAACAATGGCACTCGTTGCTGTTGTGTTTCGTCTGGTGAGTGAAAGTACCGGAGGCCCATCTCTCACTCCTCGCCCCTCCCAATTCCTATTCTCTCCTCAAGATCCAACTCCATCCTCAAGGCCGGCAACGCATCTGCGACTACTTTGGTTTTGCGGGTGTCCGTTCATGGGCGGCGGTGATTACTTTCCATCAGGTGACCCAGCTGTTCGTTTGCCTCCTAAACTAAAAATAAATAAATAAATCTTGATTTACTATGAGAACAGTGCAATTGAATAGAAATCATGATTACGAAATTGCTGAAGAATACAATTATTATCACATCGTAAATTTGTCTTTCAGGTTCGGCTCTGGACTAAAAATCGAAGACCCACTTCATCCTCCACTTATGGCGTTGACCTGACAAGGAACTGGAACTCTCAATGGGGAAGTATGTAACTATTGATGAACAAGCTTGGTGGAATAAGGATTAGTTGTTTTCAAACTGCTAATTCAACCCAAGATTACGAATATTTTACTATTAGTAGTAGTAGTAAACAGCCTATAATTGTCCCACTGCTGGGCAAAGGCCTCCATCATTGAAATCAAGTCATCGTTACAATTGATGGGTAATGCCTTAATCACCACGCTTGCCAAATACGGGTTGGTGATCACAAACTCGGGCTATGCATCGAAAAATCCGAAAATACATTTTGCCCGACCTGGGAATTGAACCCGGGACCGTCGGGTATCGGGCCGAGTGCTCTACCACTCGGCCACCGAGGCGTTATGTTACTATTACCAGACTACTAAATTCAAATTCAAACATTTATTCGGTGTAGCAGGCTTAGATTCTAACAATAAAACTAATATTTAAGAGTCAACATTAAAATGCTACGACGAACTGGACCCCTATGAGCATAAGTTGCAGCTTCAAGTAACTGAAACGCGGATATTCAGAGGAGCTCGAGGTGTGAGTGTGTGTCTAAGTAATGTTATAAAAATAAATAATTATTATTTAATTATACCTGTGTGTGATAATATAATAGACTATACTACTAGATAGATATGATGATATCTGATAATCTTGGTATTTTAAGTATCACTTATTCAATATTGTGTTTTAAAACCACCTGTACGGTTTTGTGGCTGTAACCACAATTAGCATCAAAATGATTGTAACACCAAAGTGATCAAATATAACAAATGTTATTAATGTACATAACAATAATGGTATTAGCATAATAGGATGTTTTTGACAAAAACTGTTATTCAATTGTTTGTTAAAAATTATATAATACTCAAACTCTACGCCTCGCTGGCTGAGTGGCAAAACGCCTTGATTAACAGAGGTCCTGGGTTTGCCCGACCCAGGATTTGACCCAGGTAGGGCAAAGTGAGCTTCGGATTTTAATGTATCACTACAAACTCATTTTCCTTAGATACTAGCGGCCGCTCGCGGTATCACCCGCGTGGTTTCCGTTCCCGTGGGAACATCGGGATAAAAAGTATCCTATGTTTTATCCAGGTTATAAACTATATGTATGCCGAATTTAATCCAAATCCATCCATCCGTTGCAGCGTGAATAAGCAACAAACATACACACATACATACACACAAAATTTCGCATTTATGATATTAGTGTGATTTAACGAGAATTTTATTTTTCTAATTTCAGTAATTGGTGCTAGCTTTGAGCCCTCTGCTAACAACTACGCCGGACTCGGACCTTTCTCAGAAATAGAGACTAGATCGTTGTCGCGATACATCGAATCAATTGGTCGATCACTGACTGTCTATTTGTCCTTCAGAGGTTTCGGTCAGAGGTTTTTGATTCCATTCGCCCATTCTACTGCTCCTATGTATAACTACGCAGAAGTGGTGAGTCTTGTATGCATCAACATTTATAATAATGATTTTTTTAATATCCGGGGTCTTAATACCTCATAGATAATGATAAAACGTAATAACATAATGAAATTCATAAACTAAATAGTTTCAGCTATCTGTTTGTAGTCTTGAATTTCAAATTTATGTAGATTTTTATTTTTGTGATTTTTTTAAGACATGGTGAAGTTTGGGAAACGCTCATTAGTTGATACAGAAAACATGTGAATGGTAATAGGAGAGACATGGAGAGGATCAGGCCTTTTCACATGTATCACACTCAACATAGAAGTAGGTTGAAGAAGTTAGACAGAAGATAGTTTGTCAGAAGGGTGCGGGTTCTTTTAGTTAAATTTAAGATAAAAAAGATTGTTAACACTATGGACATTTTCTGACACTAAAGTTCAATTATTTAATAATAAATATATGTATATAATAATATGGACTCGATTCTGCCTTTTTTTCGAAGTACAAATGTTAATTATTGAGTTTCTTGCCAGATCTTCTCGCTCGAAGGCTCTCCCAAAATCTGAAATGATGGTAGATTCAGTAGTTCAATCTAAACTTTTTTTTTAGTTTTTTATTATTATTTGGATTTTATAGTTTTGACGTCATTAAGTGCCTATGAAGGCTTATGTTAAATAGATGATTTGACTTTGAATTTCAGGCCGCTGAGACACAATTGTGGATATTTCAAAATACCAAATCAAAGCCCCGGACTATTCTTTCATATTGAACTTATCAAATGCATTTTAAGATTGGAATCGAATCTAATACTATACTATCGAATCTATAACTTAAAATTGTAATGCACGATGTTCTTGGTTCAAGATTTAATCATAATTATTTCGCATAAATAAATGAAACAAAATAGTTTTTATTTCCCAATAAAATACATAATTTGTGGTGGGGCAACTTCAAAGAGTAATGCAAATACAAAAAATAAGGCTTAATTCACACGAACTACAACCACAACACTTGGGCGGGCGCTAATTTGTATAAAAAATACGAATAGTTGAATTCACAAGTGCAATGGAGAGGGCTATGCTCGGGGTTTTCTTCGTGATCGAATCAGAAATGAGGAGATCCGCAGAAGAACAAAGATAACCGACATAGCCCGAAGAGTTGCTAAGCTCAAGTGGCAGTGGGTAGGGCACATTGCTCGCAGGACTGATGGCCGCTGGGGCGGGATAGTCCTGGAGTGGCAACCGCGTACCGGAAAGCGCAGTGTGGGCAGGCCTCCAACAAGGTGAACCGACGATCGGGTGAAGGTCGCGGGAAGCCGCTGGATGCGAGCAGCACAAAACCGGTCGTTGTGGAGATCCTTGGGGGAGGCCTTTGTCCAGCAGTGGACGTCTTTTGGCTGAGATGATAATGATGATGATGATGACACGGGCCACATTTTGCCGTCATTATTGACCGCGTATTTGATACCGACATCGCAGCCTCCCACGTCGCAACCACAACGAACGCAACCACCAGCGACACCGCGAACTAGCGGCCATATCGCAAACATTTTGTAGGTAACACAACGCAACCGCGAGAAGCCGCAGCGACACTATTCACACGTAACCAGCTTGACCACCTTTTGTCGCGACCGACAGTGTGGTGTGGTTGTGGTACGTGTGAAACAAGCCTAGATTATACAACGTGTAACAGAAAGGTATGGTAAAAATGAAAAGATCCAAAGTTTTTCTGATCTATGTCTTGTATGTGTTGTTACTAAGACATAATTATTAATATAACTATTTAAACTATCATGGTCATGTTTAAATAGTTATACGAGTATATATGGTATGGTCATTCCGTGATCATGGCACATGCAACTTTGTCGAAATATCGTATACTCACAAACAATAAACATGTTAAGAATCCCGTCAATAATTATTATTATTAACTTTAATTTGTCATGCAATTGTAAATTAAATGTTGATATTAGTTAAGAACATGCGCGTCAGGCGCGCATAAGTAAGCTACAGTGATTATAAAATGTAAGTACTTAGAGGTTTCTAAACCACTTAGTCATAAGAAAAAAGGGCACAACTAACATTTTTTTTAAATTTGAGTTAGATACACATTTGGAATCAGGAGAAAAAGGCCTATATTTTAGATTAGATAGGATAGGATTAGATAGGCAAAATGTTAGATTTGCCTTTTTTAATTATGACGGCAGACTAGGGCTGTGACTTGTTTATTTTACGTCACAATAAATAAACAAATAAACTTAATATTATATTACATTAAACTTTGAATTTTTTTTAAATTTTTTTTTCTTTCTTTCTGTTTCACATTGTATACACGTCTATATCATCTAAGACTAATCAAAAGTAAGTGAATGATTTTGACTAAGACGTTCCATCATTTCAGATGACAATCGGAAGACGAGCCATGGGATCACTGTCAGTGAGATATGGCACCCACTATCTTGTTGGCACGTCTGCACAGGTTCATGGTGAGACACAGACCGTCTTTATGTTTATGTCGCAGGGTCCATACTGTTCTTGACATTATTTTAAGATCCTTGTAATACATATGGGAAAGCAATAAAGATATAATAATAATAACTGATTAAAATAGCCGTTTAATTGCACGGTTAGCTCTTAGACTGAAAAACGCAATTCAACTACACATCTAAATTAATGGTGATCAGCGAGTGGCTGAACTCAACGTTCAATAGTACAGCTTGAAAATGCTCAGCTGACAAATAACAATTAAATTATCTGGTGATGAATTTCATAAAAGCGCAATTTTTCCTCAAAATTTTGTTTGAATTTAAAGTTTGTTAGTTAGCTGCGATATATGCATAGATTTAATTTATTGGTGTAGACAACTATACGCACTTTACTACTCTCCACTCAATTGCCCGAAAACCGTGCATATTCTCTATACTACCATAGCACCCTCCCAGTGTCTACACAACTGAGGCATATAAAGATCCCTTGCGTCAATTACCTTGATCCTTACACCCTTCAAGTCTAAGCCGTCTAAGGTGCGAAGCCGTCTGCAAAGCCCTCCCCCCACGTAAGTCGTGCCAAGTCTTAGCAAGTTTTTGTCCAGGAACACTATTTTTCTTTGTTATTCCACTGTTCTTCCATTATTTTGATTTAGGTATTTTAAATTCTTAACTTTTATTATATATTTTAATATTTACTCAAAAGCTGTGATGTCAGAAGCTCTCGAATATAATTATGGAAGTAAACATCAACGGCAAGGTCGTTAACAATATACACTATGCAGACGACACTGTTCTCGTTGCTGCCTGTTATATCTTGTATGTCCTCTTCTAGTACTATGTTGTTTCAGGATGTCACATTAAAACTTCATTTATATATAAGTACGTAAAATTCATATATTTGATTCGAATAGGTATACAAACAGTGTTCCCGACCGCGTTTGCCGTGTGACTGCGGGCGAGACCCGATTTCCATACAAATGTAGAAATATCATATTACATACTGAAATAAAACTACTAACCTAATGTGTCTCTACACTGCCTTAGACCATCTCTTGCAAGCAATTGTAAATAAAGACAACGAGAATAGCGAAAAAGCCAGTTTATCAATAAACTCTCCAAAAAAGGTGATCTCCTAAAATTCAGACTTAAGTCCTAGCATATCAGTAGGCGAGAAACACTTTGGGCGGAAAAGACGGTGCTTGAGTAAGTAAATGAAACATGGGATTCCGATCAAAAAATTAAGTCCCGGAAAATACTTGCCAGTCTTTTTCAACAAATCGAGGAAAGTTCTGTGTCTTGCCATTTAATGAGCGCTATCTAGAGAGCTTTCCAATTATATTAATGGTGAGAAGGTAGTATAAATCTTTGAAAGAGACGTAAAATACTCGAGACAGTGCTAAACCGAAAAGAGCTCTAATGGTTGGTACCTCCGGCCGGTTTATTACCAAAAAAAGCAACCAGATGCTAACTGCACACTGACAACGCGACTGCTACAATCGGTCGGTTTATTCTTTATCGCCGTCTTGTACTTCTAGTTCGTCAATCACTCGCTTGTGGCGCTATTGTAGCTTTATGACGAGCAGTAGACTATTATACTGCCGCGCTAACGAAAAGTACAACAACTCGGATTTGCCGCTTCCGAGAAAAACGCGCTCAAAATGTTGAACTATGTTTTTCTTGTATCTCATGAACTACTGAACGTATCTACATGAAACTTGCACCAATTGAAAGAGGAACAAATAAAGAACCAGTTCTAAATAAACTTAAATTGAATATATGAAGCTTATGGCCTGAAATCGTAGAAATAGTGTTCTTATTTAAGAATGTTTAAATGATCAACCTATCATCACTAGTCATAAATACAATTACTACATTACTAATACTAACAATGTATTTATCGTTAGCAAACCTACATATTGCAAACACTTACATAAATAATTTCAATATTTTCTAACGATAAATACAATAATTGATGTAGTTATTGCATTTATCGTTAGAAAAACCTGTGTGACCTAGTTGGTAATATGCATAGGTCAAAACTTATGACACCACAAGTATGATTATTGTATTACTGATTAGTAAAATTGTAATGAAGTCTTAGTTATTGCATTATTGCTTACTGAAAAATCAAGTTCCTGGAGGATTTATGAAAAGTTACTAAGAGAGAGTTATAGATCTCGATTCCCTGATTCTGAGTACTTATCGTTAGCGCGGCAGATAGGCTGATGATGATAAATTTCACACCTTCTTCTAGATGGCGCTACCGGAGCCGTTGCTGATTGGGTGAAATATCGATTCAATCCACCAATCGTTGCCACTTATCAGCTGAGAGATAACGGTGCGGCGGGTTACATTTTACCGGTTAACCAAGTCCAACCTTCTTGTGAAGAAACCTATGATTCGTTAATGGCGATTTTAAGAGAAGCTAGTAATACTAATGTTATATAAATAAATGATAAAATAAATTATTGAAAACAAACTGTTTAGATGAGTTTTTTGTTTTTTTTTAGTTTTAAGTAACAATCCTTTCGAATTTTCCACCTCAATTTAAAGGTACCTAGTTAATCAGTCAGTTCGTAAGTTACGATAAATGACAATGACGACAAAGAAACAATAATCTGCAGCATTTATAGTCAATATTATTTTTTTATAGCAGGCGACTTATCCTACTTATATTATAAATGCGAAAGTTTGTGTGTATGTATGTTCGTATATTTGTTACCTGAAACGGATTTAAAATAAACTGATAAACTAAGCTGATTTAGATGAAATTCGGCATACAGATAGTTTATTATTATTATATCTTGATACTTTTTATCCAGATATTCCCACGGGAATCTATAAATACAGTAAAAACGACAATTAAATTTTCCAATACAAAATGATTTGTTTGTTTGTTGTCATGGAAACCAAAGAGAATTTAATCACTTCACGGAAACTGTCAAAGTGGTACGAAGTCCGCCGGGTCCACCAGTAAGACATAAAATGACAAGAAACATTGTACCAATAAATGTATTTCAACATCATCATCGACATCATCACCATCATCTCAGGCAAAAGACAACGTCCACTCCTGGACAAAGGCCTCCCCCAAGGATCTCCACAACGACCGGTTTTGTGCTGCTCGCATCCAGCGGCTTACCGCGACCTTCACCAGATCGTCGGTCCACCTTGTTGGAGGCCTGCCCACACTGCGTTTTCCGATACGCGGAAAAAAATTTATGATGTTGTGATGTTTAAACATTTATTACTATTATTATTATTTGTAAGTGTTTTTCTTTTCTCAGCTAGAAGCCGGTTTTCTCTGTAATTACCTTTTTTCTTAATTATTATTTAATTATTATTTTAATATTGGCAAAATACCTCTCGCCTATGGTGGTAAAGTCCGGCAAAAGCACAGTCGGCCGGCGTCAGGGCACGAGGGGGAGAAATCGGCGGACAATGCGCTCAGTACCTATCAAGTACCACCGCTTTTTGCATTTTCGCTGGAAGCGAACCACCCGCCGCCGCCGAATCCCAGCCTTTTCAGATGTTTACCTAACGTGGCTTAGATTAGCCCGTTCGCTGATATGACAATCGGGATGATTTCGGTGGACGCCACCTCCCACATTTCAGTCACTTCGTGTAATAGGTCCAAGTACTTCCTTTGTTTCTCAGTCTCGGCCTTCACGAGGTTCTCGTCATGAGGAGGGATGGGATGTCCACCAAAAATACCTTCGATTGCGCCCGGTCCAGCAGCACTATATCGGGCTTATTGGCAAGAACAGTCCTGTCAGTTATGATGGGCCGGCCCCAGTAGAGCCGGATACTGTCATTCTCAAGTACTGGCACCGGCGAGTGTTTATAGTAGGCAAGCTGCGATCGACGAGACCGTACTTCAGAGCGAGCTCTTGGTGGAGGATTTTGGCTGCTTATTATGCCTGTGCAGATACTCAGTGTTAGCAAGAGTTTATTATTATTATTTATTATACTCGTATACTTTAAGTTTGTTTTTCTTAGATATATTTCGACATAAATTAGTACCTACCTACTGTATGACATTGTGAAAATTTAAATTGGTAAAGTCGACCATGAAATTGCTTTATCACTTTTGACAAAAACTTCCATAACAATCAAATTTCGCTAAGGCTCATTGTCAATAATGACAACGTATCTGTCACTTGGTCTTTTAAACAAAAATAGAACTTGCTGTTTTATTATATGCAAACAAAATTCACTTCTAAGGTGGTAACGCAATTTCATTGTCGACTATACCTAATGTAATTTTTGCAAACTTAGATAATTTTAATGCCCATGATATGAATGGTTTTCAAATTCAAAATTCAAATTCAATATCATTTATTCAGTTTAGGCTACAAATAGCTCTTATGAACGTCATTATGCCATCGGTTCGTAAAAAAACAACAATTTTGTTGTTTTTTTTGTGTGTTGTTATTGTCCTTTATTTGTAAAGGAGAAAAGAGCTTGACACTTTTTGTAGCCTAAACTGAATAGATGATATTGAATTTGAATTTTGAATTTGAAAATTCATATCATGGCATTAAAAGTATATTAACATTTATCATATTAACATTTAAAATCGGTTGATATTGTTTTCACACTTCCAATAATTTAGTATTAACAAAAGTTAACAAAATCTTTAGTCTGTCTTTTATCCACTGCTGGGCATAGTAAGTTTTAACTGGTCTAAATTTGACAGCAGTGTTAGAACATACCTATTAGAAATGTTTAAATTATAATTGTTTTTTTTTCACAATAATATTGTGATTTGTAAGTGTTAGTGCTATCCATTTGTATTTTTAAACAACAATTTTTTACTTCTGTAGAAATTACAAAAAAATAATCTTGAGGAGGTTTTACACCTAACACAAAATTATACGAGGGCATTCTATAAATTTCTGTAAAACTTTTCATCAATTTTAACTAAAAGCCTTCAAAGGAGTTCTTTAATCTTAATGTATATATTACGCTTTTTAATGCATTATTAAGTTTGCTTAGATAAAATAATATTAACGACGCATCACGCACCTATCAATGTAGAACGTGTCATAAAGATAAATAATACGATGGTGATAAAATTTATGACCCTGAAAGTCCTTTACGGAATTTTGGGTAATAAAATGATGAATAGAAACCAAAGACAAAAGCTATACTATTAACATACAACAATTAATTAAAAACTTGTCCCGTACTTAAACAAAATTGTAAATTGGTATTTGTTTTAAGTAGATAATGTGTTAAAATATTACTATGATTCTTTATGTAGATGAAAGTAAAATAAATATTTTTCTAAAATTTATATTCACAAAATATTTGCAAAAATTACAAAGCATGTAAAAACATTATATATTAGTATAAATAAATGCATATTAAATTTAATAAGATATATGCACACTGACGATTAAATAAATAAATAAATAAATATGAGACAAAATCACATACATTGTTCTGATCCCAAGGTTAGTAGCTAAAGCACTCGTTTCATGTAAATCAGAAACAACGACGGTATTACAACCACCCAGACCCGACACAATATAGAAAAGTTTGTTTTCGACATTGACCCGACCGGGAATCGAACCCGGGACCTCAGAGTTAGCGGTGCCCTAAGTCCGGCGTGCAAGCCACTCGGCTACGGAGGTCGTCAAAGTTACTTTATAAAAAAATCTGAGCAATGTTGTGCATGTGCATATCCTAATGTTCTATGTAACGCAATAAAACGCGCAGACGTCTGTTGTCGATTTTGAATGGTTTACGTATTAATAAAATTGTTCATAGGATACAATTCCGAGTCACATAAGCAGCAGCTAATCAATCGCTATCGCTTCTCACAAAACATATTAAAAATTATTTATACTTTTTATTTTTAAGTGCTAATTGCTGCACTGAAGCTTTTATAAATATTTAAAACAAATTAACCTTAAAATCGATTTATATCTAATGTTGATAAAGAGATAACACATTTTGTAAAACTATATAAACAGAGGACTGCAGTCTCAAACTGAACGTCATCGATAATGTTGTTGAATATTATTCTTTTGTGTTGCTCGTTACCAATAGGTCTGAGTGTGGGTGAAAAATTTCGTTTCGACAATTACAGTCTGTACAAAGTCTTCCCAAAAAATGTTGACCAAATAAAACTGCTACAAACATTGCAAAATTATGACAAATTTGACTTTTGGAGTGATCCAGTGCCTGCTGCAGACTACGTTTTGATATTGTCAAGCCCTGAGTACAAAGCTAACTTGGAAAGTTATCTAGATACTCATGGTATAATATTTGAGGTAACTCTATCAAATATACAAGAGTAAGTATTTACCATGCGTAATGTACTAATAAAATAATAAAATAAACTATAACTAATAGTGGCCACAAGCTAAGTGAAAATTACAAATTCATTGTTCTACAATAGCTTATATATTTTTTAAATATATATAATGTCAATGACTTACTTAAGAGCCAAATGATAGCAAGCGGTGGACTGTAAGAATGGATGGTGTGTGGAAATGAAAGAAACACGCATATTTTTGAGGAAATGTACTAAAAATCACAATAAAATAATTGTTAGTTTGAATGACAGACCCGATGGCAAATCACAATGCACCGACCTTAGATGCATGATTGGTCTCGCCAAGCGAGACCAATCATTCATCTAAATTCTAAGGCACCGACACTGGTCAAGTACAAAAGGTCGCACCGCAGCCAGTCGACAACATACCGTAGCATAGATATTGCAAATACAAGCGACGAGTATTGAGATGAAGAACTATTTAATTTCAGCGTTATTGACAAAGAGATGGTAAGAAGCTATTCTAGGAATAACATGAGAAGCATGGGATGGGACTCCTATTATACTCTCGAAAGTATTAACGCTTGGATCGATGATTTGGCAGCCGCTTATCCATCGGTAGCCAGCGTTATAAGTGGTGGCACTTCATATGAAGGTCGAGATATTAAAGGCCTCAAAATATCACATGGTTCTGGTAAACGAATCATCTTCATTGAAGGTGGCATACACTCCAGGGAGTGGATATCACCAGCCGTTGTGAATTATATTACCAATGAACTCCTTACTAGCGATGATGAAGAAACTCGCGCAGCTGCTCGTGGCTTTGATTGGTATATTTTCCCCGTCACGAATCCGGATGGCTACATATGGACTCATACTAATGTGAGTAATTAATGTAGTAAATCGATTTTTTGCTAATAACCTCTATATCTTGATAAAAAGTTGTTAAATTACAAAAAAGGTACTACTAGAATTCAGAATTATTGCCTTTACTTTGCGTTGCAACTATGTTTTGTCTTATTTTTTCAGTTCCGGTTATGGCGTAAAAACAGACGTCCTGTCGATACAGAATATGGCGTAGACTTAAATAGGAATTGGAACAGTAATTGGTTGGGTAATAAATTTTGAAACTATTGAGTGCAGAATATTGTGATATTTTATAAAGATCAATATTTAATATTATTATTTCTACAGTTGTTGGTGCGAGCACTAATCCTGCATCAAATACCTATGCTGGTCCTGGGCCATTCTCTGAACCAGAAAGCAGGAGTCTTTCTGAATACATACAATCAATCGGTGATAAAATTGACTTGTACTTATCATTCCATTCGTCCGGGCAGATTTTGTTACTGCCTTTTGGCAATACAACAGAACCTTTAGCTAATTATCATGATGCGGTAAGTTCAGTAATGTAATTTATCTACTCGATCTCGGAGGAGCTCGATAGCGCAGTGATTAACGCGCCCGATCTGCGAGTGCTGAGGTTAAGCAACTTTCGCAAAGGCCGGTCCTGGATGGGTGACCAAAATGTATCATCTCGAGTTCCTCCGTGCTTCGGAAGGTACCGTCGCCGTTGCCGTTGTTCCTGGCCAGTCCCAACCGTATTAGCAGTAGTTAACAACCACCAACCCCCGTTTATGGCCCGTTATCCCTATCCATCCATAGGAAAGGCTCGTGCCCCAGCATTGGAGACATAAAATGAGCTGATGATGATGATGATAATGGTTTGAATAAACTGTGGAATGTCAATAGGCTGAATAGTAAACAAAGAGAATATAATACCAGAAATACCACTCACATACTTATGCAAAAACTTTGAAATAAAAACTTTTTATTATCATTGTTTTGTCTCCGCAGATGCAAATTGGAAGACGAGCGATGGGAGCTTTATCAGTAAGATACGGTACTCCGTACACATCAGGAAATATTGCCGAAGCTATATGTAAGTGTTTCAATAAATGTCAATAAATTTAAATATATTATTGTATGTATATGTAGCAGCAAAATTATCTAACAAACCCAAATTACATACATACATACATACTCTCGCGTTTTTTCCCTAAAAAGGAAGACAGAGCATTAAAATCCCTAATTTTATGTAAATTAAATGTTCTTTACTGAGTTATATAGGTACCTTTTTCGATCGAGTCTGACATATCCCTTTAAAAACATACTTAAATAAATGTTTGGTTTAAAATTTATCTCTTTTAAAACAATAATGACACAGACTAATTGAAATCAGGCTTAACTTTACCCTAGTGAACACTCAATAACTAAAGGGAATTGTTCAGTTTACTATGGCGCTTTGGCATAAAGTGAACATTAACCGATACTATCAAAAATTGGTGTTTTTAATTCTTTGTATCTAAAAGAAAGTAATTATAGCAATATAATAGCAGGAAAAAGTAATATGTGTATAAATAAGCAAGTGTAATGTTCCTGTTAAATTCTGCAATTATTGCTGAAACAATGTAATTATGAAACAAAATAAATGACTAACCATTGTTTTAATAATTTTTAATATATTATCTTACATAAAATGCTATAATGCTAATAATAATAGAGTGGATTGAAAAGTTCTCGGCCTGACATATAAAATTAAAGTAATATTCACAGTAGGTACACGAAGGCAAAGCGAATACTTTTTTTACAAACGTCATCATCACATCAATGATGTTGATGAGGCTGATGTTGTCATATAAAAAATAGAAAGTAAAATCGATACATACAGGAATAATCGTTTTTCTAATTGTCATGTAAAACAATTTGCAGTAAAACATAGTGTTTTGCGAGTTTTAGTTGATTTAAAGGTGAATAATAAAATTAATTTGCGAAAGATTACTTGATCGTATAAGTCTAAAGAGAATAATTATTTTCATAATCGGTAATTACCTATCGATTTCTTAACAGCAATTAAAGATTTTTATTCCATATTTGTTGTTATAGCAACACAGGAATAAATGGTGAGACTTTCCTTCAAAAATACTTTCAAACTAATTAATTTAGATATTTACTTTCCGGCAACGACAGTATCAAAGATATTTTTATTATATTTAAATAAATAAATAAAAATATCTTTGATACTGTCGTTGCCGGAAAGTAAATATCTAAATTATATAAATATATATTATATAAATATATTTTACTGTAAAAATACATTTTAAGAAATGACTTGTTCAAGAAAAGCAGAAAATGAACAATTCCCTTTGAAAAAAAATTTTTTTCAGACTTCGCTACTGGTTCTAGTATGGATTGGGCAAAAGAGCATCTCCACATACCTCTAGTTTACTGCTACGAGCTCCGTGACAGAGGAACATACGGCCACTTGCTTCCCGCAGACCTGATTTTACCGACTGGCCAGGAAACTATGGACTCCATTTTGGAGATGATACATCAAGCGAAGAGATTTGGTTATATGGACAACAGTGCGCGACCTCCTTTGACTTCGGCCTGGCTACTTATTTTTGTCTTCGCGATATTCTTTGGATTTTAAATAATGAAATAATAGCAGTGGTTGCTTCAGTTTTATTGTTTTTATTGGTAGCTTTGCACGTAGACTTTAAATTCTGCATTATCTAGTTTTTATACTCGTATATTTAAAGTAGTAATAATAATGCATGAAAAAGATAACTTTAAAAGGATGTAATAAAGCGAAGGTGAGCCATCTATCTATCAAAGATAGGATTTTTTATTTCTTTCATTTATCTTTAAATAATTGCCTTAAGCCTAATTTACTCCACTAAACAAAACAAAAAAATATGTGCCTTCCTTGAACATTTTATTTTATTTTACGTTATAACTTAATATACTTACCTGCGAGTCACGATTCTAAAACTTTTTAAATTATCTTAAGGAAAAATATAGTTATTCCTCTCTAAACCATAACAAAAACCAATACCTTAATACCTTGTAAAGGGTTTGACACGTCAAGATAAAACTAAAAATATTTGGAAAAAATCGCCTATAGATTGATTACCAATTAGTTCAAAACTTATTCGAATGAATGGATATAATTTATATCGACAAAAATTTGCAGCAACATTAACTATAAATAGTTATAACAATAGTTAAAGAATAAGAATAGAATAGAATATTTATTTATTAAAGTGACTTAGACTCAACTTATTCAATGTTAGTTACATGATTTTTATATGCATATTTAATTATTAAACCGCAATTCATTTCTGCGCCATACTGGACGATATGGCGAAGCAATGATTTACGTATCGACAGTCAAGCCTGCTGGCGATGACCATGATCAGGATGCTGTTGGTGCTGCCCCGCACCCTGCGCACCAAGGCCGCGCATCACTTGTGCATCGTTATGTACGAGTAGAAGCAGTGAACTTGCATTTCTGCAAACATTCCTGACGCGCTACAAAAGCGAGGCAGCCTCAAGAGCACCCTAAACGCATTGTTATATTAAACAGCCCAAATATTATTTTTATGATGTTGGAAATATTGGTTGCTCTTACAATACTATCAAAAAAGATATGTATTTTATCTTAGTCACTATACTGCATGGATCGTCTGTAATAAACTGTAGTAAATGCCAGCCACTTGACGCACATCGTTGATAATTTATTCATCATCATCATCATCAGCTCATATTATATCCCCACTGCTGGGGCACGAGGCTTTCTTGGATTGGGAGAACGGGCGATAAACCACAACGCGAGCCCAGTGCGGATTTGTGGTTGTTAACCTGGGACCAAAGGCTTTACGTGCCTTCCAAAGCACGGACGATAATAAATTATTCTTAGACTATAAAATAACATTTTTTTTTGCTCATCTCTGCGAGGACACGTGTGGCCGAAGATCAAATCAGTTATTGTTATTCCTAAATTATAATTTTCAATCTATTTCACTTGATAAAAAAACTACCAATTTTAATTAATCTATTTCAACCCATGCGACTTATCACGTAATTTGTCTAATGCACCTTAATTATTTTGCACAAATAAAACAACACAGAAGAAGTTAATCAATCGCTATCGCTTCCCAAAAAACAAAATTAACCTTTATATCGGTTAACACCAGCTTGATAAAGATAATTAATTGTATAATCATAAAACAGTCCAGTCTTTAACTGAACGCTGGTCAAAATGTTCTTAAAGTTTCTTCTTTTGTTCTGCACGTTAGCAGTAGGTCTGGGTGTAAGTGAAAAATTTCGTTTTGACAATTACAGTCTGTATAAGGTTCTTCCAAAAAATGTTGACCAAATAAAACTTCTACAAGATTTGGAGAATGATGACCGATTTGATTTTTGGAGCGATCCAGCGCCTGCTGCAGACTACGTTTCAATTTTGTCAAGCCCTGAGTACAAAGCTTACTTGGAAAGTTACCTAAAAACTCATAACATAATGTTTGACGTAACTCTACCAAATATTCAAGAGTAAGTATCTATTAAACGTACTATTTTTATTATAATAACTTAAATTATCTTTTCAAATAGGTGATGAAAAAAGTCACTTGTAATTTTTTTTACTTTTAACATATTTTTTTCCTTTTTTTGGGTTGGTATTTGAATGTAGAAATTTTTTTTTTTTAGTGTTATTGACAAAGAGATTGTAAAAAACTACTCAAAGAATAACATGAGAAGCATGGGATGGGATTCTTATTATACTCTTGAAAGTATTAACGCTTGGATCGATGATTTGGCAGCCGCTTATCCATCGGTAGTCAGCGTTATAAGTGGTGGCACTTCATATGAAGGTCGAGATATTAAAGGCCTCAAAATATCACATGGTTCTGGTAAACGAATTATCTTCATTGAAGGTGGCATACACTCCAGGGAGTGGATATCACCAGCCGTTGTGAATTATATTACCAATGAACTCCTTACTAGCGATAATGAAGAAACTCGCGTAGCTGCTCGTGACTTTGATTGGTATATTTTCCCCGTCACGAATCCGGATGGCTACATATGGACTCATACTAATGTGAGTAATTAATCCATCGTCTACTGTGAATGCAGACACAATAGAATTTTAATTGTGTGGCGGCGCTGATCAGCCCTTCCCAAAACAAGGGTTAATGTTCTAAATTGATTGTTTGGTGATAATCTATTATGTGATAAAAGGTTGCTGGTTTACAAAGTAGGTAGTAAGTTCGATGAAGCTATGTTTCCATCCGCCAAACATACAGACATTGTGAACAAAATTATATGGCAAAATCCGGGTACAAGTTGATGTTGTACAAAACATTATGCATTAGGAATATATTCTTTAAATGTTTTGATTTTTCAGTTCAGACTATGGCGTAAAAACAGACGTCCCGTCGGTACCGCGTATGGCGTAGACTTAAATCGGAATTGGGATAGCAATTGGTTAGGTAAGATTTTAAGGCATTCAGTACACGATATGGTATTTATATTAAAACTATTGATATTTTAATTCCATTTACAGTCGTTGGTGCGAGCACTAATCCTGCATCGGATGTCTATGCTGGTACTGGGCCTTTCTCTGAACCAGAAAGCAAGAGTCTTTCTGAATACATACAATCAATCGGTGATAAAATTGACATGTACTTATCATTCCATTCGTCCGGGCAGATTTTGTTAGTGCCATTTGGCAATACAACGGAACCTCTAGCTAATTATCATGACGCGGTAAGTTTAATAATATTTTTCATTTGTTTAACGATATCTTTGAAATGTTTACGATGTAACAAATAGTACACACAATCACGTAGGTACATCAAGAAACAGAACTTTCATTACTTATGACTTGCGTGTTTTAATTATCATATAAATCTGAATTACTATAATAGCATGGAAGATGGTTTTCGTTGGTACAGTCGGCGGCAGGTTAACCTACCCAAATCTGTCAAATTTTTCCAACGCATATTGATCCTTATAACCGAACTTTATTGTTTGTTATAAAGTTCAAAATTTATTGTAGAATTTTGACAGTTTTGGGTAGGTTGATCTGCCGCCGTGTGTAAGGTAAATGCAGGTAATAACGAGGGGGCTAAGCGACATTTCAAATTGGCAGTAAAGAATGACGCTTATGTAAATGTGCTAAGCCCATAAATATATTTTTTCTCTGAAGTTAATTAAATTCTTTATCTATTTTAATATTTGCTTTATATACTTACCTGTATAACTGAAAAATATTTTTTAAAATCAGAAAGACAACTGCTGGTAATACCGAGGGTCCCCACACACCGATCAGCTAATACCGAGGTATTTACCGAGGGTAGTCACTCGTCTATACTCGGTGATAGCTTCCTATAGGAAGCTGTTTCCGAGTGACGAAGAAATTTTATTTACTCGTTGATAAAACATTGTACTGAAATAGTATTACCGAGTGTAGAAGTAAATATATTGAAATAAAAAATATAAATACCTAGTCGGTAATAGGTTCTCCTACGTGCTAATAACGAGTGTTGTTAATTTTTTCGATCGGTAATAGTGTCGGTAACAGGCTTTGCTTTCATCTTATACCGACCCACAAATTAACGATAGTTGTGTTATGTAAAATCTAAAAGTAGAAATAAAAATGTCTATTTTACAATCTGCCATTATACTAAATATTGCAATAAATTTAAAAAAAAGTATTATTGATGCCAAGCAAGAAGTCCTTTTGTTTAGGAACTTTGAAGAAATGATATTTTTATGCTTGAGGTTTCTTGCCAAAAATTAAGATTTCTAGCTGATAAACTGTACCACGGAAATGTCTCAAAACTATCTTAGACATTTGAGAGTATCATGGCACTGTTTTTAATGACAAATAATGCTGTATTCTAGAATAAAAATCAAGTAAACTCAGCTTTCATTTATTGCTTTTACCGAGGGTACCGCTGTAAAAAGCAGCACCTGCCAAATCGTGGAAGCTATTACCGCGTTATTATATTTATTGATTTTATTAAAAGGAAACATATTAAAATACAAGAAACGTGCTTCATTTGTATTTGGAAGATACCTTAGAACGACTTATTAAATAGGCGTTGGCATAAATATCATAAAATGTTTTAAAAAACTCTTAATAAAAAAATGAGGGTACTTATGTTCGGCGAGAACGCTTTATATGGCACGAGCACTTGATGCGCGAGCGGCGCACAAACTGACCGTTTCTCGTGGGGTTGTCAGAGTGGAACAAATTTTTGGTATAGACGATATGATTGAGGGACAAATAATCTTTATTACTGTGTTTTCATTTGTATAAAAGTACACTTTGTTTATAGTTAAATTCAAGAAAATAAATTATACCTCGGTAATATATGCAGATTTTTGGGGGGTCGTTAATAGCTGCACTTACCTTACTATGATTTATTCGTTCAGGTTGTGGTCATGCAGTAATAACTTCACAAACTGAGTTTGGGATGAGTGCTCAAATGACCTGATTTTCTTATTTGGTATTGTTGAGGAGAATAAATTAATGTTAGTAGTCTGCTAATCGTTATCATCATTCGAGAATTAAGGCTTACCTTTAAGTGAAAAATATTAGAACTAAACTTGTTAACTAATTATTGTTTTGTCTCCGTAGATGCAAATAGGAAGACGAGCGATGGGAGCCCTTGCAGTCAGATACGGTACTATGTACACTGCTGGAAATATAGCCGAAGCTATATGTAAGTTTTTAATAGTTGTTATTAAATATTTATTAGCGTTAAATATCTTACAAGCCCATATTGGTTGTTCTTTAACTAAGTGATATACTAGTGTTGTATCGTATCTAAAGATTAAACTGCTTGAAAGTCAGTCTTTTTTTTAGGACAGTAATGATACTAAAAAGCATCTATTTGAAATCAGGCTTAACCCAATCATCTTGTACTCTAATTTTGTGTTAAAAATATTTATATTTCACAGATTTCGCTTCCGGAACAAGTGTGGATTGGGCAAAAGAGCATGTCCACATACCGCTAGTTTACTGCTACGAGCTCCGTGACAGAGGAACGTACGGCCATTTGCTCCCAGTAGACCAGATTTTGCCGACTGGTGAAGAAACTATGGACTCAGTTTTGGAGCTGATACATCAAGCGAAGAGATTTGGTTATATGAATAACTAACAGTGCAAATCCTCTTTCGACTTCGATCTAGCTATTTCTTTAGGCATCGCGATATTGATCAGATTTTGAATCATGAAAATTTTAAAGTAATAAATATTGTAGGTTGATTAAGTTTCAGTTTTGTTTACCGGTAGTTTTTTAATAAGCTAGCAATAAAAAATAATCATTTTGTGCAACGAAAACTAAATGGACATTCGATATTAATTTCTAATTCCTTGTTATATTACATTCGTTATGGTTCCACCTTGTAAACGAGTAGATAACTAAAAATATTTTATTAATAACCAAGTACAATTGTATTCCAATTAAAAGGATATCGTATAATTAGATAAAAGTTATCAGCGTCATCGACTATGTACTTAAACAGTTTTTTATCAACTATAATCAAAATAAAATGTGTACTTGATAGTCATTGCCTAAATAAATGATGTCATTAGTAATCTGAGTTTTTTTTTAAATGCCCGACGGTCGACCTTCTGGCGCAAACTTACTTTATAATATTATCAGTAATTTAGTTAATAATCTTTGCTATCATTCGTCTCGGAGATAACAAATTCAATTAATAACTAGTGTATTAATTACAAACAGACTTAGCAAACATGTCAAAATTTGTATTATTTATATTAACTATTTTATATCTCTCTTCAAATGTCTTTTCTAAAAAGTTTAGATTCGATAACTATAGACTATACAAAATACTACCGAAAACTGATAGCCACATAGATTTGTTGAAAACACTACAGAGCAGTGAATTAAGTTTAGATTTCTGGACTGACCCTACGGCGAAATCAGAATACGTTTTGGTCCTCTCGAGTCCTGATAAAAATGACGTGCTTGAAGACTTTTTGAGTGAACATCAAATTGATTTTAAAATTACAATCGCGAATGTGCAAGAGTAAGTAATTTTTATTACATTTATTACCCATAGTTCCAAGGTTTGAGACAATACCATGCTTATGAAAGTTGTTTTTTATACAGAAAGAAGAGTGAAAGGTTCTGTGTGCACAAAGATTCCAACGGATCGTAGTTCAATAAAAAAGGGAAACTTCTACAGTCTCTACTGAATTAAAATAAAATACTGATGAGCTTTCAAAATAAATGAAGTTGCTGAAGTTTATTTAGCTGGTAATTGGATTGATCAAGATATTTTGCCAGTAAAGGGTGGCAGAACATGAAGCAGGACGATAGTGCTAATAATATTTATAATTTAGTGAATACGTATTATTCACAGTATCTCAGTCCCTTTTAATGATTAGTTATTTTAGTGGGTTTCTGTACTCGTGTTTCTAAAACATGTTTGTATGTTTGTTTTGCCTTACAACATAATAACTTAGAACAGATATATTTCGTTTACCATTGATTTTCGGAATCATTGCTTATTTCTTTTTTGGCTGTCTACTTCCTATCTACTACGTAGCCTTTTTTATTTTATTTTGTTTTGTTTCTGTTTATTGACATTAAAATTACTACTGCTCCCCTGTGTTCCCCCAAGAGTAATCCATATCTCTACCTGTTTTGTGGAGTAATCACTATTCACTAGTTAGTTTTTAAGTGCGCTTGCATTGGAGGGCAAAGGAGTACACTCATAAAGCCTTGTGATGACATGTGTTTTCGTTTTCTGTTTTTTATTGTAGTATTTTTATTTTGTTTCTGTGTATATATTATTGCTAAGTAATAATGTTTTTTTAATTTGTTTTGTATGTTGTGCTGTTACTTAATATAACTTAGGAGACTAAAGGTTTACATTTAAGCTAATTATAAGTATGTACCTATATTTTCTTTATCCCTCAATAAAAGAAATATTACCCCCTTTAGTCTTACAATTTTCTAGTCCGCCTTCGGGAGCTACCTAATGATGCCGAATATCGTATTATAACTCATAAAATTATACTTGTATCTTAAACGATATTAAATTCACTTTGTCACAATGTATATTAGAGTTATTCTCCATTGCAGACATATAGACAAAGAAAAAGTAGCAGACTACACGAGAAATGATCCTAGAAGCATGGTCTGGAATGTATACTACACCCTGGATGGTATTAACAGTTGGTTAGACAATTTGATTGCGTATTATCCAGATGTTGTTAGCCCATTGGTTGGCGGACACAGTTTTGAAGATAGACCAATAAGGGGTATCAAAATATCCCACGGTCCTGGTAAAAGAGCTATTTTCTTGGAAGGCGGTATACATTCGAGAGAGTGGATTTCACCAGCCACAGTGAATTTCATCACTAACGAACTACTGACAAGTGAGGATGACGAGATAAAAGCGGCTGCTCGTGATTTCGACTGGTATATATTTCCAGTGACTAATCCTGACGGTTATGATTGGTCACATAAAGAGGTGAGTCATTTTCATGATAATAATTGTTCATCATCAGCAGCTAACCATGTACCAACTCTGTGCTCAGGCTCTACTATAATAAAAACAGAAAAATTAGTGTTCAGACCTCCGCGGTTCACAACGTACGATGAACACTAGGTGTCAGGTTGATTAATAGTTTTGTCACTAGATGGAGCTACCTGTGTACGTTGTGAATCGCGGTATTGAAGTGATTCACTTTAGAAGGTTAATTTAAATACGTTTTATGGCTCCTCGCCCGATCGTCTAAATGCTACTACACATTTACAGAATATACTAAACATGCACCTTAGCTTCGACCCAAGACACCATACTCGTAGAACAAGGGTACGACAAACCCGTTCACACGTGCTCTATACCAGGTACAGACATGTACCTGAGCGCTTTTCTCCTCCACCACGGCCCGGTCAACCCGAGCCGAGGTCCGAGCCTTTAGAGGCACCCTCGGGTTGTTCCGCTCTCCGATCCGATCCGAACCCGTCTGAGAATCTAGGGCACGGAGACACGCATTAGTGCGTGATGCCGTTCCCTCTAGAAAACCTCCGAAGGTGATTCGTTTCACACGGCTTGAGAAACTCTTTAACTTTCTCGCCGCCCCCAAACAAGCCCGGTGAAGCTGAAAATGCTGTCTAAGGCAATCAGCAATCTCTCTCCAAAAAAAAAAGATTCGTTGCTTCCACAATATAGACCTTATATACATTTACATATGGTTTTATTATTACTTTCACCATAGACCTTGGTATTTTTTACAAGATTGTGAAGCAAGAGCAGGGACTTCACTAAGGAAAATAAGATCAGATTAGAACACATTATTAGAACTCGCATATTTATATTTCACAATACAATAAGAAAACAAAACGATAAGAATTAATTACAAAAAAAAATAATGTAGGAAAAACAACGGCTTGTTTAGCGAGAAACAAATAAAAAGAAGGTGGGCAGATGTTTGAGTGTTACAAGACAGTATTACGTACTCGTAGATATCAAAAACCTTAATAAATTACAATCTTTATTGTTTAAAGTTTTCCTAATTACGTTTCTGTTTAATTTCCAGTTCAGAATGTGGCGTAAGAACAGACGTCCGATCGGGACGGCGGTTGGTGTCGATTTAAACAGGAATTGGAACAGCCACTGGCTTCGTAAGTTACTTGTAATATGTCGTGTATTTATCTCCACTTCATCTTTAGAGGAGGATTTGGCCTAGCCTCATCAGATGGTTAGCAAGGACCAGGCTGAAGGTAAAAGTACATTACACACAGAATCGCAATTTCATGACAACTTTTACTAAGAACTCACACAGTAGGAGCCTTAGGTATAGTACTTTACCTATAGTACCTACGCCGCAACGGCTAGGATTGCAATCTTACAAGTTAGGTAATTTATGTAACGCCAGATCACCGGATTTGTGACCAAATAATTTTTTTCGAGCTCCTTCGTTCTTCGGAAGGCATCGGTGCCGGTGTTGTTGTGATATGAATACGATTATTTTCAACTTCAGATCTACGGTTTCGAGTTATACTTATACAACGTGCAGCAGAAAGGTATGGTCAAAATGAAAAGATCCAAAGTGTATCCGATCTAGATCTTGTATGCAGAGTTACTAAGTGTTATGCAATTTTTAATTTAATATTTCTATTGTGACGTTACATCAAAATAAACAAGTCTCAGCCCTAGTAGTTTAGTGACCTCTGTGTACTTACATTTATGATCACTGCTGCTTATTTACGCGGGCTTGACGCGCATGACTTCGCAAATATAAATGTTTTATTAACCATTGCATGACAAATTAAAGTTAATAATTATGTCTTAATAACAACACTTACAAGTTCTATATGGGAGACACTTTGGATCTTTTCATGTTGAGGACACCTATTTCGTACACACTGTATATTAGTTGTTCTTTCTTAACACACAATAAAAAACAGGTGTGTGTTAAATTGGAGATAGAAGAGTAGAGTCCGACATAAACCGGGGATTTCTTCCCTTCCTAGTATAAAAAGGGACAATAAATATTTCGTTTTTCAGTTCACGGATCAAGCACTAACCCCGCGTCTGACCTCTTCGCTGGGCATGGCCCGTTTTCTGAACCAGAAACTAGAAGTTTGGCGACTTACATCAGGAGTATTGGTGACAAAGTTGACATGTATATTTCGTTCCACTCGTTCGGTCAAATGCTATTGATACCTTTTGGCAATAGTACGGAGCCAGCAGGAAACTACCAGGATGCGGTAAGCAAATATAAAAAAGAAACAAATTTCTTATGATTAAACACTTAGGCGCTGCGCAAACGTAGACACAGTTGAATGTCCCAAAACACATAAATAAAATAAAACGATTGCTCTCAGTTAATTGCACAAAGTTGCCTTTCTAGACTCATTGATTCGCATGCATATTCAACAAAGGATGAAAATTTCAGATGAATATCGGCAGACGCGCGATGGGCGCTCTATCAGTAAGGTACGGGACCCCATACGTGACTGGAAACATAGCTGAGGTGATATGTAAGTGTGTATAGAATAGAATAGAACAGTCCCCAAAAAAAGACACGTTGCAATAAAAACAGTTTTAGAATTCACAAAATTATTTATATTATTATTTTATTATTTATTTATACTTTTTTGTATTTTTAAATGTTTGTTTTGTTTTTAGAAAATATTTAAAAATGTTAATTGATATGTAAAAAAATAAATAAAGGAAATAATAAATAATAAACTTTCCTACACCCATACCAATTATCTAGCCCAAGAGAAGCTTCGTTATGAAACTCGTTAAATGGTTACTAGACAACTGATAAACATACTTAAAATACTTAAATACATACTTATTATACACAGAAAACACTAATAGGTGTTTTCTAAAACAATTTTGAAAAACAATAATTTCTAAATTGACCCGACCGGGGATCGAATCCGGGACCTCAAAGATGGCAAGACCATGAAAACCGGTTTACAAACCACTCGACCAAGGAGGTCGTCAAGTAATTATTGAAAACTTTGCGGAAATAAATGACATAAAATGTTCTAGACATGGCATACATTTTGGTATGCCCTTGTTCATATTTAAAAAAAACTGTCACGTAAACGTAACAGGCATTGAATTTCTTTCTTTTATGTTTATATTTTGATGAACTCGATGGCGCAGTTGAGGAGCTCGATGGCGCAGTGGTTAATTCACCCTGACTGTGTTTGCTAAGGTTAAGCAATTTTCGCATAGGCCGGTAATCGGATAGGTGACTAAAAAGTTATCATCTCGAGCTTTTCCGTGCTTCGGAAGGCACGTGAAGCCGTTGGTCCCGGTTGCATAAGCAGTCGTTAACAACCGCCAACCCGCACTGAGGGCGCGTGGTGGTTTATGACCCGTTCTCCCTATCCATCCATAGGGAAGGCTCGTTCCCCAGCAGTGGGGACGTATACGCGCTGGTGATGAATGTTTTTAAAGTAATTATAGTTGGCGTCAACATTCATATACCTTTCTGTTTTTCCAGACCTGGCTACTGGTGGTAGCGTGGATTGGGTCAAAGAACAGGTCCAAGTGCCCCTAGTCTACTGCTACGAGCTTCGTGATAGAGGCTCCTTTGGCTTCCTTCTTCCATCAGACCAGATCTTGCCCACTGCCTTGGAGACTATGGATTCTCTATTGGAGCTTATACATCAGGCCAAAAGATTCGGTTACATGAATAGTGGGACTTATAACTTTGGTAGAACTTGGTCCTTCTTGCTGACAGCTTTGTTGATGGTGTTTTATGTAGTTTGATAGATGAACAATATTAGTGTTGTTTATGAAACAATAAAGAATGTTATAAATAAAATTATTGAGTTTTTAATTTGGTGTTTTTTACAACGGGTCAGTGTTAGACTTTCCTCTAATCTAAACCCGAAATCTTAGGAACTGACTATCTTTTCGATAGAACTAGCTAGAAAGTTAGACTTAAAACGAGCCATCACAGAAGCGGTAAAAGGTCTAATTAAATGAACACTTCGATTCAATGACCTAGTTTCATTATATTTATTTAGCACGCTGTAAAACTTAATTGCCCTTCTAAAGGTTCGTTAAATTAGTACCTACCAAAAGATTTCTTTGTTGCTTATATGAAAATCAAGCCCATTAGTACAGTGTGGAACACTCATTAACCTTAACAGTTCGTTAAGATTATACAGAATGTAACTAAGTAACAGAGAATAGTGGAATTGGGCTTAAATCTCCTCTATATTTTCATATACTATTTTGATCAGTTTATGATGAACTGCGATTTTTTGTTGCAATCCCATTATTTATGCTCGTCAGTGTAGTTTGCCTTTAGTTTCATAACGTTGTTCAGTGTTACGTTCCCTAAAATATGGTTGAGCGAAGTGATTGCTGATTCATATGTCAAATTCGTGAACGGGTGCCGCCTATGGAGGCTGGTCTACTCTTGCATACTTATCATATTTTTAGTACTATTTACTATAGTTTGTCTTTGTTTTTCTTAAACAATTTTTGACTTTTACTAGAGTACTGTTAGTGGTACTGTATGACATTGTGGAAATTGAAACTTTTACCTGATGTAAATTTGTTAACTAAGATTTTTTATTTTGTTTTTTCTTTTAATATGTTTTGGTTGTCTTCTATATTTTTGTGTTTATTTATAATGGAAAGTTACCTGCTATGATAGGGCATTTTCCAATACTTTTGACGCTGGAAGGGAGAAAATAGCTGGACACTTACTGAGTTTCTTGCCGGTTCTTCTCACAAGACAACACAAAGGTACAAGAAAGGTACAAGGGGTACAAGATCTCCCGGAGTAGACTTACGAACCGATGGCATAGTGACATTCACAAGAGCTACTTGTAGCCTAAACTGAATATATGATTTTGAATTTTGAATTTTGACAGGTAATCAAATCTGTTTTCCCACGTTTTTGCAACTTTATTCCAAAATCAGCTGATTGATGACTAAATTAAGCTACATAGGTAGGTAAATTTTTATTTTACTGAGCATATGACTCTGACGCAGCTCGTGGAAAGCGGCCACAGCAGCCTTTGGACGCAAGGCAAGAGTTACTGATCCCGAAGCGAGATTAGCAATGCAAAAATATCTAATCGGATTCTGGGCAGTCTAAGAGTACTAGAATTTTGAAGCTTTTGCAATCACTGTTTGTCTTTATGTCGATTAGGTATGATTTCTTGTAACTAAATATATGTTTTTTTTACTACATATATTAGGTGGCCTAGAGGCAGAGCGTTCAGCCCGATTTTAAAATGCTAAGGTCTTGGTTTCAATTCCTAGGACTGTCAAGTTATGTTTTGGATATTTCGATTTAAAGGCAAGCACGGTAATTAAGCCAATATCCACCAATTGTAATGATAATATACATGATTTCAATGATGCCCTACAGTAAATAAGACTGCAAACTTCACTTTTAATATTTTCATTTATAAAATCCAGACAGAAGAAAATATTTTATTCTGTTCTTTATCTATTGAGAAAAAGAACAATATAAAAGTATTCAATACTCCGTCGTCGTATCTCCAATCAACATACTCACTTGAAAGGGATTATAAGAGAACATCTGTATTTACATACGTAATCATCGCCCAAGGATAGTCAAGGATGAAGTAAATACGAGCTACTTTTGCGATTAAAACTGTGCGAGCTCTATTGACTGAGCCCGTTGTAAAACACCATGTGAAGAAGTAGCCTCTAGCCATTAGGCTATATGAGAGCCCGGTCAGCGGCTGGATGAGTTTATGCGATGTTACAAATTCTTCGTAAAAATATTTATTTTTATTTGGAATTTCTTTGCTTAATTTTATTTTATTTTATTATCTTAGGAAAACCAAGGTTTACAAAATTTTATTAGGGTTACAAAGTATTACACATAACAACCACTAATAGGTTCACACCGATAGAAGTTACATATTCATTAAAACTAGAAGCACTAAGCAACGCATTATTAATCTCGCTCAAACTATCAACGTATTGGTATTACCGCAACAGAATATAATAGTTACAAATATTATGTGGGTTCAAAAAACCGCTCGCTCAACATCCGCCTCGCTGATGGTACGGTACAGAAAAGGTCCAGTTCAAACTGCTTGCCAAGTAGGTTAAAGTCACACTTACACCATAAGTAACTATTCTGCCTGTAATTGGTATTCGCTTTCGTTTTCGCTTTTCGTTTATTTTTTATTGTCAATCAAAATTAAGTAATCCACTGTTAAATTGTTAGACAGGTAACTTACTTAAAGTCAAAGTCAAATATTTCTAAAAAAAAACTATTGCTTTTAATTCGCCCAAACATTTTTTTACCTAAAACCCATTTAGAGCGTATATTTTTAGCAGTGAAAATGAATTGGCTTAAGACACTGCACAGCTTTAATAAAAGTAACGACATTTACAAAAACAAGAGTATGTCGCAACTATATCGTACAAAACTCAAAAAATCAAATAAAAAAAGCCGCAAAAATCATTCGAAGCCGGCGAGTCCGGCAAACTTGCAATTGCAAGTTTAATAACTAAATGTGGACTTCAGTAATTCCAAACTATGGTAAAGTGGAAAATCTAATTTGCAATCGTCGTTTTCTTTCTTATAACCGCTATGATTACTGTTTAATTCCTAGTAGGGGTACAAATTATTATTACTGAGTTTGGTAGCTGGCAGGGATTGTTTTGAATCCTCAAGGTCAAGTAATACTACCATTTTACCTAAGCCCATTGGCCATAACTACGAAGTAAGTGTCATTGTTGTGTCCCGACATTTAGAGATGTCAATGGCAGTTCCTCAGTTCAGTACTTGAGGGTTTTAGATAAAGTGCTCTCGTTATAATTTAAAGTAGTTATAATTTAAAAGAACACAATTCTTTTACCTTAGCTTACGCTGTCCCACCGCTAGGCGGAGGCCTCCCCCATATTCTTCTAATTAAGTCTTTTTTTTAACTAAAAATTACGATCCAAAACTAGTACCGGAGACAGCTGGTTGTTACTGCATAAACCGGTCCACGGAACCACGTCTAGTGGTCGCGTTATCGCGATCAGCAGCTCTTTGAGCCACACGCCTGGGGGCACTCGGAACTGCGCAAGGATTCCTCCGACCAGGCATGGTGCAAGTCTTGAGCGCGGGTATCTTGGCGGGACAGTCACGTTCGTAGTTTTTTTTATTTGTGTCTCATCGAATGTTGTTGTCACTAAAGGGAAAGACAGTAAGGGAAGACCAAGAATAGCTTAACATAAATAAATAAGCAGACGAATAGAAAAGGCTACAAACTACCAACAAAAGCGTGGCTTAAGGTGAGTCCATATTATCCTACTAATATTATAAACGCGAAAGTTTGTAAGTATGGATGGATGTTTGTTACTCTTTCACGTAAAAACTACTGAATGGATTTGGATGAAATTTGGCATACAGATACTTTATAACCTGGATTAACACATAGAATACTTTTTATCCCGATATTCCCACGAGAACGGGAATCACGCGGGTGAAACCGCGAGCGGCCGCTACTTATACATAAGTTAATATATTACAAAACTAAAACTAATATGTATATATACCTAATTTAATTACCTCTATGCACCATACCAGCTCCAAAGAACTATGCAGACTTTTTGTCTTTTAATATTTATTACTTACAACTATAGGATTTTAGTACCAGGCAGTTAGCACGCGAGACACGTTGCGCGTTTTCTCCACGGGTTCCGGCAGAATATCAGTGTTGTGAACTTGGTTGCAACAAAAAAAAACTGAGTCGGAGCCCTTTGGTGACTCGACAAATACTATATTATGTTACACTAAGGTTGTGCTTTTTTTTGTTTTTTTTAGTTCCTTTTTTTTAATTTAACTTTGTGTATGTGTCGTGTAGTACCAATAAATGTCTATTCATTCATTATTCAAAAGTACGAGTATAAGGTTGTTCCCGTCAAGAAGTAGTTTTTACCTACCTTCAATATCCTAGTCATAGATTCAAACATCTGTGACCCTAGCATTGAAAAGTAGGTTTTTCTAACCTGGAAATTGAATCCAGGACCTCCAGTCATCGGTCCGAGCGCTTAGCCACTCCGCTAGCTAAACGAGGGTAAAGTAAAGTAAAGTAAACAGCCTATAACTGTCCCACTGCTGGGCAAAGGCCTCCATCATTGAAATCAAGTCATCACTACAATTGATGGGTATTGGCTTAATCACCACGCTTGCCAAATGCGGGTTGGTGATCACAAACCCGGGCTATGCATCGAAAAATCCGAAATACCGTTTGCCCGACCTGGGAATTGAACCCGGGACCTTAGGGTATCGGACTGAGCACTTTGCCACCCGGCCACCGGCCACGGTAAGTAAATGTTAAAATCAATTGTGACGTTAATGATGAGTAGACTTATATACTTAGCGATACACTAAGGAAACACAACATTTACCTTAGTTACTTATAATAATTTGTTATGATTAGTGTATAATTGATGTAATATATCCTAGCATATAAGCGTGTTGGCTGTATATATAGCTGTAAGTTTGTATTGTCTTTATATATCAATAAATAAATAAATCTCCATTCAGGGGCCCGACCGCCTAACCGATCGCTTTGACTTCGTGTGTGGTTTATGACGTCATCTTGTCGTTTCGTGCCGCCTATGAAAACAATATCGAAAGCTTAGCCTTTAGCTTTTGATATTGCTAAATGACGTCATACACTATACGCGTAGTCAAAACGATCGGTTAGGCGGTCGGGGGGCAGGTTATCTCCATCTCATTTTAAGACCCCACAGCTGGGGCACGAGCCTTCGCTATAGATGGTACCACAACAGGGAGTGTGGACCATAACGACTGCTAATGCAGCCGGGACCAACGGCTTTACATGCCTTCCGAGACACGGAGGTTAAGAAAAGGTAAAGATTAATTCAGGCGTTAATAACGAGTAGAACTGTTTTATTTAGCGATCTACTTTCAGGTGCGCGCGCGAAACTGTGAATAGCACCTATTTAATATTGAAGAGTCACCCATTTGTTGTTGGTCCAATAGTTTCAGTGAAAAGCACTCAACGATAATGGATTTGGTGGAAATTAATTATTTTCCATCGTTGCGTAGGTTGGTATTTTTGATGTGTGAAATTCAAACGGTTCTATTGTCAAGTGAAATGGAACTGTTCCCCTTACACCGTAAAGTTTAGTTTGGTTTGAATATTGCTTTAGAGGCCCTACTATTATTTGTGAAAAGTCACGGCTTCATTATTAGTTTGAAGTTAATTTTGGATTTAGTCACCTTTGATAACTTTAGACAATTTTAGCTTTAACATAAATACTATTGTTGGAATATATTTTATTATACATACCTACACGTGCATATGCTTAACATGCGATTCTTGTTCCAAAACATATAAATACTAGCGGCCCGCCCCGGCTTCGCACGAATGTACTTTTTTTTTAATATATCCTAATGTTATTTACCGCTTATGTAGCGTTTATTATGTTTATATATAACTGTTTAGTGATTGTTATATTTATACTGTGTATTATGTAGTCAAGACAAGTAGTTGGTCTCGGTTGTTATTGTGAGTTACTAACACCCACCAACCGTAATTTTACTGACCTGGGGCCCGACCGCCTAACCGATCGCTTTGACTTCGTGTGTGGTTTATGACGTCATCTTGTCGTTTCATGCCGCCTATGAAAGCAATATCTAAAGCTATAGCCTTTAGCTTTTGATATTGCTTTCATAGGCGGTGCGAAGTGGCAAGATGACGTCATAAACTATACGCGTAGTCAAAGCGATAGGTTAGGCGGTCGGGGGGCTGATAGCTAATAGCTCTATCTACCCAAAGGCGAAAGTCTAAGCTTAGAAAATGTAACAATCAGAAACTTAAAGCTTATTAGCAACACCGAATAGTGCATGAATATATGTTGTATACAGCATTGGTCACTGACTGGGATGTTTTAAAAGTGTACCCCCAATACAGTCAACTGCAAACCACAATGAACTCCGCTTCAGTGTTCAGTCGTCTGTCCCCATATCGTCGGTACTTGGTAGGAACTGATCGGACACATGCGTGGCTGCGGTGTCTGAATGGATGTCCTACTTCGTGCTTTGACTTTGACTTTTACTAGAGTACTGTAGTGGTGCTGTATGACATTGTGGAAATTGAAACTTTTACATAATTATCTGATGTAAATTTGTTAACTTACATTTTTTATTTTGTTTTTTTTTTTTTACATGTTGTAGTTGTCTTATATATATTTTTTGTGTTTATTTGTAATGGAAAGTGTTCTGCTATGATAGGTATATGATATAAAATGCCCTAGCATTTTCCAATATTTTTGACGCTGTAAGGGAGAAAAGAGCTGGACACTTGCTGAGTTTCTTGCCGGATCTTCTCAGTACAAGATCTCTCGCCCAGAGTAGACTTACGAACCGATGGCATAGTGACATTCACAAGAGCTACTTGTAGCCTAAACTGAATAAATGATTTTGAATTTTTTGAATGGCATATTCAAATTCAAATTCAAAAATTAAATAGTGAGTCTTGGTTGTTATTGTGAGAGAGTTAGATTGGGCAGTCACTAAGCTAAGCGGCCTTGTTATGACCAATAAGACTGCTACTAGTGCAACTACGAGTAAGTGCGCTGCTTCATAAAATGATTATAAAATTATTTTAACTTGATAGAATAGTAAAAATAGTGAAAAATCACTCTCTAAGCAACTTTTGCACTCGCAATACAGTCCACTGCAAACTCAGCTTCCGTGTTCATGTTCAGTCGTCTGTCCCCGTATCGTTAGTAGGAACCGATCGGACGCATGTCGGTATATGCGCGGCTATCTCTCGGGAGTCGGGATGGTTGGTTCCTTTTTAATGTCTCGATATCCTCCATGCTTCGGATGGTAAGTAGGCTAAGTAGTTGATCTGGATTTATAAGAGGGCAGTTAATTTTTCTTACTTACTCACATTTTGCCAGCGTGGCGGCTTACCCTATCTCCTCATATGAGAAGGCCTAAGACCAATTACTACTTTTCAGTAGTTTGAGACTTTGTTGACGACATAACTTTTTAAACTATCATGGTCACTTACATTAGAATAAATATTATTAACGGGATTATTACCATGTTTATTGTCGTGTTTGAGTATCCGATATTTCGGCACAGTTGCATGCGCCATGATCACGGATGTACTTTGGTCGAATGATTTGTACACCGGTTTTTATGGTGTCGCCATCTTTGAGGTCCCGGGTTCGACCCCGATAGGGTCAACTTAGAAATTATTATTTTTCTAAATTGTCTCGGGTCTGGGTGTTTTCTATGTATAATAAGTATGTATTTAAGTATTTTAAGTATGCTTATCCGTTGTGTAGTAACCATTTAACGAGTTTCATAACGAAGCTTCTCTTGGGCTAGATAATTGGTGTGAGTGTAGGAAAGTCTATTTATTTATTTATTTGTGTTCGAAAAGTGAAAGAAGCTCACACTAAGCACACTCACACCGACTGCCATATTGTATATAAATTGTAGTTTATACCAGCAATACAGTCAACTGTGAGCCACAAAGAACTCCGCTTCAGTGTTCAGTCATCTGTCCCCGTATCGTTGCACGTTGGTTGGAACCGATCGGACG
Source organism: Eudonia lacustrata (assembly GCA_947562085.1). Taxonomy (NCBI): domain Eukaryota; kingdom Metazoa; phylum Arthropoda; class Insecta; order Lepidoptera; family Crambidae; genus Eudonia; species Eudonia lacustrata. The sequence continues at coordinate 17,678,577 of OX387326.1, read as the reverse complement.
CATGTCGGTAGGTACATGCACGCCTGCGGTTTCCGATAAATTTGCCGTTGTGTGTACACAGTGTAGAGGTGCATATTTTATTGTTTCTGTTTGTCCGACGGCCGCCCAAATGTAGGTACTAAGCAAAAGCAAAATGCAGCTGCCCATATTTTTTTGTGGGACAAATTGAAATTCTAACTTCTCCGTATTGTGTTTTAGTGGAGCTGGTGAAACGAATAACAGATTATTGATATTGATTTTGTTTTTGTTTTTATCATGATTCATGATACATAGGTACCACCAGAGGTGCTCGATGGCGCAGTGGTTAACGCGGCTGGTTAAAGTTAAGCAACTTTTGCAAAGGCCGATCATCGTATGGGTGACCAAAAATGTATCAAGTCAGTCGAGATTTCCTCAGTGCTTCGAAAGGCACGGTTAATAAACACAATTCCGCATTGAGCCCGCGTGGTGGTTATTGGCCCGTTTTTCTTATTTATACATAGGGAAGGCTCGTGCCCCAGCAGTGGGGACATAAAATGAGCTAACGAAGAAATAAAATAGAAAAAAAATTGAATAGGTACAATACATAGAGGAGGTAGAATACGTAGAGGTAATAGGTACAATACATCACACATATAAATTCAAATCACAGGAATTATTATTATTGTTGTTATTTTGTATGCTATATATTTTAACTCCTACTTTAGTGCTTTTTGAGACTAGTGTACATAATTCCTGCCACTTGCTACGATAACTATGAAGGAATAAGTATAAACTTATTTTGCTTCATTCTCTATTCTATTCTCTATACTCTTATTAATTTCTTCATACGTGATAACGTGATAGATTAAATTACAATGAAAAGTGAATGAAAACATGGCCTCTATTTATAACTTTAACCGTTAACGCCCTGCAGGTTCAAATTTGAACCGGTAACTTGCAGGCGAAATTTTGTGTTATGGTGAAGAAGTTAAGCACTAGATTTGTATGAACTAACCCAGACAAAGCGAATGCGTCGGGGCTTGAAGGTGATCGAAAAAAAAGAGTCATGTGAATAATCGTGCAACTGTACATCATCATTATAATCATAAGGGCATAGGCCAAATTATCAATGCAACTGTGCATAAAATGCAATAAATATTTATAACTTTTAATTTGGGCTGAAGTGGGACTGGGCTGGACATGTCTACCGCATGCCGAACAAGATGTGGGCGCGGATCACAACGCGACGAAGTGGACCCCCACATAATGCGAAAAGGCGACCGGTAGTCCAAGACGAAGATGGCGGACCCGACAACGGGTACGTCCCGTTTGGACAACTTCCCGTTTCGTAACCCTAATAAAATACCTACCTAAACAAAAGTAGCGTTTCGCAAACGTTTTATATGCCATACATTTAGTCGTGTTTGGACAACCATTTCTTTTAATAATAATAATTGTGTATAGTACACTCAGCTCCAAAAGTTACAAAAACTTTTTCATTAATAAATTTGCTTTATTATCTTCTCCAAACAAGATAGTAAATAAAAATTTAAAAAAGGCAAATAGTTAAATGAGTACAGTGCTATGAAACTCTATACATTAGGGTGCAGATTTTTAGGTATGCAACAAATGCTTGCATGCTTCTATGCGCAAGTGTTTCGTCGTTCTCAACGCCGAAGCTATGAATAAGATAGTTCAAAACGTTAATGATAATTTCAATTTTCAACTAATATTTTATGGCCTGTTAGGATTTGTATATGAATAAGTTATGTTTCCCTTTAATAAATCCTATTCAATCAATATTATCTAACATATAGAATAAGTTCTACAGCGCTATGACTGATATAATAAATAATAATAATAAAATAATTATTTTGGATAAACAAAGAATAATTTATGCGAACATCTTAGTTTTAACAGTTAATGTATGTAAAAGTTTTGTTATGTTATTTTACAATATTACAACTATTTAGTCCACTCCGCGGGCTACTAACATTTGAGGGATCACAATGCACCGCTCTCCAATGTCAGAAACGTCGACTCATCGCAGAAAACAAAGATGTTTGGCTGATAATTATTAATGGCATCGGGAACCGTTTGTTGTATATACAAATTGTCTGTCGATCTGTTTTTGTATATATTTTTTTGGAGAGAATTTGCCGGTTACCTCAAACGGCATTTTCAGCTACACTGGACCTTTTTGGGGGCGGTGAGAAACTTAAAGGGTCCTCAAGCCGTGTGAAACGAAGCACCTTCGGAGGTTTTCTAGAGGGAACGGCATTACGCATTATTGCGTGTCCCCGTGGACCACGGCTCGGGTTGACCGGGCCGTGGTGGTGGGGAGAAGCGCCCAGGTACATGTCTGTACCTGGTATAGAGCGCCTCGCCTGTGAACCGGCTCGTCGTACCCTTGTTCTACGAGTACGGTGTCTTGGGCCTAAACAAGTGTGCATGTTTAGTGTATTCTGTAAATGTGTGGTGGCATTTAGAGGATCGGTCGGGATGTTTTTGTAATTTGAAGCTATTACGCGGTTTTTAATATACATTATTTTTTATAAGAAAGCCTTTATTTAGAATCACATACAAACTTTAAGTAATATTGTTACTAGTATATACTAGAAAACATTTTTGATAAGAGACGGGTCCTCGAAATTCATTTAGCTGTAAGGTCGATATAACATTTGGCCGTTCTATTACTGATCGAACAAACAATTGACTAAAATAATATAAATGTTTATATAATTTTTAACGCAAATTTTGTTGCGAACAAATTACAAAAACACAAATGTTTAAAAAAATTTCCACGAGCAGGGTTTGAACCTGCACCCTTCTGACATACCGGGTCAGGTGCTCTTCCAATTGAGCTATCGTGGTTCTAACCAGCCCGCCGAAAGCCAAAGGCGCCCATTCAATGTTAATGACGGTAGTTGTTAACATTGAATGGGCGCCTTTGGCTTTCAAAGTAAAAAGTAAATAGTGTTGAATAATTTCGGCGGGCTTGTTAGAACCACGATAGCTCAATTGGAAGAGCACCTGACCCGGTATGTCAGAAGGGTGCAGGTTCAAACCCTGCTCGTGGAATTTTTTTCAACATTTGTGTTTTTTTTAAATAATATATTTGATGGAAATAAACCATTGACATTTCTATCAATGATTGAATGAAAGTTTCGTTGAATGAACGTTTGGTCGTAAGATTTAAGGTTTTCTATAGCTTGTCGAATAGAAGATTTTTTTCTAAAAAAAAATATGAAATTAATCCTAAAATATAAAATAATGAAAGTTAAAAATCGAAGTTATTCAGTTAAAAAAAACATTTATTATATCTAATATTTTCTATTGACAATTTATTTATTCATTTTAGGAAAACGAACAGCTTATATTATTACATGTAATTTAGTAGCTAATGTGTTATAGGAAAAAACATACCTTAAATAGTTCTCACTTGTATAGATCTCTATATTTTCCTTCAGCACAAAGAGTTTCATCACAAATGAATCATTGGTTCAAAAACAAATGAAGCTTGAAAATATATAGAACTACCGGAATGAATAAAAGCTATGCCGGGTAGAACCGCGAGCCTGTCCTAGTCAAGCGCTCAGTTATAAAAAAATGACAGACAAAAAACAACATTAACGCGCTCAACATATCAACGTATCGATCAATTACATTCGAAATAAGAGCATTTCTTATCAATAATGGATCAATCACTGTAGTGGCGCTATCGTGAATTGGAGTCGTGAATTCCAAATGGTGGAGTTCTAAATACAACGTGGAAACAGAAAAGTGCGGTAAAAATGAAAGATTCATAGTGTATCCGATCTAGATCTTGTATCTTGTATTGTATGTACTAAGACTTAGTAACTGGAGATACTTGGACGCCCAATGTAACCACACTGCCATAGAACAATTGAATTTCTATTGTGTCTGGTTTACGAACAACTAAGTGGTTTTGTCAAGTAATTGTATATTAAATATTTGTATTAGTGAAGTCATGCGCGTCACGCGCGCATAAACAAGCAACGTGCATTAACATGTACACACGGCGGCAGATCAACCTACCCAGACCTGTCAAATTTCTCCAATGAATATTGATCCGTTTAACCAAATGATAAAGTTCAAAATTGATTGTAGAAATTTTACAGTATTGGGTAGGTTGATCTGCCGCCGTGTGTACACAGAGGTTACTAATATTTAGTTTATTTTGATGTGACGTCACAATAAAAATATTTCATTAAAAATTGCTTAATTAACAAGTTAAAGTTAAGAAATGTCTTAGTAGCTCTGCATACAAGATCCAGATTAGATTTACCGTAATTCTTTTCATTTTTACGACACCTTTTACGGATCTACTCGCGTTTATTTTACACATTAAGTACATATTTAATGTTTATACTGACGTTTGATCCGTAAAAGTGGTTTCATTTCAATGTGTAGTGTTCGAGTAAACTTTAGAAAACAATACTTAATATTAATTAAAGAAGGTAAACATTTTAAATGTAATTTATAATTGTGTAAGCAATTGCTTTAAAGAGGTACCTAAGCCAAAAAACTTAAACTTGGTATTGCTCTAGGGTTTTATGTTCGTTAATATAATTTTTGTAGTTTTGCAATAAAATATTTATCTTTGTTTATCTGTGTAATAAAATTGATTGTGGCATGCACGTATGTTAATTTTTTTTTGTTTGAAGTTTCGAACAAAATATTGCTTAATATTGAGTTGGTAGTGTTCAATTAATTTAATGACTGCACTTTCCATCTTTGTGTTTTTACATATCATTAGTTAAAATGATAATACTTTACATTCAATCAATTAAAACCGAAAAAAACTTTTTTATTACCACAGCGAAGAAGGTACCAATTCAAAATGGCGTCTCTTCTAAAACAGTGTAGTGAATAAACATAATCGTTCACGCGGCCCAATCAATCGTTTCGCTCGCTGTTCGCTACTCACTATCGATATATTAGTATTTCATTTTATTTTAGTACAGTCAGCGCGGAAGTCACTAACCATTTTAAGTACCAAGTCGTAATAGTTTTAGTAAAATTTGTAAAAATAACATTCGAATAACCTTCTTTTTAGATACTAGAAGTGTACGAAATTTCATACTCCTCCATCTGCGCTATTTCCGTAAAAAGGGGTACAAAGATTTTCCTTCAGGTATTAATATAAATAAATAGATAACAAGTTTTCTACCGCTACTACAATCGCTTAAGCAAAAGTTGTTGATATCCAAATAATTGTGGTTACTGAACGATATATTGTTACGGTAGCATTAGACTATATAAAAACTTTCCCATGGCGAACAGTTTGGAGTCTAATGATCGCAATGCGTGTGTAATAAATAGCCTTAAGAAATTGAACAAAACCACAAGTTTTTTTTTTTTTTTATACTTAGCTCGGCAAATGACTCCATCCCACCTGATGTTAAGTGGAAATGAAGTCCAGACGCGAAGACAACTGGTGCAGCGTGGAAACAATCGTAGCATCAGTTAACTTCACTCTGCCGGCCCACAAGGTGCTTCTTCACGCCTCTCTTGAAGGACCCCATATCATAGGAAGGAGGGAAAACGTGTGCTGGTAGACTATTCCATCTTTTGGAGGTGCGACAAAGAAACGAGTCACTAAATTTCTTTGTGCGCGATGGGATATTTGAGACAGTGAATCGGTGACTCCGAAGAGCAGCACATGTACTCCTATGAAGAAAGGGAGAAGGTGGGATAAGGTCAAAGAGCTCTTCAGAGCACTCGCCATGGTATAAGCGGTAAAACACGCTGAGTGACGCAACGTCTCTACGCAATTGCAGAGATTCGAGAGTACTTACCACTTCTGCATTGCCAATAATGCGTTCAGCGCGACGCTGCAATCTGTCCAAGGCATCGAGAAGGTACTTAGCGGAACCGTCCCAGATGTGCGAGCAATACTCCACGCAAGACCGTACCTGTGTCTTGTACAAAAGGCACAACTGGTCTGGCGTAAAGAATCGCCGCACTCTGTTCAGAATTCCGAGTTTTCGTGAGGCTGTTTTGATCACGGCTTCGATGTAGTCCCTTTGGTTCAGATCGCAGCGTATCGTCATACCGAGCATGTTGATACTGCTCTGCAGGCGTAGAGATGTACCCTGAAGACTTGGAAGGGGAAGGAATGGTGACTTTTTTGCCGTGAACGCGCACACCTGAGTTTTCTTGGCATTGAACTCAACCAGATTATTGGTGCCCCAATTAGATATGAGGTCCAATACCCGATTGAGCTCAATGACAAGATTAACTCGATTCACTTCGGTTTCGACCCGCCCAGCCGCTGGGTGACCGTTATATCCTCCGTGGACCGTACTGTCATCTGCATAGCAATGAATATTTCCAAGTGGAAGCATATCATTGATATGCAGAAGGAACAGCGTGGGGGATAGAACGGACCCCTGAGGGACACAAGCGTTCACTGACATGAGCCGCGAAGCGCATCCATCAGATATAACACGAATTTTGCGCTCATGCAGGAAGCCAGCGACCCAGTTGCAGAACTGAGCAGGCAGACCGTGTGCCGGGAGCTTGGAGAGAAGAGCTTTGTGCTCTAGGTAGTGGACAAGTTGTTTATTTAAAATGCGCTCCATTACTTTGCACAAAACTGAAGTTACGGCTATGGGGCGGTAATTCGATGGATCTGACCGATCGGTCGGTCGGATCAAGGCTAACAGCCACCGACTCACCACGCTTGTCAATAGCCTCACCCCAAAGATGTGCAACGTACGCTAGAAGATTACCCGTTGACCATTTCGGCCGAAACCCGTATTGGCGATCGTGATTATGGAGTGTTCTTCTAGGTAGTGGACAAGTTGTTTATTTAAAATGCGCTCCATTACTTTGCACAAAACTGAAGTTACGGCTATGGGGCGGTAATACGATGGATCTGATCGATCTCCTTTTTTGGGGACCGGTTGCACATTAGCTTCTCTCCAAGATTCCGGCACACAACCTGAAGAGAGCGAGAGACGGTAAAGGCGCGTTAACACGGGGGACAACTCCGCTGCACACATTTTTAGGACTATTGGAGGGATGCCATCAGGACCATTAGCTTTCCGGACATCGATTGACTGCAGCTCCGCACGGACGTCACGCTGCCTGATTTTAAAATCGGGCATTGTGTGGGTATTACTCTACTATACTATTAATGCCAACGTTTTTGTATTTGAGACTCTTTTTATAATATCTTTCGGGTAAGAACTTGGCCTTCCACCTCATCTGATGTTAGTGATGATAAGGCCGAAGATGGAAACGTATGAACCCGGAATCCTCAACTAGACTATTATCATGCTAATATAAAAAACATTACATTAAGTAAAAAAAGTAAATATATTACCTATATATTTACTTACTACAACTTTTCAAAGCTCAGGTCAGGCCTCATGGAATACTGTTCCCATCTTTGGGCTGGAGTGCCCTCAACGCAGAGCTGCTCGAGTTGTCGGCGACGTGGTAACCTCTGGTCGGCTCGATCCACTGGCCTTGTGTATTTTATCGCCTTCATCATGGGGAGTGCTCTGAGGAATTGTTCGGTTTGATTCCTTGCCGCTGATTTCCTTCACCGCACTACACACAATCGACTGTGTTTCCAGCCACACTATCTTGATACTGTGCGTTCCTCACGTAATTTTTTACCATGAAATACAGTGCTGTGGAACCAGCTCTCAGCGGCGGTATTTTCGGAACATTACGACTTAGGGATCTTCAAGAAACGAGAAGATGCGTTGCCGTCCTTTAAGGAAAGAATAGTCCTTTCTTAAAGTACGGCAACGCATCTGCGATTCCTCTGGTTTTGCGGATGTCCATGGGCGGTGGTGATTGCTTCCCATCAGGTGACCCGCCTGCTCGTTTGCCTCCTTCTAATATAAAAAAAATATACTGCCTCAAAGAAATTAGGTCATCGCTACAATTAATGGTCATTGGTTCAATCACAACGCTTGCCAAATGCGGGTTAATAAACTAAAATCCAGTATATGCATTCAAAAATCCGAAAGACATTTTAACTGATCTGGGAACTGAATTCCCACCTCCAGATATCGGGCTTGTAGCAGAATGCCAGAGCTTTGCCGTTACATAGGTAGTATACCTATGTGTCTGGGCCAAATCATTGCCGTCCTATGGCCCTTTATCTGCTACAGCACAATATACACACTGTTTAAATGTACGTTCATTGTTGTGTGCTGCTGCCCACAAATACTGCACACAAACTATCAGCATTATGCTGGCCTTGCGTTGCGGCGAGTAATTCGTCAACTCGCCCCACATGCCTACGGCCCATTTGGGGCGAGTTGCAGAAAATTATATTTTTTGTTAGGGAAATACCTCAGCCAGGATCCCGGGTTCGTTGGGGCCCATAGCAACAACCGCCTGGCCGTCAATGGGTAATCCCCGTCCTGTCTGGCGTTTCGCCGATCAGGACTTTTAAAAATAGACGTTTCCTTAGCGGGCCACTCCTCAGAGCGGCTAAAAGGAAATCTGCTGCAATTAAAGGTTATAAACACTTACCAGGGCGATCGCGGAAACAACTATATCCTAGCAAAAGGAACAACAAGAGGGCGGCAAGAGGGATACAAGCTTTTATTTAACTTGAAATGTATGTTGTATGTATGTTTGTTCAGGTGGAATCTTGTAACTCAATTTTGAAGCAGATCTTATTAATATAAGATATCTTATCTTTCTTATCTTTTCTTGATTATCTTCAACCGATTGAGTTGAAATTTTGTATACATGTTCAGTTCGGATGACAATGCATGGTTAATTGTGTGACGTCATTCTAAATCCAAGATAGTGGCACATCCAAGATGGCAGACTAATTATTTTTAATGCATTCCTACAATATGGGTATCAAATGAAAGGACTTACTGAGAATACGAATGTGAGTTTAAAAAAAATAAGATGCTGAACATAAACTCAGTTGCTCCAATCCGTCTGGAATTTCGGTGTTTGTGGTGTCCTCGATTATGATATTGAGGTCGAATTTTTAAACGTGTCCAATCCAGCGATAACTAAAAAGTAATAATAAATTAAAAGTAAAAAACCATTTAAATAAAAGCTTGTTTTTAAGTTTTTATTTAAATGCGCTAAAAAGAAACAAAATAATCTTTTACTTTAAAATTTTTACTATCAACTTATAACGTCATTACACAATGTATATGCTATAAAAGCTTGTCGCGAGATTTGCTTGTGTGGATAAACAAGTAAATTAAATAACTTGATGTGATTGTTGTAACTATTAAAGTTTTCTATCTAAGTAAATACGAGTAGGCTTAAATTTCGCGATAACCTTTCGATCATATAAATTGTGTAATAATGACGTTAAATAGAATTAAAAATAAAATACCTTTTCAAAAAACAAGCTTTTATTTAAATGTGCTAAAAAGAAAATATAAACTTTTACTTCAAAACTTTTTTTTTTTTAATTATTTCACATTCTAATATTAATTGCACTATTTAAGACTTTTACAAAACTCTTACTATCAACTTTTATAAGGTGAGATGTGAGATGACTTTTACTTTAAAACTTCTACTATTAAAACTTATAAAAGTTAATAGTAAAAGTAAACGTTTATTTTTTTTTCTTATTATTTAAATAAAAGCTTGTTTTTTTTGAAAGTTTTTTACTTTTATTTTTTATTCTACAACTCAGTGCTGTCCAGTCTAGTCCACACAGTGCTGATCTTACGTCAGAACCGGTTTGGTGGCGCAGTGAAATCCCAAAAACCATAAGAAATAAATACGCAAAAATACAAAACTCATAAAAATAATACTAAAAGATTGAAAGAATTCAAATTCGGGATTCAGTCACCCATCTTGTAACCCAGCATTACAAAAGTGGCTTATCTTTCAAGATTGTAACCCGAGCGCCGCAAACCACGGCGCCATTAAGTTCATAGGATAAGCTACTCTAATATATGGTACTGTTTTTTAATTGACTTGCATATCTAACGACCCGTATCACATCAACAATTCAAACAAGGTTAAGTTAATAATAATGGTGTCCTCAAATTATATTCACATTTTCCCAATTTGTGAATAGCCAGTCATTACTTAGTCACAATAGATTCAACTGCCGTTGAATCTGGAGCGTACGGTGAGCTTACAACTTATGGATAAGGTATATTTCGTCGCTGTAGAATGTTAACATCGTATGTCCAGTTATCCAAACTTTACAGGAAACTAAAAAAATTGCTCATTTCGTCAATGTTTAAAATATTGTTATGTGCTTTTGTCTCATTTTTTGATTTTATTTTCTCTTTTTTTTCATGGTAAACTGTTTCGCGGTATTATAAAATACGTGGTTTTCATTTGATTTTTAATTACAAAAATCATTCTACAGCGACGATTTGTAACTTTTTTTTCATATCTTAACTTTAGAAAACTTAACATTATTTAACTTAACTTCATCATTACTCACGGGTAAGCACTTGGCACATCTCACCTGATGTTAAGTGATGTTTAGGCCGAAGGTGTAAGCGCACTTTACCTGAATCTTCAGCTACTGAGGCACTGGCTATCTTATCTCTAGCTGCTGGAACACAAAAATGATACAAACATTGATGTTATGGCGACATTATTAGTTTTTTTATAAAACCGGTAAATCTGCTGATAAACAGAAAAGAGACACCAGAGTGATTTTAAAATGTTACTGGTGATCTAGAAAAAACAATAACACAATTATTATCCTTTTTGAACTGGATTCTTAAAAGCTTTGCAAAGTATCAGTATTTCATACTTTCTTGTTTAAAAAAGGTGCTGAACCCCTTTTTATACTTCCTACAGTCATTAATTTGATACCTAAATAAAAAAACTGAGCGAATTGAAGACTTTTATGATTATGGCGTCGTCAAAAATTTTACTGACAATGACGAAAAATTGTTTTAGTAGGTACCTACTTTTAAAATCAGATACTTTCATAGACACTTTAACACCAAGTTAATCAAAACATAGCTACTGTTATTAAGTAAGGATTAAATATCAGTGTTTCTGCCTATCCGAAACCTGAAGACTTCATCAGACTTATTAATCGCCCTAAAAGACATTGCCAGCCGTTATGGTAGCATCACCAGAAGAAAATCCAAATTTATCTCTAATACAAGACCTCAATAGGTCAAAGTGGGCCAAATTGAGAGGGAAATCACCGCAGGCCCCATTAATAAGTGATCATCATTATCTTCGTTGTGTCCTTATGACTGAGGGTCGTGGCCACGAAAAGCCCCACAAACCAGAGACCTCAAACAATATGCCTCTGCTCCCTCTTCCTTTAATATTGCCCACTAAGATAATTAAAGACGTATTAATATATACATTCGCCTCTTAGGCAAGGTCAGGGTACAAGCCAAGTTAAGCTAACAGAACTGGCGAGCTGCACCGTGTGTAATATTATACGAACCATTTGGAGCCACTTTTGACCCCCTCATAACTCAAAAACTATTTTACATAAACATGTCAAATTTGGCTCATCTATATTGAGACTTGCGAGATACATATTATTATGTGCTCCAAATTTCATAAACTAAACTTATACGGTTATTTAAATATTAAAGTCCAAAAATCGAAATTTTTATCACTACTCTATAGATAGATCAAAACTCTGACCCAGTTCCAGATGACCTAGAAAGTAAACGAATAAATCAAAAACTAATAAATTTTTATCAATTATATTTTTCAATTAATTGATTATATTAGGAACACTTACCGATGCCTGTAATGTAAGAATCAGCAATCAAAATTGATGAATGAAATTCATTTGTTGGGAAATGTATAAAAATATACAATAAAGTACCTTTCACACTAACGGAATTGCCACTACACAAGTTTAAGACAGAAATAAAACAAGGTCTAATGAAAAAAGGTTACTATAAAATTGATGATTATTTTAATGATAAGAATGTGTGGTCATCTTAGTCTGCTCGCCTGCTGCACATGTTTTTTCATATTGTAAGTAGTTACACTTTTTTATAAAAGGTTATAATTACAGTCAAAGAATATTTAGATGATAAAACAGCAGCAGTAATAATAAACACATTATACTCTATTTGTATCAAAATATACAAATTAAAATTAATTATATAATTTTTATACGATATGATAGTCTTGAACAGTGTCCTACAGATAACAAACAGCGTTGCGTTAAATTGATCATTATGTTTTTATTTAAAGTATCTTGAGTGTGTCATGCTCTCTTTATTGTCTCTGCGGTGGTGGCGTGTGCGTCGGGTCGTTACGTTCCCTAAAATATGGTTGAGCGAAGCGATGGCTGATTCATATGTCATACTCGTGAACGGGTGCCGCCTGCGGAGGCTGGTCTGATAATAATAGTTTTTACTTTGTTTTTCTTAAACAATTTTTGACTTTTATTAGAGTACTGTAGTGGTACTGTATGACATTGTGGAAATTGAAACTTTTACCGAATGTAAATTTGATACCTTAGATTTGCTTATTTTTTTTGTTTTTTTACATGTTGTGGTTGTCTTCTATATTTTTTGTGTTTTTTTGTAATGGAAAGTGTCCTGCTATGATAGGGCATTTTCCAATATTTTTATAGGAAATTTATATTTTTTTGACGCTGTAAGGGAGAAAAGAGCTGGACACTTGCTGAGTTTCTTGCCGGTTCTTCTCAGTGCAAGATCTCCCGCCCAGAGTAGACTTACGAACCGATGTCATAGCGACATTCATAAGAGCTACTTGTATCCTAAACTGAATAAATGATTTTTGAATTTGAATTTGAATTTGATGGCAGCCAGTTTTTTGTGGATTTTAAGGTCTTCAAGTGAATATAAAACGAGTGGAATACCACCCTTAATTTTTTTTAAATCCAAACATATCAGTTTTAGTATATACTTATATCTACTTATATAACTAACTAGCCATCGAACTTATGGCTCTTCCATGACTGTTTTAGTAGCTATACTTAATAATAATTCGTATATGAGAACTAGCCAATTCAGACCTTAGGCTTTGAACTTGGCACCCAATTGGCTCTCACTTCTTTTGTCGTTGAAGTCAACAACCAAGGCATATATCATAATATTGAACTTGGCTCTCATTTCACATTTATGTTTTTGAAACTACTTTAACATTGCTATAATGCCTTTTCAAACTGTCGTTCTCAATAAAGACTTTTGAATTGTGACATCAAAGTATTTGTCAAACTTTCATACTCTCTGTGATCTAGTGGTTAACACCCTTCGTTCCTAGTTGGTACAATTCCTAATTCGTACAATCGGCAAATCTTTACCAATTTGTACAATATGTCATTGATTGTGTTATTGAGAGATGTAAACCACCGGTTTTAGACGCAGAGGTCCCGAGTTCAATTCCCAGCGGGGGGTACATGTTTGTGTACTCGGTTATATTTTTGATACTACTTTAACATTGCTATAATGCTTATTTTCATACTGTCGTCCTCAATAAAGACTTGTGAATTGTGACATCAAAGTATTTGTCGAACTTTCATACTCTCTGTGGCCGTCTTTTGTGATCTAGTGGTTAACACCACCGGTTTTAGACCCAGAGGTGCCGAGTTCAATTCCCAGCGGTGGGTACATGTTTGTGTATTCGGTTTGGTTGGTGGTAAGTAGGATAGCAGCGTTGTTTGTCCGCCTAGCTACCACCATCTAAATATGTCACTATAACATTAATGTTTGTCGCATTGTTGTGTTCAGGCAGCTAGAGATAAGACAGCCATTGCCTCAGTAGTTGGGGATTCCGAGTATAGCGCGCTTCCACCTTCTCCCTTATCATCACTGAACTTAAAGAGAGAAGAGTCATCTCTAAAGAACTAAAAAAATAAAAAAAGAATCACCAGTATATTGCCGCGTCAAATTTCAAAATTTTTATTCTTCCATGGTCTCAAGTGAACGCCAGCGGGCGAACAATAGATTTTTATTTGAAAGAAGCCACTCGGCTGCGTATTTGTGTTACTGACATCCGTTTTACCGGTTTTCACTTAAAGCTGACCTTTTCGTTCACTTGGCTCACATTGAATTCTATCCAAAAATATCTTTTACATTGCACGACAAACAAACCTTTGAGATTGCTAAAATGGTGTTTTGTATATCGTTAAACTTTTACAACTGAGACTTTAATATCTAAAAAAAAACAAAATTTAAAACCATTTTATTTAGTTTAGGCTACAAATAGCTCTTATGGACATCATTATGCCATTGGTTCATAAATCTACTCGGGGCAGGAGACCTTGTTTTTTATATTAGAAAGAGGCAAACGAGCAGGCGGGTTACCTGATGGGAAGCAATCTCCGCCGCCCATGGACACCCGCAAAACCAAAGGAATCGCAGATGCGTTGCCGGCTTTTAAGGAAGGAATAGGCTCGTTTCTTGAAAATCCCTAAGTCGTAATGGTCCGGAAATACCGTCGCTGAGAGCTGGTTCCACAGCACTGTAGTTCGTGGTAAAAAATTACGTGAGAAACGCACAGTAGTAGACCGCCATCCATCAGGTTGGTGTGGATGGAAAATAGTCGATTGCGTGTAGTGCGGTGAAGGAAATCAGCGGCAGGGATCAAACCGAACAATTCCTCAGAGCACTCCCCATGATAAAGGCGTTAAAATATACAGAGAGACGAAACGTCTCTCCGAGGGCCAGTGGATCGAGCCGACCAGAGGTTACCACGTCGTCGACAATTCAAGCAGCTCTGCGTTGAATGCGGTCAAATGGGAGGAATTGGTACTAGGGTGCTCCAGCCCAAAGGTGGGAACCATATTCCATATGAGGCCTGACCTGTGCTTTGTAAAGCTGTAAGCGATGGGTCAGCGTGAAATACGGTCCCGCTCTATTGAGCACACCCAGCTTTTTCGAAGCTTTTAGCTTTTAGCTTTACCTTCCAAATGTCCGCGAAACTGAACGTCACTCGAAATATCGACGCCAAGGATTCGAATAGTCGGTTTGGTATCAAGGGGAGCTCCTTCAAAGTTTTGAGATACTAAACTGTACTGTACTGAAAAGAACCGGCAAGAAACTCAGCAAGGTCATTTCTTTTCTCCCTTACAGCGTCAAAATATTGGAAAATATCTATATCCTATCATAAAAGGACACAAATAAAAACAAATAAAAACAAAATATAAAGGACAATCACATGTTGATAAAAACAAAGGAGAAAAAACAATTAAATATCTAAGTTTGCAAAACATCAGTTACCAGTTTTAATGTCATACAGTACCAATAAAAGTCAAAAATTGTTTAAGAAAAAACAAAGTTAAATTATAGTTAATACAGGGAAAAAATTAAACGCCTACCCGATCCAGCCAGGAATTGAACCTGGGTCTTCCGCTATCCGGTAGGCGTTTAATTTTTTCACTGTATTTTATAAAATTTTATGAATATTTAAATTAGCTTTAGTGCAGTAATTAGCACTTCAAAATAAAAAGTAAAAATTAACTATAGCGTTGTGTTAACAAATTTGTGGTAGTTCATCTGCAAAGATGAATCTGCATAGCCATCGGTTGCAATAACCGTTGGAAAGATGGCGCACTGTGCCGCTATTAACACTCAAAAATTTAAAAAAGCAGTGACAAAATTCAGCGCTTAAGTCAGCCTTTCCGGTAGCATAGCGGTCAGTACAGCCGCCCGGATTGCGGAAAACCCAGGTTCGATTCCTGGCTGGGTCGGGTAGGAGTTTAATTTTTTCACTGTATTTTATAAAATTTTATGAATATTTAAATTAGCTTTAGTGCAGCAATTAGCACTTGAAAATAAAAAGTAAGAATTTACTGTAGTTAATAATAATAAAAATAAGATAAGTATACCAGAGTAGACCAGCCTCCACAGGCTGCAGCCTGTCGCCTGCCTAACTGCTGGGTGCCCCCGGCAGTTAGGTACTACTTTAAGTAAAACAATAACAGGATATACAAAACAATGACTGTATGTCTATTTAGAACGTGTTCTAGCGACGCGGTTGGAAAAAACTTATGCTATAAAAAATTACTGAAATAATTTCTTTTTAAGCTCGATTCTGATAGAATCAGAAATTCAATTAAATGTCACAAAAACACAAATAAGAACAAAAATTAAAACAAAATTGAAACTGTCAGTCTATCACAATATTCAGTTAAAAAACAATATGGCAATATGGCTGTCAATACGTATGACATGGTATATTATAATCAAAGCGTATGAGTGTTGGGAGTGTTGTTACTAGAATAAAGATATTATTTTATTATTAATACCCTTTTTTTGTCTGGTACAGCAACATGTCTGCCGAAACATTGTCAGATAAAAGAAAATGTAACAAAGAAACTACTATGTAAAATAAAATATTTAGCCAATAGCAACATATTAGGTTCTATCATAACCATTAACAATTCATAAAAATAACAAAATATTCTGTGCTCAACTACATTTAGTAGTACATTTAGTAGTTACAGTAAAGAAGACAGTGATTCACAGAATCACACAATCAAACTGAGATATGACCCCACAATGTCTTTATAGCCATAGAACTACAAACGGACGAGAAATGCCATATCTGGGTCAGTTGAGGTACCGTCTCGATATTCAATTACGCAGTTAGGCCGATATTTGGCCTCAGGCTATCTCTGCACATTCTCAGAATTGCTTATGTCTATCTAGATTGATCTGCCACTCAAATCTGATCTGAACACCCTTTGTGACACGATCTGTTTTCGATTGAGCGTACTAGCTTCAGAAGCCTTTGATTGGATACCCTAACACGATGTTGCTTACCAATTACTTAGAGTACCTAAGTGATTGTCTTACGTTCAGACGGATGCAAATATGTGGCTTATACTGATGTCATGTCTTCGCCATTGATGTTTATTTAGGATATACAATTATATCCCATCAAAGGACAAAGCATTTTATATGTATAGATAAAGACTTCACGTGTTTTTTAAACATATCTAAAGGTAAATCTAGTACAGTACTTGGTATTTTATTGTAATAGTGCATACCTTGCCCCAAGAAAGAACCAAAAACCTTCTGTAACCTGAACAGTGGCATTACAAATTTTGTCTTATTATAGTATTGAAATTGTGTACGTCACCATGTTTAGTAAAGGAGTTAATATTGCAATGTACAAAAACTATACAATTATAAATATATTGAGATGCAACTGTCAGGACATCAATCTCCTTTACAAGATTTCTTAAGGAAGTTCATGATCCTAGTTTATATATTATTCTTATTGCTCGTTTCTGTAAATTGGCTATAGTTTCAATATCAGCCGCTGTTCCCCACAGTTCCTAGTGTCATGTATGTGGTATGGCGTCCTCGCCATACCACATACATGACACTATGAAAATAACTCAAATAAACTGTTCTAGCAGTTTCAACGTCTGTTAACTGCCTAATTTTTCTAACGGCATATGCAGCAGAACTGAGTTTACCGGCCAATTTCGATATAGGAGGATTCCATTGAAATTTTGAGTCAAGGGTTATGCCCAAAAATACTATAGAATCTATCAAATCTAATTAATCACCGTTTATTCTAGTATTGGTTGGTTCATTTCTTACATTCGGTAATACATTTTGTTTTCTTAGCGTTAAGCTGTAAATTATTAATAGTAAACCAACGGAGTACCTCTGTAAGAGCTTTTTTTACATTTTCATAATTAGTCCTACACCTAATTACATTAAAAATGAGTGAAGTATCATCTGCAAGTAGTACAATTTCACAGAAGTTCTATACTAAAAATGGCAAGACATTAATATGTAATGTTCTAGAGCTGAGATATGACTGTATTAAATTTAGTGCAAAATCTTTAAGACCGTAATAATGTAACTTCATCACCAGAGTCCGGTGCTCAACGAAATCGAAAGCCTTGGACAAGTCGCAAAAAACTCCAAGAGCATTTTGAGACTTCTCCAAGGCATCAAATATATGTTTTAATAGAGCAACACCTGCATCAGTAGTACGAGTAGAACGACCCTTAGTAAAGCCTTATTGCTTACTATGTAAAAGGTTGTTTGTGTTAAAATATGACATCAACTGTTCGAGTTTAATGTTTTCATAAATTTGAAATAGGCTGATAGTTACTGGGGTCTTCTTTGTTCCCTAATTTGAATAAAGGTATAACTTTACTAAACTTCATAAGATCAGGAAAGATTTCGTTATCGACACAGTTATTAAAAATTTCAGCAAGATACGGTGCAATAGAATGAATAATATTCTTAATTACCTACTTTAATAGATATACCCCACAAATCACTCATGTTTTTCATTTTAAGTGATTTGAATGTTTTAATATTCATTGAATCAATGTATTGAAAGGAAAGATTACATTTTGGTACATATTTTTGGAGTAAAGTTTGTGCAGCTTCTGGTGATGAATCTAAAGTTGACGTAGTTCTTACAGGTATATTTACAAGAAAATCATTAAACTTATTAACAATTTGGGAATCTAAATTGACTAAGTTGTCGTTTACATTTAAAAGTGAAAGTATTATCCCGTGGTTTAAATTTACCTGTTTCACGGTTTAAAATGTCCCAAGTGGCTTTATTTTTATTGTTAGACTTTTTATTTTCTTGTCTTGATTATGTTAAAAAGATTAATATAGAGTACATCTGGATCATCTTGTAAAAAGGGCAATGGATCAATTTTACAAGCTATACTATTTTTAAAACACTCCACTCGCTTTTTGTAACTGGTATATAGTTAATTATTTTTGGTTCATCCTTAATATTAAAATCATAAACCGCAATGGTCAGACGTAAGATTACTAATGAGTGTCTTAGAAACAGGATCATAGTCTGTAAAAATATTATCGAGACAAGTGGCCGAATGTGAAGTTATTCTAGTGGGTTCGAGAAATAGATTCGAAAGATTAAAACATTTAAATAAGGCAAGAAGACGAACACTCGTTGATGTGTTGTCTAAAATATTTATATTAAAATCTCCACGTACTAAAACAAATTTCTTTTTTATTTTTAATTTTCCAAGCATGTCTTCCATTACTGATTTAAAAATATTGAAATTGCCCGATGGGGGTCGGTATACACACACTATTAGAAAACTATTGAACACACACGATAGTTCAATGTTATGCTCCACTGATAGGTCTACAATATCGTTGCGATTTTTGTATTTAATATTGCTTCTTACTAATAATAGAGAATCGCCGTGAATAGTATTGAGCTTCGCACGTATGCGCTTGCTAAAAATCTGGAGGCGCGGAAGTTCATACTACTATATATATATATTATACTTTTTTTATCGAATTTTCAATTTTGCCCTAAAAATCGTATCATCCAAACTTCTTCTGGGAAACTCATCTTTCTGGGAAAACTGACACCGTGGAAGGCTCAAGGGGGTTTTACTGAAACCCCTGATATCGATTTTGTTTGAAATCAAACCTGCCTTACTACTGTTTAGGTCTCGAATATAGGTTTGTGTAGTGGACATTTTAGACACTATTTTTTTTTGGAGTCTGGACGCTAGACGGGCTAAATTTCGTGGTCATTTTTTTTTAACAGACAACAGAAATAACTTTTTATACTCCTATTTAGTTTGGAATCAAACCTGCCTCACTACTGTGTAGGTCCCGAATATAGGTTAGAAATTTAAGACGAGCGCGAAGCGGAGCCTGAGTCTTAAAACTGGTGGTTATTTTTAGACAACAGAAAACAATTTTTTTCTACCCCTTAAAGCTTTTGTGGGGACGGGCGAGTCCCACCTTATCTACTCCCCTCTTTTTCTTAAAATGGGAGATTTGCTGCATTCAGCTGATTGCATGACTCCTGTGACGCTTTTAACTCATGTAGTGCCTGTCTATGCTTGAGCTCAGTACTTTGTTTAGCAGCCTTACGGGTCAACATATTGAGTTTGATTTTATTTATAATCCCGAAAATATTATTGGTACAACTACAGACACAGGATAAAGGAACAAATACAAAAACTAATAAATAGGATACTATGCAGTTGATACTGATTAGTACAGTACAGTAGGATTTTATTAAATTATAGTACTGAAATGCCAAAGTTACTTTTGCAGATAAGATGCAAATCCTTTGATCTATTTACAAAGTAGAAAAATATTAATTAATTGACCTAATTACATTGACACTTACAATTTGAATGAAGTGTTTAGTTAAAATTAACATTTAGGTTACTAGTATCTATAATAAATGGAATGAAAACAATACTCCCCCAGTTAATGTTGCTGCAGTCCACGGCAAAAGTAGTTATTTTAACAACTTTTTGTATAATTTGACAGTCAGCTAGCCATGACAGTTGGAAAATTACATTACCAAATAATTTGAAAACTACACAATATTTGTCAGAGAAAACACTAGTAGATGTTATTTGTCACTTAATTTAATCACTAATTACTAATTAAGTAATTGTAATGTGAATCTTCTACTTCTCCTGTGGGGAGGCTACAAAAATAAAAATAAACGCTCCACACATAACAATATATGGTATTTTAATGAAATTTTTTAACAAAATAATACAATAAGTGTAGACTTACAGTTCTATTGAATAAAGTATGATTAAACAACACAATTGCTAAGACAATAAGGGTACCAGGAGCCCTAAGGTCAGTTTGGTCGACAAAAGTAACTACTTGATAAAGAAAAAAAAACAAAAACAATAATAAAATGAGGGGGTAAATAAAAAGGCTCGGTTAGTAAGTGAAATATCTGTTATGTTAGTAGTAGATCCTTGGTGTTAGCTCGTACAGAATACCTCTAATGGGTCTGGGGGTCGAAAGGTATGGAATCTGTCGCTGAAGAGTCCGGACTGCGTTATTTCGTCAGCCTAATATCTTCTGCACAGCAACAAGCTCGTCCCTTGTTTCACCAGATCCAGCTTCAGTGGTTTGGCGGAGACTGTAGCTCCGTCCAAGTGCCCTGAAGTACAGTAGTAAATGTATAAACCTTATGGGAGGCCATTTACTTTCGAAATGTAATAGTTTAACTAAAGCAAGGTCATAGAATTTGTAGTTTTTATAATATTTAACCTTAAAATTCTGATTGCAGGGCAATCATGTGCAAATCTCCCATTGATGCTTTATATTGTGAACTATCTATGTAATTTAAAGGGTTTTAGAATAAGTCAAATCGTATAATATTGTAAATAATTATTTTATAATGGTGAATAAGTGTTCAATAACAAACAATTATTATGAGGCTTTGATTGAGTAAATTAGGTAATCACAGACCACGTGGCGGACAGGGTTGTAACCTCTTGTTACCGCGGAGACCTTCATCCAAGAAAATAGCACAGAACTGAGCTTTAAAGGGTGTAAAAAGTAAACAAAATAAATAAATAAAATG
Organism: Eudonia lacustrata; assembly: GCA_947562085.1. Lineage (NCBI taxonomy): Eukaryota > Metazoa > Arthropoda > Insecta > Lepidoptera > Crambidae > Eudonia > Eudonia lacustrata. The sequence goes on along the minus strand of OX387326.1, from coordinate 17,657,346 downwards.
TACCTTTTTCAGGGAGTTATGATGATTGTGAACGATATAAATTTATCTCTCCGGGTACCGACTTTCGCTTCTTGTGGCCTTGGCTGGTGGGCGACTTGATACTTCAATTTGTAATCAATGAAAGGTACTTATTTAAATGCGGCGTTAGAAATTCGACTCAAACGGCGATCTCTAGTCCTCCCAGATCGATTAAATTTTCTGTCCTTTTGACATTGACAGTGAAGCCCGCGATGCTTTTCTCATAATGCGAGTCAATGGGATATGCCACGTACAGCCTTTAAAAAGGGACAACTGTATTTGTGTACGTTAAAAGAAAATTGATCGACCTATCGACAACGCCCGCCATCATAAAAAAATCCTTATGGAAATATTAATAATGTAAAATATAATAGAAAGCTATGCAATATAATTAATTTTATTTAAGTTTATTTGAGGTTACCCTCAACCTACTGCGATCGCCAACCCGCCTGCCAAGCGTGGCGATTACGGCAATTACCCCTCATATCCTTGGGGGAGGCCTTTGTCCAGCAGTGGACGTCTTTTGGCTGAGATGATGAAGTTTATTTATTACCGAAAAATTAACTAAGTTTACTTTATAAACGAATCTTATTGCAAATCTGTACAGAAGGTACATACCATGAAAACTACGCTTTAGATTTCTATGTTGAATAGATAATGCCGGTTTTTACCCCTCTATTGTTTTATAGTACCACAAACTTATCTGATCCGGTGATAGCGTCGCTGTTGTTGAATTTAGTGTTGCTGCTAAATATAATTTCCGCAGTTTGTAGGGTATAAATAATGACATTGCCCAAGTGCACTAGGAGTGATTAAAATATTTATTTGCTGTTTTAGACATTGTTATAAAAGGTCTTTCAACAAGGATGGGTCGGTCTTAAAATTGAATAAAATCAGATGTGTGTGAGATATTAACGAAATTTTTTTTTATTTGAAAGGCCCATAAATGCCATTATGAATGGAATATAACATCGTTCAAGTGTCCGCCGCGGCTTCGAATGGTGACACGAATCCGAAAGGTCCAATTTACTAAAGCACATACAAAACAATACAAAAATTGTTTGTATTGTTAATGGTTTTGTTAATAAGCAAAATTGCCGTATATGAGATGACCACAACCCACATGAGGTTCACCAGGTGGAAATGCATCCACAAAAAGTTACTGTTTGATGCGGATTTTGGTCTGGCGGCGTCATTGGTCCGTACTTCTTCGAAAACGACGTTGGCGAGGCCATCACCGTCAACGGCGAGCACTACAGATCAATGATTAACAATTTCTTTGGGCTTGAATTGAACAATATGGACGTGGACGACATGTGGTTCCAGCAAAACGGCGCTACGTGCCACACAGCGAACGGCATGGACATTCTGCGTGAACGGTTTGAGGGTAGGGTTATCTCGTGAATTGCCCACCAAGATCGTGTGATTTGACCCCGCTAGACTTTTTCTTGTGGGGTTTTCTGAAGTCACAGGTCTATGCCAATAACCCACAATCGACCGTTGTTCTGAAAGCCAACATAACGCAGGCCATCGCTCAGATTCAGCCGGATCAATGCAGCAGAGTCATTGAAAATTGGACCTCTCGGATTCGTGCCACCAATCGAAGCCGCGGCGGACATTTGAACGATGTTATATTCCATTCATAATAGCATTAATGGGCCTTTCAAATTAAAAAAAAATTCGTTAATATCTCACACACAACTGGTTTTATTCAATTTTAAGATCGACCCGTCCTTGTTGAAAGACCCTTTACAACACGATATAACTAGGAACAATAATTAAAACACATTTTTATAGAATTATATTTTAATGTTATAATTATGATCATGTAGATAATCATTTTTGTAATTCAGAGACTGGATTTCAGGAATGCCTGTGGTTGAATTATCGAACTCGGTCATTTCATTGTTAGAATCACTGCTTTCACTTTCACTGTCACTCCCTAAAGTAATAATGAAGGATTCGTCCAAATACGCGTCTTTTTTCATATAGTCATTTTCTATGCTTTTTACATTGGCACAGTGTTTTTGCCACTCTTCAGGTGATATTCTGTTAAAAGCATCTTCGACTAACTACGGCATTTAAGCATTTGATTTTCCAATATTATGCTCTGCAACATGGCGTTTCATTGAACTCCAGATCATATCTATTGGATTATCTCTATTGGATCATCTTTCCCTTTGTTCTTTCTCTTTTTTTCCCCGGAGTAGAAGTTTTTGAACCCGTTGCATCAGCCTGTTTTTGTTCATTGTTGTTGTTCATTTCTTTAACCAACTTTCGTACGAACCGCTCACTAACACCTGCAAAATAGTACACATATTTTTGTATATATACCATAAAGAAAGCAAAACGATAGACATAGCTTATAATAAATAAATAAATTATTATTTCACAACGTTTGCAGCAATTATTCAGCCAGAAATTTATCCGAATAGAACAATTAAACTAAAAATAATTTAAAGCACAATTAATACAATACATTAATATAATTTACTTTAGAAACATAAAACTAAATAAAATGAATGGGTAGGGGTGATTCAAAGCAACAGCTGGCAACACTAACCTGTAGCAGCAGCAACTCGTTCGTACAATATTTCGAATGGTATTAATGGCAGTTTGAGACGTTTTTCCTCCTGCATAAAAGCTAAAACTTTTAAAATAATGTTTCTTGCGTCACTTTCAATGCTTTCGGCATTATTTATTTCAATAAATCTACCAAAAAACGAAATAAACATTACGCGTCGTGCACAACTTCAAACAACAACAATTTGACAGCAAAATGACATTATAAAATGGCAGACGCGTAGTTCCAGTTTTGGCCACCGGGTCAGATAAGTTTGTGGCACATACAATACTATTAATTACTTTACTATTGATCAGAGATAATGACATGACATGACCTGTCACTTGTCACCATAGATTTAGTATATCTAAATCTATGCTTGTCACCATTTATTATTTACTAGCTGACCCGGCAAACGTTGTTTTGCCAATTATTTCTAGGGAATTTGTAGGGTAGATAAAAATAACTAAGTTATTGTAAAGAGAGATATGAGTGAAAGAGGCATGGAGCGCTGTGGACGATGACGGAATATAAAAATAACAAAGCACTGAACATTTATTTTTTTACTTTATTATAATTTGAGAAGCTCGGTGGCGCAGTGGTTAACGCGCCCGGTCTGCGAGTGCTGAGGTTAAGCAACTTCGCAAAGGCCGGTCATCGGATGGGTGACCAAAAATGACCAAAAGTGTATCATCTTGAGCTCCTCCGTGCTTCGGAAGGCACGTAAAGCAGTTGGCCCCGGTTGCATTAGCAGTCGTTAACAACCATCAATCAGCACTGGGCCCGCGTGGTGGTTTAAAAGCCCGTTCTCCCTGTCCATCCTTAGGAAAGGCTCGTGCCCCAGCAGTGGGGACACAAAATAAGCTAATGATGATTATAATTTATTCCTATATATAAATCATTAATTACGACAATAACACAAACAATATCAATCAATTAATGCTACAGTATGTACAATATTTTTTGTTAGCCCATCTTTAGCTAACACAAACAAACTGGATGGTTTGCCCACTCGGGAGCATGCCGTGTATAACTTTCCGTGTGAAAAACATGGTGTGCTCAAATCTAAGCCACAAACAGACATCGTTTGGCCTTGGGACTTATTGATAGCCATTCCTACTCCGTGCTGTTTACTGGGTGAGAAGTGACACCGGTAGACGCCTGGCGGAGACAACTGATCAAGAGATTAATATGGCTATAAAAAGTAGGGGATAGAAGGGTGAAAATTTAGAGTTGAATGTATTTTTTGATGCCACATATTTTAAACCGAAAGAAAATAAGAAATCCAAAAAATGTTGGGGTATATATATTACTTTAACGTGCAACTCAAAATGGATAGAAATCACTGATCTGTTATTATCCGGTCAATCATCCAGCGATCGTAATGACATAACAGCAAGAGTCTTCAAGCAGAAACTCAAAGAACTTATGAACTTCACTGTAAAATATCATGTCTTCGGAGACGTACGATGTTGGATGTACTCTGTAGAGTGGCAGAAGAGAGGACTGCCACATGCACATATTCTTCTGTGGATTGTCGAAAAAATAAGACCAAATGAAATTGACTCAAAAATTTGCGCAGAAATTCCTGTAGTAAATCTAGAATTGTATGAAATAGTGAAGAAGAACATGATTCATAGACCGTGTTGTGAACTCGACTTGCATTACGCGTACGCCGACCGATATTTTGACGCCTCACAGGTGGCATTTTCTTTTAATCAATAACATTAAATAACACTACGATAAACCTTCACACACATGAAACACCGATATCTTTTGCAAAAAAAGCGGTAATGACGTATTGTCCATTTGAAGTTGTCAAATGCTCCGTACGTCATTCAGTCACATTCATTCACTCACTCACTTTTCATAACATGATATTTTAAAAAATCATATTTTACTAAAAATATCTTTTTTTCTTTTAATTTTCCTCTGTACAAACCTTGTCCTGACAATAACAAACTCAAAAAAAAAGAATTATCCAATTTTGTGCAGTCGATCGGAAGTTATGCGCGTACATACATTTCATTGATTCATTTTTATATTATATAGATAGATTACTATGAAACATCAAACATTAATTTATAAATTGTATCAAATTAATACAACATTATAATTTTATTAAATAAAATTAATTCACTATCAACTCAATATCACCAAATCTAGTAAAGCACGGGGACACGCACTAGTGCGTGATGCCGTTTCCTCTAGAGAAACCCTCTAACGGTGCTTTGATTTTTTTATTTTTTATTTATATCTCGGCAAATGACTACACACCACATGATGTTAAGTGGAAACGGAGTCCAGACGCAAGGACAACTGGTGCAGTGTGAAAACAACGCAGCATCAGTCACTCTCACCCTGCCAGCCCACAAGGTGCATCTTCACGCCTCGTTTGAAGGACCACATGCCATAGGAAGGAAGGAAAACGTTTTATATAACTATCGAAAATACAACTTCACATTACTTAGACAACTTTACGCCTTTAAACCTAAATGGTTTGTCTAGGCACTTTCGTTACATACGGCTAGAGAAACTCTTTAAAGCCTTCTTCGTCTTCTCGCCGCCCGCCCCCAAAAAAGTCCGGTGACGCTATAAATGCCCAATGGCATGGACTAATAATGCCAATGGCAATCAGCAGACTCTCTAAAAAAAACAATATTCTTTTCATTTATTTCTTTCTTTTTTTACTAAGAAAAAATTGCTTTCTGTTTTTTTTTCTTTTAGTTGATGGCTTCGTGCGATTAGCATATTTAGCCAGCGTCTAAGTAATTTTTCTTACAAGTAATACATATAGGTCAAAACAATATTTCCTTCCTGTATGATGATGATGAATGGTCATAGAAATGACAAGTGAGAAATGTTATCCCCCAACCCCTCGAGTATATCAGTAAAGATGTGGGGCTTTATAAAATACTCACGCGGACTTCTTGAGAGAATTTGAAAAGTGACATTGCACTATTTTGTTTCATTTGCCAACACTCAAGCACACTAACGAACACTTAATGGTTAATTATCCACCATTATTTCACATTAATATTCGACATTACATAAATTTTAGAAAATAAAACAAAACCGCAGATATGATTCTTCACTTTCCCGCTGAGAAGACATGGATTTTCATTCTTACATTGCTGCTGGCTGCTTAACGCGACTCAGCTAACTAAACGAGGTTTTATGTCGAAGAAGGTTGTCAAAATATTGATCTCATTCATTTCGAAGCACGTAAGTTTGTGAAAATAAGAATTGTGTCGTTTTATTAGAAAAATAAAACTGTGAGAGAGTTGTGTGCTCTGTATAAAATCCCTCCTCGTTTCTAGGAGCGATTTACAAAAATACAATTATATGACATTACAAATCCAACGGTAACTTCTATACAATCGTACAAAACTAATTGAGCATAGTTTGATGATGTACACCGTCAGGTTAAAACTGTCCTGTAGACAAACTTTGTTAGCGCGATCTAGAAATGTAGAGCGCAGCGCCATCTCTTACTGATACGTAGTAAACAGGATCGTGAAATACAGGAGATAGGAAAGGCTCCATACGTTTCTGGGCCCAGGTGAAAATTAAATCAATGTAGCCTTATTTGATAACAGATATAATATTAACAAGTCTTCACTGTAAGATAACGACTTTGTGGCCGAGTGGTAACGCGCTCGGCTTGATTCCTGTAGGTCCCGGGTTCAATACCCAGGTCGGGCATAGTGTGTTTCGGATTTTTCGATGCATAGTCTGCGATTGTGGTAACCAACCCGCATTTTTTTCTTTTTTTTAACTCTACCTCCAACATAATCGGAGCCTGTTTTTGCAATTCTCATTCATACTAGTTCTCGCTTTTATCTTTTCTCGCACTTCTATTCCGCATTCTTCACATTAATTTATCATCTTTTATTCTAAGGCAGTAGGTGATCCGCCTTTTATTTATCTATTCTTTCTAGTTTATTTATTTTATTAACATACTAGCTGATCCGGCAAACGTTTTTTGCCAATTATTTCTAGGGAATTTGTAGGGTAAAAAAAAATAACTAACTTTTGTAAGTGTGTGAGGATATGAAATATGAGTGAAAGAGGCATGGAGCGCTGTAAACGATGACGGATTACAAAAATAACAAAACACTAAACATTAACTTTTTAATTTATTATAATTTAATTATTATAATTTGAGGAGCTCGGTGGCGCAGTGGTTAACGCGCCCGGTCTGCAAGTGCTGAGGTTAAGCAACTTTCGCAAAGGCCGGTAATGGGGTGGACCACCCTTATCACTTTGGGGTATAAAAAATAGATTATGACTGATTGTCGGACCTACAGAATATACATATAAAATTTCATAAAAATCGATCGAGCCGTTTCGGAGGAGTATGGCAACCCACATGTAACACGAGAATTTTATATATAGATAAGAAGATAGAAGATAAATTATGAATATGTACTACTCTATCTTTATCGATCTATCTATATAATATGTATATGTATATTTTTATACGTATGTGGGAAACCCAAGACACATGCACGAATAATGCGCAAGATGCTATGACCTACATGCGCCATTACGGTCGCGACCAGATTATATTTATTATTACTTTCACGTGCAACCCAAAATGGAAAGAAATCACTAATCTGTTATTATCCGGTCAATCTGCCAGCGATCGTCATGACATAACAGCGCGAGTGTTCAAGCAGAAACTCAAAGAGCTTATGAACTTCATTGTAAAATATCATGTCTTCGGAGACGTACGCTGTTGGCTCAGTGAAGTGGCAGAAGAGAGGACTGCCTCATGCGCATATTTTTCTGTGGATGGTCGAAAAAATAAAACCAGATGAAATCGACTCAATAATTTTCACAGAAATTCCCGAAGTAAATCTAGAGTTGTATGAAATAGTGAAGAAGAACATGATTCATGGACCGTGTTGTGAACTCGACTTGCATTACGCATACGTCGACCGATATTTTGACGCCTGACAGGTGGCATTTTCTTGAAATCAATAACATTATAAATACTACGATAAACCTTCAAACACACGAAATACCGATATCTTTTGCAAAAAAAGCGGTAATGACGTATTATCCGTTTGAAGTTGTCGAATACTGGCTGAAGAACTGTACGTCATTCTGTCACATTTACTCACTCACTTTTCATGATATCTAAAAAAATCATATTTTAGTAAAAATATATTTTTTCTTTTAATTTTCTTCTGTACAAACCTTGTCCTGACAATAACAAACTTAAAAAAAAAGAATTATCCAACTTTGTGCAGTCGATCGGAAGTTATGCGTGTACATACATTATAGTGATTCATTTTTATTTCTCCCTCCCTTCTCCCTTCTCTTCCCGTGGGTGTCGTAAAAGCCGACTAAGGGACCATTCCAGAGGATGGGCAGCAGCATCTCTCTGAGGTTACCCTCAACCTACTGCGATCGCCAACCCGCCTGCCAAGCGTGGCGATTACGGCAAATACCCCTCATATCCTTGGGGGAGGCCTTTGTCCAGCAGTGGACGTCTTTTGGCTGAGATGATGATGATGATGATTTTTATTTATAAAGATTTGTTATACATATGGGGTAAATAAGTTTTTCAGAGCGATTTTTATTAGTAGGTCTTTACCTATGAAATTGGAGTTTTTTCTCACTTATTAATAGGTATATTACTTCTAAAAGTCAATACCGGTTGTTAATATTATTATACACCTTTAATAAGGACTATGTTACTTTGGCTTTAGGACTAACAATGATTATTCATTGTCTTTATCGCCCAACTTTTTTTTAAAATTGACTTCTTTTTTGTTTGCGGAATTTACCATTTGTTTCATTGTAGCTTTAAAGGGTCTTGATTTTTTTTCTTTATAATGTCTGCTATATTTAGCTAGTGAAACAAACACACTACTCTACATTTTTTGTAGTGTTAACATAAATAGATGCTAAGAAAATTAAAAAAACATTAGAATGAAAAATAAAATTTTATAAAAAATCTTTATACAAATCTCCAATTAATAGGTAAAGACCTATTAGCATTTTGAGATGCATCTCGAAGGCTTATTTGAATATTATTTTTCTTAATTAAATCTTAGTGCTATTTTACATTCTCCCGTTTGGGCAGCTTAAAATTAGTAACGTCTTTCATCGTATACCTATTTAGTTGGTATATGGAATCTTATAATTTATTTATTAATGTATAAATTTTATTTGAAATAAGACATTTGTACGCGCAGGTACAAATTGTCCTTTCTGTTTTATTAAACTACATATTTTTAAAAGTTATTTTTTAAGTTTTGCTTCTTTTCCTTACTGTTTCTATTTTTTTAGTGCAATACTCTATATAACTATCCCTATTTTTGCCTGTTAAAAGAGCCGCAAAATTGGCTGGTTCGTCTTTCACACCTGCTTGAATTTCTATTTTCAACATCTCCAGAGCGTGTATAGGGCACTCGTAGAGGATGTGTGTAAGGGTTTCGTGAGTATCATGATCACAGGCACATTACGGGCTATCCTTACAGTTGAACCTGTTCAAGTTTGCGGACATCCCGCCGTGGCCAGTGAGAGCCTGTGTGGTGAGGTGCGTATGTGTCAGCTTCCAGGTGGTCTGGTAAGCTGTTATGACGTCTGGGAAGCATAACTTGGTCACCTCTGCTGTGTCGCTGGACACGTACCTTTCGTGCCATTTCTCAAGTGACTCACTTCTGATGATTCTCTTGACATTTTGTTTTCCTAAAATAACAAAGAAATTACAATGTAGTACTCTTTCTAGTTGCTCCGGTACATCTGAGCCTAATCGGTTAGTAACTACCTTGAATGTTTAAATTGATGGTGCACCATCTGAGAAATTTTTTCGAGTTTAGAACTAGAAATTCCAAATTAATAATATTACACCAAAATATACAAAGTTTGTCAAGAAAAAGGGAGGTTTTTGAAGATGTTAGGCCTGAACTTCATACAAAAAACTTGAGAGGTGTCAAGGGACACCCGGATGGAACGAAGTTCCTTTCGATTAATGAGTGAAGGAATTGTAATAAAATTTTATTTTTTTTAAGTTATAATAATATTTTTTTTATTATTAACAAATATAATGTTATATAAACTTTATCAGCAGGTTTTTTTTTTTTTTTTTGTTTGTTTTTGTTTTTTTTTTAGGTTATAGTGCGTACTTGCTAAAAATACAAAAGCATTTATTATTATCTGTATATAATCTCTACTTACCTAACTCCATCAGCAATATCCGGAACTTGTGCAGAAACACTGTCAGGATTCATTATTATTATTATTTTTTATTATTTTTTATTTACAAAAAACCTGTATACACTCAACAAAAATAATCGTCGCGACACCACACTGTTCAATGCGAAATAGAAATGAAAATATCTGGCTTGCTTTCTATAAGAGAGAGAGAGACAGACAGAGAAACATGCGACGCCGCACAGCTTACAATAGCTTACTATAGCAAAAAGTGTCGTGACAACTTTTCGTAAGAATTTTTTCCGTCTGGCCCCCTTTCACAACGCGCGATAAGGAACTTCGTTCCAAAAATATGGTACCTGATGTTGTATATCTAAGTGAAACTTTTGCACAATCTGGGTGTGAGAACAGCATTCGCTTATATGGCTATGAACTTACTGGCTCATACTGCAGAAAAAACAAAGAAAAAAGGGGTGGGGTATGTATATTGGTGAAACGAGGTCTTGGCTTTCAGGTTTTTACTGAAGTAAATAATATGGGTCAGGGTAATGATTTTGAATGCTGTGGTGTATATTTGAAGCAATATAATGTGAAAATTATCTGTATTTACAGAGTTCCACAAAAGGAAAATAAATGACTTAGACCTATTCTTTAAAAGGCTTGAATACGTCTTCTACACAATCTTTAAAAGGTATAGTAAAGTCAAGCGTGTTGTTGTTGGTGATTTCAACATCAATATGATGGAATGTTCAAAGCACAAGCAGCGTCTCACAGACCTACTGGTGAACTTTAATCTAACATCACATATCAACCGTCCCACTAGATTGAATGCATGTTTGGATTTGATCTTTAGCAATGTGAATTATGCTACTGCGGAATTACTACCTGTTGCTCTATCTGACCATGACATGGCGCAGATGCTACATGTTCCAATAGTTAAGAATGTAAATGATATACCATTGCATAAACACTATTTATTCAAACGAGACTATTGTGAAGACAATGTTATTAAATTTAGTCAATCAAATGTATGTCAAACCTATCGTTTTCAGATGTTTTTGATGAACAAGACGTAGATAAGGCTTTTAAAATTTTCCATGATCTCTATGTGTTATTTTATAAACTATGTTTTCCTAAAGTTCGGTTGTGTGTTAATAATAAATTGCAACGACCTAAGTGGATAACAAAAGGATTGCGAAAAAGTTGTGCGACAAAAAGAAGACTTAGGTTTGGTTATTACCAGTGATCGGAGTAGGTAGAGCTATATAAGTTCATTGACCGCAAACATTGATGTTAATATGGATATTTCACAAGATTCCGACTAATACTCCGGGATTCGATTATTTGATTCTTGTATAAATATAAGAAATTGTTACATAAAAAAATATATGTGGTTTAATTAATCAAGTTTCTGTCTTTTTATTCAACTATCCTTAAACCCTTCCTTATATTTATAGGAAGTGTATGCTTTCACATTCATTCGACACATCAGAAAGTATATAGTCATTTGAGTTATCAAATAAAGTTGTTACCTACTAATAGCAAAAGTACCTTTAGCGGTTTTATTTTCAACCCTATTAGTATTTAAATACAGTTCAAGGTATACCATTTAACACATGATCTTGTAGCTGCTACGGAAACTTTTTTAGACGCATCTGTGCATGATTCCAAATTGACTGCTGGTGACTGGAGTGTGATTAGACGCGACCGGGGCTCAAGCGGCGGTGGTGTACGTCTAGCTGCAAAACCTGGAATAACTTTGTCTCGTCTACCTGAATTAGAGACTTCTTTCGTTGAAGATTTATGGGTCACTCTCACATTAAAGGGCCGCGCCTTGTACGTTTGTGTCGTGTATATCAAACCTAGTGAACTACTTGAAGTCGCGAGCGAAACTCCGTCGGCAGCACCATCAACTCCGGAGAAATACTCTACGCTCGACATGGTAACTGAGTAGGTATAATTAACTATAAAGTAAATAAAATCATATGTCGCCTGTATCCCGAGAACAGCTTCGTTTCGTCTTCCGTGTGTGCGAATATCTCAACACACAACTTCTTGCGAACCACAACTCCTCGGAACCTATGCCGCACGGAACTTTCCGTAACTGGCCTGACTTCACGCCGAATTACTTTAAGTAGGTGGACGTATTTCTTTTACGTAGTTCCTGGTGGTTGACCTACCCGGCGGCGTCTCCACCACATATAGAGACTTAAAGTCTCTATTTATAAAATGAAAAGCAGAAAAAACTTAAGGTATCTATCTATCTATATTCTTTAGCGATTAAATTACAATACATTACATATGCTTTTAAAACTGTAGCCAAACATAGTGATTACTTGCTCAGTGATGTGGCCCTATCGTGGCGGCGGCGGGCTGACGTTCACTTCTCAAACTCGCTTGATTTCTTCTGGAAGGTCTTTTTCTTCTAATTCCAAATACGACGCGTGCCAGTAGGTTTGCAAGTAGTCCCGACCACAGTACCTTGTTATAAGTACTAAAACTGATACGTTTAAATTAAAAAAAAATTAAGCGTAGTATTCCACTCGTTATATTTTATATTTACGTAAAGATCTTAGAATCCACATAAAGACCGGCTGTCATCAAATTTTGATTGCTGATTCTTACATTACAGACATCAAACAATTAATTGAAAAATATAATATATTGATAAAAATATACTAGCTTCTGGCTTATTCCTTTGTATTCGCCCAACTACCTATCTGGATGCCAAATTTGAACTTTCTAGGTCACCTGGAAATGGGTTAGAGTTTTGATCTATTTATAGACCAGTCAGTGAGTCAGTCAGTGATAAAAATGTCGATTTTTGGACGTTAATATTTAAATAACCGTTTGAGGTATGTTTATGAAATTTGGAGCACATAATATGTTCTCGCAAGTCCCAATATATGAGCCCCATTTTACATGTTTATGTAAAATATTTTTTGAGTTATGATGGGATCAAAAGTGGCTCCAACTGGTTCGTGTAATATTACACACGTTACTGCTCGCGAGTTCTGTTAGCTTGAACTTGGCTTAACACGCTACCACGTGTCTAGATATACTCGTATGTATTAAAAGAAGAACATTTACTCTTGTCCGTATTGACTGACTAACCAATAAACGTCGGGACACGTAAAGCCTACAAAATTTGGTTTCCTTATATTCTCATTGGTTCATTAATATATATTCCTTAGACATTCACTAAGACAAATTATGTTAATTATTATAATTATTAATTATTTTAATCTTATTTCAGACCGACGGACGATCTGGTAAAGGTCGCGGGAAACCGCTGGATGCGAGCAGCACAAAACCGGTCGTTGTTGGGACCCTTGGGGGAGGCATTTGCCCAGCAGTGAACGGATTTAGGCTGACATGGTGATGGTGATTCACAAGGAAAAGCTAATTTAACTTCTCATTTTCAAACTTTGGATTTGGAACACTGAGTACAATAGAATGTAGATTTGAAGACATCTGCTCAAGAATTGAAGAAATGGTGTTTTAATAAACACCCGTACCTATCCTATGATCTCCAAGGAATAATTTCCTTGGAGATCATAGGATAGGTACGGGTGTTTTTGGAGACAAAGTCACGGGCGAGCGAAATTACGCGAATGTGTTCCTATTTTCTACATAAAAGCATACCAAAAATTCAGTACAGTCATATGCCAATTATTTGTTTATTTATTTATTTAAACTTTAGCAATATAAATATTACATGACGGACTTAATGCCTGAGGCATTCTCTACCAGTCAACCATAGGGTAGTGCTGAGATAACATTGGTAGGTGCAATCAAGATATATTATACCTAAATAATTTAAATGTAAGTATATAAATACATGCATAAATATTATATATACATAAACATATACTATGTGTATTGTAAATACGGAAATACGTAAACTACAATAAATAAACATACATAAAATACATAAATGCCAATAACCTTTTGATAAACAAAGTAAAATTCAGAGTAAAAACTTGCAACTTTTTAATTATTTAATTAGCCTATTTTGTGTCCCACCGCTTGACAAAGGCCTCCCCTCTGCGGCTCCACTCTTCTCTATCATCGGCCACTTCATACCACTCCGGCAAAAAAGTGGTCAAATCGTCCCCCCACCTCCGCTTTGGTCTGCCTCGTCTCCGGTGTCCATCACATGGAATCCAGTGGCGACCTTCGACCACCTCTCTGGGCCCATGCGGCTAAAATGCCCAGCTCAGTTCCACTTAAGTCTAGCGGTCGCAACTACAACATCTATAATTTCTTTTTCCTTTGGCTTTCAAAGTAAAGTAATTAGTGTTAAATAATTTCCGCGGGCTGGTTAGAACCACGATAGCTCAATTGGGAGAGCACCTGACCCGGTATGTCAGAAGGGTGCGGGTTCAAATCCTGCTCGTGGAAATTTTTTCAACATTTGTGTTTTTGTAATTTGTTCGCAACAATATTTGCGTTTATAAACATTTTATCTATAATTTTGGTTTTGGAGCGCACAGTGTAGTGTTTCGAACTGTATCGGTCCTTTTAAAACTCATATGCTGTTGTTATGTTATGTTGGCGTTAGTCACCTCCAGGTTTGGTTCGGATAAAAGTGGTCGTCCAATTAAGAAGTGAGCGGGAGTGAGTGCCGAAAAATCATTGGGATCTGAAGAGAGAGGAGTGAGAGGGCGAGAGATGAATAGGTACTGCCTCTATTTGATTTAAACAAGTGGTCATCTCCTCGTAGGAGGATGAGTGAGATGAAAAAGTCTTTTAAGATGACGCTTACAGGATTTTACAGCTGCCTCAGCCAAAGAAACTTTTTACTCCAAGATCCAAGATCCAAGACAAGAAGATTGGAGTAAAAAGCGGACTGTATTTCAAGAGATATAGTATTATTTGTTACAAGCAATTCGTCTGTCCGTACAAAAGTAAAGTAAAGTATCGGCCAGTGCCTAAGCTGTCGCGAAGCTAAGTGCGGCGGTGTGCGGCGGGCCAAGGGGTCCGAACTGTTCCCACCGCCCGCCGCTACGCCGTCGTGTCGCTGAGAGCGGCCAAACGCCACTCGCTCGCCGACATTATCCAAGTACGAATAGAACGTAATATCAAATACACGATGGAGTCAGTGAAGTAAAACAACATTTTGCACGCACCAATATTCACCCGATCCGATCCGAACCCCCTCGGAGAATCAGAATCAGAATATTTATTTGCTATAAACATAAGGTAACATTACAGGTGGTAAAAAAATATATATTGGAACTTAAATATATTTAACTAAGTACCTATACAACAATAGCATGCAAACATTTTCTATCAAAAATTAATAAATGAATATCATTAATGAAACCTTGGCAGAATCATCTCAGTAATGACCGATTTTTAAATTATTTATAAATTATTTATTTATGTAAAAAAAAAAATCAAAATTCAAAATCATTTATTAAATTTAGGCTACAAGTAACTCTTATGAATGTCACTATGTTCGTAAGTCTACTCTGGACGAGAGATCTTGTACTGAGAAGAACTGGCAAGAAACTCAGCAAGTGTCATGAATTCATTTCTGAGAAAAAGCCATTCGAAAGTTAGCTGGAGCTGCATTCTCCATAAAATGAACACGCTTCTACGCCACCTATGAGGTTATGTACGAGTCGCGTTTTTTTAACGTGGTTTCCCTGATTTTAGTGGTAAATCAGGTCTTATGGAGCTTCTTCTTCTTTTTCTATAAATCGTTGTAGCAGCGATACATCATCTGTATCGTCGTTGATGTTGGTATCTTCTTCTGTTGAAAGTTCAACGTTTGGACACGACTGGCCTTTACAACTGATGTATGTGGTTGAACAAAATAAATCCACTTTTTTGCAGTTGCATTTTGAACTACACCCCTTATTGCAATTGCAAAAAATGGTGTTATGGAGCTTCTCTGGTGCAGGCGGATAGAGGATGAATTGACTCCAGTACATTGTCAATTAGCTTCAACACCCATTCTTCTGGATCCAGTGCATTGCCAAGTCACACTTGAACCTGGTAATACACTCGATAGAAATGTTGCTGAGCAGAAGATGAGGTTGAAGGAAGACAAGCTAATTGCTAACATATTTTTTATTACGAGATTGTTTAGCAAAATATAAGTAACGATACTTATCGATGCAGGTGATTTTTGCTGGAGCTCCATAGACTGAAAGAAGAAAGCAAATTCCGTGAACGATTAGAGTTCCTGGCGTAGCATTTAAATCTTCGAACACTTGGGCACATCTCACTAAATCCTGGTTTTCGAATAATTTCAAAATTGATGATTGATTTTTTTAATTTGTATACTTATTATTATTTTTATTGATTTATAGTTGACATTATATTATTATTATTATTTTAATGTTTTCAAGTCAGTGGCATAAAATGTTTCTTTTATTTGTTTTTATTTTAATTTATAATTTTAATAATGATTGTTTTTATTGTAATTTAACATTTGTATGCCTTAAAGGCCAAAACATGTTAGGACATCACTAGCTAATGACACCTGCACCATGTGTATACTCATGTTTGAACAAATAAATATGTCTTTATCTTTATCTTTGATGTTTTTCCCTCCTGAATAATGCTGATGTAGTATCACAGCTAGTGAAAGCATGTAAAAATAAAAAATGGCGTTTACATTTTAGGGAAAGCCGAACACAGAAGATACAGAATTACTCATTATAAATGTATTAGTCACGCAAACTTATAATTTTACTTATACGTGTCCAATAATGTTTAGAGACAGCGTAGTCATGCATAATATGGAGAATACAGCTCCAGCTAACTTTCGAATGGTTTTTTCTCAGAAATGGTAAATCTTAGAGAAAAATAAATTAAGAAAAGTAAATTTTAGTATGAGCTATTTTTATCGTAAAACTGATTGGCCAAAAATCCAAGGAACCCATTTTTGCAACCTTTGACCTTGAATAAATTTTTTTGCACACCCGCGTGTGCAATAATGTTATGTGTCTAATGAAATCCTGAAAAGTCTCCATTGATCCCGTGATCAATGGGGACTTTTCAGGATTTCATTAGAGTGGTATCCCTTACGTGCCTGTAAATTTTCAGTTTTTTGTGAATCAATGCAAGGGTCAATGTCTATTTTGACCGGGCTATTACTGTTTCTATGATTTTAGTGCAAAACTTTATAAAACTATCCCTATTTTTGCCTGCTAAGAGCCGCAAAATTGGCTGGTTCGACTTTCACACCTGTTTCAATTCCAATTCTTTCCAATTTCCATGTTCAGCCTCTCCAGAGCGTGTACACTACTATAGGGAAAAGGATGTGCGTAAGGGTTTCGTTAGTATCAGGATCACAGGCACATGACGGGCTATCCTTACAGTTGAACCTGTTCAAGTATGCGGATATCCCGTCGTGGCCCGTGAGAGCCTGTGTGGTGAGGTGCGTATGTGTCAGCTTCTGGGTGGTCTGGTAAGCTGTTATGGCGTCTGGGAAGAATAACTTGGTCACCTCTACTGTGTCGCTGGACACGTACCTTTCGTTTCATTTCTCAAGTTACTCACTTCTGATGATTCTCTTGACAAATGAAATAGGGCACGCGCCGTAGTCCGGTTTCTTTTTGGACTTTATAGCGGCTTCCTTGGCAAGTTGATCGGCTCTCTCATTTCCCTCCAACCCTACGTGCGCTTTTACCCAGTATAAAGCTACAGTTTAATGCTGTTTACTATTGTTAGAGTGATGAAACTTGATAATCCAGAAGTAAGGAGAAAATAACAATAAATATTCTTACATTTATTTATTCATTCGTGTCGTGGGATAACCAATCGAAAAAAAACAATGCTGGGATTGCTTATTTGTCATTTCGTCAATGTGTCATTGTATCTTCTGTCATATAGTCACCGACCGTAAAATAGTTGAAAAATCAAAACGAGTTGGATTCGCTATGAACAATCTATTGATATTCACTTGCATCCGATTTCCCATTCTGAGATTTTTCTGATTTATTCATTATCGATTACTAAACCTTAAATCGATTATTTAGTTTCATAACTAAATATTAATTTTCTCTCGCTTCGTAGATTGTAAAGTAGTAACTGTACTTATTTTGTTATTTCCATTAGAAAAATTTTGAATACATATTTCTACTAGTTAACTGCTGGGTCCACGACTCCCCATCTCCTTTCAAACCAATAAGCCGATTTAAATGAAAGTTTATATGCTTAAAGAAAATACAGAGATGTTAAAAGTCAATAGAAAACGTTAAAAAAAACGTTTGTTCTACTGATTTTATGAGATTTGCCAATAGTCACATGTACTAATGTGCCATAGTGGAATTTAAATCGTATAAATACTGCTTAACAAACGTTTTTGTTTTTACAAGCTTTTTTTTTTTATTTTTTTTAGCTTTTATTTGCAATGTATGTATGTATGTATGTAATTTGTTCGGGTGAAATCTTGCAACTCAATTTTGAAGCAGATATCTTCAACCGGTTGAGCTGAAATTTTGTGTACCTGTTTACTTTGGAGTACAATGCATAGTTAATTGTGTGACGTCATTCCAAATCCAAGATGGGGGCACACCCAAGATGGCGGACTGATTATTTTTAATGAATTCCTACAATATGGGTATCAAATGAGAGGGCTATGCTGAGAATAACTCGAAAAATAAAGTAACATCACTCTAAATCCAATATGGCGGACTTCTAAAGCTTGAAACTCAATTTTGAAGCAAATATCTTCAACCGATTGAGCTGAAATTTTGTATACACGTTCAGTTTGAAGTACAATGCAAGGTTAATTGTGTGACGTCATTCCAAATCCAAGATGGCGGCACACCCAAGATGGCGAACTGATTATTTTTAATGAACTCCTACAATATGGGTATCAAATGAGAGGGCTATGCTGAGAATAACTCGAAAAATAAAGTAACATCACTCTAAATCCAATATGGCGGACTTCTAAAGCTTGAAACTCAATTTTGAAGCAAATATCTTCAACCGATTGAGCTGAAATTTTGTATACACGTTCAGTTTGGATGACAATGCATGGTTAACTGTGTGACGTCATTCAAAATTCAACATGGCGGCACACCCAAGATGGCAGACTAATTCTAGGGCCAGCAGACTAAAGCACATAAGTGTGTCACTATGTTACTTATGTGCTTTAGTCTGCCGGCCCTATTTATTTTTTATACAATCCTACAATATGTGTATCAAATGAATGGGCTTGCTGAGAATAACTTGAAAAATAAAGTGACGTCACTGTAAATCCAATATGGCAGACTAAGTTTTTAATGTTTGCCTCCATTAAGGGTATCAAATGAAAGGAATCAGATGAACAGACTGAGAAACGTGTCCAGCGATAACTAAAAAGTAAAAAATAAATTAAAAGTAAAAAAAACCTTTTTATAAAACAAGCTTTTATTTAAATGCGCTAAAAAGAAAAAAATAACTTTTACTTTAAAACTTAAACTATCAACTTATAATGTCATTACCTACACAATTTATATGATATAAAAGCTTGTCGCGAGAATTAGTTGTGTAGATAAACAAACGGCTGGGTACTGCCGTCAAATTCAAATTCAAATTATTTATTGCATGCCACATTGGTGTACAGTTGGCGGCAGATCAACCTACCCAAATCTGTCAAATTTCTCCAATGAATATTGATCCTTATAACCAAACGATAAAGTTCAAAATTGATTGTAGAAATTTGACAGTTTTGGGTAGGTTGATCTGCCGCCGTGTGTACAAAGTAATTAAATAAATAGGTACAAAAGGTGTTAAAATAAAAATGTAGCGTCCCTACAATCTGTTTACTCTTTTGGACAACTTTGCCATTTTCCTAACTACTTTTTTTATTTTATTGCTTTACAAAAATCTTATATTCTAGTACAGGTGCAGGGGCAATAATTTTACACATCTGCTGAAAACATATTTTTGAAATACTTAAAACTAGATTGGCTGCGTTTTTTACATAATATTCCTTGTTCAACAGCTTATACTACTACAATTAGTTTTTATTTTCTTATGTTTAATTCTTATTTCTATATGTTTTTGTTAACAATTTTATTTTATAATATATATTAATCTTACATTTTATGCGTGAGCAGACTTGCTGCGCATTCCTCAGGAATGTGCACAAATCTCTCTGTCTTATGCTATAATATATAATTGTGTCTACTATGCTATTTATTTCTCTTGCAAACACGATTGTATGTGTAGTTAACTAAAACTAACTAACTAGAATGGCGCAACGACCCAAAGTGAGTCTTGGCCTCCGATAATAAGAGTCGCCATCTGGGTCGGTCCTGCGCCACCTGGTGCCAGTCATCCGCGTTGAGCTCACGCAAGTCCTTACCGACCTCGTCCTCGCGGTACCTGGGTCTTCCAACTGGTCGTCGGCCACTAGGACGTGCCATGTATGCTCGCTTTATGTGTAGTTACTGAGACATACCCCCTTACAAATAAACACTATTTAAGCATTTATTTAGTTAATCATTGTTTTGTCTCTTTTTCTCAAATTGAGAACGACGTTTGTGTGACGTTGACAAAACAATGATTAACTAAGTAAATGCTTAAATAGTGTTTATTTGTAAGGGGGATAATTGTTAACTTTAATTTGTCATGCAATTGTAAATTAAATATGTATATAAGTGAAGTGACCCTGTGTGGTGCCGGGGATAAAGAATTGCACCACCCCATCTCTTCCTTTGGGTGTCGTAAAAGCCGACTAAGGGACCATTCCAGAGGATAGGCAGCAGCATCTCTCTGAGGTTACCCTCTACCTACTGCGATTGCCAACCCGCCTGCCAAGCGTGGCGATTACGGCAAATACCCCTCATATCCCTGGGGGAGGCCTTT
Organism: Eudonia lacustrata; assembly: GCA_947562085.1. Classification (NCBI taxonomy): domain Eukaryota; kingdom Metazoa; phylum Arthropoda; class Insecta; order Lepidoptera; family Crambidae; genus Eudonia; species Eudonia lacustrata. Next base: position 17,636,777 of record OX387326.1, on the reverse strand, counting down.
GTCCAGCAGTAGACGTCTTTTGGCTGAGATGATGATGATGATGATGATGATAAGTGAAGTCGTGCACGTCAGGCGCGCATAAGCAAGCAGCAGTGATCATAAATGTGAGTACACAGAGGTTACTAAACCACTGGGGCTGTTGACTTGTTTATTTTGATGTGACGTCACAATAGAAATATTTAATGAAAAATTGCATAACAAATTAAAGTTAATAATTATGTCTTAGTAACTGCAAATAAGACCTAGCTCGTTTACGCTTTGGATCTTTTAATTTTGACCACACTTTTCTATTACATGTTGTATACCCCTGAACTGTCAAATTCAAATTATTGTGAGGACATTTGACAGTTCGTTGTAGCCTGATGATTTATTTATTTTTTTGGAGAGAGACTGCTGATTGCTACTGGGCATTTATAGCTTCACCGGGCTTTTTTAGGGGCGGCGAGGTACGTAAAGGGTACCTCAAGCCGTGTTGAAACGAATCACCTTCGGAGGATTTCTAGAGGGTACGGCATCGCACACTTAAAAGTGCGCGTCCCCGTGCCCTCTCAGAGTCTCCGAAGGATTCGGATCGGATCGGGGAGCGGAACCACCCGAGGGCGCCTCTAAAGGCACGGACCTCGGCTCGGGTAGACCGCGCCGTGGAGAAGGAGAGGAGCGCCCAGGTACATGTCTGTACCTGGTGTAGAGCGCGTGTGAACCGGGTCTTCGTACCCTTGTTCTACGAGTACGGTGTCTTGGGCCTAAATTAGTGTGCATGTTTAGTGTATTCTGTAAATGTGTGCTGTCATTTGGAGGATCGGGCGGGGGGAGCCTGATGAGCTCAGCAGGCGTGGTATGGTTCTGAGACTTGAACAGTCTGTTTGAACCATAGTGCATTTTTTTAACGGCAAAAGTAGAAGATCAAAACCAGATCCCTACCTAATCATCACTACATAGTATAAAACAAAGTTGCTTCCCGCTGTCCCTATGTATGTATGTATGCTTAGATCTTTAAAATTACGCAACGGATTTTGATGCGGTTTTTTTAAATAGATAGAGTGAATTAAGAGGAAGGTTTATGTATGTATACATGCATAATATAGTAGAGAAACACTGATAATTTTAGAAGATTCACATTTTTTTTGCGCTTACATTGCAAACGCTGGCTGAACCCTACGAGATAGATTAAAATAATGTACTACAGTATTTTACACCTTAAAAAGGTCTACAAAAAAGTCCACGATGGTATACGTCTATCTCTTAGGGATAACCCACAATAATCATTTTTTATCCTTTATATTTTACGAGAAATAACAGCTTAATTGGCATTAATCCTTATTCAATTTAGGACCAAATATATTGTGTATTTAATATAGATCAATATGGCCCTTTACAGCTTGTAATTTAAATTAATATTTTCGAAGATATTACAGATTTTAAATGCAGGGACAGAGCGGTTGCGTGTATCAGCATTTATTTATTTATTTAATTATTCATGTTTTTTTACAAGCTAACAGATATTAATATCCAAAACGCTTACAAGAATAATTAAATTATGGGAAATATTACATGCATGTCAATTTTTACAATAAACATTATAATAATAAATTCTGATTAATAATTTCAATAGAGAAATAAAGAAAAAATAGGAATAATAATAATGTCCAATTGCTATATGTCATTTAAGATTACACTGAATTGATTAAACAAATGCCCTAATCCATCGGCAAATAGATCATTGCACCCGTCTGAAGCCGGGGCGGGTCGCTAGTATTATTATAAATGCGAAAATGAGTTTTTTTTGTGGAGTCCTTTTAGAACACACTTTTTAATTACCTATTATTTATTTTGTTTTGTTTTACATAGGTTTATGCTGTGTTCTAATCAATAATCTCATATCATTTATTTTTTTGTTTGTTCGCTTGTTTGTTCTTTGGTACGCTTTGTACACATATTCATCAAGAAACGTTGTAAGTACACAATTCTCAAGAATATAATCAAAGACATAGGGTGCTTAGTATTTAAAAAAAGTGAGTTTGTCTGTTTATTTGATACGCTTTTACTCGTAAGCTATTAAACGATTTGTTTGTTTTGTTGTCAATACCTAAAAGTCTGCCGCGACGGTCCAGCTAGTACAGACGCCTGCACATCAACCTATCTAAAACTGTCAAATTTCTGCAATAGACTTTGAACTTTATGCCTCAACAATATGGTTGATAATGTATTGAAGAAATTTGACAGTTATGGATAGGTTGATGTGCAGGCGTCTGTACCATCTATACTAATATTATAAAGCTGAAGAGTTTGTTTGTTTGTTTGTTTGTTTGTTTGAACGCGCTAATCTCAGGAACTACTGGTTCGAATTGAATAATTCTTTTTGTGTTGGATAGTCCATTTATCGAGGAAGGCTTTAGGCTATATAACATCACGCAGCGACCAATAGGAGCGAAGCATCAGTGAAAAATGTTGCAAAAACGAGAAAAGAGCCTAAAAAATTAAAAATGCTGCCGAAAGTCACTATTCCACGCGGACGAAGTCGCGAGCACAGCTAGTTATAAATAAAGTGACAGAATAACATAGCTTCAAACTTCAGTAAATATCGAACACCCCAAAAAGTATTTTCCGAAAAGTATTTCACCGAACGCATTATCTTCACACCCAAACTCATAAATCTAGCATTCACATTGATTTTAAAAGGCTTCCGACTGGGCAATGCAGTAGTCGTATAAGCTCGTATAGTAAATATTCGGTGAATATTAGCATATGAATGATACAAGCTAAAAAAGCCCCCAGGTGGCGTGTCCGGAGCGGAAATAGGTTCTAGCGCCGCGCCGTAAGCTTCGGCAGCGATAGAACGTAACTTGTTGAGATTGAGGAGAATTCTTAAGACACTTTTTATGTGAAATTCTTTTATGGTAAAAAAGAAAAGAAATTATTTATGCATACACCGGGGTGTATGCATAAATCATTCATTTCTTATACTTACCTAGTTAAAAAGGAGTAATTTTACCTTATACCAAAAAAGAGGAAAACGTAAGGGTAATTTTTCCTAATACCTTAACATAACACAACCAATAATCCTTACTATCATCCTTTTACTCGAACTGCAATGTATTAAATCTAGACTTTAAAAGCTTTTTGTAAAATGGTTCATATTGTACAAAATGCATTACTTACATAACAACAAAAAATATTTAAATTCACGTCATGTCGGGTCATGACGACGTCAGTCATGACGGGTCGATCTAACAGTTTTTTGGGGTCAAGACTACTAATAGCTAACCCGGCCATGTTTTTTTTTTTGGATTTTTTTTAATTTTGTTATAGCCTATGTCACTCCCACAGTTAAAACAAATATAACGACACCTCATATGTTAAAATCCACCATGCCGTTTGGGCTGTAGGGCGTGCCAAAGAAACAGACATTTATACATACATACTTACATACATACATACATATATACATACATACATACATACATACATACATACATACATACATACATACATACATACATACATACATACATACATACATACATACATACATACATACATACATACATACATACATACATACATACATACATAATCGGCTGCAAATACTATTAAACATTCGTCTTTTTGGTAACAAAAATACTGAAGCACAAAAATACCCACCTCACATCTTATTGATACACCATAACTGCATTATTGACCAGTAACAAATCTTACTTCAAAGTCTACACTTGTTTCACAAGCTATCCCCGTCATTGCACAGTGCATGGCAACCCAACCAGAATTTAAAAAGAACTTGTTAGGTGAGTCAGACACTACAATAGGTACTACAAACTAAATAAAGGATACCTTGTAAAATTCAAAAATCAACATCCAAAATTCAAAATCATTTATTCAGTTTAGGCTACAAGTAGCTCTTGTGAATGTCACTATGCCATCGGTTCGTAAGTCTACTCTGGGCGGGAGATCTTGTACTGAGAAGAACCGGCAAGAAACTATATTATACTGAATACTATACTGTAGTATAGCGTATTCAGATAATATTTCCTTTTTAGGTAATAATAATAATTATTATTATTTTATATCTTTTTACCGATCCCCAGACTGCTCTGTGGTGAAATTCGAATGAAATTAAATAAAGAGACCATATTTGCAAGTATACGTGCGAAGTTACATTTAAAGTGAAATTTATGCGGTGCAAGTGATTAACTTTTCGCTGTCAATATAGCGCGAGTAGAAATAAAGCAAGTAAAACCCTTTAGGCGTTTTTAAATGTCATCGTAGCCAGATCTACGAAACGTACCTTCTGAATCATTATTGAGTAATGCATTCGAATGAAAATAAATTGTTATTTTTACCCGACTGCGTCAGAAGAAGGGTTATGTTTTTCGAGTGTTTGTATGTATGTATGTATTTATGTCTGTATGTCTATTTGTTTGGCCCAAACGGCATGGTGGATTTTAACATATGAGGTGTCGTTAGATTTGTTTTGACTGTGGGAGTGACATAGGCTATAACAAATTTGGAATATACCTACTTAATAAAAAAGAAGTAAAAAGTTTGAAATAAACCAAATTATGAAAATAAAACAAAAAACAACTATATAAAAAGCAATTATAAAGTCGTAAAAACCGGACTATCATAAAAAATAATTGCAAAGAGAAAAAACTGAAAAGAAAAAAAAGAAGCTCTACGATCCCAGAATTCCATTTGAGCAATGTAGGACAAAGGAAATATTTCACGTTGCATTCAGCAACGTGAAATATTTCCTTGTCTATAATAAATTAGTATTTATAAATACATTCAATATTGATAGTTGTCGCAGACGGGGACAATCATCAACCGAGCGGCCGCCGCCGTGGCTAGCTCAATTAAATCCGCACTCTCTTTGGTTGGTTGGTGAGTGTCTCCGCATGCGACAACTTTCAATATTCAATGTATTTATAAATACTAATTTATTATAGATTTTATTATTTAAGTATAAGTATCGAACAAGGAAGTATTTTACGTTGCATTCAACATTGTTCAAATTGAATTCTGGGATCGTAGAGCTTGTTTTTTCTACTTTTTAGTTTTTTTCTTTGCAGTTATTTTTTATGTTAGTCCGGTTTTTACGAGTTTACTATTATTTTTTATATAAGTGTTTTATTTAAGTTAGTTATGGCAAGAAAATCTTAATCTCAGTAGTTGAGGATTCCGGGTAAAGTGCTCTTCTACCTATGGCCTTGTCTTCACATGAGGTGAGATGAAGGGCAAATGCTTACCCGTAAGATTAATATAAAAAAAATCGTGTACTCTGTTTTTTAGTAAAACCTCAACCTTTTGACTTGGACCACATCCAGGAAAGAACATGCGAAGCACGTCTAACCCCGGAACGGCGTGACTGCGCTGATTTTGGTCTCTTTTTACTTTACCAATGATAGATAGAGTCGATTCTTTTATTAGAGGTGCCTGAGAGTTCTTTTAACGGATTCCTTTTGTTGCGATCCCGATGGCGGGGGTGGTTCTTTCGAGGTGAGCGAGTGGATTGAGTTCGATTGTTCGCGGATTTGAAATAGAAATGTTGTTTTAGATTTTCGTTGGGGGGGTGTATTGACGCGATATGATTCGGTGCAGTTAATAGAATATTTCGTATTGTAATGGAAGCTTTAAGAATTCCATTTTTACGGTAGGTTATTTTAAATTGTTGTTTTGTGTGTTCTGCGACTGCAGTTTCTTGGTTGGCTGGATGTTATATAGCTGGGAGAGCTGTTCGGTTGCAAGGTCGTGGCTTCGAGTATCTCTTGAGGTTGTCGTTGGTTTTTGGTGTAACGTCGTCTTTTTTGTTTATATTAAGCTTTTCAGATGACTTTTAAATGACAATTGGCACGGTCTGCCTCTTACATTTTTTACACCACAGGCTATCAAAGTCAGCCGTTTGATTTAGTTGATGAAATCTTTGCATAAGATTTTTTTATGTGGTTTTCGCAGTATTTTAGGGATCAAAAGAATAATGTTTTAGATGAAACAAATAACCATGAGTGTTTGAAAAAAAATGGGGCTTAAAAAGTTATCATTTGTAGAAATGGCATGAAAAAAACTAAACAAGGAAAGATTTTCCAAAAAAAAATTAAAAAAAATGGATATCTCGAAAACCGTGAGACTTTCATTAAACTGAAATTCCAGTATGTGATAGGACATAATGTGACCCACCCGCAGCTAAAGGATTATCTTTTGTTCTTTGGACACGCTGTATATATTATTAGCGTAAACCGATTTTTGTCCCAGTGATTATGGGACGCAGCTATGCACATAAAAATCGGTTATGGTCTCATTTTGAAGAGCTGCAGCCGTAGATGTGCAGAAATATAAAGAAACCTGTCATATTTTATTTTATTTAGGTTTCGAAATTCTTAAAAAATCTGTTGAATAAACGCGAAGTTTTGCGGGCGACCCACTAGTATTATTAAATAATACACAGGCACGAGATTTTTTAAATAATTCGGTCTACATGCAACAAAACCTCCTGCGCAGGACTATACTATTTTAAAAATGAATACTAGTTTTTATTATTAGAGACTTTATTATCCCACTGCAGGACAAGGGCCTCCCTCTTTCCAACGTGTTTTATCTTGAGCAATAGTGACCAATCTTTTAGATGGGAGTCAAGGTCGTCCCGCCATCTCCTTTTTAGTCTGCAGCGACGTCGTTTCCGGTTTTGTGGGACCCATTCGGTAGTTACTTTGGCCCACAGTTCCTCCGACATGCCACAGACATATCCTGCTCAGAATACTAGTTACTATATTAAAATTCTGTAAAGTGTGTAAAACAGCTATTAACTTACTATGCATAAAAATACATTAAAGTAAATAAACATTGTTTCATACATTTTTCAATAATGGAATAGGAGAGAGGAGCGGCTGAAATCTGTCAATTCCAACCCAAACTCACATTCTATCTTTTTTAATTTTTCATTGCTTAGGATACAATCCGTGCAGCCTTAATAAAATATTGTTTAGTTAACAGCTTTTTATAAAAATTACGGTCAAATTTTGACCAATGGGCGACCACTAGTAATTATAAATACTATAATAAAGTGACTTTGTAAGATCTGCTGATACGTGTGAACTTTAACTCCTTTAACAATATACGTCTTCTCAATTCTACTGGTGAGACTCGCTGGTGGCAGGCAGGAAGAACCGATTCGCTATCGTAAAAATATAAGAGCTACTCACACACCACACACATGCTTTTATATATGTGTCTGGGTAATCATCGCATTTCCGAATGCAACCGAATATTAATTTCTATGTCCATTAACTATTACATTTATCGTGTAGGTATAATAATATGAATTCACTTTCACTTATCATTACTTTGAAAAAAATCGACAGAATAGATGCGTCACCAGCACATTAATATATGATTGTTGGTTATTACAAAAAGTAACTACGAAACTAAAGAGCTTATCGCTGCCATATTTTTTCATCCTGACCTGACGTAATCGGATTCTAGGCTTTTCCAGGCAATTGCCACCCACGGATTTTCGTAAATAATCAACGATTAGGCGATGCTTCGAGATCATAGGTGCGCGGGCGCAGGCGGTGTAAGCTCCCGTTTAGTAATAAGTAGTCCATTATGAGCTCAGGTTAATGAGATGCACAGAGAAAGTGAGTATTTTTTTTATTACATTTTTGTTGACGCTGGTGTGTTATGATTTTAATCTTATTTAATTTGTGACGGGAATAATAATAGCTTTCAATATCAAGGACAAACAAATCGGTTGTATAGTTTTGGAGATTAGTTGGCAATATTTACTTACTATTTGGTTATTGTTAGTTTAATAATCATCAAAGCACTACTTGGCAGACTACTGCTAGACATAGGCCAAAATCAATCCTCTCCATCCCTAGATTGCCTGGAAGATATCGCTTGTAGTGATAATGCCGCCCATAATTAATTGAACGACACCTATTTATTTTTATTTCTTTGTTTATCATTTCTGTGTTTTTTATGTGTACTGTGGTGATCGGGACTGCTTGGAGGCGCGGACCTACTGGCAGCCGTCGCGTTCTGCGTTTAAATCTTAAAACGACACGCGGCGGAAGAAAGGACGATCGACTTGGACTTCATCCGCAGAAGCGGCGACATTCTATTTTAATTATTATATTTATGTTTTGCCATTTAAATACCAATATAATATTAACGGGCCGTTACTTATATTGGGGGCGTAAGATGGAATAAGACAGCTCAATTATAATTAATTGAGCTGTCTTATTCCATCTTAGGCCCGTCCGGCTGTTACAGTACCTACAATAAAGAATTTATTCTATTCTATTCTAATCTCATCCAACTGCTGCCAGCTACTCCATAGCAAATTGTCATAAGTACAAGTATCGATACTTAGAATCGATTATAATTATATTATAACATGTTATCTAAAAAACCACTAATAGGTTCTCACCGATAGAATATGTATTAGACAACATCACATACATTGTTCTGATCCCAAGGTAAGTAGCTAAAGCACTCGTTTCATGGAAATCAGAAACAACGACGGTACCACAACCACCCAGATCCAACACAATATTGAAAAGTTGGTTTTCGACATTGACCCGACCGGGAATAGAAACCGGGACTATAATATACACCACAGTAATTAATCAATCAGCGGTTAGTAAGTTCAATTCATAATCCCCGAGTCAAAAACGTCCATTCAGCCTCTGACTGAACACTGCTCTGTACAATAACGTCACTTAACCGAGTTCGAAACTCAAATAGACTGTTAATGTGTTTACTAGTTCCCGTTTAAAATACGATGTTTTTAAATAAACAAACATTTTTGGACATAATAGCGTTGCATGGGGGTAATAACTCATGTGAGGCGGGTCATTTGTTATTATTTTTATTTGTTACGACTATTGCTTAATTTATAAGTTTGTCCTTTGAAGTGTTTCTTAGAAAGTGGAAACAGGAAAGCTCGAGCCGATTCTAAAACAAGTACACTCGCGTGCAGTGATATAGGGGTGCTTATAAACTTAGAAACCAATATAACGGCCTTTGTAGTCTACTTGAGACCAGTCGGTAAGATTAGTTCGAGATTCCGAGATCCAGATTTAGATTCAGTGGAGGTAAATAGTATTAGGTCCTTAATTATGAAATTGGCGTTTTGTATGAAGATTTTTTATAAAATTTTATTTTTCATACTAAAGTTTATTTAACTTTCTTAGCATCTATTTATCTTAACACTAAAAAAATTGTAAAGTAGAGTGTTTGTTTCACTAGCTAAATATAGAAGACATTAAAAAAAAAAAAACAAGTCCTTTAAAAGCTACAATGAAACAAAGGACAATTCCGCGAACAAAAAAGGTAGTAAATTAAAAAAAAAATTGGGCGATAAGGACACAAAATTATTAATCATTGTTATTACTGAAGCCTAAGTAACTAGTCCTAATTAAAGGTGTATAATAATATTAACAACCGGTATTGACTTTTAGAAGTAATACACCTATTAATAAGTGAGAAAAAAACGTCAATTTCATAGGTAAGAACCTATTATAATATTTTATGGTTGGTTCGGTTAGTTAGTGAGGCTAGCGTGGCAGAGAAGGGATGGTAGGCACTGGGGTTTTGTAGTGGATACACCTCCTTTCCCATTGTCAAACTTTTAGTAGATTGAGGAGAAGAGTCCCACATAATCCTAGGTCGCCCCTAGTCCCGTATGCAAAAAAGGCTAGATTAGGTCCCTGGCTAACCAACATTGTGTATAATCTTAGTCTGTGGTCAGGTTTCTTTTAACACCTCTGTATGTAGCCAAGGCAGTGGTCCGATCTCCCCATGTCCTGTTGTTCGTGTTGGAAGTCCAAGGCTGAAGATTGGGATGCTTCTAGGCTGATGACTTTGATTGACTATCAAAATATTAATAATATATCAAAATAACAATATGAATAGTATATCAAAGATAATCTGAATCAAAAGTTTATTTATCAATTCGGAATTGTTAACTTTGCCTCATTAAAACCAGAAGTCCGAGCAAACGTATCGTAACTATCAACGTTCATAACATCGGCTTAGCGCACTCATTACCAGTCTAGGGGGCCTACCGCTACATCTTAAAGGATAGTTGACAAGTGAGATACACTTTATTTTTGCATTTGACAAAACAAATATCTTTATTATTGTAACACTTTACTGAATAAAAAGAAAGAACAAACATTTATTGTCTGGTCTATGTGGAATATGTTTTTATAATTTTGCTTTTGTAATGATGATGATTTGTTGTTTTGTTTTGTGATAATGAATGAATCTGTTGGTGTACCGTTTATAAATAAATAAATATATTTATTTTAAATGATATACCTACAGCTGAATTATACAATGAGAAGTTATAGATATTTTCTATTTATGTTATTTTCCTAAGTACCTACTAATTGATTAAAAGGTTTTACGTTGAGAGGCATTGGTTGCCCTCGTGCATTTCTCAGAAACCAACTCCTAAGTAAGAGGCATAATCTCGGTCATTCATTACTTCCCACTCGTGGGGAGTTGCAGAATGCCTTAATAGAACGCTCCAGTACAATAATTAAATGCAAATGATGCAATATCTGCCATGCGATTGTAACAAAAACATGTCTGGACATGTCTATTGTTTCTTATTAATTACGTTGTAGTTGTGGTAAGACTCAAATTAGGAAATTGCGATATAACAATAATTATAACTATAATATTTAATACAGTGTCCAGATAGGATCATGGAAATGGGGTGCGATAAAATATCCCCCATATTCGTGTTCGAAAAGAAATTTAAAGTTTATGTTCCAACCAGGGACGAATGGAAACGAGGGCCACCGTCTCCGGAAAAAGACAGCCTAATCTGGTACACCGACGGATCAAAAACGAAGTCGGGCACAGGGGCAGGCGTCTATAATAACGACTTCAAGCATAGTCAAAGCATGGGAAAATTTGCTACTGTTTACCAAGCAGAAACTTTCGCAATTCTCCTATGCGCAAAGCAGAATATAGAGTTAGCTATTAAAAAGCGCAATATATTCATCCTGAGTGACAGCCAAGCCGCGCTCAAGTCACTCATATCGCCCCGAATCGACTCGGGCCTTGTTCTGGAAACCACAAAAGCTCTAAACAAGCTAGGTGGGCATAACAAGGTGCGATTGATCTGGGTCCCAGGCCATATGGGAATCCACGGCAACGAGATGGCGGATGCACTTGCCAGGGAGGGCTCAGAGACCCAGCTTATTGGTCCTGAGCCTTTCGTGGCACTTGCACAAAGTACCATCAACAAGGCCTTAAAAGATTACATCAAAAACAGGCACGGCATCGAATGGAAAGAGCAGCCGGGTATGAAACACTCCAAATCCTTCCTAGGCGAAAACGCCTTAGGACGGAGTAAGTTCATATGCGGAGGCAGCAGAAGGCAGGCCCGATTAACCATCGGTGCCTTGACAGGGCATTATGCCACAAAACAAATGCTTCACAGAATGCACCTTTCAACAAATAGTTTGTGTAGGGCATGTGGAGAGCAAACCGAGTCAATGCAGCACCTACTGTGCGACTGCGACTCTCTGGCTAGGAAAAGAATGGGACTCTTGGGGTCGGCCTATCCGAAACCGGAGGACTTCAGGCTCTTCGCTCTTAAGGACGTTGCCAGACTTATGGCATCTATCTTTACAGAGGAGGAAGAGTGAAAGGATAGGGTTGCACAAAAGATCCCAATGGGTCGAAGTGTTACTGGGAGGTGGAAACCTCGGCAGGCCCCACTAAGATAAGATAAGATAATACAGTGTCACTAGATGGGTAAACAAATAAAATAAAAAAAACATTTATTTAAACATTTATATATTTTATATTTTTTTTCAACATTTGTGTTTTTGTAATTTGTTCGCAACAGAAATTTGCGTTAAAAATTATATAAACATTTTTAAATTAAAAATATCTAAAGCTTCTCCGAGCTTTGGAAGACACGTTAAGTTTCGGTTGTTAATAACATATATACTATCAATTTTGTTATGTTTTTTATTAATTCGTGGTTAACGGTGTTGGTTTTACGATTAATAAGTAAGTTATTGTACCTAAATCTTTAATTATGAATTATTGTAAAACTGTTTATTGACCCCAATAAATAAAAAATCATCATTATCATCATCATCATCAAAGGTCTCTCCCAAGAATCTCAACAACGACCAGTGTTGTGCTGCTAAATCATACTAATAAAAAATTAATATAATACTAATAAAATTATATAAATTAATTTTATTATGTATATTGATACAAATAGAGTATAATGTGTTTTTTATTACAACCTAATTTAATTATTCTTTGACTTTAATAATAACCTTTTATAAAAAAATGTAACTACTTACAATGTGAAATAACATGTGCAGGCGAGCAGACTAAGATGACCACACATTCTTATCATTAAAATAATCATCAATTTTATAGTAACCTTTTTTCATTAGACCTTGTTTTATTTCTGTCTTAAACTTGTGTAGTGACAATTCTGTTAGAGTGAAAGGCACTTTATTGTATATTTTTATACATTTCCCAACAAATGAATTACCAACTTTATTGAGTCTAAGTTTTGGAACAGCAAGTTTGTTTTTATTTCTTGTGTTAAAATTATGGGTATTACTTTTTTTTTCGAATTTATCTAAGTTTTTATAAACATAAATGATATTTTCATAAATATACTGTGAAGCTACAGTTAAAATATTAATCTGCTTAAATAACTCTCTCAGCGTATCACGGGGCTTAAGGCTATAAATAGCTCGAATGGCTCTTTTCTGTAAAACAAAAATGGTTTCAATGTCAGCCGCTGAGCCCCACAATAAAATACCATACTACATGACGCTGTGAAAGTAACTAAAGTAAACCAATCTTGCCATTTCTACATCAGTAAGTGACCTCATTTTTCTAACCGCATAGGCAGCTGAGCTAAGTCTTCCTGCCAGGGCAGCAATATGAGAACCCCATCGTAATTTATGATCTAAGGTAATACCCAGGAAAACTGTCGAGTTAACTATTTCAACTATTTCATCGTTCATAGTGATACTGGTATTAACCTGCTTTACATTGGGCATCGTGAATTTCACACATTTAGTTTTTTTTGCATTAAGCAGCAGGTTATTAGTGGTAAACCAATGTAATATTTGAGAGAGAGTATTACTTACGTCGTCAAATATTGCTCTATGTCTATCAACTTTAAAAATCAATGAGGTGTCATCAGCGAATAATACTATCTCACAAAGATCTTCGGTGTAGTAAGGTAGATCATTTACATAAATGAGAAATAAAAGAGGTCCTAATATTGAACCCTGGGGCACCCCCATAAGTAATGGGGCGCCAGAAGAATCAGTGCCGTTAATATTAACTTTTTGAACTCTGCCAGTGAGGTATGATTTCAATAAGGTGAGTGAGTTGTCTGAGACACCATAATGTTCCATTTTTAATAATAAAGTATCGTGATCGACACAGTCGAAAGCTTTCGATAAATCACAAAAGATACCTATCGCATCCTGTTTCTGCTCCCATGCATCGAAAATATGCTTAATGAGTGCAACTCCCGCGTCGGTTGTATTTCTACCTTTAGTGAAACCGAATTGTTTGTTATGAAGTAACTGGTTATCTGTAAAATGTGACAGCAATTGATTAAAAATAACTTTTTAAAAATTTTACTAAGAGCCGGTAGTATGGATATAGGCCAAAAATTAGATAGGTCACTTTTATCGCCTGTTTTAAATAACGGTATAATTTTACTGTACTTCATTAAATCTGGAAATACACATTCATCAACGCATTTATTAAATATTATTGCTAAATTAGACGCGATAGAAGATATTATAGATTTTGTCTAAAAGCTTTTATTATTATATCAGAATCAATATAGTGAAAATTGAATCGAATATTACATATTTTTACACTCGATACAAGAAGAGACTGGGCAAGATGTTTACAAGAATTTAATTTATTTGATGTAATGAGTGGAATTTTTGAGAAAAGTGTTTCAAACGCGTCTGCCACTTCCGTATCACCATTGATGTAAGCATTATCGACTTTGAGTTCAAGTATACGATCACGAGACCTTACTTTACAAGTTTCTTTATTAATGACGTTCCAAGTGGCTTTTATTTTATTTTTTGAATTCACAATCTTTGCCCGAATGTAGTTGGCCTTTGCTATGGAACAAACTTTTTTGAACATTTTTGAATAATTTTTAACATATTCAATTACACTTGGATCCTTAGAGTTTGCCTTTATATCATATAATTGATACAATCTATTTCTACTCCTGTAGATGCCAGCTGTGGCCCAATCACTGAATTTAGTTTTAGACTTATCTACTTTGATTAATTTTTGAGTAAAATTGTTATTAAACTCTTTTTTGATTATTTCGAATAGATTGTCGTATAAGATGTTCGCTTTGTCATTGTTACATGGTATTTGTAACACTTTATCATTAACATTCTTCTTAAATCTGTCTAATCGATTAGTGGTCACTGGCCTGTATAAAATATTCATTGAAGGACGTTCATATTGGTGCTCAAATCTAACTGTCTGACCACTGTGATCAGAATTTATAAAATTTATTATTGATTTCTCAATATCATTACAATTAGAAAAAATATTATCTAAACAGGTAGCTGATGTGGCTGTAACTCTTGTAGGTTCATCAAAAAGATTTTGCAAGTTAAACGATTTGAAAAGATTAGGAAACCTTACCGAGTTCTGTGAGTCATCTAAAATATTTATATTAAAGTCGCCACATACAACTATCCTCTTTTTACAATTGCATACCTTTTGCAAGGTTTTTTCCATAATGGACTCAAATAAGTGGTAATTACCAGAGGGAGGCCTATACACACAAACAATAACATACTGCTCGAGCTCCGCACATGATAGTTCAATATTTCGTTCAACTGAGAGAGATACTATGTCTTTACGCTCCTTTGATTGTAATGTATCGTTAATTAATATCAGTGACCCACCTCTTATAGCAGACTCTCTTGTGAACGAACTAATGACTTTATAATTATCAATACTTACTAACAGTTCGCATTGTTTTAACCAGTGCTCGGTTAAGCATAATACATGTACATTTTTTTCATTTATATATAATTCTAATTCTAATTCTTTTCCAGAAAAGCCCTGAATGTTTTGATGTATAATGTTTATAAAGGTGGACATTTCATTTGTCTTAATATTTAAGTCGCAAGAGTTTTCCTCTATTGTCTTAGAGATCAATTTAAATTATTGTAAAAAGATTGATTTGGAACAGATTCCAAAGTACAATTTACAATGTCAATATTCTGCCCAATAGGGGCAGATAGGCTAGCCAAATTTTTGGCTGAGTATTCAATATAATATGATAGCGATAATGCTATCTGTCTCTTAAGATATTTATTAAGATAAAATTTATCTTTTGTCAAATATAATTTATTATCTAAATACTTAAAAAAAAAAAAAAACACAAATGTTGAAAAAATTTCCACGAGCAGGGTTTGAACCTGCACCCTTCTGACATACCGGGTCAGGTGCTCTTCCAATTGAGCTATCGTGGTTCTAACCAACCCGCCGAAATTATTCAACACTATTTTCTTTTTACTTTGAAAGCCAAAGGCGCCCATTCAACGTTAACAACTACCGTCATTAACATCCGATCATAATATTTTTACAAATACTAAAGATCAGTTAAGAAGTAGGCAAGCTATTTATAAATGTTTATATAAGTTTTAACGCAAATTTTGTTGCGAACAAATTACAAAAACACAAATGTTGAAAAAATTTCCACGAGCAGGGTTTGAACCTGCACCCTTCTGACATACCGGGTCAGGTGCTCTTCCAATTGAGCTATCGTGGTTCTAACCAACCCGCCGAAATTATTCAACACTATTTTCTTTTTACTTTGAAAGCCAAAGGCGCCCATTCAATGTTAACAACTACCGTCATTAACAGAAGTAAGAAAGAAGGTATGTCAGAAGGGTGCTGGTTCAAACCCTGCTCGTGGAAATTTTTTCAACATTTGTGTTTTTGTAATTTGTTCGCAACAAAATTTGCGTTAAAACTTATATAAACATCTAAATACTTATTTAGGTCAATTAAATGGAATTTATTCTTATTATTAAAAGTCAGAGTATGTTATGTCATATTTATTTTATGCCTTATATTGTTTTCAGTCTGTGGCAAGCTTTGGCTATAAGGAAGTGTGAACAAAACAACATTTTTAACATTTAATGAATACAATAAATCAAAACATTTTAACAGTTCAGTCTTGTCCATACTTCCCCTGTGTCCCACTAAAACCAATAGTGTGGTGTTTTCATTGAATTTGTAATTCATAATTTTTCTAATAATATCATGATAAGTTAAACCAGGCGTACAATAATTAGTAACAGTTTGTCCCAAATATGTACTTAATAATTGGCCCATGGATTTCCCAAGTTCATCACTAAACATGATAGTCTCAGATTTTACAATGTTATTCTGAGTGGAGGAACTATTGGTATTTTTATATTTATTTTTATTTGATACAGATGAAGGATTTGTATTATTGTATGTCACAAACATACATGAATAAACACAAAAACTACTGGACCGATTTTAAAAATTCTTTCACCATTAGAATGCTACCTTAGCGCAGAGTAACATAGGCTATAATTATTTAAAAAAAATCAACCCGTGCGAAGCCGGGACGGGCCGCTAGTATAACATAAAATTTATTTATTTCAGACTACGATGGCCCATCTACAAATACCTTAGATACTCATACATTATCATATACAGTTTTTGTTAGAATTATAAAAGTTAATCTATGTTAGTCATTATTTTTATTTGGGATTTTATCATCATCAGCTCATTATGTGTAACCACTGCTGGGGCACGAGCCTACCCTATGGTGTGGATGGGTGAGAACGGCCCATAAACTATCAGGCGGGCTCAGTGCGGATTGGTTTAGTTAAGTACTGCTAATGCAGCCGGGACCAACGGCTTGACGTGCCTTCCGAAGCATAGAGGAGCTCGAGATGATACATTTTTGGTCACCCATCCGGTGACCGGCCTATGAGATGATGAGAAAATCGCTTAACCTTAGCAATCGCGAGCTAGGCGCGTTAACCACTATGCAATCGAGCTCCTCAATACTTTATTATTATCTTACAAATAAATGATTTCTGTTTCTTGCGTTCTACTTACTACTTAGTAATTTTTTATTATAACCTTTGTTAGGGTTCCGTAGCCAAATGGCAAAAAACGTAACCCTTATGGATTCGTCATGTCTCTCTGTCTGTCCGTCCGTCCGTATATCACAGCCACTTTTTTCCGAAACTATAAGAACTATACTGTTGAAAAGTAGATGTATTCTGTGCACCGCATTAAGGGTGCGCCGTCCATAAGTGACAAGTGTCATATGTTTTATTTGAAATGTCGTCGTCCATATTTATTTGATGCCGCGCGGCCATACTAATTTTGTATGGGGAATTTAAGGTGCATATTAGAAAATAATTATTTAAATAACCACTTGATGAATCGAAAATGTAGTCTAGCAATTTGTAGTTTATCCATTGATGATTGTTTAGACAAAATCAGAGGTACAATAATTTAGATAGACTATAAGAAATCTACTAAACGCCGCCACTCGTTTTCATGATTTTTGCCAACTTTAAATGATATTGTAGAAAAAACTATAGCGTGTTATGAATTTATGGTTCTGACAAAATGTAAACACGTTCCCTATGATACTTAATATATATTTTGTTCATTTAATACGATAGTATTTTCAGTTATATCTACTTAACCGTAACTGCATTTTTGGCATTTTTTTGTCGGCGCACCCTTAAGATTTTCGCACAAAAATAGAAAAAAAAACAATAAATTTTGGGGGTTCCCCATACTGAGAAAATTGTTTCTCCTTCCGTTCCACTTCTTCAAGCCTTACCTTGCGTTCTGCGTATAACCTAGCTCTTGTGACTCCTCTTCATTCAACTAATTTCCTTTCCTACTCTTTTTCTGTGCATGCTGTCCGGTTATGGAATTCTTTGCCTGAGCGCATCAGAAGTGCTCGCACGTTGGAGTCGTTCAAGGGTCTGGTTCGGAGTCATTTTCTGAATTCACCTTAGCTATGTTTATTTATTTTATGATTTATATTGTATAAACTCTGTTTATTTTTTTTTTATTTTTTTTTTTGACTTTTGTTTGTACTCTTTTTTGATATTATTATTATAATTTAGTTTATTTTTACTTGCATCCATTTTTATTTTTTCATTTTTATTATTTTCAAGGTTGCCTGGAAGAGATTGCTTGTTAGCAATAAGGCCGCCTATTTTGTACATTTTTTCTTTTCATCAATTTGTCTGTATCTGTATTTTTTTTTGTGTGCAAATAAAGTTTAGTATTATTATTATTAGAACTGAAACTCAAAAATATTTTTTTCATCAAACCCATACGTGTGGGGTATCTATGGATAGGTCTTCTATAATGGTATTGGTGTTTCGAATATAATTTTTTTCTAAACTGAATAGTTTGCGCGAGAGACACTTCCATAGTGGTAAAATGTGTGTGTGTGTGTCCCCCCCCCCCCCCCCTAACTTCTAAAATAAGAGAATGATAAAACTAAAAAAAATATATGATGTACATTACCATGTAAACTTCCACCGGAAATTGGTTTGAATGAAATCTAGTAAGTAGTTTTTTTTTAATACATCATAAATCGTAAACCGCAAATTACCTTTTTCCAATTTTTTTCTCGGTCTTAATAACGATAACAGGTACAAACTTGAAATATTTTTATAGATAATGGTACGGAACCCTTCGTGCGCGAGTCCGACTCGCACTTGGCCGGTTTTTAAATGTTGAAATACCCACATTCGACTTCTCACTCTCCTATAACAAGACAATTAGTGAGTTGTAATACAGTTGGGTATTTGCTCAGTAAATCTGAAAAAATTATAAAGTGAGAATGGAAGATAAACTATAAAGGCGCCATCATTGACAGGTTAAGCTTTCGAAGGAGCTATGATAACTGGAATGGAGGTGGTATTTTTTAATTTCCATAATTGAACACAAAGAGCTTGATGCCCACTGGTAAAGGTGTTTGGTCTGCGATTGCTAAAGTTAGACACACAGAGCGAGAGCTGGACTACCATCGCGTTCAATATAACGATGTGTTCAGAATGCTGTTGCGGTTGCCCCGCTTCTGCAGCGCCTCCGGGATGTTTGCATAGGCCGGTGTTCCCCGCCCAATCCTCTAAATGCCACTACACATTTACAGAATACACTAAACATGCACAAGACATAGTACTCGTAGAACAAGGGTACGTAGAACCGGTTCACACGCGTTCTATACCAGGTACAGACATGTTAATATGCAATATAGGTAGTAATTTTAGGCTAAATATTACCAATATACCAGTTCAATTTCAATTGGACAGGAGATATCATACGGACGGTCGAAATCACTGGACCTAATTACACCAACAACACGCGAGATGGCATGATTAGGCCAATTGAGTATCATTGAGATTGTAACGATGATAAGGATTTGTTTACTCAATGTACAAATACAACTTACACAGCAAAACTTTCAATTAACCTTAAACTGTTTCTAATAAGGTTTAGTTTTGTGGAACGCAACTATATCGTCAATTTTGTCTGACGATGTCTTAATACTGCTATAAGCTAGACGGAAGCATAAAATGGTTCCACCATTTTCATCACAACTTGAAACAAAACCCCTATAAGTGCTAAAGCAATTTAAAACATTGCTATCCAGTTTTAAATATTTGTCTTCGCTATTACGTGCTTCAGAAATTTTGGAGGCCAGACTTGTATCAGAGGCCAAAGCCTACATGGGATTTTCGAATACTCCAAAAGTATGTCAGTAAGTTATAATAAAGCATATTTTGGTCTTCTTTAGGTCGTCGCAACATAATATATTATGGTTTTCTACTACTATCCTAGTTATCACTCCTCCTATAGAAAGGTAAGTATATGAGGGTCTAACTTAATTAGCTGCTATTAATTGAGGCCCAGGTATGCCTTCAGGAATACCTAGTGCAGTCCCCACGGCTCACTAACAACGTGTTGGTATGCCGGCAATGTCGTAAAATATTTGGTCCGGTAGTATCCGAGACGAATTCCGTATTGATTTTCATAGTTATGTACAAAATTTGGTTGGAAATTTGTGTAAAATGTTTAGCGTCGCTGTAATTTTGAAGTCAAAATATCGTCAGATTCGATTTCATTCCTGTTTTCTTTTATTAGGTTTATTATGGTGATCAGCCTATTTTATATTAGGTCCTTACCTATGAAATTGACTTTTTGTGTAAAGATTTTTTATAAAATTTTATTTTTCATACTAACCTTTTTTTTAATTTTTTTAGCATCTATTTACGTAAACACTATAAAAATTGTAAAGTAGTGTGTTTGTTTCACTAGCTAAAAATAGCATACATTAAAAAGAAAAAAAATCAAGTCGATTCAAAGCCACAATGAAACAAAGAGACAACTCCGCGAACATAAAAAGTAGTCAATTAAAAAAATATTGGGCGATAAAGACACAAAATTAATAATCATCGTTATTACTGAAGCCTAAGTAACATAGTCCTAAGTAAAGGTGTATAATAATATTAACAGCCGGTATTGACTTTTAGAACTTTTCGACCTTTTAATAAGTGAGAAAAAAACGTCAATTTCATAAGTAAGGACCTAATATATATTATTGCGGGGAACCACAGACCCTTGATCTCATCTGACGTTAAGTGATGATAAGGCCAATCATGGAAGCGCACGTAACCCGGAATCCTCAACAAGTAAGGCACTGGCTATCCCACTGCTCAATCTTTCCCACGTAAAAACAAGCACATGAGTAAATAAACAAAAACAAAAAAACAAATACATTAGCATTTAGCAAATACTTATCTGACTATTTCAATTATGGAGGCCTTTGCCCAGTTGTCATATTTTGTCCCACAACTGGGCAACTATTCTAACTCCTCTTAAAAATTCCAAAAAATTCAAATTCAAATGAATTTATTCAGTTTAGGCTACAAATAGCTCTTATGAACGTCATTATGCCATCGGTTCGTAAGTCTACTATGGGCGGGAGATCATGTACTGAGAAGAACCGGCAAGAAACTCAGCAAGTGTCCATCTCTTTTCTCCCTTACAGCGTCAAAAATATTGAAAAGTGCCCCATCATAAAAGGACACTTTCCATCACAAACAAACACACAAAAAAATAAAATAAAGGACAATCACAACACACAAAAAAACAACAAAATAAAAAATGTTTAAGTTTGCAAAAATTACATCATCTTAGAAAATCATGTCTCAACCTAAAAGCAAACCTGTTATCGATCGTACAATGCAGTGCCTATAGCTGCAATATCAGACTTAAAGCTAACCTCAAAATCCATTGTTTACACTTACGAGCTAACGAAGCCTAATAGCCTATATATAACATTAAACAGTCACCGTAGGGTAGACCTATCAAATCGAAGTATCGTATGGGCAAAACATATTGAGGTAAAACCCCTTATCCCTATCTCATTAAGGTTCAAATCCAAACAGCAATATCTCTTAATATTAGCATCATAAAGAAAGTACTTATCATAAAAACAAACATGAAGATTTCGACAATTCGATAGTTGATTTTGCAACATATTGCAGGTATAATATTTACGGCAGTGAAGATTCTTGTATACTTTGAAGTGTTAAGCTAAGCCATATAATAAACACACGTCATTGGTTCGATCCCTAGTCCATTATAGGATATTATGTATAAATAAGGTTGTTGGTAGGGTTTTTTTTAGGTTCACTAGAGATAAATAACTACCACATGAGTTTAGTTTTATTTTAGTCTGTCATTATAACAACAATGTTTTTTTTTTGAGAGAGATTGCTGATTAACTTAAACGGCATTTTCAGCGTCACCGGGCTTTTTTGGGGGCGGCGAGGTACGTAATGGGTAGCTCAAGCCGTGTGAAACGAATCACCTACGGAGGTTTTATAGAGGGAACGGCATCACACACTTAAAAGTGCGTGTCCCCGTGCCCTACTAGATTCTCCGAAGGGTTCGGATCGGATCGGACATAACAACAATGTGTACGAATAAGAACAGTGAAAGGGATAAGATAATGAAGCCTCAGTAGATGAGGATTTCTGTTGAAGTGAGTTTCCAACTTCGAGAAAAGGTATTATTAAACTATTCGTGAATAGCCTTACAGTGTTCACGCTGCTTTCCTGTTTGAATTTCTTTTAACGATTCCTTCTGTACGTTTCTACGTTCCAGAAGGCCGCAGCTACAGAAGGCTATATTATCATAATTTATCCGCGTACCTGGAAACATGAAAATAACATTATAAGCTACTCATTCCACATTCACACGGCGGCCCGTTCTCACCCAATCGGGAGATGCGCAAGCGCCATTACAGCCCGCCGATACTAGCGACATCTCATAACGAGCGCGTCAACTAACGCGCCAATTGTTCATACATAAACATTTTTGTGTAGGGCTGTCGATGATATAGCAGTAAAATATTATAAACGGTTAAATAATATATATATCTAATAAAAAAAACACTGAAGGGTAAATAAAATGCGTGTTCATAATTTTAGAGCTAATTTCGTTGCGAACTGTATAATGGAAATGTGTTGAAAACAAATCCACAAGCGATATTCGAATCCGCACTCTCTGACATACTAGGTCCAATGCACTACCAATAAGCTATAGTGGTTATGTTCGACCCGTGGCAATTGTGGGCCAAAAGATTAGAAATATTGTAGGTGTGCTGTACACCTGCTGCTGAACCAGAGCAGTTGGCCAAGGTCTGGAACACGGTTAGTAGGTAGATCAGCGATAGGATCCAGCGGTAGGATAGAAAGATGATGGTGGTCATGACGGGATAAAAATGTGTATGGAAAGATACACAGTGTGAATAGATTAGAGCTTTTGATGATTAAAACAGTAAAATTCTGTATATCAATTCTCTCAGTCTAGGACCGATTACTTTTATCTTCAGAATATAATACGTAATCTGAAAAGATTGAATACCACACAATACTTTACTATAATGAATGGTTCGCATTTCTTCAATAAGGTATGCGAACGTTTATCAAGAGCAAGGGATCATCCATAGAGTTGTCATAGCGTTTAATAGCAAAACAGATTTTTGCAAATTACTTAATACTTGTGTACTAAAAATTAAAGTTGAATTTGCTGAAGCAAAAGATAACATGCCAGACAATAAATCACTGGCAAAAGAGCTACTTGAAACTGCAACCATCGATCATACCGTTGAAATGGTATTAACAGATATTTAGAATGCAAACAATAAAACTTAATGGCTTCCAGTTTGTTCGTTGTAAGGAGTTTGAGTGTTTGCGAACTGGAAAACGGTTTGTTTCAAAGTTTCTTTTTAATATGATCGTTTATTTATTTCACTGTTTGCGATATGCCAGTTAGCCAGTTAGCCAATCGGACTTGATTTTTAAGGAGGTCCGTTTTGGATTTGTTTTGTAGAGGATTAGCCACCACACTTGCTCTAAGCCTGCCGTCGTGACAGGATAATTATATTATTTTGTAGAATTATTGTTATAGTAGTGCTAAGATAATTGCTAGGTGAAAGAAAAGTTTAGGGTTTCTCCAATTATATGACTTTTGTATGTTTTAAATGCTTGCCTGTGTGCATTTATTTTCTGTTAACTAATAACAAAGCATTTATATTATATTTTACTTGTTATATAATTTAATGGGTGCAAGGAGAACCCCAGTTTCATTTATGATTCTCTGACACCCTCTTCTGCATTAATTTTTAATTTTGTATTTGATGTTTTAGATAGTCGATTATTCATGTAAGTATATATAAAAAATGTATCGATTATTAGCATCACTGGTCGGCAAGGTCTTAAACATAAACTGGCATGGTTTTATCCAGGAATGTGCCAGTGCCAGGGCCAGTCAATTGATTCCACGTCACTGATTTGCTGTGATTAATGGAGATCACAGTGAACTGCAATAGCATCCATTTTAGTAATTATGCACTGGAAAGAAAGACTGATGATGTGTCTAGTATAACAGGGCAATTCGAAAATAGCATCTCCGAAGAGGTTTCGAATCCCTTTAGTAGATACTTTATTGTTGTAAATTATAGAGTGGGCAAAGAAAATAATAGGATATTGTCAGGAAGAAAATTATATTTTCTAATTTTGGCGAAGTAATTTTATAAGGTCATACTTTACGTCATAACTCATCGTAGCTTGTTATATTCAAGTCATCGTGCACTCATTAAATAGGTTGAGTATCTAAGTTGTATAATAACTAAAGTTTGTTTTTTTTATTTGAGATTTAGCTAAGTTAAGAATAAAATTTAAGATGTTTGTACGGAATGCTTGCTTTTGAGTTTATAAATTCCCTTATCCTAATTTTATTTAACCTTTTTATTGGTTCTTATGCGGTCTATAAATAAGAAATTAATAATTTTTTTTTTTAAACTTTACCAGCTTCATTTTTTTTAAACAGGAGAAGTTTAGTTTGGCAATCCTATGAAATGTCAACAATTGCCGCAGCGGAATAGATTAATCAGCTCTATGATAAAACGGCGAGCCGGTTCAGCAGCATCACATTTATATATGATGCCTAGGATTTGCCTTTTTACATGGAGGCTTTTTGTAACCTAACCTAATTATGATATAAATAATGTTTATCAAACTAAATAGCAGCTCTTGAAAATATATTTTTTCTTGACGTAATAGTATACAATATTATATTATGTTATTATTATATTATTTTAATTATATAATAGTTTAACACTATCAATGACATTTCACATAAAAGTATATTACATAAACTTAGGGCAAATTATATAGCGGACAATTTTTTATATGTATCTAGCTACTCGTGTATCTACATCTTATTAATAAATTATAAATAAAATTTTATGAGTACATGACTATAACTAAACGTAACATTAAAAAAATTACAAGGGCTTTGCAGTTTAGCCTTTACATTAAAGTTTCTATTAATAACTTGACTAGACATCCTTAGCCATTCAATTAAATTCAGACTTTAATTAACGGCCTAGCCGTCCAACGAATGGGCTGATTTAACCATTTCGCTACGACATATACAACAGAGCACACATTAAAATAAATCCACTCGCGTCGTCCACAAACGCAACCCTATATTTTACGCGTAATTTTAAATTCCAAGCCTCCATTGTTGTCGCCTATCCTCTCTACATCGACTCTATATTATTCGTGTTACCACACCAATTTAAATAGAAACATGTGAACAGGCACAGGAGTCGAGTTACAACGCGTTTTTCAATTGGGCAAACGCATACAGGGATCGGGCTAAGTTGGTTCTGCGAAGAAATAATGTTTGCAACGCCATCTATCCTAATAAGGCGTGCCAACTGCGTACGCGCAGTTTTCGTATCGGGATTACCTTCAGAAAGGTATCTGACTAATACAAAATCGTAGTGTCTGTTAGTCTATCTGAGCATTCGCGATTTACATACAGAAAACAAATAAACAAGCTTTTTAGTAGTTGTCGTGTTATACTTGTATGAATTAAGTAATATTGTTTGCTGGAATTTACTGTTATCCAGCCATTACAAAACGTAATTTTACACTATGATAAAAAATAACTATATTAATTTTAATACTATAAAAAGTTTAAATTTTTAAAGATTCAAGCAAACTTCAGCTTCAGGAGCTATTGAGATTTTTGTAAATTTTAATGTTATGTTTTACTAGCAGCCGCTCGTGGTTTCACCCGCGTGGTTCCCGTTCCCGTGGGAATATCGGGATAAAATGTATCCTTTGTTTTAATCCAGGTTATAATCTATCTGTATGCCGAATTTCATCCAATTCCATCAATCCGTTGCAGCGTGAAGAAGCAACAAATATACACACATACATTCGCATTTATAATATTAGTGTGATTAAAATTTACAAAAATCTCAATAGATGCTCGTCACTTTAATTTGTGACATTGATTTTAAATGTACCTGTTTCCGTGCATATAAATAATTGTTAATATTTTTAATATTGTACGAGTATGTCCCTTATAATCATAAAAGAAAAAAACTCATGTCACCAAAGAAGAAAGAGTTTTTAATCAACTAACGCCTTACCCCACAAGATCGGCACCATAAAGTTTTGAGAATGGAACATACTTTTTTTTTCGCAACGTCTCGCCCGCGCCCGCTCTCATACAAAAGGACACCGCCATGCGTTATCGCGTCCGCGCCTGCGCGGACCCGCCACCGCGGCGTTTTTATTTTTGACAAGTGCCATCTATACGGTCGCCATTGTTCTCTTGCGCCGTCATTGCTTTATGGTGTTACTATAATGATCGCACTTATGAATTAATATTGTTTATTTTTAAGAAAATTATTAACTAAGTAATAATAAAATAATAAAAGTAAGTAAATAGCCTTTAAACTGCTGGGCACAAGTCTCCATCATTTAAATTTTATGATATTGTTTTAAAATATATTAATCAAATATATAAAAGAGGTTTGATATTTTATGACTTACACCATAACTCTACCTCATCTACTCAAAGAAACAGACCTAACTACCTCCACGGGGAATTTAACCGGTTACCACTAAGTCTGAAACCAGTAGTTAACTCTACCATCAAAGAAACAGACCTAACCAAGTACCTCCACGAGGAATTGATCCTGATAGCACTAAGTCTGAAACCGGTAGTCTTACCATTGGATCACAGTTAATATTCCAAGTTACTCTCGAATACATTTTGTGACCATTATAACAGTGTGTTCTGATTTTCTGAAGGCGCGCACCCGAATAAGCGCCATTGGAGATCGAGTCGAGACGGAACGGAATATATTTAGACGTGTTCGATTTTCAAAAATATTCATTTTCTTTTTTTGTTATTTTCGCGCGCATTCGAGGACAATGCGGCCAGGGCGGGCGTAACGAATAACTCTTTTATTTTAAACTTTTTAATAATATAAAACGCAACTTCGCTTCGGGATATGTATGACGTCTGTTCAGATTAAAGGTGTTATTTTTCCACTGGCGACAATAGTTTCTTTTTTAAAAATAACTTCGTGAAAACGTTTCAAAACTTTTTCGTTATTAGATTTGGTCCTTGTTTATAGGAGCATAGATTTTATCTTTAGAAGAGTAAGATTAAATAAATGCCCCCGTTCTAGTAGGTATATTTACACTAGGTGTTCTTTTTTAATATTAGTAATAGTGGCAAAGTTTTCCTGTCAAAACGCCACAAATATAATAAAGAAATTAGAAGGAGCTTGATGTCTCAGTGGCTGGCGTGTTCAAGTTCCTATCTTGCAAGTAAAGCAGACTAGGTGGAGCGACGATCTACGCAAGGTGACTGGCAAGAGCTGGATGAGGGTAGCCGCGGATCGTAGAGGCCTATGTCCAGCAGTGGACTAGTATAGACTGATGATGGTGATGATGATAATGATGATGAAGTAAAGCAGCTTTTGCACTGCCTGCAGACAATTGTCTTTGGTAAGCATTTCGCCTTCGTCTCATCTGACGTTAAGCGATGATAAGGATAAATGTGAACGCTCACTTCAATAATTAGAAAAATGCTTATAAACATGTTACATAAACTTAGAATAAGTCATCATCATCATCATCATCAGCCCCTCCTGACCCACTGCTGGACATAGCCTCTCTTTGCTTGCGCCATATGCCTCGATCCTGCACTAGCCTGGGCCACGTGCAACCCACGGTCTTGGTTATATCGTCGACCCATCTCGCCGGAGGACGTCCCCTTTTTCTGTAACCCTCTCTCGGCCACCACTCAGTCAGCTTTCTGGTCCACCTGTCGTCACTTCGTCTGACCAAGTGTCCTGCCCAACTCCACTTGAGCTCCGCTCCGATATCCGCTCGCTTGCATCTTGGACTTTAGTGCGCTTGCGGATTTCGGTGTTGGGGATGCGGTCCATAGCGCGCTCCATGCCCCTCTGTGCAACACTAATTTTGTGGATAGCTTCCCTAGTCAGGCGCCATGTCTCAGCACCGTACGTCATAGTTGGCAGGACACATTGATTAAAAAGACGTGTTTTAAGACATTGTGGAATGTGGGTGGAGTTAAAGATGTCACCTAATTTGCCGAAAGCTGCCCACACCAGTTGAACACGTCTGTTGACCTTTTTCAACTGATAGTCTCTGCCAAAAGATTAAACATGGCCAAGATACACATATGAGTCGACTACCTCTAGCCTTTCGCCCCCAACCATGATGTTAGGATTCGAGACAC
The DNA here is from genome assembly GCA_947562085.1 of Eudonia lacustrata. Taxonomy (NCBI): domain Eukaryota; kingdom Metazoa; phylum Arthropoda; class Insecta; order Lepidoptera; family Crambidae; genus Eudonia; species Eudonia lacustrata. The sequence continues at coordinate 17,608,547 of OX387326.1, read as the reverse complement.
CAGAGATGTTCGACATAATCTTGGTCTTGCCCATGTTAATCTTAAGACCTACCACGATAGAGGCATCAAAAAGGTCTTTTCACATTATCTCTAGGTCATCCATCGCACTGGCAAACAACACAAGATCATCAGCGAAGCGCAAATCAGACAGATAGACACCACTTATATTTACACCGCATTGGTCCCAGGGAAGCGTTTTTCTGACATCTTCCAAAACAGCCGTAAAAAGTTTAGGTGAAATGGTGTCCCCTCGTCGCACCCCTCTCTTGATGGAGATAGAGTTCGTCAAGCTGTGAAGCTGAACCTGCATTGTGGCCTGGCTGTATATCTCCCGAAGCAGATCCACGTACCGGGCGTCAATGTTACAGCGATGGAGAGAGTCAAATACGGCCCAATGCTCGACACTGTCGAAAGCCTTCTCGTAGTCCACGAAGGCCATACAAAGGGGCCGGTTAAACTCGTAACTTTTCTCCATCAGCCGCTTGACTGAATGGATGTGATCTATGGTACAGAATCCACTCCGGAAGCCAGCCTCTTCAAATGGTTGATATTCATCCATAGAATAAGTATCCATTCATCAGAATAAGTACCTACCAGTTAACTGACTGAATGTTACTGTTAATTATTATTATGTCGTATGCAACAGTTTTGTCCATCACAATGTGGCTGACTGTTTATAAAAAATAATTCGAAAATGTGTTCCATTTTCAAACGTTTATTCTTTTGTTTTAGTGATTAATTGTTATTATCTGTCTTGAGGTTAAACCCAGAGGTCCTGGGTGCAACAATAATAAAAAAACAACCACAGAAATTACGTAGGTACGAATACTTATCGAATAAATTGTGCGAATCAAAATCGGCATTTTTATTTATAAAATGACCAAAATTACCGTCGGAGATTCCGTATCACTTATACAGTACAGTCGGCGGGAGAAATTGGTGGGCCGTCAGTGTTCCATACAAAAGATGCATTATAAATTTAAAGTGAGGCGCTCGTTAAAATATCGGGTTTATACCACTGTTGGTTTTACCGTGAAATGACGAGTTGGGGAATTATTTATATATATACACTGTCAACATCAAAGTAAGCGAATAAAAATAATATTATGTTTTAAAAATATTTGTAATACCTACTATGTTTTTATTATTGTTTTTTTTACGGGTAAGCACAGTGCCTAGATCTCACTTGATGTTAAGTGATGATAAGGCCAATGATGGAAGCGCACTTCACCCGGGATCCTCAACTAGTGAGGCACTGCCTATCTTATCTCTAGCTGCCGGAACACAACAATGCTACAAACATTGATATTATGGCGAGATATATTTAGATAAGATGGTGATAGCTAGTCAGGTGGACAAACAAGCCCTACCACTAACCAAACCGAGTACACAAACACAAACCCGGAACCTCTGGGTCCGAACCGGTGGTCCCAACCACTAGACCACAGGGGCGGTTGTTGACGGTGTTGAAGACGCATGTACATATATAATAAGTTAGTTCTCATATTTGCTACTAGATAGCGTGGCACGATTCGTCGTCTGAATCGCGCAATCAAAGCGTCTTAGCAAAAAGCATAGGCCATGTAATTTGATAATAAAGTTGTTAACATCAGATCAAGCAAGGGACCTACTAGCGGATTAATTTTCAACCCTAATAGTATTCACCTTTAGTACAAATGTATACCATTTTTCAATTATAATTTTATCGAACCAATAACCAGCTCATTTGATGTCCTCATGTCTTCACCGCTGGGGCACGAGCCTTCCTTATGGATGGATAGGAGAACAGGCCATCAACCCCCACGCGGGCCCACTGCGAATTTGTGGTTGTTAACGACTGCTAATGCAGCCGGGACCAACGGCTTTACGTGCCTTCCGAAGCAGGGAGGAGCTCGAGATGATACATTTTTGGTCACCCATCCGATGACCGGCAATCGCGAAAGTTACTTAACTTCATCAATCGCAGACCGAGCGTGCTAAGCACTGCACCATCGAGCTCCTCGGTGGCGCGATCTTTTGAACTGTAAAGTGTATTTTAAACAGTATTTATACGAGTATAAGATACAAGTCAGTGATGATGGAGTTCTCATGAGGTATAACCTACTAATTACTAACCTACTCACTAAACTGATTTGGATGAAATTCGGCATACAGATAGTTTATAACCTGGATTAACACATAGGATACTTTTTATCCCGATATTCCCACGGGAACGGGAACCACGCGGGTGAACCGCGAGCGGCCGCTAGTGATTAAATATTTATTTTAACGAGTGAAGCTTAAGTATCACACATCACACATAACCAGCTCATTTGATGTCCTCATGTCTTCACCGCTGGGGCACGAGCCTTCCCTATGGATGGATAGGGAAAACAGGCCATAAACCACCAACCCAGTGCGGATTGGTGGTTGTTAACGACTGCTAATGCAGCCGGGACCAACGGCTTTACATGCTTTTCGAAGCACGGAGAAGCTTTACATGCTTTTCGAAGCACGGAGAAGCTCAAGATGATAATTTTTTTAGTCTGCATCCGATGACCGGCATTCCAGAAAACTTGCTTAACTTCAGCAATTGCAGACCGACCGCGTTAAGCACTGCGCCATCGATGGCGCCTCCTCGGTGGCGCGATCTTTTGAACTGTAAAGTGTATAAAAAGTATTAGTATTAGATACAAGACGAGTCGTGACGCTTTTAAAAAGAAAGTCCGTATGCTATTTTTTGATAAATCCTTGGCAGAATCATCTCAGTAACGTCCTATTTATAAAATATGTGTTATACGTTTATTTTTGTACTATATTTGTAAAAGTATTTTAATTAGAAATATACATTATATTTGTTTATTAAAGTATATTTTTATAAAATGTATATATGTAGGTAGGTATATACTGTGCGTTTTATAATATATATTTTTATTTCTAAATTGTTGTCTTCACCGAATTGCACCTACCTCGTTATTTATGATGTTCAGATGAGGTATAGGTTACTTACGTAATATTGTCAATATAATGCCGCGTTCCCACTGTCGAATAAAGATATGCAAAAGAGCCATCGTTGGAGACATCATTTGACAGCTTTACTTCGCCTCGTAAAAAAATATGTCGTGCCCGAACAATTGAATATTTTATTGTCAATTCAAATCAATACACATCCGGAGTTGATTTCAATACAAATATCTGTCAATCCAAATTGGTTGTCTAAGAATGCTTTTATGAATGGGTCTGTTTTTATATATTGAACGGTGTAATGTTTACGGTGCCTTGATGTAGTAAAAGGGAATCGTTGGCGAAGTTATCATTTATTTATTCCTTATACTTATAAGCATTTGGCCTTATAGACGAAAACACTACAGGGAGAACGGGCCATAAACGGGATCGATGATTGTTAACGACTGCTGTTAATGAATGTGCACTACTCATTTTCCCTCATTCGCTATTTTCGTTAGTTCAGTTTCCCTAATTCGTCAATGCCATCAAAATCTTTAATTCATCAATTTCCCTAATTGGTCATTTTCTTTGACTCGTCACCTGCCGTTGTCGGTATATTCATGTACCTACATATTTAAAATAATAATAATTTTACAACTATATAAAAGTATAAATAATATTACTTGGATAATCCTATAATAAGGGAACAAATATCACTATATCGCTCGGCTTAGTACTTAAGTACTTTGTTCTAATTTCAATCGTAAAACGAGAGCCGACACATGCCGATTTCAAGATTCAGCAGTTTATATTCAGTGCAAAAAATAGATATACTATAAGGAGATGTTTTTTTTGTTTTTTGTAATAGCAATACCATAACTATTACTTAGTATATTAAGTTATATTTAATTCATTAATTAAGTGACATCGGCCCCAAATACTCGATAATAACATAATATCATTCGCATAAAAATGTCAGATTCAAATATAGTGCCAAAATATCTACTCCGATTATATATATTTACATTGCATGAATTTACCAGTTAGTGAAAATTACTTATTAGACAAACTGACGAATTAGAAATTGACAAATTAACGATTTTGATAACATTGACGAATTAGGGAAACTGACGAACTAACGAAAATGGCGAATGAGGGAAAATTACCAGTAGTGCACTAACTCAGATGTAGATAGGTACTAGATCCAGTGAAATGACAGGGCATAGAAGTAATAGGATTGACGTATCAAGGTCAGAACGCGTGCGTGATGCATTTGGAGTATTCCGGCGACTGGGCCCGCTCTTAACTGGGCCCGCGGGCCCACTCGCCGGATCGAATTATTGCAATATTTTTATTCCGGCAACTGGGCCCACCATCGATATGCATTTAAGATCAATTATTTAGATCAAATTCTAGTACAGTTGGAAGAAAACGCATTCGAAATAAAAATAGGTTTTTTGAGAAAATCATTTATTTTTTATACCTATTTAGCGTCAAGTATCTAAAGGTGTTGCAAGCGTTGATTGGCTGTCCACATCCCCACCCCCACCAACTGGTCAACCCGAGTCAAGGTCCTAGTGAAGACTAGGACCCTATACTAGGATAGAGGCGCCCTCGTTTGTTCCGCTCTTGACCGTTTTACATCTCAGTATCATAAAATAAAGTACAGTATTTAAGTAACATAACTTTTTTAAATGTGAGTTTCAATCGATGTTACATGATTCGATTTTAATTATTTCATTTTGGTTCAAACTGGCGATTGTTAGGTCACAGACCTTGAGAACATAAATTTTATTTTGTGTATGCGACGCGGAGAAATCCGCGTTTGGTAGGTACCGTCAACAAAATTAGCTAGTATATAATATTTAAACTCATTATTGTTTTATTTATTTATTTATTAGTTCGCACACAAATAAACATTTACAATGGTTAACATTATGGATCGCAATAGTACAGGTAAGCTTATCTCGAAAAAGAGATTTCTTCCAGCAGACCATGGTGACAGGATAGTATGAAAGTAGCTAGTTAGATAGACAAACTGCGCACAGAACTATTAAGAAAATATGATATTTATATAACATAAAGACAACTACACATTAAACTAATAAAAATATGAATATACTACTAAATACTACTAATAATATATATTCTAAAAACATAACGTGATTCAGTGCCATTCAAGTAACCAATAGTAGATAACCTTTTAGTTGTTTTTTAAAAGTACACACAGTGCGACACTCTCGTAGTGGTATTGGTAACTTATTCCAAAGTTTTGCTGCTTGGACAGTAAAAAAATCGCCAGACATGTTAGTGCTGCAATGAGGCAGATTTAAGTGGAGATAGTAGGCTGAGCGATGAGCGCGTCCAGATGTCGATAGGTACGAGAAACGCTCCTTGAGGTAATGAGGAGAAGATGAGTTAAAAAGAATGTACTCTTTTATTCATAAAATAAGAAATAAAACAATTTGCTAAAAGACTTAGACCTCCGCGTCGCTGTCGACTGGAAATGTACTCAAGAGACTGGCGGCATTGCCTCGTTGTATGGCAATGCTTAGCCTCTGGCCAAGATAAAAGCCAGCCTTTGGGTCATGGGAAGAGTCAACCAGCCGTTTGGAGATGTCATTAAAAGAATATTGTTTTGTGTTAGTTTTCTCAAACATAATGCCTAAAAAACTTAAACTTTAAAAAAAATATATATTTTCTTTGTTTAATAATAGATTACTATGAGTGATAATGGGGAAAAACACCTTAAGAGCGTTTACGCCGCACACTAGCGCCGCCAATAAAAAAAAAACATATCTAGTAATTAGAGATAGTAAATCAAATTATGCTCAACAAACTATCTGAATGAAGTAATTTAGCATTTTTCGTCACCTAATGAACACCTGACATGTTATAGTATAGTTAAATATGGCGTTATAGTTAAAAGTGGCCGTAACGTCTTATTTAACTAAACCATAACATGTGAGGTGTTCATTAGGTGACGTAAAAATGCTAAATTACTTCATTCAAATAGTTTGTTGAGCATAATTTGATTTTCTATCTCTAATTACTAGATGTTTTTTTTTTTCATTAGTGGCGCTAGTGTGCGGCGTAAACGCTCTTAAGTATCAGCAAAGATGTAGGACTTTACAGTGATCTCAAGCAAACTTCTTGCTCTCAAGAATTCTTTTGACAAGTGACGTTGCACTGATTCTTTTCATTCGCACGTTCATGAACATTTTACGGTTAATAATCCAAAATTATTTCAAATTGATTTATAAAAAAAATACAAAGAGTGCAAAATATTATAAAGCCTAATTAGCAGGCAAAGTGGCATAAATACTTTAAGCTTTTTGTGTCAAACGACAAATAAAAAAATGACTGTTAAATCCAAATGCAGTTATAAGCTCTCTTCTGCTGCCACTACAACGCACGCGGTGGGCAAACTCAAAAGCGGTACCTATAATGCAAACCGGTCCGGCCCACTGCACAGTGCACACCGTCAAACACATGCTCGGAACAAAAAGTCGGGCCAAAGATAATGATTCCGTGGTTCCGTATCATTTGGCACTCGTCAACTCTGCATTTGTCAAGCAGGTGATGCCTTTTTGTAACTACAGAAATTACAGCCGTCAAGATAGCCTGTACAATGGAGTTGGTACTGCTTGAATTGTATACAAAAAATACTTAAAGGGGTTTAACGCAAACCGCTAGGTAATATCTGTATTTGTTAACTGACAAAGTATACTGTTAAGGTATTTTTTCCCCTCCCTAAAATGAATAGTTTGTAAGTTATTTAAATAAAAATTAGTAAAATAAAACAAAAAACCCGACTGCTGAAAAAACTATATAAAAAATAACTGCAAAGAGAAAAAACTGAAAAGAAAAAAAACAAGCTCTACGATCCCAGAATTCAATTTGAGCAATGTTGAATGAAACGTGAAATATTTCTAAATACATTTCAATATTGATAGTTTACATTGCATTCAACATTGCTCAAATTGAATTCTGGGACGTAGAGCTTGTTTTTTTCTTTTCAGTTTTTTCTCTTTGCAGTTATTTTTTATATGTATATTTATTAACTAAATACATAAACAAACAAAAAACACTAGCAAGACCGGAAAGAGATTTTGGGTAAGGAGTTTTTTTAATTCCGTAATTTGTATCACGCTATTGTGACCTTTAATAACCAGTCATTTACTTTAGATGTAAGAAATAAATAACACCACCTCAAACAAGATATTTAACTCAACTTATTTTACGTCGGGTTAAAAAAAGGTTTTGTTTTAGTTTGCTGGTGGTTCGCCCTTTTCAGCGTCACCGGACCTGGGGGCGGCAAGAAACTTAAAGGGTTCCTCAAACCGTGTGATCGAATCACCGTCAGAGAAGAGAATTCAATTTGAGCAATGTTGAATGAAACGTGAAATATTTCTAAATACATTTCAATATTGATAGTTCACATTGCATTCAACATTGCTCAAATTGAATTCTGGGACGTAGAGCTTGTTTTTTTCTTTTCAGTTTTTTCTCTTTGCAGTTATTTTTTATGTAGCGGTTTTAGCAGTCGGATCTTTTGTTTTATTTTAATAATTTGGTTTATTTCAAACTTTTTAGTTTTGTAAAGTAAATAACCAAGCATTTCAAAGAATACTTAAAATAATTGTATTAAAACACCTTACTCTTTTAAATAGCAAAGTAACAGCATACACCAATTGTCGAACCGAAACTCTTGATGTGTAGTATTTTTGAATGACTTTGAGTTTTTTTAAACATGGGAATAAAATCTGCTAACAACAAAACACCATAAAACATTACTACGTCCATAGAAAAATTGGCAATATCATACTTTCAATAATTAATAAACTACAATGCAAAGACGCCATTAGACACCAAACATCTAAGGCGACATTCTACAAGTACAAAGAGCCGAACCGAAGCATATCAGAGAAACAAAAATGAACGAGAATTCAAATAGAAACACATCGTACGATTCATTAAAACAGGATAATATTGATACAGCAACTTGCAAATTCAAAATCGAAACAAAAGACGAGACACGCTACATAAATAAAAGCCTGCGAACCAGTTGGAATTTATCAAAACGATAAGGCCAAGTGACTAGCGAGCGCAAATTCGGGGCGTAACACAAAAATAATTTTATTCCAAGTGTTGATAAAGTTATTTACAACAGCCAGAACGAGCGCTGATACTTTATCTTTAATTAAAAGCCGTGCAGCCGGCTGTCAGAATCGGAAATTGTTTATCTGGACGATACCGCGCGTGAAGGTAAAGAAATCCGACATTGTTAGTACACTTACGTAGTTGTTCGCTGGGCTTTTTATCGGTGATGCTTACTTTTCCAATTGAACGTTGGAGGAAAGAAATGTCTCTTGAGATTTTTCGTTTGTTATTTAGGCATTTTAAGTCTCAAATATTTAAAAAAAAGTTATATCCATACTTACAGAACTTAGAGATTTAAGTTCTGTCTAAGGTGTCTACTTTTAAGCATAATATTGCCTGCGCCAGGAGACTGCGCTATTTCATAATACTATTTAATATTATTTTTTAGCTTAAATAGAGTAAAAAAAAAAAAAAAACACAAATGTTGAAAAAATTTCCACGAGCAGGGTTTGAACCTGCACCCTTCTGACATACCGGGTCAGGTGCTCTTCCAATTGAGCTATCGTGGTTCTAACCAGCCCGCCGAAATTATTCAACACTTTTTACTTTTTACTTTGAAAAAAAAATTTTTTTTCAACATTTGTGTTTTTGTAATTTGTTCGCAACAAAATTTGCGTTAAAATTTATATAAACATTTAACTAGAGTATCATAAAATGTATAATAAACAATTTACGCGTTTATAGTATGGTATATTCAACAATCTTAGTAGTCAGCCCACACCTCTTTGGAGGGTGATAGTGCTTGTTTAAAGTCCACCGGGCTAGCTACCACTATTTCGAAGCTCAGTGTTATGAAAAAAGGTTGCCGAACAAGAAAACAATCGTTTATTAAAATTTCGCTCTTAAATATTTTTCATAATTTTTGACTATTGTGTAAGAAACGAAGGAATGGTACAATGACGAATTGAAAAGACAAAAAAGCAGTCAATTTATTTAAAAAAAAAGTTTGATGACAAACAAACACTTGTGTTCGCGCGAAATCGTGTGACTTTTCACACGTCACGGCGAACAAAGATAAACAATTATGTCGTAAATTAATAAAGTTTTGTGGTAACAGCCGAATTGAATTAACGAGACTGCACTAAACGAAGCACGTCGTATTCGTATTGTTTTGTTGGGTCCGTGTTGTTTTTTTTGATGAGTAATTTTAATATCGTTATCGTTAATTCGTAAACTTTCAACCGTTTTGCTTTATTACTTAATCTGAAACTAACTTAAAATTATTTTACAATTTTTTGCTTGTAGGTATGTACTTCGCGAAACACACGTCTAATAAAAATTATATAATCAGATAATAAACATAACTTAATGTATTTTTGATGTGTAACATCTTTCCGCTCGCCATATATACTATTTGTGGGAGTGATTTCGTAGAAATGCGACGGAAATACCGTAACATCTAGAAATGTTACGGAAGTAGGTCCGTAACAGTGTGATCCGCTCGCCTTCTATATATATAATATGTAGGAGTGATTTCGTAGAAAAAGTAACAGTAACAGTGTGACTGAAACTTACCTTCAGCAATCTCCTTATTTTTGAATTAAGCCAGTGCATGAAATATATTATTATATATATCTCAGTCAGTAGTTCGTTTGTGAGTTTTCTAGCAAAAAAAAAACAATAAAAAAGTCACAGCTTACAAAGAGTATATAATTTTACGCAAACATTCTAACAAACGGTGTACCTAGAACAGGCAAAGAAATCGATTATTGGCGATATTTAACAATAATGTTATGAAGTATTGTTGTGTTCCGACATTTAAGACAAGATAGCCAGTGCCTCAGTGGTAAAAAATCTGGGTGGAGTTTTTTATTTTATTTATTTTCTCAGAAAATTTTACAACGATATTTTAAGCAATACTCTACCAAACCGTAAAACAGTTTGTCGGCAACGTTCTCGTGGACACTTAAGTACATTTTATAGAAAAAATTGACAATTATTTACAAAATAATTAAAATGAACTAGAACTTATTGATCGTTATTTTCACGACACCACTTAACTATGTGCCCCTAGTGTGTCAAAGGAGTGTGCGATGACTCACCTGCCGAAGCAACCAGCCCTGAAAATGGATGGAATGGCGCTGAAGCGTTTGCCTATACACTTAAAGATGTCCAAAATAATCGTTTGTATCGATACAGAGTATCGATACGTATCGCAACCAATCGTATCGATACAGCGATATATCGCAACGTCTTGTATCGATACATACGATATTTATCCATTTTTTAAACCGGTTAAAATAAAACAAAAGTATTAGTTCACCCAGTAAAAATAATTTATTTCTATGGAATATTTTACAATTGCCATTGAGAGGCGGTAAGGCTACGTAAAAACAAGAGTCTAGACAGGCGTTGCGGATTTTGTTATGACGACGTGTTACTTAAAACAAAGACGACTCGTCAATAAAGCAAGCAAGAAATGTATTTTATTTTATTATGCCGGTACCTAACATTAGGTACAAAATTTATAAACAAGTGTCGGGTAGGTAGTGCACAAAGCGTGCCGCACGACACCAGCCCAGTTGGTCGGTGCAAAGTTTGTTTACATTAATCTCTCCTTACCGAAACATAGAGAATGTTTAATATTACAGGTTCAAAATCATAATTTTAAGCAGATATACATGGATTCGATATTTTTTACCTGGAGATACGATATATCGATGCGTATTGTATGGTTGTGTATCGATACAAAATATCGATAAATCGCATTGCTATGTATCGATACAGCATAATATCGATTCGTATCGCTCATCTTTATATACACTACCGTTACGGGCATGTAAGACGTAGGTATGGACACATAAATATTTATAAAATACAGTGAAAAAATTAAACGCCCACCCGACCCAGCCAGGAATCGAACCTGGGTCTTCCGCTATCCGGGCGGCTGCACTGACCGCTATGCTACCGGGAAGGCTGACGTAAGCGTTGAATTTATCACTGCTTTTTTTAATTTTTGAGTGCTCATAGCGGCACAGTGCGCCATCTTTCCAACGGTCATTGCAACCGATGGCCATGCAGATTCACCTTTGCAGATGAAATACAACAAATTTTGATATAACACAACGCTATAGTAAATTTTACTTTTTATTTTCTAGTGCTAATATAATAGTGTTTCAGTGCAGCAATTAGCACTAGAAAATAAAAAGTAAAATTTATGGACACAGTCAAATAATGCCTTTGTAAAATACTCTTTAAACAATTTCTTGTTATGTTGTCACATTTGGTTAAAAGTGGTATCGGTAATGCGTTTATTAGCGTTGGACTCAGCCAATGTCGTTTGCGCTTACCGTAATAGTTTGTATATTTAGGTACTTCATATATCTTTTTTGTGTGCTGCCTGACGGATTGCACTTTTACCTTATGTCTTATCGTCTTTAACCCTTAATCAAACAATGGTAGAATACATGCCACATCCGACATGTAGATTTGTTTTGGTAAAAAACAATATTAAGTGAACGCAACCAATTTTTTTTAAACAAGTGTTAACTTTTTAATAATGTCAGTACTGGTAAAAAAAACAACTTTTTTTTTAACCAGAATTAACCGAATATACCGCTATATCGGCCCGATTAGCTCGTATCCGATTAAGGGTTAATGAAAAGAAGGCCGCTTGCATCTCTGTAGTTAAAGAAACGCATTCAATTACCACTATTTGCTGAGTATTGCGTGCACCAGCAGAAGTGGGTATAGTTACTGCGCGAAAAAGCTAGTCACGTATTTAGTAATATATCACGGGCCACGGCAGATATAATCTGGGTGTAAGTTCTAGCCGCGCAGACGTTGGTGCCTTCTTAATGCCGGGCTGCGTACCGTTACATTCACGGTAGGTGGTTAGGTTTGCCACCCAGGCGTACCTTATGTAGGAATGGTACACACTAGCGGTTTAGCCTTTATAACTATAGTACTGCGTTGCTGTGTGCCAATTTGAAGGGTATAGGTACTGTAAGGAGGTTATATGCAGCTCATAGTAAAAGTTAGTTTAATGTATTTGTTAAGCCTCTTTAGTCTAGATGAGTATTTGAATCATCGAATATGTAAATAAGAAGGTTTGCAACGGTTTGACACAGTCGTGGACAGTCGTAGACAGGAGCTACAGCCCGGCTAAGAGCCGAGGTGCTCGGAGATCGATTTAATAGGTACTATATTTTGACGACCTCCTTGGTCGAGTGGCTTGCACACCGGTTTTCATGGTGTCGCCATCTCTGAGGTCCCGGGTTCGATCCCCGAACGGATCAATTTAGAAATACCTGTTTTTCTAAATTGTTTCGGGTCTGGGTGTTTCCTATGGTATAATAAGTATGTATTTAAGTATATTAAGTATGTTTATCCGTTGTCTAGTTAACCATTTTAACAAGTTTCTTAAGGAAGCTGTGCCGTCAGCACAATATTCATAGCACCTAGCGTTCGTGGTAGATAATTAATAATTTGATATTTTTTTATTTTTTTTTTAATTTAATTGGTAATTTTCTTGGGGCTAGATAATTGGTGTGAGTGTGGGAAACATTTATTTATTTATTTATTTACTTATACTGTAATGTTTTTGTGATACTTAATACACAATGTTAAGTGCAACTGATGTTCTTATTTCACATCCACATCACAGTACGATGTAGTAATATTACTGGGTATTTTTTTTAACTGGGATAGTAGAAAACTCTAAAAATATAGGTATGCTGTTGGCTGCGTTTGATCATTACAGCTAAACCGAATTTAAGGGGCTACGACAAACTTAATGTTAATTAATGGAACCAGGCGTTACGTTATTTTGCGAAATAATATGTAGTGTTAATTCCGCTAAATCACTCGTTTATTTAGCTTGGATGCAGTACGCATGCACCGCCCTCTCGCATGCAAAAAATATACACCAGCAAAGAGTCATGGATGCAAGCGACTTGCAAACTTAACGTTACCACGTAGCAGTTCCATCATTCTGTGCTCTGCGGTATCTCGACTCCTTTTCATGCTCTGGATGTTGAGGATGGCGACTTGGGGAAGCAAGTACGATGCCATTAGTGGAAGAGATAAAAATGATGAAATTGAATATTACAAAAAGGTGCCTAGGCAGCGTGGTATAAGATGGCTAATCTCCTCTTATGCTCTCTTCTTAGACCCGTTTCCAGCAGTGCGGTAAAGGGTTGTTATGATGATTAGGAGCTCGGTGTTGTAGTGGTAAACGCGTTTACCTTACGATTGCTAAAGTTAAGCAACTTGCCCAAAGGCTGGTTATCGGATGGGTGACCAACATTTCATCATCGCGAGAGCACGTAAAGCCGTTGGTACCGGCTGCATTAGCAGACGTTAACAACCACCAATCTGCACGGGCCCGCGGTGATTGGTGACATGTGACATGGTGATTTATGTATTATTCCCTATCCCATACATAGGGAAGGCTTGTGCCCCAGCAGTGGGGACATGTATTAAGCTGGTGATGTGATGATGATGATGATGATGACAATGCTGGATAACCCAGTAGTTATTACGTTATACTCGCTTCCGCCATTGTAACCTTCGCCTTGTAGTACGCGTGTTCGCATGCAGTGACAAGAGTTACGACCGTTTACTAGTCGGCCCGTAATTCATAACGCCACTACTAGTGTACTAGTGGTACTAGCCACGTTAATGTGTATGTAGCTTTAAACAATGCGCCACAGTAGATTTGCATGATACGTCAACAATGCAATTTGAATGACACTTTGTACGCCCGATAGATAATTATGAGCTATTAAAACGCTGATATTAACATTTTTAGATTACAATAACATAAGTCCCTAGTCTCACGCTTGTTTCAAAGAGTGGTAAGACTATATGCAATAGCTAAGATATATTTCAATCCGCATTGATAGTACACACTACGCACTATGTACATTTTATATACTTTTTTTTTAATGAATAGGAGCCTGTGAAAGCTTATCCTACTAATATTATAAACGCGAGTTTGTAAGTATGGATGTTTGTTAGTCTTTCACGTAAAAACTACTGAATGGATTTGGATGAAATTCGGCATACAGATAGTTTATAACCGGGAATAACACATAAGATACTTTTTATCCAGATATTCCCACGGCAACGGGAACCACGTGGGTGAAACCGGGAACCACACGGGTGAAACCGCGAGCGGCCACTAAATTAAATAAATGATATGAATTTGGCTTTGATTTCATCGTTTCAAACATCATTGGATGTCTCAAAATAAATTTGTGACATGTTACTTTCAATGATTTTATAATCAACTTTCATACACGTGTCAAAGACTAATAACTTCAAATACGAGGGAACAGGAAACACTCGTGATTGAAACAATAATGTATGATTTCCGACATAATTTCCGCGGAGTGGGGCACTGGTGCACTGTAGTACGGGTTTTTTTTTAAAAACCTATCTCAGGTACCAGTCTCTCACAAAACATACTAAAATTGTTAAAATAGTTTCAGATTTACCATGTGAGAGAAAATAAATAAATTAATAAATGTAATGTAAATGTATGATTAACTGTCACCCGGTGATAAAGTGACTGGTTTAATAATTGCACCCTTGAATGTTCTTGATAACTATTGTCAAGAAAAACAAGTCGAGGCAATAAGGCTTTTAAAAGTCAATTTATACACATACATTTTCATTTCGTTTATTTCAATTACAAAAACACAAAATATGTTGAAAAAGTTTCCACGAACAGATTTGAAACTGCACCCTTCTGACATACCGGGTCAGGTGCTCTCCCAATTGAGCTATCGTGGTTCTAACCAGCCCGCCGAAATGATTCAACACTATTTACTTTTTTACTTTGAAAACCAAAGGCGTCCATTCAATGTCAACAACTACTGTCATTCACATCCGATCATAATATTTTTACAAATACTAAATCAGTTAAGAAGTAGGCAAGTTATTTATAAAATCATTTTGTTTTATATAATTTCTAACGCTAATTTTGTTGCGAACAAATTACAAAAAAACAAATGTCGAAAAAATTTCCACGCGCAGGATTTGAACCTGCACCCTTCTGACATACCGGGTCAAGTTTTCAACATTTTGTAATTTGTTTTTGTAATTTGTTCGCAACAAAATTTGCGTTAAAAATTATATAAACAAAATCATTTTATTTCAATTGTTCATTGAAGGAATATATTTTTTTTAAATAATTACAAGATATAATTATAATTTTACTAGAAAAAATCATGCAGCCTCACCGGGCCGGTTGGACCGGTTATCCAAAGATCGTGAGTTCGATTTCCACTCGACCCTCCTGAGGCTGATAGATTTTTTTTCTAGTAAAATTTAAGAAGCATTCATCATCATCATCATCGTCAGCCCTTTTTTTTATTTATTTATTTATTTAATTCAATTTTACAGTACACTTACAGTATTGCTTACTAAAACGTACACTATTCAGTTAAGTATAATAATATAAAATAACAAAGACACTATTACAAAAAAGTTGCAACTTGGTTCCTACTTAAATAAATACTTTATGTACTCACACAAAACGTAAGACTTTTGCGTAAGTACATCGGCCTCCGGGATCTGCTGATGTATGGTATTAAATAGGTTAATGGCCCTTGTTGTCGGGCCATTACATCCACGACGCCCACTGCTGGGCATCATTAGGCCTCCTCCAAAGATCGCTACAACGATCGGTCCTGCGCTTCCCGCATCCAGCAGCTTTCCGCAAAAAACATTATGAATGCAAAATTCAAAATAAAAAATAAAAAATCTTACTAATTACTTAATCTATTTGGGTACTTGATTCTCAAGAAACTACATTCAGGATGTACATTTATTAATGTCGCATATCATTTAATTCACATGTAGGTAATATTTGGCTGAACCTATAACATCAATAAGACCATATCAATCTCTCCCAGACGAGCCCAGTTTGCACCGCTCAATACCGCAGAAGCCTTATTAATAAATCGATACAGACAATCGCTCGGTGCCGCAAGCACATCGCCATATAAATTCAGCTCCGATTCGATTACCGCTATCGGCTGCATCGCCCGCTCGAATAGAATAGATAATCGAAGGAGCTGAGGGCGTTCGGGGAACTCGCTGATACGAGAAGCGAAGCAGTAGCAGACTTTTCAACACATATCTCCTTGTAGCTAGTAGGTAATTATTGTGAACCACATCTGGGGCAAGATCGGCTACATATCTAAAGGTATCTGCCCACTAGACGTGTCTTACCATTCATGACCGTGCTAGAAACGTGTCAGGCAAAAAAAATTGTGTTGAAATGCATGAGACTATATGCCCACTCGTGGAGCTCGATGGCGCAGTGGTTAACACGCCCGGTCTGCAATTGCTGAGGTTAAGCAACTTTCACAAAGGCCGGTCATCGGATAGGTGACCAATAATGTATCATCTCGAGCTCCTCCGTGCTTCAGAAGGCACGTAAAGCCGTTGGTCCCGGCTGCATTAGTAGTCGTTAACAACCACCAATGCGGATTGGTAGTTAGTGCGGATCAGTGCGGACTGGGCCCGCGTGGTGGTTTATGGTTTATATTTAAAAAATATTTTTCCGAAATTCAGTTTTTTTTTATAAACTGTTAAACATCATGCCCATACAATATAATAATATTATTTACACACAGCACATAGTTTGTTGTGATGCTGTTGCACATTGCAGCTAAGTACTATTTGCAGAGTAACGTTTTCAAGTGTAGCAATTCTCAATCCTTACAACTCTCTAGAAAGTTATTTAATAATGTCATGTTACAAAACTAACCTTCTCAATGGGTAAAACTACGATTTAGGCAGCATCAGAACCAATCTTAGTTCAAGCAAGAATGTGCTGTTCAAGAATTCTAGTATGTACCTAGTTGTTCAATAATTAGATTCATTATCGGTCCACCTTCGCTTCGTATCTCCAGCCACCAAAGTATCCAATAGATAGCTCCTTACCCGCGTTCGGAGCTCAGAGCGTCGAATTAACGCATTCCTGGGCGGTTAGGATGCTCCAGTTTCACGGTGTGCCCGCCATTTGCATACCTCGCGGTCGGTCTACACGAGCCAACTCCGAATGGGATTTAATAGTATGGTTCGGTAGCATTTACGTTACATTTGATACCCATATTAGTTGATGAACCGTTAACCTTTGGGGTAAACGAGGACTTGAGTGGAGACTGCGTATCAGTGAAGGTAGTGTAGGACGCCCTAGGAGCGTCCTACACTACCTGCGATCTTGCGACCTGGGCTGTGTTGGGCACAGAACTGTTGAACAGTTATCCTAACCCAACTCGCCTAATGCTGGCCAATACGTGCTAAATACAGTGAGCCGATCACAAGCGTGTCGGATACCTGATGTCATGATAACGTCACAAAAATCCATGCATATGTCAATAGTTTGTTCCATTTACGAACGTACGTGTCTGCGCTGTATCAATTTCCATATAACATTCCTGTTTTACTGTAACGAGTTCTACATACGTCCGTTTCTGTATCCTTCTCTGTTCGTGTCGGGTATGGTGAACCTCGATACCCTGGCTTTCTGGCGTAAACTACTTCTAATGATACATTTTCTTTCGGTGCTCCGCCATAAATTGGAGTGCCCGTATGTGCTGGAAAAGTTTAGCATTTTAGTGCCGCGAATCTCAGGTGATGGTGCGGGCCTGGTGGCGCCACGCCGGCAGCCGCGGCTGCTGGCCCGGCCGATCACGCGAACTGAGCACGCCGCGCAAGCTTCCACAGTGCGTGCACTACATACGCTTGATCGGGGACATTCTCGCTCGGAATGAGAAATCCGACCTATTTTTTAACGACATTGTAAAGTTAGCATCTGTTACACGACCGTTTTTAAGTTGTATTGATTGATTATTTGTTATACATATGTTATATTTTATATGATTATGTTTAATTATTTTTTATATTTTGCATGTTGATATTATTTAATTTAATTTTGTAAAATTTTGTAGTATCCACTTAATTTATCGTTTTTTAACTTGTTGGTGTATTGGATGAAACTCTGTAAGCCAGCATGTAATTGAATAAATAAATACGAATTCGATTTCAGTTCGTGCTAGGCGTATAGGTCCATCACATGAAGAAGCTTATTGATTCCCAGCCGATGAGTCGGCATTAGAAAAGTTGCTTAACTTACAAGGCATTTCCTATCAGCGCACGTATCCTCGCCAGCGCCTCCTTCCTACAACGAGGTGTGAAGTAGCAACTTGCTGGTAGGCGAGGTATTGGCGGTTAGTGAGGCAGTTTCATCTCTACTAGTTATCCTCGCATCTGGATTCTGCTTCTGTTCAACATCAGGCAAAGCAGAGGCATTTGCCTAACTCACCATAGAAAAGAACAACCAGAACGCGCCAGCAGCTGCGTCATCGGGTTCATCAGTATATGTGGAAATATTTGTTTAAAAAATCGTTTTTTAGTGGTTCCAGGTTCTGTTATCTTAATGAAATAGAACGGTACCCTGAAATAAGCAACGGTACGGGGTTAATGTGCATCCAGGGAGCGTTTGCTATGACGCTAGCCATTTCCAAAGTATGTTGTTTTTGGTTTCATTGCCAATATGGGGTATGGGAATGGTGGAATAAAAATTCACATTTTTAACCAGCGACTGCCCACTAAAGATTACCACCATTTTCTTAGCCCAAATCACTGCGCAAGCTATAATGTCAATACATTTTTTTTAAAGTACTAAGTAATATCATCATGGCGTTGCTTAATAAATGGTCTTAATGCCGCGGTGTCATGACACCGCTTTATATATGGAAAGCTCCAATTCTTCTGCTATTTTAAAACATCTACTATCATTGTGACCTGATTTGAATCATGTGGAAAATCTCAGATGCCTGAATTAAACTATGGGGTAAATAAATATAAGTAAATAGCAAAATCAAACCCTGGTGAACTTAACTTTCTAACAACTCAAACAAATCATGAAACAAATAAGAATCACAAAAATTATCAAAAGAAATGCGACACAATATCGCAAAAAATATCCCGTTTTACATTTGAATTGTTTAGCTTGGGCACTCGCAAATCGAACCATCCATCGTTTTTAATCGAACCCCCATATTCAAATTAAGATGTTAAAAGCGAACTAAAAGGATGGTAATGAGACTCGCCTGCCTTAATTTTTGCATAAAAACTCGATCGATCCCCCCCGTGGGAGGTAAAATTGATTTTTTTTCACCAGAAGTGATAAGTATCATTGGGCCTGGTCTTTTAATGTCACAGATTAAGTAAATACGGTGAAATGTATTTGGGTCTGTGTTTTCTTGGTGTTCTCCCTAAAGGTCTTTTCACGGTGTTCAAGGCAGAATTAATTAGGTAAGCCTATTTTCGATTCGAGTGACGACGGCGATTGCATTATTTCTTCCAACTAAACTACAAAGACATTGGTTTTACTAAGTGATAAGTGCGAGAGATTCACAATTCCATCACCATCATCTCTTAAACGAGAACTGGAATTTTTGTTGAGATTCTTAGGGGGGGCATTTGTCCAGCAGTGGACGTCTTTTGGCTGAGACCATGATGATTATAATGATGATGTTGATGATGAGGCAATAAAATTATAATATTGCCGTACAAATTTTCGATTTCGCTCGTTTGTTTTTGCAATACAAAATTGAGAATTAAGTATTCGTTCTCTCAAGGTACCGACAGAAACAAATTAAAAAAAACCGGTCAAGTGCGAGTCAGACTCGTGCATGAAGGGTTCTGTACCATTTATAAACACATCTATAAACACGGCAAAAAAAATGCTGTCAAAAAAAAAAGTGTCGTACGAGAGCCCCTTAAATATTTATTTTATTGTTTTTTAATATTTGCTGTTAAAGCGGCAACAGAAATACATCATCTGTGAAAATGTCAACTGTCTAACTATCACGGTTCATGAGATACAGCCAGGTGACAGACGGACAGACAGACAGACGGACGGACAGCGGTGTCTTAGTAATAGAGTTCCCGATTTACGGAACCTTAAAAAATTTACTTGTTAACATATACTATCACTAAGAACCTATTAAAAGTACTTATATTATACGCCAACCTGTAAATTCTGCTATAATAAGTCTTAATCAATTTGGCATGAATTCAATTTGACCCAACTCGCTTGATCTCCGTGAATGTTTTATCGAAATAGGCTTATTATTTTATATGAGACTAGCTGTGCTCGCGACTTCGTCCGCGTGGAATAGTGACTTTCGGCAGCATTTTTAATTTTTTAGGCTCTTTTCCCGTTTTTGCAACATTTTTCACTGATGCTTCGCTCCTATTGGTCGCTGCGTAATGTTATATAGCCTAAAGCCTTCCTCGATAAATGGACTATCCAACACAAAAAGAATTATTCAATTCGAAGCAGTAGTTCCTGAGATTAGCGCGTTCAAACAAACAAACAAACAAACAAACAAACAAACTCTTCAGCTTTATAATATTAGTATAGATATCGATAAAATGTATAAAAATACTTAATTTATTTTTATTTAGATGTTCCATTTACAACTCAATTTACATTTCTAAGACTAACTTTAAACTACTACTACTACTACTAGTAGTCCACTGCTGGGCATAGGCCGTCCACCTTGCGTTTTCCTGTGGTGTTTCCAAACATAGGGAAGACTCGTACCCCAGCAGTGGGGACATAAAAATGATATGGCGAGAGATAGTCTGAGGACGTCGTACACTACGTTTGCCGATACGCGTTTATTAAATTACATTTTCACAAGTCTAGACGCTGCCCAACCAAAAACAACGGTTTCCCTCTACACCGTCGTAATTTTCAAACAGTTACAGCTTTAGTCATTCGCGTGTATTTAGTTAGTGCTTTAATTAAGACGTTCCGTCGCGTCATTACGTATTTTTTCGTTTTGTCACACAATGCATTTTAATACTTCTTGCGAAGCCACAAACGATAAACACCTCTATTTTACATGCTATTGAGTCGAAATACCTGCGTCGGAGCGAAGTGATTAGTGATATGTTTCAGTTAATAATTGCTCTCGCGTTATTTATGGTTGTTTAAATAATTTTGATTGCGGTTTAATTGTCCCGCTCATTCTGGGAAACAAAACAATGCGTAGGCTGCGGTGAAGGGCGGGGAAAGGCTGACATTTTAACTGTGTTTAGGTTAGTTGGTTTGTTTTTTTTTATGTCGCGTCGTGTTTGTCGCATCAGGCAAGTGCAGCTTTGCGCTCAGTTTGATATCCAAGTTTGAATACTGTTTTTTTTTATATTAAAAGGAGGCAAACGAGCAGGCGGGTCACCTGATGGAAAGTAATCACCGCCGTCCATGAACACCAAAACAAAACCAAAGTTATCGCAGATGCGTTGCCAACCTTGAGGAAGGAGTTGGAGCTTGAGGAGGGAGTAGGAATTGGGAGAGGGGAGGGGTGAAAGATGGGCCTCCGGTACTTTCACTCACCGGACGAAACACAACAGCAATGAGTGCCGTTGTTTCATGCCGATATTCTGTGAGAGGGTGGAGTTACGCCGGGCGAGCCGGCCCATTTCGTGCTGCAACGCAGCGTGGCTCTACCACTCAGACAACGCAGCTTGTTGGTTTGGTTCGGCTGTTTTAGATTTTTCCGGATCTTAGTTGTGATCTCCAACTTGATAGCGATTACTTTTTATGATGAATAGGGGTCAGCAAATGATTTTAGTCTTAAGCAACTATTATAACAAACCACTTGCTTCAAAGCTGTCATCTCGTGAAATTAATTTGGTGACTATCTTATCTTACCATAGTGGGGCTTGCTGAGGTTTCCCAGTCCCAGTAACACTTCGACCAATCAAGATCTCTTGTGCAACCCCACCCTTTCACTCTTCTTCCTCTGTAAAGATAGATTACGTTTGGCAACGTCTTTAAGAGCGAGGAGCCTGAAGTCCTCCGGTTTCGGATAGGCCGACCCCAGGAGTCCCATTCGTTTCTATTTTTAGATTTTTTGGTGGCTATAACAGTGTATAATATTGATCATACTAGTCCCACTATTATACATCGTTCGCGTAAAATTTGAATGAAAGAGATAATTACGTTACGTAAGCGTTAAAAAAAGAGACGCAACGTAACTTTCGTTAATGAAACACTAGTTGAAGCGATTAAGTTACTAAATAAGACGCCTGGAAACGTGGAACGGCGATAAGATCTGGTCACTTAGCGGGATAACTGGAACCGATTACTTGCTGATTAAAATAACAAGAACAGTTTGTTTTAATTAACGTTAGATGCAGTAGTTACACATTCATGAGTTGCGCGTACAAGTTGCGGTCTGTGTGACGTTGCAGCATTTTTAGTATGTACTTACCTACGTACGTAGGCCGTGGCCGAGTGGCAAATCGCTCGGTCCGACACCCGTAGGGTTCAAATTAAAACCGGCCAAGTGCGTGTAAGGCCACGCGCAGTGTAGGGTTCCGTAGCCCATCTCAGTAATGCGGACTCTGAGAAGAGGGCTTTTATGAACTTTTATATAATGTAGATTCTACCGTTCCACACACCTGACAACGTTATTTAAGTAGTTCCCAACGATTAATCTGTACTGCGCCAAGTACACACGGCGGCAGATCAACCTACCCAAAACTGTCAAATTTCTACAATCAATTTTGAACTTAATCGTTTGGTTATAAGGATCAATATTCATTGGAGAAATTTGACAGATTTGGGTAGGTTGATCTGCTGCCGACTGTACATTTTATAAGTTGATCGACTATTACTCGTAAACTTGTTAAGCCTACAGCGCTGTGATAGGTTTCCTTTTAACTTCGTCATTTAAACCACTACCATGAATTTTTTCAGTCAAAATTTTGCACTTTATAGCTTAATAGTTCACAAACGGATGCCTTAATCAAAAAACTGTTTAAACAAACCCGCACTATTTTTTAAATTGCTATCCAATGACACCCTATGGGGTAGACAAGAAAAAAAATTACATCCCCACTTCACGTAGAGGAGGTAACCTAAAAAAATATATTTTTCAAAACTTTACTTCACCTTTTTGTCTGCGTGATTAATATGTATATCCATGGCAAATTACAGCTTTCTAGTACTAAGAGTCTATGAACTAGGCTGGGGACGGACAGACAGACGCAAAACTATAAGGGTTCCTTGTTGACTACGGAACCCTAAAAATGATGAATGCTTGGACACAATCTTGGTTTAATAATCAAACAGCATCGGGTATACACCAGCAGTACTAGTTAGATTCACTCCAACTCATCACTAGCTCATTTTATGTCCCCACTGTTGGGGCACGAGCCTTCTCTATGGATGGATATGGAGAACAAGCCACAAACCACAACACGGGCCCAATGCGGATTGGTAGTTGTTAACGACTGCTAATGCAGCCTTCACCAATGGCTTCACTTGCCTTCCGAAGCACGGAAGAACTGAAGATGATACATTTTTGGTCACCCATCCGATGACCGGTCTTTGCGAAAGTTGCTTAACCTAAGTAATCGCAGAAAGTGCGCGTTAACCATCGGGCTCCTCAAGCTCATTCAGTTAAGAAAGCTATGGAGTGGACAATCCATTAGCAGCTCTACGAGTAGATTCAGATAACCTCACTCGCTTTTAATCAGAAGGCGATCATCAGTCAAAGAAAAGTAAATTTTAATTGTACGATGATTGATAATTTATACTCACACATTTTTATGGCCGTGTCAGTCCACTGCTGCAGCGCTATTCTCTAAGCAAAACAGCGTCGAACTCGACGTTGAACTCACTTAGCTTCGAAAAAGCTGGGTGTGATCAATAGAGCAGGACAGTATTTCACGCCGACCCATCGCTTACAGCTTTACAAAGCACAGGTCAGGCCTCATATGGAATACTGTTCCCATCTTTGGGCTGGAGCGCCCCAGTACCAACTCCTCCCATTTGACCGCATTCAACGCAGAGCTGCTCGAGTTGCCGGCGACGTGGTAACCTCTGGTCGGCTGGATCCACTGGCCCTTCGGAGAGACGTTGCGTCTCTCTGTATATTTTATCGCCTTTATCATGGGGAGTACTCTGAGGAATTGTTCGGTTTGATCCCTGCCGCTGATTTCCTACACCGCACTACACGCAATCGGCTGTCTTTCCATCCACACCATCTTGATGGATGGCGATCTACTACTGTGCGTTTCTCACGTAATTTTTTACCACGAACTACAGTGCTGTGGAACCAGCTCTCAGCGGCGGTATTCCCGGACCAATACGACTTAGGAATCTTCAAGAAACGAGCCTATTCCTTCCTTAAAGGCCGGCAACGCATCTGTGATTCCTCTGGTTTTGCGGGTGTCTATGGGCGGCGGTGATTGCTTTCCATCAGGTGACCCGCCTGCTCGTTTGCCTCCTTCTAATATATATATATATAAAAAAAACTTATAACTTGCAAACGAATTTCAACCTATTTTCATATAGTAATAAAGTCTACATTCATTTGCAAGTTATGATCGAGTTCAATGTCGAGGTCGACGCTGTTTTGCTTGTAGAATAGCACTGCTGGATATAGGTCTCTCAATGCATGCCACTGAGCCCGTTCTTTGGCTCTTATCATCCAACTGCTGCCAGCCACTCTGCGTATATTGTATACAACATGTATCAGAAAGGTGTAGTTAAAATGAAAAGGTCCAATGAAGACATAAATCTAACTTTAATTTGTCATGTTATTGTAAATTAAATATTTAAATTAGTGAAGTCATGCGCGTCAGGAAAGCAGCAGTGATCATTAATGTAAGTACACAGAGGTTACAAAACAACTAGGGCTGTGACTTGTTTATTTTGATATGACATCACAACAGAAACATTAAATTAAAAAATGCGTAACAAAAGAGACCCAGGTTCGAATCCTGGCTGGGTCGGGTAGGCGTTTAAATTTTTCACTGTGTTTTATAAATTTTATAAATATTTAATGCAATTAGCACTTGAAAAAAAAATAAGTAAAAAACGAAATAAAGTAAATTTAATTTAATAATTGTAGTTACTAGTACCTACATAATTATTAACTTGTATGCAGAACTTTTACACGTTGTATATCTACTTGTTATACTCGTATACTTTAACTTAATTTTTCTTAGACAATTTCGGACTTAAATTAGTACTGTATGACATTGTGAAAATTTAAATTGGTACCTGATGTAATTTTTGCAAACTTAAACTTTTTTTTTTGTGTGTTGTGAATTTGTGATTGTCTTTTATTTTTATTTTTTTTGTCTGTTTATTTGTGATGGAAAGTGTCCTTTTATGATGGGGCACTTTCCAATTTGTTTGACGCTGTAAGGGAGAAAAGAGCTGGACACTAGCTGAGTTTCTTGCCGGTTCTTCTCAGTACAAGATCTCCCGCCCAGAGTAGATAGACTTACGTACCGATGGCATAAAATGACGTTCATAAGAGCTATTTGTAGCCTAAAGTGAATAAATGATTTTGAATTTTGAATTTTGAATTTTACTCACACAAAATGACCCATACAAACAAAAAGATAGGACACAGTCTCGATATACAAAACACACAGCATCAAGTATACACCAGCAACTTAAAATGATGATATTCACCCGTTCACCCGTTAAGGAAGCTAAGGAGTGGACAATTAATTAGCAGCTCTCGATCCAGATAGCCCCACTCGCTATTAATCAGTAGGCGATCGATTCCTGATAGCGACTAGCGGCTATCTGCTAACTCATTACTGCGCCGGCACGCTGCGCTGTAAATCAGATGTCTTGGTAACTTAATTTGTAAGAGTTTTTGACAAATCGCTATGAGTCATTTATAGGAATTGAAAAGGATATACATTTCTACTGAATATGGGGTATGAGTCATATTGAAGCATTGACAGCGATATCCTTTATACTTAATAAAAGAAATGATTTTCAAGCCATCATCATCATCGAGCCATGGTTCCATAAACTGTACAAGTTAATAATAAATTAAAAAAAATAAAATCAGTAAATGTATCTTTACTCTAGTAATTAAATAAATATTTTTGTATTTTTGGTAAAAAAAAACTTTTACAAAAAAATGGCTCGATGTGATTATGAAGATACATTTGTGTAAGAAAAAACAGATTTTTGAGATGTGTAACAATTTCGGTATAGTAGTTTATGCAACTGTCATATAATGAAGGGTATTAAAACACGAGTGTGAGTTTATGAAACGAGCGCAGCGAGTTTCATAATAGTAACGAGTGTTTTAATACCCGTGTTATATGCAGTTGCATACACTACTTTATCTTCACTAATGCAATTAGTCAAACAACAAGAGTAAAAGCTGATAATAAACAAACAAACAAACAAACAAACACACATTTATTGGCACACACTACAAAATTACACGATATTCACAATAACAATACAAAACAAAGACAGACGAATAATAGACAATAGTTTATTTATAATAATTGTTCAAATTTTGGATGGTACAATTTTGAAAGTTAATGTTAATTATTGATCCAGCAGCTGTAGCGGTCGCGGGGCAAGCAGTAGAGCTCGTAGACGGAGTTGGAATATTTATAATTACTTCATTCGTCTTGTTTTCTATACTGTTCAAGATCGTATTTGAGACTTGAATTTTATTCATTAAAGACTCATCAATGTAGCTTTCAGCCACAGTAGAAGACTTCCACCCCCCGTGTCGTTTCAGTGCGGTCAAATCACCACCGCTATCTATGAGAAGGGTCACCGAGGTGCGCCGGAAGCAATGCCCCGTGTACAACGCTGGGTTAGGCAGATTCAAAAAACTTGCGATAGTTTTTCCCAGAGCACCAAATTTATTAATACCAGTTCTTTGATCGACGCACTTCCCCGATCTATAGCTCAAGAAAAAGGCAGGGTTTCGACAGGGGGTGGGTCGAAGTTCCATGTATTTTTTACATACGGCATAGCAGTTGCCCGTCACAACGAAAGAACGATCTATTTTCGTTTTTGTTTTCGAAACTTTCACCATGATTGTACTGTCGTCTATGTTAGAGACTTCATCGAACTGGATGTTGAATAGCTCTTGCCTTCGGAATGCCCCCATTATGCCGAAGATTAGTGCAACCTGTAACAATAAACGATATAATAAGCTTGAGGTACATAGCCAAGGCAAAAACTATGATTTATGAAGTAGTAAAGTGTAGGTACCTACTACCTAATTTATACACAAAGGGCTTAAACGGAGTGTCTAGATAACTTGCGTGTGTAGTACGTAAGTACTAGGTAGATTAAATAACAGAACTAAAATACACTTACCTTTTCAAAAAGATACAAAATATCTGATGAATCTTTCAGGAACATCTTTATTTGACCTGATGTAAACGTCAAGGACTTTTTTTCCTTGTGTCCTTCTGAACTGCGTTTCAGGAACGCTATGACTTTTGAATACTTCGTGATATCAATATTGTTGTAGATACTCAGTGTGGACTTGAGCATAGAATATTTAGCCCACATAGAAGATGGCTTGAATTTGTCGGAGAGGTCTTTGAGATACACAAGAATGACATTTTCAGAAAATGATGTAGTTTTCTTTTCGATCTTCCATGCCAAAAAGTTATCATATTCTTTTTCATATAATTTTCTAGATTTTTCTGGCAAAAGATTGTGAGTTACTTTTGTTGCCAATTCTAGAATATCCGGAGGCGTACAAATATTATCGTCGCTGTCCATTTTTTAACTTTTAATTTGTATTTTAAAAACAAAACACATTGCGAAACATTAAATTCACGCGTACGTGTATAGTCACAGTGAACTTGCCGCCATTAAAATCTAACCAATGAGAGCGCAGCTGCGCGCGCAGGGCCAATCAGGAGCGAGCGCGCGCTGTTCTTTTTTATTTAATTGGCACAAGATCTTACCAAAGAGTTTTGTGTATGTAAGTTTAGTAGTTTCGACGAAGTTTTTACGGATAACCCAACTGTTTTCAAAAGCCAGCCTAATATCAAAATTTTATACAACTTGTATGAGGATTTTGACGTAAGGCTCGCCAGGTTAATTGGTCGCGTTTTATTGATGTTATAATGAGATTTTACGATATCGATGTGGATATTATACCATCATGTGAAATTGCTTAAATTGAGTGTTTTGTTGTCTGCGCTATAACAGTTGTAATTATAAGTCAAGTATTGGAAACATAAGTAGAATGTTACAACATTAGTGTAGATAAACATTTAAATGGCACTCGTTGCTTTTGTGTTTCGTCCGGTGAGTGAAAGTACCGGAGCCCCATCTCTCACTCCTCCCCCCTCCCAATTCCTACTCCCTCCTCAAGATCCAACTCCTTCCTCAAGACCGGCAACACATCTGCGATTACTTTTGGTTTTGCGGGTGGGTGTCTATGGGCGACGGTGATTACTTTTCATCAGGTGACACGCTTGCTCGTATGCCTCCTTTTAACATAAAAAAAATTAAAACGTAACACAAAATGCAGATAAAAAATACTTGGCCGAGTTTCTAGCAGAAAAAGGTCAATAAGATTGTCAAATGTTTATACAACAATAATCGACGTTCCTAATTTGAATTTGAACCACAAAAGAATATTTTTATATTTAAAACAATAGACAAACACTACGCATTCGGCATTTAAACGTAGAACACTAAATGCGCACCCGCTCCGTGTGCTAAGAGTTTATACGAGAATTGGACTCTTTGACGTTAATGAAGTAGCTTGAGAATTAATTAATTCAATGCATTCTGAAACGTGTGTTCTCGGAATTAAGCTTATAATGTCTGAAACTGGTAAATTCGTATTATGAATGGAGTACCTCTTCTGATTCGTGGTTTTACGGAGCTTACGCTAGAATGTCAGCCACTAAGTCCCTCTTAGTAGCGTTAATATTGTTGCGATGTTATTCTCACCTTGTTCTCAGTTTGAATTGACTGAAATTTTGACACTGAATTTCCACATTGAGCCAGCGTGTTGGGTTTTCACCAGCTCAATTTGAAATGGAAATACCACAGGAAGAACGGACTATAAACCAAAAGCCCAGTGAAGCTGAAAATGCCCCATGTGGCAATCAGCAGTCTCTCTCCAAAAAAATAACCACGCGGGCCAATTGGTGGTTGTTACCGACTGCTAATAAAACCGGAACCAGCGGCTTTCCTTCTGAAACACGGAGGAGATTGGCTTAAGACCACATATCAGACGTGGATCAGATCAGAGGCCCGAATTCAATTCCCAGCGGTCACGTATGTACTCGGTTTGGTTGGTGGTAGAGATTGTTTTAAGTTCTTTTAGCTACCAATTAATTAATTAGATAATTTATAGTTAGTAGCATTGTTATGTTTCGTCAGTTAGAGATAGAATAGAATAGAACAGAATATATTTTTTTTATTAATGCCATAGTAACTATTACAAATATCACAATACATAATAAAACAAAACATGTAACACAATACAATTTAAGTATGGCACTAAAAGGTGTCCACTCAGCATAATGTCAGGTCACCTAAAAGAGTAACCTGACGCTGGTCTTCCGCGAACACCTAAGCGAGAGAGCACAGCAGTACGCAACCAAACACGCAGTAACAACTAAATTAAGACTAATTAACTAGTGGACGGACAGACGTATTAAACACAATTTGATAAGTTTACATTAAAATAAGAGAGAATGAGATAAGATAGCCAGTTCCATTGAAGTTGCGGACTTCGGGTGAAGTACGCCTTAAGAACAGTTAACATATTATTCAGATGAGAATGGCAAAATGCTTAACAGCAACACAAACAAAAAAAATCTTTTTACGATAAATTTAGCTAAACTAAATAAGTCATTATAACCAAAACCTCCTTTGACAACGCGATTATAACTACACAGAGCAGGTAATAGATGTAGGTAGATGAGTACACGAATAATATGCACTCTCAACTTTCTAAAAGAACAACATTTTATTTTGTTACGTTAAGTTTGTAACAACAAAAATAACACCTCGCGGCCAAACGGGCGGTTCGTTCGCTGCCGTGTACACATACAGGGGGCTTGAAAAATGCGCGCCCGTTATTAAATTTTTATTAAGTTCACATACGGCTAGGTAGAAAATGTTGCTGCGAAATTCGCAAGTTACATTCAATAAGTTAGTAGGACCAAGTTGGCGAATGCGGTCGCGTTCGCTAGAATTTTATTTATGTTACTAAATAGGTTTGTGTTTCTCTTGTTGGTGGGTAAATTATTTGAAAATACTAGTTTTTCGCAAGTTTTTAACGTTTCACAACTCGTTTATTACGTTTTACACAATTTTGCCCGTTATACAATGTTTGAATCAGTTGAAATGAAAGTAAAACAAAACACATCTCATCATTTGATAAGTGACGAAAGTGTAAGCGCATTCCATTCCATACTACTGATGACATAACAGTCTTAACTCTCCTCTGTCTTCTCTTTACCTTATCTATCGTTGTCATGGCGAACTACTTAAATAAGGCTGGTTTCAGAGTCTCGCTGAATGACGCCCGCGCGGGTGGTACACGACGCGGGCCACGAGCTAGGTGTTGCCTTGTACCGTTCCATAGTGAAAACTACCCGCGCTTACCACGCGCGCTGATTACAATTCAAACGCGGTTAGTCGGCGCGTCTCAACCGCGCGCTGTCGAGGAGCCTCTGTGTTCAGTGTGCGTTACACAGTCACGCTGATCGCACGCGCTGGCACGCAGTATCCCGCGACAAAAAAAATCGTCAAAATGAGTAACTGCTTGAAAAACTAGCCATCGTGTTCTCTTAAATCCGAGAAAGATGTAGAAAATGCACCTCTCAGTAATCTAGTAGAACTATAGAGATGTGTTTGTGTACGTCTTCGCCGTTGTTTTTTTTCCAAAGGTGACAAATAACTAATATATGTTTTAAGAAAGGTGTCATCGCGACTGTCCGAGCTGATGAACCGCGTCATACTAAACTCGTTTCAGAGTTGCGCGCGGCTCATCAGCGTGCTTACGAGACGCGTTTGCCACCTGCGCGGGTGGTCGGCGTGACTCTGAAACCAGATGGTTGTAGCTTACGAGGAATCTTTCATCTGGATTGTGTGAACTCTAACACTGACCGGCTACATTATCATCACAGTCAAAAGACGTCCATTGCTAGACAAAGGCATACCCTAAGGATCTCTACGACCGGTTTTTTGCTGCTCTCATCCAGCGGCTACCGGTTTAAAATAATTTTAATGAAAGCAAGCACCAACACAAGAATTAAAATATTTTTTTGTTACGCATTTATTTGATCCATAACTAAAATACAAATTATTTTACAATTTTTGATTTTTTGACAAAAATATTAACTAATAACATTAAAAAAGAACCCCCTGTACAATCTTAGACAGCGTATAATATAAAGGAGCAACCGATTGCGCGATAAAGATAGATATAAGCGATCTTATTCAGAGCTGGTTGATTTATATCTTTATTGTGTGAGAGGTATGAGCATCGTGTAAAATAAAATGGCCGTAGAAAACTGGTTAGGTCTTAGACGGTAGGAGGTCCGCTCTAGGCAAATAGAGCTAAAATCTAAAACCTTAAGGTGAAGATACACTACTGCATTCACAATACATCTATTGTTTTCTAAAGTTTATTGAAATGAAACTATTTTTCGGTCCGTGGTACAAGGAGAGAATGGCCTTGTGACCACGGACCCTGTAAAGGATTCTAAATGACAAAAGTGTAAAATAAACGCAATTGGATCTAGGTATATTTGTAATGTAACATTCTAACAAATTAGTACCTACAATGTAGGCGAAAGATTACTGGACGAAAGCATTTCATTTTGGAATATGGGTAAAATAAAATTTTAAATGATTGTAAAGTTTCTGATAACACACATAAGACGTGTTTTAAATAATAAGAGAAGTTTTAAATAATCTGACCACTCCAGATATTTTTTTTACTATTGACATGTATATCTTCTTGCGCCTATTCTCCTCCACAGCTAATCGATGCCCTGCTCAATAGGCTTTAGAATAAATAGAATAGGTACTCATTAGAACAGCTCAATGTTCTGTCACAAGTAAATTATCGTCATCATCATCACCTGCTTAATAATGTGTAAAATCTTTACTCTCGCTTTCTTGCAATTTGTGGGAGTGATTTCGTGAAATGGGACGGAAGTGTGTAACAGGAAGTCGGGGAAGCACGCAAGCACGCGCCATTTTCTTTGACGAACGAGCGCGCGGTATTGCATTACTCTTAGTGTCAATTAAATAAAAAACAATTTTCATTAAAAATAATTATTTTTTGTTATGAAAACTCATTTCAAATAATATATGACCCATTTTTTGCAGAATATTATGTTAAAATTGCTTATTACTAAGGTGAGATATCAAATGTTACACATCATATGCGACTACTGTAAGGTTTGCTCGTTTTTTTTAAGTCTCCACTGCTGGGGCACGAGCCTTCCCTATGGAGTGAAACAAAACAAGAGAACTGGACATAAACTATCACTCGAGCCCAGCTTGGATCGGTGGTTGTTAACGAGTGCTAATGCAGCCGGGACCAACGGCTTTACGTGCCTTCCGAAGCACAGAGCAGCTCGAACAAGTGAATGCTCCAATGTAACTCCACCTTTATGAAAGGTATCGACTGATATTTCCACCATCAAGATGTTATGGGAAATGGGCTTGTAATAATATGATATCTCTGTATCGGACAACAATTTGAGTTTATGTAATATACTTTGTAATTGTGAGATTGGTTGGATTGTGGAGTGTTTGAACCGCATGATTAACCTGGAGTAGTGCAGTATTACCAGCCCGCATTAGGCCAGAGTGGGGTTATGGACCGACCTCTCC
The DNA here is from genome assembly GCA_947562085.1 of Eudonia lacustrata. Lineage (NCBI taxonomy): Eukaryota > Metazoa > Arthropoda > Insecta > Lepidoptera > Crambidae > Eudonia > Eudonia lacustrata. The sequence continues at coordinate 17,575,801 of OX387326.1, read as the reverse complement.
CGTACTTTTGTGTATGTTGGAATACTTGAGCTGGGCCAGATGGATTATGATGGAGCTCGATGGCGCAGTAGTTAACCCGGTCTACGAGTGCTGAAGTTAAGCAACCTTCGCAAAGGCCGCTCATCGGATGGGTAACCAAAATCTGGATCAAATCCAAATCCGCACTGGGCCCGCGTGGTCGTTTATGGTCCGTTCTTCCTATCCATCCATAGGGAAAGCTCGTGCCCCAGCAGTGGGGCTATAAAATGAGCTGATGATGATGATGATAATTATGATAATGAGATGGATTACCAGAAAAATAGAAATGCCTAATCTAGTGTTTAAGCCATTGGTTTCAGACCCCTCCCCAGTTCAGATGAGAGAAGTGTCGCCCGGATTGCTTAAACACCCTTCTTTTTTGAGCGCTTTTTCTTATTTCGATATTAATAACAGCATTGTAAATCAAACATTGAGACTGAAATGGTACGCAGAAAGCCAAAAACTAGCCAGGTACCCTCATACAGTTTATTATCATAGAATGCCCCAACACCACACTGCAAGGTCAAGATACCAAATTCGATTCGAAAATTGGAGGCAAGGTGATGTTCGTTTAAAAATAATTCTGAACCCCAAAACCACACTGCAAGACCAACAGATACCAGACCCGTTGTAAAGCGTTTAATTTCAAATAATTGCTAAGTTCAAGTATCAAAATCTCCATTAAATAATATAATCAAACAATTGATTAAGCAATCAATCGGGCGGAAACTTTTGATCGAGCGGTGGAGCGGCCCGTGACCCTTCCCCGAACATTTTTCCTTTGGCTCCGGGAACTTCGGCGAAGTTTGATTGGAAATTGTTGTACAGAAATTGTTCCGTTGTTACATCCGTGTAACGCAAACATTGACAAATCATTCGTTTCTAACTCTCAAGTTTCTGTTTCTTTTATACTTACTTATTTAATTTGTTCCTTTGGCTGTTAAGCTTTCGATTGTTCATTTGTTTCTTTGTTCTTATTCAGAATTATTGCTTCTGTTTTGTTATTCAAACATGGACGTTGCTCACTTGCTTTTTTCAAAATCTGTTAAGTCGAAGATGAAATTACTTTTAAATTGACTGAATTGATATGTAATTTTGAATTATTTAATGGTTTTTTAATTTCATTTAATGGTTTTTAAATTCTGGAAATATTTTAGAGAATATTTTAGCTGTGGAGAAGAATAAGCGCAAGAAGCTGCACATCTTCACTTAAAAGTATCTCCACAAAAATATATGACGTTACCAAATCATTAAATGAAATTATATTAACACTTTCGGTTCGGCGTAGGGGTGCAGTGCCAGGACTGAAACTAATTTTTCAAATTATCTGCATAATTTAAGTAAATATGGATTTTTAATTTTAGAATGATAATGGGAATGATAGTAGGTAATGAATTTTACAGCTCAGAACCGTTTGGGACGACGGATCCCAATTGCTAATTAGAAACTAAGCTTCAGTCTTGAATCAAAGTGTGACGGGATGTATATTCCCATCGGTCTTACGTGGTACGGGACATATACATACCATCAGGCCTGAAAGGGTTAAGTAACCATTATAAAATTTTATTTTTTATTTTTATTTTTAAGTGCTGATTGCTTGCACTTAAGCTTTCTCTTTCCTCATCCTACCGTTCAAATTTATTTCGTTACGCTTCTCTCCGTCTCAACAGTTATTACCTACGATTTGATTGTTGTAAGTACTTATGTACTTACAGTGATTTTCTATGAGAAGTATACCTAGCTGAAGACTATGTTAAATGAAATCGTCGTATACCTACATTAACATAAAACGTTTGACGATAAAATTACAAATATCAATTAACAGCAATTTCTAATTAAGAATATAACTTCGGCAACCACAGAGTTTCGCCTTGACGCAAACAAAACTTTTTGTTTGGCGTAGTAAATTAAAAGCAAGTAGCAAAGTATCCATGACAATTCGTGACCGCAGTAGGACCCCCTTCCGCTCCGGTGTCCTATTTAAATCGCTCAGTTAATACAATCCGACCCTTTGCTGGACTGTCTGACCGAAATGGCATCTTCGGACACAATTTCGCTGTCGATAGGGGTGTGTTCACAGTTAACACTTAAACTAATAAACAAAAAAATGCAATAAAATTAACAAGTAATCGTTGCAGAGATTCTTACAATGTTTTTTGTTATTCGTGAGTATCACCGTTCTGATATTGTGAGTGTAGTGGGCTCGATTAAAAAAGTCTGCTCACAAATTTCCACGCGCAGAAACTTCAGTGGGGTACATCTGTGGTCGTGGTGCACGCAAATTTACCGAATTAACGGATACTTACAAATAACAAAAACCATGATATGAATCCCGATAATAATTACTCTAGTGTAAGTGACCATAATAGTAATAAAAGTTATAAAATACTATGCAGAATTCTGCTAACTTATACGATTATCAAGAATGGGTGTAGCTAAGCACCGCTCTCCCATACGCAAATATATACAGAATAACCAATAAATACAAGCAGACATGTACACCAAACCAATACCCTTATCCAGGTATAGTTATCACTAAAAAGCGGAATAAACACTATATTATTTTAACAGTAGTTTTGTATGCCATGGACTGCAAGCTATGCCTGATTCCATTAATTATTTATAGCGTGCTAGTTTATGGCCCGATATCTCTATGTACTGATCATGTGGGAAGACCTGCACCCAGCAGTGGGACCTATGCCAAATTCTACTATTACTAATAATAAATTACTAATATTTTAAAGATTTTTTAAATTTTATTATTATTAATTATTTTGATCTATATAATATGCCATAGTGTATGCATCTTTAGGGCTCGTCACGGCTCCCGCGTTTCAAGCCTATTCAAATAGATGCAGAGCTAAAATAAGTACTTGTGGAGGCAACTTTATTTATTTGTATGACATGAAAGGAGACTGTCATACATTTTCTAGCTATTATGTATGGGATAGAAAACACAAAAATGTTTTTATACAGAGTTACAAAGTAATCGATCAAAAATCTAAACTAACTTAAAAATATTTGATTGGTGTAAATCTACCTACCTAAAAAAAATGTTGAAAGTCTTCTTGAGAGCTCTCTTTTCTGTGAATGTATTTTATAACAATTTTAACGTTATTTCTTTTTACAATAATAAGCAATTAAAACCAAAAAGAAACGGTCACGCGTGCATTAAATTGCATTATTTAACGATTCAATCACGAGAATAATGTTGGCAAAACGAAAATACTCGCAGTGCCGTCACTTCATATCGGACGCCATTGAACGAACAATTTTATCACTACTGCCAACATAATTTAAAAAAAACACAAAATGTTGCGGGAAACCCACAACACACACTATGCTATTGCTTAGAATTACACATTAAAATTACACATTAAAATTACCTTAAAATTAACAAAGTCCACTTACAGTTCCATGCCGCTCCCGCCGTCCTGAACGGGATCCATATGGTCCGATGGGGCCCGAATCCGGCTCCGGGTCTTCTAGGGTCCCTAAACACACCCAAACTACCCCAAAGTGCACTCTCCCCCGAGGAAATACCTGATTCACTTCGCAGCGTGGTAGCCGACATCCAAACACGGACGGCGAATTGTGCTCCCGATGCGATTCGCTCACGACACACACACACACACAACACGGGTTGCACAATATACTTAATTAGAGCAATACGGCTCCAAATGCCCTTATTACTCCACAAACTATTTAATTATCAACACACGATAACCTATCAACCAACCATATTTGCTTTCCAGAGACAAGAGTATAAAAAAAGAACAACTAGTGATGGGGCCATTATGCCACCAAACAAAATTGAATCTCGATAATCGATTCGTCCATAATATAAATCAAAGTTTTATTTCTAACAAAAATAAATGCCTGTTTATTTGCAACATCCCGCCACCCAAAGCGAACGTACCGCTTTCTAGCCTGAAATCTTAAACTAGTCAACCGGTAATCGAGCTAAGGTCGCGACCGCGCGATTTAGCACCGATCCATCAACCAACACTTGCGCCACACGCGGAGTCCCGTCCGCGCCCCAGATTAACTTTAAAATGCGACCTCGTCTCCAAAATAACGATGGCAAATTAGCCTCTTTTAATAAAACCAGATCCCTCTCCGAAGGGGGCGACGTCCGGTCTGTCCACTTTACACGCTGCTGCAATAAATGCAGATACTCCAGTGACCAACGACGCCACAAGTCCTGACCCATTTGTTGTATCATTTGAAAACGAGACATCCGGTGTCTGCGTTCATCCTTCCAGGGATACTCAGGCAGGGCAGTGAGTGGCTGACCGACCAAAAAATGACCAGGGGTCAGGACTTCCATGTTATTTGCGTCAGAGGAGAGTGGACAAAGCGGACGCGAGTTGAGAACCGCCTCAACCTTACAAAAGACACAGTTGTAAGTTCCTCATACGTGAGGGTAGTTTCCCCGACTACCCGGCGCAAGTGGGTTTTTGCCGATTTTACCGCGGCTTCAAATATCCCGCCCCAGTGGGGACAGGCTGGCACACTAAATCGCCATGTGATTCCCCGCTGTGCGAGAGCTTGACTTATGCTATTACAATTTTTATCCAGAAAATCGTTCACATCTTTTAAGTAGTTGGCAGTGCCTCTGTAGTTGGTACCGTTGTCGGACCGAATGAGAGAAGGTAAACCCCGTCGCGAAACAAAACGATCCAGCGTGGCGACAAAGGCTTCCGTAGACAGAGCCGAAACCACTTCCAGGTGGACGGCCTTAGTGGCCAGGCAGACAAAAACGCACAGGTATGCTTTCGTGACCCTAGTGTTACGATAGGCTGTGGTTTTCACCAGAAACGGTCCAGCAAAATCCGTGCCGACCCCGTCGAACGGCCTAGTAGTCTGACAAACCCGGTAAGAAGGGAGATCCCCCATCTGTGGCTGCATAGTGGAGGCCTTCACCCGATAACAAGCCACACACTTAAATAACACGCTGCGAACCACTCTCCGAGAGGACAAAATCCAGAACTCCCTCTGTAATATCGCCAGTAACGCATTACACCCCGCGTGAGCGTTTTTCAGGTGTCTATCCGAGACCACCAGTTCTACCAAAGGTCCTCCTTTGGGGAGTAGCAGAGGATGACGGCTACCGAAGGGCAGGTCGGCATTTTTGAGGCGACCTCCAACGCGTAACAGTCCATCCGCATCCAGAAATGGGTTGAGCCGAGAGATCGCTCCCTTGAGCTTTGCGCGACCGACGCGCAAAATCTTCAGTTCGTCCTCGAACCGGTCAGCTTGAACCAGCCGTATCAGGGCCAACAGTGAACTCCTGCGTTCCTCAGCACCCGCCACGGGTGATAACTGCCTCTTGTCTGGATGGCGGCAGTTATGTAGAAATCTCCGGATCCAGCAAGTTACTCCTAGCAATTTGTCCAGTTTGCTGTATCGAGCCGTCAACCAATTTGGATCTGGCCTTGACTCGTTTGTTGTCACCAAAACTTTTATTCCAGGGAGCATCCCTAGAGAGCCATCGATCATGGTGACCGGCCATGATGACTCACCCTCCTTTAACCACTCTGGACCCCACCAGAGGGCATGCTGCACCAATTCCGGCGCGGTGCAGCCCCGAGAGGCACAATCGGCAGGATTCCAGGGGCCGGGAACGTGCCTCCAACAAATTTCGATGCCCGAGTTCTGTACCTGAGATACCCGATTGGCCACAAACGTTTCCAATACGTGGGGTGCCCCGCGTAGCCATGCCAGAGCTACCTGACTGTCAGACCAGGCGTAGACATTCCGGATGTCCACCGTAGACGTCAGTTCCTTGTGCACGTGGCACAACAGTTTGACCAATAGATGCGCCCCGCAAAGCTCCAGCTTCGGGATTGTCAGCCTAGTTCTGAGGGGAGCCACCTTGCTTTTAGCCAGAAGCAAGGAGACGGCGACTCGACCCTTCGAGTCAACCGTTCGCAGATACACCACTGCGGCATACCCTCGTTCTGACGCATCGCAGAAGCCATGTAGGCTTGCCCTGTATTTGCCCCGCGGCAAGATCCGCCGCGGCAACGCCACCTGATTAATCGCCTCGATCGTAGAGATCAGAGCGAGCCAAGTGTCGAGTGAGAGCCCTACCAGTGGCTCATCCCACGAGACTCCGAGTGTCCACAGTGTTTGCAATAAGCACTTCGCCATAAAAATGCACGGGCTGATCCATCCATTTGGATCAAACATCCGAGCGATGGTGGAAAGGACCGTCCTTTTCGACCAAACTCTTGTAGTTTCCAGTTCTACCCGGAATGTGAAAATATCGTGAACCGGCTGATATTTAATTCCCAAAACGGCGATAGAGTTCGGGTCTCCTGCGTCCTCGAATAGCTGAGGATTCTGTTGGTGATCTTCCGGAATCCCAACCAGAAGTTGTGGCTCGTTGGATAACCATTTTCTCAACTCATAACCACCAGCCACGAGGAGTCCGATAAGTTCATTCCTGATGATGAGCGCCTCCTCCAGAGAGGCTGCCCCTGTGCAGATATCATCTACGAACACGTCACGTGTCAGTACAGCGGCTGCCCGGGGAAAGCGAGCCCGTTCCTGCTCCGCCAGTTCCAGCAGTGACCGGATGGCAATGAAGGGACTCGACTTCAGGCCGTACGTGTTGGTGTTGAGCTCGTAGACGGTGATGGGATCCTCCGAACGTTCCCTCCAGAGTATTAACTGAAACCTCCTGTCCGCAGGATGTATTACTGTTTGGCGGAACATCATCCGGATGTCCGCACCGAACACCACCTGGTGTCTTCGAAAATTTAAAATGATGTCGACAATGTCCCGATGTAACTTCGGACCAGAATGGAGACATTGGTTCAGTGAAACTCCAGTCGACGACGGTGCCGATCCGTCAAAAACAGTCCGTAGTTTTCCAGATGATGCCTTCAACACCGCGTGGTGAGGCAAGAAAAAATGATCTGTCGTTGTCCAGTCGACAGTCGCCCGCGACATATGCCCCAAGGCCTCGTATTCTCGCATGAACTCGATATACTTTTCCCGAAGCACCGGATCGCGAGACATACGACGCTCCATGGACAAGAGTCGTTTCTCTGCCAACGCCCTCGATTTTCCCAAGAGAGGGGGACAGTCGATAAAGGGCAGTCGAGTTTCGATCCTACCCGACGCCATCCGGCGTGTGTGATTCTTATAAAAGGTTTCGCACTCCACATGCTCCGGATCCAGACGGGAGACCATGGGAGGCTCTTCCAGTTCCCAGAATTTTTGCATCGTCCTAGCGATGGAGGTAGTAGCGACGACAGGTGAGACATCCCGCGTCTCCTGGTCGAAAACCGGTCCCATTAAAACGTGTCCAAAGATGGTAGGTATAGCTACCAACGAAGAGCGGCCCAGACTCCGCTGAGGCCCTAAAAGGATCCAGCCCAGTACATCCGCTCCCAATATGAGGTCCACCGGAGCCGGCTCCTCGAAATGAGGGTCTGCCAGCATGAGACCTGATGTGTCAGGCATTGCGTCCCGCGGAATGTCTGTCGGTGGATGCCAACCCAGCAGATTATCGAGTACGATCGCGGCCGCCGCAATCCGTATCGAAGCGGAATGCACAGGAGAGAAGGAAATGTGGGTCTGACCGGACAGACCCCCCACTTCTGTATCTCCGACTCCCCGAATCGGAACTGAGGGAGGCGCGCACTCCAGACGTAGGCGCCTCGCTACCCTCGTAGTAATTAAGCAGCCCTGTGCCCCAGTGTCTAGGAGGGCTCGTATCCGGACGAAGTCCCCCCTAGGTCCCCAAACGCGTACCTGCGCGATGGGCAAAAGAACCGTCCTCGGTTCCGACGTAGCCCGACCACAGGCTAGTCACGCGTCAGAGCCAGCAGCCGACCCTGTCGAACCGTGATGACTCGGCCAGTAGGTCGGACGCGTGCAGGCCACCATCCGGGGTGGTGCGTATCCAGCTGCCCTACCATACCGGTGATAGGGTGGGTGGTATTCCAACCTCGGGTACTCGTGCAGTACCGGTGAGAACTGTTGACGGCTCTCATGTCGCTGTTGTTCCGGTAACGGCGGCGGAGGGTACGAGTATCCGGGTGTTGGGTCCGGAGGTGGGGGTCCCTGCACCCAGTGGCCCTTAGAGGCACCAACTCCTGGTGTTGGTCGCGCCGGGTGCCGGGTTGTAGCCAGAACCCGGCTCCACTCCGGCGGTCCCCAACTCACCTGAGCCGGGGTGTACGAGGGGTTGTAGTGTGGCGGCCGTGGCGGACTCCGTCTTTCCGGAGGCGGAGTTGACCCCGGCCCCAAACCGCCACCCGTGGGAGATCCCCTCTCCCGAACCGGTGCTGAGCCCTCAGCACTACGGGTGCACAGTAAGCGATGGTGCGGTCCGCCGCACACATCGCAAGGCCTCACCTGGGGACACTCATTATACCTATGTCCTCCCAGGCAGGCATAACACAATCCTCGTGTCCGAACGAGGTTTCGGCGCTCTTTCGTGGGCAGCCCGAGAATTGCTGGACATAGCTGCTCCAAGTGCTGCTGTCCGCAAATCCGGCATCCAGAGCCGGGGTTGATGGCGGCCGCAGCCACCAGCCTGCCGCGACCCTTCCCTGGGTTGCGTGGCGGCTGGGCGCCGTAGACTCCGGAAGTGCGGGCCGGCGCACTTGTCGGAGCCTCCTGGGAGGCTAGCTGGTTTTCCAGCAGGCCAGCCTCCTCTTCCAGGAACTCCAGAAGTTCCCCTATCGAGGGCAGAACGCTGCCGAGATCCTTGTGGACCAGTCGATTCCGCTCGAACTTGTCCCTCATCTCCTGCGACAACTTGGCCAGAACTATGTGCAGAAGAAGGAAGGACCACTGGTCGACGGGCAGTCCGAGCGTCCTTAACCCGTTTAAGGACACTGTTAGCGGGGTGATCAGCTGCGCCCTCAGCTGAGCCCTATGGTTGACCCTCGGCAATCCCAGCAGATGGGTCACGTGCGCGTCCGCCTGAAGACGCGGCTTTTCGTACCGCTTCTCCAGCAGCTGCATGGCGGTGTCGTAGCTCGCATCCTGCAGCTCCAGATGCTGTACGAGCTGTCTGGGTTCTCCGTCTAGGAAGGAACGGAGATATGCCAGCTTTTCGGCCTTGGTGAAATCCTTCCGAGTATCCACCAAGGCCAAAAACATGTTCCGGAATCCAGCCCACTCCCGCATACATCCGGTGAAATGCGGGACCTCCAGGGCACCCAATCTTCCCATGGCGCTGGGTCCAGGGGTGTGGAGCGAAGCGGGGCGCGCAACAGGCTTCCCCTCCCGCAGTCGCTCGATGTCCTTCACCCGCTGAAGGACCTCGTCGTAGATGTCTTGGATGTGCTCCAGATCCTTGACATATTGGGCGTGGAGGGCCAGCTCCTTCTCCCCGACCGGGTCGGTTGACAATAGAGCGGTTACCGACCGCTCGGCCAACAAGAAACGAGCCTGCATTTCTTTCGAACGCGTCTCCAAGGCGTCCTCCCGGTTAGGCCGATCTACTAATGCAAGCAGCCCGGTGAACCACCGGAGCTGCTGAGCCAACTCCTGCCGTGACGCTGTCATTATAAATAATTTAAACTAAATAAACCTAAACACAAAATTAAAACGAGTCAATGAAAACACGGAATCGATTATCCCGAATCGACTCGATGCTTTCAATTGAACGAAATTAAATAACAATTAACGTTCCGAGAAGTGTCCCAGCCCAAATGAATGAACGAACGAAAACAACGGTACTACCAACCTTACAATTTAACCGCACCTGTCCCGGAAGTGCGATTTTACACGAAATGAGCTTAACCTATTACGAACTAACAAAAAATACACAAAATTACACCGATTAACCTAGAGGTCCGGTATTAACCACGCTCTGCTACCAAAATGTTGCGGGAAACCCACAACACACACTATGCTATTGCTTAGAATTACACATTAAAATTACACATTAAAATTACCTTAAAATTAACAAAGTCCACTTACAGTTCCATGCCGCTCCCGCCGTCCTGAACGGGATCCATATGGTCCGATGGGGCCCGAATCCGGCTCCGGGTCTTCTAGGGTCCCTAAACACACCCAAACTACCCCAAAGTGCACTCTCCCCCGAGGAAATACCTGATTCACTTCGCAGCGTGGTAGCCGACATCCAAACACGGACGGCGAATTGTGCTCCCGATGCGATTCGCTCACGACACACACACACACACAACACGGGTTGCACAATATACTTAATTAGAGCAATACGGCTCCAAATGCCCTTATTACTCCACAAACTATTTAATTATCAACACACGATAACCTATCAACCAACCATATTTGCTTTCCAGAGACAAGAGTATAAAAAAAGAACAACTAGTGATGGGGCCATTATGCCACCAAACAAAATTGAATCTCGATAATCGATTCGTCCATAATATAAATCAAAGTTTTATTTCTAACAAAAATAAATGCCTGTTTATTTGCAACACGCGCCTACGCGCCGCCCGCCGCGGTATGCACTATGGGAACCTTTCATACAAAAAGACCTCAAAGACGGTTATGATGTCATATTTTACGATTTTTAAAAACTGCTGATTCTTTTACGTACTAGAATAAAGAAAATTGATTATTCTAAATTTTTCAAACTGTGTAACGCAAGCAGTCGTTATCCGTTTTTAACCGACTTCAAAAAAGGAGGAGGTTATCAATTCGTCGGGATGTATGTTACCCGATTACTCGAAGACACCTGAACCGATTTGGAAAATTCTATTTTTTAAAGGGTATACTTCCCAGGTAGTCCCATGGTCATCAGGTCAGGATCTAATGATGGAACCCTGAAGAAATCAAGGGACTTCATATTTACTCGAGTTCAAGGTTCTCAATTTTTTTTTATAGGCACACTTGAAGCGATTTTTATGACAGGGAGCTGATGATAGACCCGGAAGGTGGCCATAGAAACTCGGCAGTTAAACGACCCAACCCCATTGAGTTTGGACTCGTTTGATTCGTCTTGACGAGTACTTTCGTGCTAAATGGTAACCAGGGTCTGATGATGGAGCTGGAAGATGGCCATAGGAACTCGGTAATTAAACGACACAACCCCATCGAGTTTGGGCTCGTATGATTCGTCTTGTGGAGTACTTTGGTGTAAGATGGTAACCATGGTCTGATGATGGAGCTGGAAGATGACCATAGGAACTCGGAAGTTAAACGACACAACCCCATCGAGTTTGGACTCGTTTGATCCGTCTTGACGTGTACTTTGGTGCTAGATGGTAACAGGGTCTGATTATGGAGCTGGAAGATGGCTGTATTGCGCTTTAGGGGCTAATCTTTGTCATTTTCAGACTCCTGTGCTCGACGATATTTTATAGAAACATCACTAAAAAGCAAAAAAAAATCAAATTCAAATGAAAAAAGCCGCCTTCAAAAAACACCTAGGAACTAAAACGCAAAAAATATTTTTAAATAAAAAAACCGCCTACAAAAAACACCCAGAAACTAAAAAGCAAAAAAAAATTCAAATAAAATTAAAACTACCTTAAAAACACCCAGGAATTAAAAAGCAAATAATAAGTCGTTATTTTTACATACGATTTCCTACCCAAATCTATAAATCAAATTCATATTACAATTCCAGTACAAAAATCAACTAAATTAATGACCCAATTATCTATAAAATATACATTGATTTTAAAATAATAAAATATACACTGTTTATTAATAGTTGCTTGACGATGTGCGTAATAATTTTCGTCTTTTTATTCCTGGGTGTTTTTGAAGACGGTTTTAATTTTATTTGAAATTTTTGTGTAAGATTTTGTTTAAACTATACTTACGCTATACATTTTTGAAAGCAGTGGGTATCTTTTATATCTACCTATATTATTTAAAATAATATCTTAACGTAATTTTTTGTACAATAAAAGATTGAAAATAAAATGAAACAGTAACTCGCACTTACAACTACGTCACTTTATATCGGACACCACTGAACGAGCAATTTTGTCACTGCTGCCAACAAACGAAGAAAAAAAACAAAACACGCACGCCTACGTCGCGTCGCATCGCCGCGCGCTTTTCGTATTCCGCAAGATTTGGCAGATTTATTATTTTCGACAATCGACTTCACAGAATGAGGTAAGAAATGCGACTTTAAATCAGGGCTTGATACCGTTACTAAATTCCCACTATGAATATCGGTAAGTAACGTTATTTCAATGAAGGTAACGAAGGTAACGTTATCTAGAAAAGTATCGTTACTGTTTTAGTTCAATGTCATAACAGCTTTTAAGCCAATCCACGTAAAGCGGTCAGTTAATTCACCAATAAAAATGTTACCCAACGATATATAATGTTTGTAACGATAACAAACATAACGTTATCTTTTTTAAAGGTATCTTCGTTTGACTTGAGTATAGTTACCAAATTTTTAACGGTCTTCAAAGTCCTGCTTTAAATGCTGTTATAAAAAATCTCCAGGCGTAGCAACAAGCGCAAACCTATTCAAATGTTTATTTTCTTAATAATAATTGATGAAACAATTGTAAAAATAAACATTATTATTGTATCCTGATATTTAAAACCCTTTGCAGGATTCGAGGTCAAAGAAAGAGAGCAAGCAGCAAGAGAATCGAATATGAGAGCGGTAAAACAAACCACAGTTTCCGAATTACAGGATATCAAATTGAATTTAATATCATTAAATTAAGTGGGCAGTTACGTGGTGGACGAACCACAAGACTAAAGTTTTACGATAAGAAATTACTGGATAATTATTAAGAATAATAAAACAAGTTGTTTTGTTCTAAAGGTTTTATATTCCTCGAAGCAAATCTGAATGGGCAATTTTCTTCAAAAGGCACAACACAACAGGCTTGCTATTCCAAGCTCCTTTAGAAGCTTGCTCCTTTTACTAGAGTTTACGCTCCGTAACTAAGTAGCCATTATTTGTAAACACCTCGTAACTTTAAAACACTGGTCACAGATGTAAACGCCATGTTACTTTAAACTTGGGGGATTAACGAATCGCTTTGTTACCAACACTAATTAGCACGTTGCTAAGTTAAATCTAGTTTATTTTCGACGTTTTAATTAGTCTATGGTATTTTTTTTATTTGCTACAATTTGCCACGAAATTTTATCAGTTTATAAAACAAAATGTTTGCTGTGAACCTCGTGAATATGATAATGTTTTACAATTTTGTTAACAATTTGTTTGGAGTGGAGCTCGATGGCACATAGTCAGATGGTAAGATAGCAGTCGTTAAAACACTCACTAGCAATTTAAAAAAAAACAGAAATAGAAATAGAAATTATTTATTGTATAACTGTGTACAATATAGTTCTTAAATAATAAATAGTATCAACAGTTTATCCATTTCGGACGTACAATGTGTTTTGTGAATAATACCTATTTATCAGCATAGTATTCGTTTAAATTATAATAGGCCTTGTGTATGAGCCATACTCTCAAACTCTTTTGTCTTTTGAGCCATACTCTTTTGTCCCCACTGCTGGGGCACGAGCCTTCCCAACATATCGAAACAACACAGAGAACGGGCCGTAAACTACCAAGTAACCCCAATGCAAATTTATGATTGTTAACGACTGCTAATGCAGCCGGTACTAGCGGGTTTACGTGCCTTCCGAAGCACGGAAACGCACCATCTCAAAATGAGCCAGTGGTGCGTTATGGGCGGATCCCCTCATGTGTAGGAAGGTCTGAGCCTTGCCTAGCAGATTACAGCCATAATGAGCTATGCAAAAGCAACTTGCAGGTCAGCAAGGTAAAGATGGCTGGTGTCACACAATCCTGCTCCAATACGAGATTCATTTTCTGCTCAACATCAGGTGGAGCGTAGTCATTTGTTACTCATCTATAAAATAAACAAAACACGATGTTGATAACGAGATTTATTGGAAAAAAAAGTCACTTTGCTACGGATTTTTTCAGAAATTTTCGTTTACCGTAATTGGTTTGCATGCTAGGCCCAACATTTTAATTACACCGAAATATTTAAGCCGATTTCGGCTACAGCGGCTATTGTAGTTATACTCGTACATTGTATTATTGACTAGACGATATTTTTAAACTTTTAAACTTTCGCTTTCCATTATTATCAAAGAATTTAAACGGGGATTAACGCAAACTAATTAGTAAAAAGTATCATACTTTCTTTATACCCGACGTTTCGACCGGATTACACCGGCCGTGGTCACGGGATATTGCTACTGCTTTAATCTATGATATGATATTTTTAAAGTTTATTGTTCAACAGAAAAGGTTGAACTTCAGCTTCTCAAATAAAATCACAATAAAAACAGCACTGTAAAAAACTTCTTCATAAAGTATCTGATTACACAATAAATAAACAGCTTGAGTAGGTATGGTTGCAAAGTTTTTATTTTTAATAAAATATAAATTTGGTAACGTATATTGACATTTTCTATTCTAAAATGTTTTTGTTTTGTTTATATAATTTTTAACGCAAATTTTGTTGCGAACAAATTACAAAAACAAATGTTGAAAAAATGTTTTATTCTTAATTTTCTAATTAATTTTCAATTCTTATTGATCAAATATAACAGTTTGTGCAACCATTATTAAAATAAAATAAATATAATAATAACAGGGTTTGTGGGTATCCAGTTAAATGCAACTAAGCCATAGACCGTTTTGCCTAAAATTTGTACTCTGCTTGGATGATAACTCTTTTGTATTTTTACTGTTTTTTCTTAGAGGCAAATAAAATTATATTATTATTATAAATTCTTAACGTACATTGCATGCTTTGGGAAAGACAAAATTCTATTTTTATCGGTCAAACGCAATCTGTTTGCATACCTTTAAAAATAAACAAAGCAAAAATATCTTTACCAACTTCATGTAAGTACACAAATTGAGTCGAAATGAAGTCGATTCCCAAACCCAATATATATCTGCTAACTACTGGACAGTTAGACCTACCTACATTATATTAATAATTTCCTAAGTAAGTGACTGTATGGTTTTTAATAAGAAATAAATATTCTTTAACCCTAACTTCTGTATTCATTGTCACAACCTACACAAACTACTAAGCCACCAGACCAGTGGTCAAAAAGCAAAAAGTCCCCTACCATTGTCTCACTCCGTGTTAAATCGAAGCGTCTGCAATTAGATCGGTTGCAACGTCGAGAGTTATTGAGTCATAAATCAAGAAAGCAGGTTTACACCTAGTAATCGTAATGGCTGCCTTGAACGCATCGTTTTTGCAGAAGCTGTGGAATGTATGAGGTTGCCATTGTATATTGTGTTAGTTAACACGTTGTTTGAGTTGTTGAATGTTGCAAACTGTATGGATAATAAAAAAATATGTATTGTAATCTACCATTTTGAATTTTAACCATCCTTGTGGTTTAGCCATTACACATCAATGTAATGATGACTTTGCCCCAGTGGGACAGTTATATGTACTGGTACTATTTACTGGTGGTTTAGCCGTAGATTCGACTCCCAGTGGGGTAACATATTGTTGAAGTCGGTTTAATTGGACCAACTTATCTTACCAAAATCAGTCGTTAAACAACAATGTTGTTTTTAGGGTTCCGTACCCAAAGGGTAAAACGGGACCCTATTACTAAGACTTCGCTGTGCGTCCGTCTGTCTGTCTGTCTGTCCGTCTGTCACCAGGTTGTATCTCATGAACCGTGATAGTTAGACAGATGAAACTTTCACAGATGATGTATTTCTGTTGCCGCTATAACAACAAATAAAAAACAATAAAATAAATACAACATACTCCCATACAACAAAGGTGATTTTTTTGCTCGTTTTTGCTCAATATTGATAACGGCAACAGGTATACGTTAAAATATTTACTGAATATTTAGTTTATATTCACTTTAAAAATAAATAATTGAATTAAAATAAAACTAATAATTAAGGGGACAACAAACGTGATTTTTTTGCTCGTTTTTGCTCGATATTGATAACGGCAACAGCTAGACGCTTGAAATATTCACAGCATAATGAGTTATAATATTCACTTTAAAATTAAATAATTAAATTAAAATAAAACTAATATTCAAGTGAGGCTTCCATACATCAGACATGATTTTTGCCGTTGAAATGAAACAACTTTTACGGATCTACTCGCGTTTATTTCACTATCGTTTTTTTGCCGTTTTTATAGATAATGGTACGGAACTCTTCGTGCGTGAGTCCGACTCGCACTTGGCCGGTTTTTTTATTTTATGTCGGCTGTAGATGGCGCCGGCGTTTACATCGTCACTGGACTTGTTTGGGGGCGATGAGAAACTTAAAGGGTTCCTCAAGCAGTGTGAAACACCGTCAGAGGGTTTTTAGAAGGAATGCCATCACGTAAGCCCTTCTAGATTCTCCAAGGGTTCGGATCGGATCGGGGACAGTGTGTGTACCGACAATCAGAGAAAGTTTTTGAGGATTTTGGGTGAAGTGCGCTTCAACTTTCAGCCTTGTCATACCTTACCGTCTGTTTTTAAGCCGAAATATTTTTTTTACTAAGCAATACTATACTTACTGGACTTACCTACTAAATTACTTTTTCTACTGTCCTAAGCAGTGGGACATAAAGTAAGCTGGTGATGATGCTGATGATGAATACTATGCTTTTTGCGTTACAAAGTTTAACCGATTAAACCCAGAACCTTCAGGCATCGGACCGAGTGCTTCACCCCTCGTTCACTAAGGCGTCAAACCTGTAAGAATAAGCATTAATAATTTCATACCCATACATACATAAAGCGAGTGCAAAAAGTACAATTAAACAATCAGAGCGACTTAATTCAGAGTACAGAGTCCGAGACACCTTCGCGTTTCGTTTGTGGTAGCACAATGGCGTATTTACATTACAAGTGGCATCTTCCGCATAAGGCCTCTTTAAGGCTTTCTTGAGGCTGTATAATGTGGAGTTCTTTTGTTACTGACGACGGGGAATGGAAAAAATCAACTGGAAGCGACAGTGTTTTGTTTTCTTTTTTTTACAGCTATTGTTGAGACAATAGGATTGCATTCATGACAGCTGCTGCACTCGTAGGTATTGAATGTGCATTATTAATAACTGTTATAACTGTCACACGTTATTATTAGTTCCGAATGTTATAACTAGATGACGCTGCTTAGTCAGCTGAATCGCTATGGATTGGGGTTCAACGAAATAACTGATTATTTATTTTACTTGCAGTTATTACTATTATAAATATCAGTAACATCTAAAATAATCAATAACATCATCATCATCATCATCATCATCATTATCATCATCAGCTCATAAAGTCCCCACTGCTGGGGCACGAGCCTTCCCTATGGATGGATAGGGAGAACGGGCCATAAACCACCACGCAGGCCCAGTGCGGATTGGTGGTTGTTAACGACTACTAATGCAGCCGGGACCAACGGCTTTACGTGCCTTCCGAAGCACGGAGGAGCTCGAGATGATAAATTTTTGGTCACCCATCCGATGACCGGCCTTTGCGAAAGTTGCTTAACCTCAGCAATCGCAAACCAGGCGTGTTAACCACTGCGCCATCGAGCTCCTCAATGACCTCATCTGCGGCTAATTTTATGTCCCCAATGCTCGCACGAACCTTTGTTATGGATGGATAGGGCTATATACCACCACGCGGGTTCATTTCGGATTGTTGGGTTGACGTTGTTGTTTAAAACGACTGCTAACGCAGCAGACTTATTTATTAAATAATTAATTTAAAAAAAAAACGACGGGTTGCACTCCGGGAGTGCCGGCAGAAGTGAAAACTTGAATTTATTTATTTTATTCCATGACATGCCAGCTAACAGACTATATGTCCAATACACAGGCAAGTTATACATTATAATAATCAATACACTTTAAAAAATAATTACATTTAGAAAATTAAGTTATATGAAAATCAGGAAATTAAATTAATTAAAAATAAATTACATAAACATATGAAATTCACCTAAAATACCTAATGTCAATAAAAAATCAATTTTGCATATATTAAGAAACTGGTGAGTCACTACAACCAGTCGTCCCAGACCATCCGCAAAAAGATCTAAGTCATTGTATTGAGCGAGCATGTCCCCAATCAGGCTGTGCGCGCGCACGGTTGGTGCTTGTGCGGCATGGTGGGTCCGCGTGGCGGGCCTTTGTAGTAGGCGCGGCCGGCGGCACGGTGCTACCAGGCCTGAGGTGTCACGAGGGATTCGCAAAGGCACTGAGAGGCATGTTCTCTCAAGCACATACGGGCAATTTACCTTATGGTATAATATGGAGAGGTAGTGCACCATAAGGATAAAGATAATAAGGATAATGAGGATAAAGATAAAGATAATGATGGATAAAGGAAGGATAGTAGCCGTGAATCCTTTTAAACAGCCAACGAGCAAACTTTCGTTGATTTTTTTCTACCATGAGACTGTATTTGTCCTCATGGGGGTCCCAAATGACTGATCCATATTCGAGTTTGCTGCGCACATAAGCACTGTACAGTTCTTTAGCCACCAATTCACTATTAAATTCCGAGGATGTCCTAATAATAAAGCCTAAAATTCTACTAACGGACTTACATACATTTGTCACATGTTTGTGAAAGTCAATCTTACTATCTATAGTTAAACCTAGGTCTCGTATTTCGTCAACTCTTTCCAAAGGAGCGTCAAATAATGTGTAGTCAGTCTTTAGAATACATTTATTACGTGAAAATGTAATCGTCTTGCATTTAGCTTCATTAAAAGGAAGTCGATTGTTACCACTCCAGGTGGCTATAGCATCTATGTCAGTTTGCAGCGCCTGAGCATGAGCCTCTCCAGCTATGCCAACATATAACTTTAGGTCGTCTGCGAATAGAAGACATTCCGAAAATCTCACAGCCTGAGGCAAGTCGTTGATCATAATTAAAAAGAGCGTTGGACCCAAAGTGCTTCCCTGACTTACCCCAGACCTTGTATAATAGTTTTCGGATTCATATCTACCTAATCTTACAAATTGACGTCGATCCTTAAGATAGCTAGCAAAAAATTTTAGAAAATTGGGTGTAAAATCAATAATTGACAGCTTTTGCAATAATTTGTCGTTGTCTACAAGGTCGAAAGCCTTTTTAAAGTCAAAATAGGTTGCATCTACTTGTCTACCAGCATCCATTTCAGCGGAAACGTAGTCTAACAGTGTTGTTAGGTTGGTGGTAGTTGATCGCGCCTTACGAAAACCATGTTGACTATTGTGCAACTGGCTGCCAACCTGTCGGCTAATATGGCTGTTGAGCATGGATTCGAATAACTTGGCGAAAACAGACAATACTGCGATTGGTCTATAAGCAGTAACGTTGTGCATTTTTGATATTTTGGAATGGTTAGGGAATAATTTTGCACGAATTGCTTCAATTATCAGTATAAAAGTACTATCATATATGTGGTAGAATACAATATTTATTTATTGCGCTATCGTACACAAACATGACAATTTATATTACATTAAAAAGCACTCGAACATTCGCGCAAGCGCCCTGCGCCGCCTAAACGAAACAGCAGGCATACATTTTCGCCGCGCCGTAGAAAGAGAGGGGGATACTTCCTTTATTACGACGCGCCAGCTGTCATCCGTCTTACGAATTTTCGATCAGGCCACGTGTCCTGATGGTCACGTGTCCTGACGCGAATTTAACATTTTTTACCCATTACAAAAAAAGTGTACAACGCCGTTAACCTTTTCACCGCCCAACTATCCTGCACGCGATGTCCCGCTGTACGCCAACGTATAAATGTATTTTATTAAAGTAGGTACAAAGAAGAACTTCTATAGAAGTGCTGGCGTGGGTGGCACGAAAATCTCGAACTTCTATAGAAGTTGTTGGCGGTAAAAAGGTTATAGAAGTTTTCACTTCAAAAATTAAGTCAGCTTCTGACACTGACCAAAGCTGATGCAACAAGTTCGAAATGTCTGGTATAAAACACTATCTCTATATCTTTGAAGAGCAGCACGCGAACTCCTATAGAGGAAAGGATCCTATAGAGGAAAGGAGAAGGAGGGTGGTGGTTATTAAGCTATAGTCATTTAAAACTCTTTATTTTTCTATTACCTCGGTGGCTGAGTGCCATAGAACTCGGCCCGGTACTCGAAGCTCCTGGGTTCGATTCCCAGGTCGGGCAAAGTAGGCCAGTATATAGGCTATTTACATCATTTTTTTACTTTATTTCTCTATTTATGTGCGCTTAAAACAAAACAATATTTCCATAAACCAACAACCAACTTCCACTTCCGGTCTGAAAGTTCCGAAAATGTATATTCGAAGTGCGGTAAATGTTTGATTAGCGATTCATCGCCACAGGTAAAGTATATGAATATCGATTAAAGATTAACCAGTCTGCATACTGATGAGAGCTAAACGGCGGCGTAATTTGCAAGTGCATGTTTTACGGCGGGAACTAGCAGGTATTGGATGCCGTTTAGCTAGGGGCGTTTTATATAGCGAACACAGTGTTATTGTAACACGCTTACTTTCATAGACATTGTCATAGTCATAGATATTTATTGCATCACGTTGTACAAAGATCTTACAAAAACAGTATTACTTATTAGTAGTACAAATATCTTACAAACATGGCCCTGCAAGGGAATTGCAACAATATACATTTTAATATTATTTATTCAGTAAATTTAAACTAAATTTTAATTTAAACACATAATTAAGAACTGATTTTTAACTTATACATAATACATTATATTCAGGGGGAGTGCTTCAACCCTTGGTGTAAACCCTTAACCATCGCAGTTAGTGACGAATTGGTCATTTCGGCCTGATTATTTTTAGATAGATTTTTATTATAGCTATCTATATAAACTAACATAAATATAATTTATTTATTGTATTAATTTATAATGTGTTACATTAGAATGTAATTTTGAATAATAGAACTATGTATATAAGTATTTGTAACTATGTTAGATAGTAATACAATGGATTAATGGCAATAGGCAATATTGATACCTATGTATACACATTATAAGTACAAATTTGATATTTTTATATTGTTGTATATGTATTGTGAATTTTACATGTCTACATGGCAGAATATGTGAAACTATAAAAATATGACCAACTTCTTGTAATACCAACCATATTCTTAGCAAATAAAATATTCTTTTCTATTCTATACCAAACCAAATTGTATAGTGTTGTAGTTGTATAATGTGCAATTTAAAGTGTTTTTCTTATGTCCAATAAAGGATTAATAAATAAAAAAAAACATACAACCTCCTCCTTTTTTTGAAGTCGGTTAAAAATAAAAAAGCTATTCGATGGTAAGAGAAAAACTTGAGAACGCCTGTACGGATTTGGATGAAATTGACTGATTTAGAAACGAAATGTTGACTAGGATAAAGGATACTTTTTATCCTGGTAACAAGTTAGTGTATAGTATAGTCCTCGCGAACGAAGTCTTGGGCAATAGCTAGTACATAACAAACACATATTTGTTATGCAACGTGTACCAAAACAAGCGCACATGATAAAAGTATTTTTGTTAAAAGTTGTTTCGTCTTAGCGGCTAAGGAATCGTTTTCAACCACTTTTAAAATTTCATAAATTTTATTTTATTAGATAAGATTGTAAATTATCTAGCTAAGCGGATTTAGAAAAAACCAAGTACAACTTGTAGGTACGCTTGGAATCGAACCTGTGATCTCTGGGTAGTGGGTACGAGCCGTGCGTTGGTTCAATCACGAGTTAAGGCAGGTGATAAAGGAAATGTAACTATAATCGTCTCTGTTGTCTAGTGGTTAACCTTTTGAGCGCCACGGTCTTCTAGGGAAGACAGACGTTTCCGTGCCCTGAGCGCCACGTCTTTACTAGAAGACAAAATCTTATCATGACGTTAAATCATAAAAATACGTAAGCAAATGCTTTGTTTTATTTTATGCGTACTTTTACTATTGCCTAAAACTATAAACTTACATTTTTATTGTAATAGGGGCCTTTGTTTATTTTAAAAACATCAAAACAATATTAACCAAAAAATTGTAGTGCCCCAGGTGCCATAGTCTTTATAGGAAGACGCTTAGTGATGTGGTTACATAAAAAGTTTCTAAGGCTTCATCGACACTATTAATTTAAATAAAACACTTTTACTTTAAGACCCCCGGTCCCAGACCCAGAGGCCCCGGGTTTGATTGCCAGCGGATCAAGGATTCCGGGTGAAGTGCGCTTTCAATTTTGGCCTTTATCATCACTTGACGTCAAATTAAATAAATTAAGAAAAAGAAAAAAAATAGAAAACGACATAAAAATTTTATTTGCAGTTCACCATGTCCCTTCCAGCGCTTCTTTGGTGTACTTCCCTTTTGTTGCGTCCTCTCTTTGTTACCACAACCACAATGCGAGTGTTAAACGTCCCGCTACGAGCGCGCGGAGGGCCCTTTGAGAGTGACCCGTCCGGTGCGAAACGACCCTCGCTGACTTCACACTCACAAAATAAGAAGAATGCAGAAAGCAAGCTTCTACAAACGCGCTTGAGCAACACAAACATAGACAACCTCTCACAGACACGCAATCTCGCAACTGCAACGCTCGGACTGTTCCGCGGGTTTAGTACCGAAAAGAGCAACCAGTTGTTAATTGTACAGTTGCAATGCGACTGCTCTAATTGCGGTTGATAAGTTGGTATTACGGACACAAACCGTTCAATATTTTTTTTTATATATATATAATTAGAAGGAGTCAAACCGCCGCCAATGGACACCCCCGCAAAATCAGAGGAATCGCAGATGCGTTGCCGCGGTCTTTAAGATTTATATTATTAAAATATTATTAATATATTTATTTATTTATTGTAATTACACAAAAACATGCTGAGAACATAAATTGTAATATACAAAAAATGAGTAATGTCTTACTTATAGGTACCACTACATGTATAAAACATAATTTTAAAAGTTCAATCTTAAGTAACAGACATGCGTTAGGAGACGAGAAAACTCAAGGTTAATTAGTTATTGACTATAGGATTGGGATTGAGTGGTTTGTACACCGGTTTTCATGGTGTCGCCATCTCTGAGGTCCCGGGTTCGATCCCCGGTCGGGTCAATTTAGAAATTATTGTTTTTCTACATTGTCTCGGGTCTGGGTGTTTTCTATGTATAATAAGTATAATATTAAAGTATTTTAAGTATGTTTATCCGTTGTCTAGTAACCATTTGCCGAGTTTCATAACGAAGCTTCTCTTGGGCTAGATAATTGGTGTGAGTGTAGGAAAGTTTATTTATTTAATTAATCGCAAATGCACTAAGTGAGCGATCGTTGAGCGATTTGTGTCCGTAATACCAATTTATCAACCGCAGCTAGAGCAGTCGCGTTGCAATTGTACAATTAACAACTGGTTGCGTTTTTCGGTAATAAGCCTGCCGAGCTCCGAAATCCGCCGTCCCCCATTTCCGTAGGCCAAAACACGCTTTATCGTACGTATTTTAGAAGCCACCCTCATACCGTGCTGACCATCAAGACACGTGCCAAAAAGTTTGGACAATCGTTCCTTTTCCGAACTGCCCGTATGTGGAACGCGCTTCCCGCACACGTGTTTCCCTCCTCTTTCTCTCCCGGATTATTTAAGCGGGGCGTGAAAAAGCATTTATGCAGGCCGCCAAAGTGTGAGCGTTCGGCATAGCGTGGTAGCGCTGTGATGAACGCTTTCACTTCTTGGGCTTCACTGGCTACTTTTAATCAGGCAGGGTGAAGCCATTTTGGCGTGCCACAATAAAAAAAAAATCGGGTCCCCCAAATCAATTATCACGTGACAGCCTGTGGAGGCTGGTCTGCTCTTGCATACTTATCGTATTGTTAGTATTAATTACTAAAGTTTGACTTTGTTTTTCTTAAACAATTTTTTACTTTTATTAGAATACTGTATGACATTGTGGATATTGAAACTTTTACCTGATGTAAATTTGATAACTTAGATTTGTTTAGTTTTTTGTTTTTTTTACATGTTGTCTTCTACATTTTTTGTGTTTATTTGTAATGAAAAGTGTCCTGCTAAGGGCATTTTCCAATATATACTTTTTGACGCTGTAAGAGAGAAAAGAGCTGGACATTTGCTGAGTTTCTTGCCGGTTCTTCTCAGTACAAGATCTCCCGCCCAGAGTAGACTTACGAACCGATGGCATAGCGACATTCACAAGAGCTACTTGTAGCCTAAACTGAATAAATGATTTTTGAATTTGAATTTGAATTGACATGTAAGCTTAGCCAAAGTAACATTGAGAAAACGATAGCAAAGTTCGAAAAGAAAAAATGTATGGGATTCTTTTCGAACTTCGCTATCGTTTTCTTAATGTTACTTTGGCTACCGCCACTGGATTGCCTATTAGCGGTACAGGCCACGCCGTTGCTTAGTTAAGTCAGCCTACATAAGCAGCATCACTGCAGATCGAGCGCGCCGACTTCACCACGGCCGGCGCCGATGTTAGTCTATGTAGCCCTTTCAAAGCTATAGGCAACACAAGGGGGTGTTTAGTCAGTAGGAGTCTGACATAGTTTCAACCGCTTGAGTTATTCATACGATGTAGTATTCACCTCCTCCCATCTCCAGGTTGTATAGGTGCAATGAGTTGTCCTTCTCTGGACGCAAAAAAAAACCGAAATCCCTGTCCGTGCAAGGGGTTTGTGATCAATGTGTAAGTGGCTCAAGCGTGGTAAATGTAAAGCATACCTTCTAGGTTCTCTTTATTTTGTGCCGCGGGCTTGTGTGAAATGCTGGTTCGAGCTGCTAACAACAATTATGTGCTTCGGTTAATGGCCGCGCGAAAACAGACATAAATAACTCTGGTAAAGTAAAAGTAAATATATAAAAAATATTTTCCTTTTCCCCTTGCGAAATTTTGCGACTTTTCACTTACTCACGTAATATTAAAGGGTGACTTTTTTTCACTGTCCAAACCTTCTGAGATGACTCCCGTGATACAAACGAACAACTCTTACTATTGGACCAACTCCCTAACACGAAAATAAAACTCAGCTGTTCCATACATTTTGATCGAATGAATATTGATGTTTTGTAATAGTATGAATTGTTCGTTTATGTCACGGGAGTCATCTCAAAAGGTTTGGACGGTGATAAAAAAGTGAGCCTGTATAAACTCAACCAAATAGTGCTAATCTTCTATATACATAACTTAATGTATTATATTTTGCTTAATTTATTGTTTAATAGCACCACAGAAACAAGGTATATTTACAAAAATATTAAAATATTAAGTTACAAAAAAAAGCTTTTAGTTAAAATAATATGACTCTGCCTCATAGGTTAGGTACATCTGTATTTAGATTGAGACAGATGTATGAGATGCAGACAGATCCTTCCAATTTATATAAATACTATTATAATTGCAAACGTATTTAGATACATAACTATACGTGTGTGTTTTATATAACTATCTAATACTATGATTACTTACATATAATTTTACGCAAGTATTGTCGCGAACAAATTACAATTTGAAAAAAGTCAAAGTGTTGAATTCTAATAAGAATAAGTTTATTGAAAAAAATAAAATGAAATATTAAAAAAACACAGATCAAAATTCTTATTTCCTAGTTGCCAGGGGTTCCCAAACTAGGCTAGGCCTGACCCTTGGGAAACCGTAATAAGTTAAATATACTTAATTCGTTTTTGGCAGAGAGTGTAAAACTGTTGTGTGTTGAGTACCTAATTGCTTGTGTAGTGTGTACGCAAGAAAGTAAGTTTTGTCAAATCCTTGACATTAGGGACTCACTTGTACTTAACTACAAAAAAAACATTGATTGTATAGTAAAGAGAGGGGTCTCTTCTAATACAGGTTTTTACAAACTTAACAGAAGAGACCCACACATTTGTAAAAACTACTTGTTAATAATAAAATTTTTTTTTTTTTACTTGTGTCGTATATAGTCAAACGTGGATAACAATCTGACCACTTCAGCTTTTTTCCTCATTGAGCGGTTCCTTAAGCTGCAGCGGGATGCTACTGCGTTGTAGGTCTTACTAGTCTACTGGTAGTTGACTATACTAGTTGACATTTATATTTGAATAAAGTAATAACTATAATCAAATTGTAATGATAAGGCGTTGGTATTTAGTAGTTTTTAAATTGTGTTCATTCTTAAAATGGCTATTAAAATAACTGCCGAATAGACACCGCCGTAATGTGCACATCCTTTCCAATCTCTGAAACTTCCTTATCGACCCTAATTCTCCTTCTTACATTCGTTCCCGGTTCCAACTTCTGCCACCATCTAGTCGCTCAAGACGTGCTTGTATCACGAAGATGCTTGAGATTCTTAAAGTCAAAACCAACTTCCTCCTAAATTAATTTACAGTCAAAGCTGTAGAACAGGCTTCCTACGGACATCCAGAATAGTTCGTCCATTATTATTATTATATCTTAATTAATGGCTTCGCGTTTAGCATTTAGCCAATTTCAAGTGTGTTTTTTAAATTGTACGGTAGATAGAAATTAAAATGGAGTCTCACAACACGTGTTATTACGGAAAGAACTCGGGTGAAACTCCTTAGTTCGTCCATAATATCCTTTAAAGGAAAGTCAAGGATCACTATTTGTCACTTATGTCATCGCAATCAAAGACACTAGATTATATCCATGTATAATGTTGTTATTATATATTTATGTAGTATTAATAAGTGTGTATGTGTAGTTTTAAAATATATTGTGGTAGTATATCTTTTTTTATGATTTGTACTTAAGGCGCGGGCTTCCAAAAAAACGGTGTTTTTAAATGAGTTTTATTCGAAATGTATAAGGATTTTAAATCCAAAAAATATATGATATTAATTGGTCTTTTATCTAGTAATATCGGCTGGTGTTTTTACGATATTTTACAATTTCCTGCATCGAATATAATATCAAACATACGTCTAATTATTAGACGATATATCATTTTATTCAGGCTATACACCGTTTCAGACAAAGAAAAATATACCAAACCATCTGTCTTTGAATGTGTAATAGTTGTCGGCCATTATAATTTTAATAATAAGTAAACGTTCAATAAAATCCACATTATTGCCTAATTCGACGCTCGCGCCATCATTCAGTCCCGAGCGGAACGCCTTGGAAATCTCACAGTCGACAACACTCGCCTTAATGTTGTTATTATTATATGATATTTTTGTTTGAACTTTAGTCGCTTCCTCTTAAACATAATGATCCCATTCCACCTTAGGTTTGCTAGAAGAGATCTCTTTTAGAGATAAGTTCACCTTTGCTCATGATTGTTTGTACATTGTTCTCTGTATGTGTGTTTTTTGTGCAATAAAGAATTATATATCATTCTCATCCTATATAAGAGCCTGATTCAGCAGTTTTGTGACATTAATGTCTGCACAACAGATCCCGGCAAGATATAAATATATCTGGGGGAGGAGCAACCGCTTAACAGATGATGAATGACTTCAAAACGATTACAATGTTCCCTAGCCTGAAACGAGTAGAGCTTGAAGTACATGGCGAAAAATAATGAATGCCAGAATGTGTAATAATATGAGGAGCTCGATGGCAAAAGGGTTAATGTGGTAATAAGATCTGCGATTGTTACGGTTAAGCAACTTTCACAAAGGCCGGTGATTGGATGAGTGTCCAAACATTTATCATCTCGAGCTCCCCGTTTACGCAGCGCATGAAAAAAAATTATTTCCCGTTTTTGCAACATTTTTCCACTCCTATTTGTCATAGCGTGATGTAATATAGCCTTCCCCAATAAATATTTTTTTAACACAAAAAAAAAAAAAATTCAATTCGAATCAGTAGTTCCTGAAAAAAACGCTTTCAACGAAACAAACAAACAAACAAACTCTAAAGCTTTATATTATTAGTATAGATAGGTATAGAACATAGTTATAGATAGATAAGTATAGATAATATTGTTAATAGAACTCTAAATACAGTTGTGCAGTTATTCTTAGTGAAGAACGGCTCTCTCCCAGTACAGGTTATTGTTTAACTTAAAAGGAGGAAGTCTACCTGTATTTACAAACCTGTATTTTTTTAAATAAAATATTTTGATTGGATGTTAAAATGGGCACGAAGCTTTCGCTCCACGTATAAATGTATAGAGTCCGCAAAGATCAACTGATCGAAGCAACTGAGTTGGCTAGCAACTAACTGTGCGAATGGCAACTGGAATATTTCTCGTAGAGAAACTACAAAAAAATATTCAGTTGCTTCTTGTGCTTATTAAATTCATTGTTAAAATTAAGCATGACCTGCCTCAATGGTGCTGTTGTTAGATCACTGATCTTATACGAACTGAATGAATGAAAATGAAAAAAAAAATGATCATTCCGACCGTTTTCGGCCATGGCGACCACTTCGACTCCTAGTCGGTTTGGTGGCGCTGATGCGCCCGAAGATGGCTTATGTAGCCGATCTTGGCAGTAAACTCTCGTGTACAATGAGGGCACGTGAGCACACCGCTTACATAGTTATAGTTAATGACTGCGGGTGGACGGGCCTTTAACTCGTCGCGCTTAGCGTCGAGGTCAGCTTTACGCTGCTCCTCAAACTCGCGGACTCACCTCTTCACAATCCCGCGATATTCAGGACGTTGTGCTGCCAAACCTTCCCATTGAGAGGGCTCTATGTTGCATCTCTATGTATTCCATGTTCCGGGTTAAGTCTCTTGCGGTGAAAAATGAAATATAGTTGTATAAGTGGTACATCTATTTATTAATACGTGAAAAGATAACGTCGTGATTGAGAGATTTGGTACCTATAGTTAAACTTTATATGGAGGAATTGAGAAATATATTTTGTTTGAATATAATAAGTATGAGTTACATGGCGTAAACAAGATTATTTTGTAAACTACTGTCGAATGTCCGCCGGCAGGCGACTACTAGTAACTATAAGTACACGTTGTTTGGTTGGTCTAATTCAACCTGGGGACCAATTGAGGCCATCATTACAAACTCTTCTCTCTCAAAACCAAAATCGTAGCACTTTAGATTGACAACAATTTTTATTACTATATAGGTATATATATTTTTCACACCACCTGCTCGACAATGCCTTATTATATATCATGCAAACCTTACTCAAAGTAAATCATTATAGCCCTTGTCTTTTGCCGGGGTGTAATGTTGTACTGAATTTCATTATAACCCGCCGGGCAGTAATGTGATTCTCACTTCTCTTAGTTCTTATTGTTATGCATTTAAAGTCTAATTTCGTCAAAATCGCGCGGGACGCGGCTGCTGCAGCTGCTGGTGGCCGACGGCGAGGAGGTGGACGGCGGCGCGCGCCGCGCCTCATTTATTTGAAAATCGAACTTATTCGAAAATCGAGCTGGCCACGCCACGGCAAGCCGAACGAAAAAAAATCAATACTTAAAACAAAAGCCGCGAGTATTTCAATACGGTGCAATCAGTATCAGACAAAACTGCAAAAGAAGATAGAATAAAACATTAAGAAAATGTCGAGTGACGAAAGTGATTTAACTCCGGAGTCCATTAAATTAGACGCCTTAGGTATTGTTAATAACCTACTACCAGAGAAGTCGAAGGAAAAATACTTGAAAGCTTACGACGATTTCCATAAATGGAAAACTGCAAAAGGCGCAAAGTCTGTGTCGGAGTCAGTGCTTCTTGTTTATTTCGAGTATTTATCGTGTACAAAGAAGTCCAGCAGCCTGTGGTGTATCTATTCGATGCTCAGGTTAACAATAAGCATCAAACACGACATTAAGATAAATACATATAGCAAGTTATTGGCATTTTTAAAGAGGAAATCATTAAAGAGGAAGATGGTCATCGAGCAAAGAAGTCAAAAGTATTGACAGCGCAAGATGTGGAATCTTTTCTGAATGAGGCTCCTGATCACAGCTTTCTGGCCATGAAAGTAAGTATGAGTACTGCCTACTTTTTAGTTACGTTTCTAGTACCTACCTATAATAGCTCTATAAAATAGTTAATGAATAAAAGGGTATTTAAATGGCACACATTTAAAAAATACACATTCTAAGGTTTTGTCGCAAGCTTTTTTTATAATATAAAGGTCAAAAAATGTAGTAGTGTATCTATCTATTTACTCACAATCTTATTTTTTGTTACAGGTAGCCTTGATTTTTGGAGTGAATGGCGCATGTCGTGGAAATGAACTCGTAAACATAAAAGTCAATGATATCAAAAAACATGCAGATTTATTGCTGATTAACTTACCAGATACCAAAACAAATAGAGAACGTTCGTTCATAGTTCGTGAAGATTATGCAAGAATTGTTGAAAAGTACCAAGCTCTGCGCCCCTCTAATATAAACACCAACAGATTTTTTATCGGTTACAGTAATGGCAAATGCACCAGGCAAGTCATTGGCAAGAATAAAATCAGCGCCATGCCAAAAAAAATTGCAAAATACCTCAAATTGCAAAATCCCGAGCTCTATACGGGTCATTGTTTGAGGAGAACATCGGCAAGTCTGTTGGCAGATTCAGGAGCAGATATGGCCCAGATAAAACGTCATGGTGGCTGGAAATCCGATGCAGTAGCGGAGGGCTACATAGAGAATTCCATACAAAACAAAAACAAGATAAGCTGTCGTATTGGTGACAACATTTATCTGAAAACTACGTCCATTATTGATGATCCTTGGAAACCTTTGCCACCACAGCCATCTAGCTCAAAATATATCCCGTCAAGCCCACTGCCTCAAGCACCACCTTCCCCAACCTTTACTGTGCCAAACGACCCTCACACGCAAGGTTCTGATGTATTGGGTGCTGCTACTCAAATAAATTCCACCTCAACTAACATAAGCGTACCAAAAAATATAACCATATCTTTACATAACTGGACTAATGTATCAAACATCAATTTTAATTTTTAATTTACTTTTTATTGTTATTTACTGTGCCAATTATTATATATTTAATAATTAAATAATTAATTATATATAATTAGTAATGAAAATAGTATTTTAATAAATAAAATACTTTTTCTAGTAGCCTTGGTTTTTATTGTCTCGCAAAAGGTGAGAAAAGTAGAGTATACTCCTCAGGGATAAAACTGATTTTGCCTTGGGCGCGCTTAAATCCTTCACTGCTCTCAGGACTCCATTTTAATTCCCTCGCTTCGCTCGGGAATCAACTCAAAACCCCCTCGCTGCGCTCGGGAGTTAAATCTGGAGTCCTTCGTTACGCTCAGGATTCAAATATCGCGCCCGTGACATAATACAGTGCTTTATCCCCTTGGTGTACAATCTACTATTATTGTTTAAAGTGGCTTAAAATGTCATTAATAATGAATAGGTACCTACATTAAAATATTTTTCCCCCCTTAGCTTGTTCTAGACGGTACACCGCGTCATCACACTAATATTATAAATGCGAAAGTTTGTGTGAATGTATGTTCGTATATTTGTTGCTTCTTCACTCTGCAACGGATGGATGGATTTGGATGAAATTTGGCATACAGATAGTTTATAACCTGAATTAAAACATAGGATACTTTTTATCCCGATATTCCTACGGGAACGGGAACCACGCGGGTGAAACCGCGAGCGGCCGCTAGTGTGAATATAATTTCATTATAAATACTTTCATTTGTTTTTTTCTTTCATTTTTACAGCCGAAAAAGTAACTACTTAAGTTACTTGGCTCACGGTAACATTGTAAAATTCTAAAGAAACAATTCTACTCTTTGCTTTGCTCAGTGCTCACTGATAAGATATAAAGTGAATCGAGTTTTATCATCAGAAGCCCCTACCACGAGTTAATTTACTTGCTAACCGCAAGTAAGCAGCGAGTAGCAACGGAGTAAATGCATACGAAAACAAACGTCGTAGCTGACCTGATAGATCATCATCATCATCATCTTCAGCCTATACCTACTAGTCCACTGCTGGACATAGGCCCCTCCAAATGCACGCCACTGAAAACAATCCACTGCTACTCTCATCCAGCTCTTGTCAGCCACCTTGCGATTATCGTCGCCCAACCTGATAGATCGGGTTCAATGCGAGAAATTGTAGTTCCATCATACCTCATAACTCCTTTGGATAACTGGAGTGGACATATTCTTAATAGAAGCGTATTTGCTAGGAGGATAAAAGAAGAAACTTATCATTACTAAACACCAGGTGTGATGAAAGCCATGTGCTTAATATCATCATCATTATCTGAGCCAAAAGACGTCCACTGCTGGACAAAGGCCTCCCCCTAGGTTCTCTACAGCGACCGGTTACATGTGCTAAGACCCTAAGGAATTTAAAAAGATGGTGGTTATTCTTTGATAATAATCTTTAAAAAACATAAAGCGTTTAAGACCGTAGGTATTCCGAATGCGGTAGCCACCATACTATCGAGTTACATAAACAAATCCTGCGTTTAAAGTGCGGGAACCCATGGTAGGGGTGTAGCGGTACACTTCCTTAGGAAGTTTGGTAAACATTGAGTCACTTTGTCGGCGATGAGTATGAATCTCTGAAACTAAGTGTTTCTGTTAACTTGGCGAAGATAAGGAACAATAGATTTTACAAGTGGTCGCCCAGTGGTTGAAATTCGACCGTAATTTAATTAAGGCTGCACGGATTGTATCCTAAGCAATGAAAAATTAAAAACGATAGAATGTGAGTTTGAATTGGCATTGACAGATTTCAGCTTTCCTCTTCCATTTTTGAAATTTTTGAAAAGAGTATATATGCGTGTGTGTCAAATACATTATGCGTGTGTGTAGTGTGTGTAATGCTTGTTTTATTGATTTAATGTATTTTTTATGCATAGTTTAAAAAAATATTAATATTCTGTACTCCTTCTCTATTAGTGTGCGAAATTTCATACTCCTCCGTCCGCGCAATTTTTGTAAAAAGGGGTACAAAGTTTTTGCTTCACGTAATATATAGGTTATTTTGTAATTTCTTCTTGGAAATTGAAACAGACATAAACAAGGCTTCCCCAGTCAGCTGTGTGGAAAATGACGCCAAAATCGGAAATCCTGTATCCTGGCTTTAGTATGCACATCTCAACAAATAGCTTATGTAGGGCACATGGAGAGGAAACGGAGTCAATGCAGCACCTACTGTGTGACTGCGACTCTCTGGCTAGGAAAAAAATGGAACTCCTGGGGTCGGCCTATCCGAAACCGGAGGGCTTCAGGCTCTTTGCTCTTAAGGACGTTGCCAAACTTATGGCATCTATCTTTACAGAGGAGGAAGAGTGAAAGGATGGGGTTGCACAAAAGATCCCAATGGGTCGAAGTGTTACTACTGATAGAGGGAAACCTCAGCAGGCCCTACTAAGATAAGATAAGATAGTATAACTATTAATAGAATATTCGGATCAAGATTTTAGCAAGACATTCGTCATCTTTTTTATATACAACAGGGAAGTGCCTAACCTTTATTTATCTACCAGATAGTCAGTTATGAATTATGATTGACCAACGGTGGAAGCACACTCCATCCGGAATCCTCAACTACATAACACTTTTCATACTTCTACCTCCACGACTTGGTCAACCCAATTGGGCCAAGACACCGACAACTCGAGAGGGTATCTTAAGACATGGACATCTATAAAGGCACCCTCGAATTGTTCCGCTCTCGGTTCCTATCCGAACACCTTGGAGAAGCTAGTAAGGGTACGTTGACATCCCCTCTACAGATTCTGTAACGTTCGATCACTACGGCATAAGGGACCTATAGTTTATTTCCCTACTGTTTCTCGCATCAGATTATCACAGCACCAGATCGTTCAGAGTCTAGCTCTTTCCAATGCCGTCACTAGGGTTCCTTTACACAAAATAAAAGACCCACAGAAGGTAAGCATACATATCGCGTTCGTGTAACGCACATATAGACCCCTTGTACGGATACTTCATCTTCATCATCAGCTCATTTTATGTCCCCACTGCTGGGGCACGAGCCTATGAATGGATAGGGAGAACGGGTCATAAACCACCACATGGGCCCAGTGCGGATTGATGGTTGTTAACGACTGCTAATGCAGCTGGGACCAACGGCTTTACGTGCCTTCCTAAGCACCGGAGCTCGAAATGATACATTTTTGGTCACCCATCCGATGACCGGCCTTTGCGAAAGTTGCTTAACCTCAGCAATCGCAGACCGGGCGCGTTAACCACTGCGCCATCGAGCTCACGGATACGTATCTGGGAACAGTCCAAACGCAACTGTTGAATGATTCCGCGTCCTTGAAAGGTTGTCTTTGTGTCTGCGTTGCTCAAGCGCGAAGCTTACTTTGTTAAATACAACCATCAGCCATGCTCCGGAGTTGATGAGGCCCATCAGTACCAACCGCCAAGCTGTCAATGTGGAGTATGCGTCTAGTCAGGCGTTATTTCAGGACATTAAATATCCAAAATCAATAAAAATTTACAAAATTGTATCTCACGAGAGGTTATACCGCGCGACCTCTCTCTTCAACGACAAACCATAGTGATGTGACATCCAAATAATGATGTCAATTCAATTAGTTGCTATTTGGTTTTGAATTTACGGCAATGCACTCAATGACCTTTTGGCCGTACGGTCTTTTCCGAACATACTTTCTGTGAGTCTCCTTAGTTCTCCATAATACCTATGCATTCCTCTCATTTTAACAATGGGCAGCTGTTGTTTTACAACTGACACTTAAATATCGTTAACTACCAGCGGTACACTTGATTCTCAACAGCTCCGCCTTCAACTGGCGGGGGGAATAAAATTTCGCAATTTATTTTACGAACATTTTTATGGCGTTCAAGAAATACCCTGATAGCGCGAGGAGTTCCGAAACGGCAATAAATACGGTCCGTTGACGTCTTTACGTTTCCGAAGACAATGAGTCAAGTGGCATTTTGTGAAATTCGAGATTTGCGGTCACAGGTCAATGCACTTGGTGTTGAATTACGCGTTTGTGATCATAAACGTCATCGGTTTACTTTAAATCTCCCAATTTTAGGGTTCTGCATAGGTACATAGCTGTAAAGGCGGCATCAAAGTGGCAGAACGCTTTGGCACTTTGTTATACTAAATTAATAATCCACACAAGACACTAGTCATCTTCTAGTTTTTTTTTGGATTGTTTTACGTCTACGGATGAAATCCATCAAGCCTATTCGTTCGTTCTAGACACTTCTTGTCTGTCTTGGTCATGCCATTAGTTTCTTAATTTCATTAGAATGTTTCCCCTTCATGCACTTATGATGATGATGAATGAAAAGTGAGAAATGATAGACTCCCCAATCCCTCGAGTATCTCAGTAAAGATGTGGGGCTTTGCTAAGTCTTTGGGCCGAGTTCTTGAGAAAATTTGAAAAGTGACGTTGCACTGTTTTGTTTCATTTGCCAACAGCACACTCAAGAACACTTAACGGTTAATAATCCACCATTATTTCACATTAATATTCGACTTAACACAAATTTTAGAAAATCAAACAAAGCCACAGACATGTCTCTTCACTTTCCCGCCAAGAAGTCTCAACTTCTAGTAAAGCTAATATGACATGGTATACGAGCTTACCACGGGATGACGAAATTCATTTCGCCGTTTGACATAAGGTCGACAAAACTTTTGGCCTTTCTGATCCTGATCGAACAAACAACTGACTAAAATATATTTTGTCGATATCACCATTTACATTTCTATAATTGATCCAATGAACTTTTGGTCGAATAAATGTTTGGTCGAATGCACGTTTGTTAAGAAGAATTGTAAACTCCTCTTTGAGAGAAAGCTAAGAAAATGCTAAGGTGCATTGTAAATATTGTAGCAAAACCCCTTACCCTATAGTATTATTATTAATGTATATATTAGCACAATAAAACTCACATTCTTTTAAAAGGTGTATTTCTTCCAACAACCAGTACAACTCAAAATCAACCGTCCACTACAAATGCTCCAGCCAAAGTGACCGTCATCTAGTGCCTCGATTCGCCATGTTGTTTTTTTCGCTATTCGTTCCTGCCAACACTCAGTGTTGCCAGTGAAATAAAAACATTGAGTTCGTTCGGATACGAGTATCAATTGAAATATAAATTACGAAATTATTAATCAACCTAACAATATCTATTTGTAATACTGCTACACCTTATTAACAACTACCCACAATTTCAAAAAGTCTATTAAGCAAGAACCTACCTATGTATAAAATGTTTATATAATTTTTAACGCAAATTTTGTTGCGAACAAATTACAAAAACACAATTGTTGAAAAAATTTCCACGAGCAGAATTTGAATCCGCACCCTTCTGACATACCGGGTCAGGTGCTCTCCCAATTGAGCTATCGTGGTTCTAACCAGCCCGCCGAAATTATTCAACACTTCTTACTTTTTACTTTGAAAGCCAAAGGCGCCCATTCAATGTCAACAACTACCGTCATTAACATCTGATCATAATATTTTTACAAATACTAAAGATCAGTTAAGAAGTAGGCAAGCTATTTATAAAATGTTTATATAATTTTTAACGCAAATTTTGTTGCGAACAAATTACAAAAACACAATTGTTGATAAAAATTCCACGAGCGGGATTTGAACCCGCACTCTTCTGACATACTTTTTTACCTACTATGACAAAACTAATAACAAGGCATAATATTTTTAATGATCGAGAGGCCTTAGATCTATATGACAAGCGGTAAAAAGCTTACAGTCCAAAAGTTTATCTATATTATATTATATTATATATATTTTTAAACGTTTTACTAAACGTAAATCGAACAATGTTACGATTTACTCGAATTCTTTCTGGGTAAAATTATAGCAATAATAATAATATTATTACTACTAAAACTAAATATTAAATATATTAATAGAGAAAAAATAACAACATGGATACCTACACAACGTAATTCTTAATATGAAAAGCAAAGTATATTTATAAATTATCATTTAATTTTAAAGATTGTCGTAGACGAATTAAATTAATACATATAATTCTATTAGTCTGACATTTAAAACCATAAAATTAAAAAACTAGCGGCATTAGCATAAATTTAGTAAAATCAAGTTGCAATTCACAAACATTGTCTCAATCGATTATTCAAGGTATTCCCGGTCGGCGAATTCATTGACAAATTGCACAGTACATCTGCAATCATCATTAGGACACATCGATGTAAACAATAGTTAGAGCGCTATGCAACAACTGTGCGCCTACTGGAGATCGGTGCCGCTCATGAAGTGCGAATTTTAAAGAATTTAAACATAAAAATGTTTTTTTTTACGGTTTAAATATTTCCAGGTTATGCAAGCAATACACCAAGGTGTATGGAGAAAGTATGGAATTAAAGTTTATATACAAAGATATCGGTCTGCTATTAATTTGTCCTATATACATTATTATGACGTTATACACCTTATATTGTAAGGTCATATTATAACCTTACACACCTTACATTGTAAGGTCATATTATGACCTTTACATCTTATATTGTATGCAGAACCAATAGCAGAGCGTTATGTTCAAATTGTTTTCCTATCAGTTACTACGTCAGACACTAAGAATCGATTAAAACTTCTTTAATGGTGTCTCTACTTTTTTTATTATCTGCGATTGCCAATAAACGTGGTGCAATAAGTTCTTAGTACTATACTACCACTTTTGATAATTATCTAATTTCTCTTACAGAAACATACGATTTTAAATAAATGTTCTATTTTCTTCCTTAATACCTACTTACGCTGGTTTTTTTATGTTTAAATATAAATTAAAAACGGTTTGATATTTGACGGTAACTGAGACGCTCTTGCCATTTGTAGTATACTTTATTACATAATATGTATGAATATTCGTCTGAAAGGTATTTTCTATGGGCTTCTCTGTAATTTGCCATGTTGTACATTGTCTGTTGCCTGAAACAATTAAATCTATTCTATTCCATTTAGAGGCCAAAACGGGAACATTCGCCGTACACGAGCCGCACACATAAACTTTCATCTAAAGCCGGTGTGTCGTCGCGAGTCCCATATTTACGGCGCGACAGCCCCAAGTTATGACCCCGTCGGCCATTACGCGCGCACAATGCGTCATGCGACGCCGGCGCCGCTTTGTTTCACTCATTCATGCTCGTATAATCGAACTGACTCAATAGTTTTAAACATATAAATATACAAAATGGCCGATTTGCATTCTCACCATAGGCATACATTTTATGGTGTAAATTTAGAAGTGATTGTACAGAGTACCTATTAGTAACTGACGTTGGTCGACGTGTATAGGATGCTGACCGTAGTGAGTTGGTAGATAGTAGCTTGGGAAGACGTAGGTCAGATAGACAAGCTAACGCATGTTTACTTGTAGTGTAAAATACTATTATGCAAAGAAAAAACACAAAAATGCCATATAACAGCTGTAAAGAATTTGGCGCTTGCAACTTTGCTAAAATACTTATA
This sequence comes from Eudonia lacustrata, assembly GCA_947562085.1. Classification (NCBI taxonomy): domain Eukaryota; kingdom Metazoa; phylum Arthropoda; class Insecta; order Lepidoptera; family Crambidae; genus Eudonia; species Eudonia lacustrata. Next base: position 17,537,460 of record OX387326.1, on the reverse strand, counting down.
ATCGACAAAAATATTGTTATATTCCTGTCCATTAAATATTCACAATCAATAATGTAATATTTCATTATTTGTCCTTTTGTGTTCTTAAATAATTAATCCGATTACGATAAAACTTTGGTATGTTGTTTTATTCCAAAAACCAACATCTACTAATCGTCGCCGTTAAAATGGTAAAAGTCCAAGAATCGTTAATATTTACATCAAACCTTACTGAAACTGAAGATTTAAACTAAAGATTTACCAATATTTTGGGCTTTTATAGTACCATATTATATCATCATCATCATCATCTCAGCCAAAAGACGTCCACTGCTGGACAAAGGCCTCCCCCAAGGATCTCAAGGATCTGAGGGGTATTTGCCATAATCGCCACGCTTGGCAGGCGGGTTGGCCATATTATATACATACATATTATCAACATTAGTGCAGTGTTGCGTACGTCGCGTTAAGCTACATACACATTGAATTAAGCTTTTGATGAGATTACGTGCAAGTATTGTTCGAATGCAGAGGTAGGGTATTTAGAAACAGCAACATCTGCATGACTAACTCTGTCTTTGTCCACACCAATTAGTTGACAAATGGCTGTACAGCCGCCTAATACACTATTACTCGTATATCTATCTTATAAAGCCATCATCGTCATTATTATTCTCAATGTTCAAAAATGTAAGTAAGTAACTTGTAGCCTATGACTGTCCCACTCCTGGGCGAAAGCTTCCATCATTGAAATCAAGTCATCACTTCAAATAATGGGTAATGGCTAAATCACCACGCTTGCCAAAAGCGCGTTGGTGATGACATGCCCGTTCTATGCTTCGAAAAATGAAAGTCACTTTGCCCGACTTAGGAATTGAACCTGGGACCTTTGGGGATCGGGCCGAGCGCTTAGCCACCCAGGCGTAAATAAGTAGTAGAGTATTAATTATTTCATATAAAAACGTGCTTACTTTCAGACGGTCGTCTTGAGATGCTTGGGTTAAATTATGTACAGACCTGAAACGATTATAAATTATGGATATGTATGATTTTGACACTGCGCCATCGAGGAGGCGCAGTGGTTAACGCGCCCGGTCTGCGAGTGCTGCGGGCAAGCAACTTTCGCAAAGGCCGGTCATCGGATGGGTGACCAAAAATTATAAACTCGAGCTTCTCCTTGCTTCGGAAGGCACGTTAAGCCGTTGGTCTAGGCTGCATCAGCAGTCGTTAACAACCACCAATCCGCACTGTGCCCGCGTGGTGGTTTAGGGCCCGTTCTTCCTATCCATCCATAGGGAAAGCTCGTGCCCCAGCAGTGGGGACATAAAATGAGCTGATGATGATGATGCTGATGCTGATTTTACGTAAATTTTATTGAAAACAAATGCAGTTTGGAAGTGTTTAAAAAAAATCCACAAACTGGACTCGATTTTTTCGGACGTACTGGGTCTGGTCAGATATAGTGTTGATAAATTTGCATGGGTTGAGCAGAAGTGCACCTGATCCTATATTATTTTTTCAAAGGGTGCAAGAGTTCGAACCTTACTCGTAGTTTTTTAAATATCTTCAAAGAACCTAACTAAAAATACGGTATTATTTATAAATGTGCTGTTATAATTTTCTCGGGTTGTTTATTAATTGCTATTACGTTCGTGTTTACCAAAGACCAAAGGAAACACTTCGATACGCTTTGGGAGTCATATTAAAACAGCAATTACAAGATTGATTGAATAATTATTTTTGAAGTGCTAGGTAATGACTATTGGCACTATTGCCAAGTGTGGAGCAAACGGGTTAATAAAGTAAGTAAAGTAAAATAGCCTATATACTGTCCCACAGCTGGGCTAAGGCCTCCACCATTGAAATTTAGTCATCACTACAATTGATGTGTATTGGCTTAATCACCTCGCTTGCCAAATTGCGGGTTGGTGATCCCAAACCTGGGCAACGCATCGAAAACTCCGAAACACACTTTACCCGACCTGGGAATTGAACCCGGGACCTTAGGTTTGAGCGATTTGCCACTCGGCCACCGAGGCGTAAACGGGTTAATATTAACAAAATTACTTTTAGAACTAAAATAAAAATACTTATCTTTTACAGAGATTTTGTGTTTCGAGTATTTGTTTTTGTGTCTGTATATGGTTTTTCTTAAGTTGTAACTGTTAGAAACTATTTAAAGACATAAATAAATAAGTTTCGTAAATTTAATGTAAAGGGAAGGTTGATGTCTTGTATGTTTTATAAATAATATTGTTCTGCACCGCGCACCGACGCCGCCGGTGGCTGGCTCCGCCAGAATACCAGCGTTGTTGCGATACGCTTCGTCGTTCGCAACAACACAAGCTGAGGCGGGGTCCTGATTGACCTTTTTTTTTGTTTTATATTTTTATTTTTTATGTATATTAGTGTGTGTGGTCAATAAATGTTTCTGTCTCTCTCTCTCTCATATTATAATTTAAATTTATGTTCGTCAATGAAACCAAGCCAGGACGGCTTCAGCTCTTTCCGATATTTTATTAATCCTGTGTTGCACTAACAAAATAAAGTATTGACACACATGTTACACCGGACACACGCAAAAGGTGAGCTTATCTCTAGAAGAGATTTCTTCCAGCCAACCCTAACTGTGGTGATGTCTACTACTACTATCAGGCTACTAGATGCCATTGTATCTAAAATCGCCAGATTATAGACATTTTTGAATAGTCATCATCATCATCATCGGCCTATATTAGTCCACTGCTGGACATAGGCCTCCCCTAATGAGCGCCATAGCGCCCTGTCCTCGGCTTGACGCATCCAGCATCTGCCTGCAGTCTTTCGCAGGTCATCATCCCACCTGGCCGGAGGGCGTCCTACACTACGTTTACCGAGTCGTGGTCTCCACTCAAGAACACGTTTACCCCAGCGGTTGTCGGTTCTTCGCCAGATATGGCCGGCCCACTGCCACTTCAACTTGCTAATTCTTCGAGCTATGTCGATGACTTTGGTTCTCTGTCGAATGTATTCGTTACGAATCCTATCTTTCAGAGAAACTCCGAGCATAGCTCTTTCCATAGCTCGCTGAGCGACTTTAAACTGGTGGACCAGCCCTACCGTGAGTGTCCACGTCTCAGCTCCGTAGGTCATGACGGGTAGGACGCACTAATTAAAAACTTTCGTTTTTAAGCATTGCGGTATGGATGACGAGAAGACTCGACGTAGTTTCCCAAACGCTGCCCAGCCCAGCTGGATCCTCCTCTTGGCCTCCTTCTCAAAATTGTTCCTACCTAATTGCAAAATCTGCCCGAGGTAAGTGTATTCGGAAACGATTTCAAGAAGGTGACCATGTACGACGACCGGTATCGGATCAATGTGGCCATTGATCATGACTTTGGTTTTATCCAAATTCATGCCAAGACCGATGCGTCGCGAGGCTGAAGCTAGGCCGTCCAGCATCTGGTTCAGCTCCTCTAGCGACTCCGCCATTAGGACTATGTCATTAGCGAATCGCAGGTGTGAGATGTAGTCACCGTTTATGTTAATGCCCTTTCCTTTCCAGTCCAGCGTCTTAAACATATCTTCCAACGCGCTTGTGAACAGTTTCGATTTTTGAATAGTAAGAATACCCTAATCGGACTACTGGCATACTACTGAGACGTTATTGACATGACGCCCAAGACTCATTGGGTGAGCAGTCACCCAAATTACGAATGGAGTTGAGTTCGAATCTCACCAGAGGCAATAATTTTTTAAAGATTTTTTTTCTTCTTTAAATTACTATCTGTTTAATAGTAGACATTTTAAGCAAAGACGAAAATTATCTATGCGTAGTATATGACAACAAAGTGACATATAGTCGTATAGTGGCAGCAATGATATATGTCATTAGACGATAGGGATTACAGGGAACAGTTAATCATAGAGCATAGCTACGATTTGAGTCAAGTGTAGTAACTGAGTTTGATTTACAGCCACCGCCTAGAGCTCGAACGCTCAAAAGCCTTAACGATATTGAAAAGTAATTTAACGAAACAGAATATTACTCAATGACAACTGGATATATTGCATGCGTTAAATTAGCGTGAAGCATTTAAATGCAAAGCTTACTGCGTCTAAAACTAATTCGAATGTATCGATGCCAATTCTGTTGTACCACCTCATTAAGGCAATACATATATCAGCGATCATCTTTTTAAATAAACAATAAGTTAAAATAAAATTATTTTAATTATACAGGTGGTAATAAAGGTGTTAAATATTTCAAAGTTGGTAAGGCATATATGTAAGTAATCAATACGCATGTACGTTGGTGTTAACATGAAAGTGTAAACATATTTTTGGATAAGGATTTAGATTTAGAGAAGGCAACCATGCGTCATGATGTCTCATAAAGAAGTGAAATAATTCGTTTGGGATAGAGATTAATGGAAAAAGTTAAGGCTTATACTATAGCGCGATTTAAATAAATAACTTTGGTTCCTGTCTGTTTTAAATTTATTTATTTAATTTAAGTCAATAATTAAAAATAATAACCGTCTTTCCTGTGCTAAACAAAAGGAAAAAATAGAAACGTCAATCATTAAATTAAGACTAAGAGCGTAATAATCGACACCCTTTTTAATAATAAATGAGAATTATTTGTTTACGCACTTCAATATTGAAAAGACGGACAATATAAAAATTAACACGTCATAATATCAATGTATATAACGATCTCATGTTATATAATTGTCCAACTACTGGGTATACCACATGACCATAGCATATGAGGAGATAGGAACATATCATACCTACCACGGTATTTATTTATTCACGATAACCCAATTCGGATTGGTGAGCTTAGGACTGGTGGTGATTTCAAAAGATTTTTCGACGACAACCATAACCAACAATTTGAAGTACTCTTTTAAAGCTTGACATGTTTAAAATTGTTCACCCATCCAGTGACTCAGCATGCCAAAAACCGCATAACTTTCAATATCGCAACGCGAACTCGTTGGTACATTGACCTCATCTCGTTAATGTTATTACGTTAAAACGCCTAGACCTTAGCTACATTTTCAACGTCTGACCAAAGAGTAAGTTATATCTCTTTTTATTACATGATCTGTTTAATACCACATCAAGTGTTACAGTTGCAACACTCGTGACGCTTATACAATAAGAGCTATATTGGCATTAACAAAGTTAGTTGTTTTTGTTTTGTTCAAAGAAGGTTACATGTACTTTGCAAGCTGGTATAAAAAGGCTGCATCACATGAGGTGAAAACCAATAAAATGGGGATTTCGCCCACTCGAATCGTAACCTTTGTGGGTAACACCGACCGATGTGGCAAGTGTGGGTGGTATAAACGTAGTTGCTTATGAGTGTTGGCGGAATTAAGTACATTGATGTGAAAAATGCCGATTTGCTACTTTTAGAGGGGCTCGAAGACGTTGGCGAAACGTATATTTAGTTATTTGTAAGTTCATACACAATTTAGTCAATAAAATAATGTATTTTTAAAGTAAGTATACATACTTTATACGACTATTTTTAATTGACAATAATTGTTCGTCATAATTTATGTAGTTATGCATATAAATACATAACTATTCATGGGTAATTGCTTAGGCTGTCTATGGTCCGATTCAAAATGCAAAATGCTGAATGTAATGATACGAAAAATTACAACGCTATACTAAATCGATGTCCGTTTTGAATGTCTGTAACTCAAAGGAAATTTTCCTGTACGTAATTAATTGAGCTATATGAACACTATGGTGCAGTGGCAAGCAGTTCGGGCTGATATATATGATATTATATACATATATGATATTATATACATTAAATATTTATAAAGTTTGTAATTAGTTTAAGTGCAACATTTAGCACTTGAAAATAAAAAAGTAAAAAATCAATTACATTAAGTCATTATTTACGGGAGTTTATAGAAGATGGCAGTCATATGGCTCGTTAATTCGCATTGGGCCAGCATGGTGGCTTTAGGCCCAAATGCTATTGCTCATCTTTTTTAAAGTAACATTTAAAGTCTTATTTCTGGGCAAAGGTTTGCCCCATTTCCTTCATTCTTTTTCGATCACCAGTTGGTGATCGAAAAAGAATGAAGGAAATGCTTATCTGTCTAATAACCCAAAAACATAAAAAGTGACATACTTACAGCATTGTCCACCTAATCGCGAAAATTAAAACCTCAACGCTGCCACTGAAACCTTACCAACAAACAATTTAATACTACTTCGCTTTTACGATACGGCTGGAGATTTTTTATTTAAATCAGCCAAAGCACGCGCCTTTAAATAGTATCGTAGTTGTCAATTGTCCACAAACATTAAAAAGAAAATAAAACGACTGGCAATATTGGCACACTGCGTTACATTTTGTAGTAGTTTCAAGCAAATTGAACGCTTTTATATTGACTACTATGCTATAGGTTGTATAGCAGTTTTTGATTACGGCAAATTTTTGCTTTTGATCGGCTTTGTGCTGAACGATCACAGGCATTCAATGTGAACTGCGATTTATTTGCATTGCTAAATATTTTCACGTTTAACATAATAATTGCTAATTTGATTAATACTTGTCTGTATTCAGAGTAAATCATCATTACGGTTCAAATAATTCCATATCAGTCTACTGAAAGGCGTTTTACATTCGCTTCTTCCAATAAACGATATATAACACCGACTCTTACATGTAAATGTATTTTTAATTAGTAGTATTTTCAATTTGTATTTACGCACTTCCTGTATCTCCTTATTGTAACGATAAGACTGTCTTTTGCCAATACTAGATTTTTTATTATGTTTATCTAATTTTCCTTTTGTGTGTGAACAATAAATTGTTTGTCTATATACATATTATTGTATACATCTAAATGTAAAATCTCTACAAAATTCGGGAAGCGTTGAAAAGCTTTTTACGAGCGGGTTTTGAGTCTAGCACCCTCTGACATAGCGAGTCAGGTGCACTTCCGATTATGTTAGAGTGGCTCTGTCCAACCAATCCCTACAATTTTATCAACACGGTCTACTCTTTTTTGTACCTAAGCTTGAACGCACGCAAGGTACGAGTTTTACACAATATTATCTGTTACATCAAACGTCATTTGTTAACTTTAAAAATTTATTAAAAACTAGCGGCCGCTCGCGGTTTCACCCGCGTGGTTCCCGTTCCCGTGGGAATATCGGAATAAAAAGTATTATATGTGTTAATCCAGGTTATAAACTATCTGTATGCCGAGTTTCATCCAAATCCATGTATTAGTTTTTACGTGAAAAAGTAACAAACATCCATCCATACTTACAAACTTTCGCGTTTATAATATTAGTAGGATTAGTTAAGAATTGGCAAGCTATATTTATTAATATGGGTAATTGTCTATTATACGCCAACTTTGTTGCGATCGTGACCATTTACTTTTTTTAACACTTTTCCGAATTGTATTTTTTTAGCAATAAAATCTCTACATTAATTATCTTCTTATAAATTACGCCCGCGTGGATTTAAGAAGATTTACGCCCGGGCATTATGGATGTATTGAAAAAATGGCCGATAAACACCCTTTTACCCAAATATATGCCAATTATGTGGACATTATTTTATATTATACCTATAAAAAAACCGTTTCATGATATTATATTCCTTAACTTTTGTTTTTTTTCCCAAAAAAAATCTACATTGCTCGCGCCAACAGAATCAACAAGCCAAATCATTTAGTAAATTTAATTTTAGAACGACCTCAGAATTATTGAATCCGTTAAACAGCTACAAGAGTTATAGGTTCTTAAATGGGAACATATAGCGATAAGAAAGAGAAAGCAAACTATAATTAAAATAGACTACACATACCGCAATGCGGTAAATCAGCTACATAGGAATAATGCAGGATCCATGGTGTCTGTGGTTGTATAAATTATGGCATTATCTATGCCACGTCGATATAAATTAAGCGGAACGAGCGTGCTGAGCGATTGCGCTGAGGACTCTCACTCGTATAGGAGCTTATTGGGTGCAATGCTTTATAGGGTATTCAAATATATTTTGCAGGGGAGTGACCTGTGTTTTGCGCCTTTGCAATGTTTTTTTGTGTCATTGATATTTATATTTATTTAGGTACTGTGTTGGAATGAAGCATAATTTACAGATATTCTTGCGTTTATTTTACACATTATATAATTTTAGTTTTAATCCTGATGTTTCGGAGCTTTTACAGCGACCGTGGTGACAGGCATCTTGTGCAATAAAAGTTTTTTTATTTGACTGTGTAGTGTTCGAGGAAATTTTTAAAACAATTATTATTTATAGTTGTCTTTATTTCTAATTGTTTTTTAGTTTAAGCCAGGTAGATATTGGTTTTCTAAGTTTTAACCTACTTTTAATAATGAATGTACCTATATCATGTGTGTTTGAACTATGACAGTATTAACATGACTGTATAATTAGACTGACGAATTTCATAAATTGACCAGTTAAGTAAAGTGACGAGTTCTAGAAACTGACAAAAAAGGAAACTGACTTATTGACGAATTTCGCGATACTGACGAATGAGGTAAACTGACGAGTTCATGAAACTGGCTAATTAGGGAAACTGACGAGTGATAACCCACCCATCGGGCATACCTATAATGGTTTGATATTGAAACTAAAGACTTTGACTTTATAATTTTGTGTTAAATTTTAGACTGACGTGTCTATGTTTAACTTGAATGATGCGTGTATAAAAATATATACAGGTACATCAATCAAGTTCAGACATCCTACGACCCGGCATTGCAAAAGTTGTGAAAGATGAAATATTGCATTTAAAACCCGCAAGCAAAAGGCACCATATAACTTACCTCGATCGAGTAATATTTAGGTACATCTTTATTTACTGTGTTTGTGTTTTAAGTGTCTTGTGTATTAAATTTGGTATAAATAAAGCTCATTTGAAGATTAAACTGTAAGTCAACTTTTATATGATTACAAAATAATTATGTAGGTGAATAAAAAAAAATATTTTTTGTATTTTTTTATGTTTGTACGAGTCACGTACATGACATTCTGCATATTAGATAGTTAATAAAATATAACAGACGCGGCAATAACTGTGACCCAGATCATGATCGCCAGTCGACCTTCAACGAATGCACTTTATCATGACAATCATATGTAATTTTAGTGTTTAATTAGAAGCCGATTTGACAACTCATTTTTGCCTTTTAATTGCACTCGCCTGCATTTGCATCTGCATCCTTTTACATCTACATTTTTTGCATCTCGTTTGCAACCTGCATTACACTACATACAATGTTGGTGATTTAAAAAATGCCATTATCGTACTATATTCGAGTTATTTATATAAAAAAGGTAGAGTAGTTATTCTAAATTATGGGGCCATATTTGTCTTCCTACAACTCATTATACTCGTAGATCAATAACGATAATAATGAAAGTAAATAGATTCCACTCAAAAACCCACGTCAGTGTCAATACCGAATTCCGTTTCACACTGTTAGGAAAACGCTAAAAGATGGCATCACACTGTTGAGAGGTAAAATAAATCTTCTGTGCGTGCATTTGTAATTGAACTACTTCTAAACAGCTGGACCGATTTTGATGAAATTTTTTGTGTGTGTTCAAGTGGATTCGAGAATGGTTTAGATTTTCATTTGGACGCGGTAGGTGGCGCTGCAATAGGGGTCCATCATGGGATATGTGTGTTCTTAAGCGGACGAAGTCGCGGGCGGACCTCTAGTAAAGTATATAAAAAATCCATAATCATAACTATATTAGTCCACTGCTGGACATAGGCCCTTCCAAGTTCACGCTGCTGAGCGCAATCCGCGGCTACTCTCATGCCTTGCCTCCCGATCAGATCCGGAGCCTCGGAGAATCTAGTAGAGAAAGGGGACACGCTTACGTGATGCTATTTCCTCTAGGAACCCTCAAGGTGTTTCGATCACACTGCTTGAGGAACCAACGCCCATAAAAAGGTCTAAGGTGAAAGGTCATCAGCAAACTCTCTCTTGAAAAAACTACTACATAGTCAACATCATCACCAATTGGTTTTCAAATAAAGAACAAACAAAAAAAGAAAACAATTGAAAAACGTCAATTAAGCCACAAAGGATTAGACGCGTTCAAATAGAACCTCTTTCTCAAAACCCGTGTACAATAATCCGACGTAGCAAAGAGATTGTATGCTTCATTAAAAAAGAAACACTTTACAAAGAGTCAATCAAAATCTCGCGATCCATGATTACTGTCAGTGCCGGTCTCGTGCTCAAGAGTCTGTGACTAACGTGACACTGGATGGCTATATCGGCGCTTGCTATGTTCACGTTCTATTCGTTTTTTAAGACTAACTTGTCCTGATCTAAAGATGGTGGATCTATTCTAAATTTAAATGATGTTGCTGAAGATTAAGTAATATACCTGTTTATTAATGAAGCGTGCATTCTTAACAGATCATGATAAAAACTTTTCATATGTCGATGCTATGATGCTAATAAAACTTAAATACTAAAGCACATTGACTTATATTTGTACCTAGTTGTATATAATCTAACTGAAACTTGGAACTTAAAGTAAAGTTAACAGGTCATGGTACTTATGTGATCTGCGCTTTCTGTTGCTAAAAAACTAACAAAATAACTGTAGTATGCTTTATTTATTTATTTATTTATTAGGAAATTCAACAGCTTTTTTACAAACACATTTTAACTTACTTATTTTATGATACTTAAGCCAATTAGAGAATTCCACAACTTAGACTAATTCATTAACTAGGTACATATTAAGAACAACAAAAGGCACTTGACAACATAATATGCTCGTGTTCAATAATCAGTATACAATCTGATTTAAATAACTTACATTTGCACGAATAAATTTAAGCCACTGACCAAAACCCTACAAACAAACATCATTAAACAGTAATTCATCGATGTAGTTCATTCATAACTTTTCGACATTAACAAAACACTGTCAGTTTTGGATTTAAACAAACAAAAACTCAACACCAGAACTTAAAAACCACACCGACTTCAGTGTTTTCTCCATAAAACGGCTATTGGCAACAATCATCCGTAAGTGTTTTAAGCTTATTTCATTTTCAATTTCCTTTAACTTACAAATGACTTCGCCTCGAACGCTGTTATTGCGGTCTGTTACTAACAAGTATCTATATTTCAAAAACTAAATGCCCTGTCACATATATTTGCTCGCTAAGAAAGCACACCATAACATACATCTTGGGCTAGACATGACAAAATGGCTGTAAATTCTCTGAAAGACAAGTACCTTAATTGCTTGTAGCAAAAGTGTTATTTTCGACGCCTTCGCTTATTATGAGAGTTGTACCTACGGCGGGGTCGGACATAATTTTGTGTAATACTAGCGAGTGACCGCGAATTTTACGCTTGTACACCATGAGATACCGGGACAATTTTTAAAAATCTCTTTCTTACTGAATGTCTACAAGCAAGTTATCTATATCTCTATCTGGGAACCACAATTTGAGTTTTAAAACTTCATAGTTGTGTGTAGTGTATTTTGGTAGCCTCAGTCTGTGTTTCCTATCTATTTCAATATTGAGGTCTTCAAATCACGAGTGAATAGGTACCTTCTAGGCAAGCATGTTACTGACACCGTAGGCTACATCATCACTTCAGGTGAGATAGTAGTAAAATTCAAGCCTATCTAATTTTTTAAATTAATTATTAACGGGATTCTTACCATGTTTATTATTTGTGAGTATCCGATATTTCGGCACAATTGCATGCGCCATGATCACGGTATTGCTCCGTGATTTAATTCCGTGATCATGGCGCATGCATATATACTCACAAATAATAAACATGGTAATAATTCTGTTAATAATTACTCTAGTGCAAGTGACCAAGATAGTTTAATACAATATAAACAGAATCATTACTTAATTTAACTTGAAAAAAAACAGAGAAAAATAATTAGAAAATTAAAAACTAAAGACTTAGAAATAAAAGATGTCCTCCAACTGTGGGCTCATGAGAACGGTCCCAAGAATGCTGGCAACATTGCCCCTTTGGATTGCCAAACTACTACGCCGGCAGAGGTAGCTGCCAGCTTTCTTGTCACCGGAGGCCTCAATAAGGCGAGCACTTAACTCTTGAACCAACTGCTTTGCCTCCGGCCCCCATGGACCCAGTGTTTCCACCGCAAACGGAACAAATAAATAATTTCGACCTAGGTTTGCGTATTTGTGCCGTTTGCGATTTTCAGCGCTTACCGCAGCAGCCCCCACATGAAGTGAAGTGGCGCGAACCTGCGAGGGAGCCACGGTGTCAGCACAAAAGAAGCTAACATACAGGGAACGGTAACACAAATAATCTCATCGAAATGAATGAAACGAAATGAAAATCTATTTATTCAGTGTCACACAGAAAATACATTGAATAAAATAAAAATAAGATAGAATTAAAAAATGCATAGTGTTACAGAAAATCCACACAGCATTTGTCAGAACACCAAAGGTGTCCCAACGCTGATCTTCCGTGGAAACGTAAAAGAGAGAACACCATACAACAAACAAGAAAAGCGCACTGCGCAACATAATAACAAAACAAAGCAGTGTATCATCATTAATCATCAACACTAATTGACTGTGTTACCTAAATTAATACTGGTACCTAACATTATAATATTGCAGTAGAAATCATGTTATTTTGTAGTGTTTGATTAAGTCCAACGCTGAAACATTATATTTTATGTCCAGCCGCGCGAACGTTAATTTATGTAATTGAAATGTAGTGTGTAATTTTAGCGCGAACGATGTTCGTGCTTTGGTTCGTTGTGTCTGTCGTTCACTCGATCGACATTGTAATTTCATTTTAGCTTCAGTATATAGCAATAATGTTAAACCCTGCGTCTCATATCTATAAAATATTGCAATTGTCCTTACTTTCAACATTATAGTACATGCATAAATAAATAGTAAACAACTGTTAATATATAAAAAGAGTTTCAAAACAATATACGCCAGAAAATTCAAAATTAAATTCAAAACAAGTTATTCAATTTAAAACTAAAAAAAAACACTGAATAAAAACATCTACATTAAAGGAACCCTTAAACCAAGTGTGAAACAATTTTTTTTAATATGTTATGCTAGAAACTAACTACTCCATCGGCACATCAAACAAAATCACTGAATAATTTACAAATTGACTTGCCAATCAAATTAATATTTTTATCAAAGTATTATATTAAAGTAATATGGCTTTTCTTAGTAATGCGTATAATTCATTATTCTGTGGTTATACGATATAGTGAATTCATGTATATAAAATATTGTATTGGCTTTTGATGAAAACACGGCGCGGCGTCTTGTTGACATCTATTTAAATATAAATGTGTTTCATTTTTATTTATGAGCATAAAGTAAATATCTTACGCCGATAATTTTATGATCCACATGCAAATCTTGCTTGAAGTGCACCGTTGCTAGTAAAAAGCCAAGTTTGTTGTCACAATATTGTTGCGATATTTTTTTGGGTTATTCTGAGTATCATGATCTTTTTCTACCATCTCCACTCTACCATAAGTTTAAACTTATGAAGACTTATGAAACTTAAAATATATGAAGTTCTTATATCTTCCTGTAGATAACTACAGGAAGAACTCCATATATTTTTATTTCTTTCCTTGCTTCCGTAGGCACGTAAAGCCGTTGGTCCCGGCTGCATTAGCTGTCGTTACAACCACCTATCCGCACTGGGCCCGCGTGGTGGATTATGGGCCGGTCTCCCTATCCATCCATAGGGAAGGCTCGTGCCCCAGCAGTGGGGACATACAAATGAGCTGGTGATAATATATATGTATACATAGTTTACAACATTTTATTAAAAGTACTTATAGTTTCAATAATATATCCGAATATAGTTCCAAATTGCGAACCTCCATAAACTTCTGACGTTCGTCTTAATAATACAAGAATACAAACATAGCAAGACGTTTCATGACACAACAGTCCCACGAGCAGACGTGCAAAACTGCAGACGAATACTAAGAACTTGGCGCATTTTTTTTACATAGACGCCCCGAGATATTATACGCCCGCAGTAAAAAAGATCTCGGTTACAAAGCCCTCCTATATTGTATTTGAATCACCTTTTTAGCCGGTTTCCTATTACTTTTATGAAACGCGAGATTATCCTGCATTTTATAGCGATTTGGTAAAACAGGATCTGGGTGTTGGATGGTTTTAAATGTAAGTTTGTAGCGTGGACCGATGTTATGTGTGATCTATCAATTACTGTGCAGCTACTCTGTAAGCTTTTGAAGCTCAATGGATAGAGATTGTATCGCATTGTATCTTTAACTCAGTTTTCGGAATTTTTAGATATCATATTCAATTATTATTATTACGTGTATAGGCATTTTTGACAGGTATATATGTATTTTAGCGCAGATTCTGCTCTCTCTTACAATGTCAGCATACTACGCAAAAGATGTAAACTTATAAATTGTTTGTTGTATAATTGTTTATTTTTATTCAATAGCATTATTTTGACGACAATAGAAGTTTATTTTATTATCATTTAGTTTTTATTGCAAATCGGGATAGCGGAAAATCTTTCATCCTGAATTTTATAGTAATTTGGAAAAACAGGATCTGGGTGTTGCTGTTGGTTGGTTTTAAATGTAAGAAAAAAATGCATGCGTGCTGCATCCACGCTGGATAGACGAGTGAGTTGCATGCGTGCTGCATCCAAGCTGGATAAACGAGTGCGTTGCATGCGTGCTGCATCCACGCTGGATAGACGAGTGAGTTGCATGCGTGCTGCATCCAAGCTGGATAAACGAGTGAGTTAGCGGAATTAACACTACATATTATTTAATTTTTTTTTGGTACCTTGGATTTCCGCATAATAAAGCCTGATCACATTAATTATTGTACCGTTTTTATGTCTGACCTATCAATTACTGGGCAGCTCTAATCAGAAACTCTCTCTCTCTCAACTCTAGAAAATTTTTGTTAATTATAGTATCGCATTGTATGTAGGTAACTCAGTTTTCGGAATTTTTATGTAAGTATATTATGTGTTATATCATTAGTGATCTGATGTTAAAATAATTTATATTTTGGAAAAAAACTTCTTTAAACACAAGCTAGTTTGAGAAACATCAAAAAATAGCAGGTATTGCAGCACGTAAGATTCGAATTCTCGTGACATTGAAGTAATAGCTTGTGGGCTACGTTTCCATTAAACATATTTAATTGATAATTATGGTATAGTTAAAGTCAAAACAATAAAAAACATGTTTCTTTCAATCACCTTGAGATTATTCTATTAGCGATACTATTTTGCATTTCAATGATTTTTAGCTAACAAATTTCAAAAATACATTTTCTGTGTTTGGGAATATTAAGCTCTTACATAATTATGTTTATTATTAACAAAAATCCAAGAAAGTGCACAGACATAATAGTAATACTACTAAAGACAAAGAAAGAACATAGTTAACAAGTATTTTAATAAATGTAGAGACTGCTAAGGGTCAAAAACTTTAAAAACTCAGCCACGAAACATCTTTTCTATCGACAACCCGATCATAAACTTCTTTATCTTACACAACAATTAAATAAAATTGAACGTTATCCAGCCATTCAGCCAGTTAAGTCATCAATTCATTAATAGTTCAAAATGATAGGACACAGATGCCGCCGGGTACCGGCAGAGGCCTCAGCCAAATGCACTACTCTCAATCTCCAACCTGCATAGACAAAGCTGCATCCGAGCACCCACCCCACCTGTTTCCCTATCCCTCTCCTTCCCGTACCAAATATAATCTCTCTCGTTCTCCCACAAAATTACATTCGGCCGCTTTCGTTTATGCTCGGTCGCAATAGCCGGTGTGCCCGCGGCTAACTAAACATAATTTGAGCCAGTCGCTTCCCGACCGTCGGAGGAGGCGTATCTCTGCCGGCTCCAAAGCCCGCACACGAAATATCGTACGGGCACGTTGCATCGGTGTTTGTATGGGGATGTTTGTTCCCAGATAGTGCGTTAATAACAACGGAGAGGATTCGTACTGTGCTGTGTCCTAGTGTAATGGACTTGTTTATTTTAGTTTCTGTGAGAGTGCTGTGGTCGGTTTGATGGTTGGTTGCTAACGGATGTGGCTAATGCTGCAAGATCTGATTGATTGTCAAAGTAAACATGCATCTAGCGTCTGTCATAATCTCATGTAACGGAGCAATGTTGCATTTGACTGACAACATTTTAAACGATGCAGCATCAAAGCGGAAACATGAAATCATTCTGTTTCAGCGAAATGTCATAAATTATGTTACGATTCAGTAACTTCTGGGGATAATGCTGAAAATAGTCTTTTATGTGCAGCGACTATATTTTTTTTAATGGAATGCTTAATTAGTGATATCGTCAATTTTCGTGAAACCTAGATGATACTTTTATGTTATGATCAAATAATAATAATTGGAATTCTTATAAGGACAATATAGTACAAAGTGGAGGTTTATTGGAGATGTAGACTATCATCTCATTATTTAAGCATGTGGGCGGAATAAAAGGCACGAATGACCAGCAGTTTTGGGATGATACATGAAACAAAACATTTCATTTTAACAATAGAGTATTGTTTGTGATTGCCTGAGCTGTTTCCTAAATAGCCTTTTATTTGTGTACGACTTTTTAGATTAATTAACGTGGGTTGAACAATACCTGTACAAGCGACTTCGAATTGCTATAATGTTTGATTTTGAAATGATGAATGAAAAGAACATCCTAATGATTATGAACTTAAATTTTATTGGTAACACACCGTCCCACAGATTTTGATGAAAATTCAATGAATGATTGCGTTTTATTAAAATTTGTGTACTAGTGTTATTTATGTAAGTCGCTGATTGAAAATATGACGGCTCAACTACTGTAGTATAAGAGTTTTATTCAAGCAAGTTACTTTGCCGCTCTACAGATCTTGCAATGTTGACTCGTTGCATTCAACCAAAAAATCGACAATTCTAATTCAAATATCTATTATAGTACTAATGAAACTTAATTTAAAGAAATTCTGAATTAAGACTTGATTTTAAAAGTAAGCAATGACAATAAGTATTAAGTGTAGGCCATTCATTTGAATATGAATCAACAATAAAAAGGAGCTCCACAGAATATGTTGAATTGCCAAGTAGGTAAGTTTACGTCGTAGAAAATCTTCTTTCTTTTTCCAAAATAAACTTTCCACTGTGTTTGAACGGTTAGCGGGGATTCTCGGAAAGATTTCTTTGATTTAGGGAAAGTGGACAGAAAACTTTTTATTAAGCTGTTTTGACGTTGTAACAGTGATTTAGCGCGAAGCATTTGTTTTAGTATCAGACTCTTTATTATCTTAAGCACTTTTAACATAAGATGAACTCTTATTCACACTCATATTCTGTGACACCGTTTGGGATTATCATCATTTTCATATTATCCGTTTATACAAATCATATGATGGCACTAAATGGTGATCCATTTAGTGCCATCTTCATACTGAAATGTTTATCATACCAATTGTACCACACCAAAGTTCGAATATTATGACTTATTTATTAGACAACATCACATACATTGTTCTGATCCCAAGGTAAGTAGCTAAAGCACTCGTTATATGGAAATCAGAAACAACGACGGTACCACAACCACCCAGACCCGACACAATATAGAAAAGTTCGTTTTCGACATTGACCCGACCGGGAATCGAATCCGGGACCTCGGAGTTAGCGCCGCCTAAAGTCCGGCGCGCAAGCCACTCGGCTACGGAGGTCGTCAAATTTATTTATCGATATTTAACTTTAAATATATCTAACTAAGAGCAACTAGGAGCATATTTAAAAAAAATAGTTAAAGCTAGATGTATTTATATGTTTGAAGAGTTGAACGTCAGTATTTTCTCCTACTTTTCAGTTTAGTAAGCTATTTTTATTATAACCAGTTTTAGTACCATCACCTTTTCGTTCCAATTAGTATCAATATACTATTTGATATTGTTACTTTCACTATATTTCAGACATAATTATGAATAACTAGTGGTCGCGCAGTGTGATCGCTATTCGACAGTAATTTTATTAAGGCTGCACGAATTGTATCCTAAGCAATGAAAAATTAAAAAAGATAGAATGTGAATTTGGATTGGCATTGACAGATTTCGGCCGCTCCTCTTTCATTTTTGAAAAGAGTATAAATGCGTGTGTGTCAAATACATGGTAGTGTGTGTGATGTTTGTTTTATTGAATTGATGTATTATTAAACTCGCCAAGACGCACTGGCCAGCGTGGCGTTTTAAGGCTAATTCCTCTTTGTTTCATATTATTATGCATAATTTAAAAAAAATATTAACATTCGGATAACCTTCTCTATATAAACTATAAGTGTGCGAAATTTCATACTCCTCCGGCCGCGCAATTTTCGTGAAATAGGGGTACAAAGTTTTTGTTTTACGTATTAATATATAGATAACCAGGTATATCCGAATAGCTAATTACCACTTTATTCAAACTTTCCAAGACTCCGAATGCTACCAATGAGATCTCAACAAAAAAGGACATACCAAATAGTAAGATTCATCACCTCTTGCATTCATCTCTCAAGCCGAACAATTCTTAACAAATCCACATCTCACCCGACGTTTTTGACCGACATACGGATAATGATGGATGTAACATGCCACAGACCGCATTATATCGATACCGAACGGTGTACCGTTTGGTATGGTGTACTCTAGTTATCCTTTTTTTGGTTACACTGACATTGTTGAGTACACTGAATGTTAGTTATCTAATGTTATATGAATCAGAATTTAGAAGCTGTTGATGAGACATTATTATTTACATTTTTAAAGAGGATTCTATCCAAAATCGATTACCGTACTGACATAGACCCATATTTTCACAAATTCGGTAGCTTAGTAGGTTATTAATAAAAAAACTTGTTATAAAATGATACAATTTTGCAAATATGACAAATGACTAATGTTACATAAGCTATCATAATTTTTCTAGATATTATATTCTAAAGCGCTCAACTATAAATAATAAGGCAGCCATATTGAAACAGAATGTCTTAAAGTACTATGAGGGCAAAGAAGAAAAAAATGGTGGCTGTATCGGCTGCTTTTCATTAAAGATCATTAAGGATGAAAAATGAAAAATAAATAAAGGAGGCTTTCAATGTAGGCTTCAGAAGGAATATTTTGGAAGGTGGTTCTTTATTCAACTTTGTGGCGATGTCTTACAAATGCCCCTAATTTCACTTTGACGGTATCATTACGTGTGCCAAGATTTTTTGACATACTACACATATTGAATCATTTCCGTTGCTTCTACCTTACCTCATGATTGATTTAATCAAACAGAGACATTAGGAACTTGCGAGCAATAATTCAAATTTTCTATATCGGATTTAAATTCTCACCAAGACACAGTAATCGGGCTCGATCAGGCCAACTTCGAAATAAGTAACTTAATGTTATTCAGAACGTGTCGCTACATTTATCCTAACTGGAAGATCTGGCACGACTTCACCGACAGCAAGGCAACTCCATATAAATCTAACTCGAATATATTTTAACTTGGTAATAGCGAAGAAATGGATCTCATTGAAAATTCTACCTGGAGGAAAGTTTGAGAGGGATTTCTTGGAGTAGTTGCGAGTGTGGGAATAAGGTATGAAATTCGAATGGCCGTATAAACGTTAAGTCGGCACCATTCTTTGTGATTTTATTTTGTACAATTTCCTTTATGTCGTCGATATAAGATTGCTTTCCGTATTCTTTACGCAATTTGCTCTTTTCAAATACTAAAATAAGTAATGTTATAGATTTATCAACAGATTGTGCTATACTGCTCATTTATTGTGGCTTAATGTCCACGTCTTGTTTGTTAACCTAATCCATTTCACATCCCAGCCAATACAGTAGTTTGGTTCCTGATAAGGGATACATGAACGCCTTCTAACTGAATAGATAAAGGGCCATGTCCCAGATAATGATAATGATGCGAGCCAGCAGTGAACAGTCCCACTCATTAGCGAGTTTCGGCTGATGGTCGCTTTTAGGCCTTTCTGTGTCTTTGCAACTATTTTAATGG
Source organism: Eudonia lacustrata (assembly GCA_947562085.1). NCBI lineage: Eukaryota > Metazoa > Arthropoda > Insecta > Lepidoptera > Crambidae > Eudonia > Eudonia lacustrata. The sequence continues at coordinate 17,517,376 of OX387326.1, read as the reverse complement.
CTTCTCATTAAGTTTAGACTGTAGACTTATTGGTTACAATTACTTTGTTTAATATTAATTAACGAAATTATGCATTTTATTACAAACATAAGTCGTCAATTACATTATAAGTTGCCCTAAAATAACATAATATGCATTATATGTGTTGTTTCTAAATATCTTAGAATGATACATTGTTATATAACGTCAAACCTTCATAGTTGAAAAGTATTATATATGTATTTTTGGAAGAAATAAATTCCTACACAGTCCCAAGTTCAGGAAATAGCTTTAAAATTTCGAGTTCATTAAATTATAGTCGAAACGTACCTCGTATACCAATTTCAAAGTATCTTATATCTCAGTTAAAGTAATGTGTCCCATTTCAGTTTCTTGAATTCGAAATGAAGCCAGCGAGAGATTGTCGTCTAGATTTCGAGATGGCAAAGCAGAGTCCCATATGTTGAGTGAAATGTGAGGGAAATTAACCTTATTTACAGTTTAACTGGTATTTAAGATATTGTGTCTCCCAAGGAATAATTCAGCGTTTTAACTCAACTCAATTTAGAAATTCTTGTTAATGATACACACATTACAGAATGTATTGTAGTACCTACCTGTATAAGCCATATTTTTTTAGAGTCCCGTACTTGGAGCCCGGAAAATTGTTAACATGACTGAAAAGCACCACATGGCTGAGCCATCAAGGTCGTTTGATACAACGGAAAATCGCAAAGTGGCAACCTACTCGTAGGTCCAGCATACATTGTTCTTAGTAGTCAATCTCATGGGTCAAAAAAAATTTTGAACATGAGTTATGTTTTTTTTGACGACTTTCTTGGTCGAGTGGTTTGTACACCGGTTTTCATGGTGTTGCCATCTCTGAGGTCCTGGGTTCGATCCCCGGTCGGGTCAATTTAGAAACTATTGTTTTTCTAAATTGTCTCGGGTCTGGGTGTTTTCTATGTATAATCAATATGTATTTAAGTATTTTAAGTATTTTTACCCGTTGTCTAGTAACCATTTAACGAGTTTCATAACGAAGCTTCTCTTGGGCTAGATAATTGGTCTGAGTGTAGGAAAGTGTATTTATTTAGTTTAGTTATTTGTAATTAAAATAATGTAATAAAAGAAATTTAAGTTTTTATATGGAAATCCTTTTTACTTGATTGCATGGCTATTTTTCGGGATTATACACCTATAACTAAATATTCTGTATATGACATAGCAAAATTTATAGTCAGGATTTAGCAGCCACAGTATTTAACGCTAAATAATCAAACGATCCGATTATACTGGCACATTTGGTTCATAATGAACTCACACAATCCGCAGAAACTGCAAAAGCGTTTGTTTTCCAAACATTCGGACGAACATTTTCAACATCAATACATTTTAAATGTTCCGGTCGTAAACGTTTCAAGCATAGAACTAATAATCCACGATCTGTGTTTACATACAAACCTAAAAACGTTTACATGAGGGCCGTATAACTTTGATATTGCCTATATTTAAACCTTTGATCTCGAAGACATTTCATTTTGATTGATGGGAATCATAACGATATTCGACTGTGATATAACGGTATATAAATGGTTTTTATTAAGGTTACCCCTTTGGTTGTTAATTCATAGGAATTTGGTTTTGAATAACACATAAATGGCAACAGCGGATAGGGGAGATCGGGCCATAACCTACTACGCCGGTATGTGAATTTTAACGGCTACTGTCTTACGACCGACGGCTAAATGTATGTTTTGAAGCAAGAAAAAAATCAAGATTTATATTTGGTCACCCATCCTGGAGCTCAATGGCGCATTAGCTAGTGGATGCGGTATTCTGATACGTTTACAATGGAGACAAAAATGAAATATATATATAAATACTTTTTTTTTTGTTAAAAATAATTTAATTTTTTGGTAAATTAAATTAAATAAACAACCAGGTATTATTTTACGATGATGTACTCAATCTCTAATGTCATAAGTGTATCTTGATATTTATTTTCAAAATAGTCTTATATGCGAGAAAACATTCCTTTAGCACTCCTATTTTGTGTTGCAATTAAATTCTATTCTCAGTTTATGTACTTCAATTACAAACAATTTGATGCAATAGTACCTAATCAGTAAGAGTCAATAAGTCAAATTGGTAAATTTAGTTAATTTATCACATTTATGTGCGCAGTTGTTAAACATAAAACTGAAATTGATATAACCATTATTGCTTATTACAAAATCGATGTTATATTGCCTCTATAAATATATATGGCTTCAATTCTACATCGTCAGTAGTATTTTAGTTCTCGCTCGTCAAACTTATACGTGTGTATAATTCTTTTCATAGATCCCCCTACTCACTATAGTTCAAACTTCCGTTTTGTTACTCCAGAAAACAGATCACTTCAATGATTTATTACATAAATATTGTACAAAATTTGTCGTAAAGCCCTCTTTATGGGCCAGTGGCTCTATTTGAATATTCCCTCCCATTATATTTCAATCCTGATTAAATTATGACCGTCATAAACAACTTTAAAGAGAAATTCTGACGTTACCATAAGCAATTACGGTCGTAAATGAATGATATACAGTAAATATTTAACGAGCGATCGGAGGGAAATCCAAAAACAAATTAACCGAAGAATTAGAGGACGCTCGAGAATGTTTCACAAGCAGTTCAAGTGTCGGTAAGACCGCGCGATGTTCGCCACATATTTTATTAAAAAAGTTCGGTCATCTCGTCACCACTGTCGTAGTTGCAAGTTCAAGATGATCCCTATATTAAAATGTTTCCGCTAGCGAATCTTACGTTCCACCCCAAACCTCTGGCGGTGTAACGGGCGACATAAAAAGTGTCGAAATTAAAAAAGAAGAGCACACAATGGCCAATGTTGATTCATCAAATATGGGGGAACTTTTAAGTAACGTCGTTGGAAAGTTGGTTGGGAAGTTGGGGAATTACTCGTCCATTTTAGTAATAAGATCGAGGGAGTTTGCGCGATAGATACGAGTACTTTAGCTGCAGGAAACGGAGACGTATTCGCACTCTCACGTGTACCGACAACTCGGGGGAAGTTCCATCCAAATACTGTTATGTGGAACTCTGTAAGCATATGCTAATAGGCACTCGTAATATGATTAGCGAAGTTACGTTAATGTTTGTTGTTTGTAAGACTTCTTAAAATAAAATTGTATTCATCAATTATATAAATTGTACCTTTTTAAACTTTTCTTCATTATGATTAAGCCTTACGTTGATATTTTGTGGTACCTCTTTATAGTGTTAATGCTGCGCAAAATATTAAATAAATACCTTAGTGGAAAACACTTGTATTTATAGTAAGCTGATGTAAAGTGGATCACTGCACCTAGAATTCTCAACTACCTGAGGAACATTTCAAACTTATCAAGGTTGTCGTTTTCTGACTGTCGAAACACAATAACGCTACTAACATTAGTGTTAGGGTTAATTCTTTAGTTAAAACAGTGGTAGCTAGTCAGGTGGACTTAAAGCCACGCTCTACCACCAACCGAACCGAGAACAAACATGTACTGGGATACAAACCTCTGAGTTTGCAATCGGTGGTCTAGAGACTAGACCTAGACACAAGAAGTTGAAGATTGTGCGTTATTCAAAAGTCTCACTATAGATTTACAACATAAACAGTTAGGTACGAACTATCAACAACACAATGGGGACAAAGAATTGACTGGATACACTTCAAATGCCTATTGTACCGATGCCACCCGCGGAGGGTTGTAAAATAATAATAAAAAAAAGGAACCGGTCAAGTTCGAGTCGAGTGCTCACGCCATCATTATGTTGATTTCCATGAGAATAAAGGAGGTGCGTTACAACTTTGCATTGTTGCAAAGAGATTTGAATATTCGATTTCCACTGAGACAGCAACAACAACATAATAATTTATTCATTTTTTTATTAGTTAGCTTTAAAAAGTTGGAATATTAGTTGTTTTTAATTATGATGTAATGTTGAGACACAACAAAATCTGATGTTCAATCCGACATTTGTCTCTGGATGATAAATTTTACATATAAGGTTCGAATAGTTATTCCGTGTTTTGTTTCTGTCATGTAAACGTCATTTCAAATTAGAGTAAAAGAGACAAAACATGGAATAACTATTGGGACCTTATTCTTTGTTTATTTGTAAGGCACTAAATGTATATCAATGTCTAAAAATCTTGTCTACTTGGACAGACGAATTGGAAGTCAAATAACATAAGAATAACGACTGTTCTATAATGAAAGTTTAAACCGCTGCCTTTCACAATCTGAAAATGCAACCAGTGTGTCGGTAGCTCAATTGGGAGAGTACCTAGCTGCCGGAATAGCTTTTTTTAAATACTGTTCCGTCAAACGAAAGCGGCCATTGCAACCCATGGACGGTTGCGACATCAAAGGCATCACACACGTTACCGAACCCGAAGCCTCAGTTGTTGTAATTCTATGCACTTATATAACATTTACCACTATATTGGTATATCAGAAGGTGTAGTATATAGTCTGGGTGTTAGGGGTTAACGCGGGGAGATGAGTCAAACGTACCTTTAATATATCAGTAACGAATTTATTAACAATGTCATTTCTGCACCACCCTATGGTTGACTGCTAGAAAATGCCCCAGACATTAAGTCCGCCATGTAATATTTTATTGCTTAAGTTTAAAATAAGTAAATAATAAATTACAAGACAGTATCCAAGCGTACAGGAACGCAATTGTAGGAGGACTGGGGCGGCCCGCGCAGGAGCCGTAATCCCACCTCAAAGGTATGACGCAATACCAAGATTAATGCCCATTTTCACCATTGACCCCTAAATTTTAGGTGAATCCTAAGCCATTTTAGGTGACGTTTTTGCTCCAGCAACTGTCACCTAACATGGCCTAGGGGACACCTAAAACTTAAGGGTCAATGGTGAAATCATCAATAATGCCTTAGCATTAGTACCCTTGCAGAGTGGCGTGCAGGGGAAAAGGCCTATGCCGAGCAGTGGGTAAAAATGACGTAGTAAACAAACCAGATCCCAGCTATGCAGGACAATGCTGCTTAGCGGCAAAAATAGGAACCAGGGTGGTCACCACCTAGTCGGGTTCTAGGCAAAGTCCTCCCTGCGTTGAAATGACACATACCTTCTCTACCAATTTGGAAGTAAGGAATTAATTTGCAAGGGGCTTGAAAGAGTTGGTTATAAGTAGTCGCGGATCGTGATCAGTGGCGTGCACTTAAGGTCTATGTCCATTAGTGGATTGAAGAATAAGTTAATAAGATAATTTTTCGAAGAAAGTTAAATTGGTTTTCAAGTCAAGTAAATGATTTGTCACTCGACTGACGGTCCCTAAAAATCACATCCTACCAACCAACATTCTGTACAGAATTTAGTACAGGAAGTGTGAGCACTTCGTGGAGATCCATTCAGAGTATTGTTCAGCAGAATTACATTGAACGGCCTCTTTCATTAAGTCTGGCTAATTACGACGTGTTAATGTATACTTCCTCGCTACGAATGTTTATCGACGTGACCTCTTTAGTTTCCTATTTCTGTTTTATCTATGGAAATACTTTGAGCTGTATTTTGTCAGTACAAAGATAGATAAACCACTTTATTGCTTGCAAAAAAAACAACGTATTAATTAATTTTAATTTAAAGGTGGGCAAGTAATTTTTAAGGATTCTTTAAATTGAGTAGTTGGTTTAACATATCCTGATTAATTATTTTTAAATGGTTTAATTAATAAGGAACGTAGATGTAAAGTAAATCATTGCATGTCATTGTAATTGTAAGTCACATTAAGAAATATTCTGCATTCAAAGGTATTGAAAAATAAGGATTCTGCTATTTATAATACATTTTAATTATAATAAACATGAGAGGATCCGTATTTTCAATGTGCAGCGTTTGGCTGAGAATTAGAAAACAATTAATAAGTACAAGCAACTATTAAAGTTTCTTAGCCCAAAACTAATTACACCGCAGTCATCGTAATAATAAAACACCACTCCATAATAATAAAGGAATACTTTCTCATCTCCTGAATGAATTACAAGCACTATTAAGTAAAATATGAACAAGTTTTAAAGTATGCTCAATAGTTATAGCGTTTACAAGTGCAATAAAATGGCAATCAAACTCTGACCATTAATATCTTATACAAAAATCTCACACAGGCGGCATTTACACCATCGAACGATTATGGGTTCGTTTACCTTCATCGGTAATTAAAATGATTATTGGTACGGTGGTAGCGTCAAAGAAATTTGGAACTACTTTATGTAGAAGTAATAAGAGCCACTTTAGCTTAGCACAAGCCATGTATCCCGCGGCACAATCAACATTAATAAGTTGAAAGGTTGTAAAAAATTATGTAATTTCCATTTGAAATTGCAAATACTGGAAAGGTACGATAATAAATTAAATGTGAATGGTGTACTAATGACTATAGTAGTTTAACATAAAAAAATGTGTTCATTTGCGTGAAAACTCTAACCGTGAACAATAGTTTTTTAAAAAACTTAAAATAATATCAGTATAAGTATAGTAAAAAAAAACATTGATTGGTTGTTTTGGTAGCCCAGGCTAGCGAAGACATGCTAGCATCTTAGGCCAAGACATAATCATACAATATTGCTATAAAAAATATTTTTTAAAATATTATGTTATGTTCATAAATCAATTTATTTTATCATGTACCTACACATGTCCAAGAATTTGTCCAACAAATCAATCGTTATCACGCGTGATTTATTGGACAGTAAAAAAGGTTTAAGTCAGAAACTACTAGTTGCAATTAATAATAGCACCAAGCTAAAATCAATATATATGATTATTTACATAAAACTTTTACGCAAATTTTGTTGCGAACACGTTACAAATAGAAAAAAGCGGCCAAGTGCGAGTCGGACTCGCGCATAAAGGGTTCCGTAGCAGCAAGTAACATAATATAAAAGTTCTTGTAGTTCGTTTATTTTTATGAAATAAATGTTTTTTTTTATATATATTTGAGTTGATGGAATGAAAGGTTAATTGCAGTTTACGATTTATGACGTATTAAAAAAAAACTACTTACTAGATCTCGTTCAAACCAATTTTCGGTGGAAGATTGCATGGTAACATCATATTTTTTTTTAAAAAGTGGCTGTGACATACGGACGGACAGACAGACAGACAGACATGACGAATCCATAAGGGTACGTTTTTTGCCATTTAGCTACGGAACCCTAAAAAGACAAAGTGTTGGAAAAAAAAGGGTTCAAACCCCGCTCGTGGAATTTTTTCGGCACATTGTCTTTTTTCAATTTCTAAAATCTATAGTTGATTTGCGTGTAATACTGTAAAAACGTTTCTACTAGACCGCGAGCTTTATGCAAATGGAGCATGCAATCAGTGAGGCGATCGCACCTCTACGGTGTGTACAATAACCATAGTTGTGTGCCCGTTTTCCCATAATATCACTGCACGCGTTTAGTCGTAAGTTCGTCTTTTTTTTAACTATGCAGAATCTTGTCACCTTTACACCGGTCCAGAGACGACCCCTGGTATTGTGGGACTCTCATTACCTTCCCTCGCTTAATTACGTAAAATCCACGGATAAGTACAGACAGACGCCTGCTGACATCATCCCATCCAAATTTGTCAAATTTCTTCAATAAAAGTTCAACCGTAACATAAAGTTCAAGTCTATTGGAGAAAATTTGACAGTTTGTTGATAGGTGGATGTGCAGGAGCGTGTACCATACCATCTTGATCATTCGGAACCGCGAACAGTATGCATATCATTTTTCGAGATAAAATTAATGTGTCTTGTCTTCATGACATTATTATTAAAGCCAAAGAATCTAGAAACTATCAAAACAGTGGGTATGTTTTCTTTGAGCAATTTGAAACAAATAACACAACATCAGATACAATTTGTAGAGTTTATCTAGAACGAAATCTTTCTGAAAACATTTGAAATAAGAAAACTTTGAAATTCTTATATCAAGAATTCAATAGTACCGTACAACCTTCGTCCGCCCTATAAACTTAAACTTGCCGAGCTCCTTGCCAACACGTTTAAAGGAAAACACAACAAAGAAACTGAAACGCTGACAACATAAATTTCCCACTGAGCTATCACAAGAACTCGCTTCCCTAATGAACGAGCATTAGAGTTATAGAGCAATTACTCCACTAGATTTGCATAAAATCTATCCACAAGCTGATACAGAAACGTTCGGGGAATTAAAACGTTAAGGAATTGTATCAGCAGCACTAATGATAGGGGTTATTAATGGTTCTGCAAATGATGGCGTCGGCTATTCAACTTCATGAAAACGGTGATCCTCTCCTTTTTGGCTTTTAATTGCATATTTTACTAGCGATTTTATTTCATTCAGCCTTTTACTGACTCCAAGGAGAAACTACCGATTTATGTATTTACAAAAAAATAATTTAGCTATTTGTGTACTTCAGACAAAGTATTGTGTCTCCCGGTCCGTTTTATTTATTATTATTTATTGCACAATTATTTTAAATTTTACATATTGATGTACCTACTTAGTTTTTGTGCAGCATAACAAATTTTATTTTTACAGCTGTTTTGTAATTCTAATCTTGTGTTACTGTTTACATTGAAAGTTCTATTTTCTGTGGTATATAACATAATTATGCGTTTGTCTGTCCTAGTTTGTTGATAAGTTTGTGTTGTCAAGGATTTATCAGAGCCACCGCAGCTTCGACGGTGTGCAAGATTACACCAGCCCTGTTTATTTTATCGCTCTTTGTACGTAAACGTCGGCTTTTTATAAAAAAATAACTTGCTGTGAGCTGCCTATGGCTTTTGCTTTATAACAGAGTAAAAACATGGTTATAGTCGGCGAGAATTTTGGGTTTAACATGAGCTTTGAGTTGCGGTATGCAATGGTTGAATACAAATTGGCTTTAGTTATTTTAGATAAAGAGTAGCTTGTTAGTGCAGCGCCTAACGTTTTGGTTACAATCATGCAAGCAAGTTTCTTGATTCATCAGATGGGTAAATCAATAAAAAATATATTACCATTTCTTTCTTTTTCAATTTCGTAAGTTCATTTTTATTTGTCTTCGTTTATTCAAACTTTATGATTGACAATCATGTCCTTCATTATAATGTAACCAAAGTAACTTAAGCTTTATCACCATGTTTTTTCTTCATTGTAGTTATGTAAACTTTAAAAATAACACCTCTTTACTGCCAAGTCGTATAAATTCTAATCTAATGTTATCACAGTTAAATTCAATTTATTTTGCGTCAAAGGTCAACAAAGGCTAAGTATAGAAGTTTAATATGTTGGAAGCTTAAGGATTTGAATCTTAATGAGGCAAATAGACATTTGAATGGATGGAATGTGATAGTTTTTAATAAACCGTTCATTGCGAGTCTGTTATTTTGGGAATGATGCTAAATCTTTTAACGTGTAATGAAAAATTTAAAAGTTCTGGCTAACTCTTCTTTTTTTTATAGTATTTTTTTCTAAATATATAATTATAGGATGTCAAGGTGAAATGCAAATTCGATTTCCTTTTTAGTAGGTCGTCAGGACAGGATAAGACTGACAGAAGGACTAGGTTTAAGCAACAGCTCGTAGTATGCTGTATTTGTTCCACGACACACTTAATGTTCGCTTTCGAGTTCAAAATGTAATAATAACTTGATAATCATAATTGGCCTACAGAGAGTCTTATTCAAATGTATCTGCATTAAGTAATGATATTGAGCTGTACGTGTACTATCCCTATTATAAATAAATAAAAATAAATAAGCAACGCGTACCGCAAGCGCAAATTGTTATCATAATTAAATTTATTTATTCCAATATGTATTACACTAATAAGTAGAATAATGGCTGTTTTTTTATAATAACTTAACGGGTTTAAGTAAGTAATTACAATTACAAAAAATATATACATATAAACTCAATCGATCACTTAGGTATATACAGCGCAAAATGTACAGAAACTCAAAAGTTGACAACCCTTAAAATGTAAATTAAACACAATAGTCGACAACCCTAATAACCGAAGGTGAGAAATAAAGTCGATTGCACACACCCTTTAATACGTGCTATGACTTATCTCAAAGTTAGACGTATGACACGAATTTCAATACACCTGATAGTAACGAGGTGAGACGAATCTTTCACTCCCATTTACATATAAATTGATACATTTTCCATTTTAATGACTTTAATGTAACTTTTAATTTGTTCAATATTTGTTATTATATCAGTTTTTGTGAGCCTCTTTAAAATACGTCAGTCATAGGGTACCGTTCAAAGAACCCTGGAAAATTATGAACGTATTTGAAAAGTACCACATGGCTGACATATTGAGGTTCTTTGTTACTAAGTAAAACTATAAAGTGACAACCCTAGGTCAAGCTGATACGTTGTTCTTGGTCGTCAACCTCACATGGTCAAACTAAACTGAAGTCGAAACATTGCAGGTATAAGAAAAAAATGTACTTAATAAAATAAATTTGAGATTTTTTATGAAAAAGTAAATCTACGTAAATATGATTTTGCGTGTTATCACAGTGTCCTGTAAACTTGGTTGCATGGCTATGTTTCGGGAATATACACTATTACCAAACATCCTGTATAGGTACACGAACTATCGTCAGTAGGCACTCTAAAACAGAGACAACATCCGGCTTTTAAAAACTAAAAAAGACTTATTATTAGGTCCTTACCCATGAAATTGGCGTTTTGTATGAAGATTTTTTATAAAATTTTATTATTCATACTAACGTTTATTTAATTTTCTTAGCATCTATTTATTTTAACACTATAAACATTGTAGAGTAGTGTGTTTGTTTCACTAGCTAAATATAGCAGCCATTAAAAAGAAAAAAGATGAAGTCCCTTCAAACCTACAATGAAACAAAAGGACAATTCCGCGAACGAAAAAGTTAGTAATTTTTAAAAAAATTGGGCGATACATACACAAAATTAATAATCATTGTTATTACTGAAGCCTAAGTAACATAGTGCTAATTAAAGGTGTATAATAATATTAACAACCGGTATTGACTTTTAGAAGTAATAAACGACATTAGTTTAAACTAAAAAAAAATATATGAGAACAATTTGAATTTGTGATCATATAAATACTTTAAAATGATCGAGTTCTTATAAAAATCACTATGCTATATCGGTCTGTAAGTCTACGGGCGCGGCGCCATCTTGTACCGGAAAGAAAAACAACAAAAAACAGGCCAGTCAGCAAGGCCGTTTCATTTCTCCATTTCAATCAATAATATTCTTTTAAAGTATTCTAATTATAAAAATATACTTACCTACTTACTACGTCACAAAAATTCTAATGTGATGTGACACAAAAATGCGTCGGTAGTTACCAGCATTTTGTAAACTACACAAACTTAATTTTATAAAGTATCGGCCAATGTATCGGGTTTCAATTAAAATCCACAGGCTATGCTGATAATCATCTCCAGACGTCGCCAGCCTAGAAAGATCTCGTATTTCTATGTAAATTATGCGATAAATTGGAGGTTCAACGAACTGCTATAGGTCAATCTATTATTGCTATAAATAATTGCTGCTTTCCAAAACCAGTCGGTGTAAGTGACGTTTCAATGGGTTTGGTAGGTACTATTTAATACTATTTGCGTTGTTCATTCAATATGTAGAAATTCATAATAAATAGCGTAATATTACACTTATGTATATACTTGTAAAGTTCAAGGCAAATAAAATGAAGTAAAATTCCCAACTATGAAATAGATTTATGGAATTGAGGCCGAATATTGTTGAATATTGAAAAATGGCATCTAATAAAAAGAATACATTATTTTATATTTTCGACCAAAAACTATTTTTTTTAAATTTATTGTCAAACTTATTTACTCTATTAATATTCTTTAAAGTAACGATTTGTTAATTTTAAATATTTTGTAAAAATGTGAACTGTAACATTTACTTTGCACTGTTTTGAATCCAAGTCCCACTTGACGTTACAACTTCCTTTAAACTGCCGTCCAATAATTTCCCTTACATTCCTCACGAAACTTTTCCGAACGATTACAGCCATATTGGCTACTGCCATATCCAGTAAAGCTATATCGTGCAAGTCGTGACAGCTCACACGAGCACCGCTCCCGGCGGCAATCGAGCGCACTTGTAATGGTCTATGAAATTATTCACGTGGCTCCCCCGTCCGAGCCTGATTTGGACATATCTAGACACTTTAGACATCCGTGTTGGTTGTGGGAATTGTGAGTTTGGCTTTTATGTGATAGTTGATGGGGTGATGTGCCGTTATAACGTTTTCTGAGTTAACACAGACTTAGAGATGATGTTTTGGTATAGGTAATTGATTTTTTTTAGCGTGTTCTATGTCTGCTTCCGAAGCTTAGGTACGTTTTCTGAGTTAAAGTAGGCTTACCTAGATACTGTTTGCTGTATTTTATTTTATATAGCTGTTGCAGGCAACATTAAAATTATAAAAATATATTTAAGCAGTGGCAACACTGACTTCGGTCTCTTTGCCGCTCTCTTCCATTTTTGTACGCTGCGTCGCAGCTTGTGATCTTAAAAATAAAAATAGTTTAAAATTGAATTTGGCGTCTTCATCATTTTGCTGCACCATCAGTTCCCTCACCAAACCAGCGAAGATCACGGGCCAGCTGCGCAACAATAGCGTTTTCTGTCTCTCTGCTTATAATGCTCGGGAATTGGATAGTTATGAACATTTGACGCTTTGCTATTCTATTCGGCCATCGATGAGTTAGATTCTTAACATAACTTTAATGAAATAATTATAACACGAACAAACTAGAGAAATATTATAAGCAACTTTTTTGGGAAGTTCTTATTTCTGAATGAAGCCTAAGTAACAATTTAATAAGAAAATAATATAAACCATATTATTTAACTTTCAATTTCGTTTAGGTCCGCTATCCGCTTCAAACAAACAAACAATAAAAAAATTTCAAAAATACCTATTGAAATACTATAATGAAAAAGTAACATTATTCTACTCGTTCCATCTCCAAAGTATAACCTCGTTAATAATGTAAGGCAATGCTATCTTCGAAAATTCTCTTTACCGTGAAACTGTATACATTTATGTTTTTGAATTTTTCATTAGTTTCGGTCCAGCAAATGACTTCCTATGGGAGCTCGGGAAATTAAATAGAGTTGTAGGTACACAAGAACGGCAAACAATAGAAACTCGTTGGAGAATCTCTTTTTTTTGAGAGAAAGTTGGTGGCATCAAACGGCCTTTTCTTAAAGAAAATCTTTAAAGGTTCCTCAAGCCATGATCGCAACACCGTCATCGGATTTCTAGAGGATATAGCATCACGCAAGCATGCGTCCGCTCCCAACTAGATCATTGAAGGGTTCGGATAGGATCAGGTCGGGTTGAAAATCTCGTTTAAGCTTTGGTCGGTAACCTATCGGAAAATACTCGGGTTGAACGCGAGAAACCGTGGTTCAATCCTCTATAGTCCATCCATTTAATTTATTTTATTTGTAATTATCTTCATTATCATCTTTCATCTTTCATCTTCATTATCATCTTTTTTTTAATTTGTAATTATAAGTTGACATTTTTGTAATTTTATTAAAAATGTATTATTATTTATGTTTATTTGAATTTAATTTAGACATTTTAACTAGTACCTAATATTTTAATTTTAATTGTTTTTGTATTTAGTCCGTTTATTTTATATCTTTTATTTTTTGTAATTTTTGCAATTGTAAATTATTAAGTTGACATTTTCGTATTTGTATCTGAATTGCATTATCATTTATATTAATTTTAATTTTAATTTTGTATAATTAGCTATTTTAATTTTATCACTATAATTGATTGAAGTAATTAATTGTAATAATTAGTTTGCTGGCGTCTTGGCCCAAGCTGTAAGCCAGCAGACTCGCATGCTTATAAATAAAATAGACTATTGACGTGAACACAGTCTAATACAAGCATGTTAGCTTTCTAGGTAACTAATTACTAAGGACTAAAAAATTGACTTTCTAGGTACTTAATAGCCTATATCCCACTGCTGGACAAAGGCCAGGACTAACTAATTACTAAGGATTAAATAATTGACTTTCTAGGTATTAGCCTATGTGTCCCACTGCTGGGCAAAGGCCTCCCCTCTGCGGCTCCACTCTTCTCTATCATCGGCCACTTCATACCACTCCGCCAAAAAAGTGGTCAAGTCGTCCTCCCATCTCCGCTTGAACTAGAAACTCAACTCGCTTCTCGCATCGCAAAACGCTCGTGCTTGTGGCCAAGGCCTTAGTGTGACGGCTAGCGTATTCGGCTTACGAGTGTGAAAGTGTGCTACCACTATTCGATGCACGATACGGCTAATAATAATAATAATAATAATACAGAAAGCGGTACTTATGAACACGGCACGGATAGTCCGAAGGTTCATGTCTCTGCAGCCCTAACCACCGGCATCTTGAGCCCTGCCCCGTTGCCGGCGGCGCGGCTGTACCCTAGGCTAATTTTTTTGTAATAGTTTTATGTTTTTTATGTGTTTTTGGATTTTACCTAAACCCAGGCTAAAAAAAAGATAAATAAAGTGAATAATAATAATAAAAATAATTATTTACTTTAAGAAACAGTTTCATTATAAAATAAACACAAGTAGATCCGTAAAAGTTCTTTTGTTTCAATATGTCATTTACCAAAATGTATTTTTACAAAAAAACACCTGATTGATATATTAGCTCACTCCACAAGATCCCTATCGAGTGTCAGCGGCAATCATATTGGAACCGGAACCAACGGCTCGACATGGCTTCAGAATCACGACTTACCTTACCTTGTTGAGTTAATTTTAGCATCATGGGATTAAGCTATTCAGGCATGTAACAGGCGTAAGCGGCATCATAGCTACGGATCTAACATAACCACAATTTATTTTATAGGATGTCGAATAGGATATAATATAATTGGTATATTATCTATCTATACATAAACAAAATAGGGTATTTGACTACAATGAAAATATTGATCAAACTGTTGTTAACTTAATAGTAAACATGTTTTTAAACTAATTTAGCCAGCACAAAATTTTAAAATAAGTATGATTTTTATAAAAAATCATTAATAACATGATAATTTTTTTATGATTGACCACGTGATCAAAAACGCACGGGATGACGCTGAATCTGGAGTGACGTCACCAGTTTGTTTACAGTAAATGTCAATCAAAGTTTTGTACGTTTAATTTGACGGCTAAAAGTTTGCTTACAAGCAGTGGTGACGTCACGACATCACGTAATCTGCATTCAGCGTTTTGGCGGCTATTTTATTAATTTGAATTTTAATGGCGATTTTCATAAAAAATAAAGAAATTCATAACGAATTGATTAAATTGCAAATATATTATGCTATAATGAACCATTAGACATATTTTTCTAAAACCTGTCCAATACCCCATTCTCGTGCCACAAGTTAGTTGCCATACTCCTTAGAAACGGCTCGACTGATTTTTATGAAATTTTATGTGTATTCGGTAGGTCTGACAATCGGTCGTAGTCTATTTTTTATAAACCCTAAGTGATAACGGGTGATAACCCCAAACATTTTTTAGTTTTTGGATTTTTTTCCCAATATAAAATGATTTGATTGTATTGTTGACATAGAAACTACCAAAGCGATATGAAGTCCGCCGGGTCAGCTAGTAGAATATAAAATTATACAATATACAGTAAGATTAAAGTAAAAGAATAATGAAAAATAAACTTTCCTACATTCACACCAATTATCTAGCCCAAGAGAAGCTTCGTTATGAAACTCGTTGAAATGGTTACTAGACAACGGATAAATATACTTAAAATACTTAAATACATACTTATTATACATAGAAAACACCCAGACCCAAGACAAAAACAATAATTTCTAAATTGGCCCGACCGGGGATTGAACCCGGGACCTCAGAGATGGCGACACCATGAAAACCGGTGTACAAACCACTCGGCCAAGGTCGTCAAAAAGATACATTATTTTGTAAAATATTGAAAGAGTTTTACTAATATGAATGCTATTACGATATAAAGATTCTATTAGTAAGTAAAGAATAACTTTGGTATTTTTTAAATTTTATTTATATTTTGTTTTACTTTTAAGTTTTGATGACAAATCTAGGTATAAATCGCTTGATTTTTATTGTACCTTTATTGACACAAATAAGACGTTTTGTGAAAAAAACATATAGCGCCCTCTGACACAAAAATAAAATTATGGGTCATTATAAAATAAAATCTCAAACTTAACCGAACAACTCACAGAGCTTTCAAAACTATCTGTGGGTGCAAAACGTCAGCTATTTACACTGAGCTAAATATAGCTATAGGTTTACGTGGTCTTAGCACTATATCGCAATAACAATATCTTATAACAAACTCCTAAAAAGGCTAATGATAAGGAAGCACCCGGTTTACCGTTCTCGTTCATCTTCAGAAACCAATTAAGGCACTTTATTTCTTTCATTAGAACTGAATTCCTCTTAAAGAATTAAGCGAGAGCTGCTGCAGTCTTTCTGAATTAATCTGGTCATATTTCATTGGTGAATAATTTATTCGAAACTAATTTGTGGCTATTAACTTTGTTTATAGTTTAATATCCTACCCGGTAGCATAGCGGTCAGTGCAGCCGCCCGGATTGCGGAAGACCCAGGTTCGATTTCTGGCTGGGTCGGGTAGGCGTTTAATTTTTTTACTGTATTTTATAAATTTTATAAATGTTTAATTTAGCTTCTGTGCAGCAATTAGTACTTGAAAATAAAAAAGTAAAAAATTTGTTAAAGTTGATGTTTGTTTTTATGCAACACCTAACTACTTAACTTAATGTTAATAACAAATAAAAGTTACATTTTAGTTGCCTTATTGCTTTAAAAGATTTCTTTGATACAGAAACTAGAATCAAAGATGCAAGATGTGAGGAGATGCGATTTGAATATAATTCATAATTCTTCAATAGGAGTTAAATAAAAAAAGAATCTGCAAGAGTTATGCTTAAGAGCGTTTACGCCGCGCACTAGCGCCACTAATGAAAAAAAAAACATATCTTGTAATTAGAGATAGAAAATCAAATTATGCTCAACAAACTATCTGAATGAAGTAATTTAGCATTTTTACGTCACCTAATGAACACCTCACATGTTATGGAGACGTTACGGCCACTTTTAACTATAACACCATATTTAACTAAACCATAACATGTCAGGTGTTCATTAGGTGACGTAAAAATGCTAAATTACTTCATTCAGATATTTTGTTGAGCATAATTTGATTTTCTATCTCTAATTAATAGATTTGTTTTTTTTTTCATTGGCGGCGCTAGTGTGCGGCGTAAACGCTCTTAAGCCTGCTACAAAATGAAATTATTGTGAACAGATCTGATTGGTAGTAGCTAGCCAGGTGATTTCAGACAAGCCCTACTAACCAAACCGAGAACAATCTAGATCCACCCACTGTTTATCGAACCTGAGACTTTGTAATCTTACCCCAGTGGTCTAACAGTAGTTAGAGGCAATTGTGGCAATACTGGTTACAGGGGCAATTGTGTCGTACTGTACTGAAATTAAGACATACTTACCTTCAGCACTGTTTTAAAAACTTACTTCAAAGCAAAGTGAACGTACCCTACTAGTTTTGTATGCAAGTTGTACTTAATCCATCGACTAATTCTCAGGGAAACGAGGAATCTACAATGTTGTCCATGCCACTTCTCCGGCTGGTGTTAATTCAATTAAAACAAAAATGTTCTTTCACGATAACTTTTAAAGCTGTGTGCCGCCACCCTTTGTCTGGTCTTGTACTTAATTTGCTTCAAAGAGATTCTTTAGCACTCCTAACTCTTTTTGTTGTTCAATTTCTCTGTAACGTAGGGTAATGGTACCAGTATTCAACACTTTAACTCCAATCTTCGACACAACTTTCGTCAATGATGACGAAAGTTAAAAAAATGATGGTGAAAGATTAATACAGACCACCAGATTTCATTGATAATCTATGAAGATTATCAATGAAAACCGATTGCTGACCATAGGGGTCACCATACTACCTACTAATATTATAAACGCGAAAGTTTGTAAGTATGGAATGGATGTTTGTTACTCTTTCCCGTAAAAACTGCTGAATGGATTTAGATAAAATTCGACATACAGATAGTTTATAACCTGGATTAACACATAGGATAGTTTTTATCCCGAAATTCCCACAGGAACGGGAACCACGTGGGTGAAACCGCGAGCGGCCGCTAGTTTTTAATAATAATAAAAAAATTCGAGAATTTGGTTCCTGTCGAACACTGATGCTGTCGAACAGGGGAGCTCGATGGCGCAGTGATTAACACGCCCGGTCTATTAGTGCTGAGGTTAAGCAACTTTCGCAAAGGCCGGTCATCGGATGGGCGACCAATACTTTATCATCTCGAGCTCCTCCGTGCTTCGGATGCACGTAAAGCCGTTGGTCCCAGCTGCGTTAGCAGTCGTTAACAACCACCAATCCGCACTGGGCCCGCGTGGTGGTTCATGGCCCGTTCTCCCTATCCATCCTTATGGAAGGCTCATGCCCCAGCAGTGGGGACGTATCATTATCAACACAGAACACAATTACCAATTTACCAATCTTGTGATCTTGTGATTTGCAATCTTGTGCGGTGCGACTGAGTTTTTACGTACCTTCCGAGTAAATTTAAATCTCGGCGTGACGTCTCGGCTAGTCTTCAAATATTCGAATAGCCTTTCTGAAGGATTACGACTAATTTGAATAAACTACACAATTTACAAGAAAGCATTATGAAACGCCGCTCGAAAGTTTTATGCGTTCCACATGGAGAAAAACTATGAAGATGCCGACCTCTGTGTACCCCCACCGAATACTAATAAGTTAATCTTTTATATCGCGTTTTCGTGAAACAAAGAGATAAGGGGCATGTATAAGGCACGGTGACATATTCAAGTTGACCTGCCGTTATCCGTATGCGTTCTCCTATTCAACCCGTATAATAAGGGAGCGCGGGGGGCGGTGCAGCTCCCCCTTTGGTCTCGAACGGTGGTCGAGTGGTGCCTGTATTAAGCAGCAGGGGAATTATGAAGCGTGTGCTCTTTGAATACTAAACGGCCATTTTGAAAGGTCCGGTTGGAGCGAAACGAGCGTGGAAGCGCCGCCGCTCAAAAAGATATGTGTGTGACTAATGCTGTTTTTTCTGCAGCTAAATTGTATTCATATGATAATCGAGCCGTTAATAGTACTATTAAAGTAGTAGCTACGTGAGATAACGGCTTGGATGTTATACTAATGAACTTCGATGTTTGTGTTATGTAAAATGTTTTAATAGTTTCTAGAACAGAGGAAGACGCAATTGAGTTAGTTTCTGAATATAGTTTACCTTTTATAAACTTTAATTTAAGTATATTTAGCAATGTGTTATTCGATTTAAAATCTCCTTGCGACAGTGGGTTATGCAAAGGATTTGAAACCTAAAAATAAAGTTATATTGGGATATAACTAAACTTGAGTCGATTAAAGTTTCTCTTTTCTATAAATAGCCATGTTCTATTCCTAGTGTTAAAAAGTCTATATGCTTTTATTCAAAATAGATGTTGTGCAAAATACGAATGCTGTATTGATTTCACCTTAGCTCTCTGTTTGTTTGTATTTCTATCACGTAAAAGCAAAATCGTAAAGTTCAATATTTGATACAGAAACAAAGGCTTCACGCAAATAAAAATGTAAACACGGCTTCGACCACCAAGCCTTCAAACTTCAGTGAAACCGTGACGCATGAAACTGTTTTCAAATATCGTAGGTGCTCAAAAACAACGAAAAAATCCAATAGTAAAAATCCCGTTTAATAATACTCCAATGTTAGTGACCATGATAGTTTAAACAGTTACACCAAGTCATGGTCAAACATTGCGAAAGCTGCTTAAACTATTATGAAGAGTTTGGGTAAACCTTACCCGAATCTTATCAGCCTGTAACCACAACATCAATAAACACTTTTAAACTTTTGCATTCCATAGTTAAACAAATTGAAACGGGGATTAACGCAAACTAATTTGTAAAAAGGTATCATATCTTCGGGTAAATAGGGTCATGGACTGACACCCCGTCACGGCCGTTGTAACTCGGTCGTAACGTCGGGTATAAACAAGGTATGATACCTATTGTAATGACAGTTAGACATAAGGTAGCCAGTTCCTCAGTTAATGAGGATACGGGGAGAAGTGTGATTCCACCTTCAGCCTTACTGTCTCTTACCATCAGCTGAGATGAAAGCCAAGCGCTTATTGTTGTGGAATTAGAAATGGATAAGGCTGAAAATGGGAGCGCATAATTACCCAGGTGTGGGCCTCTCGAAAGTGGTCTAGGATCGTCATGGTGGCACGGAGGGGAAGTGCAAGAGTTTTTAGAGGGTATAACTTCCTTCCCCTTTAGCTGGTCGGAAGGAGCAGGCGGTCGGCAGGCGCAGTGCTAAGCCTGAGTTTTCTCCTGTACAAAAAGCGTCTCGAAAGTAATGCATGTTAAGCTATTTCTAGTTTAGTTTTACTCGGCACAAAAATTCTTTGCCCGTGTCCATTCCATTGGTTAATGCAAAAATTTAATTATGTAAATCATTAGCAAAATACAAGGCTCCGAATTGTTCCACCATTCCGAAAGGCGGTAACAAGATCCGCTAAGGAAATCCATGCTTCATTTGTATGTAGGGCCTATCCCCCTTAAACGGCAGTACTGTTTTGAATAAATCTCTAGCCTAAATACTAACTCAATAAGAGTTTTCGTTTCGCTCGTGTTGGGAGTTAACGCTCACTGAATTGAAAAAGGTTAACCTGATTTGCATTTCTGTTAAGCAGTCCACGATGTCTTCCTTAAGGGTCGTTGAGTACTTAAATAAGGTTGACTCTTTATCAACCTGTGTGCTATGGGCTGATTCTTGACTTGTTGGGCTTTTACGTATTTTTCACTTTGTTCCTTGATGACTAAGTATTTAACGAATTTATTAACTGCAATAATCCGGGTCAGTTATTTTACTATTTTGAAATACCAAAAATTGTAGGAACCTTTTTTGTTTGATGGATATTTTTTATTATGATGCACGATAGTTGACAAGTTATTTATCGTCTTTATATATTGTGCAATAAAATACATCTATCTTACATTTGTAAACGGAAAAAAAAATCTAGAAAAATATTTTATTTGAATAGTTTAGCCTGTCGTTAGCAGAATTTGATTGCCATTTTCATTTAAATGTATTTCATTGCTGAAATTTAAGCTTTTAACAATTTGCGGCCGCAGCTATATTTAGGTAAGTACTTATCTTAATGATTGCAAACGTAACTCATTCGTCTACGTCGTCATTTGTGGTGTGTGACTAAGAATGCTTTACACTATTCAAAATTTTGCACGCACTAAGTGATTTTGTTCTAAGTGATATTTTTCAACAAAAATTTGGTCTGTTGAATCATTGAATAGCATCTTAACTAGTAGGTATTGCAATAGGCCAAATTCCCCGTAAACCATTAGCATCTCACGAATTTCCTATTACCAAACAATTTCAAAACCATTTACTGTACTGCTCATTAGCAAATAAAGGGAATTCTCCATACAAATGAGTATGAGTAACATTAGGTAGGTACACACCAACGCGGCGCGCCGCTTCTTTCGACGGCCAAACAGCTGAGTCACTCCATACAATTACACCTAATGAATTGTCTAATTTCTTACATTGGACATTGACATCGCATTAATAGACACCAGCGTCAGTTAAGATTCCATAGCTCTTGACACTAGTACTTTCTTTAACGGAGGTATCTTATTGTAATGAATACCAATGTTAGTGATAGTATGGATGATATTGTAGCTTGGGATTGCATTTGAGATTCATTTCAACTACCGTTCGATGAAGCGCCAGATGGCAATTGGGTGGCTGTCAGGAAATTAAAACTATTTTCGGTTGGTAAAGTTATCGTCTAGGATTTCGAGCTTTGCAGTAACATCAAATTTTCGGATGTTACTAGCTATTTAATATAAGATGCTGCTAGATGCAACTCCAGAAACATCAATTATTTCATAACATGGTACCACAGATACCTAATAAGGATCTGTAATATTCTGTTCAAGTACAAAATTATAACTTTTATGATATAAAATCTGAGGTGCTTAAAAAAAATTCGAGTGGACAGTGACGAGTAATGGTGAAGAAAATTAAGTACGAACTAATATCAGTTAGGTAGCTGGTCATCCCTCTATAAGCTAGAGGGATGACATGCTCAACCAGATCTTTGATTTTTTTTATCTTTTGAGGATTTTTTGTTACGACTGAATGAATATCTACATTCGAAAAAAGCTTGTAGTACATACAAAAGCTATTTTTGGATGTTTCATAGATCGTTATTGTAATTTATTATTATTCCCCCAGCGGACATCGTTGGGATCTAAATCCGAGATTTAATTACAAGCGTAGTCTATTTTAAACTGTTCATAAAAAATATAGTCAATATATTTATAGCGTTAAAATTAAATAGAAAATGGTACGGACGACAAAAAAATCACTGTTCACTTTTTTTCTTATCATATTACATTTTCACATAACCGCCTCTTTGGTTTAGTGGTTAGACCAACGTTCTCAGATATAGAGATCCCGAGTTCAAATCTCAACGGGGTACATAAATATTCTATCGCCCTAACAACAATGTTAGTACCATTTTTGTGTTTATTTATTTATTTATTTTTATTTTTATTTTTATTGTTACACCAACAAAGTAAACACCATTACATTAAAAAAAAAACATTGTATAAATAAGACGCTTGATAAGTGTCACCTCAATTATGGGTGTAAACTACATGCATACAAAAGTGCTACAGCAAAAATCACAAAATTATGCTAAGATTAAGATAATAATAATTTAATAATTCAATTAACAATAAAAAATATATTTTAATTTAACAAAAGTAATAATAATAATAAAAATAATTCAATTTAACAATAATAATAGTAAAAACAGAATAAGTACATGCAAATTGACTTTAAAATAATACATAATACAAAATACAACATTGATAGTCACTTATTAGATTTTCACATTTCCGAAAGAACAATTCTTAGACTTGTCTTAAAATGATGCATGCGACGAGAAAATATCAATTTCGTATTATATTTTTAAACCGTCTTCACTAATTAGATCGACTTTGATATTGTGGATTTTATTGTAACAGCTGACAATTCTGTTTAACGGAGAGAAAGATAGCCAGTTCCTCGGTAATTGAGGAATCTCTATAAGAAGAGTCGCTATATATACCGAGGCATGTCTAAATCTACATCATGGTCTTTTTCCTGGTATAAACTGGTTTCGTTGTACAAAAAATAACGAAATTTAATAAATTTAAGTATGTGACATACTATTTGAATGAAGTAATTTAGCATTTTTACGTCACCTAATGAACATCTGACATGTTATGGTTTAGTTAAATACGGCGATAGTTAAAAGTGGCCGTTTTTAGCTATAACGTCTTCTTTAACTAAACCATAACATGTCAGATGTTCATTAAGTGACGTAAAATTGCTAAATTACTTCATTCAAATAGTTTGCTGAGCATAATTTGATTTTCTGGCTCTAATTACTACATATGTTTTTTTTTTCATTGGCGACGCTTGTGTGCGGAGTAAACGCTCATAACTTACTTACAATAAAAATATTACTTAATAATAATAAAAATAGTACTTAATTATTATTATGATGTTTGTGTGTAACAAACAAAACATACATAATATCTCATATTCTGTTATCTAATAATAAATAAGCTTGAGATTTATAGATAATGCGCTAGTCTGGCTAAGACATGTATTTAAACAGTCAACTAACTCATGTTCATATTTTTGTCTCTAAATTATTTTCTACTGGAACAGTACAATCGCCGCTAAGATTAACATATCACTTCACTTTAGAAAATAGCACGTATTAAAACGGAGTAAGGTGGTAATACGTTTGCAACAGTTAAAGTGAATTTCTTGGTCTCGGTACACAGTTTGTTAGAAAGTTTCAGTAGTAAATTCATTGTTTAAGCACTAAAGTTTTGCATGGTTATTGTTTGTAACAATTCTGCATTTAATATAGTGAGCACAGTAGAGTGACTCTATGAATCAAGTTGAACTTTTGATGGAACTACTGAAATGTGTTTTTCGTAGTTTCAAACGGTTACACCAATCAAATTGCAAAAACATCGTAAATAATGGAAGTGAAGTAACTTTTGGAAAGCCTGGTACCTAACCGGATGGGTGACCAAATTGAAAATGTCATTGCAAACCATGCTTAAGAAAGCACGTTGGGTCGTCTACTAAATTGATTACAGAAAATGTTATAAAGGTATTTATGTATTTCCAATAAAAATAAAAATTTGGTGAATTACCACTAATAGTCCCTTCCTCGTTAACCGCTATGATGATTGCGAATCTTTAAACGGTAGCCCCATTTGTTTTGACATTTCCTGGCTTCGACCGCAAAATCGCATGATTTAATTTAAAAATTTGTCATTTTTTTTCTACTAGTGCTATTGTATTTATTTTTAATTTTCTTTAAAGATAAAGAAATGAAGAATTAATTTGCGATTCTTTAACTGTGAGTTATCATAGTAGAAAAAATAATTAAAAATTCACAAAATTCACGTAACTAATAAAATTAAAAATTTTTAGTAGATAATTATTTTTAATTAAAAATCTAAATCGATAACATATCGTTTATTGTTATTTAATTTAAAGTAAACGAAATAAGCTTTAATTTGATACAAAAAACTTATTAGTTTCTAATTTAAATGCAGCGTAAAAAAATATTTTAATTAATATACTGACATTAAAATACCTAAAGCAAAATGGCTGAAATGAAATTAGTATCCATTGGTGTATGTATTATATTACTCATGTTATTTAAATAAATAAAACAATTTATTTAACATGTTAATAAAAAGCTCGACGGGTATACATTGTGTCGCTTAACTTTAACGTGATTTGTAACTCCACATTGTATAAGTACATAGATCACAAATCTCTGAAAACAATCGCAAAACAAAAAGTGTACGCGTTAAACCCACCCAATCCCACCGGTGCCGATTCAATTGCCCGTGGAGTAATGAAGACATTAATGTTTGGCCCGAGATACGTATCAGCCGACGGTAATCACGCCTGTATCACGATTACGGCTCAGTGCAGATGTAGTCAGTAATGGACCTTCAAACAACTGAGTGCTTAGTACGAGCTCTGTTC
Organism: Eudonia lacustrata; assembly: GCA_947562085.1. NCBI lineage: Eukaryota > Metazoa > Arthropoda > Insecta > Lepidoptera > Crambidae > Eudonia > Eudonia lacustrata. The sequence continues at coordinate 17,492,105 of OX387326.1, read as the reverse complement.
GCCATTGATCGTCAAAAAATTTTTTTTTTGTTTCCCAATAAATACAGAGAAAATAACTTGAAGGCAGCCTTTTGATTTCGTTAACAAAAACGAGAACTTACAATTATGGCGAAATTTTTGCCTTGTTGTTGTTATTGTTGTTGTTATTGTTGTGGGTGAACCACACATACTTTTGGTTTTTTTGTTAACGTAATCGAATGGAGAATAAATCTCGCAATAGACACTGGGCTTTGATTCTGATATTATAAAACGACCACAGTCATGTCTCAGTCAGCACTGATTTTGACATGTTCGTTATGGACTATGGGAAGACAGGCTCTGATTGTTTCACCAACTGGTCGATAACCCGATATTTTTTAAGTCAATTACTTACCTCGCTTTCGGAAAAAAAAACAAATTCGTTTATCGGTATTTATTATTCGGTCAATTACACCAAATTGGCAATTAGCAACAGATCTAATGTCTAGTATCACAAAAATCCTATTCGGAAATCCGTAATAATTTTCTTTTTTTTTTAAATTGCAAAAAATAAAAATAAAATGTTAACATACTCCTTTATGTTTCACGGTAGGCATTCGCTTGATGTACGATATCATATAGTCGAGATATAATCAGAACTTGCACTCCAATCGGAGATTGCTAGTTCCAATAAGAGTAAGTATCTGTACATCGAAGTGTTTTCAAATGTATTGCAAATTAATCATTATTGCGAATGAACTGAAACGCTATTCAGATCAACTCGCTTCTACTTGCCATATTCCTTTATTCTTATGACGTATCGAATCCTTTGCCGGTCCGTCACAGAGAGAATACTCGTTGAAAATGTTTAGTGCGGTAATTTCAATGTGTAGTGATCGCGTAAACTTAAACCGTACCTAAAACAATATTACTACTTATCCTACTAATATTATAAACGCAAAAGTTTGTAAGTATGGATGTTTGTTACTCTTTCACGTAAAAACTACTGAATGGATTTGGATGAAATTCGGCATACAGATAGTTTAGAAGCGGGAATAACACATAGGATACTTTTTATCCAGATATTCCCACGGGAACGGGAACCACGCGGGTGAAACCGGGAACCACGCGGGTAAAACCGCGAGCGGCCACTAGTTATTATATAAATTCATTATTGTTTGTGTTTAAAGACTTTGCAGAACATAAGTAATCTGTTATAAAGTCAATAAAAATATTATAATTCTTATAAGATTCACGGCCTACCTTCACAAAAAAAAGAAACTAATGCCGCCTCTGTGGCCGAGTGGCAAAACTCTGCTCGAAATCCGGAGGTCCTAGGTCTCCTAGGTCTCCTAGGTCGGACAAAGTATATCACATGTTGATGCATATCCCGGGTTTATGATTATCAACCCGACTTGATTTCCGTGAGGAGGAGATCTATGTCCAGTAGGCTTAGCCAAAGTAACATAAAGAAAACGATAGCGAAGTTCGAAAAGAATAAAATGTATGGGATTGACATAAGCCGCGCTAAATCACGTGGTCAATATTATGTCAATCCCATACATTTTATTATTTTCGAACTTCGCTATCGTTTTCTTAACGTTACTTTGGCTACCGCCACAGTAGTGTTCCAGTATAAAGTCTAATTACTTTTACTATTTATTACTTCTTATTACCAATCCGCACTGGACCGCGTGGTGGTTCATGGCCCGTTCTCCCTATCCATCCATAGGGAAAGCTCGTGCCCCAGCAGTGGGGCCATAAAATGAGCTGGTGACTTGTTACCGCTAGTATATAATGTTATTCATGGCCTATTCATAAACTAAAATATATTAACTGAGCGAATTCCATTTCAATCGCTATCAGATTTAGTTCCCCGTACTTGAAAAGATATCTTTGATGTCGCACCTTCCCTTTCAACCTTATTAGTATTCGAAACAAACTTTAGGGGTCTTCGATTTAGATTTATATCGATAATATATGTAGGCGGTACGTGCTCTGCACATACGACAGTCCTCATGTTACACATTGGGTTTTGCGATCTTATTCCGTACCCGTTTAGACTCATAATTGAAGTTGTATCACATTTGATGTGGTGTAAGTGGTACGTCAAATTTTGAGTCTTTATTTCGATTGGTTAGGTGAAGTAGAGAGATAGATAAATATTACATTTTGCAACGCAAAACAAATATGCTTTGAAAATAATTGACTAAATAAACAATTTTGAAGTCTTATCGCTTAAAAGCGATCTTTTCCATACAATCAGAGAACAGAGAACTTAGACACTATAAAGTAACTGAGTGTGTGACTTTTTTGGTAGTAACGTCAGCTTTAAATCAACCAATACTAAAGGTGTTGAATAATGTCTTGCAATACTAAAAAAATATAAATGGTGTATTCGTTTAAATTAAATGCATGTTATTAACCATCACTGTTAATCATTTTAATGCAGACAAAAATAACTCAGGTAGCTTGATCTTAAATATGATGATATCATATTCTTCAATGTTTGATACTTTAATTGCCTGTGTTTCGAACGGTTCGTAATGCTGTTCTGTCGTTCATAATTGTTGCCGTAAGATGGCAGTAGTTAACACGCACCAACCCGAATCAGGTAGAGCAGGTAATATATTTTTTCTATATAGAAGTTACATCTTTTATGTGGGAAGTGCTGAGCCTAGGATGGAAAGTCAACCAATCAACGAAAGTTTTGTACGTACTTTTTATCTGAATGATGACAATAAAAAAATTATAGGTATGTGGTAAAAGATTCACTGTCTAAAGTGTATTATTAGAAAAGAAAATCAATTATTATGTACCACGTGTGATCGATGGTTAAAAATAATAATTACAATTATACTAAGAATCTATATCGATTTTTGGACTTGACTATTCAACACCAGCTCATTCTATGTCCCCACTGCTGGGGAAAACTTCAGAGTTCGATATAATAGGTATTATACCTAATATATAAATATATGTAATTATATTTTTTTAATATACTTACTGTTATTTTTTAAGGATAAACAAATAGGTCATTGTTATAAAGTTTTCACATCCGCAAATTGTTTTTTTCTTATATCTACATACACGTCTTCAAAGCCAACATTTAACATATCACTTTCTACAGTCTACAGCATTGAAATGTACAATCGCCTCACTATAACACTTTTCAATGAACGAGTAGAACAAAAGAGCAATCAATACAACAAATGAAGACGGACAGACATTCCTATTTATGTTCGAGTACTCGAAAGCTTTTCTGCGTATCGAAAAAAGGTACGTACAACAATCCAAATTAACAGACAACTATGACAAGTTACAAGTGCTTTTGACAATGTTAAATTTCCACTTGATGATACTGCATCTTTGGCCATTGTAGACCTTAAAACTTAACCTGAAGAGTTAGGTTTAGTAGAAATCGTTTTCGTTGACGGTATGAATGAGTTTGTAGTTCTGAAGGACCATTGAGACTTTTGTGCCCGCTGTTACAAAGACAATGAGCGGGACAAAGAACTCTCGCCGAGTGGTCAACATTTTCTTTGGTCGTCATAGTGTACGGTATTATACCGTTATTTTTCGAGACGAGAGTTTTATTGGCTGTTTGGCATTTTGTATCAACGAATGTTACAAGAGGCCTTGTGTAATTATTTGTAATAAAGACGATGTTAATTTTATTAAAAAAGTAACTACACGATAGTAACATACCTATATGCAGAATGATTTACATTGCCTTATGAATCAGTTTTTATGACACTTCTGTTACCCTAAATGAATTTTAGTAAAACAAAACTTTTCTCTACACCACATTCTTTTCTAAAATGTTTTCTGTCAATAAAAATATTCTTGAAAACCAAACTTTCAATAAATTTCTGTGAACTGTTGTATTTATTACCTTCTGTCGAAGAAAAACGTCTAACTAAGAATGTTTAGCTACAATTAAAATGAACTGTACATAAAAAGTGTTATAACAAACCAAAAAAAAGCCCAAACTAGTGTGCGCATTAGTCACGGTTCCCCATTTAAGTATTTGACTGACAAGGCATCATATCCAATCGGATCGTGATTAAAATAAGAACGGAAACGCTCATCCAACATAACAACTCAATTGATTGAGCGGTCGATCCAATATCAGCAATAAATACTAAACTGTTGATTTATAAAGAGCTCCGGTTAATAAATTCACCATCGTGACTATCCCGTAGTCTGTTATCACGAGTTCTTAGGGCTTCGTGATCCCGTTTTCCGTCACAAGATCCTTTGTTATAGTGTTTTGTCTCTTATTCTGATTTATTTTAATCGTTTTGAGTAATGAATTTATTATTGTTGAACTTTGACTTGCGACTGTATTCATTGTAATAGATTTGCTACCATATTAGTGTTTTGTATGTAAATTCTTGTTTGATTTGACCCGAGAGATTTGGTAAACGATGCAATATAATACTAGTATACTCGTAAGTTTGTATTATGATTCGCTTTAAAGAATATACAATTTCTATAGTGAAGAAAAAATTGCTCATAAAACGTCTTCACCAACTACTGCAGGTATAGGCCCCTTTTTATATTCGCGTCAGTCTCGCGGTAAGTTCATCTTTCTATTCCTGTTCCGTGTTTGGGACCATAAACCATTTTGGTTAGCCTTTATTTTGGACAGAACTTAAGTAACAATTAACTTAATGCAAAGACACGTCAAGAATGTTGGGTAATTCTGAAGCCTTAGTGCCCGAAACACTCTGCAGTTTTTCTTGGGCTGGCATTACTCAGTGAGAATTCTTCACTAGAGTCTCTCTCCGTTCCTACCTTACTAGATTTTCTGGAGTGATTTGATAAAAATATCTGTACCTGATTAACTGCGCGTGTGAAACGGATCTTCGTACTCATTGGCGACATCCCCGATCCGATCCACCCCTCGGAGAATCTAGCAGGGCACGGGGACACGCACTAGTGCTTAATGCCGTTCCCTCTAGAAAACTTCCGAAGGTGATCTATTTCACACGGTTTTAAGAAGTCTTTAAGTTTCTCGCCGCCTCCAAAAAAGACCGGTGAAGCTGAAAATGCCGTTTGAGGCAATCATGAGCAAACGCTCTCTAAATAAAATAATTTGCGACTATTACGGCGTCGTGTTCAAGTGAGAATGTGTAATGCCAGTTAGACATAAACAAACTATTTCTAGACATAGTTGTAGTTTTAAAAAAAGGTTATAAACATTATAAACGAAGGTTAAGCAATTATCACACCAGTCATTAAACGGCATACTAATCAGCAGAGATAAGGTTTTATAATGCCTTCATTGCTCCGTATGTACGAAGTCGATCTGCATAATCACCTACCAAGTCGAAACCTGTAATTTGCTAAGCTTAAGCGTTTATTTTAAACTCGAGATGAAGCCATTATCGAGGGAATTTATTTTTATATTCGACAAAGTATATTAATTGCAGCTGCGTCTAAAAAAATTTGGGGAAGACAGTTTCGAAATGTCAGCCTTATGTAGTTATTATACTGGTATTGTGGTTAACAAAATGGGTTATTATTATTATCTCTCTATTTATTTTTTTACATATTAATTTACATTTTTAAATATTTTCTAAAAAACAAAACAAACATTTAAAAATATAAAAAATAGGGGTCCACCGGCATCGGGACCAGGGTCCAAACTACCGGTGATTAGGGCTCCAGAGACAGGAACCTCCTCACAATGCGTGCCGTATCGAGGAGAACTGCCTTCTGAATCAGGCCCTTGATCCAGCCGCCTAACGAGAGCCTCATGAGATGTTGATCGAGGCTCTTGGCCATCAGGCCGTTGGCCGTAACAACAATCGGCACGATGACAGCCGAGTCCACATTCCACATGTCGACAACCTCATGTGCTAAGTCGAGATATGTTTCTCTTTCTCAGCTTTCACGAGGTTCTCGTCATGGGGAATGGTGATATCGACAATCATCGTGCGGCGCGCTAATCGATCTATCACCACAATGTCTGGCTTATTAGCTACAATAGTCCTGTCGGTGATGATAGATCGATCCCAGTGCAACGTGACATGATCATTTTCGAGAACTGGGTCGGGCACATACTTGTAGTACGGTACCTCAGAATCCACAAGTTTGTATTTCAAAGCAAGTTGCTGGTGTATAATCCTGGCCACTTGATTATGCCTGTGCAAGTACTCGCCGTTAGCCAGACGAGAACAGCCAGAAATAATATGTCTGATAGACTCACCCGGACGGTGACATGCCCGACATATGTCAACCGTCCCGTCCTTCATAATAAATTTCCGGTAGTTATTCGTTAGCATAACTTCGTCCATAATTGCACAGACAAAACCTTCAGTTTCCCCGAAGAGGTCACCGAAACGCAGCCAGGATACGGACGCTAAAAAGTCTACATCGGGTCCGTGGAGGGCCCGATAAAAGCGCCCGTGGAGCTCCTTGCCTTGCCATACCTCCCTGAGGTCATTGGCACTAAGTACTACGGGTTTGTGCCAGTTCTCTTTAGCCAAGGACAGCAGGGTGAGTCCCTTGTCCACTGATACCACATCTCGGTGCATACCCACATCGGCTTTTAGGAAATATTTCCTGAGACTGCACACCTCACGGTTGTGGAGGGTCTTAGTATTTAAAAAACCTCGACCCCCGCACTTCCGCGGGATGTACAGCCTCATTACCGACGATCGTGGGTGATGCATCCGATTTGCGGTCAGTAATGTACGGACTCGCCTATCCAGGGCATCCAGTTCTGTCTGAGTCCACTTGAGTAAGCCGAAGGAGTACATCACAGGACTGGCATGACCCAACCGTTGAAGGCGCGCACCTTATTGCCGCCTGATAAAGAGCTTATGAGCGCCTTTTTCAGGCGACCAAAGAAATGCTCCAGCAACGATTGCTTCATGTCAGCCACACTTATTCCTAACCCCTCTGACATACCCAGGTATTTATATGTATCATTTGCGGAGAGCGATTTCAGGTTTATAGAATCTGAGAGTTGTAATCCCTCAGATTCTACAATCCTGCCTCGCTTTACATGCATGACTGCACATTTGTCTACACCAAATTCCATCCTGATGGAATTACTGAAAGTTTCAGTTACCTTCAGTAACTCCATCAGTCGCAATATGTTGGGGGCAAACAGTTTCAGGTCATCCATATAAAGCAGGTGGGATATTACCTGACCTCCTCTTCGCAATGAATAGCCAAGTCCCGAATCCTCCAGCAATGTGCTGAGAGGGTTCAGGGCTAAACAAAACCATAGTGGACTCAAACTATCGCCCTGAAATATTCCCCGCTCAATCCTTATAGGATCGTCGTTTCCTTGAATTTGTCGACATCCGGGATAGCGAAGGACTGTCTTCCATTGCCCCACACACGACATCAGGAAGGTACGCAGAGTTGCATTTATTTTGTACAACTCCAGCACCCTCATGAGCCATGTATGTGGTACCGAGTCATAGGCCTTCTTATAATCTATCCAACATGTCGACAGATCCTTTCGGGAACGGCGAACCTGTTGGCTTATGGCCATGTCAATAAGGAGCAGCTCCTTCGTACCGCGGGATCCATTCCTACATCCATTCTGAGAGGTAGACATAATGGAGTTGTTGTCTATGTGGGTAGTAATTTTCGCTCTCAGAATGGATGTAAGAAGTTTATAGACCGTTGACAGACATGTGATCGGCCTATAATTCTTGGGTTCCGCGGGACTGCCTGCCTTATGGAGCAGGTGGGTAACACCTGTTGTTAGAAACTGTGGTAGCGACCCAGACTCTAAAGATGACTGGAACTGGGATGCTAAGCGAGTATGTGAACTACGCAGCCATTTTAACCAAAAGTTGTGCAGTCCGTCCGGTCCCGGTGATTTCCAATTCGGTACCGTGCGGATTGCACTGGCTACGTCTGCGGAAGAGATTATAATTTCCTCCATTTCTGGTATGTTTTCACACACTTGCTCGACATTACGCATCCAGTCAGCCTCAGTATGATAGACGGGCACCGACCAGATGCTTCGCCAGAATGTACATGTGACGTCATCATCCGGTCGCCGCGCGTCAGCCACACTTTGTTCAGGTCGCTCCCAAGCTCTATATACCCACCTCTGATCGCTTCGGAACATACGATTCTGAGCATATCGCTCGACCCGACGCTTATACCGGCGAATACGGTTCGCCCATGCACAAACCTTCTGCTTCAGGAAGTCGATGCGCTCTGTGATACAGGACATATATTCTCGAGGACTAACTCCGGTCCCCGAGAACGCCCGCCTCACAAAACGCATCACTCTCGGTCGAGTATTACCCTCCCTGAAACAGGAGAGTTTGCCGATGAGTACCCTGGTCTCCTCGATACGCCGCTCAATCCTGTACTGCCAGGCTGGTACGGCTAGTTTTGGTCGTATAGCTGAGTTGCACTCTGGGAATTCGACAGCAGCTATACGACATGCCGCAACAGCCGCACAATACAAAATTGAGTGCGTATCGGAGAGCTCTTCGCTGCTTTCAAAATAACTCTCAAGCAGCAAATCCAAGGCACACACCAGCGCCCTATTTTTTTTGTGCATGGGTAAGCGTGGTAGTCGCGGTCTAGCTTCGGGTGGAAGTTTATATCATGAAGCAATTCTTAATTATGAAAACAAGAAGGCCAAATTCTAATGCGTCATCTTCGTAATTGGTTTTCTCTCACCTGATATTAGGTGACCGTCAACCGATAAGGAATTGGCTATCTTACCTCTTTACTGACGGAGTACAGCTTAATGCTGTAAACATTTTTACTACGGTGGGAGCAGTTGGGAGACATAAATGAAGTCCCACCACTGACCAAAATAGAACCGATCTGTGATAGGTAACAAAGATAGTAGGAAACCGTAAAAGTGGTTAAAAAGTTAAAGCATTCTAGGAATAAGGTAGAAAACCACTGAAAGTTAAACGATATATAACCCTTGAGTTCATTCATTCTTAACTTCTTTATGTATGTTTGCCGACGGAGCTTATTATTGTCATAAAGTAAAGAACATTTAAAAACGAGTTTTTTTGCAACTTAAAAAGGAGTTTGCGTGATTTTAATTCTTTACGAAAAAACCATTACAAAAAATAAGTTAAAAAAGTTTGCTGTCTCTTCTCGACGTCTCAATAAAGAAATCTTCTTACGTTAAAAAAAGGAACTAATAGCATTAGAATCGTGTCGGGAGTTCCGCGCGGCAGAACCATTTTTAAATCGTTCGAACGAAAGGTCAGTCGCGAAACAAGAAATTCCTCTTTTTTACACTAATTCAAAGGGGTTTCGCTTGCTGCCCGATTTACCGTGAAGGCGGATTTAACCCCCGGCCGTTCTCAAAGGAGGTGCCGCTCGTAAAAAATCGGCTGTTACCTGAGAAGGGGAACTATTTCGTTTAGGCTTAGAGACGTGAGGTGATAATCTTGGAAACAAATCGAGCGTTTCCATTCCGACACCTGTTTGGTGTTAACTTTATTAGAAACTAAATAATTAATACCTTTCCCAATGTAGTATTTTGCTCGTATTTGTGTTAATTTTGTTGGTTGTCCTATGAAGAGCGTATACGCCGCACACTAGCGCCGCCCATGAAAAAAAAACATATCTAGTAATTAGAGATAGAAAATCAAATTACGCTCAACAAACTATTTGAATGAAGTAATTATGCATTTTTACGTCACCTAATGAACATCTGACATGTTATGGTTCATTTCATTGGCGGCGCTAGTGTGCGGCGTAAACGCTCTTAAATAAAATAAATAAATAAATAAATTAGAAGTAATAGTAGTAAATAGTCTATATACTGTCTCTATATACTATACACAAAAGCCCCATTGAAATTAAGTCATCGCTATAGTCGATGGGTATTGACTACACGGATAGCTTAATTAATATAATTATTATTTCGGTTGAATTTTTTCTTACCAAGAATCCTGAATTCAACAATATAACATCGTTTACAATAGGAAATGTTAATAATAAGTTCGTATTACTACTTAGCATACATTATGTAAACAGATACGGACAGGCAGTCTTCAAATAGAAATTTCTTTACAAAATCATTAAACATTTTACACTTTCTTTGACATTTAATTACAAATCTATTAAAAATAAAGAGTTACTAAATAACAGTTTCTCCAATTGAGTAGTGTTGTTACTAAAATACAATATCCTACAAAAGATTTTCGAGCAGAATACCGCCGTTGAGGAAGGTGATCTCGTAATATAAGTAATACTTGGAGGTATAAACAACCCGACGCATGTAACTCGACTCCGCGGTATCATACTGTTTATTCACCAGTGAGGCCATACTCTATCTATTGTCCCTTTTTGCGCGCTTACCATTGTATGGTCTGAGAAACAGTCCGCAATAGCGTAGCAGAATTCATGATGGCTATTGAATGTAAAAAGAGTTTTATGCCGTAACCTTTTTGCTTGGGGACTCTTTGCTTTTGAATATTGAAAACAACTGAATGCTATGGAAAACGATGTAGCAGTTACATAAGTAACTGCATGTGAATTAAATAAGGTAACCTAAAGTGCAAATGCTGGACTTCTTGGCGGGAAAATGAAGAGTCATGTCTGCGGTTTTGTTTTATTTTCTTAAATTAGTGTTATGTCGAATATCAATGGGAAATAATGTTGCATTATTAACCGTTAAGTGTTTGTGAGCGTGCATGAGAGTTGGTAAATGAAACAAAACAGTGCAACAACACTTTCCAAATTCTCTCAAGAAACCCGCGTGAGGTCTTAGTAGAGCCCCACATCTTTACTGACCGGGGTTGGGGGGTATATCATTTCTCACTTTTCATTTCTATTATCATTCAGCATCATACAGGAAAAAAATATTGTTTATTTATATGTATAACTTGTAAGAAAAATTACTTGACACTGGCAAAATTTGCTAATCGCACGAAGCCATCAGCTAAAGGAAAAAAAAAGTGCAAATGCTGGTGGGCAAGTAGGGAAGCGCTAGCCTGATATCCAGAAGTTTTAGGTTGAAAAACTAGGTCGGAATTCGGATGATTTTTTCGCTTGCGTTTCTGATCCAACCAACCAACCTGCAGTTGGCAAGCGTGATGGTTAAGTCAACACCACTTATAGCAATGCCATGATTTCAATGATGGGTAAAACAGTATGCCGGCTAATAACTAATTTGCTATTTGATTTATTTTCCTAAAATTATAATTTTTAGGTATTTAAAAAAAAAACAATATCAGCGTGATCTACTAAAAAACTAGCAAGACGTCTTCTTTATTTAATATCAGATTAAACTTTTATAATTCCTCCGTCCAATTTAACTCAAACCAATTGAAATTAAACTGCTTGAATAACATGTCAATATTTATCTAAGTCGTTATCAGCTTCAACCAATAACAATGCTATATTGTACAACAGATTAAGATGATATAATAACAAATTGTCCAATATTAATTCGACATAACATTAAAAGTAACAACGCAACGAAACATGATAAAGAAATCATCAAATTACATTACCGATATTAATAAAATAGCATACGACGACTTCGTGGAAGAGAAAAGAGAGTAAATAGGATTGAAGCCCTTAGCAAAATATGAAATAAGCCGGTTGACAAACGAACCACAATATTCTTATCAGAAGAAAGAATATGAAAGCTCAGCATGTTTGAGAGATACATCAATTTGAGTAATGGCAATATAAAAACCGAAACACAATATTGCCCGACGTCTTTTTGCAGACCTTACTTATTTCATCCCTCCTAAACGTGATACCCACAGGAGTGGATTGCTAACAAAAGACCATTCTGATTTTGTTTTGACTAAAATTGGAGCCGGCGTAGGATCTTATTTCACTAAACAAGTTTGGCATAATACTTCATCTCGATATTATGGGGAATAAAAGTGAGCAAACAAAATATGGGACTGAAATAAAAACACTTTTGGAGGATCTTGTGACGCGTTTATTTCACTTCTCGTTTTATTGTGACGTTGCGTGAAACGGAACGCGTTCGATTGACGGTAGCAAGTTGCAAACGAACTATGAGATCACCAATACCTCAGTTTAATGAGCATATAAAAGAAGTGTAAACGCCAGAATAGAATAGTATAAAAAACAAACACTATATTTACCTGTAAAGTATTTAATGTCAACGCGTACACTTTAGAAAACAATGAATATGATACTTTAAACCTGCTGTTCGCACCGGTCCGGGAATCTAACATTCAACTGCATACAAGTGCGATGTCGAAGCAACATGGCGTAAGTTATAACTTTGTTACCTCATGAAACTATGGAAGCTAGTTACAATCTTGTACTTCGACATTATGCTGAGTGGGGGCCATTTTAGTGCTACAAGTTTCTAAATCATTTTGCTGTACCCTTTAGTATATTTCACTACAGTGTTTTATTTATTTTATCGTCATAATCATTTTCATAAGCCTATATTAATCTACTATTTGACAAAGGCAGTCCAAGTGCACGCCACTGAGTACGACTCGCGGCTAACTCTGATGCAGCTTCTATTTATTGACTTTTTAATATTAAAATTAATTATGATATCATCAGCACATTTTGACCCACTGCAGGCCTCTCTTCGCTCATGCTATTCGCCTCAATACTATATTTATTTTATAAATAGGTATTCTCAGAACACACATTGAACTTTATTATATTGTTATATATTAATTATGATGTGTTAAAAAAAACAATTCTCGAAAGGCAATAATTAAGTGAATGGCTGAAATGATAGGTACTGAACCTACCACTTAAATACCGTGCTGTTACTTTGCTTTACACTGTCTTATACTTTTTAAAACGGATCTCGGAAGTTCAAATGTATAACTATTAATACTAAAGTGACAGCTGGTAGTTGCGACTAAAAATGTTGCACAGCCCAGTGACAGAGGACATTCTTTTAAAATTAAAAGCCCCTCATTCATAGATGTTTGCGGTTCGACGTCCCAACGCAACTTCTGTCACGGTGGAAGACATTGTCCTAAACAATACTCCGGAAGTTGGCAGAGGTCCGTGTAATCTGTAGCCTTCGCATAAAATATAAATAACGACAACAAATAGCGATTGTGTTCCACATTCGTTTAATTCACAACACTACAATAGTGGAAGCCTTAGGAGATCATGTTAAGGATTTACTCTGTCTCCGTTCGTATGGATATCCTCGCTTCCTTTGCCGTATTTTTTGTTGATATCTCACAGGCGTATCCTTGCCGAAATTCTTTTGATATCAGATCGGAGTTTGAAACATTTTTTTGCAGATACAGAAATAGTTTTTGGGATTTTATTAGCTATGTTTAATTTTGCTATTTTTTGACCCGTTTTTTACAATAGGCATACAATAGATACATGCCGTCTCATTAGATATAGAGTAAGAATAGAGGTCGTAAAAGTTCTTATTCTCTGAATCCGAGACCTCAAGACCTCCAGCATCTCCCTGTTTCATGACTTTCAAACATAAGAATAAGAATAACATTCTAAGAGTCTTTGATAATAGTGCATGTCTCTAGAAAAAGGCTAAAATACAAAGCTAATATTATGTAGTGAAGTGAACCGAATAATAGTCCATTAATTTAACAATATTAAACTACCAGCACGGGATGAATATTAAAGAAAATCTTTATAAATTTTCTCGATCCATCCTTATTTAAATATCATAGACTTAAGTGTCTCATCTAAGGCGTATTCAAATTTTACCTTGCGATTTCTTCACCTGCTCAAGAGTGCACTCAAGGCAACTAGCATCTATTTAAGTATAATTTATAGACTCATGCTTGGTAAGTTTCAAGTGGTTCTAATACAGATGTTTTTTAATGGTGGCGGTCTTGTTAACCCACAGATACGGGAAGTAAAGTTGAAATACTTTTGCGCCATGATCTGAACAGGGTATCGTTTGAAATGTTATATTGTAATCTTTATTGGCATCATATGTGACTAAATTAAAGTGCCCTGTTTTCTGTGACTCAAATAGAAAGCTCATGATTGAATTACAGTTTACAGTCAAAAGTAAATCGTACAAAATCATTAAAATAATTTACCCAAAAAGTAAGAAATTAACTTATTTTCGAAAGTTAAATTATTTTCTATAATTAAACCAATTGTTAATATGTGTGTATGTCAGTAGTGAGTTTATTAAAAACTAGCTGTGCTCGCGACATCGTCCGCGTGGGAATAGTGCGCAGCGTGATGCTATATAGCCAAAAGCCTTCCTCGATAAATGAACTATTTACCACAAAAAGAATTTTTCAATTCGAACCAGTAGTTCCTGAAATTAGCGCGTCCAGACAAACAAACTCTTCAGCTTTATAATATTATAAATAAAATAGATTTACACCAAACTACGAGTACTGTAACGACCAGATTGGCCGTTACGTAAGACGGATTAAGACACCTCAATTAATTAATATTATATTGGTATTTAAATGAAAAAACATGAATATAATAATTAAAATAGAATGTCGCCGCTTCTGCGGATGAAGTCCAAGTCCTCTCTTGTCTTGTTTTCACCGCCTGACGTCTTATTTTAAATACAATCGCCAGAACGCGACGGCTGCCAGTAGGTCCGCGCCTCCAAGCAGTCCCGATCACTACAGTACCTATATAAAATACCTCAACCGTCTAGCAAACTTTAAAAACAGATGTAACCTAAAAAACCTAGTCATAAAATTTATTATTAATGTTAACCTTTTAAGGTACACCGACTATTTAGCCTTTAAGGATCAAGATGGACCGATGCACAGTCGATTGCCAATGAAAGAACTAATAAGTCTTTCCAGACACGCCCCGGTAAAAAAACAATACCAACCTCGTAAAAAATTACAAGGAGCCTTACAAAGTTATCGAAATACAAATTGTGAACGAGATAACTTATACAGGACCCTTACAATCTAATCGCGCAGAAACTGGCACGTCAGAAAATATTGTACACGATCGATTCGCGTTCATCCATTCTGACCGGGGCAAATTGTCAAGGCGGGTGTGTCATTTTTTTTCCATTCCCATTCAGCCCCTACTCTCCGTTGACACTTTGATGTATGATCTGAATAGGAGAGATGAGTTTGGTCAACTCTCCATCAGGTAACGATTTTTTTGGTTCAATTGACGAATTGGTTTGATTTCAGATCAGCCGCTGGTAATTTAAATTTCCTCTAAAATGAATCCGGGTCTCTCTGGTTTCACGTGTATTTAATATGTTATTACTTAACCTATATTATATATGGTATATACCTTTAACAATAAATATCGTACTGTAAAAAGTGAATGATAAATAAATGTTATTTAAACCGCTCAATTGTAAAAAAAATCGCTTTTTTGAACAACTAAGGACGCTTAAACCACACCGTTCTCCAGTTACAGAGGTCTCTATCTATTATTGGTAGATCTTGTACTTTAAGTCATGCCTAGCCATTCGCCACTCGCCATTACAAAAACAACGTGGCATTGCTGTGTTCCAACGGTGGTAAGATAACCAGTGTCTCAAGCCAAACGCGTTCCGAACGAATGGTAAACGCTCAGCATAAAACTTAATGCGGAGATATTAAATCCTGCACAATTTTTGTCGCTGCTTAAATTTCGAATGTTGTAACATTAACAATCATAAATTCCTGATAAGGGTCAAGTGGTTTATCCCTAACTTCTATCACTGTCATTTGATATGTGTGTGTATTAAATTTCTGGATTTTTTCGATGATGTTTCATTTAGGATTCGATGAGTGAAATAACTCAATAAAACAACAACCGAAATTCTCATTCAACAAAAAGATTCAAACAGCGACGACGTTTAAACTAATTTCCAGTAAACACCATTTCTGAGTCATTACCCCCAATAACGTATCACTTACGGAAAATAACAATAACGTAAACGAAACATGAAATGTACACGAAGACATTTGCAGAATAAATGACGGAGCGAATGCGAGTACAGACATTTTCGAAGCTGAAAATAACTTCGGGACGTGCTCGCGAAGCATTGTCTTAAAAGCATTCTTATTCGGGACTTTCCTTATTTCATCAGTAACATTCCGTCGATGTACCTCCTCCGGGATATCTGTTACTTATTCATTTCCTTTATTCCTTACGGACTCAGCTTTTTCTGAGATTCTATCTAAGCTAGCCACTTGATAAATTAACCTAATAGTATTGTTGCTCAAAGCTTCGGCTTCGCAGAGATTTTCAGCGGAATATTTCGATTTCGCTTCTTGTGTTTGGAGTTGTTGTTCTTATATTAACAATAAATGTAAATTTGTTTTAATAAATTAAAAGATATTGGAGCATTGGAACATAATTAACTACAGGATCTTTCCAACCTTCATATTTTTCAATTCGTGTTGTTTTTGTATTGGTGCGAAAAAAAATCATATTCCATGTATTTTTAATTATCTCTTAGTATATGTAATTGATGAAATTGTGTGTATACACTATAGAGATTTTGAAACAATAAAATAGCTAATAAGTACTATTAAAAAAATGGACTGATTAGCTGCCAGAAATTTATGTAATAACCTTAAGAAATTTATAATTTTTTGACAGCATCTGTATTAGTACTCGGTTTGGGTGGTGGTAATGCTTGTTTGTCTGCCTGGCTAGCTACCACCATCGTATCTAAATATGTTTTCGTAACATTCATGTTTGTAGCATTGCTTGTTGTGTTCCGGCATCTAGAGATAAGAGATAACCAGTGCCTCAGAAGCTGAAAGTCAAGTAAGCCGTGACCGTTAGCAATTTAAAAAAAAACTAAATTTTGTCTATGAAATCGACACTAGGTCATGCATAGGGTTGGGCACGGACAGTGTCAACTTTTGTCAACATTTTGGGAAACATAATCCAGCATTAAGATTACTGTTGCTAATGAGCGTCTATGTGTTTATTACTTCATTGATTTATCCATCCTTATAGAAACTTACGGCACCGGATGCCGGCTCCACAAGAAAAATCACGCAATCAACTTGTAAATTGGCTTTTTCGTGTGTCACCGTAACGTATTGACATCCGTTTGAGACCTAATGGCCTTAATTCTAAGGTTACTTAATCGCTTGATTTATTAAGGCTCACTTTGTGATAATTAGATAATATGATTTACTGGATTTATTTGTAATTTCTACGAGTTGACATAGAATTGGAAACTTCTTATTTTCTGATTTGAAGTAACTAACAGTACCAACGTTGTTGGAATCGTTATTATTCTGAAAACATTTTCAGCATTCAACAGCATATTCTTCTTCTTCGGTTTCTGGCTTGTTCTTGCGGAGTGCATTTTATTTTGTCACAGTAGTTAATACCAAAGTCCCTTATTAAATTAACTTACCAAGTGTCAATTGTTTCTTAAAATAAAAGTTTGAAGTCAATTAATATTAAAGAGGTATTTAATACATAGTGTTACGTTGTAAATTTTAACCTATAATGCCCTTGTTAAATCACAGATAGGTTTGCAGTAGTTAGATAATGGAATTAAGATAATAGAATTACCTGTAAACATTAGTTTTCCTAGATATTGATTTGATCGGATGATCCATTGGGATCATTGTAGTTTATTGAATAAACTTAGGTGTATCTCCGTATTTTAGACTCTTAGCTTCAACTGACACATCACTCCACAATTGATTTAGCACTTACAATTAATAAAGCTACTTTTAGTACACTCTTGAGCTAAATAAACAATTAAATAAAACAGAAAATTAGATATGATGCTGTTTGTTTACAAGTAAACTTTGACAGTTGCCAGAGACAATACCATACCGGCGACCGCAGCGACGCCTAGTGGTGGCAAAACGAAACATTTAACAAATTATAAAAGAATTTCATGATAAAACTTTGATTTTTTTGTAGCAAAAGCAATTAGGATTACAAACTATTTTAATAGTTAGTATTTGAGATTTTTACGTTAAGTAATTTAATTAAATCCCGTAAAAAAACGGAAACGGAAGTTGCCTATATGGAAAGTTCTAGAAACTTAAAAATCTTTAAATCGTTCTGGCAACACTTTCGAGCAGGAGTAGTGTGACCAGGCGGAGAAAAGAATTTAGCCTAAATATTGATTGGGGTAATTATCCACTAGAATTAAATTTGAGTAATGTTTTTATTGTCCTGCGTTTATAAAGATAATTATGTATGCGTTATTATAAGTTAGTGGTTATGTTTGTTAGCGTCAACATAGTGTAGGTGCCTGAAAGTTAACGTTTTCTAGTGGCTAAACGTTGAGTTCACGGGGTTATTATTATGTGATTAGTCTCTGTGGATTTCAGTTTCAGAACGAGTCCTGAAAACGTCATATTTGACATGTTGTTGTAGTTAAATCTCTGAAAGGTAAATTGTCGAAAAGTTATTGTGATTCATAATTCTCCCGATTTTAAGGGCAAATTTCTGGCCTGACATACGAAACTGCACCAGCTTGGCGGTGAAGCGACGCGATCATTCTCTTCCGGGATCACGCTCGAGGCTGCTGCAGTGCTTTTGTTTCGGTAGGAACTTGTGTTGAATTCAAGTGAAGTGATTTGGAAGGCCTCATCGGTAAGAGGGTTTTGTGAACGTGATGAACAGTGGTCGTTTCGTTGCAGGATTTCGTGCACGCTTTAGAGACAGCCTGTTCCTGGTTATCGCTGTTCGCCGCTGCTTGCCGACACGTGCTGACCGCCCCTTACGGCAACGCGTAAGTTCCTACTTGATAACCGATTACCTTAGGAACATTGTTATCCATTCCTTAAAGTCATCCTTGCACTATGAGTGACCTATAATATTATTCGTGTAAACAAGTGAACCACATGGTTAGTAAAACACTGCCAGTTAATGCTGTGCGCGGTACACACGGCGGCAGATCAATCTATCCAAAACTGTCAAATTTCTACAATCAATTTTGAAGTTTAGTTTTTGGTTATAAGGGTCAATATTCATTAGAGAAATTTGACAGGTTTGGGTAGGTTGATCTGCCGCCGTGTGTACTACCCCTGTAATAAAACTCATTGTTTGGCCAGATCTGGTAGCATTGTTGAACCATTTTATTCTAGTTGAATGTGGTAGCGATAGCTTGATATAGCGTTGAATAGCCAGCCCCTAATTCTGAAGGGTTGCTGCTCGGAGTTTGAGACAGAGTTGGCTGCGGGACAGGAGTCTATCATCGATACTGACTATTTAATGCTAAGGCCACGTATTGTCAATTACAGGACCCCGAGTTGAATCGTCTCGCCGCCAGGATTCAGAGCCGGCTACGAGTCTGTAGCCTGGACGCGAGACCCGTCTCCTCGGCTGGTCATAAGCAGCGACACGGCTGACTCCGCCTAGCGGAAGGGCAGGCGTGGACGGTTTTTTTTTTAATTTAAATTTTATAATCCCCACTTTTAATTTTTTAAATTTACAATATATTTGTTTGGTCTGTGAACCATACCACACAACCACAGATTGGTTGGTTGATGTATAATTCAATACGGATCTTCGAGTTCGACCAGAAACGTTCTCAATCGTCATCGTCGTCTCCAGGTCCGGGTCGATTATACGACCCTGGCGCCCATTTATTTTAATTATAATCTCATATACCCCCACGGTGTTCTCGGGTAGGTAGTTAAAACAACTGAACTGGCTTTATCCCAACCACCCACGACCTTAGCTTTTACCGCTGAAATATAGGCTGGCTGGTTAGGTAGGTTTATAACATCTCAGGAACCTGCTGGGTCCCTAAGACCCATAGGGTTTTTAGAGGTTAGGGTGTGTTAAACTATAAGGTTAGGAATTATATAGTCAAATTAACTGAAATTTAAATGTAACTTTATTTATATATTATTGTCAGTAACCTGTCAGGTCACGTTCGACCCAAATTTGCCTGGACTATATTTATGAATTTGTGATATTGAATATTGTTAATAAGAGAAGAAAATAAATATATTTGCCTAGCCGAAAAACATTTTCTCGTTTTCTTTCTCGCACACCCACTGAAGTTGGCATTTGGGATTTTCTTCCTTTTTTTTCATGAGGGACAAAATCTCAAATGTAACAATAGAAACGATTTTTTTATTGTGTAAAATATTTCTTACAGTAACAGCCCGTTCACACAAGGTCTCCGTATTAACAGTAGCCTTTTTAACGGATACGACAAAAAATTATGCTCTGTTTACACGTAGGCACCGTATAACGTTCAACGTTTCCGTCGTTACTGGATGCCATGTTCACAAAGCAAATTCGCAGTATATCACCGCTTCTCTACAAGGATGGACGTTGTTGTGTTGTGTCGTGGTGTTTGAGTATGTATCCGGTAAAGTTTGTATGGATACGTAATATTTTTAATGTAACGTCATCCAGTATTTGATGACAAAACGGAATGTCATAATTTATCGGACCGATATTTTTTACTGTATACAGAATACTGTGTCATGTATGAAGTCGCTCATACAACTCCATACGCCATCAATGAAAAAAAACGGATCAGTAAAACGGAGGCCATGTGTGAACGGGCTGTAAGTCGCCAAGTCTCTTTCCCCCAGGACATAGATGTCACAATTTTATTTGATCAGCTTCGAACTAGCAGCCGTGCAAATATTGGGTTAAAACGTATTAACTGAACTCAAACAGAGACCCTCGATATCTGACTGTGTGGAAGGACTTTAAGGATAGATGTGTTTATTATTTGGTTAGAGGACTAGGCTGTGTATGCCTATGCCCTTGATTTAGTATTACCAAAGTTAATTTACTTGTACAACGTGTAACAGAAAGCAGTGGTAAAATTAAAAGATTGTTTTATTTAATTATTTAATTGTGACATCAGTTTAAAAAAAATAAGTAACAGCCCTAATAGTTTAGTAACCTCTCTGTACTTACATTTATGATCAATGCTGCTTGCTTATGCGCGCCTGACGCGCATGACTTCA
The DNA here is from genome assembly GCA_947562085.1 of Eudonia lacustrata. Taxonomy (NCBI): domain Eukaryota; kingdom Metazoa; phylum Arthropoda; class Insecta; order Lepidoptera; family Crambidae; genus Eudonia; species Eudonia lacustrata. The sequence goes on along the minus strand of OX387326.1, from coordinate 17,471,325 downwards.
CTAATATAAATACATATATCTATATATAGAAGGAAGGAGGAAGGAGAAGGAGTGTAGAATGCTAATTTTTTTTTTAATTATGCATAAAATACATTAAATTAAATTAACATCGTTTCATACATTTAAAAAAAAATCAAAAATGGAAGAAGAGCGGCCGAAATCTGTCAATGCCAATACAAACTCACATTCTAGCTTTTTTATTTTTCTTTGCTTAGGATACAATCCGTGCAGCCATAATAAAATATTGTTTAGTAAACAGCTTTTTGTGAAAATAACGGTCGAACTACGACCACTGGGCGACCACTAGTCTTACAATTGCACGACAAATTAAAGTTAATAATTATGTATTAGTAACAAAACATACAAATTCTAGATCGAATACACTTTAGATCTTTCATTTTTACTACACTTTTCTGTTACAAGTTGTATTTTACGGCTGTTTATATCCTTGATGTTAACTTGACTAATTCTTCCAAAATAAGTGAAAATGTATCCATGCATTCCAGAGGATGGGCAGCAGCATCTCTCTGAGGTTACCCTCAACCTACTGCGATCGCCAACCCGCCTGCCAAGCCTGGCGATTACGGCAAATACCCATCATGATTATTTGGGGGAGGCCTTTGTCCAGCAGTGGACGTCTTTTGGCTGAGATGATGAAGTGAAAATGTATGGCTATAAATTGATAGAAAACGGTCTTTACATAACCTTGGGACAGTCAAGGCTTGTAATAAAGGAATGGTGTTAAAGTCTGTAAAACTACCTTCAAGCAGAAGTGAGACTTGGAGTCAAGTATAGTAGGAGTATCTTATGTTTTCTGAAGCAGAGTCAGGTCGACACTCGCGGTTTCACCCACGTGGTTCCCGTTCCCGTGGGAATATCGGGATAAAAAGTATACTATGTTTTAATCCAGGTTATAAACTATCTGTATGCCGAATTTCATCCAAATCCATCCATCCGTTGCAGCGTGAAGAAGCAACAAATATACACACATACACACATACACACAAACTTTCGCATTTATAATATTAGTGTGATTACATATATCAATATCATTTCCGTGTTTCGTTAGGCACGTAAAGAGAACAATGGTCCCGGCTGCATTATCCAGTCGTTAACAAGAACCTCACCGCACTAGGCCCGCGGCCGCGTGGCGGCTGAAATGGTCCTTTCTCCCAGTGGTGTTTTCATCCGTAGGTAGAACTCGTGCCCCAGCAGTAGACAAAAAGTCAGCTGGTGATGATGATGATGATGATGATGATGATGGTTTTTCGGCAAAGCATTTAGTGAATTTCAATAAAAAACACTGTGTAAAGCGTTTATCCGTTACAAAAGACGTCCTACGCACACATTTAATGTTTGCAAGTGACTGACAACGGCAAATGTTGCAATGCAAGTGTTTTTGTCATAAAATACGTAGAGATGGGGCGTAGACTGAGCCGATAATATCCGGCGGCATATGGGCTCACCTTATACCTTTTTAGGGTTCCGTACCTAAAGGGTAAAACGGGACCCTATTACTAAGACTCCGCTGTCCGTCTGTCCGTCTGTCACCAGGTTGTGTCTCATGAACCGGGATAATTAGATAGTTGAAATTTTCACAGATGATGTATTTCTGTTACCGCTATAACAACAAATACTTATAAACAAAACAATTTAAGGGGGCTCTCATACAACATACATGACTTTTTTGTCGTTTTTTATAGATAATGGTACGGAACTCTTCGTGCGCGAGTCCGACTCGAACTTGGCCGGTTTTTATAAATATAATATAAATAAAATGCGAATGTAACTCTGACTGTCTGTGTGTTACGCAATCACGCCTAAACTACTAAATCGATTTAAATGAGTTTTGGTACAGAGATAGTCTAGAACATGGATGCACAGACTTATTAAGACTAGGGGCCACTCGGGCAAATTATAAACTGATGGTGGGCCACCAGAAGTATAGGTAATTAAAGACAATGAAAAATTGATAATAATGTATTCAAATTGAAAAAGAATTTATTAATTTGAAGCGTGGCACTGCATAGTGCTTACAATCTTTTTTATATTTGGCTCAAATTTACTTGTAGCAACACGTAAAACTGCTTCCAAACTTTCATTTGCAAGGCGGTTTCGATTTTTTGTTTTATTATTATTTAGGATTGAAAAGGTTTGTTCACATATATAGGTAGAACCAAATAAGCTTGCACATTTCAGAGCGTTTATGCGCAACTCTTTGTACGTATTTTTATCAATGCAGCGGTAAAAGTTCAGCAAGTCTCCTTCGTTGAATTTGTTGCGTAAATCTTGGTCGTTCTGAATGTCGATAATTTCTAACTGCATTAACTCTGGCGCATTTTCAACTGAAATCGTGAAAGGATTGCTAAATATGTCCAACAGAGGTTTCACTGTTTTAAACTCCGAAAATCTGTCTTGAAAAGATTGAATCAAAATATCTAGCTTTTTTACATAACTGAAATTAATAGCAGTTTTTTTGAATTTTTCAGCCATTTTCTTATAATTCGGAAAATGATTGTAATTTCCAGAATTCAATTGCGATCTGAAAAGTGTCAGCTTGCATTGAAAGGATGATACATGTGCGTAGAGCTGGGATATCAGTTGATTTTTGCCTTGAAGCCGTGTGTTCAAGACATTCAAATGATTTGTAATGTCAACTAAAAAAGCCAAATCACACAACCAATCAGGACTTTTAAGTTCCGGGACGTCCCTTTGCTTTTCCGCCAGAAAAATATCAATTTCTTCTATTAAATTTAAAAATCGTTCCAGTGTCAATCCACGACTTAGCCACCTTACTTCTGTATAATACAGTAAATCTCCATGTTCGCATTCAATGTCATCAAGGAATTGTTTGAATTGCCTGTGATTGAGTCCTCGTGATTTTATGAAATTCACAGTCGAAACTACCACTTTCATGACATTTTCAAATTCATTTTTTTTAGAACAGAGGGCTTCTTGGTGTATAATGCAGTGAAACTGCATGAGATCTTCAGCGTTTAAGTTTTTTTCTTGCAAATGCTTTTTCAACAAAGTAACTAGCCCAGAATTGACACCAATCATCGAAGGAGCACCGTCAGTCGAAACTCCCGATAATTTCGATAAGTCCAAATCAGTTTTTGAACACTCGTCCAAAAGTACATTGAGTATATCAACTCCTCTGGTTTGACCTTTCAATGAACACATTCCTAATAACTCTTCGAAGACTTCAAAATCTTGAGTAACACCTCGTATGAATATAAGAAGTTGAGCTGTGGAACTAATATCAGTGGATTCGTCGAGTGCTAATGAAAAAAAATCAATTATCTTAGTTTTTTCATTTAATTGTTCCGCAATATTATCTGACAAAGACATAATTCGTCTTTGGATGGTCATACGATTCAGTTGAATTTTCTCAAACTTTTTTGCTGCTTCTGGACACATTTTCTTAGCGGCAATTTCTATGCATTCTTTTACAAAATCCCAATCATTGAAGGGGCGACTCCGCTTTGCTATCATTCGAGAAATTTCATAACTAACTTCTGTAGCTGTTTCTGTATCTTGAATGGGTTTTGTAAACATAGCTTGTTGACCAATAAGCTCCCGTTTTAAAGACAAAACTTTTTGCTTTCTTAATTCGCCTGTAAACTTCGTAAAAGTAGGATGCTGCGTTTCATAGTGCCTTTTTACATTATATTCCTTTGCAATCGCAACAGAATTCTTGCAAATTAAACAAACGACTTTGTTATGCGACCATACAAAAAAGTATTTCTCAGTCCAAATTTCTTGAAACTGCCGATTTTCATCTTTAACCTTACGTTTTTTACTAGTTCCTGGCATGTCCATGTTGCGTTTTAATCCTGACTAGGATTACCACAGCACCTAAAACCAATTACAGTTCCTAATTAATAAAATTAATAACAGTTTTACTTACGATTTCACAACACAATTATACACGGCACTTGACGGGAAATCTACGTTGAGTGTGGATCAAAATATATTATAATTATGACACCGGCTAGTCGAGTTAAAATCTACACTAGAACTAACGACACTTTACTCAAATTAAAACCGAACTGTCGGTCGCTGCGGTTAGCGTGGCTTTTATACCACGCGCATAGAGTCGAAAACTGTCTGGAGAAATCTCGAAACCGACTCTGGAAGCTTCGTGTATCTACCTACGCGAGCTATCGGGAATTTGGGACTATTGCTATCTCGCTCGCTCGAACAGTATAACGCGGCGCGCTTCCTCAAGAAAACGAATTTAACCGAGATCAGCACGAACATTACCGACCGCTGTTACCGACGCATGCACGGCGCACCGATAAGATTGATAGAGCGCGCGCGCGAGATTCAAATTACTTTTCGAACATTTGTTATTGGTTTTATTCTGGAATAGAACTCAATATTTTCGAATGTACGAGAGTATTATTTTTGCTGTCGGCGGGCCACCAGTATTCGACCGGCGGGCCGCATGCGGCCCGCGGGCCGTAGTGTGTGCATCCCTGGTCTAGAACCTAATAAAGGAAATAGACTACTTTCTAATGCGAAAAAAGGGCTGTAAAGGGTTGTAATAAGGGATGAAAATCTGTATGGAAATTACGTCATTTTTGAAGCTAGAAGCTTGAAACTTATTTTTTAGGCTTTTGATTAGTATGTATGTGTTTTATTTATTTGCAAAAGAATTAAACTAAAAAATTAAAAATGCTGCTTAAAGTCACTATTACACGCGGACGAAGTCGCGAGCACAGCTAGTATTCTATATTGTTGAATACTACCAACCTGCTTATTATTTTTTTATACCATGTGTTCCTGTCAATTCGCAACCAAACAGTTTTTATTTAACATCGCGTGTCTATGGTCATTCTATCTTCGGGTAAGAGTTATAAAACGTCTCACTAACATTCTGGTTAAGCTTAATTAACATGTTGGCGTGGGCAGTCGCAAGATGGAGGACACAATTAGTAGGCACCATGGATTGGAGTTTTTAATGACTGGAAACTACAGCGACATTTTAATTAACGTTTTTACTTAGTTATGTAGTAACTACAACATTTGTGACGTAAGGTTTGTGTGTTCGTCCAGTTTAAATAATTTTAGCTTCAAACAAATGAGTATCTGTAATCATAATATGATTACAGATACTCATTTGTTTGAAGCTAGAATATATTATGACGTTAGCTCGTAATTTATTATGACTATGTTAACTTCGCTGTTTGCAATAAGCTCGTTCTGGTACCCGGAGGTCCTGAGTTTCGTTCTCGGTTCGGGCAAAATGTTTTTCGGATATTTTAATGCATAGGCCAGGTTTATGATTACCAACCTTGGTTATTGAGCCAACTATCAGTTGTAGAGAATAAGGCATTGGCCCCGCAGTGGGACAGTATTATAGGCTAATTATTACTTTTTTACGTCACAATTCATTAAGTCAACACGCCTTCTGTAAAACGAAGGAGCTTGAGATTTTCGAACTAATTTAAAAAAATGCTCTTCTGGAGACTTAGCGTTGAGTAAATACTTCTTTAATAAAATATTTTAATATCAAGAAAACGCAATTTACGCCATTAATAAACAAAATTTTACATCCACATAATAATTACCATCTTCAAAAAAGTACCTATAATAGTTTTAAGCCAATTTGATCTTAAGCCGGGTAAAGGCCGATGTATACGCCTCAATTCCGTTTAATTAAGTACAGATCGAGATCTGAACTTTACGATAACTGTTGTCGATAAACTGCACATCACTAGGCGGCCCTTTAAAATACCTTTAAGTGCAATTATCAGAGGAACGGGTCTCTCTGGACTTGCGCAATTCAATGGAGACACTTTAGCTGGGTTAATTGCTTAAGACTAAATGCTTTGATATAGCTAGGCGTTACTTTTCTATAATTTCTCGCTAGTCGACATGTTCATTCGGCTTGCGTTAGGTTCTTAGTTGATTTGATTAGTTGATCCGGTCGGAGAAGCAGTTATGATTGCACTAGTCACTAGTGGGACCACTTACGCACTCGCTCGGAGTGCCTGGTATGAGTTTTGTTAACCATCCGTATTCACTCGATTATTATTTATATTATTATTTAATTAGTGGCTAAATACCTCTCGCCTATGGCGGTTAAGTCCGGCAATAGCACAATCGGCCGGAGTCAGGGCACGAGGGAGAGAAATCGGCGGACAATGCGCGCGGTATCAAGGACCACCGTATTATTCTTGTTGTAATGTTAGTTGTAGAATGCGTAATCTTTAATTATTGTAATTGATTTTTTTTATACCGTTTTAATTAAAGTAAATTAAATAAATAAATAAATGTTTACGAAAACGAAAATATGTGTGGCATTAAAGCAGCGCCTCCAGGCGACATACGTAAAGAGTTACAATTTTGCCATAAAAATTCTCGTTATTTTTTTAAATATTTTACGGATAAGCACAGTGCCTTGATCTCACCTGATGTAAAGTGATGATAAGGTCAATGATGGAAGCGCAGTTCACCCGGGAACCTCAACTAGTGCGGCACTGGCTATCTCATCTCTAGCTGCCGGAACACAACAATGCTACAAACATTGATGTTGTGGCGACATATTTAGATAAGATGGTGGTAGCTAGCCAGGCGGACTAACAAGCCCTACCACCAACCAAACCGAGTACACAAACATGTCACCCCGCTGGGAATCGAACCCGGGACCTTTGGGTCTAAACCGGTGGTCTTAGCCACTAGACCAGAGAGGCGGTTTTCGATATCGTGATCGAATTGCGACGGAAGCTCGTACTAGGCGCTCTGTTACGCATTTGTTTATCGACGCGTTTTTAATGACTCCGCTAACTAACCCACAAATGCCAGTGTGAGTTCTCTTTACTCCATTTGAACAGGTTAATGAAATGGATATTTGTTTTTTCGTTAACGTAATCTTAAAGAGAATTAAACTCGTACTGGGCACCCTGGACAAGGCGTCGCTGATCACTTTAGCGTATTTTTTTGCTGAGATTTTGTTGATTGCCTCAAACGGCATTTTCAGCTTCACCAGGTTTTTTTGGGGGCGGCGAGAAACTTAAAGGGTTCCTCGAGCCGTGTGAAATGTGTCACCTTCGGAGGTTTTCTAGAGGGAACGGCATCACGCACTAGTGCGTGTCCCCGTGCCCTACTAGATTCTCCAAGGTGTTCGGATCGGATCGGAACTTTAGTACATCATAGTATACTAGAAGTACCAATAACATTATCATTATCTTAACAAACTTAATCTGAACGCCTTTAGAAAACATTTGTTTATGTACATTGTCCAGAAGTGTTATTATTCAGTGTCTGATTTTATTAAGGATAAGTAAATAAACCTAGCATAAATATATATATATATATATATACATATATATAATAAATACTATACTCAGAAGGCTTACTACGCCCTCCGAGTCCAATACAATAATGCCTTCAGGGTGCTCTTGGGATTGCCTCGCTACTGCAGTGCATCAGGAATGTTCGCAGAGGCCTGCGTTGATTGCTTTTACGCAACTATGCGCAAAAGATGCTCGTCCCTGGTGCGCAGGGTGCGAGGGAGTACCAACAGCATCCTGGACATGATTGCGAGCAGACTAAACTGCTCGTTTGTCAAGCGTTGCTGTGCCATATCAAGTGGCATAAGTAGCATTCAAATATAAATAAATATAAATATAAATATAATTAAATGTATCGATACTAACATAGTTCTAAGTACCATTGTTACTAACAAAAATGAGTTGTAATTATTACTTGAAATAAATAAATGTTCTATAAATATACTATAAATATAATTTAATTATTGTATTAATTTATAATGTGCCTTATTAATTATAAATTTTGAAAAATGGAACTATCTATTTATACACTTTATAAATACAAATTGATATTCTTATATAAATTAATTGGACCGTATCGTAAATTTTGCATGTCTATATGGCAGAATATGTGAAACTATAAAAATATGACCAACTTCTTGTAATACCAACCATATTCTTAGCAAAAACACACAAATTACAAAAACACAAATGCTGAAAAAATTTCCACGAGCAGGGTTTGAACCTGCACCCTTCTGACATACCGGGTCAGGTGCTCTTCCAATTGAGCTATCGTGGTTCTAACCAGCCCGCCGAAATTATTCAACACTATTTACTTTTTACTTTGAAAGCCAAAGGCGCCCATTCAATGTTAACAACTACCGTCATTAACATCCGATCATAATATTTTGCTCGTGGAAATTTTTTCAACATTTGTGTTTTTGTAATTTGTTCGCAACAAAATTTGCGTTAAAAATTATATAAACATTTATAAATAGCTTGCCTACTTCTTAACTGATCTTTAGTATTTGTAAAAATATTATGATCGGATGTTAATGACGGTAGTTGTTAACATTGAATGGGCGCCTTTGGCTTTCAAAGTAAAAAGTAAATAGTGTTGAATAATTTCGGCGGGCTGGTTAGAACCACGATAGCTCAATTGGAAGAGCACCTGACCCGGTATGTCAGAAGGGTGCAGGTTCAAACCCCGCTCGTGGAAATTTTTTCAACATTTGTGTTTTTGTAATTTGTTCGAAACAAAATTTGCGTTAAAAATTATATAAACATTTATAAATAGCTTGCCTACTTCTTAACTGATCTTTAGTATTTGTAAAAATATTATGATCGGATGTTAATGACGGTAGTTGTTAACATTGAATGGGCGCCTTTGGCTTTCAAAGTAAAAAGTAAATAGTGTTGAATAATTTCGGCGGGCTGGTTAGAACCACGATAGCTCAATTGGAAGAGCACCTGACCCGGTATGTCAGAAGGGTGCAGGTTCAAACCCTGCTCGTGGAAATTTTTTCATCATTTGTGTTTTTGTAATTTGTTCGCAACAAAATTTGCGTTAAAAATTATATAAACATTTATATTCTTAGCAAATAAAACATTATATTCTATTATTTAGTTGCTTTGTGAAATGCTAAAGTGTTCAGCCACTTTTCCTGCTGACTATACTTGCCGGATAGACCTATACTTGCCGAGCTTAAGGGATAATAATATGTGTGGGTTTCTATATCTAGATTTGACAATAACTAATAAAAAAAAACGTTTGTATAACTGAAATTTAAGCATTTATAAATAAAGTTTTTCTGGGCGTATGCGATTAAAAATCGAGTATAGAATGTTTTAAATCGCATAAAATCAGCTGATCAAACGTCTTTTATATTTTCCACGAGTAATATTAGCTGTTCATCTCTGTATTTCCTTTAAGCATAGAATTCAGTACAGCATTCCTTTTAGGTTAGTTAAATTACTCTTAATAGTTATATCACATTGCCTCCTCTAAAATATCATAACGGTATCTCAAAAAGTAAGCCTTAGAAAAAAGACTACAGAGTTGTTACTCCCACCTCGTCATCTCACAGTAGCCTTACATCCTATATCAAATATTTTATCATTTTGTAAATAAGTCCAGACGGGCCTTTATTAAGTGGAAGGATGTAATGGATTAGGCTGGCGTCACACGATCGCTGGTGATAGCTTGATTGATCGGCCGTGGTGTTATCAATTTGTTTGGGATCTAGGAGCTTTGTTGTGACTCGTGTCTGCATGACATTAGGTTAGTATACAGCTCTATGTTTATGATATAATAGAGCAGGTTATTGTTCGTGAACGCGTTTAAAATATTGAGAATCGTTTCATTCAAAATTCTTGAAGGCTATTGAATTTTGAATGTCATTTTACCATCGGTTAGTATGTTTTAGACGGGGGACGTTCTGAGAAGAACCGACAAGAAACTTAGCAAGGCTGGGTTCTTTGACAGCGTCAGACTTAATTTAGAAAAATAAGGGAGGTATTTTGAGCCCTGGAAACACACTTTTTAATACAAAAGTAAGTAATTTTGCATATCAATATTATCATTCACTAAAAAAAATACAAAGTAATACTAACAGCTGTACTGAAAAAAATGCTTCGGTGGCCGAGTGGGAAAGCGCTCGGTCTGATACCCGAAGACCCTGGGTTCAATTCCCAGGTCAGGCAATATTTTGGATTTTACGGTAGTACTGTAGTGATCGGGACTGCTTGGTTGGGCGACTCTACTGGCAGCCGTCGCGTTCTACGTTTAGAACGTAGTTTAAGAAGAGACGGATGAAAAAACAAGCGTGAGGGACTCGCTTGTCAACCGTGGCTGCGGCGACAACAATTATATTATATTCCATGTTATGTAAACGCACTACCATGTTAAAATCTGCTACGCTTCCCCTTTTTAAGGCCCCTATTACATTTTGACTATGATTTTTGCGTAAAATGGCCATTTTTGGCGTTCTCGATCTCAGAAACGAAAATACATTAATAATTTTGACTTATTGAATAGTGTAGAATAGCTATTGGCATAGTTCGTAGCGGCCTCGCTTTTTGTAAATTTTGCCTAACTTTTTAATGAAACCCAAAATAGCAGAGAAAGATTTTTATAAAATGCACGAAGGCACTTTTTTGAGCTCCTAGATTGAACTACTGATCTAAACAAATGAAATTAAAAAAATTGAATGTTATCTCTTATATAGTCGAATAGTTCGTAGCGGCCTCGGAATTTTTAGATATCATTGATTTTTCATAGAAAAAAAATCTAATTCTATACCAAAAAACTTCGAAAATCGCTTTAAGATCTCTGTGAATTTCTCCTATCTACGATAATATTATTGAGCAAAATTTATACCAGAATAATTGTTACTTTATGAGGAACAAATATTTTATAACTAATTAATTATCCTATTTCGATAAAAACGATAAATACAACTGCAAAATTACTACAAAATGCGATGCGCCGGCCGTCCGAACTCAGCTTTTTCTTGCAGAGTGGAAATTTTAAATACTAAGCATGAATTTAATATCCTTTTTCGATAAAAACGATAAATACAACTGGATTTTCCAGTTGTATTTATCGTTGTACTACAAAATGCGAAAATGGGCATTTTACGCAAAAATCACAGTTGAGATGTAATAGGCCTCTTAAGTAGAGACCCCTCGGCTTCTACAGTACACATTTCCCGGGTTTGTGACCACCAACCCGCATTTTGGCAAGCGTGGTGATTAAGCCCATCGATACCCATCGATTGTAGCGATGACTTGATTTTAATGATGGAGGCCTTTGCCCAGCTGTGGGACAATATATACTTACTTTAACTTACTGGTAAAGAACAAGAACCATTTATGAGAAACAAAGTAAAATGATAAATAATAAAGTAAGTACGCAAGAGCGGCCCGCTTCCACAGGCGGCCGTTCACGAGCAAAAAGAGTTGAGAAGTTTACTAAACTAAATATAAAATTTTAAATAAAAATTACTTCTTCTGACTTAGAAAAAAATGAACAAATTACAAAAACACAAATGTTGAAAAAAATTCCACGTGCAAGATCTGAACCTGCACCCTTTTGACGCACCGGGTCAGGTGCTCTCCCAATTGAGCTATCGTCAACAAAATTTGCGTTAAAAATTACATAAACAAAACAAAAAAATTAACTAATTTAATTTAAATAATAAGTAAACATCCGATTTTTCACGGACACGTGTATATTAGGATAATATTTATAATTGAAGGGATTTTTACAAAAACTACACACACATACAACAATAACACTAGTGCATACTACATTTTATCATTTTTCTCCATAATCGTAGGTATAAATAGTGGAAAATGTTATGTTATCAATCCAATACACTATCATGAATAAATGATCAAAATTTTAAAGTAATGAAACGAAAAATTTGTATTGGAGAATGTTTTTTTATTTCCTGTAAAATATATTGCTAAAAAGTTATGTTGTTTTTGTAAAAATCCCTTCAATTGTAGTGCATGTTTTATGATTTAGTAACGACATATTTTTTTTGGAAATGTCTTTACTACTAGAAAAGCTGTGCAGTTTTATACAATCATCAATTATTTTCCACAGATAAAAGACGTATCAAATGGGCAATGATAAAAAAAATTACGAACTCAAAAGTATTAAGTGAAAAATATTATATTTTAATTTTGATTATAGGGACTGCCATTACGAGACAACTCAGTAACATTTTATAAAAATGGTGGTTTTATTGTTTTCCCTCAGATAAGCGAACCTGAAAGTATGTACTAACAATCTTTAAGTCCGCCAAATAAATTATTTATACAGGGTGACCCAGAAATGGCACGCCAGGCTGACACTGGAGATACCTTAGCTATAAACCTATCAGATAAAAATAACATGATTCTTGTAAAAGTCTCTTAGTTTTGAAGAAAATGACATGTTTTTCTTTTCTAAAAACTCCACTTTTAGTTTGTTTTATTTTTATTTTTTTAATTATTTTTTTGATTTTTTTTTGTTTAATTTTTTTATCTAATAGGTTTATAGCTAAGCTATCTCCAGTGTCAGCCTGTCGTGCCATTTTTGGGACACTCTGTATCTATCAAAAGGGCAGAACAAAAGCACACATTTAATTTTGATATTTAAACATGTGTTGCAGACCGTGACCTGCCAATGCCGTCTTAAGATGTATTATCTTATTATTAACATAAATTTAATATGAGAGCCGTTGACAGGAGGAAACGCCCTGCCCAAAGCCGAAGCCCCATTTATTAGGGTTCGTTCGGAAATTATGAAACAAAAAGGAGTTTTGTGCAAAATTAGTTTTGTTCCACGAGTAGGACAACTCGGATTTGTGGATTTGATTTAAAGTAAGTTGGTTACAACTGAGTTTTTGCGGTTTCATGTGTATTTACCTACTGTTCACAAAACTTCTGTTATTTATTAAGGCATAGTGTCCTGGTACTAAGAGCTTGATGATGCAACGGCTGGCGTTTTCGGGTAATAATCTTGCTGTTAAGCAACTTTCATACTACTGGGTCACTAGATGGGTGACCAACTTTAAGTCCTCCGTACTACGAAAGGCAACGTTAGCTTTTGGTCTTATTTGTTGTCGTAAGATTACAGTCGCAAACTCCTTTAGTGAATTATACAGGGTGGCCCAGAGATCAACGTCAAGCCGATACGGGGTGACTCCCGTGATACAAACGAACAACTCTTACTATTGGGCCAACTCCCTAACTCGAAAAAAAAATCAAGCTGTTCTATACATTTTGGTCGAATGAATATTGATGTTTTGTATGGAACAGCTGAATTTTTTTTTCGAGTTAGGGAGTTGGCCCTATAGTAAGAGTTGTTTGTTTGTATCACGGGAGTCACCCTGTATTGGCTTGACGTTGATATCTGGGCCACCCTGTAAATATTCGTATTCCTATTCATTTATTCACTATTACATTTATAACGAACTGATGGCATAAAATGACGTTCATAAGAGCTATTTGTAGCCTAAACTGAATAAATGATTTTGAATTTAGAATTTTTTTTTGAATTAACAATAACAAGAAAAAAAGAATAACCTCGGAATAGTTATTCCTATATTGTTTTGTTCCTGCCATGCAAACGCCATTCCAAATTAGAGTAAAAGAGACAAAACACGTATTACTATTCGAAGCTTATTCTTTGCGTAGGGCCAGCACCACACTGCCTGGCCCTACGCAATTGGTGTGGCTCAATCTCCTCATGTGGGAAGACTTGACTTGACCCCACCAGCATTTTATATGTTCCCACACCTTTTAGTATTTAAATCATGATGGTATTCTAAAATCCTTTTAATAGAAGTCGTAAATTTAGTTAGATTTGATTCAACTATTCAGTCATCCTAATTTTTATTAATATTTAAATTGACTACTTTTCGTTGTTACAAATATTCTATTCAGTAAATGTCGTCACACTTGTAGCTGTTAGACTGAGCTCTGATAACGAGCCCTCATTATACAGACGTCAGGAACTGCATATCTGCAATCATTAATTTTGGCCTCGCCACTGTCCGAATATTGGGCGCTACTGAAATAACGCTTCATGGAATATATTCAATGTTATGAGGATGATTGAAAGCATTGATGCGTTGTCAAAGTTTGTAGCTTTCATTGAAACGATAGATATTATTGATAGTGTAAAAGTTAAACAATAGTTTATCTATATGAAAAGGATTGATCCTTGTTTGCAACAACACAAGCGAAGACGGAGTCCTGTGAATATTTTTTTGGTATGTATGAGTTTCGTCAATAGAACTGTACCTTTCTATTCCTCTCTCTCTCTCTTTAAAAGTTTCAAACATCGTTTTTTATCATTTAAAAATACGGTAAATCAAAGCGTGTAAATATACTAACACAAGTTACTGTATCAACCCGCATGATCATGAGTCGTGGCGACTCAGTCGAAACGTCGGCTATTCAAAAAGGTATGCCTTTTGCGTCTGCGTTTGGCCAGATTGCGTCAAACGCCGTTAAACATTTTATATTAATTTAAAGCCACGTTATTCTGCGGAACCATCGGTTGTCGAAGCTTTTATCGCTCCAATGTCTTCGGTTTTTAATTTCGTGGATTGCGAAGAGGATTTGAATAATGCCGTCAACAAACCGTGGACGAAATAAAGAGCTTTCGAGGGTGCGGCGGATTCACAATCATCACATTATACACTTTGCTCCGGCAACCATTAACAGCACTTGTGGTTTTACGTATTTTCGCTGCGAATTCTCGTATTGAGATTTGCGGTAATCTGTATTGGAAATGAAGAAACAATTGAAAACGCGAATTTGTTTTGTTTTATTCAGCGGTTGTATGCAGCGACTTAGCCGTTTTTATTAACTTATTAGCGGCTGATCTGTATTGTTTTATTAAGCTGACAGAGCTTATTTACTCGCAAGTTTAATTTTGTTTTTTAAAGTATGAATGGCAAATGACTTCGCTCTACCATATGATATGCATAAACAGAGTCCAAATACGAGGACAGCTAGCGAAGAAATATTATGCCTCAGTACCCGTGAAGAAGAGCTCGATGGCGCAGTGGATAACGCGCCCGGTCTGCGAGTGCTGAGGTTAAGCAACTTTCGCAAAAGCCGTTCATCGGATGGGTGACCAAAAATCTATCATCTCGATCTCTTCCGTGCTTCGGAAGGCACGTAAAGCTGTTGGTCTCGGCTGCGTTAGCAGTCGTTAACAACCACCAACCCGCACTGGGCCCGTGTGGTGGTTTATAGCCCGTTCTCCCTATCCATCCATAGGGAAGGCTCGTGCCCTAGCAGTGTGGACATAGAATGAGCTGATGATGACGATGACCCGTGAAGAAGCATCTTGCGGGTCAGCAAGGTGAGGACCTTGCCGACCCGCAAGATGCTTTTGCACACCTCGTTTAAAGGACCTCAAGTTGTAGGAAAGTGGAAAAACGCGATCTGGGAGAGCATTCCATTTTTGATGGTACGACAAATAAATCAATCACCACTTCTTTCATGATGGCCACGGTAAATTGGTGTAATCGAAGACCAGCACGCTTGGTCTTATGAAGGAGGAGGGGATAAGGGTAAGAAATTACGCGGGTCAATACTAAAAACGTCTTAAGCACCTCCGTGTATAGGAAAGCACGGTAATGATGATGTACTCCACGTCATATCCTCAATACTGCGCCATCCGAACTTGGTCTTGAAAGTTAGATTACAGATTACATGACATTCTTATGTAAAAGTAGTTCAATCCATGAGCTTGAAAATTGCCGTCAGCGTATTTAATTGAAAACGAGCTTCGGAATTTTGGCTTTATATAAATAGATAAGGGAAATTTGCAGAAAGCGAAACCGCTACGATTTATACTAATAACTATTCTCCACCATACATTAAGTTAAAATTGTCTACGGTTTTCAGTTTCTCTGAACAAGAACGCCGAAGTTGGGTATTTTATGCAAAAATCACGGTCAAAATGTAATAGTCAAAGTCAAAGTCAAAGTATTTATTTGCAAAGAACAGGTATATACAGGATGTCAAATATAAGTATAAGAATCGCTATTCAATTAATAAACATTAACATTCAAAAAAATATTGATAATTAATAATTTAAAAACTCATTTGTGCTATAATAACATTTTTCTAACAACCATATACGTAGCTTTTTTGTCATTAAACTTATAGCTCCCTGTTTAAATTGATTTGGGATTCTGTTATATACTTTTATGCACATATAGTGACAACTTTTTTGATAAAGAGCAGTACTAGGCCAGACTAGGAGCAGTATTAGTAATAGGCCTCTTAACACAACCAACAGTGTAACAAATACAAAAACAAAACAAATACAGCCAACAATTTACATATTATTTATTATACTAACCCTCTCAAACCGTACTCGGTCCAAATATTATAATTTAGATGATTACTTTTTGAAAAGTAAGATTATGTCAAGAACCGTTCTGGAACTTGAAAGTTAACTACCTATATGCCTTAATATTCCAATTGTATTTTAAATAAAGTTGAAGCAATATCCACCGGGTGGTAAAACCGTGGAACAGTTAGAAGTTTAAAGCATGATAAATCGAAAGTCGCGCTGCAAGCAATAACGCTGGGGTGTCTCGCCAAAAGAGTAATGTCAAATATAAAATGTGCCATTCGTCTTCCCATCTTCCTAATAAAGCTGCTGTTCACGAAACCAAAATCTTGAAAGCCTGAAATCACAGGCAATCTATCTGAGCACCGATTACTATAAAAATAATAATTCGTCTCAGTCATGGAAGCGGTGCAAGGCATTAGAGTTAGCGTTTAGCGAATTTAAATCTTAGCCAAAGGTAATAAAGACAGTATAGAGGTTTATTACTACTACTTCCAGATGCCTTAACAATTACTACAACAATTGTGGAAACTAGACGCGTGCTGTATCTGTGTACGTCGCTATATACGAACGTTGAGGCCCCAGGTTTGGTGGAAGTTGAACTAAACCTTTTAATAACTTAATAATAATATAATATAATAAAACATTTATTTCAGATTATAAAATCCATACAGAGGTGTTAGTAGGTCTTTTAATATTATGTTAATAATATCTTTATTAATAATTTATAAATGAAATAAAATTTAACAAAAGAAAAAGAAAAAAAAAATTAGGAATCTGACGGTCCCGCCCTTATACATTCGAGTCCAATGCCTACGGATGGGGCAGTCAAGCTTATCATTAATCAACTTCAGGATGCCATTTGAGCTATCCCGTAATCTGCACACAATTGACGCAATTCGCTTCCTTATGATGCTGGGAAAACCATCAACACCTGCTTCTGCAAACATGCTTGAGGCGCTTCAGAATCTAGGAAGGCCCATCAGCATCCTGAAGGCATTATTATACTGCACTCGAAGTGCATTGTAGGTCTTCTCCGTATAGTCGCACCACAAGCTGCAGGTGTAGAAGGTTTGACAGTAAGCCTTAAAAAACTTAGTTTTAAGTTCTCTTGTACACCTAACAAACCGGCGGGTAAGCATATTGCATTGAACCGGCAATGCTCTCCGCTCTCTTTCGATATCACAATTGTCTGTGAGATCTTCATTAACAATGTGTCCCAAATATTTAAACTGGGACACTCTATTTAATGGCACACCAAGGAGTTTGACGGAGGGTACAACCAGGGGTTTTTTATTATTTACACGAATAACCACTAACTCGCTCTTTTTAGTGTTATAGACGAGTCCATGCGCAGTAGCATACGATTCACAAATAGCCACAAGTCTACGCAACGCACTCACTCAGGGACTCAGCAACACCATATCATCCGCATAACTTACATTATTTATTATTTGTCCATCAACAGAGCAGCCTCTTCTGATGTCACTGAGTGCACCAATGAGCCCGTTTACATAAAGACTGAACAACAAAGGAGAGGATAGCCCCCCAATCTCACCCCGCATTCCAACACATATTCATCGGACAACACGCCAGACCATCTGACTCGGTTAATTTGATGACCGTACCAATACTTTAAAGTAATAAATTAATTCCGCTGGAACAGCTGAGTTGCGCAGTTTTGTCCAATAAGTCATAATTAACCCGGTCAAACGCCTTGGAGAGGTCCAAAAAAGCAGCATACACTAAGGTTTGTCTATGGGTGTAATATGTCACGGCAAGCTTCAGCGACAGTATGACACTTTCTGTCGACAGGCCCTGGTCGGAAACTATATTGAGCATAATTTTATTAATATTTCTATCAATATTTAAAAAAACTTTATGGAACAATACAAATGTCTTGGCTACGTCCTTCACATAACAATATCCATTAGATTCAATTATTAAAATTACTATTTATTAATTTACTATAATTTAACAAAAAACAGCTGACAAATTTTAAAAAGTTTTTACGAGTTAAAAAGTTTGAAGCCTCAAAAGAAACTAAATCACAATTTAAAAATGGGACGATTTAAAGTAACACTCTTTTGCCTTTAAATAATAAAATTAAAAACACTATTTATTAAGCTACTGTATTTAAAAACAAGAGAAGTTCTTAAAAATTTTTTACGTGTACAGGCACAAAAGAAACAAAAGCACAATTATTTGAAAATGGAACGATTTAAAGTAATTAATATTCTTGGGCCTGTTAATAATAGATCTGCGCTTGGGCCACACAATGGAACGCGTTCGTGATCTCTGGACCGGCCGGGTGGCGACCCAATATCTCAGAGAGCACGCCGCGCCGGCTTCTCACAAAGTCTACGTACACACGCCTATCACACTGCAGTACAGTCAAATTTCCTCAACAGACTTTAAAGTTTATGTATAAGGCTTAAGGTTGAACATTGATTGAAAAAAATTGAGAGTTTTGTATAGGTTTATGTGCACTGTATATAGATACAGTGTGCTACACAACATTGTGCTTTTTTACTTATATCGACTATGTCAGTGCCTCATAACCTTATAAGATTGTTATCTTTGTAGATTCACTGAAGTTTAGAGTGATAAGGTTTTGTAACTGAACGAGGTCGTAAATATATTGTTTAAATAATGGGCAGCCAACTGAAATTTATAGGTATTGTTTATATTAACTAGATGGATTTTTATTTGAAACCTTATGCTAAATATAGTCACTATTAAAGACAACAACGGTATGCAAACGTGTACCGTCTATGGAAACTTACAACCAAATTCAATCTTAGTAACACAGCAATATCAGACTTTCGGTTCATAGGAACAAGGCTTACGTAGACTAGAACATTTATTTTTCTGTTATAACTTCTAAAAATGTGTAAATTTAGTTTAGTTATTTTTTTATAAATTAATTTGCTTTGTTACTGGTTTATGCAATAATAAAACGTGATTCATTTCTTTGTATTAATCGTGTTAGCAGAAGTATTAATTATATAATTTTATCAACTAAATACAATTATAATATTCAAAAACTATGAAACGGTAAAAGGTCTTTCAAATTTATTATCAAATAATTAATGCAACTACATAAATCTTACTCGAATTAAGAGCACCATTTTAATTTTTCATTCGTTCCCCCCCTACACAAACACTTTGGACCGTAATACAAAAAGCATAACAACCCAATTTTCCCAATTCCTGTTACAACACCTTTTTAGTTAACCCAACCGATAATATAACTCCGCATAGAAAGAAGTTTTACGATCAGAACATCAAAAACTATCAGCCGCGTCACAAACAACCGCGATCCTGTGACCTTACAACGTATAAAAAACAAACCGGTTCTTACGAGGCGATTAAGTTATCTCGGGCTGTTTCACCGATTTCGTTAATTTCTTCATTTTGTTGCGTCTCACTCTCACGACTTGGAGATCCCCCATTTTTTTGCTTTTACTACATCCAACGCTTGTCCGAAGTGGAACAAGCAATTTTTCTAATGGGCCATCAGGAAACTTGGCTATGTTTTGATCGAATACTTCGAGATTATTGTTATAAATATTGTCGTTCTGACTTATGTCTACGTAAGAAGTTCAGTCAACAACCTTTTTACTGAATTGATAAAATGTACATCCTTTCCGATCATTATATTAAAATTACCTTTGAATTTGCTTATTAAATATAAAATTTCACGTTCCAAATTAACAAGCCTTTGAAGGAAGATCAAACTTCTGACTTATTAACGTTGCAAATTAAGATTTCGTTAAAACAATTCTGTATCAAAGTATTCCTTTCAAAACGAAACATCTTAACTGTTATTACGAACCAAATTAAATTGTTGAGGACACAAATGTTTCTACACTCCGCACTTAATGATCTGAGACTGCCATAATTGATAATGAAGGTACCAATCGTTTCGGTGTTCGCTACAACTTCGACAGTTCTAAATAGCTTAACAGTTTCGATATGAGCGAGACTTTCGAAGTGACTCTGACTAAGTTCCATTTAAGTGACGGCACCTATTAGTCTTGTGAGTCCACCTCGAGCCTTGACCTTGTCAAAATGACTTCGAATCTGGTCAGTGATGGGCGTCCCGTGACAGTTACGGATACCGACGTGCTCGTGAGCCAGTTGTCATTCTCATGACTTTATCTGTGACTAGTGACTACTCGTGGCATTTTTTGCTGGTATACGGTAGAGAGAAACTATTTTTTTGGTTGCATCTTATTCGTTTCAAGTTACGATAATACGGTAACATGTCTGTTACTGTTACGGTGTGGATTTAACGATCAATGTCATCTGTATGTATTACTCGTACAACCATTTAGTGTCTATGATTATTATAAACTAGCAAAGTAATTTCAGTACTTTCAACTTCGATATTTTAAGCAACTAAGACACTTTGTTTTTCGGCAACTAATGTCTGTTGTAAGTTGAGCGTGTCAATGACCGGAGGATCCGATTTTAGTGGAGGAGGTTATCAATTCGGAAGTATACAGGGTGTCTCATTGAAATGGGTCAGTATGGGAAAGTCTGAAACTATAAGACATACGAAGATCTGTTCTTAGTAACCAATTTTATTATAATAAATTTATAAATTTCATTTCATTTCATTTCATTTCATGTCATCGATTTTAATAAGAAGAAAAACTGCATTCATGCATTTAAAAAAACCTGTACTCAGCTCGGGAATCGAACCCGGTTGTTTGAAAAAAATAAACTTACACTATTTCTATTTAGATATCGATTGTGTAGGTTTTAAGCAGTAAATGGCTCTATGAAACATGATGTCTAAAATTAATAAAATGCATTGTTTTCACATACTTTAATTTATTGTAGTAGGTGTTTGCAGTAACCACCGTTTTTTTCTATACAATATTCAACACGTTTAGGTAACGATATTACAATCACAAAACCAGCAAAGAGGTACAAACAACCATAGAGACAATTTTACATGCCTGAACTTGTTGAATGTAGCGGTGGTCACTTCGAACACCTACTAAAATAAATTAAAGTATGTGAAAACAATGCATTTTATTATTTTAGACATCATGTTTTATAAAGCCATTTACTGCTTAAAACCTACACAATCGATATCTAAATAGAAATAGTGTAAGTTTATTTTTTTCAAAACAACCGGGTTCGATTCCCGAGCTGAGTACAGGTTTTTTTTAAATGTATGAATGCAGTTTTTCTTCTTATTACAATCAATGACATGGTTCCGAAGAACTGATCTTTGTATGTCTTATGTTTCAGACTTTCCCATACTGACCCATTTCAATGAGACACCCTGTATAATATTTATATCCGAATGGATAACCTCCGAATATACATGAAACATATTATGTTATATGTATATTCGCGCATAGCTCCGACATCTATGCATCAATTTGAATGTTTTACTTGCGTATAAAAATATATTTACAAAATACACTACGATTTTTTAAAATTAACATTGTTAAATTAATTCGTTTTAATTCAATAACGGTATTAATATGAGGTTGTTGTTTGAAAACTTTAATGCAGTAATAGACTTTCCCACACTGCCTGAAACTTTATGATGGACTTCTAATTTCAAAGAAATTCATCTAAGATATTTCGTATTCACAGTTAGAATTTAAGACAGCTGCAGTCACTCGTCATAATTTCAAGTATTCACATGAATTTCCCACCAATTTCGTAGATGTTAATGTATCATTCGATTCTAGACTTTGCGTCTTCACTTTGGAGTTGTCAATCAGTCTATTCGTGTGTTTGTTAAGCCTTCTTTGTATATGAAATCGCACAAGTCACCGTTCAACGCATGAATCAATGTCAATAAGTGAGGGTCAGATGTGTTAACGAACACTTCACATACGAAATAGGCACTATATAATATCCGTGAAATTAAAGAGTCGTTTTCATATTCACATTCAAATTGCAGATAATTAAAAGCCGTCATATTTGACATAATGTTAAATGTCCCACTGCAGAGCATGTACAATCATTGTGATTACGCGGTGATCATTTATAAATTACTGATTCAATGTTTAATTGGGAACAAACTGGCTGCGAGGAAGAACGTCTAGGACTATACGACAAATAAGTATAAGAATAAGAATAAGAAACATTTATTGACCTGCACAAAAACTAATACAAACAGATGAGAAAAAATAAAAATAAAATAAAAAAGAAGAACATCTTAAATCAATTAACACAATCACAAAAAAAAATAGAAAAAAATCATAGAAATGTAAAAGTTTGAATGCAAAATCAATAAATAAATTACAATTTGCAAGACTGTATCCAGCAATAGCGTCTTATTTTTAATACAGCTTCTACGTATAAAGTAAGGATCTAAAATTACCATTACCATAAGCAATATGAAGGTCAAGCGCTTCCCTGTTGTGATATCAAGAAAAATCAATGAGCACGACACGAGAAAGTTTTCTATATAAAAGACGTTATAAGCTCCAATAAATTACTCCATAAAGAACCTTGGCCAGCCACAATCAAGCCAGCCTGATTGAATGGCAACCGTAAATAAATCTAGAGCCTTCTTTATACCACTGATAGAACACTTTAATGACACAAGATACCCCAATACTAGTTTATTGCCTCGAATAATCATAAATTTGTTAGTGTAACAATACTATTGAGTGCGGACCATTTTGTTAATACCATATTACTCGAACTTTGTTTTGCTTCGAGGTTCTGTTGTAAACGAGGTGGCAGATCGTAAACTGTCTTATCGACGTTTGTCCACGGTTGTTTATGGTCAACAGTATTATATTTTCTGATTGATTCCCAGTTCTTCCAAATAAATTTTCGTTGGGTATTACGGTGTCACGAGTCGAGTTCCTGTTTTGTTTTATGTATCAGTATCACATTTTGAATTTAAAGGTTCCCCGCTCGGATTTATGACCGATCACCCGAGATAAAGGAGTGAGACTTATTAAAACAAAATTTATCTTTCCGCTCGATTCATCGGTTTCGTGAAGATTTTACGGGTCCATTAAAACTGAGCAGCCAGGATATTTGAATGGAGGTCGACGACTTTTAAAAATCACCAATTTAACACATTCAGAATAAAGAATGTTGGTGCTATTTATCGGAATAACCTCTAATCAAATCAGCCCGGAGCAAATGGATATGGTTCGCCGACAAAACACATGTAAAACACCTCGTACCACAATATAAGTGGCTTCGTGTTTCTTGTCGAATTGTAGTTTATCTGCGTCATCGTTTAAACGCTCTAGCACACTCAATTATAAAGTTCATTTTAGAACGTACGTTGAAGCTTTTAAGCGATTAAAAACTTCATCGTACGAATCACGTGATGCCGGCGACTCTCTCGCTTGGTTAATTAAGACATAGATTATCAAACGTTTTTGAGTAGTAAATAAAATAGTAATCTTTTACCTTATGGTATAGGCGTCTCCATAACACGCCTTTATCTCGGAATGGTAAGCCGAAACGCATAACGTTTCTTTGATCCCACACCTACGCACACATTTAAATAGTAATATCCTACCAATAATACTAATGCACTGTCAAATTTTAATGTAACCGAAGATATGGGAACCAGAAAGCTTAAATGTCCAATACCAACTTTCCGAAAGCTAATATTGAGGCTTCTTGATATTGTATTTAAAAGCTTATTATTATGTGGTATTAAGTACATACTTTGTTCTAAGAAGTTTACGCGAACAATACGCTTTGAAATTAAACACTGTATTTTATTCTCGCGTTTATTTTACTTATTATTTTATCCTAACGTTTCGAACCCTTTGCAGAGTCCATGATCACACTTTATACAAGTCATGATAAAGATTTAAGACACCACAGCAATATTCTTAGTTTATCATTCAGTAGCCGATTTAAAAAAAATGTAAATCTAATAAAGTCTTCATTTTTTTGCAGGTATAAACATTTTGATGACATACTCAAGAAATGCTCCACTCGTAAGTACTGAAAAGAACTTTGCAACTTTATTGATGACACTCGAAGACACATCTTTAATTTTTGCCCCACGTTTCCCTCTGTTGCTTGGAATTTGTTCGTCCAATTTAAGTGAAGTTCAAAAGATATAAGTCACGTCAGAACTTTTTGTTAAACGCGAGGAAGGAGAGCCCTAGAACAAACTGATTAAATACTTTAATCTTTATTTACTGGAATGTCTGTTACTGAAATTTTGTTTCGGAATTTATCGTCCAAACTTTTAACGAGTCCAAGTAAAACTCAAATTTTGTAAGTTGTCTTGCAATTTGACTTATTCTTTCATGAGCTCAATAATCCTCTCTAAATTATTAGAGATAGCAGCCCGCCCCGGCTTCGCACGGGTAGACTTTTTTTAATATAAGTAGCCTATGTTACTCAGCGCTAATTTAGCATTCTAATGGTGAAAGAAATTTTTAAATCGGTTTAGAAATTGTTGAGTTTATTCGTTGCAAACATACAAAAATACAAAGCTTTCCTCCTTTGATTATTTACTCTCCATTCCTCTTTATAATATTAGTATGATAATAAATTACTTCTAATATTACAGTATGTTTAATTAAGTTTAAAAAAACAACACACAAGTAAAGATCACCATTGTATAATATAAGTTTTCATGGTGACCCGTTTTGTTTTCATTACCAGAGATTGTAATATATGTTACATATAATTCTACCATCACGATGCTCATAATCATACCAATACTAATAACAGCGTCACTCAAACATCTATGATAAGTTGCTTCCAAATTCTATTAACAACAAAAATATTGTTGAATACGCTACAGGATCCTTAATGGGTGAGGCAGTGACACCATGTCAGTAGTCACTCTAGCATCAGAAAATTCAATCGTATTCTAGAAAGAATAAGGATCTGTTTGCCCTTTTTATCGGTAGCGATAGAATTTGTTTTTAGTAAAGTGAAGAAGTCACTTTTTTCGATGTCACTGATGGGTTTTCAAATATTGACCGGTTCGACCATTATCTGCGGTGTGACGGCGGCCTTGCTCGGCTCCGATAACGCAATGTGTCGCCACCCTAAAAAACGGTTTGTTTGTTTTTCTGTCTATGTTTACTTCGGTGCGGATATTAAAAGGTGCGGGTCCTTTGTAATTAAGAGTGGACACGGGTTTCTACATTTTTACGAATACTTTTGTTCGACTCTGAATACAAAATCCGGTTACCTACTGCGTTTTCTAATTTTAATTAAAAAAGATGTTAATTTGCATACAATAAGAATTTCATTATATTCTTGTATTTTGGATATTGCCCTTCCTATCATTAAGTAATCATAGAAGGACACTTTCCCTAATTAGAAGAATGTCTCAACTGGAGTTCGAAAGCACGCGTTATTGCTAAGCCAGTAATGCTTTACAGATTATTCTTCTAATAACATAATATAACTAAACAATTTACCTACATAGGTAGTTAAGTTTACATCTTAAGTTTCAACAAAATTTCCAAGCTATTAAAAGTTGTGACACGTACTATCAGAGAACACTAATTGTACTGACTATAAACCACTTAGCGTGCCTTCAAAAACCAAAATGAGGTACAAATGCAATAAATCTGAAACATGACTCGCGCATGTGTTGAGAGAACGTTCAGAGGATATTAATTAACGGACAGACAGACATCCGACCGAAAGAATTCTCAGTGTGTATTTCAACTAGTTAATTGGGAACAAATGTGTTGATATGTGGAAACTTTTGAGGGATGTTCGAGAGACATTTAAAATTTATACTTTGTTATGACATATACTGGAATGATGTTAAATAGCAGATGAAAAAATATAAGGTATTTATTTCGTATAAGATAAAGTAATAGTCAATATTTCAGATTAACCTTATTTCTTTTAATAGTTTCAATGGTGGTAATTTAAGTAGTTATTTTAAAAAATACGAAAAAGTAGGTGTTTATAAAAAGTCATGACAATATTTAATGAGAAAGTGTTATCTAAAATTCTACATTCTACATTTACCACCGTATACAAAGCCTGGGTGGGATTCCCAGCAGGAGGAGATATTGTACTAGGTTTGGTTGATTTAAATAAGATCTAAAGATATAAAAATAAAGATGGCGTGTAAGATGAAATAACATAATTAAGTGGACATGTAATTTATAAAGAAGGAGTACCTAGTCAAAAAGTCAAAGTGTTGAAAAAATTCCACGAGCGGGATTCGAACATGCTGGGTCAGGTGCACTACCAACTATGCTATCGTGCCTCAATCCAACTTGCCGAAATTAATCAACTCTATCTACGCTTACTCTGTAAGCCAAAGGTCAACTACAATAAAATTTCCGTAAAATTATTTATAGCTATTATCACATATTATGCTGCTCTTTTATTTTGATAAAACAAAGCAAAATTATAAACGTTGACCTTAAGCGCAAGTGTAAAAAAACAGTGTCCGAACATTAATCTTGTAGGCAAACATCCAATAATAAGATTTTAATCTCATATCATCGTCTGCTTTTATCTCAATAAGAAATCTGATTAACATAACAATATTCTTAATTGCACCGTTCGTTGCAATCCGGTTGTGTAAATCGGTCGCTTACATTCGCTTAAATACATTCAGAGGTTTTTTTGTAAAAAACAAAAGGTAATTAATCCCGAACAATACGTGGTAAGGCATTCGCGTATTCATTATCATCTTTTAAACTTTTTACACCATTATCAAGATCACCCTTAGGTATGAATGTTGTATTTTGATTTTCATTGGAATGGTTTTAAGTTTTTGTGACCCCTCATAGCGTTTATTTTATCATTTATGATTTGTCAACTTAACAATTCAATGCCTTGACTTTGAAAAGATCTTTCGTTAGCATTCTTTAGGATGTAAAGTTTTATTTGTATTTTATTTAATAGCACAACTGCGAAGTCTTTAATAAAAGGAGAGTTATATATGTTTTATATTTTTTTGCCAAATATCCTAATTAAACATCATGTCAACGAAATTAATTCAATTAGTTTTTCACTTCATGATTTTTCTGTTAAAATTCCAAAGTTTTAACTTGTTTCGAAACATCACTTTTAGCATTATCTTTGTAGTTTAAAATGATAACAGACATACTTTAGTTCAAGTTAACAAACATTATCTTCTGGAATGTCGATAAGTGGAACAGAATATGCAGTAGATTGTTTCCTGTTACATCGAGTATGGAATTCACAACGAAGTGTAGGGTTAACTAACAGATACCGTGAACACGAGTAATGTCATAGAGGGCAATAATTTAATGTTGCATTAAATACTCCACAGGAATTTACTTGTTAATTTAAATTGACTATATACTGTCCCACTGCTAAACAGACAATTGCCAGATTTGGCGTGGCGATCACAATTCCCGGATTTTTAATAAAAATACAAACGCACCTTACATGGGATTTAAACGCAGGACATTTAGATATCAGGTCTAGTGCTTTCGAGCCGCTGATGAATTATTTACCAATTTTTTATATATTTCAGAAGTGTGTGATATTCACTAAACCCATAATAGTAACAAGCTAGTAACAATGGAGAATTTATATATTTCTCTTAATACAAAAATTAAAATACAGACTCCCAACCCAATGACCAAAGTGAGAGTATGTTTAATTAAGAAATTCAAAGATCTCTCTTAATTAGTGTGCCGTTTAGCTTCGCAAAGTAAATACAAAACTCCTCTTTTTCGGATGAATGTTAAACCGAGTCCATACTTTGGAGCTGTTACTCCACGCAAATTACAAGAGGCCCTGCTGGTTCCAACACAATCACTCCTCCGGACTGGTGTAATTATAAATCCTCTTTTTTTCGAGCCGTCCCGCGCCCCGATATGTTAATAAGAAACGTTTTCGACTTTAAAATAATGATCACATCATTTAGTTTACATTCGCCATCGTAATCAGAGTTTAGAACTTAATGATCACTATCAATAACTTTATTACAAACTCCAACCTTTTCACGGGAGCCTTCGTTATTATGGGGCTCTTGAAAGCCAGTCATGCTGTTTTCTTTTTGTTTGTGCTTCTGTAATATTTTCTGTTGATTCCTTTGGAAGAACTAAAAATAGACTTGATCAAAAGAAATATCAATAAGATGGCAGGCCAGTCTAAAATAAGAAATATAATAAGAACTTTGTTTTAGTTGTACCTTACAGTGTTATATTTTTTAATTTTCAGGTTTTTTTAATTTATACACTTATGATTATGAAAAATTTTAAGATCTCTTCTCAATTTATTTAAACCTAGTAATTTTAATTATTTACCGATCATCAATCACAACGAAAAAATTGTCTAGCCAGAACAGGGAATTTCTTGTAGTCTAATGGTAACATTTTTATGATACTACCGTCATTAGTCAAATACATTTTAGGATATAATTACGCAAGCAACATTCTTATCACAGAATAAAATAGCTATTGTATTCTTATCACAACACATTGTAAATATTATACCTACGTGGTGCCTGTCCACAAACATGATCAACCTTTATTGAAAGACTTTATCACACACGCACGATGGCAGCAAATCTAAAATCCTTTATTTAATCCGCTCCAATTTTGAGCTCACATTCTTCTGTGTTGCTGCATTCTTTAAGGGCCCCGCATTCAGAACGGGTTCCAAGCAAAAACTGTGGTCCGGCCCGCTCGGCATTCATAACAGTTTTTGTCACCTGCTCGCCTCCTAGTATTACTTCAATAATAATTCCAATACGCTTTATATTATAAAAGGCTTGAGTATGAAATCACAAAGCGTCTAGTATGTCGAACTAAAATTCTATGGTGACGTGAAATTATATATATCAAAATCAAAATCATAAACGTAATTTAATTTTACAGTTATTAAAATAATTAGAAATAACACTCTAATTAACTTATTAAGCTATTTAATACTTTTAAAAAACTGTGCGGGGCAAAATAAACTTCTTTACTCCTCTGCTCTCATAATTAAAATACTAACATAACTGTCCAACGCTAAAAATAACAGTTCAAACTATTAAATCTGTTCCCGATAAATCACTAGGCTGCACTTTCATTACAGACTTTATCTTAAAATGTCAGACTAGTTGCACCTCACTGCATCAGATGAGAATTATAGACGTTCTTATTAAATCGATATTTTTTGTACAAATAAAAAGTTCCATCCACTTAATCGCAAGCTGCTTATTAAGAAATAGCTTATAACCAGCTAACTGCTACGAAATGCCTCACTGATAACATTTAACGATGTAATTGGTTCGTAAATGCGATTGGTACAAGCTTCGCCAATATAAAAATATATTGAGAAATCATCATTCATGTCGAAACGTTAATAATATTTGTTAATACAACATTTTTTTATTCGATGGTCCCTTAAATTACAAAACTATCATAAAATGATTAGTGTAGGCACAAATAAATCAAAATTTATGTTAGTTAGAAATAGCAGAATCGTCGTTAACACTTAAATGTTGCATCAACCGTACGGAACAGAACATACAAAATTCATAAACATAAAACAATCATCGACCTAACGACCTCTGCTCCCAAAACGTCAAAACTTTAATTATTCGTAACATCATAATCATTTGAATCGTGAGTATTCATCGAACATAAGTATTAATACTGCACATCCATTTAATTTGGATACCTTCCGCACCCAGTTGACTTAGACCGTCGACGAACATTTGAGGGTTCACTTTGGTATGGTCGAGAAATACTTAGATTATTACGTTACCCTCACGTTAAGATACCAGTTTACTTGTCTGAACCACCCGCTGAGCACTATGTGAGGCGTCTGAATAACCAGCCACACAGATAAAGGCATCGATCAAAAAATCAAAATCATATTAAACTCTATTGCCCTAGTGAAAGAGCGCAACTTCATTGTCACTTATAGCACCGTCGGTCGTGAGTTGTGTGGGCAACTATACACCTCATGCCGTTTCATTACAATCCTTACATCGTTTATCATACTTTACATTGCCATAATTTATTCATAAAGGCGATCTTGTTTTATATCCACCAAGATTACTTTACATGGTGTTCTCAGATTTCTCTGTACGTGACGCGTTTTCCTATATAAAGTTGTTGCGTTGAACTATCGTAGTTTTATTATCGATATCATTATTATACACGTCGCCAAGTGATGTAAAATGAAACCTTACCTTATTTATGATACGAGTGTTACGACTGATGGCGTTATGAATGTGCTATCTTTATTATAAAGGGTATCCCCATACTTTATAGTTACACCAATTAATCAATGTGGTTACTGTATCTGCATACCTTTATATTTTTGAAATAGGCTATCTGTATCTTAGTTAACCGTTTAATGTGTGTTATGTTTTTGAGAGTATCAATATAAAAAAACACTTTAAAGTGTAAATTATAAGTAAATTTTGAGAATATATTTTCCAACAGCAAAAAATTTGGTTTCTTGTTGATTATAGGTTAAAAGAAAATTTATAATGTTGAAAACCTTATTAAGTCCGATAGGTTTTTTTAACCAATGATATTGACTTGAAGCTCATGCTAAAACTGCAAACAAACTGAGTAACAAACTTCGTTTTGTATAATATACCGTTATTTTTTTGTCCGTTAACAATAATCAATCTTACATCTACAATCAACTTCTTAGAGATAACATTAAAAAATTAAGATTAAATGTTGGAATACACCATCTATCTAAATCAAAACCAGATTCAGATGAAACGGCACTAATAGATCTCTCTGTCACACGTTTATTAGCAGCTGTTAAATGATTTATAGTTATTAGTGCTATCGGGTATTAAACGGTCGAACATTATGTCTTGTTGTATTAACTTCGATCAATTCATGTAGATTGGAAACTCAATTTGAATTTATCCGACACATATGAGATAACGTGATAATTTAAACTATGAAGAAAGATTTAATGGTATAGTTGAAGGTTTTTCATTGAAATGCGATATTGTTATGGCTAGCTTTTAAGGTTTGTAATAGTTTTTCGCGTAGATTTAAATTACTAATGCCTGCTTTTACAATATCTGGAGTAAAACCGTCACATATTAACTTTATAATATTTAAACGACATTTTTTTTGTTAATATCGTTACTTCTAATAATACTGGTAAAGTTTCATGCGTGGGCGCAAGAAACTTTTCTACTCCTACTACTTTTCTCCACAGCTAAAAAATAGACGTCCTGAATAGGTAAAAAATGTTTGGACGATTTAAAAGCACTTTTCTTAAGTTTATTTGAATAAAACGTTTTGACTTTGACTTTAATAAGCAAGGCAATTAATACATTTGTAATAATTTGGGCAGTTTTTAGAAAACATTAGCGCAGAATTTAGGCACAGTACGTGTTGTAATTAAAGATCAGTAAAATGTTCCTGTTCTCAGTTAGACCGATACTTCACTGAAAGTACCGATAGATAGTGTTAATGTTTATCATAGTTTATGGCTAGCTAAACAAAATAAATTACTTATCGATACCATTCATTAGGCAGCTTGTTCTACACGACGTTAATACGTTCTAAACGCGGTAGTATCATTCTGCTTTGCATACTCGATCACGCGATTTTAGAAATGTATTATTTTAGCTTTCCTTAATTTATGTTATGGGAGTTCGAGGAAAAAGCTTTTCAAACAATTGAAATGAATGTACTTGCGTCTATTTTACAATTTTACGATTTTATTTTATTTTAACATTTCGAACCTTATAGAGAGTCCGTGGTTAATATTATTTATAAATTCAGTAGATTTAAGTGTCCAACAGCTAATTCAAGCAGTACCAGATAAATTGAAATTAAGAGCAAAACATGAAATGAAATGAAATGAGCTTTATTTACCCTCCCCCATATTTAACGAATTAACATTAGCTCAGCCACGGTAGCTCAGCGGTGAGAGCATAGGACCGGTTATCCAAAGGTCGTGGACTCGATTCCCACTTTAATTTCCTGAGGCTGGTTGGTTTTTTCTAGTAAAATTTTATCTTGTAACTAAATAGAGCATTGTGGATGCAAAATTTGAAAATAATTACAATTAACGTTGTTTAATTTTTGTCAAAATCATTTTTTTTTTTTTTTTAATTTTTTTTGGACCACAAACAGGTTTACAATGCTTGATTTTTAACATGAATTTACTTATAATATATTATTTATTGTAAGCCCAACATCGCTGGTCACAATTAATAATTATGGAGCTTATTATATGTGGAGCTATACATGTACTTTTTTATACCAATAAAAAATATATATATATATAAAAATAATGCATCCATAATGCTATGAGAAACAGTGGACATCTGTGTGCGTACAGCCAAGTGCATAAAACGCTACCACAGACCATCTCAACATCAGGTACAGTCAACCACATCAATATGCTTGCACATTGCAGGGTCAGATGGATTCCAATCCATAGCGACATCTTAATAATGGTATGAGTAAAATAATAATGAAACATAATTAATGCCGTTGACTGCACCTGGGAATATATAGGATTTTCAGATTCAGATTCATATCCCCGTAATACCACCTTTTGAGTTCGATTTGAAATATATGATTTAAACCAGCGCCAAAGGTTTCCTCGTATACCATTAAATGCAATTTTTTCCAACAATATTCTATGATCCACTCTGTCAAAGGCCTTCCGAAAGTTTGTGTAAACGCTGTCAATTTGCTTGTTAGATTCAAACCCTTTGAATAAAAACGTTGTATAAATAAGCATGTTGGTGACTGTTGATCTTTGTTTCACGAAGCCATGTTGTTGCGGTATGATAGTTTTGCGGAGACAGGCATATGTTGCATCATGCACTAAGCGCTCACAGACCTTTGACAGGGTGGGTAATATTGATATGGGTCGGTAATTTTCTATGTTCTTTTTTGGACCTCCTTTGTGAATAGGAACTATCCTAGCTGTCTTCCAGATCTTAGGAAATGCTCCATCGTGTAAACACTTATTTATTAGTAAACACAGAGGTCCGTCAAGAGATTCGGCTGTGGCTTTTAAAAAGTGGGCATGAATATTATCAACCCCTACACCTTTTGTAGTATCGAGTGATTTTAGCACTTTCTGGACATCATTTCTAAGCACCACTATGTCACTGAGTAGTATATCAGGAGTTTCGGCATCAGGTACGTGTATATTACTAATATTAAAATTACTTAAAACAGAACAGTTGTAGTTATCACAGTATCTTACTGCTGTTGAAATAAATATTCTATTGTAAACAACAATATTTATAATGAAGATTGTTTTTTTTTGTAAATATAGTGAAGATGGTTCAAATTCTGGGATTTAAGAATACTCCTCATCATGTATGTTATGCGATCTCAGTTCCAACATCAAACTGTAGAACCAAAAGAGCTCAACTTATTTAACATTAAATAAAACGCACCTAATCGAAAAACATAAATATGATGGAAGTATGTAACTAACTTCTCGTGACCACAGACCCTTCACAAGGTTCGCAACATCAGGGCAAAATCATGCGAGTAGGTACACAATAAAGAGGAGTCCACATTCAGTAGCACGTTACTTATCTTATGCTATTTGAATTATTTTTTTATTCAAGTAACCTTTAAAAACTTCAGAGAACAGGTTGGCTGGCGATCACTGGTGCCTTTAGAACCACTCCAACGGCAAGTCTGTGAGGACCTCACAGACCTTTCACCCCAGTACATTGTAATAGAAACAGAGGCAAAGAAAGCGTTACATAGACTAAAGGTGGCCGGACTGTGGGACGCATCTAAACATCTGACTAGGCACACTAAATGGGAAATGAAATGACATTCCTGACAGGATCATGGAAATGGGGTACGATAAAATATCCCCCTTATTCATGTTTGAAAAGAAATTTAAAGTTTATGTTCCAACCAGGGACGAATGGAAACGAGGGCCACCGTCTCCGGAAAAAGACAGCCTAATCTGGTATACCGACAGATCAAAAATGAAGTCGGGCACAGGGGCAGGCGTCTATAACAACGACTTCTAGCTTATTCAACGCATGCAAAAATTTGCTACTGTTACCAAGCAGAAACTTTCGCAATTATCCTATGCGCAAAGCAGAATATAGAGTTAGCTATGAAAAAGCGCAATATATTCATCTTGAGTGACAGCCAAGCCGCGCTCAAGTCACTCATATCGCCCCGAAACAACTCTGGCCTTGTTCTAGAAACCACCAAAACTCTAAACAAGCTAGGTGGACATAACGAGGTGCGATTGATCTGGGTCCCAAGCCTCATGGGAATCCATGGCAACGAGATGGCGGATGCACTTGCCAGGGAGGGCTCAGAGACCCAGCTTATTGGTCCTGAGCCGTTCGTGACACTCACACCAAGTACCATTACCAAGTCCTTAAAAGATTACATCGAAAACAGGCACGGCATCGATTGGAAAGAGCAGCGAATGGGTATTAAACACTCCAAATCCTTCCTAGGCGAAAACGCCTTAGGGCGGAGTAAGTTCATATGCGGAGGCAGTAGAAGTAAGGCCCGATTAACCATCGGTGCTTTGACAGAGCTCTATGCCACAAAACAAATGCTTCACAAAATGCATTTATCAATAAATACCTAGTTTGTTTAGGGCAGAGTAGTGGAGAGGAAGTGGAGTCAATGCAGCACCTACTGTGTGACTGCGACTCTCTGGATATGAAAAGAATAGGGACTCCTGGGGTCGACCTATCCGAAACCGGAGGACTTCAGGCTCTTCGTTCTTAAGGACGTTGCCAAACTTATGGCATCTATCTTTACAGAGGAAGAAGAGTGAAAGGATGGGGTTGCACAAAAGATCCCGATGGGTCGAAGTGTTACTGCGAGTGGGAAACCTCAGCAGGCTCCACTTAGATAAGATGAACCTTTAAAAATGTGCTTTTGAATCGTCCAAACACATTTTTACGTACTACCCATTCAGGACGTCTATTTTTTAGCTGTGAAGAAGAATGGGCGCAAGAAACTTAACAGCTTTGATAGAAGTAGCGACATTTACAAAATTATAATAATATACCGTTACCAAATTACACAAGTGTAAAATGAGTTAAAAATAAGATGATTGTGATTGATAGATATAGATGGGATAAAGAATATACTATAAGAATATACATTTCCATATTTTACTTTTAATTTAAAAAAAATCATAAATCACAGTATTTATAGCGTAACGAGTAAACAACAGGGAGTTTGCGTGAAAAGCTTTAATCGCCGAATTGGTATTTGGCATCCAAACAATTTCATGCAGAATCACGTTCCACGTTACACATATTGTTAAAACCAGTACATCAATGTGTTTAATTTATACAACGCTGATGTAATACCTAAATGTTTGTTGAAGAAGCTGAAAATACATTTATTAAAACAATTATAAACAAGATAAAAAAAGGAAAAAAAATATTCGGCATTTTAAATATTGTTCTCTATATGTTAACATAATTTGTAACAAGCGGCTCACTACTGCTTACTTTCAGCATAAGTTTCAGCATGTAATAGCAATATATTTAAGTTTTTTTTTTATGGCGACGCATCCATAAACAATTATTTTAAACGGAGCGTTTGCGCTCCGTACTATAAGAAAATCTGTTTTTTTTCTTTCCAATTAAAACTACAAATTAGTTTAAAAAATGAACTAGCATATTGAAGTGTGTGTTAAGACTTATCTACTAAGAAAATTTAGATGCTTAAATAGGTCTGGTTTGCCTGTAAAATGCAAATCTATGTTTTAAAAAAGGTTTCTTTGATATTATTTTCTCTGTTATAAAAGATAACAAATCTTGTTTCTGCAACTAGCAAAATGAAGTCAATTAAATGAAAAATCATGTCATCAAATATCACTTTCATATGTTTTATAATTGTTGGGAAAAATCAAGATCCCCGCCACGTAAACTTCCAATGCGTCGCCTTAAGTGAAATTGTAATTTCTTGAGACACTTTATATACTCTAAACTTATATACGCTTTGAATTACATTGATCCATTAAACGGTATTTTTCACATGCCTATACGAGTATACCTACTGTCCCACTGCTGGGTTAAGACCTTCGACCATTAAAATCGAGTCATGACTTAAATTTATGGGTATTGGCTTTATTACCACGTATTCCAAATACGAAACAAACTTTAAACATAGGACTTCCAGATAGGAGGCACCGACGCATTTATAAGGTAATTAAACAAAAAAACTCATTATCATCACCAGCCTATATAAGCGTCCCTCCATTGGGACTGCTTAGACTTTTCCACACGGAGAGAACCCATCAGATGTTGATGGGATTTAATGACTGTTTTATTAGATTTTTTTAAATTGGTCACCCATTCTATCCTTCGATATTGCATAAGTTGCTTAAACTAGATTTCAACTCGAGCGAAGCTCGCTAACGAACTCCTCATTTTTTTTTTTTTTATACTTAGCTCGGCAAATGACTCCATCCCACCTGATGTTAAGTGGAAATGAAGTCCAGACGCGAAGACAACTGGTGCAGCGTGGAAACAAACGTAGCATCAGTTAACTTCATTCTGCCGGCCCACAAGGTGCTTCTTCACGCCTCTCTTGAAGGACCCCATATCATAGGAAGGAGGGAAAACATGTGCTGGTAGACTATTCCATCTTTTGGAGGTGCGACAAAGAAACGAGTCACTAAATTTCTTTGTGTGCGATGGGATATTTGAGACAGTGAATCGGTGACTCCGAAGAGCAGCATGTGTACTCCTATGAAGAAAGGGAGAAGGTGGGATGAGGTCAAAGAGCTCTTCAGAGCACTCGCCGTGGTTTAAGCGGTAAAACACTCTGAGTGACGCAACGTCTTTACGCAATTGCAGAGATTCGAGAGTATTTACCACTTCTGCATTGCCGATAATGCGTTCAGCGCGACGCTGCAATCTGTCCAAGGGATCGAGGAGGTACTTAGCGGAACCGTCCCAGATGTGCGAGCAATACTCCACGCAAGACCGTACCTGTGTCTTGTACAAAAGGCACAACTGGTCCGGCGTAAAGAATCGCCGCACTCTGTTGAGAATTCCGAGTTTTCGTGAGGCTGTTTTGATCACGGCTTCGATGTAGTCCCTTTGGTTCAGATCGCAGCGTATCGTCATACCGAGCATGTTGATACTGCTCTGCAGGCGTAGAGATGTACCCTGAAGAGTTGGAAGGGGAAGGAATGGTGACTTTTTTGCCGTGAACACGCACACCTGTGTTTTCTTGGCATTGAACTCAACCAGATTATTGGTGCCCCAATTAGATATGAGGTCCAATACCCGATTGAGCTCAATGACAAGATTAACTCGATTCACTTTGGTTTCGACCCGCCCAGCCGCTGGGTGACCGTTATATCCTCCATGGACCGTACTATCATCTGCATAGCAATAAATATTTCCAAGTGGAAGCATATCATTGATATGCAGAAGGAACAGCGTGGGGGATAGAACGGACCCCTGAGGGACACCAGCGTTCACTGACATAAGCCGCGAAGCGCATCCATCAGATATAACACGGATTCTGCGCTCATGCAGGAAGCCAGCGACCCAGTTGCAGAACTGAGCAGGCAGACCGTATGCCGGGAGCTTGGAGAGAAGAGCTTTGTGCCAGACCCGATCAAAAGCCTTGGCTATGTCAAGGCTAACAGCCACCGACTCACCACGCTTGTCAATAGCCTCACCCCAAAGATGTGCAACGTACGCTAGAAGATCACCCGTTGACCGTTTCGGCCGAAACCCGTATTGGCGATGGTGAATTATAGAGTGTTCTTCTAGGTAGTGGACAAGTTCTTTATTTAAAATGCGCTCCATTACTTTGCACAAAACTGAAGTTACGGCTATGGGGCGGTAATTCGATGGATCTGACCGATCTCCTTTTTTGGGGACCGGTTGCACATTAGCTTCTCTCCAAGATTCCGGCACACAACCTGAAGAGAGCGAGAGACGGTAAAGGCGCGTTAACACGGGGGACAACTCCGCTGCACTTATTTTTAGGACTATTGAAGGGATGCCATCAGGACCATTAGCTTTCCGGACATCGATTGACTGCAGCTCCGTACGGACGTCACGCTGCCTGATTTTAAAATCGGGCATTGTGTGGTCACAGTGAGAAATTGTAGGTGGCTGTGCCGCAAAGAGATCGACTTTCTCCTGCGGCTTGTGAGCTAAAGTTCCGTCAGGACATCTCAATGGTGGCAGCGAGGGTTGGCAGAAGTTCGATTTCACGGCTTTGGCCAGACGCCAGTAGCTACGGCTGCCCGTAGGATGCGTCAGTAGTTCTTGGCCGACTCGTGCAACGCGCTGGGCATCCGCTCTAATGAAAGCTCTTTTGCAGGACTTGGTGGCATTATTATAGGCTGCTTTCAGCGAGCGGGTTTCGGGAACCCCAAGAGCTTTACCCCTGATCCAAGCGCGGTATGCCGCCTGCTTGTTATCAGCAGCGTTGGCACACTCGCGGTTGAACCATCGGTTGCGCCTGCCTTTGCTGATGAGATAGGAGTGCGGAATATAGTATTCCATCCCTAAAACTATCTCATCAGCAACTGCAGTCGCACTAGCTGTTGGGTCCTTCCCACTGAAGCAGCGCTGCCCCCAAGGAACGGATGCGAAATAGTCCCGCATACCATCCCAATCTGCCGACGAGTAGTGCCAAATCTGGCGTTTCGATACCGCTGAAGGCGGTAGCGGATCCAGAGACACTTTACTGGATACCAAGCAGTGATCCGAAGATCCCAAAGGAGCTCGAACCTCCACTCGGTAACCAGCTGGGCGACTCGTCAGCAGAAGGTCCAACAAAGAGGGCGCGTGACCGACTACGTCTGGGATCCTGGTGGGCTGGTTCACCAGTTGAGTCAGGTCGTGCGTGAGAGCGAAAGCATGGGCAGTTCTACCAGCATGGTCAGTTTTGGAGGAACTTAACCACCACTCGTGGTGAGCATTGAAGTCCCCCCAAAACACCAATTCCGCCGATGGAAACCGCTCTTGCGCATCATCTGCTACCCGACTAAGATGGTCCATAAGTCGAGTTGTCTCCATGTCGCCTGTTACGGAGTTAATACTTCTTTTAAGATTTTATACTTTTTCTTCTTTTCTAAGTGTCATTCTTCTTTTGTTCTGTTTTTCTATTCTATTGTCATCGTTGTTGCTGTCCTGGTATGTTTTATTTTATTATTTCGTCTTCTATTAATTATAATTGTACGTTTTACTTTGCCTCTTATTTCCTAATACAGTCCACCTTTTCCTCTTCGCCTCTTTCCGTTACATCGCCATTATGGGATCGGTAGACGCAGACGTAGACACGGCTATGTGAGTCCAAGTCGACGTGTACCACAAGGAGGGAAAAGGAAGGGTCCTCCAGACAGCGCAGACGGCGACAGCAAACATCCGTCCGAACGAACAAGCAAACTCTGGCTTTGGCTTTGAAGGATTCTTCAAGCACAAAGCCCGGATAGTGCAGGTAGCTGGTGTCGGCCGGACAGATTATTTGCGTCTCCGTCAAAAACAACATTGCTGGCCGTGCCGTCTCAAGATGGTGGTGGACGGCATTGAGGTTTGCATGGAGTCCGCGGATGTTAGCGAACTCAACCTCAAACGGTATAGTTGTGGTGGGGGTGTGCACCGCTGTAGGACCAGTTTTATTGTGAGGCGCTGTCATGCTGGAGAAAAGGAGGGAGGCGTGAATCGAGGAAATGCTACCGCGATGCAAATAGTCAAAGTGCAGCGGCCTGTTTCACCAGGGATCTGCCTACAGATGAGTATAATTAACCCGCCGAACGGAAGGGCCCCCAAACCCCCCCGGGAATGGCCGCCGGGACCCCACCTTTCGGTCACCAACCGGCACGACGGACCACCCCGAGATTATGCGTGGCATGGTGAGGCAGCCTCACGAGCTGGTTAGGCTCGCTTGGGCCCCTGTACTGTGCCACGGGCGGCCAGCGGGACAGCCGTTTCTACGGGTCTCCCTGGTCGGCGGGTTAACGAAGTCCTCCTGGCACTGGTTTAACGGAAGCCTCAACAGACCAAGTGCATCGCAGTAACATCCACTCGAGCTCTGGTTATACGCTGGCTGATCCCGAAACGCGACCGACAAGCGGTCACTTGACGGGTTTTACACCATGCGTACGGTGGTCACTAACCAGACGGGCAAGCCCTACCACGCAGTGGAGCATATGGAAGCTCGAAAATCACTCGAAAATCCGTTAGTCGTCTCTTACGACACCCACCGGAGGAGAGAGGCGGAGAATAGTATTCTTTCTCCGTCTCCGCACGGATAGAATTTTTCTAACAGAGAACTAATTTTAACCAAAAAAAGATGTAATACAATTTAAAGTCTATTTAAATAATTACTGCATTAGTCCAACAGTTGTGAGCTAAAAAAAATATAGCTTTAATTTCCATTAAATTCCACAAAG
The DNA here is from genome assembly GCA_947562085.1 of Eudonia lacustrata. Classification (NCBI taxonomy): domain Eukaryota; kingdom Metazoa; phylum Arthropoda; class Insecta; order Lepidoptera; family Crambidae; genus Eudonia; species Eudonia lacustrata. The sequence continues at coordinate 17,430,867 of OX387326.1, read as the reverse complement.
TTTTCATAAAACATCTATTAGCGTGAAATAACACAAATCAGGAATTCGCTTCTTTAATCCACACTCTATCAGCGGTCAATTACGAAAACACATTAGAAGCGTCAATACTACAGATTTATTGTGCTTTAACAACTAATCAGTGATAGGAGAAATCTCGTCGACCTTAGCTTCACAAGCACAGGTGTGAAATTGCTTTTCTATTCAACACCAAAAAATGTATGCTGTCCTATTATTTATTATGAAGAGCTATTTTACATTTATTATTATTTATCAACATCAATTAACCCTTGCACGTGAATAGCATTAACATATTAATACATTTCCAAATCATAAATTAGACTTGTTTGTATGTAGTTCATTTATTTTTTACGGCCTGATGGGCGAGGTGGAAATTTGAGTCGGTTTCAATTAATAACTTTGACGTTGCGTTTAGGTTAGGTGAGCGTCTCGGGTTTTTTGTCGTGTTCTGTAGCGTACCGTTTATAAAAAATCTTTGTTTGATTGTAAGGAATTCTTTGAGACAGTTGAATGCTGGCTTCTGATGAAATTACTTACTTATTTTTGATAAATAAAACAATGCATGTAGCGAAGAGCTTTTTCATAGCGTTGTCAATATTAAGGTTGTTTTGTTATTCAAATTGATTAGTCCAGAAAAGGAAATAAAGTAAAGAGGCAATAATTAATTATCTATCTGAAGAAAACATTGTTAACGCACAATTAATTATAAAATAAAAAATCTGGGACGAACTTTGGAACCACTTTTACAAATCGAAAAATATTTTAAAATTTAAAAAAGAGACATATTTAAAAACCAATAATTATGACAGCGGTAGCGCCAGCGTTCTCAATACCTACTGTCTCATATTAACATGACAAGGTTTATTTTTGATTGAAGATAAATACGTAACAGCATTCCAAAAAGTCTATATGGAGCATTATATTTTGCTGCTTTGACAAAACCTTCAATAAGGCCAAACAGATTATCCAATAAGCAATAACTTTTAACAACATCTCAACCATTACAGTCAAGGGATCAGAAATTAGCTTCTACAGTTTCCTTTTAGCGAATTCCTTATTTCCTCCCACCCCAATATGGTAGATATCGTATACAAATTGATCCCAGACCAATTCTGCCCAACTCCCCAACTATTCCATAACAAAAACCGCCAAACTCCGAACTCTGACCATTTTCGATTGAAATGTCTGCACTCCGCAACTAAAAATAACTTGGAACAAAGGGGCCGACGAATGTCTTAATTCCCCGAACCCAATACGAATGGCTAACAATTTGTCGGTCTCGTTGGCTTGATATCTAAATTAGTATGGAGACAGGCCTATGTGTTTTTTTCTCTCTTTGCTCCATCTGCAAACTTGACGTCTCAATTAATGACGTGTAATTTCAAAGATCTGAATTGCTAGCGACTAATTCTGGTGCGAAATGATGCCTCTCGACGCGTTGGTTGCTGATTTTCATATAAATATGAAGTTGCGATGTTCTTGTTTGTCGTGTTGGCATTACCGTTTGCAGATACATTGGCTTCGTGTAAAAAATAAATATCGCATAACTTTGACAAATCGACTAAATTAAAATGAAATCAGTCATGTTATATTATTTGAATTCAAATTTATTATATGCAGTGTTTATATTTATCATCCAATTAATTTATGAAAAGGTATCTTTTCATGGTGAAAATGGAGTGAAAACTCAATGAGCAAACTTTTCTGAATACATTAAACGGGTGGGCTTTAAAAATGCTAATTAAAAAGGTTTTAGACATTACAAAATCTGAAACAAACTTCGCCGTAGGTACACTTTGTCAAAAATGAATGCAAAATAATACAATTTTGTTAAGAGCGTGCGCTGAGCCAAGTCAGATCTTGTAAAAACCGCTCAGCTTTTCTAGCTAGTCGAACGGTCTGTATTTATTTTAGTGCCTTATTTAAATAAGACAGGGCTTAAGTTCCTTTGTGACTTTGTTAGGATTCACAAACAAATTAGCCGGCACAAAAGGAAACTACTGCATTTACAGACAAAAAATTATCAAATTAATCTGATAAATCCGCTATGAAAGAACTCCGTCGCTTACTAAGTATTAACATTTAATGAAATATACAATTTCATGTTCTCATTTCTTATGTTTGCTTCCTTAAGAGATTAGAAAGATTTTTATTATAACAATAGAATCCTGTACATTTCTCCGTGAAATGTTTGGATAGCAAAGTCAATAGTCTTACTTCACTATACACTATTAATATTAATGTAGAAGAAACATAATTAATATCCTAGTGACATAAACTGTGGTAAGAGTGTTACGCGCCACAAATTAAGGTAGATAATCCCTTGGAGCGTTTAAAAAAATGCGGTGAGAAAATACCCACAAAAACCAAACAATTCATCATAATACTGTCAGGCAATTATTGTTAGAAGCGTTAATGACTGCCGTCCATTATTAATCTGTAGGGAACTTGTTTTGAGCTTACAAGACTTATAGCGATTTCGATAATAATCTTGTTTTAATAATTACTTACTTATTTAACTTCTCACAATCTTGATTAACCCTATTTGTATGATATTTTTCTCTGCGTCCGTTAGACTTAATTTGGTGGCTTGACAACTCTTTTAGAATGCTTAATTCATGTGATTTTTCTTGGCTGGCGTTATCTGGCGGAGCATCGGTAGGGAGAGCTTCTTGGAAATGTTTGGTAGTTTTTTTATTAATCTTATCGTGCACTCCATTGTCTATTTACTGTGGAGAGTTACTACTTGGTCCGTTTCCAAAAGTTTAAGCTAAGCAACATACGTTTTAAAGCGGCACAGTAAATGTCTTAAACTATTATGTTCCGCAATTTCTTAGGTAACGCCTGATATGGACTTTATTTTTTGAAGATTTCTGGTTTTAATAAAACTAGTGGTCACCCAGTGGTCGAAATTCGACCGTAATTTTATTAAGGCTGCACGGACTGTATCCTAAGCAATGAAAAATTAAAAAGATTGAATGTGAGTTTGGATTGGCATTGACAGATTTCGGCCGCTACTCTTCCATTTTTGAAATGTTTGAAAAGAGTATATATAGGGGAAAGGTGTATAAAATGATCCCTGGAGGTAAAATGATTCCCCGCTAGTCTCAGCGAACTACTAATGCCATCTATCAAATTCATTAGCAAACACGTCCCCCGCTCTCTCTTCAGTCACCTGTTGAAGCATCATGGTGGTGTGACTGTCGTGCGTCGACGCAGAATTATTTATTTAAAATTGTTGGTTTCAATCTAATTTTACTCAATAGTCAACCTAAGGTATATTTCTGAGTGTTAATTATTTCTATAGTATTGCTTAATTTGCTGTTGAAGTACATATTTACTTTCATCCTGGACATATTTTGGTGGACGCATGGTGAGTTTTAAGGTTATGTTTTGAGTGATATATGAGAACACAGTATTTGGGGTCAAACGATCCCAAGCATTGAGTATAAAATGATCCCGGGATCATTTTACCCATATTTATTTTTTGTTTATAGACCATGCCGCGGCATTACGTTAGGAAAACCACACGACAAAACTGGAGTAAGGCTTCAATGCGTTTGGCTCTAGATGCTGTGAAGGATGGAATGGCTTTCTAAACAGCCAGCAGACAGTTTTCAGTACCTCTTATGCCCCTTATGTGTATGTATGAAAAGAAGAATCAAAGGAAAAAATAAGCTTGCTGTGGGTGCGGTTAAGATTCTAGGTAGTAAACGAACAGTTTTTACAACTGAACAGGAAGAAGAACTGGTCCAACACATAAAGAACATGGAGATAAGAATGTATGGACTGACAAAACAAGAGATTCTTTCTTTAGCTTATCAATTAGCTGAGAAAAATAAGATACAACATCCGTTTTCATCTACACGGGGAAAAGCTGGAATTGAGTGGCTAAAAGGATTTCGAAAACGGCATCCTGACATAACTCTTCGTTCTCCGGAGTCAACGTCTGCTGCTCGAGCACGTGCGTTCAACAAACCTGTTTTTGATTTTTTTTTTTTCAATTTTGAAAGACACACAAGTAAAACATTATTTTCCTCCGTACAGAATATTCAATGTGGACGAAACCAGTTTATGCACTGTTCCGACGAAAAATACAAAAGTGTTTGCTCAAACTGGTCGTAAACAGGTGGCTAGGGTCACTTCAGCTGAAAGAGGTGACACGACAACATCAGTAATTTACGGCTCCGCAGCTGGAAACTTTATACCACCAATGTTTATATTTCGCAGAGTGCGTATGCGTATACCAATTATAATTAAAGACTTAGGTACCTAAAGGATCACGTAAGAAGACTGTTTTTTTTAAATATATGATTACAAAGAACTGGAAAACTTTTTATTTAGTCTTTGTACAATGTTTCGTATGCAAAGTGCAAAATGATCCTAGGGGATCATTTTATCCATACCCCCAGGGATCATTTTGGACACGTCACCTACGTGTACAAAATGATCCTTTACTAACCTTCTGGGAAATCTGTAATAATTCCAAAAAGACATATATTTCTACAAAAACAATTAAGTCAATAGTAAGTCACTTAATGAACTATCCAAACTCATTTTAACAATCTCGATAACGTTAATAGTTTTGGCACTATTTATGTTTTCCCTTAGAGGGATCATTTTGGACACCTTTCCCCTACGTGTGTGTCAAATACATGGTAGTATGTGTAATGTTTGTTTTATTAATTAATTGTATTTTTATACATAATTTAAAAAAAATATTAGCATTCGGTTAATCTTTTCTATATAAACTATAAGTGTGCGAAATTTTATACTCCTCCGTCCGCGCAATTTTCGTAAAAAAGGGGTACAAAGTTTTTGTTTTAATATATAGATATTAGGGTTAAGTTTTTTGAGTTGTTGCTATTGTAAGTAAAACTTAAAATTGAATCAATACTTTAAAGCGAGTAAACAACAGCTACTAAAATAATTTTTTTTAAATTAATTAAACTAATTTGATTATATGGAGTCATCTAGGTAATTATCAAATTTACAAAATCACGTTAAAACGCGATTGCTCAAGCTCATTATAAACACAAACTAACATGCCCAGTTCGGTGATAAATATTAATCACTCACTAACTCATGTTTAAATGTTTCCTGCTACTGTAAGAAAATTACCAATGCCCAAACGAATTTAATTCATAAAGGCTTCATTATCATATAACAGGGCTAGGCGTGTGGGTTGTGTGCTACTACTTGCTTATTCGTAACTGGTATTTTTAATAGGATAAAAATTTTCGACTCCTCTCATCTTTTGTTGCTCTACGTATGGTACAGTCAACAGCAGAGGTAACTGATGATTGGTTAAGTTTCAAAATATGAAATCAGTATGAAAATCAAAACTTTTTAAACGCATATCGAAAAATATTCGAGTGTCTACTAGTACCTGCAGACTTTTACTGTAGTTATATAGAAATTCCGACTAACACTATCGAAACTTAATTGTGAAATCTAGTAAACATCATCTACTTTTGCTGTTGACTGTACTTCTTTAACAATAAATTTGGAGGTTATAATTACAACACTCGGTTATTCATGAATATCTAATGTTATAAGATTGCTCGCCTAAAACTCGCGATACCTACTGGAAGGTTGGCTCGTACAATAATTCATATATCAGCTAATTTAACCCACACCTCCGCAGTATAAATAAAATTTGCCGCCATTTTGTATAAGCTCGTTACAGCTCGACGCACGCCACTGGCCCTTCTAATTATGATGTTAAGCTGTTGCATGTGTGTGTATATACTATCCCTAAGAGCGCGAATCAACTCATGGTTAGTGTGCGTAGCGTCATTGTGGTATGCGTATACGCATGAGTGTTATGGTTCTATGTGTGGTTGTTTGTCGGCGTTTTTGAGTTGTTGGGCGCTTGTCTAACAATAATTACTATATACCTTACACCCGCAGGCGGCATCAACGTCCCACCTCAGCAATTTTTTGTCTCCCTTTTTTTATATAGCACCTTAATCAAAAAGCTTGATAGTAGCGACGCACGCGCTAGGCGTATAGCCAAATATGGTTTTGGATTCGTTGTTTAATGGTTAATCACGATCGTTATCGCTTTTCGATTATGAGGGGCGCGATCGAATACATAAATATGCGCCGCCAAATATTGGCTCAGCACTTGTCGAGAGCAATTTACATCGCGTGTTTGCTCTGATATTAACGTTTATGAATTACCTGAAGGTAAAACGTTAGTCAGTTTATTGGTTTCTAAAATATTAATTTCACATTATGGTACGTTATTTTTTATATATTATATGTATCCTTATATTGGTACACAGTTTTCGTTATCAATTGTATTCTTGGAGAAGAAGCTTACAACTTAGCTGTGGTTCTACTTCAAATTGATATCGATGTGATTAGAGCAAATAAAGGGATACCTTTATCAAAAACAATATGGCCGCTGGAGACTTGTTAAAGTATTTTTATGGTGTCAGGTAAAACTCTAATTTTGTTTTTATAGTACAAACAGCAAAAGCAGATGATGTTTACTAGATTTCAAAATTAAGATTCGATAGTGTTATTCGGTATTTTTTATATAACTACAGTCAAAGTCTGCAGGTGCTAGTAGACACTCGAAGGTTTTTCGATATACGTTTAAAAGTTTTGATTTTCATACTGATTTCATATTTTGAAAATTGACTAATCATCAGAAGTGCACTTCCACCTTACTAAAGATACATATGGATAATGATTTTATTTATTATTAATGATTCTTTGATTCTACAAAGTTCTATTTTAACAATTTTCGGTTAGCTACATGTGGTGTGTATAGGCGCACCTCGTCTGTATGCCGATGACAACTTTCGTTTGAAAGCTTGATTTACAGCACTCCCAGGTATTTTAACATGCTTTAAAACTCTCATCATTACTTATCGAATGGCAGAGACGTCGAACATAATTCAATCAGAAACAACCGCTTTCCGTCCACACAGCGCTACATCATACTTCAGCAAAATAAAAAATACACAAAATCCGAATAGAGTCATTAAACGTGTAAAACAAGAACAAAACAAGGGGACCCTACAGATCGCAACGAGGCAACGTCTCAATCCACGTTCATTTGCTCGAACTCGAAACGAGTTATACGGGCTGTAGGCAAACGAGATGTAAATGTTGTAACGAAGGCAAATACAATGAAATTGTTAAGTAACAAAAGATAAATTCAAAGGCTTTTAAGTGGTGGATGTATGGGAACTGCCCCCCGGTCGCCCGATTGCACCGTCACGACCGACTGTTGCCTCTAAAATTTTTCGAAAAGGGCAACGTTGAGCTCATTTGAATAAATGACAAATTTTACTTACAAATCGTTCGGGCTGTGAGGCAAGTTTGTTTTTTAGTAACTTTAAAAAGCCATTTCGATTACGCGAATCATTTTCTTGATGTATCTGTAAAACTAATTTAGGGATGTTCATATAATTTTTTAACGCAAATTTTGTTGCGAACAAATTACAAAAACACATTTTTTCAACATTTGTGTTTTTGTAATTTGTTCGCAACAAAATTTGCGTTAAAAAATTATATAAACATTTATAAATAGCTTTCCTACTTCTTAACTGATCTTTAGTATTTGTAAAAATATTATGATCAGATGTTAATGACGGTAGTTGTTGACATTGAATGGGCGCCTTTGGCTTTCAAAGTAAAAAGTAAATAGTGTTGAATAATTTCGGCGGGCTGGTTAGAACCACGATAGCTCAATTGGGAGAGCGCCTGACTCGGTATGTCAGAAGGGTGCGGGTTCAAATCCTGCTCGTGGAAATTTTTTCAACATTTGTGTTTAATTTAGGGATTCTGGATTAGTTATTAACTATAACAATGATTTATTTTCTGATGCTAAAACACTGGGAAATTATCAAGCCTTAACAATGTAAAACACTGTTTAGATACACAATCCAAATCGAGCAGAACCAAGTTGGCATCCGAAAATGCGTCGACCACCAAACCACCACTTAATAGACCGCTACGGTAAAATACATTTGCCGGGCATCAAGTCAACGGTAGCTCGATTCTGTCACGACGGGCACACTCCGCGATTGTCCGTTTTTTGTTCTATTTATTCTGTTTTCTTGTTGTCCACTTTTTGTTGCTTACTTGTTGGTTTTGTCAAGAATGTAAAGGAATTGACGTCTCCATCGCGGTTCGTCACGCTTTGCCGTCGACGGAATGACGCTGCGATTTTTTCCACCATTAAAAGGAATAGGCTGGTCGGTGGTTGTACGAAATACGGTTGTATTGAGTTTGAGTAAGGTGCGATTTAGATTATCGGTGGAGTGTGGTAGTGGAGCTTAAAATACACAAGTGAAGTAGCATGCAGACCCCTTATAGCGAGACGTGATGACTTAATTCAAATCGTCCATTGGTTATGGGTGCGGAGGTTTGCATGTATCTGGGTACTTACATTATAGATAGTAATCAAGTTTTTGCTAGTGATCTGTGCAATAAATGCTAAATGGGAAATTGTATTCTTGGTAACTTTAATAATTGTACGCTTTAGAGCTTCTCTTTACTTTGCAGTATCAAAAGTAGATTTTAAAAAGTTATTGACGATTAGCTAACAGGTTGACCGCCGTCGGGCCCAGACACAATAGACATTCAATTGTTTGTCATTCAAATTACGTTAAGGTGTTAAAAAGAGTAAATCTTTTTTAACTAATCAATACCTTTTTATATTTTAATCTGTCAACAGTGCTTTTGTTTGTTTTGCTGTTTCTCATCTTATTTTTTTTAATTTAATTTATTTCCTAATTTAAAAAGAAAACTTTTTATTTTGCTTTTCTTTTAATAAGGAAAACAATGGACAATGGACAAATGGAAGGTGATTCTATTTGCCTTAAACCTTGTCTAAATACCTATTGACAATTCCATTTTAATAATAGCATATTACCACTGCAACATTTATTTATATTTTATTTACTATGTCAGATTTTTATCTTCTAACACATTTTTAAACTAAATGACCAATCTTTGTACATTGACATTAAAGTTTAACAATTTTTCCATAAATCCTTAAGTTTCAATAACTCTTCGATATCTCGAACATTCATCGTGCAAAATACAATGTGTAAATTCAAAGGGGCTTCGAGACTGTTATCACTGGCTCGGTGTTTCTAAGGTGAAACCAACGGATCATGTGCAAGGCTAGCCCCGGCTCGTATGGGCACAAGGGATTCTGTGCGATTACATCTGTAGTGCGGGCATAAATCACTCATGTAGCAAGCTCACTTGGAATATCTACATCTAATATGAATGCGTGAAATGCTTTTGGTATGAACACAAAATCTTTTTATAATAACTATTGGGTTTTTAACTATGAAATTGATTTTTTTTTCACTCATTAATAAATTATGTATTTCTACTTCTAAAACTCAATACCGGATGTTAATATTTTTATACACATTTAATTAAGATTATGTTACTTAGGCTTAATTATTAACAATGATTTTAAAATTCGTGTCTTTATGGCCCAAATTTTTTTTAAATTGACTTCTTTTTTTGTTAGCGGAATCGACATTTTGTTTCATTGTCGCTTTGAAGGGACTTGTATTTATTTCTTTATAAGGTCTGCTCTATTTAGCTAGTGAACTAAACACACTGCCCTTCAATTTTTTAAGTGTTAACATAAATAGACGCTAAGAAAATTTAAAAAATTTTAGTATGAAAATTATAATTTTATAAATTTCTTCATACTAAACGTCAATTTCATAGGTAAGGATCTAATATAATTGTCCGTGCTTCGGAAGGCACGTAAAGCCGTTGGTCCCGGCTGCATAAGCAGTCGTTAACAACCACCGCACCGCACTGGGCTCGCGTGGTGGTTTATGGCCCGTTCTCCCTATCCATCCATAGGGAAGGCTCGTGCCCCAGCAGTGGGGACATAAAAATGAGCTGATAATGATGATGATAATGATAATTATCGTAGTAGGGTTTAACACTTTTATTTATTTTTATATTGTGCGGTGATCTGGGATCCGTGTGAGAATAAATATGTGCTCATGGTGGAAAAAATACAGCGCAAGTTTGCTCGGTGGTCATATAAAAAACGTTACGGGTACTACCCCTATTTATATCCTTCGATGTTTGTCTACGCTATGGTTGACATGGACACCCTTAAACTTAGGAGAGTAATGATTCTCCTGAAGCATTACTTGTTAGTTTTAAGAAACAAAATCGAAAGCCCGGAGGTATTGGAAAGAGTGCGCCTGTTGGTCCCGGGTAACATTCCGCGGGATGAGGGGGGCCTGCTCGCGCCTCGTCGTCGTCCGCGTCTGCTTGCGCGTCCCATGACGCGCACCGTGAGGGCTGGCTCTGCGCCCACTGCCCGCGCGCTGCGGTGCATTGGAGACTTGCTTGCTCGGCACGACGATATCGACATATTCGCTGATAGTTTAGGAATGGTATTAAATAAATTTTATAGTTATAGTATTGACATTAATATGTAATATTTATTGACTTATTTGATTTGTTGACATTTGTGTGTATTCGTCAGTATCGTATTGTTTTGCGGTCTGGCCAATTGACATAGTTGTCTTGTTTTTAGGTACTATTTTGTGTTGTATAACTTGACATCATATATACTAATTATTATTTTCTGTTTTTTATTATTAATATTTTTGTATGTAATATTAGACTAAGTTTTTTTTTTTTTTGTTCTCTGTCTAAAAATAATCTTATTAGCGCCTTGGATGACTCATCTGTAAGCTTGTAAGATGTCTGATTTAAATAAATAAATAAATAAATAAATAAACACCAGGGGCCCGACCGCCTAACCGACCGCCTTGACTTCGTGTGTGGTAGTAAAAGGTAGGTATAGTTAAAAGTGGCCGTAACGTCTTATTTAACTAAACCATAACATGTGAGGTGTTCATTAGGTGACGTAAAAATGCTAAATAAATTCATTCAAATAGTTTGTTGAGCATAATTTGATTTTCTATCTCTAATTACTAGATATGTTTTTTTTTTCATTAGTGGCGCTAGTGTGCGGCGTAAACGCTCTTAACTGGTTTGTGTAGAAGACTGGTGCCACTATTATCTTGGTTTCTTTTAAATACAAGAACACAAGCATCGTGTAATTCTACAATATGGTCTACGCTTCGGTGGGTGAGTGGTGAAGAGCTCGGCCCGATATCCTGAGGTCCTGCGTTCACTTTCGAGTCGGGTAAAATGTGTTTTATAGCCCGGGTTTGTGATCGCCAACTCGCATATTTTGGCAAGCATGGTCGACAATTACAGCAATGACTTTGATTCTAACTAGGCCTTTGCCCAGCATGTGACAGTTTTTTTTGGGCTGTTTCAAAGGATATACTTACTTTTTTACTATAAGATCTACCTATTTTTCACTTTTTTATAAAATGCCAATAGCTTAAGTAAGAACTTAAGAGCAGACTCCTCGAGATTTCAACCTACTTAAAGTAAGCCTCTAAAAAATTTATTTCATTAGCCTGAGTCTAGACCACGTCTAGACTGTTTAAAGTATGACAAAATATACACAATTTAATTTTAATATTTTAACATTATCTACTTCAAAGAAATATTGTTGTTCATTTTTTGTAATGATAACGACGAACATGACCTTATGTAAATAGTAATGTATAGTAATTTTACAGAATAGGAACAATCTTAATTTTACAAAGTGCTTCTACCATGTATAATATATACCTAAGTATATTGGTTTGAACAATATATGCAACACAAATCCTGCAATCATCTCAGTTGTTAGCAACAAACAATTACTTGTAAAGACCGTGGGATAATTAACCCAAAGGGTATTTGCAATGTTACATACAATTCAAAGATTTTTTTTGAAATATCTACCATGGCAACTGACTCCATTCCCCCTTATGTTAAATGAAAATGGAGTCCAGTCGCGATGATAGCCGATGCAGCGTGAAAATGACGCAGCATCAGTCACCCTCCCATGTTTAAGACACCTCGGATCGTGAACATTCAAGCACAGCTGATCCTTACATTCGCTGTCATAAGGTCGAAAATACGTAGCGTCCGCGACGATTGAGACCGCTTAGAAATGAACAAAATCTTAATTTATAAAAAATATCTTGGTTTTAGTTATCAAAATATGTACTAAATTACGAATATTGATGTTGTTGATGTATTTGAGTGAGGTATTTTCGAAAATAATTAATATCGAGTCAAAATTATATAATCGTGTATTTAAGCAAGCAAATTCAAGTTAAAGACATGAATTTACCTATATCAACATTTCAAATTCGTTAGTCATATTAATTAAGTCTATTCGTCGAAAATTGGTACACTTTTTCCGGTGTGACCCTGTGTGGTGCCGGGGATAAAGAATTGCACCACCCCATCTCTTCCCGTGGGTGTCGTAAAAGCCGACTAAGGGACTATTCCAGAGGATGGGCAGCAGCATCTCTCTGAGGTTACCCTCAATCAACCTACTGCGATCGCCAACCCTCCTGCCAAGCGTGGCGATTACGGCAATTACCCCTCATATCCTTGGGGGAGGCCTTTGACGTCTCTTGGCTGAGATGATGATGATGATGATTGAATAAGTTTCCTCACTTGCTCTGCATTTCAGCATAGGACATGTGGCTTTTCGTCTTTTTCTGTATAATAAAAACAAGTCAGCATCGTTCTTCCACTAATAAAAGATATAAAAAATTGCAATCACTATTCTTTAACACGTCAGACATCTTGTTTCACGGAACACTCGGAACCAACTGTGCGGTATAGATCTAATTTCCGTTCTCCCCTTTCTTCCCATACTCTAGACCAGTGGTTCTTAACCTTTTAGCCGTGAGGGACCAATTCACCAAATATGTCTTGTCAGGGACCATGCAATTGTTTTACATTACGCTCGTCAATGTCGTCAAGTCACTTGTTTATTGTTTATCATATCACGATTACGATGGCTTCGTGGACCACATTGAATGCCTCCAGGGACCACCAGTGGTCCGCGGACCACCGGTTAAGAACCACTGCTCTAGACAGTTACGTTTATAAATACGTGCAATCGAAATAAATTGTAATCTGATGTTTAAAATGGCATACCGCATTTAGGTGTCACGAAATATCAGATAGCGTTATAGTTTCGTTGCGCATAACAATGCGAACAGCGAATACTATCTCGATTTTATTACCAATTTACATACCATTTTAATAATTTCACTACAGAGCACAGGACAGTTTTATAGTTCAAATTTAATGACGTAATGATTGTTTGTTGTTTGTGATTTATCGGATGTTACACAAATGTAATGCAAATTTATGTGTAATGTAAATACGGTTATTTGAACTGTATCAACAAACTCTTCGAAGATTTTATTCAGACCGCAAAATAAAACAATACATTTCCAAAATACACAAATAGAATTTTTAAGACAGAATGTTATTTTTTTATCACGCATGACTTGTATCTAACGATAGCATGACGAAACTTTAAGTTATTAGTTATTTTTTAAATAATCCACAAATTTTTGATTTGGCTCACGTTGTGAAAACTATATCCTGACGGCTCAAATGAAAGTCAAAACTGAACCCAATTTTTTATCAAAAAAAAAACAATTATTTATTTTGATACGAGCTGTTTGAAGCGTTCTGAAGCAAATAGATACTATTTTACTGTACCTTTAAAACTCGATCACCCATACGGAAACGTGGCACACCGAAGACAGCTTAATTTCCACTATCGCGACCCGATCGTGCTAAGTATGTTAAGTGTTGTGACATTAATCATTAATATATCCGCTAGAGTGTGCTGCGCATAATGAAAATTTGCATTCGTAATTAAGCTCAATATGCAAATTGGATACATTACTCACGATCGGGGTACTCACTAAATATTATCCGTAAGTTTACGCGCTACCTGGGCATACGCGGTTGATAATAAAGTACCTACATAATAATTATTTACTAATTATAATAATGGAGTCATTATTTTGGGAGCGAAGCTGTATTGTTTTAGTAGGCTCATAAATAGCAGATACTTACCTACCTAAATCGTAATTTTGCGTGCGTGTTCCATTTTTAAAAACAAACTTTTAAAAATGGAACACGCTCTACCCGCGAAAAATACGGAACATGACCAGAGTGACATGACTTCGTATTTATTCCGGTCCTCATAAAGCCAGGGTTTATGATCACTAATCCGCATGTCACCACCACCACCACGCTTACCAATACCAAATAGTGTAAGTAACTCAAGCTTACTTATAGCTGTTACCTGTTTCTTATGAATGATGTATATTAATCTATTTAAAAATGAATTATCATCGAGAATTTAAAGTGGAAAGGAGATTGCCATGGAGCAGGTCCCTTTTGTGGTATCGTGTGCCTGATTTGAATAATAATCTAAATAAATGATTTATAAATAAAGTAAATATAAATAAATAAAGTGGGACCTATAAGAGATATTTAATTTAATCCCCAAATGGTGATGTTTAATAAATATATGGGCTGTAGGTGGTATCTATCGTGTTAATGTCAGTAAATAACCTCAATTTCTTTAACAGAAAAAATTTATATCTCTTGAACCAGAGTGAATATATGAAAAATTGTTTTTAATTATGAATATACTAAGTTTTGACTATAATATAAAGCAAAAATCTTCAGGGAACAACAATTTTCCACAGGAACCCAACTTCCCATACAAAAGTGGCAATCTCCTTTACTTATTTATGATGTTAAAGCAGTTTAGTTTATCATTTTAAACGTCTTCAATACGTGTGTATGTCAAACTCTTCCTAAATGGTTTGACCGATTTTGATGAAAAACTTTTGTGTATGTTTGAGTGGATCTCTTGATGGTTTCGATTCACAATTGGACCCGGTAGGTGGCGCTGTAACTCGACGGTCCACTCAAGCGGACGAAGCTGGCGGGCCACTAGTCATCAGACTATATATCATTATAATATTATCATCATCATCATATCAGCCAAAAGACGTCCACTGCTGGACAAAGGCCTCCCCCAAGAATCTCCACAACGACCGATTTGGTACTGCTCGCATCCAGCGGCCTCCCACCACCTTTACCAGATCGTCGTCCACCTTGTTGGTGACCTGCCCACACTGCGCTTTCTGGTATAAAATAAGATACTGATAGTATACCGGATATTTAATATACCTGATAATAATATAATAAGTGATCAAACGAACTTCATAGGAAGTTCGATCATTATTATATGAATAGCTCCATTCGAAGATATAATATTACCATGTAGTTTCTTCAACGTACTAGGTAGTGTCGCACTTTTAGAGTATATCGATTAATTCTTAATTCAATTTAATCGATACAAAAACATCGCTATGCACTCTTCCCTACTGAGGTCTCACCGTCGCCCGCGCCATGATCTCATTCTTCAGAGATAGAGAGAATACCAAAACTTTTGGTTGGGTAGGGATGGGTAGGTTCTTATATCTTCGAATGGAGCTATTCATATAATAATGATCGAACTTCCTATGAAGTTCGTTTGATCACTTATTATATTTTCATAGCTCCATTCTTCGATATAATATTACCTACCATGTAGATGTTCAGAGAACTGATGTCTGTTATTCAAAGTTTTGGTTTCAAATAAGATAACTAAATAAAATACTGTTTTATGAAACTAAACAAAAACAATTTTTATTTTCTTTCTCCCTAATTCGCAAAATTAAATGCAATAATTCAAACAGAAATAAAGTAATGATCAATCATTTCTAACAATTTATAATTAATATTTCTAAATATTGCGATCAAAGATAGACTTAGCTAATTCTTCTGAAATAACGGGACGATTATAGAATTTAGCAAACGTCTGTGATGTGTTTGTCCATCCGGCTGTCTTTCGGATGGCGTCTATCGAGACCCCGGCGGCGTGCGCACTCGATGTGGCGACGTGGCGCGTGCTGTGAGCACTGAACCTCGTCACACCGATACCGCTCTCCGCTAACACATCTTTTATCCATCGACTGATGGTCTGTGATGTAACAGGTTTATGTGGACGTTTGTAAGCTAAAAATAAATTACTGGAATTTATTCCATTTCTGATGCTAAAAGTCATTTCTAGGTAATCTTCTAAACATTTTGCTGGACAAATACTAGGTCTATCTTTGAAATACGGAATAATCAGAGTTGGTTGTTCTCGATTTACTGCTGATGTTTTAATTAAATTAGAAATTGTAATAATTATTCGATTTTCAATAATTATAATATTATTCGTTTTTATTAAAGACTAGCTGTGCTCGCGACTTCGTCCGCGTGGAATAGTGACTTTCGGCAGCATTTTTAATTTTTTAGGCTCTTTTCCCGTTTTTGCAACATTTTTCACTGATGCTTCGCTCCTATTGGTCGCAGCGTGATGTTATATAGCCTAAAGCCTTCCTCGATAAATGGACTATCCAACACAAAAATAATTATTCAATTCGAACCAGTAGTTCCTGAGATTAGCGCGTTCAAACAAACAAACAAACAAACTCTTCAGCTTTATATATTAGTATAGATAGGGTTTGTACACGGTGAGCTGTACAAATGGCTAGGAGAACAGCCAACTTTTTAGTTATTTGAAGCAAATTACAATTTTGATTAGGGAACCATTTATCAACAAAATCTAAGACTATTTGTGGGTTCCATACACTATTATATTTAGGTATACTAGGCCTACATTTAAACACACCTTTCAACAAACGTGACACTTGTTCGTAAGAACCAATATTATTGCCTAGAAGCAATGAAATAGCAGATCTATGGCTGTTGAGTGTACCATAGGAAGCTCCGTTTTGAAATTGTTTTGTGAGAAACAAAATTACCGCAACTTTCGGTGCTTCTAAGTAATTAATACTGTTAATTTAGCAATAATTCCACCATAACTTAAAAGTAGTGTTATATTGTTTTAAAGTACTCGCCGCTAGGGACGACATCATAAGATCTATAGCTTCTACTGGTATGCCTTGCTTTGTGAAGGCTTCCCGGAGACAACGGCAGCCGCCAGGATAGTCTGCAGAGGTAGATGTATCCTGTAATCAGATTGGATTGCGTCTTTTAGAAATATTATTTCCGATATTATAATATTTTTTAATAAAGGGAACCACACTTGTTTGGGCCAGTAAGGAAATACAAATACACCTGTAGATTGCTCAGTAATGATTTTTTGTAAGCATTTTTGTATTATAGCAAAGGGAGGAAAACAGTAAAAATAGTAATTTTTCCATGACAATGTAAAAGCGTCTACCCTAAATGCATCCGGATCTGGTTTCCAGGATATATATACTTCGCATTTGGCATTAATTCGAGACGCGAACAGATCTATCTCAGGTTTTCCAAACTTTTTGACAATTTTTTGAAAACAATCTGAGCTTATTTTTATTTCTGTGTCTGGGTTTATTTTGCGTGACTCCTCGTCTGCTTCCTTATTGTCTTTAGTATTAATATATGATGCAAATAACCATATATTTCGCGTCTCGCACCACTGCCAAATAGACCTTGTTAATTCGTTTAAGTGAGGAAATTGTATACCTCCCATCCTATTAATATAACTGATGACCGTTGTGTTATCTATTCGCATCAATATAGCACTATTAGTTACATTTTTCGCAAAGCATTTCAGGCCTAAAAATGCTGCTTGAAGTTCTAAATAATTGATGTGGTATTTTAGTTCACTTTCTTTCCAGTAACCATTAGCGCGTTTATTGTTACAAACAGCACCCCAGCCTGACCTTGACGCGTCTGTGAAAATTTCCAAAGCATATACAGGAGGCAACATAGAATTTTCTGAAACTAAAATATTTCTTTCCCACCATTCCAAATCAGGTAAAATGTTACCAGTTGGTGTCATAATTGCATCATAATTATGATTACATTTTTTAAGTGAGATATACTTTTCTCTTTCCAGATGTTTGGTATATAACCAACTATATTTTATAGCCGGACATGCAGCTGTTAAAACACCTATAAACTGTGAGAATTCTCGAATGGTGTATCTTTTTTGCTTTTTAATTTTTTTAATCAATTGTAATATATTAGTTTGTTTATTTTCTGGTAACGACATAGTCATTCTTTTTGTGTCAAAAATAAAACCTAAGAACTTGCATATCTGTTTTGGTTCTAATGTACTTTTTTCATAGTTTATTATGAAACCTAAACATTCTAGAAGTCTTACAGTTTCTTTAACATTGTTAAGACATGTTTCATAAGTTTGCCCTATACAAAGGGTATCATCCAAATAAGTTATAGAACTATGACCGCGTTTCCTTAAGTAACCAATTACTTCTTTCATTATTTTTGTGAATGTTCTGGGTGCTGATGATAGACCATAAGGTAAAGCATTAAATTCATAGGTAATTAAGTTTTGTGTGTTGTCTTTAATTTGGAATCTTAAGTATTTTTTATAATTTTTATTTATTGGAATTAATAAGTAAGATTCTTTTAAATCAATTGTGGCCATATAGTTGTTTTGTGATAATAATGTACATACACTTCTGTAATCCTCCATTTTAAAATGTTCATTGTAAATAAATTTATTAAAATATTTTAAGTTTAAAATGAATCTATCTGTACCATTAGGCTTTGGTACCAAAAAAACAGGTGACAAAAACTGTGTCGTATCATATTCGCACTGGGAGATAGCTCCTAATTCAAGTAAATTATTAATTGCAAGCTTCATTCTTTGTTTCTCTTGCTGAGATAACAAAGAATTGCTGGGTAAATATGTGTGTGAAATATTATGATCTGATAATGGTAAGCGATAACCATTGAGAACATAATCTAAAACGATTTTGTTTTTTGTTATATTAAGCCAACATTGGTAATAAAAATGTAAACGACCTGCATGTACCTGGACTAATGCCGCGTTTGGGCACGTTGTCTGGGTGTCCCCGCTGACCTCGTCTGTGGCTGCACTGCTGGCGCAGGGGGTAGCAGTGCTTGCGGACGAAATTGTCTGTTGAGTGGTGCTCTGCTCGTCATGTATGCTCCGCGCCCCCCCCTGTTCGACGACGAGGCATACCGAGGAGGGGGCGTCCAGTTTCCCATGTGTCTCACTTTCAATTGAGCTTGATTTTGAATATTTTTCTGTGGTATAGCCACGTTTCTTTTTATTTGCCAACCTTGCTTTTCTATAGCTTTAGCTGCTTTTATTTTTTCTGACAATTTATTTCCGAATAAAAATTCATCTCTTTCTTCTTCTTGAATTATATTTAGTATCGACTTATCTAGGCATGGCATAATACATTTGGTGCGAATTAGGGTTTCTGTGTAATGGAGATCTGTCAAAACTCTACAGCCGTCTGATAGATATTTAATAATATCTACTTTCTTTCCATCTTTAATAATGATCTCCATAGCTCGAGAAATTGCTGTAATCCCTAATCCCAATTGATTTTGTTTTGCTTCCATCTTCTTATCTCTTACTCTTACCACTTCTGCAACAGCGGCAGCAATTTCTGGGTTTAGAGAGGGTGATTTTAGCAGTTTGCAGTTATCTGGAACCTGTTGTTCCTTGAGCAACTTCTCTTTGACATCTTTAGCCAAACCTTTCTTTAATATTGGGAGCCAACGTTGTGCTAAGTCATAGTGAATATCAGGTCCGTAATTGGGGGTATCTTCAATTGGATCTCCCAACGCCGATCGTATTTCAGGGTCTAATTCGACCGTTGCCTCTGGCAAGATTTCATTATTACTATTTGTGGTGTCTTGTTGCGGAGTTTCAGATAAGGCTCTCTCACATTTTGTCATTTCAATCGTATCTGTTTGCGGTAATAGCAATTCAAACTCATTTGTGGTTGGTGTGTAAACTTCCTCTAAACAAATGTCATTTGTGACGCTATTCTCATTCTCATTATTCGTATGTGGTTGGACATCTGAAAAACATTATTTTGTAGATTAATAAAATGTATAACTTATTAACTTAATTGCAATGATCTATTCCACATCAAATACTCATAATATGTTTCATTTGCAAATATTTGCATTAACTTGCCATCGTGAATGACCCGCAGTCAACCTCCAGGCTTATAAAATGGCGTCATGCCTAACCATCGTGGTTAACTCACGGTTACCCTCCAGGAAGACTTACAGACGCTATAAATCACACCGAATCTAAACCAATATTCACCTAATGACTTTTTTAATTACTTTTACGTACTTTGGTTTTCGATATCAGATTCTGAATCCGAAATAATGTAACGACGTCGTCGTTCAGATACTTTTTGCTTTTGTTCTAGCTTTTTTAGTTTTTCTTTGTAACGTTTTATTTTACTTTCTGTTTTTCGTTTCGGCATATTTAAATGAAAAAAAAGGGATGGTTAATTTTTAAAGATTGTGACAAATTTGTGTTCGTACCAAAGGGTATTAAAATACGTTCACTACCGCGCACAAAGAAGAATGAGATCATGGCGCGGGCGACGGTGAGACCTCAGTAGGGAAGAGTGCATAGCGATGTTTTTGTATCGATTAAATTGAATTAAGAATTAATCGATATACTCTAAAAGTGCGACACTACTTAGTACGTTGAAGAAACTACATGGTAATATTATATCGAAGAATGGAGCTATGAAAATATAATTCCCTATCAGTATTTGATTAAATGTCAAAAACCATGTCTGGTGGTAACTCGGTTGGAAAAACAGTCTGAACAGTCTCACGTTCACAAAATAAATATAGTTCCACCTTCCACATTCACCGTTTTCTAGTGCTACGTTATAGCACTATAAGTTTGAAACATCCGAAATGAAGCTATCTGTATGACCAACTCGACTACGGAACACCCCATTCACTATTAGCTGTATGTAGCAAAATTACAAAATGAAGTTGGATTTCCCTAAGGGCACATGAAGTATCCCGCCAAGTTTGCTGTGACCGACCTACGAGCAGCTCGCACCAAAAACTTGTTCGACGAAAGGGGAACTGGCAAGTTTGTTCTTTAACTTCGCGTGTTCTTTTATTTCTCGACATTTTCACCGAAAGTTGGAACATTGATGGAGGCGTTTAACTACCTCTATGTTGAAGCGAACATCGGCGACAGCAGCTAACTGCGTGGCTAAAGCGCGAAATTTATTTGCGTTTCGATCACGTTGACAAAAACTTGAATTCGCATCATCATCATCATTTATGAATGAATGAATGACGACCTCCTTGGTCGAGTGGTTTGTGCACTGGTTTTCATGGTGTCGCCATCTCTGAGGTCCCCGGTTCGATCTCCGATCGGGTCAATTTAGAAATTATTGTTTTTCCAGTCTCGGGTCTGGGTGTTTTCTATGTAGGAATAATAAGTATGTATTTAAGTATTTTAAGTATGTTTATTCGTTGTCTAGTAACCATATAACGAGTTTCATAACGAAGCTTCTCTTGGGCTAGATAATTGGTGTGAGTATAGGAAAATTTATTTATTTATTAAATGAATGAATGAATGAATAAACATTTATTGGTAATACACGACACATACACAAGTTACATTGAAAAACGTGCCATCTTCTTACTGAAGTTTGGAGATCAGTAGGTATACAAAATTTTCTGCGATCCCATATAGCTTTTTTTTTTTTGATGCGGAGTGTAAAATCTGCTAACAGACGCAACAGCGGGCAATAGGGGTCCCGCTGGCAGTCCGAGGATGGCCAAAACTCTGTTCCAGGGCCGGAGCCCTAAAGAAAGCGAGTCGAGGCCGACTCGGTAAAAACCACTCCGATGTCCTTTCGTCACCTTGGGACCAGCAAACCGGCGATCATCGCGTCGTCCTCATCTGAGGAGGACCCCTTTCAGACACTTCCACAAATCCCATATTGCTTGTTTTAACTGGCGATAACTAAGTCCAGTCCAGTTTTAGGCTTAGTTTCGTTTCGGCACCTCAATTTCGTACTTCTTAAAGTACAGTCCTTAATATTATCTTGAAAGGAAATATAAAAAAAAATAGTACAGAGTATAACGTGCTTAAAATATATTAACACAGAAAAACTGCTCACGGTCATCCCGTTTGCAAGGAAAAAAATAAAGAGTGAATCAACAAACTGATGTCGTTCAGCCATTTTTGACATACTTTTTTCACATTTTTTTTCCCATTTGAATTTGCATGGCGTTATAAACAAATTGTGCAATTACAGTGGCTTACTAAAGTCTGATTTATTGATGATGAAGACAATAATTTAGTGCGGGTTCGAATCCCGCCTGTGAAAATTTTTCCAACACTGCTTTGTTAAATTGTAATTTGTTCGCTAACAAAATTTGCGTAAAATTATATACAACATGAAGACAACAATGTCCTTGCAACAGTTTTTTCTCTTCTCTTCCGGATTCTCTTTCATTAAATTGCGGAGTAAGTTAATTTAATAGCGTTAAATGTTAATGTGTGATTAACATATTTATTTTATTTAACAATATTCGATTTGGTTAGTATGTGGCTTAGTTAGTAGCCTATGACTGTCCCACTGCTGGGCAAAAGCCACCAAATTATGTTAGAAAAAAAATATTTTTACTAAAGAAATTTGTATATTTTAAATTCAACAATAATACATTTTTATAGATGTGATACAACATAGAAAAAATCAAAGACACTTGACGTTGTCAAAAAAAATATTTCTTTTTAAACCACGAAGTTTCATTAACATATCATTGAACTCAAGTCATCACTATTATTGATGGGTTGATTAATGGCATCATCACTACACTTACCAAATGTGGGTTGGTGATCACAAACCCGGGCTATGCATCGAAAAAGCCCGAATCACACTTTGCCCAACCTGGGAATTGAACTGGGACCTTCGGGTATATGGCCGAGTGCTTTGCCGCTCATCCACCAAGGCGTATGGCTTAGCAAATCATAATTGCTAATGTAACTTTGTTGTCGAATTGTTTTTTTTTAATTTATTTATTTTATTCATAGTAAGTAGATAGTCTTGGGCTTAAAGTTGTATTTATAATCATGTTAAAAAAACTGACGAATTAAATACTAGATAATAATATTATGGTGGTAGCTATAGTTAGGTGACTTAAAGCTTTAATATCATCCAAACTGAGCACATTCACTTACTTTTAGGAATCGAACCCAGATCCTCTGGGTCTGAAATTTGTGGTATTAGGTACCACTAGAATATGGAGACGATAGATTTTGTATGCTTCCTATCTCGTTTCCCCCAAATCCTATGTAAATCCTACAACACACTTAAGGTAGAATATCTTAGCAAAACGTATATACCCAGGTATTTTCATTAACGTAATACCGTACCTACTAACCCCCTTAAACAAAGAGTTTTTCCCGGAGCTCTAACAGAATTACATCACAAATGAACATAAAATGAAAGTACAAGGAGTCTTTAGGTGGGTTAATTTAGAGCACGTATGGAGTGCAGTGGAGCATCGTGGATAGCATACTCCTTTTAATTGAATGTGTTACGAACTTCCAATCTGCTTGATTGAAAACAAATTGAACTTGGAACTGGTGAACGGTCCGCGGCAATAAGTAAAAATCATTGAAATGCCACCACTGCCACTGATTTAGTTAAAAACACTATTTAAAAAAATCTCTTTTGATTGGACAGCGTTGGAGCTGAAAACGGTTGGGAAGGAGAGATGAAATGTAAATTTTTGTGTTATTTATTTTATGTTTTACAGAAACAAGCAGACAAAGACAAAGGGAATTTAAGTTTGAACTGCCATTATTGAAAGTGATTGGTGTTGCACTCATAAAAAAAACATTTATACACAGTTATATACGTACGTTTTAGACACACACACACACAATGACATAAACGTTTATATTCTTGCCCTTGTGCCCTTGTGTCTAGCCTTGAAATGCCATTTTTATTGTGAGGTATTTTCGAAGCGCTTTTAGGCGTAAAAGCTAAGAAAGTCTGTTCGTAATTTTTGTACCCGGTTTGGTGTTCCAGGTATTGCTCTTAGTATATTTGTGTTTCTTAGGAAATATCCGTTGGTTTGGTTGTAAGTATTGGTACCTATTTATGATAAAAACAATAATAATAGCTTGCCCTTTCAAATCTAGAGTATCTAAAGGTTTAAGAGTAGAACTTGAACATCATCAAGTACATAACTTAAATCGAAATCGCACGTTGCAATTACCCAGTCGTCAAAATAACCCTGAGTACTAGTTAATGCTAAATTACGATAGCGTCACGTTAAAACCAGACAGTCTAATGGAAATGCTGGCTCCTCCCGGCGACTTACTTATTCATGGGTTATGTATCTGTGTACGAATCAATAAGGCATCAGGCTATACACCTCGATCACAAATTTGCATTTCAAACGATCTCCCATGGGGCTGGCTAGGCTAATGTACCGCGCGGGGTGAGACAGACATTTCACTATATAATAATATCTCATGCATCGCTTAACTAACGTCGTCGTAGTGTTAAGTTATGAACTTACTGATGTTGACGCGCTCAGTGTCGATTTAATGTGATCAGTCACTCTTCATTTGTCTCGTGTTACAGTTGAACATCGGAACAACGGAATGGAAATCGTTGGCACAAATTTTGAAGTAAAATTTTGAAGCGGTTTCACCCGCGTTAATTGATTCCCATAAAAAAGGTTATAGTGAGTCAACCTTAAAAGCTAGACATATGCTGTCACGGACTTTTTTTTAGAATTTTTAAATGGGAACAATTTTGTTATTCATGATTTTTGTGTAATTTTCACCGTTTACGCAGCACACGAAATGAAAGCTCTTTTAAAAAAAATATTTTTCAGTTTTTGCAACATTTTTTAATGCTGCTCCACTTCTATTAGTCATAGCGTGATGTAATATAGCCTATAGCCTTCCTCAATAAATGGGCTATTCAACACAAAAGTAATTTTTCAATTCGAACCAGTAGTTTCTGAGATTAGCGCGTTCAACCAAACAAACAAACAAACTCTTCAGCTTTACAATATTAGTGTAGATATAGATGTAGAGGCACTAGTAACCAGCATAAAAATCGACACGAATTTTCTTCGCCAAAAAATAATAACGAATTTCATTGCACTTTTACTGAATGCATGCTGATAAAATATGAAATGTACTAGAATAAAACATTTCTGGAAGCTGCAGCTTAAGAGCGTTTACGAAGCACACTAGCGCCGCCAATGAAAAAAAGACATATCTAGTAATTAGAGATACAAAATCAAATTATGCCTAACAAATGAAGTAATTTAGCATTTTTACGTTACCTAATGAATATCTGACATGTTATGGTTTAGTTAAATAAAACGATACAGCTAAAAACGGCCACTTTTTACTATAACGCCATATTTAACTAAACCATAACATGTCAGGTGTTCATTAGGTGACGTAAAAATGCTAAATTACTTCATTCAAATAGTTTGTTGAGCATAATTTGATTTTCTATCTCTAATCACTAGATATGTTTTTTTCATTGGCGGCGCTACTGTGCGGCGTAAACGCTCTTAAGACATATTTTAGTCTATTGGACGTCATAAAAATGATGGTGCTGATACACATTTATAAGCAATACGATATATTTTTGATTGTAACAATAAATTGTTATGTGCCATGTTAGTTCAACCCACAAGTTTTTGTATTTTATTGTAATGATGTTTTCCCAAAACTAATAGACCTGTTTTCTTTGTGTGAAGAAGAAGTGTCATTGTCAATAAGAAGTTTTATTGGATAACTTGAACAGTTTTTTAACCGACTTCAAAAAAGGAGGAGGTTACCAATTCGTCGGGATCTTTGTTTTTTTATGTATGTTACCCGATTATTTGTTTTAATTGTAAATTACACTCATAAACCTGTGCTTCTCATTTTCCCTAGCTTTCCCTCTCTCCATCGCCATGTTTAACCCAAGCCGAGTTCCTGAACTTTCAATGCCCTGATCTTCCCCGCTCTCGATTCTCGACCGAAACTCCTCGTAGAATCTAGCATGAGACGTCCCGGAGTATCTACTGTGGTATGGTACAGCCCAGTGAATATACAATACAATGCTGCGTATCGGCAAAGACGTAGTGTAGGATACCATAAGACTAAAGTGAAGCGACGATCTTCGCTTCGCTGGCAAGAGCTGGATAAGAGTAGCATTGGCGTGCACTTGGAGAGGCCTAAGTCCAACAGTGGACTAGTGTAGGCTGTTGATGATGACGTTAAGTCGCACCAGAGAATACGCGGTATGGTACGCTCCAAAGAATTTATAATGTAGTGGCGTCCAAATTTTATCCCAAAAAAAGATATACAATCAAATCACTTACAAAACGCACATTTCCTGTACAGTTTCAAGACCCACGTACTCACTACTTGTCACTTATTCCAACGTACAAAGCTCTCAGACGGTGATAATTCATCAAGACGTGATAAGGCAGTGTTCCGTTGTGACATGGGCGCATGTATTGTGTTACTCCCACTCAAGCGGTACACTGGCTTTAGACTTAAGCTACCGAGTTAACGCATTAGTTCTGTTAGATGTTCTTACTAACTTAAAATAAGTAAGAGTATACTTATTAGTGTGATTAAGAAATTGGACTTTAAGTGTACCGTTGCTGGTCAAATAGATCGATGTAGCGGTGCTTTTGATTGCTTTGACCGGTTGCCGTTTTTTTCGCGATAGATTTTTTACTGTCAATTGTTGATGTTTTAGTTTAGTTTTGATGTGCAGCATCCGTCAAACTGTTTTGCCCACATTTTATAATTAAATCTAGAGAAAACAGAATTATTATTAATAAAATAATTTGAAGAATTAATTTACAGACTGTATGTGGGAAGAGTAAATGACAAGTAGACAGTTGTGGTGGTGGTGAGATGTTTTCTCATTTTATCTTTGACGCTTTAGTTGGTAGTAAAGTTCTCGGTCTGATATCCGAAGGTCCGTGGTCTTTAGTATCACTACATAGTATATAACACAAAGTCGCTTTCCACTGTCCCTATGTATGTATGTATGCTTATATCCTTAAAACTACGCAACGAATTTTGATGCGGTTTTTTTAATAGATACAGGAAACAATAATAATAAATAATAAACTTTCCTACACTCACACCAATTATCTAGCAAGAGAAGCTTCGTTATGAAACTCGTTAAAATGGTTACTAAACAACGGATAAACATACTTAAAATACTTAAATACATACTTATTATACATAGAAAACACCCAGACCCGAGACAATTAAGAAAAACAATAATTTCTAAAATTGACCCGACCGGGGATCGAACCCGGGACCTCAGAGATGGCGACACCATGAAAACCGGTGTACAAACCACTCGACCAAGAAAGTCGTCAAAAGACAGTGACAGTGATTCAAGAGGAAGGTTTATATGTATAAATACATGCATAATATAGTAGAGAAACACTGATAATTTTAGAGGTTTCACATTTTTTGCTCTTACATTGCAAACGGCGGCTGATCCCTACGAGATAGATCAAAATAATGAACTACAGTATTTTACACCTTAAAAAGGTCTACAAAAAAGTCCGCGATGGTATATCTCTTAGGGATAACCCACAATAATAATTTTTATCCTTTACTTTTACGAGAAATAATGGCTTATTTACGAAGCGATTTTAAGCAATACAGTATAAATCCTTATTCAATTAAGTACCTTAAATACATTGTGCATTTAATATAAATTAATATGGCCGTTTACAGCATGTAATTTAAATGAATATTTTCGAAGGTATTACAGATTTAAAAAGCAGGGACATAGCGGTTGCGTGTATCAGCATTGCACCCGTGCGAAGCCGTGGCAGGCCGCTAGTTATTAATGTAATAATAATATTAAAAAACTTAATTTGCCTGTAACAAAAAGAAATGAATACATATGGGGTAACATCCAAACCGAATACAGAATTGTACCCGGCTTTGTGATCACCAACCCGCATTTGGCAAGCGCAGTGATTAAGCCCATACATAGCAATAGGAATGTTGACTACAATTATGATAAATTTCACAACATTATACATGTAAATCACGTAACAGTTTTTTAAACACATTGACTTATTTCATATTTGATTTAAGCATAAAAAAATAAAAATAGTTTACTTCATTAACATTAGATACAAAATATGTATATGCAATGAAACCAGGCCAGGAAACAAAGAGTAAGTACATTTGTAAATAAACTATTTTACTTATGGCTAATTAATTACAATGAAAACTGTGTGTGCGTACATATGCGCGTGTGTGTGTGTGTGAAGGTGTGAGGGTGTGTGTGTGAGTGATGGTGTGTGTGTTTTTGTGGGAGAGGGTGTGTGTGTGTGTTAACGACTTAGAAAACACTCTTGAATAATAAATCCTCGTCTCACAATATCCAATTGTCACAAGCCCATTAACCAAAGTGTTTTTGCATTCGATGAATGGAAGGTTAAATATCTTATATTTGTCATTTGGCTTATTATAGAGATAAGCAGAGTGAGCATGAAACTGATGCTGTGCCAATAAAGTTATGAGCATGAATTTCTGTAACCAAAAGAGTTTTTAATAAACACTGAATTGACGGAACAAAATAGTGACGTCATAGTTTGCCAATCCCATACAATTACTATTAGAGAAAATCGTTTTGACAATTATTAAAAAGTTTTTCTATTGACTATCCAGTCAACCACCCAATTATATATATTGTAGCGATGGTTTCAACTATGTAGGCTTTTGTTTAGCAGTGGGACAGTATATAGGGCTATTTACTATTACTACTTTTAGTAGTAGGTAGATACTTACACCCGTTTACACTAAAATTATGAATCGCCTAAGTCTTGGCTTAACTACTACCCGGTCAAGTTAACTCGGCACCTGGCTTGAAAACGTCGCTTACACTCAGGTGCCGAGTTAACTTGACCGGGTAGTGGTTAAAGATTTAGGCGATTTATAAGTTTAGTGCAAACGGGTGTCAGTAATTTTTAAGAAAACCATAAACTTTTTTAAACTATCATAGTCAATAAACATGAGAACATTTTACAAACGGGATCATTAGCATACTCACAAGCAAAAGACATGGTAAAACAAACCCGTAGTATTAATTATTTCACAAAATCGTAATTAATAAATAATTACCAGTGTAAACATAACATCAAACCGAAAGATATTCCACTATATCAATCAGAGTAAGCCCAGCGGCGAAATAATGGCAGTAATGAATATACGATATTACAAAGCAAAATTGTTTCAAAGCCTCATATTTACGAGTGTGAGGGAATCTTTCATGCGGCAATTTCGTACAAAAGGAAGACGTAGAGGCTACTAAAGCTGAGCAGCCATTAGCGTGGCTGGCTCCGTTGAGGCTGCGTCACTGTTACTTAATGTATCTATCTGTATTAACGGTATTCTGTCGTCTGCGTGGCGGAATTCAAAATTTTGGCTTTTTTAAGATTTTTTTTAGATTACATCGAAGTTGGGTTGACTACTTTACATACGCTGTTTGCTGTATGCTGTATGTTGTATGCTATATGCTGTATATTGTATGCTGTATGCTGTATGCTATATGCTGTGTGCTGTGTGCTGTATGCTGTGTGCTGTATGCTGTGTGATGTATGCTGTGTGCTGTATGCTGTGGATGCATGCTGTGTGCTGTATGCTGTGTGATGTATGCTGCGTGCTGTATGCTGTGGATGTATGCTGTGTGCTGTATGCTGTGTGCTGTATGCTGTGTGTTGTATGCTATAGGTATGCTGTAAACTGTATGCTGTAGGCTGTATGCTGCATACAGCATACATCATAATGTATGCTATGCTGTGTGCTATATGCTGTGTGAGCTACGGAGAGGCTACTTAAGTTGAACAGCCATTAGCGTTGCTGACCGATGAGGCTGGGTCACTATAAACCACTATACTTAATGTATCTATCTGTATTAAAGATATTCGGTCGTCTGCAGCGGGTCTTGATTTTTTTCGAGATTTATAGGAAAATTAGCGGCCCGTCCCAGCTTCGCACGGGTGGACATTTTTTTTAATATGGCCTATGTTACTCAGCTTTAATGTAGCATTCTAAAAAGAATTTTTTAAATCGGTCCAGTAGCTTTTGAGTTTATTCGTTGCAAACATACATATAAAATACAAAGCTTTCCTCTTTATAATATAAGTATAGATATCGGATTTTTGAGAATTGGTTTAATAAATAGACAGTTTAGATTACGCTTATAATATCAACAGTGATCTGACACCTCGGTGCATTTACCAGTATTAGTAATTGCTTGCTTTTAAATTAACATTACTTCCAAATGAAAATCTATAGCAATGCATTAGCATTGCTATAGAAGCTAAAGCTAAAATTGCATTTAATGTTTGTACGCTTAGTATACTTGTTGAAAGTTTTATTTATTTCTAAAGCTTCCCCTCCAACTAAAAAACAAATGAGCACTCATTCTTATTAAAAGTAAATTCCTCATCTTTCCTTCTATATAATATTATTAGAACTATAATTAAAAACGTATAGCATACCGGGCACAATTAGCATTTGAAACACGTCCGTCATCGTAATGCCGCGTCGAAAACAATGTTTTTTATTCATTAAAAACTTACCGAGGAGTTTTTAACAATTATTACGCACCGGAAACCTGGCTGGTTGGTAAGCGATAATAATCTGTACTTTTAATTACGCCAAAAGACCCCGCCCGGTGCCGTAATTTATATGGAAACGTCCAATCACATTAGACCTCGTTGACGTCGAGTGTCACTCGCTCGAACCCAAGGAAGGAATATTAATCACTCCCCATTAAGATTTGAAATTAGAATTCAGTCGTTACACTTTTTTTTTCTCTGTTCTGAGATGCAACATTCTCAAATTGTGATTCGAACTGACAGGATGGCTCGAAGACAGAATGTCAGAGGTGAGAATCTTTATATTTTAAAAGACAGTGAAGTTTTTTTGTTCTTTTATTACAATGATTATTATCTGAGGCCAAACGAGGAAGACAACGGAATTAATCGATTCATCGTCCATACTCTGACTAAAAGAACAATCAAACTCGTGATATTGACCCAAAATCAGACGACTAAAGAAATCATCTCCTTCAGACATTGCCAAGCTTCTGGTAGCCGTTTTCATTGATGAAGTAGATGTTGTAGAAAATAGAAGGCACAAATCATTTCAACGGGTGGAAATACAGTACGATAGCGAAACTTTGCCGCGCTTAGATAAAACAAGATACGATCATACCTGATCCAATTTCCGAATTGTACGCGTACCAAGTTACCGATAGCGTAACTGTACAAGCCGTCTAACACAAAGGTGTAACAGTCCTGATAAGTGGCGGACTAATTCCTCACACGAGAATTTACGTACATTTTATACAGTGCCTATATAATTTACAGCTGCTCAAGCGGATGCCTTCTCACAAATTATGATTCAAAATAACACATTTCTCTCGCCGGCCGCGGCCATAATGCAGGGAGACTCGAAATTAACCATAATTGCTTAATTCGGAACTCATGCGTTGTTTGCCCTGATCCGAGCGCCGCAAAGGGTTCTTATAGCGAAGGAGATAGACTCATCGAAAAGGTTAACAATGAAAGAGATGGCGATATCCAGTTAGAAATCGGTGCCGATGTTACGTCTGCATCAGTGAACACCTTCCTAGTAATGGCTATAACGTGTGAAGGGTATGAGAGTGGAATCATTACCGTGATAGTTTTTTCTCCTCATAATTATGTGGAATATGAGAAAACGTTTGTCACTATATCAGTGGCTCATCTTAAACCTTATGTCGTGAGATAAGCTAATGATGTTATTGGCCGTTGTTGGTTTATTACAAATGTCTGTTAGTAGGCTAATCTTGTAATTTTGTTTGCTCCGTAAAACTTGTTCTAAGTTATCATATATCTATATCATAGTAGTATTTTATTAATTGGAATATGAAATGACATCATTATTTAACCTAATGCGTAAACAAAGCAATATTTCAATCGAAAATTCATATCGATAATCATGGCGACCCCTAAAAAGTTTTTCTGTCCGCCATGAGTCATTTTATATTTAATATAAGTTTTTGAAGTTCTCAAAGCGCGGGAGTCTATCAAATATACATATAAAACACAAAACTATCTGCTTATAGCGGTTAGTTTCGATGTGTTCGCGTAAACTTGCGAAAACAATCCAGTCCATTAAATTCTAATCTTCAAGATTTGTTTTATCCAGATAATGAGGACAGGTCATTGGAAGTGTGCTCGAAAGCAGATGTAAAATTACGAACATATCTCTTAATGTTAGACATGTTGCAATAAAATATATTATCTATTTTATAGTAGAACTTTATGTTTACCGCAATAATAAGTTTAGTACTGAGCTATAGAGGACGGCGGACGTTTCGAGACCAAGTCGGGGACGTCTTAGAAAAAGGCCAGGTCAAGAGTACCCTAAACCGAAGAGCATGTATGAAGGAAATAATGAAAGTGGACAAAGCGAAACAAGTATGTATGGATCGTAGCAAGTGGAAAAAAGTGATCTCTGCCTACTACTACTGTAGGGGTACCTACGGGAAAGAGGCGTGATTATATGTATGTATGTATGTACTGAGCTATAATTTTAATCGCCTAGTTGTGAGTAAGGTATAGTTTTAACCGGTAGTTCCCATTTGTTCTAAAGAACTGACGTCAACGAGACAAAAAAGCCAATTTTCTCTTATTTTTTTCCATAGAACTACATACTTGCCTTTCCATCCAGGTTTACTCATTAATATAAATTGGGAATCAATTTTTCCAAAACAGTTCCATACACTGTTTGTCACGAATTATTGTCAATTTGTGAACGTCATGTAATCAGAAATAATTAAACCTTACCTAGGCTGAGGCTCTTATTTGATTTTAACCATTTTCGTTTTGTTTTTTTTTCTCTTTCTAGCCAATAAGACAGTTCTGTGCTTAAACACGTTGAAGTAGGTAATTAATTCAATTGGCCAGTTTGATAATCATCAAGGAGTCTTGTTATCTTGTTCTTTAGAACAATTTGAGAAAAATAGATACTAACCCCCGTATTTATAAACGAGTAAAAGGTCATACTGAAGCAAAGTAATTGCTTAAGTAAAATTTTATATTCTTTAGTAAACCGATGAAGTTATAAACGTCAAAAGACTAGAATTCTTAGCCAAGCACTAGTAACCAATATGTTTACTCAAGCAATCTAGTAAGATTTCTCAAAGAATTCATAGTGACAAGCTTGTGACAAGGTAGTTTTGAGGTTATATTCCGTGTGAAAGTTTGTGTTTTGTCTAAAATAATATAAAATGTATGATTTTGATAATAATTATAATGTTTTTATTTAATTCATAAGAAACCTTCTATTTTATAAAAACGTTACTTATCTAAAAATTAAATTAGATCTTAGTGACATTTCTAAGAACAAAGTAATTGCTAAGTAATGGCTTGTCTATAAATACGGGTGTAAATGTTCTATGGAACAATTGAGAATGTTTATTCTTTTTTTGTCCCGGTGAAGTCAGTTCTATAGAACAAATGAGATCTACTCATTTTAACTACCTCCGGACCCACTTTGGATTTATGTTATTGTACAGACGCATGCACATCTTACTATCAAAACCGTCTAATTCCTTCATAAATGTTTAAGCTTAAGTTATATCCATGCATTTTTGTTTGGAGAGAGTTTGCTGATTGCCTTAAACGGCATTTACAGCTTCACCGGGCTTGTTTGGGGGCGGCGAGAAAGTTAAAGGGTTCCTCAAGCCGTGTGAAACGAATCACCTTCGGAGGTTTTCTAGAGGGAACGGCATCACGCACTAGTGCAAGGGTGGCCAACCTTTTCGGCAGCTGGGCCAAATTTCGGAAAAAGGATTTGGCACCGGGCCGTATTACCAAATTTTAAGTAGTTGATAATGAAAATGTAACAATTAAACACACATCGCATGCTTAATGGAACACTGACTCAACTCAAAAAAGACGATTTTTGGGAAATTGTTACAGAAGATCTTGCTATGAGGACTTATCCTACTTGTTGACGCATAAAATTAAAACTGATTTATTAATTAATCATGAATGATTCTATTTAGAACGAATAATAAACTATTGACAAGATCTGATTTTGAAAAAATGCCTGCATCTGTACGTAATTCAATTCTGACCTATCTACTAATGGGACAGTGTTCCATTAAACATGCGATTTGTTAGTTCCTTTTATTTACAAAATATGTTAATGAGATGTCTGACTTTGTTTGGCAGAACTAAGTGCATCCTTGGCTGCATTGCCTTCCCTTGCTTGCCGTGCCTTTGGCTTTCAAAGTAAAAAAGTAAATAGTCTTTCAGCAGGCTGGTTAGAACCACGATAGCTCAATTGGGAGAGCACCTGACCCTGTATGTCAGAAGGGTGCAGGTTCATATCCTGCTCGTGGAAATTTTTTCAACATTTGTTTTTGTAATTTGTTCGCAACAAAATTTTCGTTAAAATTATATAAACAAAACAAAAACATTTTATAAATAGCTTGCCTACTTCTTAACTGATCTTTAGTATTTGTAAAAATATTATGATCGGATGTTAATGACGGTAGTTGTTGACATTGAATGGGCACCTTTGGCTTTCAAAGTAAAAAAATAAATAGTGTTGAATAATTTTGGCGGGCTGTTTAGAACCACGATAGCTCAATTGGGAGAGCACCTGACCCGGTATTTCAGAAGGGTGCAGGTTCAAATCCTGCTCGTGGAAATTTTTTCAACATTTGTGTTTTTGTAATTTGTTCGCAACAAAATTTGCGTTAAAAATTATATAAACAAAACAAAAACATTGTTTAATTAGTTATTAGTAGCTACTAAGTCGATTTGATTGGTTAATTTATACATAAGTTATACTACTATAACTATACTTCACTGTTACTTCATCGTTATATTTAAAAGATTAATGACGATCGTTCAAAACTAAATCAAGTCCGTTCTCTCTTTCCAGATGCCGTGATCCCAGAGCCGTCGTTAACTAGGTCAGTAGTATTGAAAATATAATAAATTCACGTTGTACGCGATTAAGTTCTACATTTTCTAGGTACGTTGTTATTCTATAAATCACGTCGCTCCAACAGTAAACATCGTCAAACTTAAAACTAATGGTGATACTGGCTACTCTGCCATTCTTTAACAAGTTACGCTTTAAAGGCAGCTAAAAACATATCACTAAAATAAAAACCCAGTTTTTAAAAATGACGTAATGTACACGTTACTGGATTCTGAGGCTTTTGAGTCAGATGACGAGAGTAAAAAAACCGAGCCTCAGACAATCTAGAGTGAGGTCAGCTTACAGAACAACCCTGTTATACACGACTCTAAAGTTTATACTGACACCTCTCACCGTCAGGTCATAAAGTAGGTGTCAGACAACCTTGCGCAGGCACAAGGGACCATCTGCGTCAGGTCATAACGCCAGATCAGGACGTGCCGAAGCGCATTCTTCATCCGGAACTCTTAAGACGTCAAGAGACGTTAAGAGTCTACTACCTATCCAGATAGGTTATACTGGAACTGTTAGCTCGCTCACTTCTCATTACACTAAGAGTACAACTCGCAGTTTCCACTGCTGTAAAATAAGTCTCAGGTCTCTCTCTCTAAGGTCAGCCTCTCTGAAAAACTTCAAGGGATAGTTCAGTCAAAATGCCTTGAGTTACTCGTCATCATCATCATCATCATCATTATCAGCCTATACTAGTCCACTGCTGAACATAGGCCTCTCCAAGTGCACGCCACCGAGCAAAATCCGCCGCTACTCTCATCAAGCCGTTTACACTGTAAAAATCAAGTGAAAAGCAAATCACAAGAAACTAGTATCTACTTTAAATAAACGTGTTACTGCCTTGTCCATACAATGTTAAGTGCTAAATACAAGGAGCCAGAGGGTTGATGACTAACGATAAAGTAAACATGCGCCCGTAATGTACAATCAAATTCGACATCTTGCCAAATTTCGGTAGAACGAGATTGTTGTTCATTATATTCTTTTGTATCAGTTTTATGAGGGCTTTTAAAGGCTCAATTCTATTTTGATAGCTTCTTTTGTGTATTTATATCATTATTGCTTTTGTTTTTTTAGTCAAAGTATGCTAGTATCATTATTTAGAATGTCACACGGTAAGAGGTTCATGATTGTGCATATTTAAATGATAATATTAGAAATTATTTTGAGGTTTTCTACATTACTCATATTTTTTTATCCCGACCTTTTAAGCTTCTTTTCAAGTGTTTTGTGAAGCTATGTACTTAATTGGCTTAATACTAACAAAATTTATGTAAGAAACCAATAATCAAATTGCTGTTGAGTCATTGAAGTAAATGAATAATAGTGTATAATTAATTACGTATATGCTAATTTTATTTGGACATTAAAACAATGTTTCTCGGAAATCTCAAAATTGTTATTCAAAACACAAATATTAAGACATCAATTGTTTTTATGGGTATGATAATAACTAGAGCTTACGAAAAATATGCAAATGTAATTAAGTGTGCGGGTTAACTTTTCAAATTAGATCATGCCTCATTTCTTGTCTGCGGATTAAACTTGTCAACCGAAGTTAATCTGGCAGTTGTTGCGCAAATAGACGTTGACAGAACTAACAAATCAATGTCAGCTAAAACCACTTCTCACAGTCTCACTATTCCAGCACCCAGATCGGCCTTCCTAGAAATTGAATTTCGAACAGAATGACAAACTAATTTGTAGGATGCAGAGGAACTTTTTAAAATTCGAACTTGGAGCAGCGTTTATTAACTGCCAGCCCGACATGTTAAAACAGATGTTCCACCTTCGCGCTTGACGGATGGGTCAGGCGAGGTCAGCCGCCATCTTGAGAGATTCCCGCCAATTCCGTCCCGGGGTGCCTGTCAACGGTACAAGCGAAACAATTACGGGGATCGTGACTTAGTAAACAGTACGATAAAAGTGGATGTAATTACAGAAGGTTTGTATTAGTACGAGCATTTTAAGCTTCACTTAAAATAATCATGAGAGATTTCAAAGAATTTTAGAAAGCGTAGCTTTTTGTAATAGCGGATGAATTTAGTATCCCTCCTAAAGAAGAGCGTTTTGAAACGCTACTTGAATAGACTTTACCTGTGTTTATAAATATGCTTTACTAAAATCATTTTGTAAAATTCATCATCATAATTAACGCAACGACAACAAACAGTGAAACAAAAAAAGAATAATTTGGATACTCGTAGTAGGTAGCAACAACGAACACGCCTGGAGCAAAATCGATAGAAAGCAAACGCAAACAGCTCATTAGTCCTCACTCAATAATTGCACACCATTCGGAGCCGGCAGCCTCCGACCGCCCGGCACACCTGTCATGAAGCCATCTCCCTTCTTTTAATGAAGACATTTAGTTCCTCGCAGGTGTCCGTGACTCCTGATACCACCATTATGTTGTTTAAATCATTATGCGCTTTGTTTTCTTACAACCTTTTTTACCGACCCGCAAAACTTTATTGTCTCTGCTACAATTTATTACGGCACAAAGGTGCATAATAAATTGTATCAATTCGTATAACAGATGTACGCAATTAAGTTGTAAAGTTACTACGTTTTTACGACTATCAGGGGAAAAGTAATCGACTCTATTCAAGCTTTGTGCTTAATTTAGTCCAAACAATGCGACCGAATGAACTGAGGGCAGTGTTTTTTTTTGTTTTAAAAAGACGGTATGGGACGTTATGTTGCTCGCGTCGTTTTTGTTTTTCGTAAGACAACTTTTCATGATAGCACCGCACCGACATCCCAAACAACGTTTCGCGTTTCGAATTTCAAATACTCATTGACATTTTAGACATTCCGCTGTGGAATGAAAACGTCGTTCCGACTTCGTACACAATACCGAAACGAAACTCAAAGCTCATTCGTATAAGCATTGAATTCAGATATTGCTCGAAAGCCACCTGCGGCGTATTGGAAACGGATCACAGACTCCTTAAGATAATACACGAGATTCAGATTGAAGTTCCTAACAATTGCTACAATGTACTGTCGGCTTTATTCACAATCGATTAGAATTCGATCTCGTTCGAATTGATACCACTGATAAGTATTACAGAATAAAAGTTATTGAATGATCACTGATTAGATGATTATCGGAACGGAGTTGCTTGTTGCGTCACATCTCGAATGTTGTACGAACATTTTATATGGTAATTGAAATGTAATATAAGCATTTGGTTCCGAGACATCATTATGTGTGGTTTATAGCATTCAGCGAGTAACACGAGTGTTGTGTCTACAAGCATCGAATATCAGAATTAGTTATTCGGGAATAATAACGATAAGCGAGCTATCGATTGTATGAATTTTAATGAGCAATCCAATCTGGGAGTCCTGCTTCGCTACAAGTTTCTTCGAAGGCATCACAAAAAAAGGACAATAGCAGCAGATGCGCCTGAGGACTGCACAATTAATATTATACATATAAATAACGTCTCTATCTAGAGGAAACCATTTCTCGAAGATTTGACGTGTTATAAATTTTTGTGTGAATGCTTTTTGTGGGGTTTCGGCCGCCATATGCTGGTCTAATGTTTTATTCAGAGTTGCGAGTAGCGTGTTGACCACCGCTTTTTATTTGTTTCCGAATATGATACAGCATAACGAATATGCATTTGGTTAAATATTAATTTGGTGTCGCTTGTTTTTTGTTTCACTAAATTAAAAAGCCTTTCATACAATGCACACTCAAAGTTCTTAACATGCCGCATTTATTTACAAATCACAATAGCTTCTCTCGAATTTAAAAACAATAAAGGCACATGTATGTATATTGGCCCACTAAATTAACCTTAGTTCAAACCAAACATTAATAACGTTTCATTCGATTATTGTAACTTTTGTCCCCTTTGTAATGTCCTATTAATTTCGGCTGTGCAGTGTAAAGCTTAAAGGTGACAGATGGTCAAAAGAACCCCACGCTAGTAATGTACCACTGTGCAAAAAAGACCTATTGAAATCATTAGATCAACAAATAGAACCGAAATACAACAGGCGTTCATCGTGTTTAGTCGACCACAATGGAATTATGGAATCATTTTGCTTACCATTTGTGCTGTAAGTATCGTGCGAATTGAATTTGGTTCGTGAATTTTGTATTATTGAGATTTAATAATGAAATTACCACAATTCAATATCGAACTAAAATGTGGTTAGAAATTATCAATGTCAAAAATGACAGGGCTAATAAAATGAAAATGTTTTTGAAGTTGGTCAGAATATTTAATTAAAAAGTAAATACGACTAATGTAAGCAAATGGTATTA
The DNA here is from genome assembly GCA_947562085.1 of Eudonia lacustrata. NCBI lineage: Eukaryota > Metazoa > Arthropoda > Insecta > Lepidoptera > Crambidae > Eudonia > Eudonia lacustrata. Next base: position 17,391,742 of record OX387326.1, on the reverse strand, counting down.
CTTTTAAGTGTTATAATAAAACATTGTATCACGCTTTTCATAATTATTTGCAAAACATAATACAATATTTGTCTTCAAATAAACGATAGAAAATAATAATAGTGATAATAGTCCATTTTACATTACAAAGTCATTCAGAGGAAGAAAATTCAGTGTTTATTGGTTTTGTGTTACAGACACTTGAATTTGACATTTACTGTCTAAAGTTAAGTTTGTCTACATAGTTTTAGCTAAAAATATCTTCTCTCGAAGAAACGAATAGTCTACCACGTAATATTATTAATATATAGTTTAACTTGCCCTGGAATTAGAATTAAAACCTTTGAGCCCAAAAAAGTAATACTCATCATCATCATCATCATCATCTCAGCCAAAAGACGTCCACTGCTGGACAAAGGCCTCCCCCAAGAACTCATAACGTGTGTTAATTAATATTGCCAGTGGCGCCAAACATATGGCGCTAAATATCTGACAAGACAAGTTCTAAAGAACATCGTTACAATTCAACAAAAATAATACTTAAAGTTTGTAGCCCTCGACAGAGCTATAAAGTTTGTTTACCCCCGCACTTGTTCGTCGACGTAAAGAAAATACTGTAGAGCCACCCTTTATTTTTTTAACTAGTCCCGTTAAGTCCCTCTGAGATTAACGTCAAGTTTTTGTCGAAGGAATTGAATCATCAGCCGTTGAAATGTCGAGAGCAGTTTTGCCATGCGTCATTTGCGATAATAAGGCGCTTAAACTGCTGTTTACATTCTAAACTTTAATATAATAATGGTTAGCTAAGCTATATATTATTTTATATTTATCAGAAAGTATTGCAGATTACTGTTAATCTTTACACTGTCAAAGCCTAAAATATGAGCATACACTTTCATCTAAAAAGCCGACTTATAACTACAAATCTAATCTGCTGAAGAATGATACACGCTTGCCACATCTTAATTATAACTGAGGTTTGATTTATTGACTCTATCGACTGCATTTTCTATTTAAATAATGTCATTATCTCCATAATCAACATATCTCCATAATCATGCACGATGTGTATCTTATTTAAATAGATCATCAACACCTTGCAAGCCGTTTTTTGTCGACGAGTTTATCCTATACTAATTTGAAGCTTCATCAATCATTTCTCAAAGAAACGCAATTTATGTAGCCATATGCCGAGCCGACTGCGTTTACCTGAGCTCAGGAAAAAAAATCACAGCAAAAAAGGTGACAATAACTTTGACATGACCGTAAACTGGTAGGAGATCTCAATTTATGAAGTCAACTTTACAATCTAGGGGAATCAATTTGTTCTTGGAAGTCTCATCGTTGCTGGTGACAAAAGTTTTAAGCTCAATCGCCTCTGGTTTTCTATTTATAGTTCCGTCAAAAGCTTTGATGCTACCGTCCGCGCTGAGATTGTTATAGTTTTAAAAACGATAAAATAAAACTTGGACGTGGATAGAATTTCTGAAGCTGATAGTATCACGCAACGGCTCATTGGCGGCCAATCCTCCGTGTTTCCATCCTACATTCCTGCATTTCAAATAAGGCTATATTTCACTGACCGTCCCCCGATACCTATCAGACAGCCTTCAAAGGTAACAAACTTGACAACTCATTTCTTACTAAAATTTTTATGCTCATAGAGTGTGAACAGTTAAGGATAAATTATACGTAGCTAAAACAAAAATTTCTTCACGATCCCCAAAGAATTGGGTTTTCTAAGAAATTATAGATGTTATCGGTTGGCTTTTGAGTTTCGGCACCGCTAACGAAGGTCGGTTTGGTACCTGTTTATTTTTTCGGTATCCTCCACGATGTCAGTGGGCACCCACATGTCACGAGTGAGGGAGATGGACGATTATCGATAGTCACCGATTGTCATCAGCGGATTTCTTCGAAGCTATTTTTGATTGTCAGCGGACAGTGAAGTCTTAATTTTTAGTGTAAAATTTTATCTGTTGTTGAGAATTAAAATACGTTGAGTTTTAAAATTATGCCACCTTTTTATTTTTTCATTTTGTTAAATTTGGACTTATTATTTAATCATTTTAATTCAAAAGCATCGCGTTTATTTATACCATTTAGGTGTTAAATATTTGTTAACCCTTTACTATCGTAAGTTTAAAAATTAAAGTGCACCCACGTGTCAAAAACAGTAGGTGATAACGTTATCTGTATAATCCTTGCAACTGTTGTTATATTGTCCCCTAACACATATGTCGCAGTGACGCCCTTTTGTAAAGCGTATCAAAATTTAGATAATTCACGTCCGTAGAAATTTCTTCTTTATTATTAGCCTCGTTCCTTCTACAGCTGTCGTGTTTTGTTATATTTTTTGTCGACTAGTGGGCAGTGACCGGCCGTTATAGATTGGTGCGGTCCCATAAAAGTGAACAGGTAATGAGCTTCGAAATTGGTAATGACTATATAAAGTTGAAACGCAACGTATGCATTTGATACTATAATTTCTAGTTATAACTTTATATCCTGGGTCTGTCTATTTCATAGTACGGTACATCATCGTGTCGGTTGTCGTTTTATCCAACAAAAGTTAGCTTTCATGTGTTACATACGATGTGAGACACGTGGTACAAAACAAGATTTCGCTCTTTATTGCTTCCATTGTTAATGTCCACATATTTTGCCGTACGTTCACAAATGGCAGTTGTCATAACAGCTCCATTCGTTACGTTACCGTGTTTGTTTTCTTTCTATATTTCGAATTTCGGACTGCGTTGCCCCCTAAATTCGTTTGCAAGTGTGTTCCCACATCGAATTTCATTTGTTTAATTGAGATACCAAATATTTGCCCCGATTCTGTCGATGTCGTTAGTTCTGTCAATACGTCCACTAATAAAGGACAACACGACGCGTTTCGCAAAACTCTGTTCTAATTTGGAGCTTTTGCCGATGGCACAGAATTATACTCTGCGAAACGGATTGTTTTGTTAGCAGGCCGTGATCAATTTGTTTCGGAGTAGCGTACTATTTCTAATTTTGCGACGTTATCGGTAGATACTCCTATCGCTCGTTTAATGGGGACAGTGATTCACTAAAAGCGAATTTTAAATACAAATACTTTTACTTTATTCTTGCGAACAGTTTAATGCCTTGGCAAATATGTTTAATGGCTTTCGATGTTTCACCAGTTGTAAAAATTTTACTGTTCTGTTTTATGCCAGACATGATGCCCGGCAGGGTTAACAATCGGTTTTATGTCGTCGTACTCTTTTCACCATTGACCATGTCGCCTTAAAATGTAATTGGCATTGCTTGTCTACTTTCTGCGGTTTCGTTTAAGAATCTAATATGAAAAAGACAAAGTGTTGAAAAAATTCCACGAACGGGATTCGAACCCGCACCCCATGACATGCCGGGTCAGGTGTACTGCCAACTGTGCTATCGTGGTTCAAATCCCGATCGTGGAATTTTTTCAACACCTTGTCTTTTTTCAAATTGTAAGTTCGCAACAACATTTGCGTAAAATTATATGTTAATAATTTTATCTATTAAAATTAAACATCCTTACTCTTATTTCCTACATACTAGGCGAGTATATGCCTAATCATTTATGCAATCATCATCATCATTAGCCTATCACACTGCTAGGTTTAGAGTTTTTCACATATATAATATTACATGGACAAATCAGGTCATCATAACCTATTAAACTAGCCCAATGCGGATTGGCACCCACCAATAAAATAAACCCTTATTGCACTGTCATTAACAAAACAAAACGGCTTAATGTGCCTTCTATAGCACGGAGTTGCTCGAGATATTTGGTCTCCCATTCGGTGACTTTTAGAATGCAGAGTCCACTGCACCATCGAACTCCTCTGCCTTCCTAATAAATATCTCAACTTTATTTTGTTTGTGATTCCAAAGTTCCATTTAATCTTTGCAGAGTTAACCGTCAAATCTGTATGTTATTGCCTTGTATTTCGTGTTCCAAAACTACGCCAGATTAACCGTCAATGATAAACTTTTATGATGCTCAAAGTCGAAAACACTTTAGAAAATTTTCAAAAACGCGTGATTCTCAACACTGAACCAACGATAAATCGTGTGTAAATAGACGAGCAGTTTCACAATAAGTATCTGATCTAACACCGTCTTCCTGCCCACGCCCATAATTCAGAGAGAATTATTGGTATAAATTAAATAAACATCTCAAGTGAGACATTTACAACGAATGTCCAAGTCACCGCGAAATTATTTATAGAAACTCTTACTTACTAACGCTTAGATAGTTTTAATTGGGTGCAGAAATGTTGCCGTTGGGACGACTAAAAATACACAAAATATTTCACGACAACGACGACGAGCCAAAGCCTGTTAAAAGTTTGTTAGGTAAATAAAATTTTTATTTACATTTTATTAGCTAATAAACACGTTAGATTTAACATCATAAAATTTGCAATAATATTTGAGGCTCGAACACTTAGTATTTGATTATGTGGCAGTAAAGCGGTTCACGGCGCTTTCAAGGTGGGTGTTAAATCTTTTTCTGATTCTCTCAGGTCCAGTCGAAGCTGGGCGCGATAAAAAGCGAGATTTTATGATACGAGAATCTCTAAAACATTGTTCTTCTTGGGTGGTCAAATAACAGTCTCGACGTGATGTCTTGGTCTAATAAACACTTGTTTTGCGGCTGGTTCCCTACTTAATGTTTACTTTCGTATCAACCGAAGGAAAGCAATATTATGTTCTGCTTTATTCCAACGATGGATTTAGATACAATTTATACGGTTTGTTTATTCAAATGCCTGTGCAGTGCCGTTAAAAGTGCAAGTACCTAATCTTAGTTTGCTTTGTGATGTTAGGGTTGGTAAAGCGCGAGTAAGGCTGTGGTGGCCGCTCACCATCGGGCGGACCGTAAACTTTTTGCCGCATATCTCGAATAAAAAAAAGTCAGTGACTAAAAAGGACGCTAATAATTTTCTTTTCCTTATCTTTTAAAAAGTTAAAAATATTCATAAGTATAGCTTGTTTATAAACATTTTATAAATCAATATTAGTTACTAGAGGAAAATAACAGGTAGTTTAAAACAATGGAAACGAAATATAATTATACTTTTGTGTAAAAACAATTGGACACAGTTTTTTAGGTCGAAATGGTTAGAAGGTTGATAAGAAGTTAGTTAAAGATCAACAATTTATTTTATTCAAGTATTAGAAACAATGTTTTCATATTTAACGCGATCAGATTGTTTGAGTAAATGATATTAATACTGAACGTGTCAGCTGCTTTGACATAAATTGTATTAGCGTAAACACACATCCATGTTTCTTCGAATACGGTCTTGTGAGTCTCTGAATGGCTTCTGTCGCCGTGTCGACATTATATCTCATCTCAGACATCTATCAAGCGAACAAGATCAACTTTGTCGCTGGCATTGGTATTAATTTCCCCTTGCTCCAATTTATTGGCTTTGATTGGATTATTTCCGTGACGACTTCTCTTCCTGAGAGATCTAAAAATAATATTCATGGACGACGTTTTAAAGCTTATTTTCCAGAACGCTTCGCCATTCCCCGTCCCGTTAGAGACTTTATTTTCTTTTCCTTTGAACATAATGTATAATGCTTTTATAATTGGATATGACTTATAATATCTTCATATTCGAATGCGTTAGTGTGACGATGTATAACATTACGATAAGGAATCGACACGAGTCATTTGTTTTCCTTTTGCCTATTTGTTTTGAAATAAATCATTTGTCAGTCCAATCTGTTGATGGAACCTCTACGCGTTCCATTGAGTAACTTTAAGGCTGTTATTCGTCGATAACATTCAATGGAGTTTATCAAATGTGTCTCTCTGTCTCGTTGCTCCGTGCGCAGTATTTTATAACTTGTCTGACAATGATAAAAGCATTAATGTATAGGAGGCGTAACAGCGGCGGAGAAATAAGAAAGATGTGACGCAAACAACGAAACTTTCCCATGAAAAAAGTGTAGACGAAACAATTAAGTCCTTAACGAAAAAGTTTTCAGACTCAACAGCTAAATATGACGAAAATCACTTAAGATCCCTTAAGTCCGAGCATTACGATCCCCTAAGTTTTTGCGCGGCGAAGAGAGACAACCGTCGGGTGAGTGTCATACATTTTGATAGTCGGGTTTTTGCGTCCTCTTGTTATTGTCGTAACAAAAACTGCTGTTGTTCGCCTGTCTCCCGTTTTTGCACAGCGGACAAGTTACACGACGGTCGACTTTAATTTGTCATGAATAATTACGTAATTATTTGTCTCGTATGTTGGATGTCGCGCGTCAGTTGCAATGTTATTCGTCGTTTTGTACACTTTATTTTTGAAAACGGACATTTTGTTTGTTTTTGTTTTATTAAATGGCTTGATGCGGTTTGCAAATATGCCAATGCTCAATTTAGAAAAAGTATTGTAGTTAACATTCTCATCTATGATAATCAGGGATAATTAATGATATTTCCTCAAGCCCGTTGAATTTCAGTAGGACTTGACCAAGACTCCTTGAGATAAGTTAAAAAGGGATGTTGCACAGTTTTCTTCCTTTTTTCAACATTTATGCACATTCACAAATACCTTATTACACATTACTTCGGAAAGCTCGTAAAACCGTTGGTACTGACAGTATCAGTGGTCATTAACAATCATCAATCCTTACTGGGCCCGCGTGGTGGTTTACGGCCTGTTGTTATTCCTGTGGTGATGCCATTCTTAGGAGAGGCTATTGTCCCAACACTGCAGGCATAAATTGAGCTAGTGATTTCTCATTAATATTAGAAATTTAAACAAACCTGCAAACGGGACTGCACTTCCCCCTCAAGAACTAATAATTTACTTTTTATCTTACACAAGTTTTGTACCAAAGTTTTTATTTACGCATAAAGTTGTACGGGCGAAACGTAACTAATTAGCTACTTTAATTGAACAATAAATTCACAGCAATACTTTTAAAACTGAAAGTTGAATCCCCCACTTGTTTTTATCCGAAGCGAAATCTCCCACCGTACATTTTGTCCCTAAATATCTACACCTAAAGTTGCAAAGATTTTCTTCTACCCGTAATTGGCTCTTACCGAAATTAGAAGGGGCTATGGAAATAATAACTTTTCATAACGTTAACCGTACACGTCAGGGGTCGAAACAACGAAATGAACTGTCAACTGGGAGGACCAAATCCAATTATTCTTGGGCTTACAAACGCTGAGATTCAAATTAACCTTCATTCTCCCTTTTTACAAGCTCTGACTGGATTCCGTGGAGTTATCCGGCTTTTGTGCTATGACACCGGTGATTAAGATTCATTTTTATTTGCCATTTTGGATTTATAATGGTTTTCGTTGAGATTTTCTTGAGAAAAGTTATTTGGTTATCAGAGATGTCATCGCGGCTTGCAATGGCGTTAGGGTGATAAGGATTAGGTAGTTCGCTGTATGTAATGAGAAAATGGAAAGCAGAAAATAGCTTTAGATATTATATTATTAAGTGTCTAGTAGTTATTCCAGCTAGTTAACGCCTCGGTGGCTGAGTGGCAGAGCGCTCGGCCCGATACCCGAAGGTCCCGGGTTCAATTCCCAGGTCGGGCAAAGTATTTTTCAGATTTTTCGATGCATAGCCCAGGTTTGTGATCACCAACCCGCATTTGGCAAGCGTGGTGATTAAGCTAATACCCATCGGTTGGTGCCTTGATTTCAATGATGGAGGCCTTTGCCCAGCAGTGGGGCAGTATATAAGCTATTTACTTTTTAGTAGTTTTTACATTTACTATTATTATATAGCGCAGAGTTTTATAAATGAATAAAAAAGTTTAAAAATGCAGATTTCATTCAAAAGACTTCTAAAATACATGATTGTTCATATTTGTACCCTAATCTTAGTACAGTTTGAATCAATTATGCTATCGTGGTATATAAAGATACATTTTTTATATTAAACAATACCCATTTCCCTCTTAATATATTTTTTTATTAATATTCCTTTTGGGTTGGACGTACGACTGGAGATTCTTGAAACAGATTTATTTCAAGTATCTCGATTCGTAAACAATGGATTTCTCTCGTATACCACAAATACACTTATCTTATAATTAGTATAGTTCCTCTCATTCGTTTTATAATTGCTTAGATTCTATGTCCTCGATGCTTCCAAGATAAAAGGTATATCGAAAATGTTTTTTGAGTAATTCTACAATGTCTAATTTTTTATGGTAAATAAATACTTAATATCAGTGCAGAAGTAAAGGTAAAAATTAAATGTGATTGCAATATGAAAAATGTAAAATATAGAAAATGCTACTAAAGAGTTTACAGCTTTGAAGAAGTCGGCCCAGAGTATGTGTGTGTATTGTTGACATCGCCCAATCAATGCCCGTATACCCAGGAACTACTCCCATAACACATACATACAAGTATAAGGCCAGTTTCACCGTTACATTCTGTGCTACAAGGGCAAAACTCACCGACCGACACTATCGGTAAATGGTTAAACCGATAACTTTTCTCATAGAACCGTTAACGATAGCAATATCATTTATTCTCAAATCACGGACCGTAGACGTGCGACGTTTTGGTGAAATCTTCAATGATACTTAGGCTCGGAAAACGACCAATCAATCAATGCTAACTCCCAATAAGAAATCAAGCTCTAGATTAGTGAGAACACAGTGACAAATGATACGATAATTGCTTCAGATACCGTTTGGGACAAAGATATTTTTTTTGTCAGCGATAGAAGTCGTATTCGGTCAAATAACCCAGAGTGCGATTGATGAGATGCTGGAGACAAATGAAAAACGAATGTCCTCGGTGCCCGTTGATTAGGACAGTGTAGCTCGACATCAGAGGTGGCACAGAATTTTGTGGACTTAGCGGAGACGCGCAATCAATCTTTATGGCTGTGTTTGCGAAAACACTTGTCTGTAGCTGCTTTATCATAGATAGTACCTACTATAGAAAATATTGGCTCTCGTGACGGTTGACGGAGTTTTATATTTTTCACTCAGCCAAATTGAAAGGCTATGTAAATATTTGGAATAGAAATACAGTTCCAAGTATTGTGATAAGTTTTGGCTGAAATTTACTTTTATTTTGTTTTAGGTAAGTTAGATTGGTTAGAAAAAGCCCAAGACCGGACAAGATGACGTGCTTAAGAGGAGGCCTACACTCAGCAGTGCGTGACTATAGGCTGAAGAAGAAGAAGTTAGATTAGTTGTCAATTTATATTTAAGTTTTGACTTCGTAATTATGCTAAGAACACACTATAAGGTATATAATAAAGAGACATCTAATAAATATAATTCTCTGCCATTATCGATTTGATGACAAATCATCAATCAATCATCCATCATCAACCAAATCTCACTTTAAATAATTATGCTAACTTTAAAAGTAAACCCCGCTCCATCTGAGTTGCATTAATCTGTAGCAGGTGCATATTCAAAGCTCGCCGACTCGGCTTTCCCGATCCATGTCGACCCGGCCCAGGGAAAAACTAAGATTTACGATTTACGCCACTTAACGGGGAAAAACTCGCCTCCACTTGCGTGGAGTGAAAGAATGTTGATGGTCCCCGATATTTGGCGTGATTCTCGTTTTGGCAAACGATTCGGTGGTGCTCCGTTTTGAACTATTCAGTGGCGTAAAAAGTTTGATGTGTAAATCCTTTTTGGTTAGGTATTGAATTGGAGAGGAAAGGAGGTTAGTAAGAACTTATTTTGTTTTCAATTGTTCTGGTTTGACAATTCGATGTGAGATTCTAAATTCAAATATTTTAGAAATGCCTTTCCATTATGCTGCTAATGGTGTTTGGAAGAAATGGTATTATGAGAGTTGATACAAGTGGTGTTTGTTACTTGTTACGAGTGTTAGATAAAGTAATTAATAATACAAATCCATATTGGTATGAGGAATTAGAATAATTTAATTTCAATTATTTTTTACACAAGTTCAAAAATTTTTGAAATTGTAAAAAAAGCCTACAATAAAGAAATCTGGAAAATCAGAAAGGATATCGTTCTTTTTTGCTACGTCTATCCAACCCTAAACTTCGGCGTAACAACTGGTCGCATTCTCTCGCTAGCCCATAAATTTGGTTTTGAATTTGGAGAAAAACCTAAAAGTGGCCTTTCATAAATTTAGGGTCTCTTCGACCGCCGTTTGTTTTTGCGGAATAACCCACCACAATTTAAGCTGGGAAATCTGGAGCCGTGTCGGGATAAAAACTTTGCCGCGCGTCGAGAAGTGGTTTAAGTAACGAGTGGGAGCGGTGTGAATTTGTGATAGGACGTTTGTGTAGTAATAAAGAGTAGTATTATTATAACCTTTCATTGAATGTAAAAATTACAATGAAAAAAACTAACATACTTAACATTTACTTTTAAGTATTTAATTTAATTTATTTAATATCATTTAAAGATCTCTTTTTGAGTAAATGCCTCCTACATAATATTCTAATTCTCTCTTATCTGTGGCTTTATTTATCCAATTATTTCATGCAATTCTTTTTATTTCGTCTTTCCATCTCTCTAATGGTCTACTCTGAAATAACCTCATGATTCATATAAACCTAATCTGCTCCGTGGCGTGCACTTGGAGATGCTTATATCCAGCAGTGGTCTAGTAAGGGCTGATGATGATGATAGTATGTAGGTAGTAGTAGATTTTATAAAAGTAGACTAAGAAAGGTTTTCAAAACGACCACGGAACACAGTAATAATGATCATGATCATGATCATCACACAAACATCAAATCAATTCTTTGACACCTTTTGGCATACAGGTAAACAGGTTTTAGTTTTTTTTTAGGCAGATTTTTGTCCATGGGCGGCGGCACGGCGGTGGTGATTACTAAGGCCGGCAACGCATCTGCGATTCCTCTGGTTTTGCGGGTGTCCATGGGCGGCGGTGATTGCTTTCCACCAGGTAACCCGCCTGCTCGTTTGCCTCCTACTAATATAAAAAATCTATTGATTCTATTATTATCCAAAATAAGCACAACTAAAAATATGTAAACCAATTAAACTTTCACCAGAGCGTACCACAGGCCACAAACATAAGAAAAAATAATAAATTGAGTCTCATCTAATAAATTATCAAAGGCGGTGTAGTTTTATATTACGTTTCTTATCTTACGTTTCCTTTCTTTCGTTTCACAGAAACCAAAACTATATGGCTCGTCCTCCGCTGACTTGTACCACAGGTTGACTCCTTTTCAATTTCATGTCCGAAGTTTTCTCGCTGGCGTGAATTATTATCTTCATAATGAGTGAACAGAAAGCTGACGCAGTGGTCAAATACCTTATTCCAAACACGGTCTCGTGGAACGCATTTACACTTTTTATAATACCGATAAAATTGGAATCTCGTCACCTAAAGGTATTCAAATGGAATTACTCTTTGACGGTATCCAGAATCCTTTGATTCCAATTAAAATCGAGTTCAAATTGTTGATTTGGTAAACACCAAATTGTTAATGAAAGTTTTGTTTGATATAGACAACAATGAAGGTTGTTTTGTCTTTGTATGGTGACAATCACACAGCTATTGATTACTTTTGACATAATGGTACGCTTTTTACAAATATAGTCTCGTTTAATTTTTACTTTATTATTATGATCAGGACAGACACCTTAACCTGTCGTCTGCTGTGAATACAGACTTAATAGCATACTAATTGTGTAGGCCACTGATCAGTGCTCGCCGCAGATAAAATGTTAATGGGTTCAAAACGTCAGAATACGATCAAGTAATATGTAAATTAAAAAGAACGTAAATAAGAATTCCATTTTATCGTTTAATGTCCGCAAAAACTTACTATGTCAAAATAATTTAGACGAAGTAGGCTTAATTTAAAATTAAGAATGAAGCAACCAACTAATTATATATTTTTGGACTCAGTGAGTGATTAAAATTGTATAAAATTTACAAAATAGCTGTAAAAGATCTACTTAACCTAATTTATTAGACACAGATTTATTAATGTAATGTAGTTTTTGCGAAAACATTTAGAAAAAAAGTTAATTAAAAATGCAATAAATATATCATTTAATAATAACAAACTATTTTTGTAATAGAATTCGAACATGTTTTACGTATCACTATGAGATGATATCTCTCTATGGGCCTTATAAAAAGGCTCAAAGTCAGTCACAGAGCAATGGAGAGGGCTCTGCTCGGGGTTTCTCTGCATGATCGAATCAGAAATGAGGAGATCCGCAGAAGAACAAAGGTTACCGACATAGCCCGAAGTGTTGCTAAGCTCAAGTGGCAGTGGATAGGGCACATCGCTCGCAGGACTGATGGCCGCTGGGGTGGCGGTCCTCGAGTGGCGACCGCAAACCGAAAAGCGCAGTGTGGGCGGGCCACCAACAAGGTGGACCAACGATCTGGTAAAAGTCGCGGGAAGCCACTGGATGCGAGCAGCACAAAACCGGTCGTTGTGGAGATCCTTAAGGGAGGCCTTTGTCCTTAATGCATATTATGAGTAAAATGTAATATAACTATTTCTCGCAACTAACAGCTATTAGATCTACATAATACCTAATATATCCAGTCTCTTTCTGATTTAACAATAATTAACAAAAATGAAACACAATTTGATTATTAAGTTAGATTCAAATAGTTCCACGTTTAGTTATTGGTCTCTACATCATTTTTAACACGATAAATGCCTCTCAAAGACTATACTTAGCTTTCACCATTCTTCGTAATTTCTCAAACAGCTTTTTACTTATCCAAAACAAATAGAGGTGCAACCAATGTCACAGTTTTCACCTTTTTATCACCGACGAAATCACGAACTCGATCAGGGGACGTACGTGCGTACCGAATGCGTCACGCCCTTAGCAGGCGATGTGCCTGATGTCGTAATTTTAAGTCTCTTGAACTGGAAACATGATTTTTTTTTGTCTAGAGAACCAATAGGCAAACATTTGGAGCAAAAAGTTTCCGCTCTCTCGTAGTATTTGTTTGGGAGCGCGTGCTTATTGCGTTCTGATAAATCAAAACTGCTTTAATGATCGACCTCTTTTTATATCAGTACTTAAACAGTACTTATGATAGTGACAATTATAACCACCTACTTGGTTTTACGGAACTAAATTAATAGGTTTTTTGTGTAGCATCAATTCATCATCATCATCATCAGCTAAGAACTGCTAGGCTACGGTTTTTGCTACAATTTTCCTACTTAGGTATTTGAGTGGTTTTCTGAGTGGTAGAGCCACGCTGCGTTGCATTGCAGCACGAAATGGGCCGGCTCGCCCGGCGAAATACAACAACGGCACACGTTGCTGTTGTGTTCCATCCGGTGAGTGAAAGTACCGGGAGGCCCATCTCTCACCCCTTCCCCCCTCCCAATTCCTACTCCCTCCTCAAGGTCGGCAACGCATCCGCGATTACTTTGGTTTTGCGGGTGTCCATGGGCGGCGGTGATTGCTTTCCATCAGGTGACCCGCCTGCTCGTTCGCCTCCTTTTAACATTAAAAAAAAAATACTCACCTCGTCATCTTACGGGTCTTTCGTATCTTTTCGATGATATTTATTATCTTTATCTTATTAGTTTCGACTATGTATTATTTGTCACATTGGTATTTGCATGCCTACAAAAATAAGGCAGAATATTGTTGACCCTGCTGAGCATTGTCGCTCATCTCAATGTATTGTACACAATAAATGTTTGACTTTGACTTTTTTTTTTTTTCATTTACAACGAAAATATAATTACAAATATCAGTTAGTAGTATCTTAAAGCCTATGTTAGGTACTTTGACTTGGCCATTAAATATTGACCATGATATTAATGGCCAGGACTGTGTAAAAAGCCGATAAAAGTTTTATCATAGTGTTATCACCTATACGTTTGACTACCGACACGTGTTGTTGGGTATTAATCACTACCTTCTTGCGAAATCAACTACAATAAACGGTTTAGCCTACTTAACGAAGTAGGTAAGCTCGAAATAGTTTTATTTAATAACCCATCTGGTAAACCATCATTGCAAAAATGCTTAATATGCAAGACAACAACGAGAATGCGCTAGCTAGTGCGCCATCTAGTTCTTGCGATAAGTAATGTAAACTAAGCTTTACTTTATTTGTACGATAAATTGTATGCACTATACATTTTGCCAATTAGCAAATGTCTATTATAAATCTAATTAACTTAATATACGAAGCGTGTATTTATTATTTAACTCATAAAATATTATTACGCTTTAAGAAAAGACACAGAAGATGCGTCACATCACGCGAAGTGGCACGCACTGGGCCGAATGTTTTTCTCATTAAATTACGTAAATTTTGTAATTTTCTACGATAACGTGGCGATGGTCACCTTTAAATGTAAATTACAATTTAAGGAGATTAACTTGGGACGCTAGTAATTATATTTGTAGACCTTTACCCTTAATTAAACTTGGTTTGCAATAAAAAATGTATTTGCAATAGAATTTAAGGTTCACCTGAATTTAAATCTTTTCATCCTGTAACTATTTTTTTCTTACCAGCCTTTTAATTGTTAGCACTTTGCAACGGGGACCCGCTGACAATAGTAGTGACCTAGTAATAATGTTTTGGTACATTAAGCGTACATAGCGCCCATATACATTTGGGTCAGATTTTCTCAAGTCTTATATCTCTTCTAAATTAACAAACACAAATTCTTATTCATTCACTACACATGAAATACTGAAGTAAAGAAGACACTAAATAAACACCACCTTATCGTAGACATTTGTACATTAAAACGGGGATCTTTTAAACACGTTTACGGCAAGTTCCCGTACATGTAAAGCTACATTAATTAAAATTGGTGTGCTTGGTGCTTGGTTATATTAAATTTACAACGCCCCGCAGCTCGTAAACGGACTTACTATATTCTCTTTTTATTTTTCTAAAGTAACAGTAGTCTTTTAACATTAACCAGCAGTGCTGTAGTTATATTATTATTTTATTTATTTATTTAAACTTTTGCAACGTACTCATTACATGGTGGACTTAATGCCTGAGGCATTCTCTAACAGTCAACATTGGTAGGTGCAATTATGAGCGATGATTAAAGTGGTTGAGCACAGTATAAATAACTTTAAATGTATATAAAACACATGCTTTTATTTATAAAAAAAAAAACGACGACTTGCACTCCGGGAGTGCCGGCAGAAGTGAAAACTTGAATATTAAGGTTGTGTGCATTTTTAATATTTTGGAATGGTTAGGGAATAATTTTGCACGAATTGCTTAAATTATCAGTATTAAAGTATTATCATTTATGTGGTAGAATACAATATTTATTTATTGCGCTATCGTACACAAATATGACAATTTATTTTACATTAAAAAGCACTCGAACATTCGCGCAAGCGCCCTGCGACGCCTAAACGAAACAGCAGGCATACATTTTCGCGGCGCCGTAAAAAGAGAGGGGGATACTTCCTCTCCTACGCCGCGCCGGCTGTCTATTCTCCATCCGTCTTACGAATTTTCGATCAGGCCACGTGTCTTGACGCCTGACGCCTGACGCGAGTCACGTGTCCTGACGCGAATTTAACATTTTTTATCCATTACAAAAAAAGTGTACAACGCCGCTAAAGAAGTTTTCACTTCAAAAATTGGGTCTGTGATAAAAACGCAAAAATTTAATACAAGGTGTAAAGTTTTAGGGTTTAATAAAAATATGTAATTAGGTCATCATCATCATCATCATCTCAGCCAAAAGACGTCCACTGCTGGACAAAGGCCTCCCCCAAGGATCTCCACAACGACCGGTTTTGTGCTGCTCGCATCCAGCGGCTTTCCGCGACCTTCACCAGATCGTCGGTCCACCTTGTTGGAGGCCTGCCCACACTGCGCTTTCCGGTACGCGGTCGCCACTCCAGGACTATCCCGCCCCAGCGGCCATCAGTCCTGCGAGCAATGTGACCTGCCCACTGTCATTTGAGCTTAGCAACTCTTTGGGCGATTTCGGTTACCTTTGTTCTTCTGCGGATCTCCTCATTTCTGATTCGATCACGCAGAGAAACCCCGAGCATAGCCCTCTCCATTGCTCTTTGAGTGACCTTGAGCCTTTTTATGAGGCCCATAGTGAGCGACCATGTCTCAGTCCCGTATATCATCACTGGTCAAAGACTTTCGTCTTGAGACACTGCGGTATATCGGACGAGAAGATATTTCGAAGCTTACCGAACGCTGCCCAGCCTAATTGGATTCGACGATTGACCTCTTTGCTGAAGTTGGACCTACCTAGCTGGACCGTTTGTCCCAGGTAAACATAATTGTCCACAACTTCAAGGGCAGAGTCCCCAACCTTCAGAGGAGTGGGTACGACACGTGAGTTTGACATAACTTTCGTCTTCTCCATGTTCATTTTAAGGCCCACTAGTTGAGAGACTCTGTTGAGGTCACCGAGCATTGCGCCGAGGTCTTCCAGGGTCTCAGCCATGACCACTATATCGTCAGCAAACCGAAGGTGAGTGATGTATACGCCGTTGACGTTGATGCCGAGTCCTTCCCAGTCCAGAAGCTTGAAAACATCTTCCAGTGCAGCAGTGAACAGTTTCGGAGAAATCACATCTCCCTGTCTCACTCCTCGCTGCAACTGGATAGGTTTCGAGCTCTGGTCTTGAAGACGGACTGACATAGTAACGCTTTCATACAAACACCTCAACACTTCGATGTACCGATAGTCAATTTGGCACCGCTGGAGAGACTGTAGCACGGCCCATGTCTCAATCGAATCGAAGGCTTTTTCATAGTCCACAAACGCTAAGCAAAGAGGCTGGTTATACTCTTCGGTCTTCTGTATAAGCTGCCGCAGCGTATGTATGTGGTCTATGGTGCTGAAGCCTTTTCGGAAACCGGCTTGTTCGATAGGCTGGAAGTCATCAAACCTGCGTGCGAGACGATTCGTTATGACTCTCGAAAACAGCTTGTAGACGTGGCTTAGAAGTGAGATGGGCCTGTAGTTCTTCAGCAGGGTTTTGTCGCCCTTTTTGAAGAACAGTACCACCATACCTTCGTGCCACGTCTCTGGCGTTCTGCCCCCTAGTACGACGGAATTAAATAGCTTCTGAAGAGCTACGAGTACCGGTCTTCCGCCTGCTTTCAGAAGCTCGGCCGTAATTCCGTCAGCACCTGGTGCCCTGCCGTTTTTGAGCTGTTTGAGAGCCATACTAATCTCGTATAGGCTGATGTCCGGGATGTCTTCGGTATAGTGCCGGGTTAACTTAGCTCTAGGGTCTTTAGCTAAGCTTTGTACAGGTGGCCGTGTGGATGTGTAAAGCTTTCCATAGAACTTCTCGACCTCTCCCATAACATCGGACCTGGTCGTGACAGTTCTGCCGTCATCGGTTTTCAGCGTCGTCAGTTGGCACTGCCCAATACCCAGATCTCTTGCGAACACTTTTGAGCCTTTGTTCCGCTCAATGGCCTCTTTAACACGGTTAGTATTAAATTGGCGCGTGTCGCGAGTCATAGACTTCGAGATCTGCCTATTTAGCCGCCGAAACTGAGACGCATCACCTGAGGAAAGCAGAACCATTGCGCGCCGCTCTTCCATTAGTTTTAGGGTATGGTCTGAGAACTTTTTGGTTCCTTTTGCACGGTGGGTTTTAAAGAACTTGGACCCAACCGTTTGGACAGTTTCCACAAACCTGTTGCTGTATTCGTACACATTTTCACAATTATTTAGGCGCTCGAAGCGATTCTGCAATTCGAGCTGAAAGCTTTCGGGGTTTTGGATTTGGATGGGTGCAGGACGGAGCGTAGACCTTACCAATCGACGTCTTTCCAGCTTAACGTTGATATTCAATGTGCCTCTTACCAACCGGTGATCGCTGCCAGTTTTAAACGCATTGATCACAGTGAAATCATTGAATATTTGCTTCATCGTCGACATGTTAAAGTCAATCTCGTTTTTTGTTGCACCATCGGGACTCATCCAGGTCCACTTGCGGTGTTCAGCTTTCCTGAAAAAGGAGTTCATCATAAAGAGGCCCTCCCTCTCAAGAAAGTCCGCCAGCAGTTGGCCCCGGGAGTTCCGATTACCAACCCCAAATCGTCCCACTCTCATCTCATCGCCGCTTTGTTTGCCCAGTTTTGCGTTAAAGTCTCCCATGACAACGGTGTAATGAGTTTTGGAGGCTTGTACGGCTCTAGAGATGTCCTCATACGTAGCTTCCACCTCATCGTCAGGGTGTGTCGTAGTAGGAGCATAAACCTGTATGACCTTCAACGAATACCGTTTGGTTATTCTGAGTATAAGGTACGCTACCCTAGGTGACACACTCCCGGTCTCGACAACGTTGTTCACGAGGGACTTGTGGACGATGAACCCGACACCACCTTGGGACAGTTGTTCGCCCTCCCGGAAATAGAGCAAGTTACCGGACTTGAGGATTATCGAGTCCTCGAGTCTCTCTTCGGACTTCAAATAATCCAACTAGGTCCCACCGTATCTTGCTCAATTCTTCCTCCAGTTCATAAATCTTCTCGTCAGTCCGTAATGTGCGCGTGTTAAATGTTGCCAGGGCCAGAGTTCGTTGTTGGCGGTAGCCAGGTCTCTGCCGGAGATTCTTAGCACCCCCTGCCCCGTCGCTGCCTTGGCCGCTACTGGTACTGGTTGTAATTAGGTATTATGGGATTATTGTGACGTAGACGAAGAAGGTTAATTATCGTTAAAGGTTGCAATGTAGGTGCAAGGTAGGTAGGATATAATGGTATTTTTTTCTTATTATCAAGTTTAAATTATTTTTAACTTTTCTTTAGTTCTTTTTTAACAGAGACAGTAATAGTTATTTAGACTTTTATTTTTAACTTTTTAGTATTTTTTGTTCATGTTATTCCCACGATATAAGACAAAAACGGTCCATCCCCCCAGAGGTCCATTGTAGGGGGGTAAGGGCTTCAGTACAACAGGGTTTGCCCTGGTACCCTAAGGCGCAACGTTAGCGATATGACATGTTTATTACACCCTCATTTCATACCATTCAGCCCTCAGCACGACACGTGCTCACCTTGGTATTGGGTCATCCATCTAATCCATCTAATCAAAGACAGAATCCACATTTATAACAAACGAAACGAACGAACGAACGAACTTATATTCCCGAGTTCCTATGACCATACATATATCTACTCTGTGGTTTAACTACCGAGTTCCTATGGCCACCTTCCGGTTCCATCATCAGATCAGCTCCATGTCATTATAGTTTTGAATTGTCATCTGATTTACACATGCATGCAAAATTTCAGCTCAATCGGTAACCGGTAAATGGGTCAAATTTAACTTGCAAGATTTGATTACAGACAAACAACAGGACAGGTAAAACTAAATAAAAGCTCGTAAAAACAATGATGCATTAAACCCAATCTGGTCTCCTTATGTTTCCCCAACTATCCATAGTGTAAAGGCACATAAAATGGTGTTCCTACAAATATTGTACTAGGTAGGTACTAGTTTGTTAAAAAACACACACACACAAACTCATGGTTCATACCAGTACAGAGGTGGCGAGAAAATTGTGTAATGCACATACATTAATATGTTTAATGGAAAACCGTTCCTGGCATAAAGGCAAATGGATTTACCTGGAATGGCCAAAACCCTTTATAAGCATCATACAAAGTCATTTTACTATGTATTTTTCCTGCTACAACGACAAAATGTGCAAGTTTAAATTCACTACGTACAGAGGATAAAGTTAATCAAGTTAATGGTACGGTAGTGAGAAACAAAACAAGCAGCATGTATACACATGCAAGTTTTTTATTGCATACCACAAGTTTAAAAACAAAAACGAATGTCCCACTGTTGAGCCCTGGCCGTACATATAGAACCTAAACTTCATTTTATCTGATGTTAAATGATGATAGATATCGAGCGCTCTTCACCTAGAGTTAAGTACTGAGGAAATGGCTATCTTATTTTTGTTCTAATTTTCTATAGAATACTTGTATTCAGTGAAGGTAATTTCTTAAATTCTCATGTAAAAGTTATTTACTGGAGAACATAACATAGCATTAGATTAAAAAGTGACCTGTAAATAAGTATTCCTTCCTATTTACAATTTTAACATACAATTGTTATTCAGGATAGAGATAAGATATGACAGACAAATTTCAAATAGTTGTAAAATACCAATTTGTACATCAGTCTTGAAAAAAAATTTGTCAAATTGTTTTATTTTTTATTTTATTAATAAAAGACCATTCTAGTAAAAAAAAATATTTTGAAAAATGGGTATGCCAAAAATGACTTAACGTTCCATATAGTTAGGCACTTAGAAAAATAAAAGGAAAGGTAAGTAAGACACTTATCAATAAACCTTACGCAGACGTTTATTACTGTCACTCCAGTACGTCTTTCACGACACAATATCAAAGGGACTAAGGAAATTGCTTGACGATTTTGCTTCAGTCTCCATGTCAGACGTCAGAAATAAATATGTTTTGTTTTCGTTCATTCGTAATGGTTTCTGGGTGGTATTTGCATCAAACGACTGTTTACAATGACTCAGAAAAGGTCTTCCATTTTAGATAATGGTTAATGAAGCAGTTTTATTTTATCATTTTGAAGTTTAAACTGCTTTTTTTTAGCTTATTCCTTCCAACGCATCTGTGATTCCTTTGGTTTTGCGGGTGTCCATGGGCGGCGGTGATTACTTTCCATCAGGTGACCCGCCTGCTCGTTTGCCTCCTTCTAATATAAAAAAAAACTTACTTCTGGGGTTTTTGATGTGACTGATTAGTACAAGTTTGTGGGTCATTGATATATTTTTATTTTATAAATTAACGTCATAATTATATTTATATTTACACAACAAGAAAATTAAAGTAACGTAAAGTTAAACATCGACTGAAACGCAAAAGTTAAAACTTATTAAAAAAAACTACACACCTACAAATAAAAGTGTAGTTTTGAATGTAATTATAATTTTACTAGCCTTAAATTTTTCACAACGCATTCTTAATACTAGAGTGGTCACTAGCGGCCATTCAAAAATATCAAAACATACCCAAATGATTTTGTCTGCAAACAAGTGGCATTTGTCCCACTGTGCAGCGCTCCATACTAGTCACGAGTGACTATTTTCATTCATGTTTATGTTTCACAGACTCCCCGTGCGACACGCTGGGTTTTATCGTCAATATAAATAAAGGCATGAATGCGCTGTACGCTAGAAACGGTAGGAATGGACAGAATGCTTGTTTCTCTTTTAGTTTTTGTACAATTTCTTGAGTGTTCTAAAGCTCTGGGGATTACGACTTTATGCTTCCTTACGACACCGTGTTTTGAAATGTTTATGTAAAATGAAGGTAGTTGTTTTCAAAAGCACAATGTTTATGAAATATAAACATAAAAAATATATTATTATTATTCTTATTTTAAAATTGCGTCTATAGCAAAACATACACATTTTGAGAATTATTTTATATGTAGGTGTATTGAACGCAATTTCATGCATATTTCGTCTATTCATAATATTATGGTCAATAATTTACTAGTTTGTGGTGAACAAGTTTACTTAGCACGTTTTACTGTCGCGAAAACTAAGCAACTTTCGCAATGCAAAATCCCCTAATGGGTTTCACCTATTAAAATCCAAAAATAATTAATTATGAATAGTTTCATTGCGATTCAGAACGCACGTTAAACCGATGGTCCCAGTTGTTTGTAAGGTGATCCTTAGATTTAAATAATAGTATAGCATAAAAGAGTAAAGTAATTTTAACAATTTAATTTAATTTTTTGTGTATTTTAAGATTTGATTTTATGTTAAAGCATGTCGTTTTGTTACCGTTACTATTTCAATTAATTTCCATATGTAATGTTGTATAATTTTAACAATTTAATTTAATTTTACGTGTTTTTTTAATGATTTGATTTAATGTAAGCATGTTATTTACACATATCTGTGGAGTTGCAGTCTACCTATTTTACTAAAACCATGTAAAAACTGAACGGCTATTACTGTAAATCTGTTTTGTGTGAAAAAAATATATAAATATATAAGTAGTGATAGTAAAACCTTTTAACATAACACTTACCGCCAAAATAACAGAGCTCATCCCTACATTCTTGATTACTGGAAGCACGAAAGAACGGACTTTGACCACTTCCCATCAGGTGACTCGCCAGTTCGTTTGCTGTTATTTAAAAAGTAATATAAATATGTTCTACTATAATAATTGAAACTAATTTTCAGTAGTATAATAATACTAAAAACTCAATATACCTTAAAGCGTTCCAGCGTATTAGCAGAGTTCGAAAGTCACGTCCCCTGTTCCGTGTTCGCTGTTTGATTCCAACACGTATCCGCAAAGTGACAGTTTCATTCTCATTTCTATCGTTGAAGTAGAAATTGCATCGTCAACTCGGAGCGTAACTACCAAACTTTTGGTGCTAATGGCTTTCTAAATTAAACGAAATAAATTATAGTCGTTTTTAGGGATATCTAAATGTTATACAGCACTAATAATGTTAATGTGACTTTAAATTTAACAAAGCCATACTTAAAACGTATATTAAATAGATGCATAAAACATATATATAAAGATAATTAGTGTTAAATCATCATCATCATCATCATTATCAGCCAGTATTAGTCCTCTACTATACATACGCCTCTTCAAGTTCTTGCCAGCTACCTTGCAAGGATCATCGCTCCACCTAGTCTGAGGGCGTAGTGTGCATAACCCTAGTTATATTTAAAAAAAATCTTCATACCTATTTAATATTTCTTTAAACGGAACGATTTTCTAAATTTCATCACAATTTTATCATCGCTATCTAATATTTGTCTGAATTTTGGTATTATGGATGAACTTTATATTCACCATTTTATAGGTAGCTGGCGAGCAGAAATATGACTCCAACTTTCCATAGTACATGACGTAAAGTTTTATAAGAAGCCCGAGCAAACTTTGATTAAACTAAGACGATATGACAGACCGTGCGTAAATGTGAGCAGAGGAAAATCTTAGTCAGCCTCGTTGACTATTATTTTGGTTTTGGTAAAAGTTTTATGTTGAATTGACCTACGGTGCGGCTTGTAAGGCTTTTGATCATGTTGCAAATTTGGTTAAAAATGCCCAAGTTTTTTTCTGTTTTAATTGTTATTTTTACAATAATAAACATTTATGTTACTTTAATTTCAAATCAAACTTCTAAAAACATTTTGTGTTTTTTTGTAAAAGCATTATGAATTTTATTGCACTTAGTTTGAATTTTAGGCTAACTTGTTACACCATTGGTTGCATCCAGCTAAAATCATGAGAGTACATCAAATTTTGATTAAAACCCCCATTTCCAGGATCTTAACGGGACTAATTGGCTTTAGCATTTCCTTCAACTAGCTCCGCCACGTCTAATACCTAGCTTCCTCGCTCTGCGATCACGTACTGGATTCCTAGTAAATTGGCGTCGTTTGAGATCTTAATTAAGTCACTACAGTTTTTAAAGTGACAACCGCGGGAGAGTTCGAGAGAGCGGCCCGCCTGCACTGTACGGTGGCCCTACTATTGGTCGCTTCGTTTACTTGAAATGCCCCACTGTGCACTTGGCTGTTAGTTTTAACAAATTCGCTTTCCAAACATGATAACAATTTAAACATCTTATTTTTATCTACCGCTGACTCTCGTGACAAGGAAGTTATTAATAGACCACGATAGCATAGTTGGCAGTGCACTTAGCGAATCCCTCTCGTATAACTTTTTCGACATTTTGTATTTTTTTTTTTCAAATTATTATTATTATTATTTAAATTATTTGTATGTTATAAGCATGTTTGATTCTGTTTTGTATGCTTTAGTAGGTACTTAATACTTAAACTGCAATATTATTGGGAAGACACCTGCTCCTATATTACGGTTTTTACTAGCTTGAGAGCCAGGGTTTCATGAATTGTATATATCGTACAAATATTATATACGTGAAAGTTTGTAAGTATGGATGTTTGTTACTCTTTCACGTAAAACTACAGAATGGATTTGGATGAAATTCAGCAAACAGATAGTTTATAACCGGGAATAACACATAGGATACTTTTTTATCCCGGTATTCCCACGGGAACGGGAACCGGGAACCACGCGGGTGAAACCGCGAGCGGCAACTAGTGTAAAATAAGTATAAGTATTTAAATAAATAAAAATAAAATAAATACATATTATTAGACAATAGTATAGTGGCACAACTTTTCGACAGGTACCTACCAGTGTTCGATACGTTTTCCTTCAATTATTTAAATAGGGGCCAGCAACTGAATTTTGACTACAGCAAGCTACAAGTTAATACAGACCGACTTCTTGGTTTATTTTTTATTGAAGAGAGTTTGCTGATTGCCTCAAACGGCATTTTCAGCTTCACCGGGCTTATTTGGGGGCAGCGAGAAACTTAAAGGGTTCCTCAAGCCGTGTGAAACGAATCACCTTCGGAGGTTTTCTAAGGGGAAAACGGCATCACGCAATAGTGCGTGTCCCCGTGCCCTACTAGATTCTCCAAAGGGTTCGGATCGGATCGGACCAACTTCTTAGTAACCGCCTTTGTGGTCTAGTGGCTAAGACCACTGGTTTAGACCCAGAGGTCCCGGGTTCGATTCCCAGCGGGGGTACATTTTTGTGTACTCGGTTTGGTTAGTGGTACGGCTTGATTGTCCGCCTGGTTAGCTACCACCATCTCATCGAAATATGTCGCCATAACATCAATATTTGTAGCATTGCTGTGTTCCGGCAGCTAGAGATAAGATAGCCAGTGCTTCACTAGTTGAGGATCCCGGGGGAAGTACGCTTCCATCATTGGCCTTATCATCACTTAACATCAGGTGAGATCAAGGCACTGTGCTTGTCCATTAGTGTAAAAAAAATCCCGAATATGGCAGATAAGGCACAGGTCGTAGAACCCCGGAAATTTATAAACATACCAGAAAAGCACTATATGACCGAAATATTAGTATCTCGGTGCTTAGGGTTGTTTGTTACTTAGTAGAATTGTAAAGTGACAGCCCTAGGTTCAGCTGATACATTGTTCTTGGTTGTCAACCTCCTGATTCAAACAAAACAGAAGTCAAAACATGCCAGGTTTCAACAAAAATAATGTAATAAAATAAATTTGAGTTCAAAAAAAGATGTATTACAAATAATATGTAGTGTTAATTCCGCTGGTCGAGAGCTGCGCACCGACTCAGGAGCTGTTGACTGACTCTCGACCAGACAACAGCTCCTGAGGATGCCCCGTGGAGGGGCGAAACACGTGTCGGGTTATCGGTTATCGGTGTTGGTGTGCATTTTCGTTTGCACCCATTGTTTCTCCTGCATGTGCAAACTTTCTGCGGGCGGGAGGGCGGTGCGTGCGTACTGCACCCATGCTGTATAAACGAGTGAGTTAGCGGAATTAACACTACATATTGTTTATATTACATTTTTTTGTACCATGGATTTCCGCATTAATTAAATTTGAGTTTTTGTATGGAAAGAAAAAATCTTTTAAATATGACTTGGCGTGTTACCACGGTGTAAATTATAGTTGGCTGCATGGCTGTATCTCGGGATATACATATATTACCAAACACCCAGTATATAGTCCATAGATGGTATATCTTAATCATCATCATATCATATAATCTGAATACATATAATCATCACCAAAAAGTGACGAAAAATGGTGTGCAACACTCGGTTACTGTATCAAACACTGATGAACTATTATGACACACTACGATTTATTATTTATACTAAATATTATAGAGAGGAAAGCTTTGTATTTTTGTATGTATGTTTGTAACGAATAAACTCAAAAACTACTGGACCGATTTTAAAAAATCTTTCAACATTAGAATGCTACATTAGCGCTTAGTAACATAGGCTATAAAAAAATGTTTACCCTTGCGAAGCAGGGACGGGCCGCTAGTGTTCATTAACGAATGTAGCAACACTTCGACAGTGTCATTAAAAGTTGACAAGCGCCAATTTTTTTTTTTTCACTCCGTGGAAACGTTTTACTGTCTACACTAAAACGGTGGTAGCTAGCCAGGCGGACAACAAGCAGTGGTAGACTATTGTTAAGCAAAATAGCATAAGCTTGCTCGTGGTAGGGCCTCGGTTCTAACTTAAAGTCGTTACTTGCGAGTGACCGTATTTGGAGCAACCCGTTTTTGCACTGTACAATGTTTTGTGTAATTACAAATGTATATCTAAAAGCTTCGTTAGGGAAAGCAAGGAAATTGTAAATATTTATTTTTAAATGAAGAAGGCTTGGTTTGCGCGTTCGGTTCTCGATATCGTCTCTATGTTCTAGTGGTTAAGACCACATCAGACTCATTAGGTTCCGGATCGACTCCCACCAGGGGGTATATGTTTGTGTACTCGGTTTGGTTGGTGGTAGGACTTGTTTCTCCGCCTGGCTAGCTACCACCATCTTGGCTAACATAATAAAAGCAAGAGAGTATTTTTCCGACCTATTTAAAGACGATGACACCCTACCCTAATAAAGATTTCTTAAAATAGGCGTTTATTAGTATAAATATATCGTTCATCTGTCCATGCAAGGAAAATACTGTTCCGTAACGCTCTTTGATGTAGAAAAGAATCTCGGATTTGTTTCCGTTGCAGAAACTCGATAATTAGTAATTAATTCGTATAATAAGCGACTTTCCCGAAGGAGCTAATGAATCTGACATACTTTCGCAGAGTTTATAAAGAGATATGCTGGTGTGCCCATGAACCTTAATTCCAACTTTTATCTTTAGGGCACTTTCAGTAATTGTTGATAAAAACTATATTCTAAAAAAGTAAAAAAACAATTCTAGCAGGATTTGTTTGGGTTCCTTACTAACTCGACACAAGAGACCGGACACACGTGTGTCCAGTTGGTGAATTAGTATCACTTATTATTTCGTCACCTGGACATGCCACGATTTTTGTTTTCATCAACTGGACACACGTTCGCATTTTACCCGAATCCATGACAAAGTACAGTCAGGCAGATTAATTTTTTTGTGTCACAATCAACATCGGCCACTAAACGTCCCACACTGCTGCTGGGAACGGGTAATAAAGTCTCTTGTGTCGAGTTAGTGAAGAACCCATTTGTTTGAACAAAATTTGCGAAAAATATAATACAACCATGTTTGTAATTATAATAAATGTATTATTATTATTGTTTATCAGGCATGCCAAAGCTGTTCAAAAGCGGGTACCTTAGTTGGGATTCAAACTTACGACCTCTCGAAATGTGATCTAAGCTCTTCAATAATAATATTGTTGAAACTCATAATTTTTATATTGAAAATGTTGATAAAAATTTCAATCAAATAAAAATACCAGATAGGATGGAAATGTACATTTATTTATTTTAAAACTTTTGCAACATATATTACATGGTGGATTTAATGCCTGAGGCATTTTCTACCAGTCAACCATAGGGTGGTGCAGAAATAATAATAACAAAGTAGGTGCAATTGGGTGAAGACAACAATTTAGAAATAAAAATGATATATTATAAAACGCACAGTATATACCTACATATATATACAATTTAAATAAATATACTTATATAAACAAATATAATGTATACTATTACATAGACTCTTCTACAAATATAGAACAAAAATAAACATAATATAATACATAATTTATAAATAGGACATTACTGAGATGATTCTGCCAAGGTTTTATCAAAAAAGAGCATACGGACTTTCTTTTTAAAAGCGTCAAGACTCGTAGCCATCATACATCAATTTTTAAATAGCAAATATATTAAAATATTGTTTGTTTTTATGATTATGTACATATAATTGAACGCTGATATTGTTGCGAACAAATTACAATTTGATAAAAGGCAAAGTGTTGAAAAAATTCCACGTGAGTCACGATAGCATAGTCGGCAGTGCGACCCGGCATGTCATGGGGTGCGGGTTCGAATTCCGCAAGTGGAATTTTTTCAACACTTAGTCTTTTTTCAAACTGTTTGTTTTTGTCCGCACTGGGCCCGCGTGATGGTTTATGGCCAATTCTCCCTATCCATCCATGATGGCTCGTGCCCCAACAGTGGGGACATAAAATGAGCTGATGATGATGATAATATAAACGGAAACGTAGCAACTACGTTTGCCGTCGTGCATCCTAACCAATATCCTAAAAGCGTAGTAAACTTTTGATGAAACACCACCACCCAATTCTCAAATCAAACGCAATAGCCGATGCAATAAATAAAACATTCGTACCAGTATACGGGAACGTAAAAACTGGAAAGATACCAATACACTTGGCGGGTCGGACTCATTTCGCTCAAACAAAACGGTTGAACTCAATATGCGGAGTCCTGAATTGTTGCCAATCCCTCCCCCCTCAGTGGAGGTAGGTAGGCGTTCCATTTGGTAACGAATACCATGCCTTGGCAGGGATGCCTCTTGGCAAATGCTTGGCGGTGCCAAGCGCAGTTACGGATCTACTTGGAACATGGAGGCTGGAGCTGTACGGTGCAAGATAAAAATTAGGTTGCCCCCGTTTTAATGTGGATGAGAAAGTGCGTTGTTTATTCTGGTGATCAGCTGCCAAATGGCGGATGTCATCGATTTTGTGCAATGATAATTAAATTATCGGAATTGACTTATGGGAGAAGAATTTTATAAGAAATAACGTAACTTATGATAATAAATTAAAGTTCAATGGCAAAGCGGCTTTCGCTATCAGATTTTGATATTGCATGTTAAGCAATTATCGCAATGCCCAGGTCACCGATTTTGTTACCAAATTGAAATTACCTTGAGCGTTTTTGAAGGCACATTAAAAGTTCTGGTGGCTATCCTGCCATCTTGGCAGTCGTTAACACCTGCTTAACCACCTTGGGCCAGCAAAATGGGTTGTGGTCCATCTTTCTCTATATTGCTATTGGTTAAGTAGGAATACCAGACTAAACTCATCGGTGGGACTTTGCCTAGCTCGTAGAAATATCATCATTTATCATAATCATCCGATAATACAGAAATGTCTTATGCTTTTCCTAAAACATGTACAACCTAACAAAGTATTTCTAAACATAAGCCAAATTGTTATTACTCACGTAATGTTAAGTAATAATTCAGTCCATAAAACTAAGTAGGACAGCAAGTCGTTCTAAAGTCCTCACAATAAGTTCAGAAATAAGCAGACCCGCTAAGAAATTCATATTCCACATTAAGCTTTTAAGAGCTCTGCTTCTTTCTATTTGTTTTGTTGTTAGCCTTGTTAGCAAAGGCTTCTCTCCTAATGGCTTCGTGGCTCAACCCCTTGTCTCACGGACGTCACGAAATAAGTAGACTTCAGAGGGTGAACTTTCTATATGAGGCGTTCGAGTAACATACCTAAATTAAATCAAATCTTTTTATTGCAGACTACTAAAGTCCATGGGTTAGTAACAATAAGTTTGACAACCTCCTTGGTCGAGTGGTTTGTACACCGGTTTTCATGGTGTCGCCATCTTTGAGGTCCCGGGTTCGATCCCCGGTCGGGTCAATTTAGAAATTATCGTTTTTGTAAATTGTCTTGGGTCTGGGTGTTTTCTACGTTATCTAGTAACCATTTAACGAGTTTCATAACGAAGCTTCTCTTGGGCTAATAATTGGTGTGTGTAGGAAAGTTTATTTATTAGTTTATTTACTTAAAAATAGGGGTTAGTTTAAATACATTTTTACATTGGTGCAACGCAATTAAAATTACAAATATTTTTTTTTTTTTTATCATGTACCGAAGAGGCACTCCATGCGAACGCGAACCGGTGTTGTTTGCGACTTCGGTCATCGTTCACACGAAGTGCCTTAATATAGGCGCATGCGGATCCTCTGCCACTGTCCTCAGGATGCTGTTGTCATTCCCCCGCAATCGTATCATCAGCGACGCCATCATTTTTCGCATGAGAGTCTGAAAAACGTCAGTTCTCGTCAGCGCAAACATTTCAGACGCACTACAAAAGCGGGGAAGTCACAACATCATCCTGAAGATATTGTTATATTGGATTCGAAGAGCATTTAACGATCTTTTAGCACAGCTGATCCACAGATCGCCCGTGTACAGATTCTGGCAGTACGCCTTGAAGAGAGAAATTTTAACTTGGTCTGTACAGCGAGCGAATCATAGCATAGACAATCTCTCTCGGACTCGAAATCTCGCATCAGCTGCGCTCACACTCTTGCGATCTGTCACGAGATTCCATGTCCATGAGAGGGCCAGATGGCGCAGTGGTTAACGCGTCCGGTCTGCGAGTGCTGAGGTTAAGCAACTTTCGCAAAGGCTGGTCATCGGATGGGTGACCAAACATTTATCATCTCGAGCTCCTCCGGCACGTAAAGCCGTTGGTCCCGACTGCATTAGCAGTCGTTAAACCACCAATCTGCACTGGGCCCGCGTGGTGGTTTATGGCCCGTTCTCCCTATCCATCCATAGAGAAGGCTTCCCAGCAGTGGGGACATAAAATGAGCTGATGATGATGATGATGATGAGAGGGCCATGTGTGCGTTGCCGAGCGCGTCATGTAAGCAGCTTATCTTCTGCTTCCTTGTTTTGTGCGGACGCTATGTGATAGCTTTGTGAACAAGTGAGATGGGGCAATGTTTAGTTAGTTTCTGTTATGATCATTAGCGGTAGGTATTGATTTGGAGGAAGGAGGATTTGCGGAACGGGCGTCATAGACACTTTTTGTTTAAATTTGGAACGATAATTTGGACTGTCTTCCAAATTCAAATCCAATTAAATAATTGTAGTGCAAATGTTGTTTAGATAGAAACATTTTGAACCTTAAACATGAACCCTGTTGTTGCCTGTTATTTGTATAGTTAATAATTAATAATAAATATCGGTTATAATAATTAATCATAAAGAGATATATAATCATTAAAACATCTACATTCATTCAGTTACACGAAAAATAAATACGATTTATTACAACAAAAAAAAACATAATTCATTCAGTACAGAAAAAGCATATAAAAAAGATCAAATCTTGATATAATACAGTCATCCCAATAACAGCATTGTAACGAAATGTATTGGTGCGTCATCTCTGTAGTAACGTACACCATGATTCCCGAATAGTTTATTGCTGCTTTTCCTTATGGACAAAAGTGTATATCATTTAAAAGGGAAAGTATTGTGGGGAATCCGTGTGTTTTAGCTTCTAAGAGGGTTATGTGCTAACATGTTTGCTCTGGTGTTAGCCACGGCCCGGCTAATGGCTGCTGTGGCGGCTTGCCTTGTTCTTCAATCCTTAGTGTTGGGTAAACACTGCTACGGATACTTTTCGGATATTATTGGGTCTTAGTGGGATATTGTGTGGCGTGTGGCTTATATTTTCTGGAGGGTAAATGCGAGGTTTAGGAGGATGCGAGGATGTGAATTAGTTTTGTTTTATTTATGGTAGGATAGTACTTTTTGTGAGTAAGTTATAAAAACATGTTATCGACATAATTTTTAATTGTAGAACACCAAAATAGAAATCTCATTTAAAACAAATTTATGAAGCTAGTTGTAAATAAAATACAAATAAGGATAGCACATAAGGAAGGCACATATAAAAACTAAAAAACTATGAACTCGTACAATAGTTTTTTTTTAAATAAAGCTCTATGCATAAATCTTAAAGCATGATTATATAAAATCTAGCTTCCATTCGCAGCTTCGCGCATGTGAAATTTGGTATTTTATCATAAAGGTTTGAAGTACCTGCATACCTACTCCCGAGGGACATTATGTTTGACCAAGATAGAAAGTCGTCTATGACACTTACGGGCCCTCAAAATATCTCAATAAAGATACATCACTTTCAGGCATTGAATAGAATAGAATAGAGGAATAGATTGCATTGCTCAACTTTGACGTAAATAAAGACATAAATATAAACAAACATTATATTTCTCAATTTTTAATAATTACAGTAACGATGCCGTCAAGAACCGGATTTAAAAAAAAAACAATATTTTTTCATAATTATTGATTTTTTTAATTACTTCACTCAGTCAGTGAAAATCACCGAAATTTCATTCATCAAAACTAGTGATTATTCAATCAAACTTTTATTTGCTTTCCATGATCCTTATTAGCAACACAATCAAATAGGTTGTCATTTTACATCAAAACGGATAGATAAGTACAAGTTACGGCTTTTTTTTTCAAAAATGTATAAACATATTTCACAGTTACAGATTAAGCCTATAGAGCTCCATTTCAAACATTCACTTTGTGCAACTGACAAATAAAACTGCCAACTATGCCATATCGTGATAGAATACAAAATGAATAAAAACTGAAGTTTAATTTCCGCTAAACGAACGTTTGGTTCGTATCAGATTGCATTTCGTTCGCATGAATATTGACTTTAAAACTAAATGGAGTGACTAAAAAAAGCTTTGTATAGTTTCACAGTTTGTGATTTGATATAGATATTTGCTTTTGTGTAACGGCAATGGCAGTAAATATTTTTCATGCGGGCTTTATTAACAGCAGTATGGTTTTATTGTTTAATATTGATTTTATTTATAAGAGCTATATTATATGTAAAATAATACTCTCACTGCAAGTATAAATCACAAACATTTTATACAATAAATATGCCTTATCTACGCCTCAATATAATCTATAAGCCGTGTCCATGACGTTGTCGTCATAACTCCATAATAATGGTTAGCACAACATCGGATACGTATCCGTGGATGTTATCCGTTGTCCATAAATGTGCACCTTTTGTTATCCGGGCTTATCTCTTAAGCTAACGTTGAGCAATAACACTCGGGCGCGGGTTACGCCAAGATG
The DNA here is from genome assembly GCA_947562085.1 of Eudonia lacustrata. Lineage (NCBI taxonomy): Eukaryota > Metazoa > Arthropoda > Insecta > Lepidoptera > Crambidae > Eudonia > Eudonia lacustrata. The sequence continues at coordinate 17,358,987 of OX387326.1, read as the reverse complement.
GCCGCACTTGTTTTTCTTTTGTTTTTCACTGGCCACCGAGTCTGCATTTTATTTGAATTCTTTTTTAAATTTTTCTATTCTAGCTTTCTTTCTACTGAAACAAAAGTGGTTGTTAAATATATTGTTCCGTCAATTTAGTGCCTTAAATTGTCGTGAATAGAGCTTAAAGTCCTACATATGTTTTATATAGTTGTTTGATTATAATATCACCCCACAACCGGACACCGTCTGATTTGTCAAAATTATCATTACCGGTTGCGGTGGGCTTTATCCCTATTCTCACCTCCGACACCTCTCACCGTCCATATTCCGCACTTCCGTTTGTCGATACAACAAATCTTCATAAGAGGGAACTAATTAACTGATCACGAACATGCCTCGGATTAATGTTATTACGTCAGACAAACAAGGCGAAAACCCCAATAATCGGTCGCCTACTACGCGAACTCACTCAAATTACGCTCCAGACGTTATTTACGAATTGATGACGGTGACTTACAAAGCAGGTTTTTGTGTTGTCCATTTCCTGGTACTATTTTGTTTTTCGCACGTGGGACGGTTTTGGTATCTTTCAAATCTATTTAAATAATTGATTAACAGTCTTGTGTGGGTAAATAATTATCTGGCTATGATACGTAATAAATTGCATCACAGTAACTTAATTCTTTTATTTACATGTATGTATGTATGTATGTATGTATGTACTAAATATACATGAATTATTTATTAAACTAAAAGAAAAATAAACATAACTTATTAACTACTGCTTAAATAGACCATCGTTATCGCTGTTTCCAGAGTACTTAACTTAGATACAAAGTAGTGTATGTCTAACACCTGTGATTTTTTTCACTTTTAATAAATTTACTGGTGACAAGCAGGAACAAAAGCACGTAGTAGGGCCATCCATCCTTTTCCTGTTTTGGCCTAATTGATTTGATGGAAGAGCATTTTTATATTATGAAGCGAAATCGTATTGTTTCTATTATCTTTTTTGCTAAACGTATTTAGGTGTAGCCCGACTGAGGTCGGGTGCGGCGTAAAACAAAACACAATCACACCTCGCGCTCGATTAACTTAACCGCCTCTGGTCTAGTGGTGGAACCTAAGGTCTCAGGCTCCGAGTTCCTAGGTTCAGTTTCAAGTGCTTAGTTTAATTTGGTAATAGGGCTGGTTTCAGGTCTGAATGGCGAGTTACTACTATGTACCTACCATCTTATTTAACTCTGTCGCCATAACAAACATGTTGGTAGTATACAAGACCTTGATGGCGCAGTTGTAAACCCGCCCGGTCTGCAATTGTTAAAGTTAGGCAACTTTCGCAAAGGCCGGTCATTGGATGGGTGACCAAACATTTATATCTCGAACTTCTCCGTGCTTCGGAAGGCACGTAAAGCCATTGGTCCAACTGCATTAGCAGTTATTAACAACTACCAATCCACATTGAGCTTGCATGTTAGTTTATGGGCCGTTCTCCCTGTGATGTTGCCATCCCTAAAGAAGAAATCGGGCGATGATAATGATGATGTGACGAGGACGTTTTTAATGATTTAAGACCTGAATTACATAAAAATATTTAAAAATTATATGACGTCAATACACTTTGTGTTAACTTCAATCAATAATGTTCTAGATGAGCGCTTGCTGCGACTTTGAGGCCACGAAGCCACAATGACGTTTGTGGCGATACTTACCAGTAAATAAGGGAGAGTAACCTATATTGGACCACTTTTGACCTAACACTAAAAAATACCTAAACCTTGTAAGTTAGAGAAACCCAATCTGACTTAGGTGATACCTTGGTATTCCTGTTACAACATATTACGCACTTAAGATTCTTATCAAGTTTAAACTATTTAAAATTATTGTCCTTCGGTCCAATTTACGGAACTAGTAACCTAAATTGTACCAAAGAAAACCCATTATATAAATTGTAGGTAGCAATCTGAAATAATACGAAATTATTAATCATAATTATTTATTTATTATTAGGAACAATATTTAATTAATTATTATAAACTGTCGGTCTTCCTTTATGAGTAATATATTTATTTGCAAACTTATTCTGCAGTTTAACGTGCCGTAAAATTGTTTGTTTTGGTACTTGAAACCGTCTGGAGATTTCGTTAAATTCCAATTTTTTTTCCTTCATATGCTCGTAATGCCTCTTTTAAATCTTCTTCACTCCATTTATAATACTTTTTCTGAACAGTCTCCATCTAAAGCAATACAATAACTTGAATTATTTTTCTCATATAAAGTAGATGCATAAATTGTACCGGTCCACATTTGGAACCTCGAAGAGGTCTAATATAGGGTACATGGTAGTTCGATAGCAAACTTAAAAAAACAACAACATAACCTTAACCAACTGATTTGTACTCGCGATGTTTAAAAACAGTAGGAATCGTGCTTTCTTATAGAATACAGTGTTAAATGATTACTAACCTTTTTGTTGAGCTACCTTCTTAGACAATAGACGAAAAAATTACATCAAATCACAAAAAAAAACGTTTTTCACTCTCACTCTCGTGTCATTTGTCACAAGAAGAAACAAAATGGCACAGTGACAGTGAAGCTGTAGTCGCCTCGTTTTGTGTTGCTAGTGTAGAATAATGGCACCGTTTAGTAGGAAATTTGAAGGTGGTACAATTTAGGAGTCGGCACAATATAGGTTACTCTTCTATATAAGATTTCCCGCCTTTTTTTATACTTAGCTCGGCAGATGACTCCATCCCACCTGATGTTAAGTGGAAATGAAGTCCAGACGCGAAGACAACTGGTGCAGCGTGTAAACAAACGTAGCATCAGTCAAGCTGAAGTTTTTTTTTTTCTTTTCGTTGATGGCTTTGTGTGATTAGCACATTTAACCAGTGTCAAAGTAATTTTTCTTTCAAGTAATACATAAATAAACAATATTTCCTTCGTCCCCCAGTAATGATGATGAATGATAATAGAAATGAGAAGTGAGAAATGATATACCCCCCAACCCCTAGAGTATCTCAGTAAAGATGTGGGGCTTTACTAAGTCCTCGGGCGTACTTCTTGAAAATTTGAAAAGTGACGTTGCACTGTTTTGTTTCATTTGCCAACACTCATGCACACTCACGAACACATAACGGTTAATAATCCACCATTATTTCACATTAATATTCGACATAACACAAATTTTAGAAAATAAAACAAAATCGCAGACATGACTCTTCACTTTCCCGCCAAGAAGTCCATAAGCTGAAGTTTTTTTTTTTTTTTTTTGATGGCTTTGTGCGATTTGCACATTTAGCCAGTGTCAAAGTAATACATTAATAAACAATATTTCCATAAATGATGATGATAAATGATATTAGAAATGGGAAGTGAGAAATGATACACCCCCCAACCCCTCGAGTATCTCAGTAAAGATGTGGGGCTTTACTATGTCCTCACGCGAGCTTCTTGAGAGAATTTGAAAAGTGACGTTGCACTGTTTTGTTTCATTTGCCAACACTCATGCACACTCACGAACACATAACGGTTAATAATCCACCATTATTTCACATTAATATTCGACATAACACAAATTTTAGAAAATAAAACAAAATCGCAGACATGACTCTTCGCTTTCCCGCCAAGAAGTCCATAAGCTGAAGTTGTTGATCCTATTATTATTCGAAATTCAAATAAATCCTACTAATATTATAAATGCGAAAGTTTGTGTGTATGTATGTTCGTATATTTGTTACTACTTCACGCTGCAACGGATGGATGGATTAGGATGAAATTCGGCATACAGATAGTTTATAACCTGGAATAACACATAGGATACTTTTTATCCAGATATACCCACGGGAACGGAAACCACGCGGGTGAAACCGCGAGCGGCCGCTAGTAAATAAATAAATAAAAGACAACATCACATTACACAGTTCTGATCCCAAGGTAAGTAGCTGAAGCACTCGTTTCATGGAAATCAGAAACAATTACCGTACCACAACCACCTAGACCCGACACAATATCGAAAATATCTTTTTCGACATTGACACGACCGGGAATCGAACCTCAGAGTTAGTGCTGCCTAAAGTCCGGCCTGTAAGCCACTCGGCTACGGAGGACGTAAATGTATAGGTGTGAGCAAACAGAACCTCTTTCGAGAGAAAACTGATCCGATCCGAACCCTTTGGAGAATCTAGTAGGGCACGGGGACACGCACTAGTGCGTGATGCCGTTCCCTCTAGAAAACCTCCGAAGGTGATTCGTTTCACACGGCTTGAGGGACCCTTTAAGTTTCTCGCCGCCCCCAAACAAGCCCGGTGAAGCTGAAAATGCCGTTTGAGGCAATCAGCGATCTCTCTCAAAAAAAAAAACCTTTCGAGACGCATTTTTGTTCGGGATCCTTTATCTCGTACATTGTTGTGATGACTGTTTCTCGTGGTTCCTCAACAGACAAACCAAACTCATGTTTATCCAATTTTAAAGGTTAATTTAGTAAATGCAGTTACAACAAATGTCTGTTATCCATAGTGGAGTTCCTTATTCAATTAACATTCTGCCGATAAACTGAAATTCAATTACGATACATCTAAGTGTTTGCTTTTGATTGTACCTATTGTGTAGTTGTAGTTCTGCACGTGATCGCGTACGAGTATTGTGTCTTATTATTGATTTCTAATTGCAAAATGAATAGACGAAGTTGTTTTAAGCATACCGTTATTAAGATGAAGAAGCAGCTGGATAAGCTCTGAATGAAATAAGTATGTTCTTTGCATATTTACCCCCATAATCTTAAAAACTTTTTAAGCATTATTTAGTTAATCATTGTTTTGTCTCTTTTTCTCAAATTCAAAATGACGTTTGTGTAACGTTGACAAAACATTATTTAACTAAATAATGCTCAAATAGTTTTTATGAATAAGGTGGTTAATTATTTTTAATGTTTTAGTTATTATATTGCTTGATAAATAATTAAATAGGTAGCTAATAGTACACACACTGATAAACGATAAATAGTTTCAAGATAAAATTTTAGTAGAAAAATCAACCAGCCTTTGGAAGCTTGAGTGGGATTCGAACCCACGACCTTTGGATAACCGGTCCAAAGCTTTCACAACTGAGCTACCGAAGCCCCAGAAGACTCGTTAAATTTTTATATTTTCGCATTGTAAATGCAAAAATTCGAAAATAATATAGATCAATAGTTTGATAAATTATTTAAAAAAAAATGAAAACAAATTTTGTAAGCATGGTGATTGGTCAATTGTAGCGATGACTTGATTTCTGTGATGGAGGCCTTTGTCCAGAACAGTGGGATATTATTATATAAGCTAGTTTATTCACTAACAAGCGGCCGCTCGCGGTTTCACCCGCGTGGTTCCCGTTCCCGTGAATATCGGGATAAAAACTATCCAATGTGTTAATCCAGGTTACAAACTATCTGTATGCCGAATTTAATCCAAATCCATTCAGTAGTTTTTACGTGAAAGAGTAAAAAACATCCATCCATACTTACAAACTTTCGCGTTTATAATACATATTAGTAGGATATTATGTAAAAACAGACTTTTCCATACAGGTCTATTTACATAACTCACCTTGCATAAACAACACAAATAAATGTTGTCACATCCAACATTACAATAGAATCTATTTGGCATACAATACAAGAAAACGCTCTAACACTATATCTAGAAATCCGACACCTCTCCATGCGAATGTACCACTGAAATCACTATTGTAATCGCGTAGTAATCTAAATGTGAATCTGGGACCTCCGACCCTCGGGTTGGCGCGGCCCGCGATTAAGATTTCATACCACCACAACGGGTAGGGTTGAATCTTGAGATTTTTGACGAATACCAACTTGGTTACGTGGGTTACAGAGAATTAAACTGTACTGGTATGCCATAATAACTACATATATTTTCAAACCAAAGAAATTGGTAAGTAAAATATTTATGTGACTGTTTTTTGGTACCACATAGTAAATATAAATAAAAGTAAAAATGGTTTGTATTTAACAATACATATTGTACGTATATGTAACCATATTTACTATTTATAAAAAAATACAGCAGCGATGGCTTGGGTTGGGTGAGAAAATCTCTACCTCTACCGCACACCAGAGGGCGTAACAATCAAAAAAAAAAAGATAACAGTAAATGTTGTACCTACAATATCTCTATAACTTTGACCGCCTCTGTGGTCCAGTGGCTAAGACCACCGGTTTAGACCCAGAGGTCCCGGGTTCGATTCCCAGCGGGGGGTACATGTTTGTGTACTCGGTTTGGTTGGTGGTATGGCTTGTTAGACCGCCTGGCTAGCTACCACCATCTTATCTAAATATGTCGCCATAACATCAATGTTTGTAGCATTGTTATGTTCCGGCAGCTAGAGATGAGATAGCCAGTGCCGCACTAGTTGAGGTTCCCGGGTGAAGTGCGCTTCCATCAATGGCCGTATCATCACTTTATATCAGGTGAGATCAAGGCACTGTGCTTACCCGTAAAATATTAAAAAAAAAAATAATTTGACACTAGCTAAATGTGGAAACCAAAAAAGAAAAACAAAAGACAGATAAGGTTTCACCTCAAACAAACGACGCGCCACTTGACAGAGATACGGAGAAAAGAACGGCATCGATAGTGAAAGCATCAGACATTCTTACGACATTCGCACTGGCCATAACCCATCGCAATAATCCACGTGAGAAAACCAACAGAATAGGTTCGTTAAGATGCTCGAGGGCCCTCCACGTTGTAGTTGTCCGCCGTCAGGTGTCGAGTGGGCCCAAATGTTAATGAGGTCGCTATAACGCATAACCTTATTTCTGTTTTAGATAGACGCATTGTTGCGCGATTTGGCAATTGATTTTACGTTGGAACAAATCAAAATTAAATCATTTATTGCATTCATGTAGTAGGTATAAAGGTGATACAATATCTTGAGAACATAAACCCTGTTAGGGTTTTGCAATAGGACATAGAAATGCCTATATAGAAAAGAATTTTAGATTTTTATAAAATTAAATAATGAAAAAAGAACATAACATAAAAAAGTTAATTTGCTTTATTAAGATAATAAAAACACCATCTTAGACAGCTCTACCTTTAACACATCCTACTAATATTATAAACACGAAAGTTAAAAACTACTGAATGGATTTGGATTAAATTTGGCATACAGATAGTTTATAACCTCGATTAGCACATAGGATACTTTTTATTCAGATATTCCCACGGGAACGGGAACCACGCGAGTAAAACCGCGAGCGTCCGCTAGTAATTAATATTTACGTATATATTACAATAATTATGTTAGAAGTTGGTCTCCATTAATGAAAACACAAAAGTAAACACTTTATTTAACTGCGCGTCTTATAAATAAATTCACATTAAATCATTAATCATGCTATATTTTAAATTCACTATAAAACTATTAGTTATATATAACATCTACCATTATAAAAACACAAATGTTGAAAAAATTTTCACGAGCAGGGTTTGGACCTGCACCCTTCTGACATACCATTCAATTGGAAGAGCACCTGACCCGGTATGTCAGAAGGGTGCAGGTTCAAACCCTGTTTGTGGAATTTTTTCAACATTTGTGTTTTTGTAATTTGTTCGCAACAAAATTTGCGTTAAAAATTATATAAACATTTATCTACCATTATACTTGTTAAGTCTTTACGGCTTTATAAACCATCCAATTTCTGTAAAGATACTCTAATAAAAGCCATAAGTGGTCAACAGCAAAACATATTTAAAAAAACTACGTGAAGCTTAATAATTCTCGTAAACAATAACTTCCACAATTCCAACAACATTGAACGATCAACGAATTAAGCCACAAAACAAAACGATGATTTCCCTCAGTGCGAATACAGTATCGAACCATAAATTTTCCACGGTCATCATTCAATATTCATGCGCCAAGCGTAGACTATCTGAAGGCTGTTGGCTTTTGACCCCGAGGTCTGAGACGCTAACGCATGGTACCACGTCTTTATCGGGAAACCGCTATTTAGCGGTCTACATAGATACCACTATAACACTTATAGCAGTGTGGCTTACCTGGACCTCCATTCTGCTATAAGTAGTATTAAAACGTCTACATTCATGACAATGCTAGGCACAAAATAAGGCGACCCAGAAGGAAAGCTTAGTACATACCTACCGCGCTCGAACAATGCACACATAGACCTATAAATAGTAATTGTAAACCAGCGGCTTGTAAGCCGGTAGTTACCGAAACTAGCGGCTAGAAACGAATAACCAGCCGCTTGATACCGGACAAAAAAAACGATTTTTATTACATTTTTTTATTGTTAAACTCTTATTTTTGTTATACAGTAGCACTTATAACGTTCTGCTATTTTTTTTTTTTTTAATAAACACCGAAGACACCGTTCATACCTACTAATTTACTTAATTCAGAGACGAAGACGAACAGGAAACTCTGAAACAACGTTTGTGTTTAGGTGGTGGTGTATGAAAATTATAAGAATAAATGTAACTAAATTAGTTTACTTTGGATTTAATCATCATTATAAACTAAACATAGAAATACAACTAAATGCTTACTATTACTAGATATCTGTCCACACATATTTCATGGATAAATACCTATTTCCAAAACATCTCTGACAAATAAATTATTAAAATAGTCCTATTCCACTGCTGTGTCACATTTTGTATGAGAATTTTGAGTTTTTAACACATATTACAGATGCAAATGGCATTGTTTATGTCTATCTATGTTAAAAGTATCCTATATTAAATAAATCAGAAGAAAAACAACAAAAACAAAAAAAATCATGTGAAAATATCAATGACATGTAAGCAGCCGTTTTTTTTTATATTAACGGGTAAGCACAGTGCCTTGATTTTACCTGATGTTAAGTGATGCTAAGGCCAATGATGGAAGCGCAGCACTTCACCCGGGATCCTCAACTAGTGAGGCACTGGCTATCTTATCTCTAGCTGCCGGAACACAACAATGCTACAAACATTGATGTAATGGCGACATATTTAGATAAGATGGTGGTAGCTAGCCAGGCGGACAAACAAGCCCTACCACCAACCAAACCGAGTACACAAACATGTACCCCCGCTGGGAATCAAACCCGAGATCTCTGGATCTAAACCGGTGGTCTTAGCCACAGAGATGTTAGAGATGTTAGTAACCAGCGTCACATCTACATAGACCCCTTGCACGGACACGGGTTTCGGAACAATTCGAGCGTTGCTGTTGCGAGATGTGCGTAGCTCGAGCGCACTTGTACGGATCTAACCTTCTGTAGTCTTTTTATTTCGTGTCGGTCGGTGGTCTGAATGGCGATTTTTGAATCTCAACGGTGATCTCAAATTAAAGGTGACATATACACTATGACATATAATTGTTTTTGCATTATTACCCGAAACAAAACTAATGACAGCATCCGCGCCGATGACGTAATTCGCAAAATGTCGAAAAAGAAAATTTAAATGGAAAACGCACAGAGAATAAAGTTGTTGGGGGTTCAAACATCTTTATACAAAAGTAGACTCTAAATAAACGATTTTAAGTTTTAATGTCGCGTGGCGAGCGCGCTCGAAATCGAGTTCTTGGGGTTTGACGGAATTTCGCCGGGCTCGAATACGAGTTTCTGGGGGTTGACCAGTTCAAGAGTGCTTACATACTGTTCGATATTTTTTTTTACATTTTGGTGTCGAAAATTACCAGTGACATTGAATAAGAGAAAAAGTAGCACTCGTAATTGATACGTGAGAGAGATATAGTCACCGGTTCAAAAATCGCTCTCCTAATCGGAATCAGCTCACCAAGACATGATTCTGATATTTTAAAATGTCCACCTACAATCGTGTCTCAGGGCCCGACTTTGACATTGGAATTATCGGATAAATAATACACAATAAACTGACAAACTGTTGAGACGTTATTGAGTTAGCAGACTTAATAAGATTGACCACGTGATTTAGCGCGGCTTATGTCAATCCCATACATTTTATTCTTTTTAAACTTCGCTATCGTTTTCTTAATGTTACTTTGGCTAAACCTACTGTTTCTATATTCTATTTTATGAAATGTCTACAGTAATTGCGTCTGTGGTATGATTATAACATATCAACTATGGGATAACTTAACAGTCAGAATCAGGTTTCCGAGGCTCGATTGTGATGGTATTTAGCAGAGTGGAGGATGAGGAATCACTGTGGCAGCTCATTGGATTATCACCCGTCTTTGCAACTTCTAATGTCCATCTAGAAAGTTCGAATTTAGAATCAGAGGAACGTTTATAGTCTAACGATGATGGTGACTACATCTAAAGCTACATTAACCTTTTTACCGCCCAACTATCATGCACGTGATGTCCCGCTGTACGCCAACGTATAAATGTATAACAGATTCTATAGTACGAAAGCAAGGAAGTATTTTAATAAAGTAGGTACAAAGAAGAACTTCTATAGAAGTGCTGGCGTGGACGGCACGAAAATCTCGAACTTCTATAGAAGTTGTTGGCGGTAAAAAGGTTAAAATAGGTTCTATACCACATGACATTCAAAATCCATTATATCTTTATCTTATAAAAGTGCAACGAAATATGCATAGTTTTTCGAAACGGTTAAGTACCCTTCATCATCACCATTATTTCAGTCAGTATTCACCCTTTGCTGGGCATAAGACTATATTTCATACCTATAAGTATCTCAAGGTTTTTCCAACAACCAGCTCTATATGTCCCAAAAAAAGTCTAGTATGCTTTGAAATGAAACAACTTTTACGGATCTACTCGCGTTTATTTTACACATTACTTATTTTATGTTTATCCTGACATTTCGAACCCTTTGCAGGGTCCGTGGTGAGACTGAGGTTTTGGTCGTCTCATAATTAGTATGCTTACTAAAAATTTACGAAATGTATTTGGTTCCTTTTTCAACAAGGAGTTTGGCCTCAATACTGACCTCAATAAAATCCGATTTACAATTTAAACTTCACAAGTTGAACTTTAAACTGCAGCACCATCATGATAGAATTGAACCAGTCCATCCAATTTGAAACGATAAAAAACAAATTAAAATAAGCGGCCAAGACTATGACGATACCGATACGGTGCGAGGATGCAATAAAATCGAACAGTAAAGAATATTAACACAAACATTATGTTACACAATCATCTTTTTTCTATGATTCTTCTTCTTCGATCTGTGTACATGTGTTGCTAGGCCTATTTTTATTATTGTGAACAAGCAAACGAGTAACTTATTATTTATTATCACATTATTAGAAAAAAGTTATAGTTAATAGTGCATCAACATGTTATATCCCTTAAAACAAATGTTTGTCTATAATTTGTATTTGAGTTTTAAGTGATTTAAATAAATGTTATAATTATTAATTATTTGATACACAACAATTTTGTAGATTATGAAACGGCAATATTGAAATGTTAGTTAATTTAATAAACTAGTCCAGACGGTATTCTTTTAATAATCGTAGTTATTTACTGTGTTGCACCTAAATGACAAATAAACAATATGTTCTAATATAATGTTAATTTATAAAATTATAGCGGACAACACGTGAATAGAATATTAAGTGACTTTCAATACGTTATGTTTTATGAGATGGCAAATAATACAATTGGTATAAAGACGGTAGTTATAAAGTAATATTGAATATACACTACTATAAGATTACCTCAGTAGTATGTATAGCAGTACCGCGCTAACATATAAATATTCTCGTATCATTTATGTTTTACTTCATTTACTAACCTCTCCATCCAGAGTATATAAATCTTTAATAAGCTCTACATTTAATTAAAACGTTATTCCAACATCTTAACACTGTTTGGGCCAAAATACTGCTTATTTCCACTAACACTTTGTATTCCCCAGTACTTGGTACTTATTGTGCTCTAAAGGAGCTTCTAATTGAGGTGGCTTTGTTATACAAAGTGAGGTAACAACATAAGGAAACTGCAGAAGGTTAGCTTAAGAGGAAATACTAAGGTCGACTGATTATATGAAAAATAGACAAAATCAACGTTTCGTAGTCCCCTGATTCCTCTTTCAAAACTTTTCGCTAACTATTTGTCCAACAGATAACAATATACTATAACAACATGGATTGAAAACTAAACACGAGTAAATGCTAGATCAAAATACCGACAAATAAGTAACGGAGTTCCCCAACCAAGGTGGCATCTTGGGGCCATTGCTATTCAAACTATATATCAACGATCTTCCCGATATAATTAAAAATTATTGCTTTTTATTTGCAGATGACTGCACACTTCTATTCAAAAACAAAAATATCGATCAACTTGAATATGACATTAATAAAACACTTTGTAACATAATTAATTGGATGAATAAAAATGACCTCAAAATCAATATATTAAAAACTAAAGCTATACAATTTCATACATACAAAGCAAAAAAACTTAATATTGACATACACTAGAATAATAATAAAGTTGACATCGTAGACAGCACAGTATTCTTAGGTATAAATTTAGATGAACACTGCAGTTGGAATAAGCACATAGATACAGTCTGCACTAAAGTGAACAAGTTTGTATTTGCATTAAATAGAATCCAAAATATTGAGTATTTTCAAGTAGCTTTACAAGCATACCACGGATACGTTTCTTTCTTACTGCGTTACGGCATAGTAATGTGGGGTATCAGCGTAGATTTCCAAATAGCTTTTAGATCACAAAAAAAGTGTATTCGCGCCTTATGCGGGATAAAAAAAGAATAATCTTGTACACCCTTATTTCAAAAACATAGAATATTACCTCTACCGTGCATGTATATACTAGAAATATGTCTGTTATTAAGGAAACACCTAGAATACTTTGCAAAATGTATTACTAGTGTGTTCGTAGAGTGTAGATAAATTATGGCGATCAAAATATTTAATAAACTACCGTTGGGCATTATTGATCAGCCACTAAACAAAAATATATTTAAAAAAAAAGTGATTTCAATGGCTCTTTCTCAATTCTTACTCCATTAGTGAGAACATGAATAAAAAAATGTAATTATAGCCTATTTATTTTTAATTACTAATTGACAAATTATAGTAGTACTAGATTAATCATTTGTGTTTTTATTGACATTTCATTACTTATATCATTATTTAAATTAAAAATTTGCATTTATGTAGGTAGGTATATCACACTAATACTATAAATGCGAAAGTTTGTGTGTTTGTATGTGTGTATATTTGTTGCTTCTTCACGCTGCAACGGATGGATGGATGGATTTGGATGAAATTCAGCATACAGATAGTTTATAACCTGGATTAAAACATATAGTACTTTTTATCCCGATATTCCCACGGGAACGGGAACCATGCGGGTGAAACCGCGAGCGGCCGTTAGAGTTCTTTATACAATTTTATACTGTATTGACATTTGCATGCCTACAAAATTAAGGCAGAATATTGTTGACCTTGCTCAACATTGTCGCTCATCTCAATGTATTGTACACAATATTGTGCATTTAAATATGTGACTTTGACTTTGTATGGAGCTTGCCTTCTGCTTTTCCCTATTTCGTGGTGAGGTGCTGGCTCGTCTACTAAGTCGTCGGTGTAGGCTAAGACCGATGTTGGTTCAGATTAATTAATTAGTTGTTACTAGGTACGTATTAGCAAAAGTTATATTTGAAATGTAAGTTGCGATTATCTCTTAAGAGTTCAACACCCGTTTGCACTAAACTTGTAAATCACCTAAGTTTTTGCCTAACTACTACCCGGAAAAGTTAACTCGGCACCTGACTCGAAAACGTCGCTTACACTCGGGTGCCGAGTTAACTTGACCGGGTAGTAGTTAAGCCAACACTTAGGCGATTCATAAGTATAGTGCAAACGGGTGTTAGAATCATAATATTTTCACATATTAATTTATTTTGATTATAATAAAAGTAAATTGGATATAATTATGATTATTGTGATAGACAATCAAAGTGAACATTATTTATTGTTTTAGATATCATTTGAGTTTTTTTAAACTACCCATGGCTTACCATACCCATACGCATTAACTTTACTTAGTTGGTAAGTCTACAGCAAACAATTGAGCGAAAAGCCTTTAATATTGCCCTTTCTTTTTTTAGATCAACAAAATATAAAGACATGAATATTGGAATATTGAATCCATCGCAACATACCTACTAATAAATTATGCAAGTCACATCACGATAAAGTGGAACGCTTTTTACGTTTTTTTTTACACAGTTTTCTATTATTTCGACGTTTTGAACTCTTTGCAGGCTCCATGCTGACTAAGCGTCTCCCCAAACATATTTCATTCTTTTTTTAGTATGAAATATAAAAGTTTTTGATTAAGTAATCTTTAGAAAATAATAATTCCATCGCGTACTAAAAGTTAAGTAAATTCAAGAGTTTTTAAGAAAACCATACATAACATTATAATATTATATCTGTGTTCGACTATAAAGTAAAATTAAAAAAAACAAAAGAAAAATACACGCTCGCCACATAAAACGTGTCCAAACTGCGTGCAAACGCATCCACTTCATTCAAAATATCCCGACGTTGAAATTTAACGAGCTCACTAACGTACACGGTACAACGTAGCGTCGCCTCCCTCGTCAGTCACACACGAACCGTGAGCGGAGCGCCCGCGTTGCATAGCAGGTAAAAAGTTGCTCCTGCGCACACCGCTCGTCTCGTAATATTGTCGGCGGCATTCTCTCGCATCCTCGCACTACAACTTGTTGGTTTTTGTTTATGCAATTTAATGAAACGTTATTTCTTTGTTACAGATACAATTGAAGAATATTGCGCATGGCAGAAAGATTCAACCGGAGTCCAACGGAGGCGTCACCGTACGCTTTTTGGACATACAACAATGTTTGGTTTAATAAAATCAATAGTCCCGTCGAAGATCGTAAAGACCTCAAAAGTGAATTATTAAGTGAAACAAGTGATAATAAACAAAATGCTCTACAAAGTGGTGTTAGTGAATTGTCAAAAGTTACGACTGATATCGGTTTTATAGCGCCCGATGTTGATGAAGTAGAAACGGAAGATGAGGAAGTCAGGAGAAACGTTTGGAGTGACGTCGACGACGAACTTTACATAGCGAACGTTATAAAATCAAGAACTACAAATGAAGTGAGGAGGGATATACGTGATACTAGTGTTTATGGCGATATCAGTGAGAAGGTTGTGAATAGTGTTAAGTTAGATGATAGCGAGATGTGGGAGATCGAACCCACGGACCTGACTGAGTGCGACTGCCTTGGTCCACCTCCGGAGTTCCTGTTGCCGCCGCCTCCCCGACCACCGTTTCTGCAAGCCGATTATTATTGTGGGGATGACCCTATACCCGATTTGGAAACTTGCGACACGGAACCTGTAAGTAGAACCTTTTTTTATGTATACTCTACGGAGATCGGAGTAGACAGAGCTAATTTACCTAAATGAAATTTTACTATTATAATATCCTACCAGCCTCAGGAAACTCAAGTGGGAACTATATATCGTTGTTGCAAGTTAAATATCTCTTTTGGGTCATAAAAGGCTTTGCTTTCCTCTAATTTATTTATTATTATAATACATGATGCATTTCTTCTATACTATTAATGTCATTGTTTATCCCTATAAAATAGCACAAAAATATTCTCTAGAAAATTTTACATGAGAAAGTTTTATTCGTTTTTCTATGATATTATATACTTTTATCACATAGGAGATATTAAACTTGCAACAACGATATAGCATTGTAAATAAAAACGTCAAAATAATATAAATATTTTACCTAAAGTTAGCGAGAGGAGACAACACAGTGTGGGTATAATCACAAACATTTTATTGGTTTTTTTAAATCTCAATATCAAATACATTTTGCTAGACTTTATTGCAACACACATCATCTACAGGGTAAATTAGCTCTGCCTGTTTCCATATCTGCTAACCAATTAGGGGCTAGGTTAAAATACTATTTACGGACTTATTCGCGTTTAGTTTATTAGTTTGCCGCACACTAGCGCCACTATTGAAAAAAAAAAACAAATCTAGTAATTAGAGATAGAAAATCAAATTATGCTCAACAAACTATCTGAATGAAGTAATTTAGCATTTTTACGTCACTTAGAACACCTGACATGTTATGGTTTAGTTAAATATGGCGTTATAGTTAAAAGTGGCCGTAACGTCTTATTTAACTAAACGCTCTTAACCTTATACCTATAAAACACTGTATGCGCTTGTTTTAGTTTAAACAATAGGGTTTATTAGGGTGTTAGGGTAGTGTTAATAGTAGGTAGTAGGGTATTATGGATTTATTTTAATTTTGTAGGGTATTGAATAATACGGAATAAAGTTTTTAAAATGCATTTGCGGTTGACAATAATTTAAACAGTAACTACACTGGCCTGCAAAATTAAGTATCACACTTTTAAAATTGCAATAACTTTTAAGTACACAAGATATACTTTCGAAACAAAAAGGAAAAATGTTACTAATGTATAATTTACTTTAGTTTCAAAGAAAGCTGATAAAAATTGCTGCAAAACGTTTTTTATTTAAAAATCTCTAACTTCTATAGTTTAGAAAATAAATAAATATTAAAAGTGTAGTACTTATTTTTGCAGGCCAGTATATTTAGTTTTACTTGCTCTGTTTAATGATTCAAATGTTTAGTCGTTAGCTATGTAGACATTTATGTAAAAAAACGAAGGATAGATTTAGGTATAACATACATACATTTAACTTTATAGTAAGTATAATAATAAAGCAAGACCTCGCTATATTGTGAAAAATCGAGTCTCATCATAATCCTCGCATGGAAAAAGTACTCATTTTCGTCAAGTCATAAAACAACTGAATAAATAATGTAATGTTGTATGAGAAAATCCACTTATTCTGAAGGGGAAAATATCAAAAAGCTAGATAATTTACGTGACTTAAACGGATAAGGGCAGAATAACATGGAACGAATGTTAAAATATTTAAATGCCATCAAAAGATTATTTAATTTTAAGAAACCATTATTTATACTTAACGTACTTAAGTAATGTAATAAGTAAACAAACAGCTCGTTTTAAGAAATAAGTTTCGTTATGATTATCATAATATACATAAAATATTTACAAAATACAGTAAACATATTTTAATTGCCTACTCGACCCAGCCAGGAATCGAACCTGGGTCTTCCGAAATCCGGGCGGCTGCACTGTTTGACCATTATGCTACCGGGAAGGCAGACGTAAGCACTGAATTTTTTCATTGCTTTTTGATTTTGACTGCTATTTAGCGGCAGAGTGCTCTATCTATCCAACGGTTATTGCAACCGATGGCTATGTAGTTGATAACACAACGCTATAGTAAATTTAACTTTTTTATTTTTAAATGCTAATTGGTGCACTGAAGCTGAATTAAATATATATAAAATACAGTTAAAAAATTAAATAACCTATACATTAATACGTGAAGCAAAAACTTTGTACCCCTTTTTACAAAAATTGCGCGGACGGAGGAGTATGAAATTTCGCACATTATAGTTTATATAGAGAAGGAGTACAGAATGCTAATATTTTTATTAAATTATGATAAAAAATACATTAAATTAAATAAACATTGTTTCAAACATTTTTCAAAAATTTCAAAAATGGAAGAGGAATGTCCGGAATCTGTCATTGCCAATCCAAACTCACATTCTACCTTTTTTAATTTTTCATTGCATAAGATACAATCCGTGCAGCTTTAATAAAATATT
This sequence comes from Eudonia lacustrata, assembly GCA_947562085.1. Lineage (NCBI taxonomy): Eukaryota > Metazoa > Arthropoda > Insecta > Lepidoptera > Crambidae > Eudonia > Eudonia lacustrata. The sequence goes on along the minus strand of OX387326.1, from coordinate 17,341,253 downwards.
GTTTAGTAAACAGCTTTTTACAAAAAAAAGACGTCTTTGGACGTCTTTTGGCTAAGATGATGATGAAACAGCTTTTTATAAAAATTACGGTCGAATATCGACCACTGGGCGACCACTAGTAGTAATATGCATTACTAGCTTTTGCTCGCGGCTTTGCTCACGTGGGCTACACGACTTGTGTTTGTTCGTAATAAAAGCCAAACTTATTTAAACGTAAATATTTGTATCTTCATACGTACAGCAATATTAATATGTAAATATTGTTATTTTTTATTGTTTTTTTATAGTTTTTTTTTATGTGTGTGTGATGTATTAGTTACAAATAAAGGGTTTTCTATTCTATTCTATTCTCTTCTATTCAATAACATCCGTCATATAGCTAACTTATAGAACATAGCATCCCTCCAGCATCCCTCCCTCAAATAAATAGAAATTAGAAAGTTAAAAGTTATTGTGGAATTAAGTGACCGTGTATGTGCTGTGGTTTTGTGGTTAGATAACATCATGCAAAAATTTTACTGCTAACATCAGTTATTTAATCAATACACCAAATTAATGCCAATTTTTTTCTTAAAGCAGTTACAACAACTCAGTTATATATGTTTATCATAAATTGTAAACAGAAATAACGTCAGTAAAAACCATTTTAGGAAATTAAGAGTATTTTGGTATCCCATACAAACTACTTACAATGCTTGCTTGATTTGATTATTTCCGTAGTGGACCTTAATTTGCAAAATTATTTATTTTTAATGCTGTCTTCTGACTTAAATTATAGGTATGTATTTATTTAGCAGCAACAAATTTTCAAATCAATTGGTTGATTTTTCAAACCAATGAATCAATTTTGATGAACTCTGCTGCTAAATAAATACATGTATTGTAGAGAGTGCGTCAGAAGACAGCATTAAAAATAAACGTTTTTGCAAATTGCCTTAAAGATATAGTGCCTTACAAATAAACAAAGAATAAGGTCTGAATAGTTATTCCGTGTTTTGTTCTTGTCATGTAAACGTCATTTAAAATTAGAGTAAAAGAGACAAAACACGGAATAACTATTCAGAGATTATTCTTTGTGTGTTTGTAAGACCCTTATGGGATATTTCTCGAACAGCTTCGTTTGATACGAAATTCTTCTCTTAAGTTATAAACAGTCAACTAAGCTTTAGCTGCATCAGAACACCCAAAAACTGTCTCCTAATCCGTAGTTTTAAGGTAAAGAAAGAATTACTAAAATGCCTTCTAAAAATGGTAAGCACACATAATGCCGGTTCTTATCTGGCAACGTAAATATTTAAGTATGCGGGTTGTAATGAAGTCCTGTTAGCCACACAGCGTTATCTTCTCATCTGAGTCAGTACTACACAAACAATTGTGCAAGTGCTTTAAGTAAAATGTTTACTGCCAGCATTTGTGTTGCCTTATGCTCTAATGAGGTTCATCAAACATTTACACGGCGGGCTTCATTGTCAAAGGCGTATTATAGTTATACTAGTAGCCCGCTCGCGACTTTGTCTTCTTGAGAAAGCCCATATCCATGATGGACTATTGCAACGCCACCTACCGGGTCCAATTGTGTTTTCAAACCATCCAGGAACCCATTGAAATATACACACAAAATTTCATCCGAATCCGTCCAGCCAGCCGTTTATGGGTAGTTAAGTGACAAACACATGTACAGGAGAATTATATATACATAAAAATATGTACAAAAACTTTACCCGCTCGCTCTAAGCATTTCTTTTGACATATCTACATACCGAACTCATAATATATGTAACTATGTACAGTTAGAAAATTTTGCGTTTCATTTCAAATCAATATCGAACTGGGTATCTACTTATAATGCAATATAACTAAGTAACATAAACTACCCCTATGGGAGAAGGGAGAAAGGTGTGACTGTATATTATATATATATGTATGTACAATTATGTTGTAATTATGTTGTATATGTATCCCCAAAATTCTAGTCTTATAAGACCTGATAACAAAACAGCAAAAAAAAATCTGATTCAAATCAAACTAAATATATTTGTTATTAAAATTTAAAGCCTGTGTTTGTAGCTGCACTTATTTATCAAGAAAAACATAATGTAGTTATTTCAAGTAGCGCTTGAATCAAGGCATATAATATTACCCTTTAATCCATTTAAATTGATTCCAAAACTCTTTATACTGTTATAGCAATAAAATCGTTGCTTAACAAAAAATCAAGTATATTAATACTCATATTAGACTAGATTTATAATCATATAAGATTCCTAATAGATCCTAATTGGTACTTGTACATAACTCTAAACATATTTCTGTATAAATCAATACGATTTTTCGTCAAGTAGCCCTAAAAAGATTTCAAACGACCTGACTTCTCTTAAATAGACAAATAAAAGTATGCTAATTAGGCAGTTAACAAAACATAACGTTAATTAACGGCTAATAAAACCAGACGGTTACGTATAACAAGTGTCGTTAAGAGCCTTATTAGATACCTACAAAACATATTTAGTCTTCCTTGATTAACGATTCATCATAATTAACAAACACGTTTATTGATATTCCGATATGTCATTAAACCATCAAGATATGAGTCAATTTTCATTTAATATTATTTACATAAGTACCTATTTAAAAGTATAATAGCAAATTCGCTGTTAATAAATTATACTAGTATAAAACCAATTATAATAGTAGGTATAAAACACACTTGCCTATCGTAAGGGTAATCAAATCCACAGCACAGTTAACTATTTTGGAGTGCTTTTTATTACATACACATTACAACGAACGCCATCTATTGAGTAACTTACAAAACGTAAAACCAAAGATGTGGGTAAAATATACTAAGACCTCACACAAACTCCTTGAGACGCCAAAAAAGAACAAAAAAGTGATGTTCCGCTGTATTGTTTGGTTTGCCAACACTGACGCATGTTCACGAACACTTAACGATTGATGATCCACCGCTCATTTACAATAATATTCGGCAAAGCATACATTCCACAGAAAACAAAATAAAAAAGAATTTCGTTCTAAAAAGTTTTTAAACCTCTGTTGTAAAATAACATATTAGAAAACTTACTTTTAATTGATGAAACACAAGCTGAATATTCGAACACTGCTATGCTATTAATATAAAAAAGCAACACAGTCCAACAAGAAGGTTTCAATGCTAAAACCTGGCAGTCCTTTGAACTACATTTCTGTGTCAGTGCAACAACAATTTTCTGTTGCATTCATTATTTACGGTACCGCGGTATTATAAAGTCTTCTTTCTATTTGCTCTATGGTCTCTCGCTTGGAGCCATGAAACGTCGGTACAATCGTTTATTACATAGCCTGAGTTGACTGTGTTAACATTGATAGTGGAATCCTAAACGCTGTCTTTGCTTTTACAGTTTGTCATGGGTTTTACTCGACTTTCGTTTTAATATTAAGCGATGAATTTTAATTGTTTAATCTGAGTCATTTCTCATGTAGGTATGTCATGTACGTGTTTGCCTTTGTAATAATTGAGTCATAGGCATATTGTCATTAGAGCAGTGTTGAGATTAGTTGCTTATTTAGAACTATTGTAACAGATTTTGTTTATTTTCTATGACCTTAACTTTTTTGGTGAAAAATTTGATTTAAAATAATATCGTACCAATCACAGATTAACTATAAACATATTTGGGCTTTAATAAAGTATACTGCCCAAATGCGCCCGGTCTGCGAGTGCTGAGGTTAAGCAATTTTCGCAAAGGCTGCTCATTGGGTGGGTTACCAAAAACTTATCATCTCGAGCTCCTCCGTGCTTCGGAAGGCACGTAAAGCCGTTGGTCCCGGCTGCATTAGCAGTCGTTAACAACCACCAACCCGCACTGGGCCCGCGTGGTGGTTTACGGCCCGTTCTCCTTATCCATCCATAGGGAAGGCTCATGCCCCAGCAGTGGGGACATAAAATGAGCTGATGATGATGAAATTATACTTAAGTATTTGGTATGATATTTTGTGAGACGTGAAAACCAAATAAGCATATTATTCAACATTCTTAAAGATTATACTAACCCATCAGATTTCTCCAAACAGCCAATAAGAAAATTCACAATCGTTTTTGACTTGGTAAATCCAAATCAAGTCTATAAGCTTCGAAATGTCATATTAACTTATTATTTATGGTCTGTTAATAAGAAAAGGCCATTTTCACGTCTATCATCGGTGCCTGTGAATGGTTAAAATCAGCTTTATTAAGCACACTGGCTTCTATTGAGTCATAAAGACCGTATCAACCGCAGTATTTTGTAGCAAATTCGCCGTAAAGATGTTTTTGTTGTTTTACGTCAGCTATAGGAATTCTTGTGGCCACACGATTAAGACATAAAATATCAGGTTACGATTAAGGCTAAATGGCTACCAGCTCAGAGTTTGCGAATGCGTCATCGATAACGATTAACTCGATATAAATTAAATGGTGTAACCAATTTTATGGCATTTGAAGAAACGTTGACTTATAATGAATGGAAACATTTGTAAATGAATTTGTTAATAGCAATTAGACATGTCATACAAGATATTAAATTACAAAGGTGATGATAATATAAGATAAGCTAGTAAATTTATTGCTGGAGTGGAGGTAAAATGCTTTAGGCCAGAAGAGATCTTTGTTTGGTTGAATATACTATTTATAAATGATACTTAATTAAATAAATAAATAAATAAACTTTCCTACACTCACACCAATTATCTAGCCCAAGAGAAGCTTCGTCATGAAACTCGTTAAATGGTTACTAGACATAGTCTAAACATACTTATAATACTTAAATACATACTTATTATACATAGAAAATACCCAGACCCGAGACAGTTTAGAAAAACAATAATTTCTAAATTGACCCGACCGGGGATCGAACCCGGGACCTCAGAGATGGCGACACCATGAAAACCGGTGTACAAACCACTCGACCAAGGAGGTCGTCAATATATACAGTTGTTGTACGAGAAATGGAAGGAAGTGACGTTTGAAGGAAAAAAATGATATTTATGTTTTCAAGAGCTACTTATTTACAATGATAACTGAAAACAAATCACTATTTTTATCGACTTTATTTAAAAGTTTCGTCTATTTTTGATAACTAATAAATAATTAGAATTAAAAAAAATATCAAAAAAGTCTTTTAAATGCGTAAGCGATCTTTGAAATATTTGCTAGGCAATGGTTTAACATAACACAGCTGAACATAACTTTCTGAAAATAGCTGAACATCGTACCATCATAGTACGTTTACGATTTATCATTTTCTATAATCTGATTTGACAGTCAGCTCACATGTTTTATTGAAACAAGTTAAGTAGAAAGACGTAAGTGAATAAATAAAGTAATATCGTTACTTCTATTAAAGCTGTGCTATTTTTTGCGCCCGTTTGTCTGCACAGCTAAAAGACATTCTGAATTATAAAGACTTGTTTATTTACTAAGTCAAAAAGGATTGTGAATTTTCTTGTTGGCAGTTTGGAAAAACCTAATAGGTATCTTATGAGTATGTTGAAAAGTATGCTTCTTTAGCTTTTTGGGTACTACGAAAAATATGTTGCGACGAAGCAAAACCGCTTATCTAGTAACTTGAATAAAGAATTTTCTTTCATTCATTCATTCATTAATTTATTTAATTCGTTTACTTATATGTAACTTCATTAGGTAGGTTACTTGCGATACTTTATTTGAGGGAAATGTCACCACAATTTGCTAGATACCAGTTGTATCTCTAGGCGCTAAAACTGGAAATAACTATCTAATTATTAGTGAAGCATATTGCGATAAATTGACTAACGTACGCCTCTAGGGTAAGTTGTAGGCGAGTATTACAGATATTATGAAAATTACTTTAAGTATCATGCATAGTGACTTATCTTTCCAGTTTTTACGATGAGAAATATTATGTCCAATCTGTGTGCTAGATACGTTTTCTTGTAGCGAATTTTTACGGACAATCGTCATGCCGTGGTAGAACTTGCTACCATATCCCTGTTGGAACACAGCAAATGCTACTAACACTATTGTTATTGCAACCAACTAAAAAAAAACTTAGACAAGATTGTTTTCGAGAAATTTTGGCGTTGGCCTTAGACGGCATGTACAGCGTTACTGGACTTGTTTTTGGGGAATGCCGAGAGACTTAAAAGATTCCTCAAGCCGTGTGACCGAAACACCGTCATAGGGTTTTTAAAAAGAATGGAATCACCCAAGAATGTCTACTCTTTCTACTAGTTAACGCCTCGGTGGCCGAGTGGCAGAGTGCTCGGTCCGATACCCGAAGGTCCCGGGTTCAATTCTCAGGTCGGGCAAAATGTATTTCGGATTTTTCGATGCATAATCCCGGGTTTGTGATCACCAACCCGCATTTGGCAAGCGTGGTGACTTGATTTCAATGATGGAGGCCTTTGCCCAGCAGTGGGACAGTTATAGGCTGTTTACTTTTTACTTACTACTAGTTTCTCCGAGGGGTTCGGATCGAGTCGGGTAGACAAGATGATATCTGGCCAGGCCAACTAAGAACGAACCCTATCACTCCCTCGGTTTGAGTAGGTAACCCCACAGGGAAATGAGGTATTTGGGCCTGAAAGACCAGTGGTCTTACTTACCATGGAGAACCACAAACAGTTAGCGTGATCTCTAAAAAAGTATGACTATGTATTATTACTTAGGTGAAACGATGTAGGTGTCCCAATGAGTGTGCGATTGGTCATAATTCTCGGAACTGTCGCGGTGGCGTCGTTAACGGGCAACACAGAATACGTCGGATTCACACGCGACAGTGTTTGCGGTTTCGTACGTGTTTATTTTTATTTAACTTCACGGGTGTCTACAGATGCTGCGATGGCTCAATTATCGAGTGAATTATCGATACCGTAAAAGAGTTTGTGGAAATAGACCTCCAGAGTTGTGTGGATTACGCAACACTGAATGATCGATTCAAAAGGTTGATAATGTTAATGTGTACCTACGCTTCACTGTATTTGCATTAAACTTTTACTCTTTGTTAAAAATATTTTTTGAAATATTACTCTAAGAAATGAAATTTGAGTTTATGTTTTAATAGGTAGTATATTAAATTGCTAAGGTTTTAATGATCTTTTTTTTTTTTTGGCATAATTTAGCTACGATCGTAAAAGCTAAACAACACTTTGTCGTGGATAAGTAAATGTTGAGATCTTTCGTGATTAGGACGGCACAACAAACTTGGCTACGTAACTGATGATGATGATGATGTCAGTGATGAAGTACCTGATGATTGACCGTCTTGCACCAGGCCTGGAGGCTTAGTTAAAGTAACATTAAGAAAACGATAGCGAAGTTTGAAAAGAATAAAATGTATGGGGATTGACATAAGCCGCGCTAAATCACGTGGTCAATCTTATGTCAATGCCATACATTTTATTCTTTTCGAAATTCGCTATCGTTTTCTAATGTTACTTTGTCTACCGCCACTGGTCACCGTCATGCTGAAATGTACCCCATACCGAAAGCTATGCCTACGGTATCCACCTTAGTCATGTTTTCGGTATGCTATAGATACTAAAGTGTTTGTATAAACCCTGTATAACATTTTCTCAAACTCTCACACACACACTCAAATCAAAGTCTTAAGTTTAAAGTTTTAAAAGTCGTTAAAATATAATATTAAAGCTGTGGAGTTTCTTGCGCCCATTCTTCTCCACAGCTAAAAAATAAACGTCCTGAATGGGTAGTAGATAAAAAAAAAATTTGGAAGATTCAAAAGCACTTTTCTAAAGTTTATTTGAATAAAAATATTTTACTATATAATACTCTTTCTTTATATTAAAATAGTAATCTAATTATAATTAGCGCAAAAATACTGTTTTAAGTAATATTATTATAAGTATCATTAATTAGTTATGAGAAGCTAGTTTGGTAATATCTCTAAAGTTAATGCTACTCTCTTCTTCTTCTTCCTCAACCCTAATTCACCCATTGTTGGGTATAGGTCTCCTCAATGATCCGTCTACTTGATCCGATCTTGTGCCACTCGCATCCACTTCCTTCTCGCCGTCCTCACAAGTCATCAGCCCATCTGGCAGGTTGACGTCCGACGCTTCTTTGACCCAGTCTTGGTCTCTATTCCTGAAGCCTCCGGCTCCACCTGCCATCCCCTTACGAGACACGTGTCCAGCTCATCGCAACTTGCGCTGTGTGACAGATTGTGCTATGTCATTCACACCGGTTCTTTTGCGGATCTCTTTGTTTGGCACACGATCTCGCAATGTAATGCCTAACATAGCACGCTCCATTCTCCGTTGTGCCACTTGAAGTTTATGCTACAAATTAATAAATAAATAAAATAAGTAAATAAATGTTTCCCACACTCACACCAATTATCTAACCCCAAGAAAAGCTTCCTTAAGAAACTCGAGAAATGGTTAACTAGACAACGGATAAACATACTTAATATACTTAAAATACATACTTATTATACATAGGAAACACTAAAAACACCCGAAACAATTTAGAAAAACAGGTATTTCTAAATTGATCCGACCGGGGATGGAACCCGGGACCTCAGAGATGACGACACCATGAAAACCGGTGTGCAAGCCACTCGACCAAGGAGGTCGTCAATTGATTCAAACATAAGAAAATTAGGCATCTAAAACTAAAACTCATATCAGAGTTGGAACAACAATAAATTATGTTTGCTCGCTTAATTGTTCGTAGTGATGCTGCAGTTTCTACTAATAAATATGCGCATATTACATGGGCAAGAATCTGTTGAGGTTTTTTCTGGGCCCACATCTCACAATGGGACATGTTAGTTTCGGGTCATGGGAGCAAAAAACATTTTGTTTAGTAGTCTGATTTGTTTCCGATGCTCGACATTGTTTTGAAGCAGTTTGTAATCTGGCGTTGTTTATTTGTTATACAAGTATTATTTACTATTATTTATTTACCCCCGTATTCATAAAAACTATTTAAGCATTGATTAGTTAATCATTGTTTTGTCTCTTTTTCCCAAATTCAAAATGACGTTTGTGTGACGTTGACAAAACAATATTTAACTAAAATGCTCAAATAGTTTGTATGAATAAGGGGGTTAGTGTTTTATATTATTATTTAGTATTATTTATTACTTTAAGATAATGTTAAACTTTGAATTGAAACGATTCTATTTAATTAAATTTTCGAATAGTTTGAATAAAATATTATGATTACTATAAGTTTTTGCTTAATTATTTCTCACAAAATGTGATAACTAAATTAAGTTATTATAACTACCGATTAGAAAACGTGCATAACGATTAAATAAAATAAAAGAACACATTAATAATAACAAAGAACTATTTCAAAATCTATACTAATATATAAAGCTGAAGAGTTTGTTTGTTTGTTTGTTTGTTTGTTTGAACGCGCTAATCTCAGGAACTACTGGTTCGAATTGAATAATTCTTTTTGTGTTGGATAGTCCATTTATCGAGGAAGGCTTTAGGCTATATAACATCACGCTGCGACCAATAGGAGCGAAGCATCAGTGAAAAATGTTGCAAAAACGGGAAAAGAGCCTAAAAAATTAAAAATGCTGCCGAAAGTCACTATTCCACGCGGACGAAGTCACGAGCACAGCTAGTATAAAATAAAATTCAAAATATATAAATGAGCACTATTTCACGCAGTTTTATCTCTTTCAAAACTGATTAATAGAGGTTAAAAGAGCTGCTTAAATTAGCTATTACAGAGACATATTTCCAAAGATATTTCGTATTTTGTATGTTTATTAAACTGTACCGCATTAAAAACTAAACGTATCGTTTTAGTTTAACTTATCCGCACCAGTTATCAACGACCACGAGAATTATAATAAGCTTAAAGGGTTTGTTTGTATATGCTATTACAGAGACAAATTTCAAGCTATATTCCATACTTTGTATGGTCAATTATAAAATTCTAACGCATTAAAAACTTTATTATTTAGGTACTGAAAATTTTTAAAAGCTCGTTTCTGTTTTCAACGGCTTAGAAATTTTCCGCCACTGTACAAGCTAAAAATGCTGCTTAAGTATATTAGCTACAAATTTGAAGATATATCCTATACTAGCATGTTCCGAACCGAAATTATTAAATTCAAACGCATTAAAAACTGTAAAAGTACCGAAAAATCTTAAAAGCACCTTTTTGTTTCCAACGGCTTACAAATTATCCGCGACTATTGAACCGTCAACGTTTTTTTACGCAAAATTAAAACTGACAGCAAGAAAGTAGGCTCTTCTAAGCACGATCTTGTTCTTCAAACGTTACGTTTACGTTCGGTTTATTCTTTGTTGCCGTTACAGACCCAGTGGTTCACGTTACAGATGATTTAATTAGATAATTACCCTACGGCTTAGAGCTGTCATTTGCTTAACCGCTTAATAAGCTTTCTGTTTCATGGTTTTATCCCCAATTGATTTTACTTTGTCTACACGTCGATTGTAACGTTCCGGTATAATTGTTAGAGGTTATTAATGGTTTCGCATGTAGCGTAATTACTAATTAGACAAGAGTTAGACCGGATGTCATTAAAAAAAAACATAGCTCGGTAACTAATTATATTATAATAGTTATGTAATATGGAAAACTTTTGAATAAACTTCCACGAAACTTATCCAAATTGTAATTCGTTTGCGACTAAATTTGTGTAAAATTATTTATTTGAACTTATAATAATTTAATGTATTATTTATTTTTTTAAATTTTATGACATATAATTTATTAGTCGATATCGGTACCGAAAACGGGACTTTTAGACAGGCGCTGTTTATTTTTCTTCAAGTTTTGTCTGAATATTGACAGAATTTTTTCTATAAAATGATTTCTATTTATATTTCTATTCAATTAATAAAAGTCATTATTTTAATTTAACTAGGTATATCATTCGGCAATCGATATAACTTTAATGAAACCAAGATATCGAATGACTGAGAATTCGAGAATCCTTTTAAATTATTTAGTCTAAGCGATTCAATGATGGAAGTAATTCGATATCTCGTTCTTTGGATGTTTTCCAAACTTTTGCAGGAACGCAAACGTTCGTGTTCTACTAGGTGGTTTTAAAGTCTATACTCGTCTGAAATTTTCCGTTGAATATGCTTACGAAATTTTTCTACTCAGCTAAACTGTATGCCAAAAACAACAGCCATTTGTCAGATGCTAGCGAATCTTTCGGATCATTAGTTTCGATTGTAATCACAACAATATCAATTAGTGTCGCTGTTTCTTCCTTTGTTCTTCCTCATGAAGATCTTATTTGGTTTATGATTTTGTAAGCTTTCGAGTTAACTACAGTGCTTATATTTTCTTAATGTCTTTCGGTAATAATCGCGTAATCGAATGCAATCGAATATTAATTTCCATGTCCATTAATTATTAGATTTATCATGTACTATGCTGATGATGATACTATGCTGACCGGGCGGACTTCGTACCGCTTTGACAGTCTCTATGACAACAAAACAAACAAATCGTTATATAGTTTACGCTTTTAAGCATATTATGTAACAAACGAACTTTTTTATTTTAATAATAAGTATGCTATGTCTTTGATTTTACTCTTGAAAATATGAGTACAAAATTTCATGACGATTGGTTGAATAGTTTATGCGAGAAAGCGTAACAAACAAATAAACAAACAAACTCACTTTCGCATTTATAATCGTACTTTATTGTTGTTTTGTTTTTGATTTTCGTGTGAATTATATAGATCTGTAAAACTATGAATCGTGAATCAATTATACCTAAGACACAAAAGTATTTCTCCTCATTCTTAAATAAATGAATGATAAGTGAAAGGAGAAGTAGCAACTCTATTATACTCTATAACTGATAGAAACCCGACGGCAGCCGAAACACGAAGTTTGCCGATAGACATTATGAAAACAGATGCACCTTAAACACATAATTTTATTCTAACTAGGAGGCGGACACGGCTCTTCTTTTTTCTGCCAAGAAGTCCGCTAAGTTTTAATATATGTAATATGCTTGTGCTCTGGCACGCGAAATTAAAAAATAAGTACTATAAAGATAATACCCAATTGTTTAGTTATGTACGTACATATCATAAATAGGTCGTGTGTAATACTGGTTTAGCAATTAACGTATTTAATTTTATATTTAATATTAAGTAATTGTCTTGTTTTTGTTTAAATTGTTTTGACATTGTAGTATGTCCCTTTGTTTGTTTTAAGTAACACTGGTGTAATTGACTTACTGTATGGTCACAGATGTCATAAATAAAGCTTTCAAATGTAGGGTCGTTATGCGATTCATACCACGACTGGCCTAAAGAATCTTTTTGATTTGGGCGATTTGAACCAAATAAATTTTATTATTACTTCTTAACAGTCATGCACAAAACTGTTACAAAAGTGTTTAACCGAATTCATAAGTATCTTAGTGAAAGCCTAGATAAAGACTCTTTTATTTAAAAAGTACCTAACACAACAGTCTCTTAATCCACAAAACGGTTGCACGTAATGTTTTCGCTCTGCCCGGCCCAGCCTTCCAACTAAACCTCCATAAAAAAACTCATTAACAAAATTAACCTTTCAAATTATCCAAAAATTTTTTGGTTGCGCAATTTACATAAAAGTCTAGATTTTAATTCATTCCTGCTGAGTTACGTTCTAACGTCGTTTTCATTTCTTTTGTTGGGCGTCATATTGCTGTAATTATGGGGGTATGAAATTATTTTAGGGCTGAACGGTGGAAGGGTCGGGGTGTTTATGTATTAATATTTTGGTGCTAAGAGTCACGCGTCACGCGCCTGATAAACGGATGGGTGGATAGGTCATTTTGTATACAATTGTACTTTTTTGAGTGGCTTTTACGACCTTTGTGTAATATATTAGATTATTAGCTTTGCTGGTGATATTTATACTTAGATAAATAGATGCTGTATTGCTCACATACAGACTTGAGAGCTGCGAGAGTTGAACGTCTGACCTGATTAATAAATTAAAAAAAAACTTTCCTACACTCACACCAATTATCTAGCCCAAGAGAAGCTTCGTTATGAAACTCGTTAAATGGTTACTAAACAACGGATACACATACTTAAAATACTTAAATACATACTTATTATACATAGAAAACACCCAGACCCGAGACAATTTAGAAAAACAATAATTTCTAAATTGACCCGACCGGGGATTAAACCCGGGACCGCAGAGATGGCAACACTATAAAAACCGGTGTACAAACCAACTCGATCAAGGAGGTCGTCAAATTAATTGCTGGACACTTCAGCAAATAAATTAACATCTAAAATAGATAAGTTTTAATATAGACATGGCGAGTATGGGAAAGGTCTTAAAATAAAATAGTATCTAGAATTATATATAACATAGTCTAGGAGTTTACTTTCATGCTTTTGGATTGTATCAAAACAAGAAACACTTTAAGAGAGAATAAATCGTTTAACGTTACCTAGAGAACGTATTTTTTTATGACGACGCTATAACGCTTTTCAAGCATACAGTCTATTGTTGAATTTCATTTTAGTGTTGATTTGCGTAGCGTCGTACGACTATAAAGCCAGAGTGCATTTATTTCGTAGTGCATAGTAGTGAATGAAGATGGTGTTCTAAAAAACCCTAGCCAATAAGGAGTTGACTACCAGCCGCAACTCAACAATGCTATTGGCTGTAAAATAAATGGTGCTAGTTAACCAGGAAAGCTTAAAACATTAAGGATAGGTACTGCTGACCCCGCAACTGGGCACCGTATGGTCTGGTTCTGTTCAAACCAGACCATATGGCGCCCAGGAAATCAAACCCAACACTCTATATGACGCAAATGCGGTCAAATGTTTACAAACAATCATACACGTTTACACAGCCTATAGAAACAGCTAAATAATCAAAATGTTTATACAAAACACGCCCTAATGCGATAGGATCTATCCAATTATCAATAATAATAATTCCTTTCAACGGCATGACTAATTGCGTGCGTTGTGTATTAATGTTTTTTATTGGAGAAAAACAGTACTCTTACCCTCCCATAGATCTCTCACTGATACGTAAAGTTGGACTATAAGCCCAAGCTATTTTGGTCTCCCACACCCCTTTCGGGCCTTTTGAATCGCGACCACGGCAGTGGAGCAAGTGCTAACGTCGAAGGTCTGCTTATATTGGTGCTTGCGTTACTTTATAAACGATCTTAGATTGGTTTTGATATTGTAATAACAGTGCAGTTCCGTTGCGTTTTAATTTAAGCGCAAGGGGCGTATGTAAATTGGGACATTATATTATTTCGAGCACCATATTGTACTTGGCGTAATTAAATTATAAGTTACCTTTTAAACTAAAAGTATATTTGAATTAGTTATTATTAGTACTTTTTTTTTAGTTGATGGCTTCGTGCGATTAGCACATTTAGCCAGTGTCAAAGTAATTGTTCTTACAAGTAATACATAAATAAACAATATTTCCTTATATATGATAATGATGAATGATATTAGAAATGGGAAGTGAGAAATGATATACCCCCCAACCCCTCGAGTATCTCAGTAAAGATGTGGGGCTTTACTAAGTCCTCAAGCGAGCTTCTTGAGAGAATTTGAAAAGTAACGTTGCTGTTTCATTTGCCATCACTTATGCACACTCACGAACACTTAACGGTTAATAATCCACCATTATTTCACATAAATATTCGACATAACACAAATATTAGAAAATAAAACAAAACCGCAGACATGACGCTTCACTTTCCCGCCAAGAAGTCAGGTTGATGGTTGTTGCTTAAAAATATCTATGAATGCTATATTGGACAGTTAAGGCGACCATACACGGGTAGCTTGATGCAGTCAGGATCTACATAGATACTATTTACAAACATACATGGAGCCGCTTAAGCACTTGCTCTGCTCCGGGCGGTCAGCAGTTCGGTGAAATGACTGCTCTGGCGGTCCGAGTATTTTGATCAGTGGCTAACTGCTTGAACAGTCCGTGTATGCAGACCCTAAGTGCTTCGGCCGCTATGAAATAAAGAAATAACAAATTCTAGTTTAAATACATAGTGACAGTTAAGTTGTAATAACGTTTCCGTATTTTGGCATCTTTTGTGATATTCAGCTTTTTTAATGGGTGGCCATTAGAAACTCTAGGTATCTATGCCTTGAAAGGTAAACCAACTTTTTGATTACAGATATTTTAAGGCAGTCGATCCGTTAATTTTAATGCGTCTCAACCAAAATCGTTTGCTCGTTCAAGATCTAAGCTTGATACCAATCAAGTATCCTTCAAATATGATAATAAAACTCCTAAAACAGGCAAAACTATTACTAAAAACCTTATTAGTAACGAACAATTGGATATTGTATTATTATGGAGCAAAAAGCTAACTGGCCGATGTCGCGACCCGTCACGACGATACAATCTCGCAGACAAGCATTAAACCTGAAAAAGGGATTCCAATTTGTCAAAACCTGGCACTATCTGAACAGAAATCCGTCATCGGACCTCGAGCGATTTATCGAGGCCATATCTCACGGGATCTCAAACAATATCGGACAAAGAAATCTCAAAAACTACAATATTCAAAATGGTCCCCAAGCGCCCGCTTATCCGGCTGTCGATCTAAAGACGGTAGCCGATTTGTCAATGCCCCTTCTTTAATTAATAAAAATTTTCTCCGCAGTGGAAAAAAATTAAATAAAACCTTAATTAATTTGGGCACGTTCGAACTTTTTTTTTGGTAAATTATGATTGTAGGTAGGTGCCCTTTAAAAGTTCGCAGCCGCGGCAGGATGTAGAAAATAATTTAATTAACAAACCCAGTACAAAGGGAGGACGTAATTGAATTCATTATTGATGAGAATAATCTTTTCTTGATACTCATTTGGCAACTAATAATGAAAAAAGAGAAAATAAACAAAACATATTTTTTAATGAATATTTTGCTATACAATAACAAGGTACACATTTTAATGTAATAACAGTTCAAGCTACAAACAAAAAATTAAGTAGGTGAAATCTGTTTGATGAATTTGATGAATTTCTTTGTATTTTAATCTTTGCTTCTAGTAGTCTATAAAACTTTAGATCTTCTGTATGTGTGTGTTTATGGTATAGTTTCCAAAAGGACGGACCAATTTAAAACATTAAGGTTTTTGCCCACTTGACCGTATCATAGCATGAACGCGTTAGGAACGTTTCAGGCAAAAAATATTCTTTGTATTAAAAAGTATGAGACTATGTCCACTAAACCGTTCCGTCGCCGACCAACACAGTCACGTACCATGCGTGGACCTTCAACAAATAGTTGGCGAGAATATTTTGCCGGGGCCCGTTATTCACGGGTATGATACGCTGTTGATACGTTGTAGTTGTCATATTAGTCTGTGTCATGTTACTTCCCGTGCCTGATACGTCCCTAGCACGGTCATGGTGTGATACGGTCTAGGGGCAGATACCTTTATCATCATCATTATCATCATCACTTCAGGACATAACATATTTTGCTTTTATAATTAGATAAATCTAGATAATAAATTAATAAAGTTGTTAATTACTTGTAACACATTTTTATCATGTGGTAACATTGGATGTTCAATTGCGTTTAAGTATCAGACTTATCCAAAACCTGTAGTGTTAAAAAAATATTTTATTTGCTGTTAATTATTCCTAATGCATCTACTGGTCGTCCATTTTTATCAATACATAATTTAATGGGCGTAAACCAATAAAAAATAGAAATAATAATATTAAAATCAGCAAATAGTTGTCTCTCTGCAAGTAACTAAACGCTACAAAATGTCAAAACACAACAAATGTCATAAATGTTACTCCGTTCCGTCTTAGTATCTCTACCTAGTTTGTGGTTCCATCTCTGTTCATTCATTTCGGCGTTTCGGGATGCTTCGTTGTTTTCGTTTGCGATTCGTATTTTTGTTTAATAACTTGGCTATTGCACAAATTATTTAACATAGACGTTGTATTTTTGGCGTATTGGCGCATTTTATGGCGTATTTTTTCAAACCGAAATTATTATTTTTTGTCTTTTTTAAATAACTAACAAACAAAGTAGACCTGCTATATTTTTCAGCGTTTCTTAGAGTACTTTTTTCCATAAAGTGTACCTCGGTACATTAACTGGCCAGATTTAAGTGACCTCCTTTAATAAGATTTTTTAAGATTAGACTTTCAAATGAATAATAGATTCATTTGAAAGTCTAATCTTGCAAGATGAGTGTATTTGGATGGTTTTAATTTGAAGTTTCGTAGAAATATCTATTTTAAAGAAATTCTATTGTAGCGTCAGCTTCGACTTTGGATTACATGTTTACAGCTAACGATTTTTTAATCAAAATTATAAATTAACTCAATGTAGACATAATGTAATCAGAAAAGAAGCTGCAAACAAAAAGAAACATTGTAAGTTTAGCTGTTTTTGAGGATTTCATGAATTTATTGATTGAAATTATTTTGTATGTTTTTAACATTATCATTATCAAACAGCACATTTTAAATTTTGAGTTTTAGAATTTTTTAAATATAGAATTTGCCCAGAAGTTTTTGACCGCCTCTGTGGTTTCTTCTGTCTTAGACCCAGAGGTCCCGGGTTCGATTCCCAGTGGGGTGACATATTTGCGTACTCGGTTTGGTTGGTGGTAAGGCTTGTTTGTCCACCTGGATAGCTACCACTATCTTATCTTTAGTCCATCTAAGGATACGGGTGTTCTTAAGCGGACGAATGATTTGTTTGTTTTGTGTTCATGGAAACTGTCAAAGCGGTACGTAGTCCACCGGTCAGATAGTCTTATCTAAACATGTCGCCATAAGATCAATGTTTGTAGCATTGTTGTGTTCCGGCAGCTAGAGATAAGATAGCCAGTGCCTCAGTAGTTGAGGATTCCGGGTGAAGTGCGCTTCCATCATTGGCCTTACTTTATTACTTTACATCAGGTGAAATGAAAACACTGTGCTATTAAAAAAAGATGCCTATCCTCTCTTATTTTAAACCACGAGAAGTTGTAGGTTTTTAGTTTAGGTTTCTATGTAGATACTTGGACGTCCAAGGCAACCACAGAGCTATAGAACAATTGGATTTCTATTGTGTCTAGTTTAAGAACAACTGAGTGGATAGGAATATAAGCGTGTTATTACCATAGATCGGATTAGGTAGAGTTTTTTGACATACCTTTGCAATGTTAGCATAGCATGGATAATCTTAAGCCAACTTAGTTTTTTCCAAAATTTGGATAAAACAAAGTATAAGATTTTTGAAAATAATCTCCAGTAACTATCACCTAAATCACACCTTGATAGTCTGACGTGCAAAAGAGTTAAAAGTGTATTTTCTCTTATTATTTTAACGGGTTATCCACACTATTGATAACGTTATGACGCAATTCACAGAAAAAACTCTACATATTCCGATCTATGGTTATTACGCCTACGACTTTAGCTTTTACTATATTGTCTCTATTCGTATCTTCGAAGGTGACATTTTGAGATAAATTTACTTACCTCTGTTTATTTCTCTTTACAGAAAATAGACGCGTACAACCACAGTGGACCATCCCTCCAGACTTCAGCAGTCATCGCCCTCTGCTCCATCGTCCTCGTTTTGGGGATCTTCATTGGAGCTATCCTCGTTTGGAAGTAAGTTTGAATTTTATTAGTTATCCTCTCTACTGGACTAAAACGGTTGCATAATAATTGCAAACATTTCTTACTCGCATATGAATGTCCTCTTCTGCTCTTACTTTTGTTTCTGCTGTTTATTTTCGTTGCTAGTTTCAAGACGACGAAGACATTGTCTTCTCAGACAATGTATTAATAAATAAATAAATAAACTTTCCTACACTCACACCAATTATCTAGCCCAAGAGAAGCTTTGTTATGAAACTCGTTAAAAATGGTTACTAGACAACGGATAAACATACTTAAAATACTTAAATACATAAATATTATACATAGAAAACACCCAGACCCGAGACAACTTAGAAAAACAATAATTTCTAAATTGACCCGACCGGGGATCGAACCCGGGACCTCAGAGATGGCGACACCATGAAAACCGGTGTACAAACCACTCGACCAAGGAGGTCGTCTAATCCGTCCGTCTATTCCGTCTGAAACTAAATAAATGAAAATAAATCGACTTAGGTTGCAATTTGGGACTTAATTAATAATATGTGGAGGAGACCACCGTTAATAGAAATAGAAAATAGAAATAGAAATAGATTTTTTTTTATTTATAACCACTTATATTAATAACAATACATGGACAAAATACTTGGAACTAGTGGTATTGAAACGGTCTCCACTCATAATGTCGGTTAATACCTGGTTGGCACCCCGACGCTTATCTTCCGTGGAAACCAGAAAAATAATAATATAAATAAATAAATAAATAAAAGGTTGATAATAATAATAAATTGATTGGATTGTTGTTTCCTGGTACTTGTAGTAAATACAATCAAACAAAATTACAAAAGAACCTCAAATTAACTTCAAAATAAAATATTTTAAGCCCCTAAAAACGATAAGAATAAGAATAAGAATAAGAAACCTTTTTTTTTTTCAAAAAAAATAAACACGATCAAGTATTTTTTTGACGAATAACTCGCGAGCAAAGACAATTGAGAGATCAATTTAGGTAGCTCCATAACAGAGTTACTTAGATATCATATTGACCAAGAAGTAATATCATTTTAACCCTCACAAAAACGAAGTAACCGAAAGACACAACAAAGGGTTGCTATGACTCGTGAGCAAAGTCACGGGCGGGTGCTAGGATACCATGTAAAGTTCCAATCCGTTACGAGCACGACAATGCATGTGACAGTTTAATCGGTGCTTAACCCGTCCTCACATATGGAGGCAATGGTTCGAGAAAGTTGATTAGAGTAGCTGTCACCTATTCGAGATTTAATCCTAGCCTAATTTGATGGTACAAGTTATAGGCTAACGCTGTACGATGATTAGTAATATATTTATTTTCTCTTGAATGTCTATTGTTTCATATTTTATCTCTGTTATTTCAAAATAGTTTAAAGTTTGGCCTGATTTATAACTAGTGCTGTGTCTGTCCGCTTTTATTGACAAATTTGAGATAAATTCAAATTCTACGATTTAAATTCTACGTTTTAGAATAAGGGAGAATGTGTTTATAAAATGGTAAATAAAATATTTGTGATCAATCGAATCTGTCTTAAGAATAAAATGTGTTACTAAAATATCTACTTAATGTGTTACTAAACATGTTGTTCGTTATAATACTTGTATATCAGATTCTTATTTTTCATTATTCGAACTAAACAATGTAGATGTCATTCTTAATCGAACTCCTTACGTCACCCTCATCCTAATGAAAGTTTTTATTGTTCGATTTAAAAATACCAATCGGCCCGAAGAGATTTCCTTCGCTTTTCTCTTAACTTGTACCATGTCATCCCAGTAATTAGACGTGTCACAATATTCTTGTCATCGAGTTACGGACAGTTTGACGTGTCCGGATTTGGAGCCGTATCGGGGCGATAAGTAGCTGACAGAATTATACTGTATTAATTAAAACCCTTGTTAAATGCGTTGTATAAAAGCATAATGGTTTGGGAGGGCTTCAGTGGGAGGTACTGTATCTACACGTAATTATAAACATATGAAAAAAGAAAGTTTCCATTATATCCAGTGCTATAAATACTTATCTATAACGATTAAAAGTCAAAGCGAAGACATGGTCGGTAACGCCTGAGTAAAACCTCTGGAGTTGCATGGCTCTTAAAGGCTACGGTCGTAGGCTTGTTTGCCAAATAAGTGGTATCGAACTGTACACTGTACATTGAAATAAAACACTTTGTTTAGATTGCAGGATGTTATGACGCGAGTAGAACCCTATAAAGTGTTTAATTTCAGCTCAACAATTTAGTGTAATATAATATTAAGGTAGGTACAGTGTTATTTAAATTATAAATGCCGACTGTTACGAGCACAGGATTAATGCTTGCATTGTGTCAATTATTAAAGCATCTGTTTACGCTTAAACAATAAGTAAACAGGTCAGCCATTTTAGACAATATTACGGGCGCAAACAACATGGCGGCATTGTACCGTGGTTTATTATTCATAAATCATGCCAGAATGTCAATATTATCCCGTAGGTTATAAACACAGTTTCTCAATGATCCTCAAGGTGCAGATTAGATTTGTTTTGACACACGCTCAATGATTTACGAGTTAATTTTGTGGATTTATGTATCCGGTAGTTCTAGATTGTGATGTGATAGTTCTTGGTCTAAAATAGTGAAACACTTGTGAAAGACTAGACATAGGTAGGATAGTAACGATATCCTGAATAGGTACAAGAAAGTAGGTACACTAAAATGTGACCGCTTTACCTAATTATCAACTCATTGAGTACCTAAATTATGCACGTAAAGTTTTAAAAATTATACCTTTTAAAACTTTACGTGATAACAACACATTGCAATGAGACTCTGTGTATGGATCCATCAGCGTTTATTTCACAATAAAAAAAGCCTAAACTAATGTGCGAAATTTTGTTATGTGTTTTCGTTTTATAGCATTTACTAATTGAACAATTATATCTAACTAGGAAGGGAAATGACCCTATGACCTCACGGACCCCACGTTTTAAAACACTGTTCACACAAAATAACACAGTGTCAACGGAAATTCATAATTCACCACCTGTCGTTAATAATAACCACCAAAAAAAAGGTGTCACAGGAAAATCAACTTTACGACTAACAGTTTGCAGCTAGAGTAAACGTTTTTTAGACGCACACCTCGCTGTGTTGTTGCGTGACTAATTATGCCAAAATTATACTCAGCGCTTTCCGCCATCTTGTGATTGGTTGGCGCGAAAGCGCCCGACCAATGAACGCCGAGGGCGGTGCGGCGCGTACGCATGTCTGGCGTCCGTCACGTATAGCAATGAGTCCGAAGGAACGAATATTCAATGTTAATGTTCGTGAATTACTTCTTGTCGCCATTGGTAATACGTACCCTTAGATGTGACAATTTTTACAATGACTGTTGCATTGACTTGTAAATTGCATTAAAAACCTGCTTACGATCTTAAGAAAAACTATTAATAGCAGCTACCATCTTTAATTTGTAAAGGCTTGTAGTTGTGCAGTAGCTTGTCATTAACATTATTAATCTCATCATCCCAACATGAAAAATAGAGGTAAGAGATACCATAATTTCAGTGGTTAAGAATGAAATGACATACAATTAAGCGCTTGGCATAAGGCCTAGCGTCACCTAGGTTCAATGGTAAATGAAAGCGAATGGAATTTAGAAAATCTTGGGGATAGACTATTGATATCTCTTAAGTGCCACCTCTCCATCACCATTTTAAACAGACCTAGATGTTAATACTAGTTTAGACTCAAATCCATTACATAGGCCTCTCCCAATATTTGCCACTGAGCCTGAACGTCGGCCCTTCTCATCCAACTGCAGCCAATTAAGTAACTACATAAAACTAATTAATAAAACTAAGGGGCTTCTTCGTAAAAAGGAAAATTGCATTCAGAAGTCCTTTCTCATCCACTAAAGGCGTTCATTGCAAGAAAGTTTTCAAACAAAATCAACAGCACCGCCGCGCCGACGGGCAATTTTTGCAATACTCATTTTTTCTTTGCAAAACTATAAGAGAAAGTTGCAACAACCCTCGAAAAAGGAATTTAGAACTCGAAAACGCCGCGTAAACTCGTTGAGGGTTGGCAAACCTCGACGCTGGAACAATGGACTATTTACAGGCCTTTTGTCTTGGGCATGAGAAGCCAAGCACTCCAAGACCTCAGGTGGTAGAATAAATAGAACTAGCTTGTAAAACGCCTTTGTGGTGACTGTGAGAATAGCAGCGTAAGTATGATTTCACATTTTTGTGCAAGTTTTTTTTTTGTTAATTTTTGTTTGATTTTATTTTTGTATATTGGTCCAGTCGAGTTTAATTGGGATTATGTTAAACGAGCATTTCTATTAAATTCAATGTAGGCATTTACACAAAGCAGCATAAAATTAGTGCTTTGAATTCCAGGCCAATTAAGCACATTACGCGAGTTATCTTTAGAAATACGAATTAATGTTATTATAATCATTTGTGTACTTGCGGGTCGTTTTATTATTTAGTTAATTGTTGAACATTTTATTAGAAGCAGGACGACAACAAAATAATCCCCTTACAATAGCATTAGGTATATAGAAAAATATAATTGTTCTTATCGCTATATTAATGGGCTATGGCAGATTTAAATGCGATGCTCGAATATAGGCATAGGCAATGTCTAATCCACTCCAAGGCAGTTAACATACATGAAATACACGTGCCTAATACACTTAATGCATTGAAATCAGAAAATTATATCAAAAGCGAAACGAGATTTCACAAAGCTCCGATTTTTATTAAAACACAAAAAAGATTTTTCGAACTTCACCATCGCATCGCGCCGCTCAAATCTCAAAAGGTGTTTAAAACAAACTTGAACATTCTTTACTTAACATACTTGCGAGTGCCATTGTTTTGAGTACAAAAAGTTTGCTGAATCCAGTTATATAACCGTTTGTTCGGTGAACATAAAACGTGTTGACGAGCTACATAAATAAATGATCAAACGTTATTTGAAGAGTATTCGTTTTTAAAAAGAAAATAAATAAGTAATAATCTTATGTACCGTCGAGTGTTTACATAAATATTTTTATATTACAAAGCTACAAAATGATTTATTTAAATAATTGAACTATATATTAAATTTTCTTAATAAAATATATTTTCTATGAGGGAAGCCTTGTGCTCAGCAGACGTTTATAGGCCGATGATCTTAATAAATAGCATACCTACCGACTATTTAACGACCCGCGATCAAAGCGGGATTTCTAGATTCCGACAGACAATATCTAATTTAACGCTTGCCAAACCCACAATTCACTTTTTGTACGCCACATTATTATAACCAACCTTATTCCACTGCGGCAGCGTAATAAATTACAAAAAGTCCCACGGCATTGAAAAAAAAAAACATTCTTCACGTCATGCGTAACATTGCTTGTTAGCAATCCCTAAGTTGCAAACTCAGAGTTGGCTAATGCTATCTGCGATCTAGATTTCTATTTATGGTAGAACCTCTTTATTAAGCCCATTGTCTCTTCTCATTATGGCAAAGGAATCGAAAGCGCTGATAGCAACGCGACCGTCTTATTATTGGCCATCTGCATACAATAACGTATTTGCATAATATCTCAATTCGTTTTTGTGCGGCGATTTGAATAGTCAGAAAATTTCACGCTCGGTGGATTAGGGCATGTTGGAGGTTGGTTTCGGCAGCGCAAAGACACACTTATGGCAAGACATAAATATTATTTGTTTTAACTTTGGGTTATTTTTTTGTTGTATTTTTGGTCTTTATTAATTTATGGACTTTTGTTATTCTGTGGAGAGGTCAGTTCCGGGTATTTCTCGGAGATTGCGTTCTTCAGCTGATTCTTAAGGCCTAAAATTATTTTCACTTTTGGGATTACAAAACATACATTTATGAAAGAAGGTAGGTATGCCAAGATATACATACATATATTTGAAAGAGGTACACATTTAAATAAAAGGTTTTCGAGATAATTTTTTGGGGCCATATGAATCAGAATCTGTAACATATGAATCAGAATTAGGAATAAAAATTAAAATCTAGTCTGAAAAATCGGTCAATTATGGTATTCTGTAGGTAATTTTAGTAAAGCAACGCATCTACCGAAAGTAAAGCGCCAAAAGTTTCGTACGTTGCGTTCTCCATCCGAATACGTTCTGCATCCGAATACGTTTTTGTAGACTGTGATATGAAAACCAGAAATGAATTGGTTAATAGTAATTTAATAATAATTAACCTCACAACGGCCAATAAAAAAAATTGTCCTGATTTTGAAAACGTGCAGCCACTCGGCGTTAAATAGATAAATAAATATCAGACAACATCACAGCGACACGCATCACTAACGCTATTGGCACCTCAGAGAACTCTGTACACTGAAAGTGGCTAGAGGTTACGCGGAACGCAACTTATCTTTCCGCTGGTGAGTGATTAGTAAGATAGATAACAGTTGGTGCATATGAGGCGGCATGTTAGACGCGTGACCTTCCGCAAATGTAATGCTTGATTAACAAAATGCGTGCCATCATGATTTATATGGAGTTTTTACCATATGAATCAGAATTATGCCTAAAATCATTGATAGTCACACATCCACACTTCGGGATTGTTATTTTAACCCTAGCATTTGTGCCTCAACTGCATTATATTTCGCGCAGATTCAAGTTGTAAAACTGTTTAACTTAAATATAGAAGGGGACATATTAATCAGTAACACAGGTGAACCAAGCACATATTAATCAAATATTTACCTTTGTCTCTCCGCATCGAAGCCGAACCAGCCGCTCGCCACCTATGCCACGTCTGCCGAGCTACCTCCCGCGCGGGCGGGAAACATCAGGCGTTCATTGCCTTGCCTGATGTTTTGTATTTGGCTTGGTACGATCGAGTGAAGTGCGCGTCAATGAATCAAACTCTTGTACCGGACATTCAGTATTTCTTTATTTATTAATTAACTAACGTAGATAATCAGTACCAAATATTTTGACATTGGAGTGTGTTACCGTTCGCTCCAGTATAGGCTCCGATTTCACGAAAAAGTGCGATCCCCTTATATCTTGGAAAGTTGTGAAGATATGATATTCAGATGATATTAAAAGGCTCAAATGATGTGTATTCATGAGAGATGTAAGGTGCAAAAAGAATTATTCGAGAAAGTCAAAAACGAAAAAGTTATGACCGAAATAGTGAAAAAAAAATATTTCCAAATTTTTGATTTTGGCGCTCGATATTTTGAAAACGAAGAATGATACTCTTAGAAATAAATTGCAGATCGATTTGTCAGTTAGTTACGGAAATAAATCTCCGGACATTGAAAATTTTGGGTGCGGAGAAGTATCCTTCCGTTCGTTAGAGACGTTTAGGCCGTAGGTGTAAGCGAAATTAACCCTAAATTCTCAACCACTAGAAAGCACAAGTAATGTATTGATGTTAACATTGTTGTTGACATCAATACATAATATATTGTTGTTTAAGTTTTTGAGTGGTAGAGCCACGCTGCGTTGCAGCACGAAATGGGCCGGCTCGCCCGGCGTAACACCACCCTCTCACAGAATATCGGCGTGAAACAACGGCACTCGTTGCTGTTGTGTTTCGTCCGGTGAGTGAAAGTATCCAACTGGCAACGCATCTGCGATAACTTTGGTTTTGCGGGTGTCCATGGGCGGCGGTGATTACTTTCCATCAGGTGACCCGCCTGCTCGTTTGCCTCCTTCTAAAATAAAAATAAAAAAATAAAATTAAGTGCTATTTGAACGACTGGGCTGGACTGTGTCTGGGCCTGGCGGCGGTCATCCTGTTGATTTTGTTGTTATGGTGACAGATTTAACAAGCCTTGCCGCAAACCAAGTCGAACCGGAGACCACGGTTAAACTAACCGCTAGACTACGGAGACTGTTAAACGTTTATTTATATCTCCAAGATTTATTGCGCTCACTTGGACGCGTTCGAAACTCAATATCCAACTATTCTAAGATAAAAGGAAAACATGCGCAACTATCCGCATATTTACGGTGAAATTTCGAAAACAACCTTCAAATGTTAACATCCAAAGGTGCCGGAGCGAGCTCGCAAACTTCCTTGAAACTTCGATATGCCAATTTCACTTTGAAACTTCACAGACTGTATAAAACTGAACAGTTGGAAAACACAAAATTTCGGAATAGACAATGTCATTTTGTTTTGGTAAAACGACTACCGCGTATTTCAATTAATAAAATTAATAGTTTGAATACTTCAATTCAATTATTGAGGGAGGCCTCACAAATACGGTATCCTGATTAGGTTTCCTGATCAGGAGTTCTACAATTCAGAATTCTGTGTGGAATTATCGCAAACATTCGGTTTTATGTATTAGGAATTTATAACACCAGTTTGAACGAAGGTCAGGTTATTTTTCCGTTCGGAAAATAAACGAACGTGTCACACATTTTGTATGTAAGACATGCATTCAGGTTTCCAAAACCGGAATTCCTGATCAAGAAACCTTATCAGGAAACCGTATTTGTGCGGCCGCCCATATCTTATCTTTATCTATATCTATATAAATATCTATCTATTTATATCTATCTATCTATCTATATCTATAAAGAGGTAAGTTTTGTGACTTTGTTTGTTTGTTTGTTTGAAGAGGGTAATCACTGGAAATGCTGGTCCAAATCCCAAAATTATTTCACTGATACAATGCTACATTCATTGCAAGTAACATTGGCTATTCATTAATTTGATTTTTGTGAAAAGTTTATTTACAAAGTCTTAAATCCACGCAGACGACGACGCGGGATAAGTTCAAGTAGGTACTTTCTGTTTTGTGTGCCTAATAATTGAATTAATAAATAAATACAACACCGTATGTGCATGATCTAGGTGCCAGCGTTAATAACTTCTTACGTCACTCAGTCAGTATCCCGAATGTAATTTAATACGCCGTGACGCGAAGGCGCCGGCTCCCGGCCGGATTGACACCTCTCCCATCGCGTGCCGGTGACGTTGACGCGACCGGTCGAGATTGGATCTGGGAACCACTTTGCGTGATTTTAAACTTTTAAAAATTAAAACTGTCATTCTTAAAATTTAATAAAAACTTTTTTACAGTTTTAAAAAGGTACGAACTCAGTAGTAAGTTACGAAACGGAAATGTCTAGACATATACATGATAATATATACATATTATATGAGCCTTATTATGACGGACCCATGTGTGGTACACTTGTGTAGTTATGTGTAGTACACATCTCCCATCGCGTGCTGGTGACGATGACGCGACCGGTCGCAATTATATCTAGGAACCTCTTTGCGTGATTTTGAACATTTAAAATAAAAAAATATCGAAAAAAACTTTAAAATTATTAAAGAGTAACTTTTAAAGTTCAATAAAACTTTTTTAATTTACCATGTTTTGAAAAGGTACGTAGGTATTCAGCAATCAATTACGAAAGGAAACGCACATGATTCAGAATTTGGTCCTGACATTTTATCAATGCTAATATAATATAATAGGTATAAATATTTACTTATGTTCTACATAAAAACAATTAAGTCATCGCTACATTGATCAATGTTGAACTTGCTGGCAATCACAAACCAGGGCTATTATGCAGCAAAAAATCTAAAACACGCTGTTTGAGCCAGGACACCGAGACTAGCGCTTTGTAACGCGGACACCAAGGAGTACAGTAAAAAAAGGAATTATTAGATACAATAAAATATTTTCCGTTTACTTATCCCAGACGCTGGCGCGGCGGGGTCCAAAAAGGATTCATACCTCCAAAAAACTACGAAAAAAAAACACTCTAACCAGCCATTCCAAATCGTCTCAAAAGATTTTCGTCTCATTTCACCCCTGTCTATCGGAGCAGTACGTAATGCTTCGGACGTGGTGAAGCGGTAAACGCGTTAGTCTTTGTAGACGTCACTCGAGCGCACTCGCCCTCTCTTCATTGACAGACTCCACTAATTAGACCACCTTCAATGTTGGTGAGATCGTGCTGATAGAATTACGACAAAACAAATGAGTATCGACTTAAAATTAACAGGTTAGGTTAAGACTTGTTTTGGGTCTGGAGGCGGACCCTCTGTTGTTAAGTGCCGTATTGTGAAATAAATAGATACTTAGTGATAATACTGCCTGAAGAAACATATGGGTAATATTTTGCGTAACAGCGTGACAGTATTAGTCACATCCGTGAAAATATGATGGGCCTGTTGGTAGGCTTATTATGCACATTACAATAAATTCAGGACACTGTTTTCAACAACAGGTCACCAAAAAGCTTATCCTTAATAGCACCACCACCGTACACCACGAACCAAACTAGCTAGCTATCTCTACTGGTAATTGAACCCGAGATCTCTGGGAGTGCCATTTTTGTAGTACTACAGAATTGGTAATCTTGCTTCTTAGCGGCTAAGTAGATATAGGTAAGATGGCAACCAAACAGATGAAATCTGAAACCTTAAAAAATTCATCACAAATATTTTCAGAAATATATGGAAAACATAACTGCAAACATGCACTTAGGAAACATACATAATCTTTACAATCTTTTAAACACCTTATTACAGGGAAACTAAAAACCTATTTGTGTCAAAAGTAGGTTGATAAAACACTACACTGTCTTGACAAATTTCGCAGGCCCGACTGGGATGCACTCTTGACCTCTCGCAATCCGGAAAAGTGCACTAACAACTACGTTACGTGACTCTGGTGCGTACAGTATTTTAATATTATTTTTAAATGAAATGTCATTTTTATTTTATTTACTATAATTTGACAACTATAATATTAAAGCAGATTGCCACTTTTGTATGGGAAGTTGGGTCCCTGTGAAAAATTGTTGTGCCCTGAAGATTTTTGCTTTATATTATAGTCAAAACATAGTATATTCATAATTAAAAACAATTTTTCATATATTCACCCTGGTTCAAGAGATATCAATTTTTTCCTGTTAAAGAAATTGAGGTTATTAACTGACATTGACATTTCCTCCTAATTCTTTAAATGATAGATACTACCTACAGCCCATCTATCTATTAAACGTCACCATTTGGGGATTAAATTAAATATCTCTTATAGGTCCCACTTTATTTGTTTATATTTACTTTATTTATAAATCATTTATTTAGGTTATTATTCAAATCAGGCACACGATACCACAAAAGGGACCTGCTCCGTGGCAATCTCTTTTATTTATATACTCGTACAACTAAACTAAAAAGAAGTATAATTAAAATAAATAATTACGACAAACCGTTAAATCTTTTAAAAAATCGCCTATGTTCATCTATTTAACTAAAAATCGAAATATCATCATCGCTCATCTTATTGTCCCCAATCCTGGGGCACGGCATGAGCCTTCCCTATAGACGGATAGGTAGAATGGGCCATAAACCACCAAGTGGGCCCAGTGCGGATTGGTGGTTGTTAACGAGTGCTAATGCAGCTACGTCAAATCTTAATATACCTACATGTTAACCTACGCAGTTGGTTGAAAGGTTGGTTTTAATGCAAATAAAATATTGTAAGTAAGCTCTTAATAACTTATCTTCTTGTCTTAAAATCCTAGAATTTCTAAACATACAAACTTTTTGGTCGATAAGTTCCTCATGACTCATTGGGGCAGACATCCGCTAAGAAAAGATTTTTAAATCTCCCTCGGTATCAAGGGATATGGGTATTTAAGCGGACGAAGACGCGGGCGGGCCATCTCATCTCCAACATATTGTTAATTAAATATGACCTCAAACGGAAACGCCCGCCTCACGCTTCCAGCTAAATCTTGTAACACTGTAACACAAAGCCAAAATTTCGAAAACTATTAAGTTTCTAATCACTAAAGAGGCGAGACAACCAACACTCTTTTTATACAAACACCTCTTTTCGAACACGCACCTCATTATAACATAACCCGTCTACATTGGTTAAGACAAGCGCCAATCAATCTCATTAGACGTCGATACGCGTTAGTGACGCGCCACCGAGTATCTAGACATTCGATACTCTACAAGTATTGTGGCTATCGACAAAACGAGCGTGTCGATATCGATACGGCTAGCGCTGATGTAAGTTAGGTTGCGTACACACATTTGGAATGTGTCTCATACCTAGAAAAGAGCTATGTGAAGCATTTATGTGTGTCATTCCTTATAACCCTGATTG
This sequence comes from Eudonia lacustrata, assembly GCA_947562085.1. Classification (NCBI taxonomy): domain Eukaryota; kingdom Metazoa; phylum Arthropoda; class Insecta; order Lepidoptera; family Crambidae; genus Eudonia; species Eudonia lacustrata. The sequence goes on along the minus strand of OX387326.1, from coordinate 17,310,455 downwards.
TAAGATATAATTCAAGAAATATCATATAGGACCTTTACCATTTATACATCTTGTTATTGTACTCACATGACGCAAATAAAGATTTTTGATTTGATTTGATTTGATTTGATTTGATCCATTTTTTATTGGGGCTATACTTGTGCCACTTGGCAATGGCAAATGTCACTCAACTTTTTTGACTTTGGTATTGTGAATGTATTTTTTAATGTGTAACATCTTTCCGCTCGCCTTCTATATATACGATTTGTGGGACTGATTTCGTAGAAAAGGGACGGAAGTAGTGTCGTAACAGTGTGATCCGTTACAGTGTGATCCGTTACAGTGTGATCGGCCCGCCTTCTATATATACAATAATTTGTGGGAGTGATTTCTTAGAAATGTGATCGTAACAGTGTGATTAGGATAAAAGTTTGACATGTCTTCTGACGAGTATTTACTGCATTCTCTAGATTTGTAAAAGAATATACGGAGTCAGAACCGCGCAAGCGCGCGCTATTTTGTAAATTTAATATCGATACTAAACAAGACTTAATATTATTACATGTGACATATTGTGTCATCATCATTGGCCTTGACATAGCCAAGGCTTTTGATCGGGTCTGGCACAAAGCCCTTCTGTCCAAGCTCCCGGCATACGGTCTGCCTGCTCAGTTCTGCAACTGGGTCGCTGGCTTCCTACATGAGCGTAGAATCCGAGTACTCACAGACGGATGTGCTTCGCGGTTCATGTCAGTGAACGCTGGTGTCCCTCAGGGGTCCGTTCTATCCCCCACGCTGTTCCTTCTGCATATCAATGATATGCTTCCACTTGGAAGTATTCATTGCTATGCAGATGATAGTACGGTGCACGGTGGGTATAACGGTCACCCAGCGGCTGGGCAGGTCGAGACTGGTCATCGATCACTCGGCCTGCAGAGCAGTATAAACATGCTTGGTATGGAGATTCGCTGCGATCTGAACCAGAGGGACTATATTGAAACCGTGATAAAAACTGCGTCACGTAAACTCGGTGTCCTGAACAGGGTGCGGCGATTCTTCACGCCGGATCAGTTGTGCCTTTTGTACAAGACACAGGTGCGATCTTGCGTGGAATATTGCTCGCACCTCTGGGACGGTTCCGCAAAGTACCTTCTCGATGCCTTGGACAGATTGCAGCGGCGCGCTATACGCATTATCGGCAGTGCAGAGGTCACTAATGCTCTCGAGCCCCTGCAATTGCGTAGAGATATAGCGTCACTCAGCGTCTTCTACCGCTTATACCACGGCGAGTGCTCTGAAGAGCTTTTTGACCTCATCCCACCTTCTCCCTTTCTCCATAGGAGTACGCGTGCTGCTCTCCGGAGTCACCGCTGTACTGTCTCGAACATTCCATCGCGCACAAAGAAATTTGGTGACTCGTTTTTCTGTCGCACTTCCAAAAGATGGAATAGTCTACCAGCGCACGTTTTCCCTCCTTCCTATGACATGGGGTCCTTCAAACGAGGCGTGAAGAGGCACCTTGTGGGCCGGCAGGGTGAGGGTGACTGATGCTGCGTTGTTTTCTTGCTGCACCAGTTGTCCTTACGTCTGGACTCCATTTCCACTTAACATCAGGTGGAGTGGAGTCATTTGCTGAGCTATGTATAAAAAAAAAAAAAAAAAATCATTTTGATATGTCAAATGTCTTCTAATGAGTATTTGATGTATTCTCTTTAAGATTTGTAAAAAAATATACGTCATTGTTTTTAGAATAATAAGTTAAAATTGCTTATTACTAAGGTGAGATGTCAAATGTTACACATCATATGCGACTACTGTAAGTTTAGAGCATTAAGTGCTCTACGACTGTAAGGCTCGTTCATTTTTTTTCTACAAAATATCTGGGCAAAAAGACGCTTCAAGCAGCCGGTAAACCTTGCTAGATAAATAGTCGTTTGAAGACCGCAGCGAGCCTTATTATATTATTCATGTTGTCGAGATTAGCGTCAGATTTCAAATGTCGAATCGATTCAATCGCGTGCATCGATTTGCGAAATGTAGTTCAAACATCGATTAGTATTTACAGTTACTTTTTGAGAGCACGCGCCCGATTTGTGTATGTTAACAGTTTTCTGGTTTTCAATTCGCTTCACGCTATTGCTTGTCAACTTGTTGGAGCTGTCACTGACTTTAATGATAGAATGTGTTTCATTGAATATTAATCTTTGAAAATAAAGTAAAAATTAAATGTGAATTTCCCGATATTCTTTCTATCTACCCCAGTTTGGATACTACATAGTATTCTATGCCCAATTGCCCACGAGTCTTTTGCTGGGACTAATGTGACGATAGACGTGTTCTTTTGAAATAATAACAAACCAACGCCTCTAACTTTATATTTAATCATTCAAAACGTTATTCAGTAGTAATTAATTGATGAGTAATTCATTCAAAATAAATAAATAAATAAATAAATATTATCATTTATATTTAAAGAATATTTATATTTATCTTAATTATAAAAAAGGACTGTTAGATATTGTTTCACAAAATTTACGCGTACACTTTACATTGTAATAATTCAAATTCAAATTCAAAATCATTTATTCAGTTTAGGCTACAAGTAGCTCTTGCGAATGTCACTATGCCAATAAAACAATAAAACACTGATTCAGAATTTTTACAAATTTTCAAAAAAAATTACATAACATAAAAGATTCTAAGTCTTTCCTTGATGTGTCTTAAACTCGAATGGCTAAAGCATAACATCATTCGTATATTAAAGACAAGAAAGTATAATGAAACAATGTAAGACTAACGAATTACATCAATATGTCAAAGAAAGCATGCCTCCATCGATGGAATCACAGAATCAATACGAATTATTATTTATCCAGAAAGTTCAGCGGCAACCGTCCGTTTGTATTAACTTGATTTATTCTATTAGCTTTATCGACAAGCGACAAAAACTTTTATTCTTAACACTAGTAAATAAAAGTCTTATGTTAACACAATCCATACATGGAACTCTACTCCTTATACAAATGATGGGAGAGCTTAATTTTGACAAGCAGCTGTAGCCAATAAATAAAATATTTTATCACAAAAATGAGATAACAGATACCTACGAATTCATGGGATATTTGTTATATGTGATTAGACGTATTCCAATGGTTTTACATTGGTCTTATCAATTTATGTATGAGAAGGTATGCGGATATTCATATAAGTAAAATCATTTATTCGAAAGTATTGCGTTTAATGCTAACAAGAATTTATTCATGATTTTGTATAAGTTTGACAAAAAAATTAGATGGTCCTCTTTAGTAATAATCTTTACAAAAACAGCGGCCTTTTAGCTTAAGTTTAATATCCAAAAAAACTTACATGTGCAACACATAGTAAAGTGGTACAGTATTACTATACTATATACCAGACCACGCCTTGCAAGTAAGTGATCACAAACCCGGGCACAAACACAAATGTGCAATAATGAATAAATAACTACATTGAAAGTAACAATTCAGTTAGGAAAAGAAACGGTTATTTTATAACGGCACCTGCACACAATATCCGGAGTGACGTGGGTGGCCGAAAGGCGCGTACTGTCTCCACATCCCTCACGATTCAACTCCGAGATACGGGGTACATGTATCGAGTAATCCTTATCAATTACACATTTGACATTGTCAAATACATCGAATATTTCATCGATGTTCTATGAGGTAGCTGCGTGGTTAGAAATTTCGATGTCGTGTCACTCGTTATTTATTGTTTGTACTTGTGTAGTTTTCATTGATTTGTTATACAATTAATAGTTAAAGTTTGTTGGATTTTACTGTTACGCTTATTTTTTAATCTGCAATCCAATATGATCTAGCAGACTACATTCCTCGTCTTTCTCCAACCAGCTGCTTTTACAATAGCCTTTCTAAACAAAATTAAATTAAATAATAATTGGTAGGAGGCCAAAAAAACTATCCCCCATTTAATCGTATCCCGAATTATTCTAATACATTTAGACCATAGCGTTATTAACCGCACACTCCAAAATTATTATCTTGTCAAAATTTAATTAAACCATCACAGGTTCGCTACCTGATTTTTTATATGACAACATCTGCTAGAGAGCTTGTGAAATTGCCGTGTCTAATAGGTTTATAATGACGATATTTCTTCCAATAAAATTGTAAGAGATCCGGCTTTGCCGGCTATGCGATCCTTTTGGGTCGGTTTTGTGTGGACATCCCTAAAGTAAAATTAAATAAAATCAATCAGCAAAATTCCACGAAGTAGCTAGCTTTTGAATATATTTCACGCTGAAGAACGTCTGAAATATTGTTTGTTTATCCAAACATTATTTCTCAATTTCCAAGTCCCGTTTTATTAATCAAGTTAACTATCATAATATTTGTTTCATAACAAAATTACTTTTCTTCCTAAGTTAAAACAAATAAATTATAAGTAGTCAGTCTACAAACTTTTTTATTAAAACCTTATTCGTTCAATGTCAAAGTAAGTTTTAATAAAAAAATCATTTATATCCACCCTAAGGTGAACTATTATTAGAACGCAATTTCTATGCCACAATATTTCTTATATATTTCAAACAATATTGAATAGAGACATTAAAGTATTCGCACAGAAGGGACTAGCATTTTATTATAAACATCAAAATATTAAAAAAACGGGCCTTGAACTGAGGATTGAAATGAAATGGCATCCATAGATCATCAAACCGTAAATAAAGAACCGAAAATTACTAATGCTGAATTGTTGTATTATTATCTTTTTTACGTGAATTCACATAGCTTTTCTCAAAAAATTTCAAAAGTTTTTAACCATAATGATGGTCATTAAATGATGAGTTGAGATATGATAAGACCGCCATATTGTATCTTTGTAAATGATTTATTCTTTTGTTCATGTTTATGTTTTATAGTGTTGCAATAAAAGTATTATCTATCTATCTATCTATCTATTTAAATGAGAATAATAAAAATATTTAAACGGAATTATACCTTCCTTTGTTTTCTCTGAGCATAAGATATTTCGGCACAATTGCATGCTAATATAACTTTTTAAACTATCATGATCTCTTACATACTCAAACACAACAAAAAACATGGTAATAATCCTACATCAGTTAATACACAATTAATATTATGACTGTAATGATGATTGATGTACCATTTTATCAAGCGCGGTGAATCTTTATTCACATACAAAACTGTCAACCAACTGTAAGTTGTTAAAATCTAGGTCTTTCTGTAAATATATATTGACCAAATACGTTTTGTCAACAGGCACAAACGGAAAGTGACCAATCTTCTACCATCCAAGTCTTCAGCGCCCAACCAGAGCGCAGGCTCTCAACGGCGAGCCCCTCCACCTGCACCACTCTACGAAGACCTGCAGGACTTACCCAGAAGACCACCACTGCCGCATAGGCCAGAACTGGAACCACAATTAGAGGTAATAGGCAGAAATCAAAAAAAAAAAATTTTTTTCGCCAACTTTTTGCTCTTTAGCTCAATAAAACTGCGTATGCGGCAAGTCATTCGTAAAATAAAATATCTAGCGCTTGTCGAGTTAGCAAAGATTCTATGACTATGTGCCTACAACAAATCGTACAAAACAGCCACAAATAACATAGCAGAACAGTACCTCTACCTATTAGTAAACATTGCTCACAAGTATCTATAGAGGGAAAAAAGGAAAACAATTAACAATCAATAGACGATTACTAAAGACGTAGACAAAATATAAGATGCGAAATTATATTATTTTTGAAAAATTATTTATTTAGTGTTAAAATTTAAAATTAAAATAAAATTAAAATTAAAATAAAATAGAATTAAAAATGCAAAGTGACACAAAAAAGGTATCCACTCAGCATTTGTCAGAACACCAAAGGTGTGCCGACGCTGATCTTCCGTGGAAACCTAGAAAAGAGGACACCAGAAAACAACAAACAGGACAAACAAAATGTTACCTACTATACTACTAAAATTAATAAAATTAATAAAATCACGATTATGCAACCATGCTTATTGGAGTAGCTAAAAATCAAATTAGTCAATTGTAATTTATTGATCAATAAAAATATCAGTTAAACAATGGTGATAATTTAGATTTTAGACAGACACAGCGGAGGTCAACTAATTAGCTTCTGTTTTTCTATATATGTCGTGATTGATTTGATGACAATACCAAAAACTTTAGAGCTATGTAGAAGAGTTGTACCGGGGGGCTATTTTTGAATATCATCGATGATCTCGAAATCAAAAGTGACATGAAATCCACTATAATAAAAAAAATACTTTTATTTCAGACCATGGTTCATATTCACAATTACCAAATTCAAATACAATAAAATTACATTAAATTATAAAATTAAACTAGATAACATTATAAATAAAACCTATTAAATAAATAAATTAAAGTAGAGTATGTTAGTAACAATAGACTTACAACTATGTTAGTAACTATGTGATATAATATTTTTTTGCATAATTTACAATTTGGTTTTTAGGATTCTCGTACATCGTTCGAGAAGTTTCGGTGTCAAAAATAAGTTACAAGTGATCTTGAATAAGAGAAAAAGTAGCACTCGTAATTGATATCAAATCGTGAGAATTAGTCACCGGTAAAAAAAATCGCCTCCAGGACATTTCACAAGCAAACTACAAAAAAACTTTACAATTATCAAAATAAGCTATAAGAATTACAAATAAAAAATAGCGCCTATTTTTACTTACCCTGGGTCTAAACTTCTTTACAAACATCTTCAATGTAGTAATTCTTCCTAACAAACTTGGTCGCAAAACTGTGTGATCTTTAAATCAAATAATGAAATACGAAAACTTTTATGATTGGATCCATCAAACAATTTAAACTGTTTAATCTATGTAATCGCATTTACTGGTCGCTTTGAAGGAGTAATTGATTTTGGCTTACATTTTAGAACTTTCAAGTTGTTAGTAAACGTATAATTACAGTTTGATTTAAGCTGTGTTCTGAAGTTACTTCTAACCTCTTAGTACTTACTATAAATAACGACAGTGTTTACGATATTTAACTACAAATGCAGTCATTGTAAGACCTCATTGGGATTTGGTACAAAACTATTCTTAAATGCAACTTACATTGTTATAGTGTAGATATAATTAGTAACTAAATATTTTTCTCCTTTTCAGATGGTAGAAGCAAAAAGGCCTAACTGTCCAGGCAGAGTGTTCGTTTGCGGCACCGGCGGGACATGGCGAGGAGGCAACTCGTGTGGAGGGGACACGTGTGGTGCACCTCTTTACGAAGAGTTGCCTCACAGATCCGACGACAGTCTCCACAGCGACGACCACTTCGCAGAGGACGAGCTCAGCCTCGTCGGGGAAGCAGCACCATGCCGAACCTGTTCCAGGCCACCTGCGCCACAATCATTGCCTCACAGACCGAGGCAGCAGAGAATGGAGCGCCGGCCGAAGTCATTAGACCGAAGGAGAGGGCAACACAGAGTGCCGAGGCATATCCATCCCCCAGACCCTTCGGAATTCCACGAAGGAGTTTTGCTAGATGCGTTATTAAGACTGTATCCCCAAGTTGGGACTGTGGGAGCGAGGCCTCAAGGTCCTCTGCCTATGGGTGCGGGAGGCGCGTGGCCAGGAGGAGAATTACCAGGGATCGCTTGCTGGAGAGGTCCCAGAGCTTCTCCAAAGCCACCGAGCGGAGATTCCTCGTTCGGCTCCGACTCTGGTTATAGCAATAATACATGCGGAACTTGTGGAACAAGAGCATCATCCAGACATCGATTATCAGCGGAAATACCGATGTCGTGAATGTGAATCCAATTTTTCTTTAGTGTTATAACGGGCAAGTGCCATAACTTTTCAGTTGTGTGATAGTGGACTTTGAACAGTTGTATTGAAAAAACGGGAGTTATCGTAATGCATTTAGTAGTTTACTTTTCTCGGCCTATCTCACTTTCGAAGCGGCCTCAATCTCATTGCCTTCTAGTAAGTATTGAAATGTTGGAAATTAATCGTCTTCACTCGGTACAGTTTTAGGGACCTCTTTTCTACAGTTCTGTACATAAAGAAGTTTTATTATCACGTAGAAGATTTGTCCCTCCTTAGATTTAGCCAAGTTTGGTACGACACAGTGTTATAATAATTTTACTAGTGGCATTATGGTTTTGTACAAAATTCATGTGACCATATTTTTAGGTAGCATTATAGCAATTTCGTCCTAGTAAGTTATTTCGAGCTAGTCCTAAAATTATCACATTATGAAATAATTGAATTATTGATTATCAATTCGACACAATGATTTTCTTGTTGTTGCGTGGTACAGTTGTAAATCAATTTTGAATATTGTAGATATTGTAAAAATGTAGTTAAACGAATTTGAATAAGAGAAATTAGTAAGTTGAATTTTATAATCATATCATATAAAAATATTCCACAATGCATCAATTTCGAGATTATTTCTAATTAATTCTATCTTGTTTTAATTTTACCACTGGTGCTAAACTTTTTAAGTATTTATTATAATCAAGTGACTTGCATTTTCGTATAAACTCAACTTTTTATAATACTTTAATTGTTTATCTGCTTTCATATTCACGATATTACATCGACAAACTAAAATGCAATGGAATTATTTATTGAAACTGTGTCAATACTATACATTTAGTCGAACATGAAATAATATTTGAAACTGAAATGTACAGTATTTGGTTGTCAAAATTTGTTGTTTTTTTTACTGTTTGTATTAATATTATTTAAGTGATATTTATTTTTTACCATTTTGTTTACGTAGATTAAAGGTTTCATCACAAGTAATAAAAATCATGGGCCGACTGTCCAATTTATATATATGAAAAGCACAATAAAATGAAAAATAAATAAATTTTTAAGAACGAAATCTTTTAATTTATATCCCTCTGTATTTTATGAACACATTAATCACCATCGTGGTGATCATGGTGACGTCATGTTGATAACCTTAAAAATTGGACCATTCAAATTAAAAATAAGAGTATATTTAATGTTTATTTTCAAATTTAATTGAAATTCTTTACATAAAACCTAACTCTTGAACACAGAACCCAGTTCTAGTATCTATCTAGATTATCCTAGATCGAAGCACACTTTAGTAATATCGCCATAAGTGCCAAAGTTTTGTCTGAGCAGCTAATTTTAATACGTAAAGTTGTTTGAATATCATAGAAAATGGCTGCTGAACTTTATTTTATCAATATTGGACATGGTTTGTATGATTAAAAAATATTAAACAGCTTATAAACGTCCTACAGCTGGGCTCAGGCTTTACCACATCAACAATAGAACATGGGGGTACAGACATTCTCCTCTTGACAAGTGGCATAACGGTAGTAGAATAGAAATGAAATAGAATGATAAACGAATGGGCCATTTATCTCAGAATAATAACTAAAGCTATAGAAACCGGACTAAAATAGCAAAGGTGTCACCAGATTTGTGACGTCATATTTGAGGTAATGTAGTGAGTGACTTTATAAAGGACTCAAGATTTTTTTGATCACCGATTATTTGATGACCGTTTGACATAACAATACAAAAAAAAAACTAAGTGTCAACCATTTGTTGCACTCCAACCTCCTTTTCTAGCCATAAGATAGAACGGAACTAAACATAGTTGCACGATTTTTATTTTAGCCATCCTTCTACAGCTTTAATTATTGTTCTGAGTAGAAACCGGACTAAAATAGCATCACAAATTCATCAGTTCGCACTATTTTAACTAATGAACCTAGGTGATGTATTGGAAAGAGATCGATTGTCCCTTTTCTTTCGTTATTTCGAAGGTGTCATCAGATTTGTGAAACGAACTTTCAGCTTTTAAATCAATGTACTTCCGATTTTGGCCGGGCAAAAGGACTCGAGATTTTATTTTTCTGATGACCGAATGACATAACAATACAAAAAATAAAAACTAAGTGTCAACCATTTGTCGCACTCCAACCTCCTTTTATAGCCATAAGATAGAACGGAACTAAACATAGTTGCACGATTTTTATTTTAGCCATCCTTCTATAGCTTTAGTTATTGTTCTGAGCCATATAAACGTGTATCGTTGGTTTATGTTAATCTCATACAATTAACGTTATAACAAGTCACTGTTTGCATAAATATTGTGTGATTAACACTCTTTAATTTGAATATCGAACTTCTCCCAAAAAGGTTTTATATATTTATGCTCTTCTAAGAACATTTTGATTCACACTCGTAGAGGCGATCTAGCGCTCGGCGGCCGCTGCCGCGGCACGCCCTCTTCGCTCGCTTCGCTCGTTCTGTTCGCTCAATACATTTCTATTCTATTAGCGTTAAGCCACTTGACTAGTGGGGCTAGTTTAGTTGGTGGTAGGGCCTGTTATAAGTACCTGGCTAGCTAACACCATTTTTAAGCATCTCGGTATAAACGGATAGATGCTCGTCAGGCTTATTACCGAAAAAAACAACCAGTTGTCAATTGTACAGGCGCCAGCACATCAACCTATCCAAAACAGTCAAATTTCTTCAATACATTTTCAACCATATGAATTAAGCATAAAGCTCAAAGTCTATTGAGGTAATTTGACAGTTTGTGGTAGGTTGATGTGCATGTGCAGGCGTGTGTACAATTGCAACGGTATATTCATAAATTGGTATCACGGACACAAATCGCTCAATGTATGTAAACTATTGTATATGTATGAGGAGCTCGATGGCGCAGTGGTTAACGCGCCCGGTTTGCGATTGCTGACGTTAAGCAACTTTCGCACAGACCGGTCATCGGATAGATGACCAAACATTTATTATCTCGAGCTCCTCCGTGCCTCGGAAGCCACCGGCAGGTCGCGGCTGCATTAGGAGTCGTTAACAACCACCAATTTGCACTGGGCCCGCGTGGTGGTTTATGGCCCATTCTCCCTATCCATCCATAGGGAAGGCGCGTGCCCCGGCAGTGGGGACATAATGAGCTACATTTTAATCGCAAATGCACAGGTGAGCGACACAACAGTAACAACTGGTTGCTTGTTTTCGTAAAGCTCCGTAAAACCTATGGCTTTATCATCATCATCATCATCATCATCATCAGCCTATACTAGTCCACTGCTGGACATAGGCCTCTCCAAATGCACGCCACCGAACACGATCCGCGGCTGCTCGCATCCACTTATGGCTTACACAAGCATAATAGATTTATAAGTAAGTAGGACTATTTATAATGTGTTATTGGCGCATTAACATCAATGTTAGAAGCAATGTTACGTTTCGAAGTGAATGAATATGTTTTGTTCCCGCAAAGTTTAATATGAAATGCACCTGCTTCAGCTCTAGGCAAAAATACCAGCAACGTTCTAATTATGACAAAACGACCATTCAAACTTCATTATAATATTTCATTGTTTATGCCTTCATATTTGAAACTTCAAAGTTATAAGCAGATGACAACTCTTCCATCTCTTTCGCTGCACAAACCTCAACAATTGCTCCTAAGATAATCTTACATTATATTAAGAACAAGCAGCACAAATTCTACTGGATGTGACAACTAATTAGAATGCCTGTCATTCGAAGAGTATAAAAGGAGCGTTAAAACGATTTTTTTATTATAACACTCTCATAATTGAAATATAAGTCATTATTATTTATTGCTTCATATTGTTAGTATGTTACAAATCTTACATTATTATAAATAAACTAAATAAATAAACTTTCCTACACTCACACCAAATATCTAGCCCAAGAGAAGATTCGTTATGAAACTCGTTAAATGGTTATTAGACAACGGATAAACATACTTAAAATACTTAAATACATAGTTACTAATTATACATAGAAAACACCCAGACCCGAGACAATTTAGAAAAACAATAACTTCTAAATTGACCCGACCGGGGATCGAACCCAGGACCTCAGAGATGGCGACACCATGAAAACCGGTGTACAAACCACTCGACCAAGGTCGTGTATAAGTCGTACGTAATAGTCCCTTAACATGACTATGTATCTTATTATTCTATGATTCATTGACCTACGTACATTTATATTTTCATTTGTTTTTCATAACTCCGTGAGGGTAGAACCTTTTTATGAAATGTTAAGTTTTTCAGTTTTCTTAATGACCGTCGGTCGGTGCGCAGTACAAAGGCTTGTATAAGCGCTTATTCTCATGACTAAACTTATGTTACATACTTTATAACAACGGTCAATTAATAAATACGTGAATAACATGTAATACGGTGTGTGTCGTCATCAAAAAGCAAGAACCTCCCGATCGGACCACAGCGTGACATAAAGGTCAGGATCATTATATTTATGATTCATAAAAATTTATTTGTTGGTTCAAAATATTAAAAAAAAAAAAGCTTAAGCAATGAGATTTGATAAAATTTATAAAGTAAGCCTTACATAGCTTATTACTAGCTTACTCTAGTGAGTATGTATGTAGCTTCATAATTAATTAGAAGAAACTTTTTAGCACAGGAATTAAGAGTAGATGTGACGCTTCAAGTCAAGCAGTATCTTTGTAGGCAGCAAATATTAATAATCCGCCCAAGGCACTGTTGATTTATGCGCTTAGACGAGCGTTCGCGAATGAATATATTTTAACAACATACAGACGCATAAACAAACTTGCACAGATACGGAACGCGTCATGTCACCGACTTGTGACTAAACAGGGTTATGATTGGCAAGCTTTTTAACCGACTTCCAATAAAGGAGGAGGTTATCAATTCGTCTGTTTTTATGTTAACTCCTTCATTTATGAATTAATTTAAATCATTAGTTTTTACTTTTTTAGGTTTTTGAATGCGGTAAAAAAATGGCTTTGCATAATAATGTTATGCTATAACATTTATAAACCATCTTATACCTAACTTATAAGGGTCCGTGCATTTACATCTCCCGATAGCAGCTGATAATTTTTTTACAGCATTAGGTATTGGGAAATATCTTTCCTGTCATAAAAGGACACTTTCCTTTAACTTTTACTGCCATTTCAAAGAATACACGACATACTGACTTGAAATAAAAACAATTGAAACTTATGACATGCGGTGACAAATGAAAGTACTACTATAGTTAGCATAATAATTGTAGTCGACAATATTCGCAAAGGGAACTGTGCTAAGAGCAACGAGAGCCGTGCTATTTGCGTCGTGTTCAAAATTATCTTGTTAAATTAGTGGTCGTATTAATTCTGTCTTGCAATTATTTACCGCTCTCTAAATATGTGTATGACAGACTTAAACACTTAATATTTAAAGCTGAACTTCTGGACTTAATTCTCTTGAAATTTCAACGTCTATGTTGAAATAGCAATCTCAATATGCGCTCGGTAATTTTTAGGGCAAGATTTTCTGATTTCAATATTGTTGGCGGTCGACGCTATATGTTTTCTTCTAAAATAATGTAATTGAAATTATATGTAGGTAGTGTTAATTCCGCTACTTAGATGCAATATGCATGCACCGCCCTCCCACCCGCAAAAAATATGCACCTGCAGAAGATACATTTGATGTAAGTGTACATGCACGCCAACACCGACACCGACTACAGTCAGTGCGCAGCTCTCGACCAGTCAACAGCTCCTGAGAAGGCCCCGTGGAGTAGCGAAACACGTGACGAAAGGGCACTGCATGCGTACTGCATCTAAGCTGAATAAACGAGTGATTTAGCGGGATTAACACTACATAATTATTTCTTTAATTTTTTTTTTGTAACATGGATTTCCGCAAATTAACGCCTGACTCCATGAATTATGATTTCTTCTTTTATTCTTCACCATTAGCCGCTTGTTCACACCATCAACCATAAAACTCCAGATTACTGTTGTCGAGCTTCCTTAATTGGGCTGCCTATACAATACGTTTTGTGCAAGGCACTATTATAGCGCTATTCAGAGTATAGGCAGCGCCATCTCTGTTTACAAAGCGGAATTAATTAAATATGTATAACCATTTAAGTAGCTTTCGCAAAGGCCGGCCATCGGATGGGTGACCAAAAATGTATCTAAACGGGGATTAACGCAAACTAATTAGTAAAAAGGTATCATACCTTCTTTATACCCGACGTTTTGACCGAGTTACAACGGCCGTGGTCACGGGCGGACTGCTGTCGCGATGTTGCGCCTCCGTTTGCGCGGCAGAGTCTTCATCCACCGTCACATTATTTTGCCAACTACCGCCACACACAACACTAACGGTGTCCTTATTACGTATACAAACCTTATTCTGGTTGTTTGACCGACTGCGAAGAAAAACGAGGATGTCTTTTTGCAAATACTGGATTCCACGCTGAAGATAGTTTATGGCCGTCTTCCTGATTGCAATTATTAGGGTGCTTCTTTATTTCAATCGCTTCACGCACTACTCTTGAATAAAAGTGGCGATCTGTGGAGAGGACTTTGCGTACGGTAAAATTCAATCCAGTGATTTGTGCCTCTTTCAAATAATGTTCTGCAATCGCTGATTTATTAGACTGCCTGTTCTTTACAGCTGCGATATGTTACTGATGATTATGGTACTCCCGTAATATATGGCCGATCTTGTCTGTCACTCCTTTGACATAAGGTATGTAGACTATGGAACGCGAAAGTGTAAAAGTGTATACAAAAATGTATCATCTCGAGCCAGTGCTTCGGAAGGCACGTAAAGCTGTTGGTCCCGGCTACAATAGCAGTCGTTAACAACTACCAATCCGCACTGGGCCAGCGTGGTGGTTTATGGCCCGTTCCCCTATCCATCCATAGGGAAAGCTCGTTTAGAGTCGTGTCCCAGCAGTGGGGACATAGAATGTGCTGATAATGATGATTTATATTTATATTGTGACGTCAAATCAAAATTTAGCAAGTCACAGCAGTAGTGGTTCAGGTTCTTTGTGTACTTAATATGTCTATGATCACTGCTGCTAGCTCAAGTCACGTGGTGGTTTATGTCCCGTTCTCTCTATATAAGGAAGGCTGCTGCTGAAAGCTGGTGATGATATGATGAAGTAAAGCTGTGATTCTGATTATCGCTCTTTACTGCATGTCTTACCAAGAAAGTCGGTTTGCTCTCTCTATCTTTAACTAGTGCTACTCACAGACTTCCCCTAAATACACTCATTCCTCACTACAGGATACAATTTTTTCAGTGCGCAAATTTTCTGGAGCGACTCAGAATCGGTAAGTCAACAACTTTCTCATAGTAACATAAATAAATAAATAAATAAAATAAATAAATTTTCCTACACTCACACCAATTATCTAGCCCAAGAGAAGTTTCGTTATGAAACTCGTTAAATGGTTTCTAGACAACGGATAAACATACTTAAAATACTTAAATACATACTTATTATACATAGAATACACCCAGACTCGAGACAATTTAGAAAAACAATAATTTCTGAATTGACCGGACCGGGGATCGAACCCGGGACCTCAGAGATGGCGACACCATGAAAACCGGTGTACAAACCACTCGACCACGGAGGTCGTCAACATGAGTTAAAATATGTCAAAAATGTTGCGACTTCATACAAATCAGGCTAATTAAGTGTTCGCTAAAATAAGGGAAGTCCAACAATTTTTGACACATTTCAACCCATGTTACTATGAGAAAGTTGTTAACTTACCGATTCTGAGTCGCTCCAGTAAACTTGCGCACTGATAAAAAAATTATCCTGTATATCCATTCAAGACCTCACTCGCGATTATAAAACTTAACAAACCTCTTATATAAGTATAAAGTTGTGAATCGTTTTCACGATTTTCTCAGTCGTTACTCGTCTGTGCGCACATTTGCGACTTCAAGTGCGAGTCAATAGCGACGCAGCCCGAGGTTGTAATTAAATACTTTTCGAAATTGCTCGACGCTTTCTTATTAAGCAATTTAATGTTCAATAGGTTTAAGTATCGAAAGTGCTTGTTATTGTCACTTGAAGTTTTTTATATGTTACCGAGCTGGCAAACGATCATGCAGCACGTTTGATGAATAATGGCCACTGCAGCTTTTATACCTTTGCAACACCATAATGCGCACGTCTTTACCGACTTCGAAGCTTTAGTTCTTATATCTCTATGCCCTAAAATTTCACTGGCTGGTAACTTTCTAACCGGAACATAACAATGTAAAACCATGCTGATTGACAGCAGAACTTGCACTATAAGATTAAAGTCCGGTGACGCTAACAACGCTTTTTCCCTCCTTCCTATGACATGGGGCCCTTCAAACGAGGCGTGAAGAGGCACCTTGTGGGCCGGCAGGGTGAGGGTGACTGATGCTGCGTTGTTTTCACGCTGCACCAGTTGTCCTTGCGTCTAGACTCCATTTCCGCTTAACATCAGGTGGAGTGGAGTCATTTGCCGAGCTAAAAATTAAAAAAAAATGCCGCCAGAGATAATGTTAAACTCACTCCAAAAAAAATGACTGGATTTTAACGTTTGCCATCTTACGAAAGCAACTAGGATAAACGGCTAAATGTGTCTTCGAGACCCTTAGCTCAAGATATTTTCATTTCGAATTTCATAACAATTTATTCAGTTTAGGCTACAAAAATATTTTTTTTTTTTTACTCTTTATTTAATTTGGGGCTTTTGTCCACACGGATATGCCAGCCCCATTGTATCTTCCCAATTACAGTCTTAATCTAAATCTAATCTAATCTATCTTATAAAAATAAAAATTATCCCAGTATGAAAAGGAATCACTGTTCAGTCAACTTTACCAATATACAGAATTTTTTGGCCCGTCGTAGCTCAAGATATTTTCATTTCGAATTTCATAACAATTTATTCAGTTTAGGCTACAAAAATAACTCTTATGAATGTCATTATGCCATCGGTTCGTCAGCTACACAGGGCGGGAACCTTGTATTGAGAAGAACCGGCAAATAAATTAGCAAGCGCATTTGGTCAGGGACACGTCCTTTAGAAAGACTCCTAACTTTTGAATCACAAACTGAACAAGCAAGCTGCTGCGCCTACGAACTCACAAACAAACAGTCGCAAAGTCGCCCGTATACAACCAGCCTAACACTAGTTATTATGATGTCTTCATCATCACGCTTGCCAACGAAATTGACGCCACGGGCGAAGACGCGGGAACATTGTAATTTATCAACGGTGTAAGTAACTCAAAGGATTCACCACGATCGCATTGCTGCTCGAACTTGTTCTCCAGTGCATAAGACTCATTTTTGAACAGCCGATAGTTAAACGTTCGTTGTTCGAAGATAGTATTTAAGGAAATTGGTAACTAAAGGTCGTCGCATACGTGACAGGGCGGCGCGAATCGTGGAGTTCAGATGAGGCGTCTTTGAATGATGATAATGTGAGCGAATAGCAATTGCTCAATTGCTATTGTTCTAATTTGTGGGTTGCGGTGTTTATTCAGATCATACTGTAATCTTTAAGCGTAAAGAAAATATTTTTAGAGCAATATGTTTAGGTAACTGTGTGAATCACTTTTTTTTTCATTAATTTACCGAATAGCTAGAAAAATTATTGTTTCTAGACATTATTAGTTACAAGATAAAATTTTATTGTTAGTAGTGTTATTAGATAATTATGTTAGGAGGCAACATTACCTTCATTGGACGTCTATCGGCCGAGATGATGATTGTAGTGTTTTATCGTGATACAATTTAGATTGAGATTGGTAAAGTTAATAGTAGTATCAACATCAGTATTTAAGTTAACTGGTGTAAGATCGTTTAACTTTTTCATTTAGTTTATTTCTATGAAGTTTTTTTTGTGACTTGACTTGAAAGTTGACGGCTATGTGAGAAAAGGAGGAACAAAGAAAGATTGCGGCTGATCGAGGAGAATGGAAAAGGAAGAGGTATCGCGACTGATGGCGCGCTGTGCCGCTATTAGCACTCAAAAGAATTAAAAAGCAGTGACAAAATTTAGCGCTTACAACAGCCTTCCCGGTTGCGTAGCGGACAGTGCAGCCGCCTGGATTGCGGAAGACCCAGGTTCGATTCCTGGCTGGGTCGGGTAAGCGTTTAATTTTTTCACTGTACTTTATAAATTTTATAAAAATATTTAGTTTAGTTTTAGTGCAGCAATTAGCACTTGAAAAAAAAAAAGTAAAAATTTACGTGCATAAATATTATATATACATAAACATATATATTTATTAAAATACATAATACTAATATGGCGTTATTGAGTGATTCTGCCATGATTCTATCAAACAAGAGCTCGCGGACATTCTATTTAAAAGCGTCACGACTCGTAGCCATGATTTCGAGAGACAGCCCGTTTCACAGAAGAATGGATTGAATGTGAAAGGAAGAATGAACAAAACCAGATGTATGAGATAGACAGAGAAGGAGAAGATTATTTGAGGAACGGAGATTTTTACTATGAGAGGAGCAAAGGTACTGAAAATGGGGAGCAAGATAAGATAAGGAGCATTTAAAGAATTTAGAAGCGAAAACAGAGTGGTTAGGGCCCGTAAACGTCTTCGCTGGCTGGAATAGACAACCATTTCAGCTCCGACCTGAACTGCGATAATAATATAATATTCCAGGGTCTATTTTATTATTTCACAAAGGTGAGGCTGACCTTCACCTAATGGTAAGGAACGACCTTTTGGCCGCAACTGCATTATTAGTTGCTATGCCATGAACACCAGGGATTTCAGTTCAGAGTAAAATCTTGCAAATAGAATTTGGTTTCGATTATTTTATAAGCAACTAATTGACACTGAGGAGCTCGATGGCACAGTGGTTACCGCGCCCGGTCTGCGATTGCTGAGGTTAAGGAACTTTCGCAAAGGCCGGTCATTGATGGGTGACCAGAAATGTATCATCTCGAGCTCCTCTGTACTTCGGAAGGCACGTAAAAGCAGTTGGTCCCGGCTGCATTAGCAGTCGTTAACAACCACCAATCCGCAATGGGCCAGCGTGGTGGTTTAAGGCCCGTTCTCCCTATCCATCCATAGGGAAGGCTCGTGCCCCAGCAGTGGAGACATAAAATGAGCTGAGCCAAAAGTCAAATTTGTATGTATTCTAAGAAAAAAAAATTGAACCATTAATACTTTCCTTTAAACGGGTATCCAATTCGGTAATGCTATTTATTGTTTAATTATACTAAATAAACAATGTCTGGACGACAGGTCAAGATGTACTGGTTTTCGGTGTAAATAAATCAACCTGGACATGAAGCCATAATTCTCTGGCCTCTGTACAGTCCGCCACTAAGAATGCCATTTATAAAAGACAAGTTTGTCTCAAAATTCACTGCACATTCGTTCGTGACGATCTTTAGACGGTGAATGATTATAAATAGAAGGATGGGTATTCTTGAGAACGCTAGTAAGAAGGCGATATTAGCTAACAAGCAGGACTACTGTTCAGAACCGTTTCTGTTTACAAAATAATCACTGTTGCACGCAATGATTGTTTTATGTTAGCTGTAAGTGTTTTTTTTTCTCTAGTTGATGGCTTCTTGCGATTAGCACATTTAGCCAGTGTCAAAGTAATTTTTCTTACAAAATACACATAAATTGACAATGTTTCCTTCCTGTATGATGATGATGAATGATAATAATTTGAAACGGGAAGTGAGAAATGATATACCCCCTAACCCCTCGAGTATCTCAGTAAAGATGTGGGGCTTCACTAAGTCCTCACGAAGACTTCTTGAGAGAATTTGAAAGGTGACGTTGTACTGTTTTATTTCATTTGCCAATGCATGCATGAGTGCATGCACACTCACAATCCACCATTATTTCACATTAATATTCGACATAACATAAATTTTAGAAACTAAAACAAAAGCGCAGACGTGACTCTTCACTTTCCCACCAAAAACTTCAGCTGTAAGAATTTTACTTCTGAGTAAAGGTTTTCACACTCTCTGCAATGTCATGCCAGTCCCTCATGTTAAGGTTGCCTCTATGGTCTGGTTAAGACTATCAGTCTTAGGCCCAGAGGTCCCGGTTATAATTCCTAGCTGGGGTACCTACATGTTTTAGTTGGTGGTAGGGCTAGTTTTAAGTTTTCCTGGCTGGCTACCACTGTCTTATCTAATTAATGTCATCATAACTTCAATGTTAGAAGTTAAAGATAAGCTAGTTTCTTCAATAGTTGAGGATTCCGAAGTTGAAGGCACACGAAGGGGGAAGCACACTTCACTCTTCACTCTTCTTAACTTAACATCAGGTAACTTAAATGCTAAGTGCGTACAGACCAGTATATTTTTTTTAAATATCTCGTAGAATTACCTTTTTTACGCCTTTGTGGTAAATTGTTAAGGCCACTGGTGCTCAGTTCAAATCCTAATAGTAGTTTATTGGTTTGGATGGTGATAGGGCTCGTTTTAAGTACAGCTAGCTAGCTCTTATTCTTTCATTTGAATCACTTGTTGAATACATCTAGAGTTCACGTTTATAGGGTTCGTTCTGCTAAGTCACTACTAATATTTGAGTGTCTTACACCCGTTTGCACTAAACTTATGAGTCGTCTAAGTCTTGGCTTAATTTCTACCCGGTCAAGTTCACTCGGCACTTGAGTGTAAGCGACGTTTTCAAGTTTTAGGCAAAGACTTAGGCAATTTATAAGTTCAGTGCAAACGGGTATTAATATTGTTTTCCCAAGATTCAAAGAATTTGCAAGATGTTTGGTCTAAAGCGTTCTAGTTTCGTGAACTAGCATAGCAATGCCAAGTTAGCAATTTTAACTGCCTCTGTGGTTAAGTGATTAAAACCATCGGTTTCAAATCTAGAGAACCCAGGTTCGATTCGCAGCGGGGGTACATGTTTGTTTACTTGGTTTGGTTGGTGGTAGAGCTTGTTTCCACCATATTATATGTTTATCTTAATATGTCGCCATAACATCAATGTTGGTAGCATTGTTATGTATTGTGTGTATTCATTTAGAGGCCTGTGTGTACGTTTTTACAATAAAATTCCAAGTAATATCCAAAAACTTGATATTAATAAATTTAAAATCACCATCAAAGAAAAGTTTTATAAAAAAGCTTATTTTAAAGCGACTGATTACATTGAAGACAGCATGGGTTTAAATGCTCCAATCAATCCAACAGGTATTTCTAATTTAAAATATTGTTAAGGTTTTTTAAACTTGTATAACTTGGTAACGGCATATAATTTTGTAAATGTCGTTACATATTAAATTAAAGCTGTGGAGTTTCTTGCGCCCATTATTCTCCACAGCTAAAAAATAGACGTCCTGAATGGATAGTAGGTAAAAAAATTTTTGGACGATTCAAAAGCACTTTTCTAAAGTTTATTTGAATTAAAAATATTTGACTTTGACTTTGACTTTGTTCCCGCCCGTCCGTAGTTAAGGATTCCAGGTGAAGTACGTTTCCACCTTCAGCCTTATCATCACATAATATCAGCTGATGACATGAAGGTCAAGTGCTTAACTTTAAGGAGTAATCAAAGTAGGTACACATCATATCTATCTTATACATCATGTATAAGTCTGAAGACGTTATCTACCAACTGAGTCCGTTCCATAATAGCCCCCTTACTCCTTTATTGAGGATTATGAAGCCTATTTTTGGTCACAAAGCGTCCATTGTCGCGTCTCGTGAAAGCGAACATATCAACGCATCACGGTACATTGCGTCCTCCCTTTGATATGTTTTATTTTGATCGCATCTGAGACGCCAGGTGTCTAGTTCCAATTTAGAGCTGAGAGGGCGCCACTTGTGTTTGTTTTGGTTGCTGCTGCTTAGTAGCGGGATTCTTGTTGTTTTGGTTGCATGTTATTACAGCTCTATAGATATATCACTTCTGTGCTTTTAATTGTTTGCCGAAGTTGTCAAATTGTTGTTTGAGACGTTTTAAGAATGAAATATAAAAAGTAAAATCATTTTCATTGAAAAAGAACATTAATTATTTTTAAGTTATGAGTTTTTGAACACTAAGAACACTAGAAGAAGCCGCAAGAAACTCGGCAATGGCTATTTTATTTCTTCGGTACACAGATACAAAACAACAGATAAGTAGGTAAAATTCATAACGTTTATTCTCGTGTAGGTACTATAATTTATATGTACTTACCTAAATACACGTATGTTTTATGTCATTAACATAATCCTTTACTGTGTTATTAAGGGATTTGTGTCATGCACTTTAAACAAATTTGACATTCGAAAAACCTTCTCTGTAAGTTTATTTTAAATGCTTTACTGAAAATGCATAAATTTTACAAGCCTTAAAGCCTTCGTTACGCCAAAGGCTTAACAGGAGCGGATAATGGCAGAACTGCTGCTGGGCTGTAGTGAACATATCCCGCATAAAACTACTGCCAAATATGTCATACATTTTTAATGTATATCGTAGGTAGGTGTGGTCATAATGATAAGATCCATAGAGTACCTTTTATTCTATCTAGATCTTGTATGCAGAGTTACTAACACATAAATTATGACCTTTAACTTGTTATGCAATTTTTATTAAATATTTCTATTGTGACATCACATCAAAGTAAACAGGTCACAGTCTTAGTGGTACAATAACCTCTGTGTTTTTACATAATAATGATTCTGAAAAAACATTTATAATTCTGCAGCTTGCTTGCATCATTAATATAAATATTTAATTAACGATTTCATGACAAATTAAAATTGATTAAGTCTAAGTAGGTAGCTCTACATACAACATCTAGGACGGATACACTTTAGGTCTTATAATTATTGTTGCAAATAAACAGGCATTTATTTTTGTTGGAAATAAAACTTTGATTTGTATTATGGACGGATCGATTTGGGAATCGATTATCGAGATTCAATTTATTTAGTGGCATAATGGCCCCATCACTAATTGTTCTTTTTTCTTTGTTGGTACACTTGTCTCGGGAAGGCAACAATGGCTGGTTTATAGGTTATCGTATGTTGATAATTAAATAGATTTTAAGCAGTAATAAGGGCATTTGGAGCCGTATTACTCTAATTAAGTGTATTGTGCAACCTGTGTTTTGTGTGTGTGTACGTCGTAAGCGAATCGCATCGGGAGTACAATTCGCCTGGATGTCGGCGTCTTTGCTGCTGGAGAAAACAGGTATTTCCTCGGGGGAAAAGTGCACTTGGGGTAGTTTGGGTGTGATTAGGGAGCCCGAGAAGACCCGGACTCGGATTCAGGCCCCATCAGACCATATGGATCCCGTTCTGGACGGCGGGAGCGGCATGGAACTGTGAGTGGATTTTGTAGATTTTAAGGTGTAACCTAATTTTAAACAGTAGCATAGTGTGTGTTGTGGGTTTCCGCAACATTTTGGTAGCAGAGCGTAGTTACTACCGGACCTCTAGGTTAATCGGTGTAATTTTGTGTATTTTGTTAGTTCGTAATAGGTTAAGCTCATTTCGTGTAAAATCGCACTTCCGGGACAGGTGCGGTTGAATTGTAAGGTTGGTAGTACCGTTGTATTTGGGCTGGGACATTTCTCGGAACGTTAATTGTGATTCAATTTCTTTCAATTGAAAGCATCGAGTCGATTCGGGATAATCGATTCCGTGTTTTCGTTGACTCGTTTTAATTTTGTGTTTAGGTTTATTTAGTTTAAGTTATTTATAATGACAGCGTCACGGCAGGAGTTGGCTCAGCAGCTCCGGTGGTTCACCGGGCTGCTTGCATTAATAGATCGGCCTAACCGGGAGGACGCCTTGGAGACGCGTTCGAAAGAAATGCAGGGTCGTTTCTTGTTGGCCGAGCGGTCGGTAACCGCTCTATTGTCAACCGACCCGGTCGGGGAGAAGGAGCTGGCCCTCCACGCCCAATATGTCAAGGATCTGGAGCACATCCAAGACATCTACGATGAGGTCCTTCAGCGGGTGAAGGACATCGAGCGACTGCGGGAGGGGAAGCCTGTTGCGCGCCCCGCTTCGCTCCACACCCCTGGACCCAGCGCCATGGGAAGATTGAGTGCCCTGGAGGTCCCGCATTTCACCGGATGTATGCGGGACTGGGCTGGATTCCGGAACATGTTTTTGGCCTTGGTGGATACTCGGAAGGATTTCACCAAGGCCGAAAAGCTGGCATATCTCCGTTCCTTCCTAGACGGAGAACCCAGACAGCTCGTACAGCATCTGGAGCTGCAGGATGCGAGCTACGACACCGCCATGCAGCTGCTGGAGAAGCGGTACGAGAAGCCGCGTCTTCAGGCGGACGCGCACGTGACCCATCTGCTGGGATTGCCGAGGGTCAACCATAGGGCTCAGCTGAGGGCGCAGCTGATCACCCCGCTCACCGTGTCCTTAAACGGGTTAAGGACGCTCGGACTGCCCGTCGACCAGTGGTCCTTCCTTCTTCTGCACATCGTTCTGGCCAAGTTGTCGCAGGAGATGAGGGACAAGTTCGAGCGGAATCGACTGGTCCACAAGGATCTCGGCAGCGTTCTGCCCTCGATAGGGGAACTTCTGGAGTTCCTGGAAGAGGAGGCTGGCCTGCTGGAAAACCAGCTAGCCTCCCAGGAGGCTCCGACAAGTGCGCCGGCCCGCACTTCCGGAGTCTACGGCGCCCAGCCGCCACGCAACCCAGGGAAGGGTCGCGGCAGGCTGGTGGCTGCGGCCGCCATCAACCCCGGTTCTGGATGCCGGGTTTGCGGACAGCAGCACTTGGAACAGCTATGTCCAGCAATTCTCGGGCTGCCCACAAAAGAGCGCCGAAACCTCGTTCGGACACGAGGATTGTGTTATGCCTGCCTGGGAGGACATAGGTATAATGAGTGTCCCCAGGCGAGGCCTTGCGATGTGTGCGGCGGACCGCACCATCGCTTACTGTGCACCCGTAGTCCTGAGGGCTCAGCACCGGTTCGGGAGAGGGGATCTCCCACGGGTGGCGGTTTGGGGCCGGGGTCAACTCCGCCTCCGGAAAGACGGAGTCCGCCACGGCCGCCACACTACAACCCCTCGTACACCCCGACTCAGGTGAGTTGGGGACCGCCGGAACGGAGCCAGGTTCTGGCTACAACCCGGCACCCGGCGCGACCAACACCAGGAGTTGGTGCCTCTAAGGGCCACTGGGTACAGGGAGCCCTACCTCCGGACCCTACACCCGGATACTCGTACGCGTATCCTCCGCCGCCGTTGCCGGAACAACAACGACATGAGAACCGTCAACAGTTCTCACCGGTACTGCACGAGTACCCGAGGTTGGAATACCACCCACCCTATCACCGGTATGGTAGGGCAGCTGGATACGCACCACCCCGGATGGTGGCCTGCACGCGTCCGACTTACTGGCCGAGTCATCACGGTTCGACAGGGTCGGCTGCTGGCTCTGACGCGTGACTAGCCTGTGGTCGGGCTACGTCGGAACCGAGGACGGTTCTTTTGCCCATCGCGCAGGTACGCGTTTGGGGACCTGGGGGGGACTTCGTCCGGATACAAGCCCTCCTAGACACTGGGGCACAGGGCTGCTTAATTACTACAAGAGTTTGGTCGAAAAGGACGGTCCTTTCCACCATCGCTCGGATGTTTGATCCAAATGGATGGATCAGCCCGTGCATTTTTATGGCGAAGTGTTTATTGCAAACACTGTGGACACTCGGAGTCTCGTGGGATGAGCCACTGGTAGGGCTCTCACTCGACACTTGGCTCGCTCTGATCTCTACGATCGAGGCGATCAATCAGGTGGCGTTGCCGCGGCGGATCTTGCCGCGGGGCAAATACAGGGCAAGCCTACATGGCTTCTGCGATGCGTCAGAACGAGGGTATGCCGCAGTGGTGTATCTGCGAACGGTTGACTCGAAGGGTCAAGTCGCCGTCTCCTTGCTTCTGGCTAAAAGCAAGGTGGCTCCCCTCAAAACTAGGCTGACAATCCCGAAGCTGAAGCTTTGCGGGGCGCATCTATTGGCCAAACTGTTGTGCCACGTGCACAAGGAACTGACGTCTACGGTGGACATCCGGAATGTCTACGCCTGGTCTGACAGTCAGGTAGCTCTGGCATGGCTACGCGGGGCACCCCACTTATTGGAAACGTTTGTGGCCAATCGGGTATCTCAGGTACAGAACTCGGGCATCGAAATTTGTTGGAGGCACGTTCCCGGCCCCTGGAATCCTGCCGATTGAGCCTCTCGGGGCTGCACCGCGCCGGAATTGGTGCAGCATGCCCTCTGGTGGGGTCCAGAGTGGTTAAAGGAAGGTGTGTCATCATGGCCGGTCACCATGATCGATGGCTCTCTAGGGATGCTCCCTGGAATAAAAGTTTTGGTGACAACAAACGAGTCAAGGCCAGATCCGAATTGGTTGACGGCTCGATACAGCAAACTGGACAAATTGCTAGGTGTAACTTGCTGGATCCGGAGATTTCTACATAACTGCCGCCATCCAGACAAGAGGCAGTTATCACCCGTGGCGGGTGCTGAGGAACGCAGGAGTTCACTGTTGGCCCTGATACGGCTGGTTCAAGCTGACCGGTTCGAGGACGAACTGAAGATTTTGCGCGTCGGTCGCGCAAAGCTCAAGGGAGCGATCTCTCGGCTCAACCCATTTCTGGATGCGGATGGACTGTTACGCGTTGGAGGTCGCCTCAAAAATGCCGACCTGCCCTTCGGTAGCCGTCATCCTCTGCTACTCCCCAAAGGAGGACCTTTGGTAGAACTGGTGGTTTCGGATAGACACCTGAAAAACGCTCACGCGGGGTGTAATGCGTTACTGGCGATATTACAGAGGGAGTTCTGGATTTTGTCCTCTCGGAGAGTGGTTCGCAGCGTGTTATTTAAGTGTGTGGCTTGTTATCGGGTGAAGGCCTCCACTATGCAGCCACAGATGGGGGATCTCCCTTCTGACTGGGTTTGTCAGACTACTAGGCCGTTCGACGGGGTCGGTACGGATTTTGCTGGACCGTTTCTGGTGAGAACCACAGCCTATCGTAACACTAGAGTCACGAAAGCATACCTGTGCGTTTTTGTCTGCCTGGCCACTAAGGCCGTCCACCTGGAAGTGGTTTCGGCTCTGTCTACGGAAGCCTTTGTCGCCACGCTGGATCGTTTTGTTTCGCGACGGGGTTTACCTTCTCTCATTCGGTCCGACAACAGTACCAACTACAGAGGCACTGCCAACTAC
The DNA here is from genome assembly GCA_947562085.1 of Eudonia lacustrata. Taxonomy (NCBI): domain Eukaryota; kingdom Metazoa; phylum Arthropoda; class Insecta; order Lepidoptera; family Crambidae; genus Eudonia; species Eudonia lacustrata. The sequence goes on along the minus strand of OX387326.1, from coordinate 17,283,443 downwards.
TTAAAAGATGTGAACAATTTTCTGGATAAAAATTGTAATAGCATAAGTCAAGCTCTCGCACAGCGGGGAATCACATGGCGATTTAGTGTGCCAGCCTGTCCCCACTGGGGCGGGATATTTGAAGCCGCGGTAAAATCGGCAAAAACCCACTTGCGCCGGGTAGTCGGGGAAACTACCCTCACGTATGAGGAACTTACAACTGTGTTTTGTAAGGTTGAGGCGGTTCTCAACTCGCGTCCGCTTTGTCCACTCTCCTCTGACGCAAATGACATGGAAGTCCTGACCCCTGGTCATTTTTTGGTCGGTCAGCCACTCACTGCCCTGCCTGAGTATCCCTGGAAGGATGAACGCAGACACCGGATGTCTCGTTTTCAAATGATACAACAAATGAGTCAGGACTTGTGGCGTCGTTGGTCACTGGAGTATCTGCATTTATTGCTTTTAATAATACCTATATACCTATCTGCTTTTAATAAAACCAGATCCCCCCCCCCCCTCCGAAGGGGGCGACTGGACGTCGCCCCCTTCGGAGGGGGATCTGGTTTTATTAAAAGAGGCTAATTTGCCATCGTTATTTTGGAGACGAGGTCACATTTTAAAGTTAATCTGGGGCGCGGACGGGACTCCGCGTGTGGCGCAAGTGTTGGTTGATGGATCGGTGCTAAATCGCGCAGTCGCGACCTTAGCTCGATTACCGGTTGACTAGTTTAAGATTTCAGGCTAGAAAGCAGTACGTCCGCTTTGGGTGGCGGGATGTTGCAAATAAACAGGCATTTATTTTTGTTGGAAATAAAACTTTGATTTGTATTATGGACGGATCGATTTGGGAATCGATTATCGAGATTCAATTTATTTAGTGGCATAATGGCCCCATCACTAATTGTTCTTTTTTTCTTTGTTGGTACACTTGTCTCGTCTCACTTGGAAGGCAACAATGGCTGGTTTATAGGTTATCGTGTGTTGATAATTAAATAGATTTTAAGCAGTAATAAGGGCATTTGGAGCCGTATTACTCTAATTAAGTGTATTGTGCAACCTGTGTTTTGTGTGTGTGTACGTCGTAAGCGAATCGCATCGGGAGTACAATTCGCCTGGATGTCGGCGTCTTTGCTGCTGGAGAAAACAGGTATTTCCTCGGGGGAAAAGTGCACTTGGGGTAGTTTGGGTGTGATTAGGGAGCCCGAGAAGACCCGGACTCGGATTCAGGCCCCATCAGACCATATGGATCCCGTTCTGGACGGCGGGAGCGGCATGGAACTGTGAGTGGATTTTGTAGATTTTAAGGTGTAACCTAATTTTAAACAGTAGCATAGTGTGTGTTGTGGGTTTCCGCAACAGTTATGACTACACTATGATACACGTTGTATAGGTAAAGTTTCACAATATTTGGTCAATTATGTTTACCATCTATAAGTAATGTTTACTCACCGCTTCACTGTCTCATATATTCCATTGCGCACTAAGAAGACTCGTTTCTTTGTGGCACCTCCAAAACATGGAGTAGTTTGCCAGCACACGTTTTCCCTCCTTCCTATGTTATGGGGTCCTTCAAACGAGGTGTGAAGAGTCACCTTGTGGGCCGGCAGAGTGAGCACGCTGTACCAGTTGTCGTCGCATCTGGACTCTATATTCACTTAACATCAGGTGAGATGAGATGAGATGAGAGACATTTGCTGAGCTACGTACCTATACAAAAAAAGCGTGAGCCAAATGCACAAAACCGTTAAATGAAAAATTAAGTATTGGGTCCTTACCTATGAAATTGACGTTTTTTTCTTACTTATTAATAGGTGTATTACTTCAAAAGTCAATACTGGTTTTGTTACTTAGGCTTCAGTAATAACAATGATTATTAATTTTGTGTCTTTATCGCCAAATTTTTTTTTAAATTAACCTCCTTTTTTGTTTACGGAATTGAACTTTTGTTTCATTGTAGCTTTGAAGGGTCTTATTTTTTTTTTCTTTTTAATGTCTGCTATATTTAGCTAACACACTACTCTACAATTTTTATATTGTCAACATAAATAGGTGCTAAGAATATTTAAAAAAAACGTTTGTATGAAAAATATAATTTTATAAAAAATATTCATAAAAAACGTTAATTTCATAGGTAAGGACATATTTGAAGGAATATGAGCAATACGCTATTATAACTATAATAATAGTCCTAGATAGAATAACAATCCAGACAGCTAAAATGTCTTTATTAGAATTGAACTACCATTTCTCGCATTCAAACCAAGCATCTATTTATTCTGCTATCAACGCTTCAAGTCACAGACGAAATTGTCAAAAAGAAATACGTGTAATTTTAAATGAAAAACAGCTGCCATCTTTTATTGAAGCGGTCTTTTTAATTGCGCTATAATTATTTACAGTGGGTTTGTCGCTCGTCGCTGGAAGTGGGCTCGGGATTGGACAAATTAAAGGCGTCGCCAAACGAAACACGCGATATGTAATTGGTGGCAATTTCACTGTTTCTACGAAATTGTTTTATTAGGTACCATTGTATAGTTGCGAGTTTAGTAGAGCGTAAAGTGCTGGCGCCCCGTTTTCCAACAGTCTTTTTTTAAACTCCGATTATTGTTTTCCCAAAAACCTTTAACAAATTTACTCCGGATTCCACTAATCTGATTGCTGTTTTCCAAAAAAACGTTTGACCAATTTGCCGTGGCAACTGATTCGTCGCGAACGAAGAATACGTTATACGATGAATCATATCTTTGTCGCATCACCAAACATGATATGATAGAAAAATTAAATACGTGTGCTAAGAGACTAGCACACCTGCATTTGCACCTGCTACCTTTGAGTCCTTTTTTATACCTAGCTCTGCAACTCCACTCCACCTTATGTTAATGTAGACGGAATCCAGACGCGAGGACAACTGGTGCAGCGTGAAAACAACGCAGCATCAGCCACCCTCACCCTGCCGCACAAGGGCTTTCACGCTTCGTTTGAAGGACCCTGAATCATAGGAAGATAAAGGTTCACCTTTAAACATTGTATAAGGAAACAACACTAGCTGTCTTCGCATCGCAATAGAGCAAATTCGTTTGCAAACTCATCTTATATTTTAAAAAAACTTACATCTGTATGAGCACTAAGAATTATGATATGGGCAGATTGGAAATAAGTTACAGCTCGTTCGATTTCTCTGTACTGCTTCTTTCTTTTTTAATATTGGCACGTCATAGTGACTACATCCTGCCTGATGGTAAGCAGCCGATGCAGTCCAAAATAATGAGAGCGCTCCCCACCGTGGAACAAGCACGGCAACAAGCGCACCCATTCATGACGGCCTGCATAAATGCCGTTTCACTTAAAAGACCTAGGACTTTAGGAACTGGGAAACACATGCGCCGGCAAAGAATTCCAAAGCCGAATAGTCTTACAGAGGAACAACTTGCCAAATTTTTTCGTACGAGTACTGATTGTCTGTACAGTATGATGGTGGTTCCTAAGACCAGCACGTGTAGTCCGGGAGAGGGACGGAGAGGGCGGGATTAGATCAAAAAGCTCTTCAGAACACTGCTGCTCCTAGATATGGACAAAAGAAAGAAGATCTTTTCTCAAAAAAAAAAAACTGCTGATGAACTCCGGTATAAATTAATTTCTCAAAATATCGGCTTCGGCTTAAATTTATTGTAAGTAATTTGCACATCAGATGCTCTACATTTACATTTGTTAAGAGCTTCAGCACAAACATATGTATGGATAAATGCTGACCAAACACTACTACAGCCTATTGATTACACCTTATTAGGATATGAAAGACAAGATGGTAAATTGTACCCACAGCAACTGACAAAGCGACCATTGCCAGAATTGTTGATTTCCTGTAAATGTACATGAAATTGTCAAACACAGGCTTATTCTTGCAAAAAATTACAACTTAATTGTATTTCGTTGTGCAAATGTATTAATAATGACTGTCAAAATAAAAAAAATAATTATTTGTATTTTTTTTGGACTGATTTTTTGTATTCAATTTTTTTTTATCACCTATTCTTGTTTTTATTTTAAACTTTTTTGTTTTTTTATTTAATTGACTAGCTATAAGTATCTTTAATCCTAAGAAACAATTAAATATTGTCACTAAAACAATCATTAAAATGGTTCCAAAGCATTTGTTTAGTCTATTTACTTGATATCTAAGGGGATGGGGTATAAAAAATAAATGGACCAACAAACCCCCTGGCAACATTCAGAATCATAATCTGCAAGCTTTTCTGAGTTCAAAACTATGTACACAATGCGGTCCTCATATTTTGCACACTAAACTCCGTCCAGAGCGCCTGGTCTATAGGTACTGCTGTAAAGATTGAGCCAGTCTATATAGTTGACTTGATTTCAATGATGGAGGTCTTTACCAAGCTACGGGTCAGTATACCATAAATAGCCTAAATGATACGTAATAACAATGACACAGTAGATACTTGCCCCTACTACAAAACAGTGTTTAAAGTTAAACAATGGCTAAACACGTGTTTACAATATTGTGTCTCTATCTAAAAGTATTAGCTAAAACATGACAGCATCTGTTTTAAACATTGTCTAACCAGAGTGAACGAGAGTGCGGCAACAGTGCCGTGACCTTGAATCGACGTACCGAGCTGTACCTACCGGCTAGGGTTGAGTCACACGTAGTTAATTTAATATTGTGTGAATTTGGGTGTCTTTTATATTGTAAACTTACCTTGTTATATCTGCCGGCAAAGTAAAAAAGGACAAACTGGGATTATGGTTGTGTGTGTAGAGACATCCTCATACACAACAGTTTTTTTTCCCAGACATTTTCAATAGGTACCCACCTATATGCAACAAAACTCGCAATCGCAACACCCAAACCAAGAAAAATACGTGTATACTTATCGGTATACTGAGCAGCGCTCAGTGACATGCTTGATGCATAATTGTTATTCTCCATTACTACAGCAACATACGCTGTCCGATCCGCGTTTGCGGGGACGGCCCGCGTCATCGCGTACTCCTTTCCCGTGTTTTTTTCTGTGTGCTAATGTAGGTGAACTACGAGCTTGTGTGCGTGCGTTTCGGAGCGCTTGTATGAAGTTGCCGCACTCTCGTTCACTCAGGTCTAACTTAGGCCTTCGTTTTGTGGAAAAGCATATGTATATATAGGTTTTTTTTTTTTTTTTTGGAGAGAGACTGCTGGTTGCCGAGGGGCATTTCCAGCTTCACCGGGCTTGTTTTAGGGGCGGCGAGGTACGTAAAGGATACCTCAAGCCGTGTTGAAACGAAACACCTTCAGAGGATTTCTAGAGGGGTACGGCATCGCACACTTAAAAGTGCGCGTCCCCGTGCCCTTCCAGAGTCTCCGAAGGGTTCGGATCGGATCGGGTATATATAGGTATTGACTTGATTTCTATGATGAAGGCTGAGGCAACTCTAAGGAGCTAACTAGTCAGCTGGAACTCTTAATACAATGGGATAAGAGTCAAAATTAATTAGGTAGCCCTATATTTTACAGCTTTCTACCTGGTTACTAAATGGATGAGTTAACTTTTTTATATTTTGAAATAGCGATCGTGTCTAATGCAGGAGTGGCTTTAAATGATCTACTGTTTGGTTAAAATTTAGGACCGAGTAGCCGGTCAGTACAGTGCTAATTAAAACCTAATGACAATGACACAGCATATACTCGTAGGCTAGTACCTACCTAAAGGTAATACGTTTTGTACTGTTACGTTCTGTGGTTGATACGGCACGTCACTTATAATTACTGTACACGTCGGCAATGAGCCAGTGTCGTTGCATTATACTGTCACCTGATATTGTCACTGTTATGGAAATGTATTACTACGGTTGTCATCAGAATAAATTGTATTAGAAGTGAAAATGTTTCGAGATCGGATGAATAATGTTAAGCTTTGCGACGACTGCTATAGTGGCCATCGTGACTTGCTTAAAACTAAGTAAGTAAACAGCCTATATTTGTCCCACTGCTGGGCAAAGGCCTCCATCATTGAAATCAAGTCATCGCTATAAGTGATGGCTAATGGCTTAATACTAAAAGATTTATTTAGTGACACATAGATAAATAATAAATAAATAAATAATAAAAAAAAAAAAAAAAAGTAGACATATTATGCCTAACTATGTAGGTATAATATTGACAATACCAGTATTTCTTTCATGATATAATGACACATAATGTATCTTAGAGTCTTGAAATAATATATCTTAATGTATGTTGTTAGGTATATTATACATAACTAATTACTATGTTGTAACTAGTGGCTAACGCGCCCGGTCTGCGAGTGCTGAGGTTAGGCAACTTTCGCAAAGGTCGGTCATCGGATGGGTGACCAAACATTTTATTATCTCGAGCTCCTCCGTACCTCCGGGCCTGCGTAGTTGTTTATGGCCCGTTCTCCCTATCCATCCATAGGGAAGGTCGTGCCCCAGCAATGGGGGCATAAAATGAGCTGATGATGATAATGATAACTATGTTAATATTATTCTTAATATTTATTTTTTCAACGGTCCATAAAATGTGTCCCAATCAGAAAGTCCACTTCCAAAAGACATTATAGGTTTCGAAAAAACACGATGATGACTGGAATATTTGCCAAGTAATTGGAACATCGCTATCGATTCATTTTCCACATCACTACTAATTACCGGCTGCTAATTAATGTTGCTCTGTCACTTGATATCTACACTCATTGACAAAGAATACGTTTATTTAGATCACGTAAACAGTTGTAACACTGTTTTGTTGATGTGTCACCACTTTCTGATAAGTGTCTGATAACCTATCAAGAGGTTCTGTCTTTGACATGCATTAATAATATCTTATTGTAGTAATCGGAATGAGGTGAAACTATAAGACAGTGTAATTATATAGTTTGTACTTAAAGACAATGTTCGTTATAACCAGCTACATAATATTATATTAGCACTAGCTGACCTGGCGGACTTCGTATCGCTTTGTCAGTTTCTATGACAACAAAACAAACATATCGTTAAATATTTTACGCGTATCAAACAAACAAACAAATTCTTTTTTTTTCATAATAAGTATATTATGTCTTAGATCATACTCTTGAAATTTTGTGGACAAAATTTCATGTTGATCGGAATCGTATCAAACAACAAACAAACAAACAAACACACATCGCATTTATAATATATATCAGTTAGGATAACGGCTCCCGCCCATGACAGACTTTTTGTAGGACCGATAATAATCGGATTTTTTCGCCGAGCCCGAGGTTTTTGTACCGATTTTGTCACCGACTTTTCGTAGTACGTGTGTGTTGCAAAGTTTTGCACCATAGAACTCCATAAGTTTCAATTTCACCGACTAAAAAATCGGTCACCGATTATCGGACGTGGGTGGGGGCACTTATAAAGAATTGAATTGAGAACCAGTAGAGACGTTTTAGATAATTTCAATAAAAGGTGTCAGTTGGTTCAAGAAATGTTGACTGAAATGAAGTTTTGTCATACTCGCTAATATTTTTAAGGAGAGAGGCAGCAGATTTTTAGAACCAGCATTTAGCTATCTCTATGCGGAATCATTTGATAGCTATTATCCAATGTCTTTAAAACCAACCTACTGTCTCTTACCCAAATAATAAATAATATTAGTTACATCTGTAGCCATGTGGCGAGAACGCTCGGCCTGTATTACTAGGGGCCTCATTCCCAGGTAGGGCAATGTTCCAGTTTTATATACTTTCCAGGCTGTTCCTGGGTCTGTAATGAGACATGTATATTATGCTTATATCACCGATTTAGCGATTTGATACCTAGAATATAAAATCACGATAAAAAACTGAGCTCTTTTCAACTTCAACTTTTTTTTTATAAAAATTACAGCCTATGTTTTTCAGGGAAACATATAATAAAAAAACCAATTCAAATTCCATTCGTAATCCTATAGCAAAGTCGAAATAGTCGCAATTTAGTGCGTACACATGTTGATACAACGGCCACATAAATTTAAAAGATTTAATTGAGTTATGATTATGGCCTTGTTATAATCTCCAGTTTGCTGTTTCAGCGTCGCTTGTTTGTCTAGTGATGGGATCGGTGTAAGCAAAATGTTATCGATAAAATTACACTTTAACGATAGATAGTGCAGTTCTTATTTACCAACGTACTAACTTTATTGGTTACGGTTATTTTAGTAGTCAACATCATCGTCGGTCTATATCTACACCTGAGTTTAGGCTTTACTAAATATACAATTGCACCAAGAGGTCGGGCTGTTATCCACATCGTTGCTTAACAACAACAAAATGTGGGTTGGTAGTTGTTAACAACTGCCATCTTAAGACAGCAAGTGGTAACAAAAGCTTAACATGCCTTCCGAAGTCAAGAAGAGCCATTATTTTAATTTGACCCGGCCTGACGAAAGATGCCTAACGTGCAAGATGAATTTTGTTGCAACATTAATAATTGTCACAATCAATCAGTTATCAATATCCGCTTTGATAGTTCGTTTCATTAATGGAATTAAGCATTTCAATCGCATTGGTACGCAAGTTTAGGCGTAGACATATAGTAAGCCTACTAATTCATTTTAACTTCTCTGACGCAGTGTCGCGCATTAGTTTTGCCAATTGATCACAGAGGCTGTTATAGAACAAGAACGTCGCATATTGCTACGCGAGTTTTTGTACCTTTACTAAACTTTATCAGACTAACCATAGCACCAACTATCATCACTAACTTACCACTGGAGCGTATTACTGCCACAGTTTGTCCAACTTATCTGTGTTGAAAGGAGGCTAGCTGCCTGCTGCCCATATACAAACAACTAGTTCAAATCAAATAATATTGGTTTGTATATAAAAAGAACTTGATTAGAACGAATGGATATGTCAGTCATAGATGTGTCTGTTTTTTAGTCTCGTTGACAGCTTCGTAAACCAACATAGTAGTGGGACGCGTGTCCGCGAGTCTGACAATCAAATTGCTTTAATCAATTGATCACAGAGACTGTTATGCTACAGATACAGCTGCTTGAAAACCACGTAATTCAACAATTGCTTTCACACCTACTATTGAACCTTTATTGAACTGTGTTTATTAGACTATCGATAGCTCCAACTATCTTCACTAAAATACGTTACCGGAGCGTATTTTCGTCATCACTCGTCGCGCGCAGCTGCCACAATTTGTCCAACTTATCTGACATAGTCGCGCGACGCGTGTCCGCGTGTCCAACGACCGATGCGGTTGTTAACAACATTGTTTTGACTTCGTTGCCTGTTTTCAGAATAGGGACGTGTGGAGTTCGATGTTTGTGGAAGAAGCAATCAATTCTATTGAGCACTGGTCTTTTTTGGTATACCAACTACTCACAAATACCGGTCTATAGGTAAATATACACGTACCTACCGTATTCGAAAAAGACACGTAAAGTCGTTGGTCACAGTTGTTGTCCTTGGCAGTCGTTAAAACCCGCCATCCCGCATGCATTAGCCACCGCGCAAGAAATACCTTGTAAAATTCTAGTTTTTCAAAACCATCAGAATTAAATAGAAAACTTAAAATTGTATTGCACTTGAAAAAGGAAAGTCTCCCGGGTTTTGAAAATATTTGAATACAATGTTTCTTACCCTTAAAATCTACAATATAGTTTTTTTTTTTTTTTTTTTTTTTTTTTAATTTATTTAATAATATAACAATGAAATTAAATTATAAAGCAAACCATAAATCACGGAGATTTGTCCGGTATAGTATAGTGGTAGTTAGGTGCTTAATACAAATTTTCCTATCTCATAAAGTCCCAAACTTTCTCATACTGACCTAGTTGGATTAATCACACTGAAACTTTCTTCTTAAAAATTTTAAAAACCATGTCAAGGTTATCCGAGACCAATAAATCTTAAGCTTAATAGCAACTTCTGAATTGGATGATATGAACAATTTCACAGGCTCCGTAACGACGTCATTATATGCAATGGTGTGGACGGATGGGAATCGCGAAAAATGGGAGATTCACAAATGGTAATGACGATAGGTAGTTAAATAGGACGAACGGAGATGTAGAATTGAGTAGTCATTGTGTTCCACTGGAAGGGATAAGCTCGCTGGGTAATTACCTACGTTTGAAACGAACTATAAATCTGGAGAAGGTGGTCTATTGTCCTGTTAAAGTTTGAAGTTTTTGAAACGAAGTGAAACTAATCATAACAGTGCTTATGACTATGACTGTTTCGATACTTCGATGTCAGTAATTCAACTACTTTAACGAAGTGTCAATAAGAAATATAGCTTGTTTTAGGAATAATGTATTTATAAAATGTTTATATAATTTTTAACGCAAATTTTGTTGCGAACAAATTACAAAAGCACAAATGTTGAAAAAATTTCCACGAGCGGGATTTGAACCCGCACCCTTCTGACATACCGGGTCAGGTGCTCTCCCAATTGAGCTATCGTGGTTCTAACCAGCCCGCCGAAATTATTCAACACTATTTTACTTTTTACTTTGAAAGCCAAAGGTGCCCATTCAATGTCAACAACTACCGTCATTAACATCTGATCATAATATTTTTACAAATACTAAAGATCAGTTAAGAAGTGGGCAAGCAATTTATAAAATGTTTATATAATTTTTAACGCAAATTTTGTTGCGAACAAATTACAAAAACACAAATGTTGAAAAAAATTCCACGAGCGGGATTTGAACCCGTACCCTTCTGACATACCGGGTCAGGTGCTCTCCCAATTGAGCTATCGTGGTTTTTTCAACATAATGTATTTATCTAACAGTACCTAAGAGAATTTTAAGAATCGGTTTCTGAGTGTATGTATGGTAAATATACAAAAAAATATTTTTTTTTACAATTTAATAGGCGTCATCGGTTAACACTTAGGTACTCAGCCACTTGAACGTACATGGGTAGGAGTGCCACAAAAAAAATATGGACTTACGTCCGTTGTACTACAGTACCTACTATTTGGAGCGTTTAAGTAGTAGGTACCATTAGAGTTGAACAATTTAAATACCTAGGGCATGTTCTAACTGTCGATCTCAAGGATCACGCAGATATGGAACGGGAGCGGAGGGCGTTGTCGGTAAGAGCTAATATGGTAGCCCGCAGATTTGCGCGATGCTCAAAAGAGGTAGAGAGGCGAGTAGAGTGATGTACGGTACGCTCTGCTTAATCAGCCCACGATTACACTCAGAGAAATTACAATGCCCTCCGTGTCCAGTACAATAACGCCTTCAGGGCGGTGGTGGGGCTGTCCCGATACTGCAGTGCCTCAAGCATGTTCGCGGAGGCGCGCACGGACTGCTTTCACGCGATTATGCGCAAGCGCGCCGCGTCCATGGTGCACATAGTGCGGGCCAGCTCCAACACCGTCCTGGAGATGATTACGGGAAGGCTGGACTGCCCATTCATCCGCCATTGTTCCGGTAGGCATGTCGCCATCCTGGTGCCGGAGAGACGGTATTGACAGCCGCTCAAACCTGTGTTGTCTAAATATTTTAAATGTTATTTTTAATTTTTTAATGTTTATTTGTTCTATGACATTTTATTAATTTTTGTTTTATTTGATTTATTGAATAATTTAAAATTATAAATATTAATTGATTGATCATTTTTAGCATTCATATTTTTTAATCTCTGTGACATTTTATTAATTTTTTTATTGAATTTAGATTGACCGTTTTTAATTTGTTTTTTATTTTTTATTTATTTTTTTATTTTTGATTTTTATTCTGATTTTTGATTTTATTTTGATAATGTGATATTTTTATTGTATCTTGTATGGGTGCAAGTTACCTGAATAAATAAATTATTTATTATTTATTTATAATTATTTTATTCAGGAAGTCTCTTCTTCTTCTTGTTGTCCTACACAGCTGGTGTCTTCTTTGCTTGTTTCTAATACTAGAACAACGTTGTTATTCTTATTTGTTTTCCTGGTATGTGTAAAATCTTATTTACTAATAAACTAATCTTATTTTGAACTTATTTTGTCAGCTTCTCCAACGCCATATTCCCGTTTAAGGGGAATTAAAATATTTTTTTATGTTGTGAGCCTGAACCACACTCACCAGAAACTTGTATGTCGGTCACCGGTGACTTAAACGCTATTGTTAACGATAGCCCTAAACAGTTTATGGTGATTAGCTCGTCTCTTCTAGCGGTGAAGCGTCCAGGTAATGAGCAGAAAGAAATCCGTGAGAAATAATAATTTTCGACGCAGCCCATTGGGCGCAGATTCCCCTCACGTAATTCGGACAATGAACATTTTTCTCCTTGCATAATGGAAAATTCAGGTCTACTCAATATTGGCATTCGGCGAAATTACTTTTTGTTCCGGCGTGATGTCGTATGACGTTAAGCTAATAAGGTGCTTCGATTCCCCGTTTCATTAATGAAAATGCTACGAGACTGATATCTGGTGGTATCTCTAAGCATAACTCAGGAGGTAATTTTACTTCAGCGAAGTTCACTTTTTTACAAATCGAGAAATAATGTCTTTTGTGTTATGATTCTTAGTAGAGATATTTGGTATACTTTGTATGAAATTGATGACTTTGGATTAAAACATTTTAGAAAATTACCTCTTGCTTTCGATTTACTTAGCACATAACAGTAATATCTGTGAAACCACGGTGAAGAGTACTCATAATCCAGTCATTTTACTTGGGTTTTGATACTGTCAGTATCAAATTCATTGCAATACAAATTATGAAGACTTAATCATCAATTTCTTGACAATCTATTAAAATAATATTTCTGTTTTTTCAATGTAAATTATAGTCCACATTGCACGCCGCCGCCGTGGCAAACTGTTATTAAGATGACACTTAGCTTTAAGTTTATATTTATTTCTATTATTTTGGCTTGTACCAGCGTTTATTTTTATGGTTGTCCTAATAAATTAAAAAAAACGAACAAACAAGCTTAACTGCTGTAACGTCTTTGATTTTGACATGTTTTGTCTTAACACTGTCAACACAAAAGAGACTTAAAGCTTAGACGGAGACGGTATTTACATAAATAGTATGATCAGTAAAACCTTCGGGAGTTCCACAATCTCAAATTCCTCCAATTTACATGCAAGCATGTCTCAGGCGCAGTATACAAAACAAAGACAGTTTGTTTGTCTGACACAGCCTACACGGTATGGGATGAACCAAAGCTTGATTGGTATGTTTGTCGCCTATAGTTTTATTTTGGAGCTTTTCAATAAAAGAGCTCTAGTATTTTGTAAGTACTGAAGACAGAAGGAGGCGAAAGGGAAAAGGTGGACTGTGTGAGGGCATGAAAAAGCAAAGTTTACTGAATAATTATAATTTAAAAAATTTGAAATTTAATACCTACAATACATGTATGTCAATTATTCAGTAAGGACGATGACAATACAAGAGAGAAAAGTAAAACAAAAAAGGGTCCTGGTGTAGAAAAGGGGGCCCCAAAAAATAACACATTTTTTTTTACGAAATGCTAAAAATATAGCTAACAAAAGAGATTTTTTTTTATTTTTTTTAAATTTTTTGGATTTTTTCTGTTGTCTAAAAAAACCTTTATAGAAAAGCCTTTTATGTCTTTTAAATATTATAGATTGTAATATTTATAGCATAAAAATTTAGGTCATATTTTTTAGACATTAAGTTAGGGCTACTTATCATTCGGACACATGATGCATATGTCACAAAACATTATGACACGTTAGATTATGGATAAAAAATTTATGAGACAAAATAGAGAACCTGGCGTAAAATGTCCGTACTTCTACACTCTATATAAGCCATCACCTCGACAAGCACTCTCTTTTCATTCATATCATCCCACACACAATATTTTCTTTTTATTTTTTTTCACAATTATTTGGTCCCTTCTGCGATACAGACATTCTGATGCTCTTAAAGAAAGGGCGAAATAAGAAGCGCCTTTGCAGAATTACTCGCTGGTTCTTCTTCTGAGTTTCTTGCTAGGTCTTCTCATTGCAAGTACTTCTCCAGAAGACTCATAATCAATGACGTGACTTTCATAAGAGCTCAAAATGTACTGTTTTTTTTCCAGCTGATTAAAATCATTTTGGATTTAAGAATAAAAATTATAATTACACAAAGTTTGTTAGTATAGCATCTTTGCTAATATTCATGTATGTTAAGTCCAAGCCCGGTGAAGCTGGAAATGCCGTGTAAGGCAATCAGCAAACTCTCTTAAAAAAAGTATGTTAAGAGCACCATCATCATCATCATCATCATCATCATCAGCTCATTTTATGTCCCCACTTTTTAAGAGAACGGGCTTTTAAACCACCATGCGGATGGTGCGGATTGGTGGTTGTTAACGACTGCTAATGCAACCGGGAGCAACGGCTTTACGTGCCTTCCGAAGCACGGAGGAGCTTGAGATGATACACTTTTGGTCACCCATCCGATGACCGGCCTTTGCGAAAGTTGCTTAACCTCAGCACTCGCAGACCGGGCGCGTTAACCACTGCGCCACAGAGCTCCTCCTCCGTTAAGAGCATAAAGATTAGATAAATTAAGTAAAATATTAAGCCTTCTCAAACACTAGCTCAGTCAATTATCAAACAAAGCAAATTGTAATTGCAAATTAAATAATTATCATGATCCAATAGGTAAATTGATTCATAATTAATTCGCTATGAGTTTTTGAATAAAGGTTTGTATTACACACTAATAAGAACTAAATCTGATATGTTATTATTCTAGTGATGAGCTCTTTTCAAATGTAACATAATGTTATATTTGGATAGAAAACGCGTGCGTAAGGGCGTTTACCAGACCAGGCGTGTTTTTGGATAATTACAGTTTTGCAATTCATTGCACTGTTTGTGCATTTCGACATTCTATGGTAGGTACACAGTTTATGGCAAATAAGACTTCTACCAAAACTCTAAGTGCCTTACAAATAAACAAAGAACAAGGTCCGAATAGTTATTCCGTGTTTTGTCTCTTTTACACTAATTTGAAATGACGTTTACATGACAGGAACAAAACACGGAATAACTATTCGGACCATATTCTTTGTTTATTTGTAAGACCCTATAAGCATTTTAAATGAATGTTAGCATTTATAGGTTATGCACGACATAAGCATAAAGTCTCATTGTACATTGTAATGTCATTTTCAAAATGATATTGTATCTTTAAACGAGCCATCGATATATGAATGTCATCGATTTACTAAAAGTACTCAACACAGTGATAAGCACTCTTGTGCTTCAATTGCTGAAATAAAGCTCTCAGTTCTTAAAGAACCGGTTGTCGGGTAACCAAATATTTATGTACATGGAGCTCCTCCGCACGTAAAGCCTTTGGTCCCAGCAGCCCTAGCAGTCGTTAACAACCACCAATAGTGGTTTATGGCTCGCTCTGCCTGTGTTGTTTCCATCGATACGGAAGGCTCGTGCTCATCAGAGGAAAAATAAAATAAGCTGGCGATGAGGACAAAAAGTTAAACATACAGAATCTTTCCGCTCGGTCACGAGTTGAGCGACTAGCTGCATCGCGGTCTTCTCGCAGGCTTAATACCGATCTTTAACTGACATCCCGCTACACACGACTTTAAAGCTTATACTGACACCCCCACCAACCGTTAGATTATAAAGTTAGGTGTCAGACATCCTTGCGTAAGCACAAGGGACCATCTGCGTCAGGTCATAACGCCAGATCAGGACGCGCCGAAGCGTATTTTTCATCCGGTACTTTTAAGACTAGTTGCCCCGTGGACACGTATAGTCCACTACCTAACATCCCGATAGGTGACCGGAGCTGTAAGCTCGCTCACTTCTCGTTGCACTAAGAGTTCATCAGTTCCAAAATCCTACGCGGCTGATTGTAGTTCTATGCGTCTACTATTTCTCCAGACTAGTCCCGGAGATGAAAACCACCGAGCAGAACAACCAACTATGGACAACTTACCCCGCAGATCCTTTCGCTTCGGGCCTCAAGATCGCTACTCGGACCCGCTCGCTGTGCACGAAATGGAAGCCTGGTCAGTCCTCAATCAGGCAGACAAACATTCCCACTTCTACAGCATCCTTAACTAACAGTCGCAACCGCAACAATTTGCAATTTATCGCTACCAAAACACATAATATTTCGTATCACAGAACGTGGAACACTACGATAGCGCCACAAGCGAGCGATTGATGAACTAAAAGTGCATGACGGCGCAGCGCCCGCCCGGCGCGCTCTAAAATAAACCGACCGATTATATCAACCGCAACTAGTAATTCAATAATTCAAAATCATTTATTCAGTTCAGGGTACAAATAGCTCTTATGAACGTCATTATGCCATCGGTTCGTAAGTTTACTTTGGGCGGGAGATCTTGTACTGAGAAGTACCGGCAAGAAACTCAGCAAGTGTTCAGCTCTTTTCTCCCTTCATCATCATCATCATCATCTCAGCCAAAAGACGTCCACTGCTGGACAAAGGCCTCCCCCAAGGATCTCCACAACGACCGGTTTTGTGTTTTGTTTTTTCACCCTTACAGCGTCAAAATATTGGATAGTGCCCTATCATAAAAGGACACTTTTCATCACAAATAAACACACAAAAAAAATAAAATAAAGGACAATCACAACACACTAAAAAAAAACAACAAAATTATAAAATGTCTAAGTTTGCAAAAATTACATCAGGTACCAATTTCAATTTTCACAATGTCATACAGTACTATAAATGGAACTCAGTAGACATTTATGTTATAAATACGATTATATTATTTTATTTTTTACTGATGTTGGAACTTGCCGTGCATTAAATAAATAAATAATACAGTACTAATATAAGTCGAAAATTGTCTAAGAAGAACAAAGTTTAAGTATACGAGTATAATAATAATAAAAATAAGATAAGCAAGCAAAAGGTGATCTTAAGAACTTAATGAAATGTTTAACGCAACATAAATATTGTTAGTAAACGGTAGAACACTGCTGATAAAGGCTATCATATCAGCGCTAAGATATTAAAGTTTAAAAAGCATTAGCAGACGCGTTGCCATTGTGCAATTAGCAGCTGGTTGCTATTTTTCGGTAAAGCCTGCAGACTCTTGGCCGAGCGTTTACGCGGTTTTGTTCGACTCAAACGTGCTGAAAACGCGTTGTCTGAAATGGCATTAGGGGTTTATCTCATACGAGTGTTAATTAAGCGGCACGTCTCGCCGCATTGGGCGTTGACGGCAGTTGTCGTATTAATATAAGTATGTATATTGATGTAACCAAAACATTATTTCGCCAAACATATTTGCTGACGACTAAAGCTAACTAAGGTATATAATATAACTAGTTACCTCAGTTGTTGGATATTTACTTATAGAAAATGTTTTGTTACTTCACTCTTTCGTCAATTCGTCACTTATTCGTCTTGTATTAAGAGTTATATTGTTTACAAGACATAATGATCGTGACTGTACATTGAAGAAGAAAAAAGCTTTGTACCCCTTTTTGAAAACATTGTACGCATGGAGGAGTGTGAGATATAGTTAAAGTTCATTAGAAGTGCAGAAAGATAAAATATATGTATATTGACTATATTGTGTATTACATTAACAATATGTTACAAAACGGTCGAACCTCGACCACTGGGCGATCACTAGTAATAACAATTTCGTATTTAATTCTCTACTTAAATTTTTAGCAACTTGTAGGTATGTACCTTATGGGTCTTACAGATAAACAAAGAATAGCTTCGCATAGTTATTCCGTGTTTTGTCTCTTTTACTCTAATTTGAAATGACGCTTACATGACAGGAACAAAACACGGAAAAACTATTCGTGGCTTATTCTTTGTTTAATTCATTCTAGGCACTATAGTTTAAGTACTCATTAGGGGAGGCCTATGTCTAGCAGTGGACTAAGATAGGCCGATGATGATGATGATGATGATGATAATAGTAAAGGTAGGTAACTTATTTAAGTTTATCTTTCTAACTTTGATCTTCGAGTCTGTAGCTACTTGTTTTTACGTGCTTGTCGAAACACAGACAATAATCTAAATGATTGTCATAAGTTATGTTTTATACAATTCAATAAAGCAAGGCTATTGACTGGGCTTATTCGCTTGGCAATCCAAAGAGGTGATGTTGCCAGCATTTTTAGGTCCATTCCACAGCTGGAGGACACACTATTTATTTAATGATAAAATAGTATTAATACTTTTTTATTTATATTTTGGAAAATAATTATAACTTGTAAAGACGCGGTACTCACTGAGAGCATTCGCGTGTAATGAGCATTCGACGTCGAATGTTCGAGTGATGTGGACGTTGAGCCAAGCGTTACAAAGTTTACACGCGAGCACGAACTTCGGCCGGTGTGGACGTCGCTCGCAACGCTGTACGCGGAAATGGCTCGCATTCGAATGTTCACGCAAACAAAACGCTCGAAAGCGAGTACTCAGATAATTAAATGAATGAATGTATGTATGTAGGAATATTACTGGCCACTTGTAAGCAAGGAACAGTTCCTTGATCGTGACCCTCTTGGTCTATCATATTATCGTGTTTTTGTCAATGTCAATTTTTATAACAAAAAATATACGTAAAGACATTTAGTATACAAAAGCTACAAGCTCGGATGTTCGACTCGAACGTTCAAAGTTTTGCACGAAAGTGAATGTTTAGTCCGCTGGGCAGAATTCGTTGCTCGCTGGTGATTGCTCGTTATACAAAAGCTCGGGTAAGAATGCTCTCAGTAAGGACGCTCCTTCGCGAATTTCGTTGTGAAAAAATACAGCTACAGTTTAGAAACGTGTTGAAATTTTTTTTCACCCTCTGACGCGGTGCGGTGCGGTTCGAATCGTAGAAATTTTACTTCATTTTAATGATGGACGCCTTTGTGGGACCTTATATAAGAGTAGACTATACTTTACTTACCTTTTATAAATAAAGCATAAACCTTGTAAATGGATATTGCACGATTTGGTGACGACATATCTTTTGTAAATCTCGTTACTTCTATAAAAGCAGTGCAGTTTCTCGCGCTTATTCTCACAGCTAAAAGATGTTCTAAATGGTAGTAGGTAAAAGACGTCCACAACGACAGGTTTTGTGCTGCTCGCATCCAGCGGCTACATGCAACCTTCTCCAGATCGTTGGTCTACCTTGATGAAAGCTTTAGAAATAAATGTTTATATAATTTTTAACGCAAATTTTGTTGCGAACAAATTACAAAAACACAAATGTTGAAAAAATTTTGTCAGAAGTCAAACCCTGCTCGTGGAAATTTTTCAACATTTGTGTTTTTGTAGCTTTATAAATATTAATTTGACTATTATTTACGTAGATATTTTGTTAACAAACTGAAGCACAGTATTTGGTTGGAGGAAATTATAAATCAAATTTAAAATTGAAACCAACACAGTTTGAGCAGCTAAGTCATGGCTCGAAGTAATTTGCAATATCCCATTTATAAGCGAAATAACTTCATCAAGTTCAAGGAGGTGCTATAAATCAGGGCGCAGCTTCATTTGCGTAACAAATAGGTTTTGTTTGTTATGAAATTGGTGACGTCACGTGACAAGGATTTACTTTGTAAAGACTGTTGTACACTGGAGTTGAAACAAATGCATAATATAGAATGTAAAGGTTGGTATATGTCAAGAAAAACTTTGTACCCCGTTTTTAGCACAGTTCGCGCACGGAAACGTGTGATATATATTTGGTATAGCTAAAGTACATATAGAGAAAGAGTACAGAAAGGTAAAAATTATAAATATCAATACATAATACCTTTGTATTACAAATTCAATATCAAATATCAGAGGAGAATCCCAAGTAACTGGCAACACCTATCGTAATTAATTTTACAAGGTAAAAAAAACTCACCTTAGTAATAAGCAATTTTAACATTATATTCTGAAAAAAATGGGTCAGGTATTGGGTCATTTTATGACTATAAAATAAATAATGATAAAGTCTATTACACACGAAAGGTTTAAAATCAAAATTACAATAGAAAATAGAATGTAGAATCAACAATGACGTATATTTTTTTTTCAAGTCATAAAGAGAATGCAGTAAATACTCATTAGAAGACATTTGACATATCAAAATGACCTTTGATAGTCAAATGACACAATATGTCACATAAAATAATAATGTCATGTTGTTATCGATCGCAGAATTTACAAAATGGCGCGCGTTGGGGCGCTTCCCCGACTTCCTGTTACACTGTTGGACACTTCCGTCCCATTTCACGAAATCACTCCCACAAATTGCTAGAAAGCGAGCGGAAAGATGTTACACATCTTGGAATGGATGGATGGAATAGTATATCAGCACACGTTTTCCCTCCTTCCTATGATATGGGGTCCTTCAAGAGAGGCGTTGAAGAAGCACCTTGTGGGCCGGCAGACTGAAGTTGACTGATGCTACGTTTGTTTCCACGCTGCACCAGTTGTCTTCGCGTCTGGACTTCATTTCCACTTAACATCAGGTGGGATGGAAACATTTGCCGAGCTAAGTATAAAAAAAAAACACATCAAAAAACCACCTCTTGGTAACCAGCGAAAAGAGTTTACATTTCTCAGTGCATCACCTGCTTATTTTATATCCCTACTGCTAGGGCACGAGCCTTCCCTATGCATGGAAACACAACATAGCGAGCAAGCCAACCACTACCCGGGCCCAGTGCGTACAAATTTTCGTTCTCGTTAATGTGTTCCAATGTCAAATGTAACAAATACTACAACTACAAACACAGGCACTAGGCAGTCTATGTCAGCCAGCGGTCGTTAACCTGTGGCCCAACAACCTCTTTGCGACCCGCAAGCGACGTTTGCTCAGCAGTTAATTACAATTTTTGGCAGCACTTACTTAAGTAACTCGCTTAAGCGAGCAAACTTTCTCAATTCTCAATTACCTACAGACAAAATAAACATTGTTCTTGTCTCTCAGATGTGTACCTATTTGAGTGTCATATTTTTTACACGAATTTAATTTTTTTTTTTTAAAGGTTGATGTAATTAGACGCAATCAGGGTTTGACCCGCATTCTCTAATATACTGGGTTACTGCACTTCGAAGAACTGATATTTCTGTTTTATTTTTGACTCACTGTTCATAGTTAAATAAAAAATAAAATGAAGCGCTTTAAGGTAAAAGCGACGTTATGATAATAAATTTAGAGTAAGAAGTACTTAGTAAGTAAATAAATAAGTAAGACTGATAAAATATGCATCAAAATTAAAGATGTACACAAGATAAGATAAACCACAAAGACTCGCTAGAGAACAACGATTCATCCCTAGGATGATACGCGAGGCTACTAAAATCATAAAACATCCTAATTTCAATGGAGAAGATGGTTGGAATCTACCACCAGCCAGGGATCCCATCATACAAAATAAGTCCCAGCCCCAACATCATACTGCCAGACCAAAAGATACTGTAAGCTCTTTCTGCGTAAAACGGAACGCACCAGACTAAATTTAAATAAGGGTATACAAGCTACTAACTAATTAAGAGGCGACCAACTCCTCAGTCTCCCTGTGACCATGGACCCTGCAAATGGTTCAAAACGTCAGGATAAACATTAAATAAAGTAATGTGTAAAATAAACGCGAGTAGATCCGTAAAAGCTTAGAGCATTAAACGTAAAAGTTGTTTCATTTCAATGTGTCGTGTTCGCGTAAACTTTAGAAAACAATATAATAATAATAACTCCTTGACACAACAGGAGGTTCCTCACTCTGCAGCCCTGACCACCGGTAGCTTGGGCCCTGCCCCGCTGCTGGCGGTACTCTAGGATTAGGTTTTTATGTTTTATTGTAAAAATCTAGTTTTAAGAACGAAAATAAATAAAGAGAATAATAATACATACATACATACATATAATCACGCCTCTTTCCCGTAGTTGTAGGCAGAGACCACTTTTTTCCACTTGCTACGATCCATACATACTTGTTTCGCTTTGTCCACTTTCATTATTTTCTTCATACATGCTCTTCGGTTTAGGGTACTCTTGACCTGGCCTTTTTCCAAGACGTCCTCGATTTGGAATAATAATAACAATAATTAAACAAGAACAATTAAAAAGTAATAACCTAAAACCGTCAGATAACATTATGTAATAAGTTGGCTTTGCTATCGGAAAAACCAATATTAGATTTAAACTAGTTTTCAAACTTCACCGAGTTATATTGGTAGCGGCCATGATGGAACTTATTCCATTTGTACTTGTGATATCTCACTTTGACTTTACCCTCTGTTGACTGATATGACCCTCATCTAGCAAACGTGGTGATTATACCTTTTCCTTTATATTGTAGTGATGACTTGATTTCAATGATAGAGGCCTTTGCCCAGCATTGGGACAGTTCGACCTCCTTGGTCGAGTGGTTTGTACACCGGTTTTCAATTTAGAAATTATTGTTTTTCTAAATTGTCTCGGGTCTGGGTGTTTTCTATGTTTAATAAGTACGTATTTAAGTATTTAAGTATGTTTATCCGTTGTCTAGTAACCATTTAACGAGTTTCATAACGAAGCTTCTCTTGGGCTAGATAATTGGTGTGAGTGTAGGAAAGTTTATTATAGTTATAGGCTATACTTTTTTCACTCATATGAGCAATTTAGCTGATGTAGTTATTGCGGTTTTTTTATGGATTGAGTTTGCGGATTACCTCAAACGGCATTTTCAGCTTCATCGGACTTGTTTGGGGGCGGCGAGAAACTTAAAGGGTTCCTCAAGCCGTGTGAAACGGCCTTCGGAGGTTTTCTAGAGGGAACGGCATTACGCACTAGTGCGTGTCCCCGTGCCCAACAGATTCCCCGAAGGGTTCGGATCGGATTGGGGAGCGGAACAACCCGAGGGCGCCTCTGAAGGCTCGGACCTCGGCTCGTGTTGTCCGGGTCGTGGTGGTGGAGAGAAGCGCCCAGGTCGCCCACCCTTGCTCTACGAGTACGGTGTCTTGGGTCTAAACTAGTGTGCATGTTTAGTGTATTTTGTAAATGTGTAGTGGCATTTAGATGATCGGGCGGGGGGACGTTCGCAACTGTTATGGGATAATCGGGGCCATCTAGGACGTGTTTAGGACGTCTAGATGTGTACCGTCTTGTTGGTGGAAGGCCTCCAATTGGTGGAAGGCCAAGTAGTTAGTGCGTGAGTGACTATAAAACTGGAGAAAATGCATTAGGCAGAGTGCTCAGGGAGATGCAGATGGTTACGTGGGACTAAATAAATCTGGTCGTTGTGGAGATCTTTGGAGGAGGCCTTGATCCAGCAGTGGACGTCTGGCTAAGATGATGATGATGACGACGAACTCTCCCCTGGCGCTATCTATCTTAGAACGGTGAAGGGAGAAATAATCCCTAAAAATATACTAAAAACCCTTCAGGCGCAAGGCGCCGCCAGGGTGAAAAGGGACCGCTAAAACCAATCACCGGAGTTCAACCCTGCAGAAGGGAAACCTATCGCGGCAAAGCACATCGGTCAAATCGGATTTGTAACTGAGTAAGGTTTTTGAAATATGTGTTGAGTGCTTGTCGTAACAATTAACTTCAAATAACTGCGGCGATCTTAAAAGGTTTTGTTTTTATTTCCATAAAACAACCATATTGTTTATTAAGTAAATTTCATCTAGGAAAAAAACACAGGCCTGTTTAATTTCCAAATACAGGCAATAAAAAGGAATCGGTTACTAAAAATACGTCTGTAAGTAATTGGGCTCGTTTTATCTTTCGTAATTGGACACATAACGTAATTAATTGATATATTTTAACTTAGCGCTCTACAGTTTGCTCTGTCAATATGACTATTCTCATTTGCTACCCTCGAGCAATTAGAAGAAGAAGATAAAGATTTTCATTTCCGAATAAGATTGGTATAATTATACCTACACTCTTCAACCTTCACCATCATCAGCCAATTTTATGTTTCCCTCCCCACTGCTGGGGCACAAGCCTTCCCTATGGATAGATAGGGAGAATGGATCATAAACCACCACGCGGACCCAGTGCGGATTGCTAGTTGTTAACGAGTGCTAATGCAGCCGGGTTCAACGGCTTTACGTGCATTCCGAACCACGGACGAGCTCGAGATGATAAATTTTGGTCACCCATCCGATGACCAGCCTTCGCGAAAGTGCTTAACCTCAGCAATCACAGAACGGGCGCGTTCCATTCCATTTTTTTTTCCAATGTACAACGATTAAATAACCCCTCTGAAAATTATACAAGCAAAGCCTCTCTTGGTTGTATAGTAAATTAGCTAAAAGAGGCGCTTCATATAGTAATTTGGTAAGCACTTCCAAAAGATGGGATAGTCCACTAGCACACGTGTATCTTCTTTCCTATGACATGGGGTCCATAAACGAAGCTTTTCGGCAAAATTCAATTTTGAAAAATTATAATATTCTAGTACTTATCACAGTTTTATAATATTCTTTATAAAATTATTTTATGATCACGAGCCGTTTACATTAATGATCTAATTGTGACACAGCGTAATGCGCACTGTAATATTATATTTCTTTAACCCTTCAAGTCCAATGCCAAAAAAATGACAGCACGGGCGCCGATGACGTAATTCGCAAAATGGCGAATACCTATCGTCGATGTTCACAAAAATAATGATTACGTTGCAACCAGATCATATTTTATCATTCTGTAAACGGCAATTTACTAATTGATAAATTTCCTTTCCGGCAGGTATCAAGATATATGTGATTATAGAAATAGTTTATTGGTCATACATGATCAAACTTTACGAACCATATTATGGCCTCAATCACAAGAAATAAACGCGCAGTAGTACATAAAACAAAGAACAAGCACCCATGCTGTCTAATTGTGTAAACAATGTAACAAAAAACCCCGAGATGTTTACAAAAACAACACTTGAAATACGACCTACGAAAGCAAAAAATGAACTAGGGGTGTTACTTCACTTTTTGTAATGTCATCGATAGTTGTTTTTTATGTTATTTTTGTAAGCTACTAGTTTATATGAATAAATGAAATGTACAATGTCAGTCTCAATTTTATTTTGTTTCATCATCATCATCATCATCATAGGTATAAAATCAAAGTCAAAGTCAAAGTGAAAGTAAAAATTGTATATTGTAAAAATAGTAAATTGTAAAAATAATGAAATAATATTGAAAATCGTCCAATGTTTTTTACCTAGTACCCATTCAGGACGTCTATTTTTTAACTCCACAGTTTTTATTATAGAAGTAACGACATTTACAATACTTATGTCGTTACCAAATGATACAATACAAATAAAAATACAATAAAAAAATGTTTAATAAAATCTTCTTCTCCTCCACCACGGCAGCAGCCACGCTGAGAAGTCGAAGTGCTCGGAGAACGGAGCGGTTGTATATATGTATATGTAACTGACCTCCATCCAGTCAACCTCCTCATGGCGTCGTGGAGATGTGAGCGGAGAGTAGGCAGGAGCCAATGGCGAAGGTTCGCCCTAAAACATACAAAAAAGTGAAACAGTTATTACTACAATCATACCAGTAGAAACCAAACACAATAAACAAATTATTTGATGATGATGATGATGATGGTAGTGGTGATGGTGAAATAAATAACCAGCGCCATACGTATCCTAGCGCATAATCCTAGCACAATAAACACATCACCAGTACAAACCAAACACAATAAACAGATTATTTGATGATGATGATGATGATGGTAGTGGTGATGGTGAAATAAATAACCGGCGCCATACGATCGCATAATCCTAGCACAATAAACACATCACCAGTACAAACCAAACACAATAAACAGATTATTTGATGATGATGATGATGATGGTAGTGGTGATGGTGAAATAAATAACCGGCGCCATACGATCGCATAATCCTAGCACAATAAACACATCACCAGTACAAACCAAACACAATAAACAGATTATTTGATGATGATGATGATGATGGTGGTGGTGATGGTGAAATAAATAACCGGCGCCATACGATCGCATAATCCTAGCACAATAAACACATCACCAGTACAAACCAAACACAATAAACAGATTACTTGATGATGATGATGATGATGATGGTGGTGATGATGGTGGTGATGGTGAAATAAATAACCGGCGCCATACGATCGCATAATCCTAGCACAATCCTTGTAACACAATAAACACAATAAACAGATTATTTGATGATGATGATGATGAAATAAATTCTACTAACCTCGTCATCACTGACTACTTCCTCGCGCTCCTCCTCCGCGTCGGCCTCGTCGTATAAAATATCAAAAGTCGCTTGGAGCCTCCTCATCTCTCCCAATTCTCCAATTAGCCATTCTATAATCAAAATCAAACAAACAACATAAAATAATATGCTATACAACATACTTATACACAATAACACAATATAGCATACTTATATAACTGTCTCAATACAAAAGTAAATTTAGAAACATTACAAGAATATCACCATTACTATCGAAAATAACAAAATATTATCGTAAAAGCTATCGACACTATCCTCCTACTACTAAGAAAGAAATTTCACACTGTCTGCCGGCAAGTATGGCCGTAAGCTCTATACAAATATAGCCCAAAATGGTATGGCAAAAAATTTCGGCCATTTCGAATGTCAGTACATGAAACGGTCGTAATTTTATTTCAATAAAAATGATAATAAATGTCGTTATTTCTTTGTGTAAACTAGTTTCCATTACTCATACACTGTTTTTATTCATTTTACTGTATTTCTAACAAACTGTACATGCATTTACGCACTAAAATCACTCTGGAATCACTCCGAAATCGAAAATTTAAAAATCACTATTAGATACGATATTCGTTGAAAACTTATAGCTAAAAACGTTCACTATAAACTCAGCAAGATGATTTACAACAGTTTCTAATATAAAACACTACTTACATGAGTATTTCCAGTTTTTTCCTCAATGCACTAAGTAACCTTGATGCACAAATGACAAATGTTCGAACTGTCATCCAACACGAAAAACGACAGTAGAATAACCTTGTCTTGTGTTTTTAATATAGCAAATTTACTCTAGTTTGTCTATAGCCAAACATCTTCATACAAAAGTATACTCTAACCTATCGATATTAATTATTATAGTCGCGTGGTCGGGTGCGGTTACATGTAACCGTCCGGGTGTTGACCGAATATTGCAGCGGTTACATGTAACCGATCCGCATATGGAGAGGTTAAATCTATTTCGAGTTATATGGTACAATATCATCATCATCATCATCAGCTCATTTTATGTTCCCACTGCTGGGGCACGAGCCTTCCCTATGGATGGATAAGAAGAACGGGCTGGCCATAAACCACCACGCGGGTGGATAGTCTAGTTGTCGGTTTTTAACAACTGCTAATGCAGCCGGGACCAACGGGTTTACGTGTCGTCCGAAGCTCGGAGGAGTATAATACAATACATAAATATAAATGAATAGCTGTACCTACCTACTTTCAAAGAATATTGACTTTTATAGCCTTGATTGACTTCTTCAAATATTAGATCAAATAGAAGGTGGCAACCGGGATCGTAGCACCAACCCTAAAGCCTCTCGACCAGAAACATCAAATCTATATTACAAAGGGGTAGGTACTTAGGTAGGTACCCATTTTTTTCTGACGATATTATCGTTATTGAATGTAACGAGCATCATGAGCTGGTCGATAACGACACAGGTGATGGAATCTGTTAACGATTAGTATTGCTCGCCCTAATAAAATGCAGAAGGAGGTGCCGCAAATTGCTCCGTCCAGAAGGTAGCTTTTTTTCTTGTGTGGTGCAAGTATGAAGCTGAAAAGCAAGTAACAAGTAGAAAGCTCTTTTAGCATTTTTAAGTAAACAAAAATTTTCAAATTTTAAGAGGCACAATCGTGCTTTACGCTTCGGCTTGCCTCTTATCCAAACCCGATCGAGTTGGAAGCAGTTTCTTTTTGTAAAAAGGTTTAAAGTATGAAAGTCTAAATCCAAAAAAACTTAGAGCATTCAACCAAATTTCTTTTTGTAAAAAGGTTTTACTTGTGAAAGTCAAAATTCAAAAACAGTATAAATAATCTAAAAGATTTCCAAAAAGAAAAAAAATTAATTGACTGTTCATATACTGTTCATACTACGGCACGAACATGAAGAAAATTGTAGGTAAGAATCAGACTGACATTTTGTCTAGTTTTGTGTTGAGAGATTGTTTTAGAGCAGGTGGCTATTTTGTTAGTTTAACGCAATGATATTATAAGTTACAAAAGCTCGTTGGTTTAACTCCTCCGTGCTTCGGAAGGCACGAAAAGCCGTTGGTCCCGGCTGCATTCTTAGTCGTTAACAACCACCAATCCGCACTGGGCCCGCGTGGTGGTTTATGACCCGTTCTCTCTACCCATCCATAGGGAAGGCTGGCACCCCAGCAGTGGGGACATAAAAATAAACTGATGATGATGATGATGATGATGATGATGATGATGATGATGATGATGATGATGATGATTGGTTTAACGCACTTATATATTATCGGCGCGAGCTTCGTAGTTATCCTTTCCCGCCTGATCCTTTTAATGCTACTACATATTTACAGAATAGAATTTAATACACTAAACATGCATACTAGTTAAGGCCCAAGACACCGTACTCGTAAAACAAGGTTAGGTACGACAAGCCGGTTCACACGCTCTCTATATCAGATACAGACATGTACCTGGGCGCTTCTCCTCAGCACCATGACCTGGTCGTTTTTAGCGGCGCCTTTATAGACATTTTTGGAGGCGCATTTGGGTTGTTCCGCTACCAAAACAATTTGAACCCCTCGGAGGATCTAGAAGGGCACGGGGGCACGCACTAGTACGTGATGCCGTTATCTCTAGAAAACCTCTGTCGGCTCTTCGTTTCACACGGCTGGAACCTTTTAAGTTTTTCGCTGCCCCCAAAAAAGCCAGGTAAAGCTGAAAATCATGAATGCTAACCTTATTTGATCTAGCAGCCGAACCTCGACTGAATAACTGTATAGGTACCAACATAATATTACAATTAATGAAAAGAGGTTTTAATCTACCTAAAGTACCATGCAATATACTGAAAAGTACTGACGTTTGTGCCATGGACCACATTAACCCTCCGCTCGCTACGTTATGGGCGCACGTGTTTAGAATATTATGAGGGCACAAATGAACCGAGACTGTTATTTTTTCGGAACATCTGTTTAATTATTCCGAACGACCTTGGGAATGGTTTTCAGATGGAAATTAATAGAAAAACCCGACTTTTGCGTCCGTTGGCGGGATGTTGCTGTGTTTTTTTATCAATGTAAACTTAATAAATTTATTTGATGATGTCCGATTTATTTTGCAATACCAAAACGTTAGAACGTATGCAAATAATTGAAAGGAGTAATGGGATTCTTTTAATAAACATTTGTAACATAAAAAACATATATTCCTCATAGGTTACTATAAAATACGTTTAGCTCTAAGCAACTAAGCTCCTTAATGTTCGCCGACATCCAAACTATATATATAAAATTCTCGTGTCACATGTGAGTTGCCATACTCCTCCGAAACGGCTCGATCGATTTCTATGAAATTTTTTATGTATAATTGGTAGGTCTGACAATCGGTCGTATATCGGTCGTATACCCTTATCACTTAGGTGATAAGGGTGGTCCACCCTACAATTGGATTTTTTTCCAACAAAATGATTTGTTTGTTTTGTTGTCATGGAAACGATGTAATTATAATATTGTTGATATAGATACTGTCAAAGCGATACGAAGTCCGCTGGGTGAGCTAGTTTAATATAAAATTTTAATGAATTACGCTTATACATACTTAGTATCTTAACGTAGACTTTAACTACAAAAAAGCCAGACTTACTTATCAATTTATTATAATTAACTGGCCGACTTTTAATTATCTAGTTATACAAGACTTCATCTAGCTTTGATGATGTTCATAATTAAATATTAACTTAGAAGTTCTCTTAGCATTAATATCTCTGTCAGTAAATAAACATAATTATAATGTTACCAGTTATATATCTTTTGTCGAGTTAAGTAAAAATCGGGGTTAGGTATATACCTAACAGTCCCAATGCAACGATTTTCACCATGATGAACACAAAACACAAATTGAGATATACAATTCCTAGATTTTACTAATTTTAATTGGCTGAAAAAAGTTTTGCATGTGTAGCTATGGATGAAACTTGAATGTGTTATTGTAATAAGTAAATATTGAACAGGCTTAAAGTCCCGGTCCTATCAAATCATGAATTATTCCTATTAATAAGAGTATAACAACAAAAAATCACATAAAGGGACGCGCTAACAACGCCCCAGAAATTACATATCCCGTTTTGTTGCAATAACAAAATTAAGTCGTCCAACAATTTAGCACTGCGGCACAAATGGCCAGCAATTTTGTGTGCCACACGACCACCTAATGGGTCATCATGTAATGTACAACCCGAGCTTGTTAATCCGTATTAAATAATTGGGTTTGGTTCAAATACGGCCACCTCTGCAGTATAGGGTTTATCTATACTGCGCCTACTGAAGTTATGCAAGCAAATGTGAACAATGAGCTCGTTGCAGTTCAATTTATCAAAGTAAATAATTTGTGTGTACATTTTGGTAGCGTATTGGAACGTACATAAAGTTTTTTTTATCTAGCTTTTATATTATAACTAAAGAGTTGTTAGCTTCATAAAATATGGAGTTATTGTTAGGTAAACACCATATAAAACAGATACCTACTTTTAATGTACCTACATAATGATGTGTGCGTAATATTTTCCTATTCATACAAAACAATAGGATCTAATAAATTTCAAATATGCTGGCAAACATA
Organism: Eudonia lacustrata; assembly: GCA_947562085.1. Taxonomy (NCBI): domain Eukaryota; kingdom Metazoa; phylum Arthropoda; class Insecta; order Lepidoptera; family Crambidae; genus Eudonia; species Eudonia lacustrata. Next base: position 17,252,674 of record OX387326.1, on the reverse strand, counting down.
CCTAATGAGCACTTACCACTTAATTAGGTTAACGACCCACTCAAAATGAATCACGTCGAACAAAGGAAAAACTAAACTTCCCCTATTCATAAGTAATATAACAGATTAGCCCACCCATTAAATATTTTCTCTCCAAACTACGCTAAAAGCGAATGAGTAGTAGGACCTACACGCTTGGTCGTATGACTAGTTACTCTCAAAGGAAGCTCCGATTTCAAAGGTGAATTTTAACTCAAAGGCAAATACATTATAATGGACGCCCTTACGGGCTTTATCTAGTATTTCGATAGCACAGATTTTGGGCTTATGGAAAATAGCGCCAAGAGTAAATCCGCACAGGTGTCGTGCTATAGCACAACTGGAAGGGGCTCATAGTTAATCAGACAAAAAGGTCTCGGATTCAATACAAAAGTATAATTAGATTTATCATAAAAGACAAAACTTTAAAGTCTTTAAAGCACGTACTACAGGATAATAAACTGAAAGTACCACGGCTTCGTCACAGAAAAGCAATAAACCAACCACAGTCGAGCGCCAACCTGATGTACTTCCATATATGAAAGGTGTCACTGAAGATTGAACATATAATATCTTAAAGCAAGCTTCAATCAACACTTACTACAAGCCGCCGAAGAAGATCAACCAATTTTTACAACAACATACAACAACATAATACCCCTTCAAGATGCAGGCGTGTACAAACTGGACTGCGACTGTGGGCTCTCTTACATTGGGCAAACAAAGAGAAGTGTAAGAACCCGCGTTAAAGAACACATAGCCAACGTCAAGCATACGCACGAAAATAAGTCTGCAGTATGCGAACATGCCCTAGAGGGGCCCAACCATTTCATCAGATTTTATAAACCTCAAATACTCGCTAGAAAACAACTATTCAACCTAGGATGATACGCGAGGCTATATTGAAATTAAAAACATCCTAATTTCTTCTCTAAGATAGTTGGAATTTACCACCAGCCTAGGATCCCATCATACAAAATATTAAATCCCAGCCCCAACATCTTACTGCTAGAACAAAAGATACCTACTGTGAGCTCTTTCTGCGTAAAACGGAACACACCTAATTAAAGTAAAATGAGGGTATACAAGCTACTAACTAATTAGACGACCAACACTTCAGTCTCCCTGCGACCACGGACCCTGCAAAGGGATCGAAACGTCAGGATTAACATTAATTAAAAAATAAACGCGAGTAGATCTGTAAAAGTTGTTTCATTTCAAACATGTTGTATTATGTTTGCTCAATAATTTCCCTGCTGTTTTAACAGTCTATCAGTGTGAATCTGTCAATGGTTTTCTGATGTGTAACTGCATAGCTACTCTTGTTTGGTTACTGTTGATTCACTTAAGAAAAACAAAAATAAAATATAATAAAAGTACTCGGGCCAATATCAAAAGAGCCTGGGTTCAATTTCAAGATGAAGCAAAGTGAGGACCTGCAGTTGGCAAGCGTTGTGATTAAGCCAAATACCTACCTGTCAATTGTTACGAAGACTTTGGCGAGGATATTAGCTCTACATTTACCAAAATCGGGTTGATAATCTCAAACCCGAGCTATGCATCGAATCAAACAGACACACTTTGCCGTGCAACGAGAAGTGAGCGTGCTTACAGCTCCGGATACCTATCTGGATATTAGGTAGTGGACTATACGTGTCCATGGGGCAACTAGCTCGTGACACTAGTCTTAAAAGTACCGGATGAAGGATGCGTACCGGCGTGTTCTGATCTGGCGTTATGACCTGACGTAGATAGTCCCTTGCGCTTGCGTAAGGATGTCTGACACCTACTTTGTAATCGTAAGGTTGGTAGGGGGTGTCAGAATAAACTTTAAAGTAGTGTGTAGCAGGGTGACCTTGGAATTGTACCCAGGATAGTGATAGTGTTGCTTTAGCTGTTTTTTATGTCCCCACTGCTGGGGCACGAGCTTTCCATACAAATGCATAGGGAGAACGAGCCATAAACCACCATGCGGGTCCAGAGCGGGTTGGTGATTGTAAACGACTGCTAATGCAGCCGGGAACAACGGGTGTACGTCCCTTCCGATTTCCGAAGCACAGAAGTATTATATATGAATTTTAGCGTTGAGGCACGGTTGAGGGCTCTACATATAAACTTATATTGCGTAAAAATAAAAATAAATCTATGTGCTTGCCCGAGGTTTAATCAATCTCAATACCAAAATTCATCAAAATATCGATTACGTAGCAGACAGACAGACAGAGCTACTTTTGCATTAATAATATTAGTAAGGATTAAATTTTTACTTTTTATTTTTAAGTGCTAATTGCTGCACTGAAGTTAGACGTTAAAAAGACCCAGGTTCGATTCCTGGCTGGGTCGGGTAGGCGTTTAATTTTTTCACTGTATTTTATTAATTTTATAAATATTTAGTTTGGATTAATTAAAATTGCCAACATCCAGCTTCCCTAATTCCTTTACCCGACATAGGAGGAGCATTTTATTATATTCCAAGTGTATATTTTGCTGATACTGCGCCGCAGTAATATTTGGGAGAGTTTCTCTGAACAAATTCGGGGCTTACGCGTAAGTTCCATAAATATTTGAGTTTTGTGTTTGTACACGCTTGGCTTTTGGTAGACGTTGCTGCAAGTACTGGTGGCAAAAAGATGAGAGAAAGATTAAAACAAGTAGGTATGTAGGTATATCTGGGAGACTTTTTTTGGACTTAATTGCAAAATCCATGGAAACACATGTTTAATCGATGTCTTGGAGACTTATCATCAGTTCTTGAGGTACTTAGTGTTCTTTATTTTATCCGCCACTGTGGTCTAGTGGTTCCGCCACCGAGACAATCTCAGACCAAGAGGTTCTGGGTTCGATTTTATTGCAGTTGTCAAAAAGAAAAGCGTGTATGTAGATATATATATATAATGTTGTATATACGCCGTTACACGAGTCTCGTTTTCACACAACCGCAACCACATTGCTGCAATACGTATAAAACATCTCCTCCAATTCCAGAAAATTACCACATAATATGCCATCAGTTGACCGATTAAATATGACATTTTTTTTATTTATACCTAGATAATGTTTGACACTGCTACTTAACCATTTTTATTAATTTATTTAGATTGATAAGATAATTGACAAATTACATTTAATTAAATTATTATTACTCAATTTTTATTTACTGATATGACACAATTTTAGATTATTATTATTATAATTACTTTACAATGGTCATTGTTTAATTAAAATCTTATAATCACCATCTTGTGAATAAAAGCGCAACGATAAAAAACGCCCGCCGCCGCCGCGCCCGCCGCCGTCTGAAAATCAGCATCATATAACTTCTTCAAACGAGATTATTATTATCTCTTTATTTCTTTTTTTTCTTAGCCTAGGTTTGTTATAATATTAATATAAAAGTAAAATACAAAAGCACATACAAAACATAAAAATATTATAAAAAACCTAGCCTAGGGTACCGCCGGCAACAGGGCAGGGCTCATGCTGCCGGTGGTTAGGGCTGCAGAGACAGGAACCTTCGGACTATTCGCGCCGTGTCCAAAAGTACCGCCTTCTGTATCTGACCCTTGATCCAACCATTGAGCGAGAGTTTCTTAAGGTGTTGGTCGAGACTCTTCGCTACCAGACCGTTCGCAGACACGACTATCGGCACAATGATTGTCGAGTCAATATCCCACATGGTGGTTACCTCGTGAGCCAAGTCAAGGTACTTGCTGACCTTGTCCTTCTCGGCCTTTACAAGGTTCTCGTCATGTGGGATGGTGACATCGACAAGCACTGCCCGGCGTTGCGATCGATCTATCAACACGATATCAGGCCTATTAGCTAAAATAGTCCTGTCCGTATAGATTATTATTATTATTATTATACTCTATATTTATTTTCTTTCTTAAAACTAGATTTTTACAATATTTTAATATAAAATCAATAAAACATTATAAAAATCTAATCCTAGAGTACCGCCAGCAGCGAGGCAGGGCCCAAGCTACCGGTGGTCAGGGCTGCAAAGTGAGGAACCTCCTGACAATACGTGCCGTGTCAAGGAGTACTGCCTTTTGCATCTGACCCTTGATCCAACCTTTCAGCGAGAGCCTCTCAAGGTGTTGATCGAGGCTCTTAGCTAAAAAACCGTTTGCCGAAACGACTATCGGTACAATAATGGTTGAATCCACATCCCACATGGCGGTAACCTCTTATTATTATAAATTATCAGGCAGGCAGTTGAAACAACTGATAAGTGCCTGTATTCTGCTATACACCAGAAGATTGAAGAAGCATCTTGTGGGCCAGCGTGAGGGTGACAGATGCTGTGTTGTTTTTTACGCTGCACCAGTTGTCTTCGCGTTTAGACTTCATTTCCAATAAACATCAGGTGGAGTGGAGTCATTTGCCGTACCAACTATAAAAAAAATTTTTTTTTTAATAATATTTAATTGCTGATCTTACGTAAAACATGGCTGACAAAATTTTCACAAGAGTTTTCTTTATGGATGTACACATCATATCGTATTTATAAATGTCTTATTTGATATCTTGTCATTTCTGACATCAAATAACGAGCACGCAGCCCTTTTATTATGCAGGTGGAGTACTGATGAAATTTTAATTCTGTCTAGTGTAAAATATTGGAATAAACTTGGAAGTATATTATTTTCTACAAAGGAATATTTAATATTTAAGAGATGAGGTACAATCTTCGTCAATTCATAATGATGAAGCCACGAAGTCTATAATATCACCAAAGTATAGGGCTGCCATCAGCTAAATTACGGACCCAGGACAAAAACTTCAAAAACCCAGGACATTCGGGTGAAATACTTTTTTTTCTCCGGACTCCCTCGAAAAAAAAATTACAATAAAATAAAAACATTTCTAGTTATCATATTTTTATATATTTATAGAAAACCAACATAATCGACTGGGGGGGGGGGGGTCACGTCACACCACGTCACGAGACTCACGAGTGCACGGATATTTTGCCACACCGAATTTTTAACTAGAAATGCTGTAATTTATTGCTAATCATTAAATTCTGTCAAGTTAATCGAATTTCCCCTGACATAAAAAGTGCCCGGGTTTCACCCGGACGCTCCCCGGACGCCCTCCAAACTAGGACACAAATCCGGGGAAACCCGGACGGATGGCAGCCCTACCAAAGTACCTACTAAGTTTCGGCACTGCGGACTAAGAATAAGCCCTAGGGCCTACCAAACCATGGAAGATTATGTAACTTCAATAGGAACCGAACCCGGCCCTCTGATTTTTGAAATGATGGTCATACCACGAGACCATAGAAACGTGGTTACTACGTGATAGCTCCTAGTATACTAACTGTTCGATGTTTCGAACCTTATCTTAGTAGAGCCTATCAGCCCACCTCTTCCTACAGCTGAGTATCATCATCGTCAGCTCATTTTATGTCCCATAAGCTGGGGCATGAGCCTTCCTAATGGATGGATACGGAGAACGGGCTATAAACCACCATTCGGGTTCAGTGCGGATTGGTGGTTGTTACGACTGCTAAATGCAGCCGGGACCAACCAACGTGCCTTCTGAAGCACGAAGAAGCTCGAGATGAAATATTTTTGATCACCCATCCGATGACCGGCCCTGGCGAAAGTTGCTTAACCTTCGCAATCGCAGACCAGGCGTGAAAACCGGTACTATGCCATCAAGCTCCTCTTAATATTAATAATAATAAAGCCTTTATTTTCCGAAAATTACATATTGTGGCTAGAAATTCTTAGATAAAATTTGGTGAGGTAAAACAATGTATAAAAAGAATTCATCCGTGCGGCGACGGAGAAAGAATACAATTCGCCGCCCCTCTCCTCCGGTGGGTGTCGTAAGAGGCGACTAAAAGATTTTCGAACGGGTGGAAATCTCGGGGTGGTCCGTCGTGCCGGTTGGTGACCGGAAGGTGGGGTCCCGGCGGCCATTCCCGGGGGGGTTCGGGGGCCCTTCCGTTCGGCGGGTTAGTGAAACTCTTTTGTAGGCAGTTCCCTGGTGAGACATGTCGCCACACTTTGACCATTTGCAAAGCAGCAGCATTTCCTCGATTCACGCCTCCCTCCTTTCTTACAACATGACAGCGCATAACGTTAGAACTGGTAATTCAGCGGTGCACACCCCCACCACAACCTTACCGTTTGAGGTCGAGTTCGCTAACATCCGCGGACTCCATGCAAACCTCAATGCCGTCCATCACCATCTTGAGACGGCACGGCCAGCAATGTTATTCTTGACGGAGACGCAAATAATCTGTCCGGCTGACACCACCTACCTGCACTATCCGGGCTTTGTGCTTGAAGAATCCTTCAAAGCCAAAGCCGGAGTTTGCTTGTTCGTTCGGACGGATGTTTGCTGTCGCCGTCTGCGCTGTCTGGAAGACCCTTCCTTTTCCCTCCTTGTGGTACACGTCGACTTGGGCTCTCATAACCGTGTCTACGTCTGCGTCTACCGATCCCATAATGGCGACATGGAGACAACTCGACTTATTGAACACCTTAGTCGGGTGGCAGATGAAGCGCAGGAGCGGTTTCCATCGGCGGAATTGGTGTTTTTGGGGGACTTCAATGCTCACCACGAGTTGTGGTTAAGTTCCTCCAAAACTGACCATGCTGGTAGAACTGCCCACGCGTTCGCTCTCACGCACGACCTGACTCAACAGGTGAACCAGTCCACCAGGATCCCAGACGTAGTCGGTCACGCGCCCTCTTTGTTGGACCTTTTGCTGACGAGTCGCCCAGCTGGCTACCGAGTGGAGGTTCGAGCTCCTCTGGGATCTTCGGATCACTGCTTGGTATCCAGTAAAGTGCCTCTGGTCCCGCTACCGCCTTTAGCGGTATCGACACGCCAGATTCGGCACTACTCGTCGGCAGATTGGGATGGTATGCGGGACTATTTCGCATCCGTTCCTTGGGGGCAGCGCTGCTTCAGTGGGAAGGACCCGACAGCTAGTGCGACTGCAGTTGCTGATGAGATAGTTTTAGGGATGGAATACTATATTCCGCACTCCTATCTCATCAGCAAAGGCAGGCGCAACCGATGGTTCAACCGCTAGTGTGCCAACGCTGTTGATAACAAGCAGGCGGCATACCGCGCTTAAATCAGGGGTAAAGCTGTTGGGGATCCCGAAACCCGCTCGCTGAAAGCAGCCTATAATTATGCCACCAAGTCCTGCAAAAGAGCTTACATTAGAGCGGATGCCCAGCGCGTTGCACGAGTCGGCCAAGAACTACTGACGCATCCTACGGGCAGCCGTAGCTACTGGCGTCTGGCCAAAGCCGTGCAATCAAACTTCTGCCAACCCTCGCTGCCACCATTGAGATGTCCTGACGGAACTTTAGCTTACAAGCCGCAGGAGAAGGTCGATCTCCTGGCCAAACTCTTTGCGGCTAACTCCCGAGTCGATGATTGCAATGTGCACTGTGGCCACACTATGGCCGATTTTAAAATCATGCAGTGTGATGTCCGTGCGGAGCTGCAGTCAATCAATGTCCGGAAAGCTAATGGCCCTGATGGCATCCCTCCAGTAGTACTAAAAATGTGTGCAGCGGAGTTGTCCCCCGTATTAACGCGCCTTTACCGTCTCTCGCTCTCTTCAGGTTGTGTGCCGGAATCTTGGAGAGAGGCTAATGTGCAACCGGTCCCCAAAAAAGGTGATCGGTCAGATCCATGGAATTACCGCCCCATAGCCGTAACTTCAGTTTTGTGCAAAGTCATGGAGCGCATTTTAAATAAACAACTTGTCCACTACCTAGAAGAACACTCCATCATTCACGATCGCCAATACGGGTTTCGGCCGAAGCGGTCAACGGGTGATCTTCTAGTGTACGTCGCACATCTCTGGGGTGAGGCTATTGACAAGCGTGGTGAGTCGGTGGCTGTTAGCCTCGACATAGCCAAGGCATTTGATCGGGTCTGGCACAAAGCTCTTCTCTCCAAGCTCCCGGCATACGGTCTGCCTGCACAGTTCTGCAACTGGGTCGCTGGCTTCCTGCACGAGCGTAGAATTCGTGTCCTGTCTGATGGATGCGCTTCGCGGCTCATGTCAGTGAACGCTGGTGTCCCTCAGGGTTCCGTTCTGTCACCCACGTTGTTTCTTCTGCATATCAATGATATGCTTCCACTTGGAAATATTCATTGCTATGCAGATGATAGTACAGTGCACGGTGGGTATAACGGTCACCCTGCGGCTGGGCGAGTCGAAACTGAAGAGAAACGAGTGAATCTTGTCATTGAGCTCAATCGGGTATTGGACCTCATATCTAATTGGGGCTCCAATAATCTTGTTGAGTTCAATGCCAAGAAAACACAGGTATGTGCGTTTACGGCCAAGAAGTCACCATTCCTTCCCCTTCCAACTCTTCAGGGCACATCTCTAAGCCTGCAGAGCAATATCAACATGCTCGGTATGACGATTCGCTGTGATCTGAATCAAAAGGATTACATCGAAGCCGTGATCAAAACTGCCTCACGGAAACTCGGTGTCCTGAACAGAGTGCGGCGATTCTTTACGCCTGACCAGTTGTGTCTTTTGTACAAGACTCAGGTACGGTCTTGCGTGGAGTATTGCTCGCACATCTGGGACGGTTTCGCAAAGTACCTTCTCGATACCTTAGACAGATTGCAGCGTCGCGCTGTACGCATTATCGGCAATGCAGAGGTCACTAATACTCTCGAACCCCTACAATTGCGCAGAGATATAGCGTCACTCAGCGTTTTCTATCGCTTGTACCACGGCGAGTGCTCTGAAGAACTCTTTGACCTTATCCCACCTTCTCCCTTCCTCCATAGAAGTACACGTGCTGCTCTCCGAAGTCATCGCTTTACTGTCACACATATCCCATCGCGCACAAAGAAATTTGGTGACTCGTTTCTTTGTCGCACCTCCAAAAGATGGAATAGTCTACCAGCACACGTTTTTCCTCCTTCCTATGATATTGGGTCCTTCAAACGAGGCGTGAAGAAGCACCTTGTGGGCCGGCAGAGTGAGGTTGACTGATGCTGCGTTGTTTTCACGCTGCACCAGTTGTCTTCGCGTCTGGACTCCATTTCCACTTAACATCAGGTGGTATGGAGTCATTTGCCGTGCTAAGTATAAAAAAAAAAAATAATAATAATTATAATAATTAAAAAAAGAATTTAAATAACTGCATTTATAAAGTGTCTCTTATTTCGGTGTGTCTTATGGCAAAGGCCTCCTCCAGCTCTTTCCACTTTTTTCTGTCTGCCGCTACTCTTATCCAATAGGGTCCTAAGGTCATTTTCAGGTCATCCTTCCTCTTAATATTAGTCCTCCTCTATTTCACTCCATTTGCATACAAGTTCAACTATAGTCTCCTCTTTACCAACCCTAAAATGCCCAAATAGTCTCCTTTTACAAATCCGAAATCCAAATGTATTTCCGCTCGATTTACACGTTAATCCTACAATAATTCCCCAAACTCCTATTAACACGTACTATAACTAAAGTACGTTAGCCGAACTATAAATAAACAAAAGTTCTTCGTAACTCGATTGGTAGCAGTTAATCTGAAAAAGTTGGGCTCACTTGCAACGGTTGCTTGAAGGGAAAGTTTCGATGCCAACACACATGGACGACTTCGGGGGATTATTGATTTTCTAATTGCTTATTGAATTAAATGAATGTGCGAACAAGCAGTTTCATATGTATCGAAGGCAATAGTTGAAGCTGCAATTGTTATATTGTATGTCATACGGGTAAGTGCTTCGCCTTAATTTCCCCTGATATTAAGTGATGCTATGGTCGAAGACCTGGAATCCCCAACTACTGAGGCACTGGCTATCTCATCTTTTGCTGCCGGAACACAAGAATGCTACAAACATTGATGTTACGTCGAGATATATAGATAAGATGGTGGTAGCTAGCAAGACGGACAAACAAGCCGTACCACCAACCAAACCGAGTACAGAAACATGTACCCTCTTGTTGGGAATCGAACCTGGGACCTCTGGGTCTAAACCGGTGGTCTTAACCACTAGACCACAGAGGCGGTTGAGGTTATTTATTATTATGTTACGTCCCATCGCTGGGTTCAGTCCTTTTCAGTTGATCATATAGGTAGCACACTTTGTCTAACGTTTTTGGTATAAGGCTCGCTATGTTTAGTAAAACAAGTCGTTATGCTCGTTTTTGGGTTTTAACTATCATCATTTTTTTATTTAATATTGTTATTCGTATATTTGACGAAAGTCTTTGACCAGTGTGTGTTGCCAGTGATGACATACGTGACTGAGACGTAGTCGCTCACTATGGGCCTCGTAAAAAGGCTCAAGGTCACTCAAAGAGCAATAGAGAGGGCTATGCTCGGGGTTTCTCTACGTGATTGAATTAGAAATGAGGAGATCCGCAGAAGAACAAAGGTAAGCGACATATCGCGAAGAGTTGCTAAGCTCAAGTGGCAGTGGGCAGGGCACATTGCTCGCAGGACTGATGGCCGCTGGGGAGGGATAGTCCTTGAGTGGCGACCGCGTACCGGAAGGCGCAGTGTGGGCAGGCCTCCAACAAGGTGGACCGACGATCTGGTGAAGGTCGCGGGAAGCCGCTGGATGCAAGCAGCACAAAACCGGTCGTTGTGGAGATCCTTGAGGGAGGCCTTTGTCCAGCAGTGGACGTCTTTTGGCTGAGATGATGATGATGATGATGATTCGTTTATTTATTACTAGCTGTGCTCGCGTCTTCGTCCGCGTGGAATAGTGACTTTCAGCAACATTTTTAATTTTTTAGGCTCTTGTTCCCGTTTTTGCAACATTTTTCACTGATGCTTTGCTCCTATTAGTCGCAGCGTGATGTTATATAAACTAAAGCCTTCCTCGATAAATGGACTATCCAACTCAAAAATATTTTTTTAATTCGAACCAGTAGTTCCTGAGATTAGCGCGTTCAAACAAACAAACTCTTCAGCTTTATAATATTATTAATATAGATAAATATAGATTTATAAGTCAACATCAACATCAGCTCATTTTATGTCCTCACTGATGGGGCACGAGCCTTTTTCTATGGATTGATAGGGAGAACGGGCCATAAACCACCACGCGGGCCCAGTACTGATTGGTGGTTTAACGACTGCTAATGCAGCCAGGTCCAACGGCTTAACGTGCCTTCCGAATCGCGGAGGAGCTCGAGATGATAACTTTTGGCTACCTATCCGATGACTTGTCTTTGCGAAAGTTCCTTAACCTTAACAATCGCAGACTGCATATGAGCGCGTGTTAACCCTCCGCCATCGAGTTCCTCTATTTATAAGTACTATTATCTATTAACTTACCTAGGATAATTGCCTAGATTTGATCGCTTACGAAGGGAAGTGCGCATAACGTATATTTTCTCCTGTTATCCTTTGTGTATTTACTGTTTATTTACTGTTACGTGACCCGAAATAAATATATTAAAAAAACATGTTACGATATAATCAAAGACAGCTAAAAGTTCTTCTAAGTAGCTCACGACATCTTAATTTGGTCAATCGGGTGGCATAGCATTACGAAATAAGCTTAACTTATAAAATCGCTTCTTGAAAGATCTAGCTGTTGCGCCAACGGATTCCTAAAAGATAATAAGTACTTACCTATAGACTTTCCAAGTTATAGGCTAGTTATCTAAAATTAACACGTACGTTCCGAATGCAATTACTTATGTTAGGTTACCAGTGAAGCTAACAAAGAAAATTGCAGCCAATTTAAATGCATGCGTCTTCCTCCGAATTCTAATGCATAATTAGAACAAAATCGCAATTTTAGCAGCCAACCAACCACATTCAGTCCGGGCCAATTTGTTCCGCTGCTGCATCAAATTAGCAGTCAAATTTCATGGCCGATTTAGAACGTGTTAATTACAGTCTTTTGTTTTGCACAAATAAGCGGCAGAGTTAATTAATAATTTCGTAACGACACGCCTCATTGTCGCGTCATTTGTTTGAGGAAATGTTGTTTTGGGCGCAATCAAAGCAATCTACCGTCCTTTGATTTTGTTTGAAAGCGATTCGAAGTAGAAAGCATTTGTTTATAATGGTAGTGCTGTACCTAAGGCAGATTTTGTCTGATAGAAATTCTAAATTGATAACATTCTCTAATAATAGTAGATGTAGAATATCAGGCCGAAAAGCTCATTAAAATTTAACTTAGTAGGTATAAGTTCATTGAAATTAATAAGTAGAACTTTTGTTGACGCCGTTGTGACTTAATAAGTCATAACCTACTAAATACCCTTATTTCAAACGTAGACGTACTTACCTACCTACTAGTGTTTCCAAAGAAAAGAACAGATCTATAAAACTATGTTAAAGTGGTGTAGTTATTGTAGTTTAAGCAAATTGTTAAATGTCTGTTTTTACTTAAATATCTCATAATTACTGTCTCCTTTTTTTTTAGCTATTTAATAATTTGGTTTTCGTAAAGATACGCCCATTGTCGTCGTCTTTTGATTTTGTTTTAAAGTAGTTCTTATGAGAAAGCATTATTTTGTTAATTAAAGTGCAAAGGCAAATATAAGCAACCAGGCATAAAAGCTTAAATTCGACATGAAATGTGGGTAAAATATGTAGAGATTTTTAAAGAAACCCGTTTTTTTTACTTTCATCATCATCACAACAGGATACATTTAAACTAAACTAAGCAGGAACAATAATAAAAAACAAAGATGTGACCAGGAATGCATCCCAAAAGCATGAATACACAGCATTACAAAAAAGTTTCTATCTAATTAAACAGATAAAAAGATAAAACATTTAATATTATATCATCATCATCATCATCATCATCTCAGCCAAAGACGTCCACTGCTGGACAAAGGCCTCCCCCAAGGATATGAGGGGTATTTGCCGTAATCGCCACGCTTGGCAGGCGGGTTGGCGATCGCAGTAGGTTGAGGGTAACCTCAGAGAGATGCTGCTGCCCATCCTCTGCAATGGTCCCTTGGTGGTGCAATTCTTTATCCCCGGCACCACACGGGGTAATCCCCGGCACCACACGGGGAATATAATATTATATACCTATACCTTTTTTAATATAGTACAAAATGTTACTTTGCACAAAATGTTGTCGATCTTATTTAACAGCAGTATTTGTCAACCATTTAACTTTTAGTTAGCTTAAACCTCCGTTTTATCTTTTAATTTAAACGTTAACGTCAAACTTACATATAGAAAACTATGAAAACCTTTTTCCTCCAAGGACTGTTTGATGAATGGCTTACCCTATTAAAGAGGGTCACCGGTATTCATTCTTCCTGCTCGACATCCAGATTTCTTTGAGCCACGACCTTTCAGTAAAATCATAACAGCACTTGCGATATAACACATGTCGGGGGTCCAACAATACTGGATGTGTCAAATTACCCGTTCGAAAAAAAAACTAAATGCATCATTGTCGACCAAATTGGGGTAATTCGAAAAGATGCGAAAATATATGAGCACAATAATAAAAATAAGATATAAACTCGGCTTCCGTATTAAATGTAGTTGTTAGAGTGTGGAAGGAAAGACTAGAGTCATTATGGCGATATTTATGGAGTCACATAAAATGGCGGCGGCGCCTGCTCTAATAAAATGACAGCCTTAAAATTATTTACATTCCTCAAATAAAGTAAAAACTAACAAAGATAGTATATCCGGTCTGTAGTCTGCTTTAATTTATAACTGTGATTTTTTAGTCTTTCGTCTGCTGCACGCGAGCTTCTTGAGAGAATTTGAAAAGTAACGTTGCACTGTTTTGTTTCATTTACCAACACTTATGCACACTCACGAACACTTAACGGTTAATAATCCACCATTATTTAACATTAATATTCGACATAACACAAATTTTAAAAAATAAAACCCTTCTTAAACACACAATTAAAATTAAATTGTGTCCGCATTCACAGCAGACGACAGGTTAATTTTAGAAGCGTGATGTCGATTTTTAAAGTAAACACGTTATATGTATCTACTTGCATTTACTAAACGCCAAATGTGTACATGTCCGCGGAAGAGGCAAGCGTTAAAAGATGCTATATTCTCAACACATGCAAGGAAAATATTGTAACTCAAAATTAGGTGATTTTCTTAGTAAGAATATGACTGTAACTCAAAATCACCTAATTTTGTTACGTTACTGACAATGTTTTTCCTTGCAGGAGTCGTTTTTATGTTGTAAAAAAAAGAACTGCAACGCCCATGCAGCGATTATTTGAACACGTTAAATGAATACTAGTATATGTATGACAATGGCTCTCCTCGTTTGTCGTCATCAGGTGTTGCATTAATGCCATACTACAAACCTAACCGTTTAAGAATACCGCTCTCAGGAGTATTCCGGCGACTGGGCCCGCTCTTATCTGAGCCCGCGGGCCCACTCGCTGGATCTAATTATTTTATTATTATTATTTCGGCGACTGGGCCCACCATCAATATGCATATAAGATCTATTGTTTATTTAGATCGAATTCTAGTACAGTTGGAAGAAAACGCATTCGAAAAAAAAAAAAAAAAAAACACAAATGTTTTAAAAATTTCCACGAGCAGGATTTGAACCCGCACCCTTCTGACATACCGGGTCAGGTGCTCTCCCAATTGAGCTATCGTGGTTCTAACCAGCCCGCCGAAATTATTCAACACTATTTACTTTTACTTTGAAAGCCAAAGGCGCCCATTCAATGTCAACAACTACCGTCATTAACATCTGATCATAATATTTTTACAAATACTAAAGATCAGTTAAGAAGTAGGCAAGCTATTTATAAAATGTTTATATAATTTTTAAAGCAAATTTTGTTGCCAACAAATTACAAAAACACAAATTATTCCAGCCCGCCGAAATTATTCAACACTATTTACTTTTACTTTGAAAGCTAAAGGCAAGCTGGTTAGAACCACGATAGCTCAATTGGGAGAGCACCTGACCCGGTATGTCAGAAAAGTGCGGGTTCAAATCCTGCTCGTGGAAATTTTTTCAACATTTGTGTTTTTGTAATTTGTTCGCAACAAAATTTGCGTTAGAAATAAAAATAGATTTTTTTAAGAAAATAATTTATTTGTTATAATATTTAGTATTATGTATCTGAAGATAGGGGATTAGGATTATTATTATTACTCATTAGGGGAGGCCTATGTCCAGTAGTGGACTAAGATAGGCCGATGATGATGACGATGATGATGATCTAAAGACTGTGATTTAAAAAAAAAATACTTTTATCATTTTAAAATTTAAGTACCTACCCTATTTTATCTGAGATAATAATTCCTCTATTATTTTCTTCAATACGCCAGGTAAAATACTCATTTATACCCAATTACCCAGTATACTTATATTTTATCTTTTACATGGAAGATCAGTCCTTAGAAAGATTAAAGTTGTGATGTAATTTGTCCAAGTTTATGCCCATTGATCTAAGATTTGTTGATTTTATGTTAAATTTTGTTAAAGTCAATCTATAATTTTAGTAAATTCGATCTAAACAATAGATTTTATATGCATATCGGAGGTAGGCCCAGTCACCGAAATAAAAATATTAAAATTATTCGATCCGGCGAGTGGGCCCGCGGGCCCAGATAAGAGCGAGCCCAGTCGCTGGAATACTCTCAGACCCAGACTCCCAGAGGTCCCGGGTTCGATTTCCAGCAAGGGTACACATGTACCTCTGATAAAATTGGTGTTCTCGGTTGGATTTGTGGTAGGGCTTGTTTGTCCACTGCCATCTTATCTAAATGTGTCGCCTGAACATCAATGTTAGTAACATTGTCGTATTCCGGCAGATAGAGATAAGATAACCAATGCCTCGTAGGTAATTGAGAATTCCGAGTAAATTGCGCTTCCACCTTCTTCCTTATCACAACATCAGCTGAGATAAAGGCCAAGTGCGAAGCCGAATTAAAAAAAATATTCGTAACATTAGTTTACAAAATAACATATTTGCGTTTCAGTTTCCGTTACAACGTAACCGATAAACGGAAAAGATATGCCATTCACTGTCTTTACTTACTGATCGAAGGTCTATCTATACCAATGAGTTTTTACATTTTCCTTTATTAACATACGCCTGTGTCAAAGTAAAATTCTCATAATTTTATTTGTTACCGGCATACACATAAACCGATGTTGATCCCGAACGGATGCAAACTATGGGATTTTGCGGGTAAAGGAGAACGCAATATATTTTTATAGGTTGCTATATAAAAATATATTGTCATTATGCTTTGTATGGAACCCAAGCATTTATTGCGTATGTATTGGACAGTTTATTATTGGAAGTTTTTATGTTTGAGGACCACCAGAGCCGGCTTTGGAGGCTACTGTTTATTTGTCAATTGTTTTTTTATCATTTATATTAGACAAGAATTTAATAACAATAATAATGACTTTATTTGTCTCTTACAAAAAACACAGTATACAGAAGGGGTAACATCCAAGCAGGGATTAGAGTCAAAAGGGTCCACGGCTCAGTGATTGCAGGAGACCCACAAACCCTGTTATTCTACCATAGCCTTACATTTATGCATGCTTCGACTGCATCATAAAATTAAAAATAATAGTAGGTAATACAGAACGCAATAAAGAAAATGGCGATAGTAACGTCGCCTTCGGAGGTGCAATATTCGGACCGTATTGCGAGGCGATTAATCACTTCACTATGGACAACGGACGAGGAATAGTCACGATTAAAATCTGTCAATTGTGTATTCTCGTTTATCCCCATATTTATTATTGTGTTAAACGGTACACTCGATAAATGTATTTGTACTAGAGAATGTCGACTTAGGGAAGAAATGAGAAGGTTTTATAGTTGTTTTTAATTGTATTCAAAGATAAACGAGAACGGGGAAAACTGTGGATAACCAATGGATGACACCGAAATTTAAAATTTTGACTTAGCGCTAAATAAGCTTAAACATTATTGTACTTATTAACGTCAGTTCTATTTAATCGTTAGATAGCTTACTGATGTTAACCAGAAAACGGTAAAGTTGAACGTATTAAAAGTACAAATGAGATTGCGTTCTAGTACTTTTTTATTTGACTGGTTAATAGTCACTTAATTATTGATGTAGTCATAATAGCAACATTAAAACTCGCTTTTCTATGAAATATTCATTTTACTATTTCTTCGAAAGGGTATAAGGCCAAAAGTTTATAAAGTTTAACTATTGACATGCTATTGACTAAACAGTTGACTGTTAAAAGTCAACTGTTTAGTCAATAGCATGTCATGTCATTGTCTGTTTTACTTCAGTCTATAAAAAGGCGGCAAACATTCAACGTCACTGGCTGGTGGTAAAAGATGACAGCTTTAAATATTGATAGTTTCCCGACT
This sequence comes from Eudonia lacustrata, assembly GCA_947562085.1. Lineage (NCBI taxonomy): Eukaryota > Metazoa > Arthropoda > Insecta > Lepidoptera > Crambidae > Eudonia > Eudonia lacustrata. The sequence goes on along the minus strand of OX387326.1, from coordinate 17,235,342 downwards.
AAGGAGGTAGGTACGTTAAAAAATAATGTAACGACTAAACTTGAGCCATTTCCCGGGGGCACATCATCCGGGCTGTACTCCGAAGAAACATTTTTACGGCTCGCCCAAATAAAACTTTATTATCCTACCTCTTGTTTAAGGTACGAACCAATCTGTACAGCTCTAAGTATTTTTATTCATCTGCCAACTTTTATTGCGGGGCTGAAAATCGTGTATATTTATAATAAAGACTTTACGAAGTCTTAAAAGGGTTGGGTACTTCTGCAATAAGCATTACTCCTGCCAAAATAACAACTCATTTTTATCCTAAGTTTTATACAGTTTTACGCATACACCATGGATCGTGCTTAGTGGCGTGCACTTGGAGAGGCCTATGTCCAGCAGTGGACTAGTCTAGGATGACGATGATATACAGTCTTACGCATACACCATAACGAGGGCTATGTGGCACTCTCATCCAATCCCCGCGCGGCTTTAGAAAGTATGACGTGGCCTGTTTTTATGTTATTTTACACCGAACAGTCCTGATTCTTTTAACCACACATTTATTTATTCTGACAAACATACCAACCTAATTGAATCCATTTTCCTTCAGCTCAATAGCTGAGCAATAAGATACAAGCACCCAAATCATTGGGAATTCAGAAGTCAACGCGTTAAGGCTGTATGTAGACGGTCATTACTAACGACTATTCGACGTTTTATGAATTTTGCCTTTATATTTACAAAGACTATGTGTTTACTGGAAGCGTTTAGTATGAGTATCTGTGTCACCACCTCTATTAACAAAGGGTGCGGTGTTAATATGTAATTACTAATGGTGTAATTACTATTCGGAAAACTATTGTAAAATCCCGTCCATGATTTATTTTATTTTATTTATTAACGACTTTACGTAAAATTTATTTAAACATATTATTCGTATTATTGAGGAGCTCGATGGCGCAGTGGTAAGCACGCCCGATCTGCGATAGCTGACGTTAAGCAACTTTCGCAAAGGCCGGTCGTCGGATGGGTGACCAAACATTTATCATCTCGATTTTTTTTGGAGATTAATCGCTGATTGCCTCAAACTGCATTTTCAGCTTCTCCCTATCCATTCATAGGAAAGCCTCGTTCCCCAGCAATGGGGACATTATGAGCGGGTCATGAATTCATATAAATTGGGTTTGGGTAACCAAATGAGATCCACATCACCTCACCATCCACCATGATCACTAAGTAGCTCATTTTATCTCATTTTATCACTGCTGGAGCACGAGTCCTATGGATGGAAATTATACATTATGTAATACCCCTCTAGAGAAAGTCCTCCTAATAAAAGATTTGGGTGTTTATATAGATTCAAAGCTTCATTTTGATTTTCAAATCGAACACATTGTTAGCAAAGCCTTTCAGATTTATGGTTTTTTGATGCGGTCCTGCGTTTCATTTAAGCATCATTCCTCATATCTTTTACTTTACAAATCTTTGATTAGATCTCAATTAGAATATGCTACTGCCATTTGGAATCCTTTTTACTCAAAATACAACAAACAAATAGAACAAGTACAAAAAAATTCTTACGTTCCGTTAATTACCGATGTTTTCATTCTAAGTCCTCTTACGAGGTTCTTTTAGATAAGTATTCGTTGCTTAAACTTGAAATGAGAAGAATGCTTTCAGATATTATAATATTTCACACAGTAAGTTCGATTGCAATCAACTTATGAATCAAATATGCATACATATACCTCATCGTTTGTGTTCCATTCGCCACCCTCGTAAACGTTATTTATATGCACCAAGATTTTGTAAAACTAACGCAGGTGAGCGTGCTCCTCTTCTCAGAATAATGAAACTATATAATAATCATTTTATCGAGCTTGACATTTTTGCCTGCTCACCTGCGTCATTCCGAAGAAATGTCTGTGATATTTTAATATAACTGTAACTACCTAAAAATTTTATAAGACAATATCACAATTTATTTATTACAACTTAACACACATTTTTCTGACCTCAAATCAAATTAAATTTAAAATTAAACAAAATATAAATTCTAAATTGTTCTAGATTTTCTTTCTTTTTCTTTATGTAGAAATTCAATACTATAACTATGGCTTTACTCTGTTTTGCATTAACTGTGTACTTGGTTTTTGTCAGTAATTTGTGGATAACGCAGCTGGTTGCACTGTCTGTAATTAAGTTATATTAAGCTTTTATGTAGTAAGAAAAGAGTGTAATTGTTTGTTGTCAACAAAAAAAAATTACACTATAGGGTGTACGGGCCGAAATCTACCACGGAGGAGGTCGAGATGATAAAGTATTGGTTACCCATTCAATGAATGGCAATTGCGAAAAATTTACTTCGCAGACCGGACGCGTTAACCACATGCGCGATCGAGCTCCATCACCTCACATACTGAGCTAATGGAAACTGTTCACTTCCTTCTATGACAATTTCTATATCCTTGGCAGTGACGTGACCAGATAGCGTTTAGCGCTTCCTTATTAAATCTAGCCGCAATTTTAACTCGCCTAGGACTTTGATAGGTGATATTTTTGGTGTAATTTTATGTGGGTCTGATATTGCGTTTGTCGCAAAACGGATATATTTCGTGGGAATAAAGATTACGTATATTTTCGGATGGCTGTTTTTATTATTGTATTATTATAGGTTTTTATCATGAATGGTACTGGGTTTTTAGTGTTAAAGTAAAATTACAGTCAGGACCAAAATGTCTCTACATTCAAATGAAAACTCAAAATTGTTTTGTTTTGTTTGAATTCAATAGCATCGGTCAATATTAAGTTTGTTAAGGTTGTCAGGTAAAAGTGTATATGTTTATAAATTGCATATATAGGATGCGAAAATAAAATTTCACCTTTTAATGGCTTTTGACTAAATTTTTTGAGCAAATGAAAATGAAAAAACTTTGTCGTTAATAAAGAATTTTCAGTTAAATTTCAGACTAGCCAAATTAATAAAGGTAATTAATATGATTATTATAGATTATTTATACAACGTGTAACAGAAAGGTGTAGTCAAAATGAAAAGATCCAAAGTGTATCCCACCTAAATCTTGTATGCAGAGTTACTAAGACAAAAATATTAACTTTAATTTGGTATGCAATTTTTAATTAAATATTTCAATTGTGACGTCACAATCAAAATATGCAAGTCACAGCCCTAGTAGTTTAGTAACCTCTGTGTACTTACATTTATGATCACTGCTGCTTGCTTATGCGCGCCTGACGTGCATGACTTCACTAATATAAGTATTTAGTTTACAATTGCATGACAACTAAAGTTAATAATTATGTCTTAGTAACAACACATACAAGATCTAGATCGGATACACTTTGGATCTTTTCATTTTGACCACAGCTTTCTGTTACACGTTGTATGTTAGAAATTGCTCTTATTTTTTTTAAATTCTGAGCTTTTGCAGGGTTTACCTTATGATATCTTTCGAATACATATACATGTAACAGAATTTGTAATATTGTTACATTTAAGATTTTTTAAGTTACATTGTATCGTAACAAAATGCGAGCAATGAGCACTACAATATGATACAATTTATTAAAGGAAATGCTAGTTTTAAGAATGAATTTATGTATAGGAACTTATTGATCAAGGGTACCAATTTATTTTAATCAAAAATAATTGAAAGTCGAATTGGACAGGCTTTTGTCTTTTTTAAGCCATCGCGATGTTGTTTCGTTGTTTATCCCCGCTGTGACCCATTTCCGCCATTTCCCACTATGGCAGCTAACGAAAACGTTCAACATAAATCTTTTTTCATCAGCCACGTTGACAGACGAAAGCACTTACCAAGATCACGAGCGAAATGCAATACTTTATCTCGAATCGAAACGAAAATACATGAATCGATCTTCTGCCCTTCACTCGAGAGATCTTACTCAGTGGAATACAGCAACTTCCAGTGTTTGGGACACGACAAAATAGGCTTTATAGTGTAGGTGATAGGGTTTAATTGAACAGTAGCGATGCAACGCGAAATAGTGTTTGCGCAACTCTTGGCGCTCAGTCACTATTGTAGGTCAAAATTGTGTAAGTTACTTGGAATGTTCACTCAACACTATTGTAAAGGGTGTCTAATGGAAAAACGCGATCGTACGTCGCGCGAGCGCAAATAATGATTAACTCGAATGCGATTCTTGTGATAGGTTCAGTATAAGAAAATATAAACATCTCGGGATTTGAGTTGGATTTTATAAATGCAGGTTTAAGGCAAATATTAATATTTTAAAAGGTTGAACGCCGTCGGGCCCAGACACAATAGAAATTCAATTGTTTGTCGATCAAATGGCGTTTAAGGTGTTAACTAGCTTTAGAGCTGGTTAACACCTAGAGTTCTAGAGTTAGCTCTAACACCTAATCCTAAAAACCAGAATTGGCTTGGCATAAGCTTACTGGTAGGCCAGCCAAGTAATTTCTAGGCCCTGATTTTTTTTTATTATTTATTTATTTATTTATATCTTGGTTCACACAAAAATACAACAACAATTTTATATGTAAAACAAACACAACATGTTGCATGCAGCTTTAAAAGATTGTGTACTAAACAAAACAGTAATTTTGAAAAAAAATATGTAACAACAAAAATAACGAAAATTAAGTGCCAAAAGAAAAGAAACTAGACATACGTCCGAACGCTTGCTCGTGGTAGTTTAAATTCTTTAACCATCAACGCCTAAATCAAAGTAAATAATAATTAAATAAACCAGAAAATAATCGCGCTAATAACGCTACGAAACGCAAAACTTTGAGGGAATTTCACAGTCTGGAACGTTAACGTTGAAAACTGAAAAACTGTATTGCTTCGCATCTCCAATTCCAGAAACAAATACTTTGCGACCCTCCTCCACCACACTTAAGGCTCTTACACACTAATAGCAGGTCTGGAGAAGCGTGGGCAGAAGCAGTGCGAAACGCAACACACAGAAGCAGGCCAAAGCCTCAAAGTGTAAGTTCCCACACAATAAAAGTAGGCGGGGGCAGATGCAGTGCGGGACATGACACATCGAAGGCAGGCAGCAGTATTAAAGCGGCCAGTCGTTTCAACTATACCTGGTTTGACGAGTCAATATGGCAGTCATAGTGAATAACAACGGCGTTTGTTTTGGTTGCGCTGCTCCTGCACTGTCCGGTTAGTCAACCGGCAGTTCTAGAGCACGGCTGACTCGGAGCAGTTTCTCAATTGATGTGCCATGGTTCATATTGTTGATTATATTTAAAAACTCATTATTTAACATAAGTGCCGTATATTCATTATTAAAAAAAAAGTCTTGTTATACTTAATGTGCCATGATTCATGTCTTTACAGAACAACAAACGTTTTTTTAATCATAAATGGCATTATATTCATAATATTGTTATGTAGCAACTTTTTTAATTGAAAGAGAGAAAATAAATGAAGTTTAATAATAACAAAATATTTACAAAATCTATACAAAACAATTTATATACAAAAATCTTACAGTTAATATGGGAGGCCTATGTCCAGCAGTGGACTAATATAGGCCGATGATGGTTATGATGAGGAATCTATCAGCGCCAGATGGCGCTTCCTCAGCAGTATGTAGTGAAGGACTGGCTCAGCAACACTTCACAGGATCTCGGGGTCAGACTGACTCAGCAGCACCGCACAGGATCTTGCAGCACTTCACAGGATCTGGGGGTCAGACTGGCTCAGCAGTACCTCACAGGATCTTGCAGCACTTCACAGGATCTCGGGGTCAGACTGTTTCAGCAGCAGAGGTCAGACCGGCAGAGGTCAGACTGGTAGAAGTCAGACCGGTAGAGGTCAGACCGGTAGAGGTCAAACCGGTAGAGGTCAAACCGATAGAGGTCAGACCGGCAGAGGTCAGACCGGTAGAGGTCAAACCGGTAGAGGTCAAACCGGTAGAGGTCAGGCCAGGTAGAGGTTAGGCCAGGTAGAGGTTCCGCAGACAGCCAGAAGGTTCTATAGACAGCCAGAGGTTCTATAGTTAGGTTCTTCTTGGTCAGAACTCGTAATTAGACTGGCCTTTGACCGCAGGACAGCACGCTTATATACCCTTACCGTAGAACACAATTTAATTTAAATTTATACAAATTTAGAATTACATAAAAAGTTTACATTGCACTTTTAAAAGAAAATATTGTCTTTGCCATCAAAACTTTTGACATGATTGTCAAGGCTTTGTTTATAAATTTTCATTGAATGGAAGTAATTTTATAATATCTAAAGAAGTATTGTAAGAAAATGAAGACAACATGTAATAATTTTGATAGAAAGATAAAAGGAAACAACTGGACCTAAAAATGTGACTACAAGAGATAAAAATATATAAAAAACATGCTTAATAAAAATCGTAAGTATTTTCGTATTTACACAAACCTTTCCCTATCGTCTATCTTATTAACATGTTATTAAAAAGTGAATACTACATTTCCCCCACAACCCCAGAAAATTTTAACACTAAGTGAAAATTTTGAAGGTTAATAGGTTACTTCCAACTCTATCATACCAATCCTACCATACAAAATCTAACATATTACAATAAACCTTTCATACAAATATCTATCAAACTTAAGGGTAGGGCTCACAATCAATGGCTCCTACTCTAAGGAGAGTACCTAGCTATGCTTCATAACATTGGCTTTTTTTAGGAGTTGTTATCCGCTCACGCTGAAATCCCAGTGATGATGAATGATATGACTGTAGGCTTATTTAATGAGTAGTCAACCGCTCATTAGAAATAAAATGATGTAACTAATGAAGAAAGAAAATATATACAAATGAAAATGTAAGTATTAAAATTTATGTATGACAAGGGCTTATTTTACGAGTTGTCAACCGCTCAAATGAAGAAAAGATGCTATCCCAAGTAAGTACGCAACGCAGGGGTAGGGCCTGGTGCAAAGTACTTACAGGGAGTAGCGCATCGCAACGCAGGGGTAGAGCCTGGTGCAAAGTAAGTAAAGTATAAAGTGAAGACGTAATGATAAGCATGAAAATGATAAGGAATGAGAAAGCCAAAAAGTAACTAACGAATGAAGATGAAAACAAAATATATATATATATATACATTACCTAAAATCAAGATAGAAATTAAAATTATTATTAAATATTGTAGAAAATTAGTATTAAATATTGTAGAAAATAAATTAGGTACCAAGTTAAACTTTTTCCAAAAAAATCTACCCCAAGAATTAATGAGGGAGTTATTTCTGGGAAAACAAAAGCTCTTATTAAATGAGTTTGACCATAAGTAACCTAAAGATTTAATTTTATGATTATTAGCAGTAGATACAACAAACGAAAGTTAAAGAGTATAAAGAGATAATAATCTAATCATGACAAATAAATAACTAGATATAAATATCATAAATGATTTCAAAGTGAGCAGACTAATATGTAGAAAAATGAAAAGTGTCGAGAATCTAAGCCAAAAGTAAAAGAACGTGCAAGTGTATTTTTTAGAATTTAGAGAACAGAGCTAATAGTTACGTTGGGCGCCAAACTATTATGTAGCAACTTTTTTAATTGAAAGAGAGAAAATAAATGAAGTTTAATAATAACAAAATATTTACAAAATCTATACAAAACAATTTATATACAAAAATCTTACAGTTAATATGGGAGGCCTATGTCCAGCAGTGGACTAATATAGGCCGATGATGGTTATGATGAGGAATCTATCAGCGCCAGATGGCGCTTCCTCAGCAGTATGTAGTGAAGGACTGGCTCAGCAACACTTCACAGGATCTCGGGGTCAGACTGACTCAGCAGCACCGCACAGGATCTTGCAGCACTTCACAGGATCTGGGGGTCAGACTGGCTCAGCAGTACCTCACAGGATCTTGCAGCACTTCACAGGATCTCGGGGTCAGACTGTTTCAGCAGCAGAGGTCAGACCGGCAGAGGTCAGACTGGTAGAAGTCAGACCGGTAGAGGTCAGACCGGTAGAGGTCAAACCGGTAGAGGGCAAACCGATAGAGGTCAGACCGGCAGAGGTCAGACCGGTAGAGGTCAAACCGGTAGAGGTCAAACCGGTAGAGGTCAGGCCAGGTAGAGGTTAGGCCAGGTAGAGGTTCCGCAGACAGCCAGAAGGTTCTATAGACAGCCAGAGGTTCTATAGTTAGGTTCTTCTTGGTCAGAACTCGTAATTAGACTGGCCTTTGACCGCAGGACAGCACGCTTATATACCCTTACCGTAGAACACAATTTAATTTAAATTTATACAAATTTATAATTACATAAAAAGTTTACATTGCACTTTTAAAAGAAAATATTGTCTTTGCCATCAAAACTTTTGACATGATTGTCAAGGCTTTGTTTATAAATTTTCATTGAATGGAAGTAATTTTATAATATCTAAAGAAGTATTGTAAGAAAATGAAGACAACATGTAATAATTTTGATAGAAAGATAAAAGGAAACAACTGGACCTAAAAATGTGACTACAAGAGATAAAAATATATAAAAAACATGCTTAATAAAAATCGTAAGTATTTTCGTATTTACACAAACCTTTCCCTATCGTCTATCTTATTAACATGTTATTAAAAAGTGAATACTACAATATGATTTAAACAAGCCTTGATCTACTTTGGCAAAAGTTAAAATTTCCGTTTAAAACCTGACTGATTAATGTTCTCTAGAGCTTGGAAGAACAGATTGCATGCCCGTAATGGGTATTATTGTTGATACCTATGTATTGTATTATCACCAGCATAATGTACGCAGTATCTGTAATAAACTTTACTCTATTCTATTCTAATTTGCGCAGGGACCGCGTTGAACCCGCGCTGCTTCTGACCCGCTTTTGGTGTGTCGGAGTCTTAACTTCGCTCCAGCCAATCTACAAGTTGTAAACTGCCAATTAGTATCGTTACTCGATACGACGCATTTAATTGATACAGTTTTCTCAACAGAACTGTTAAAGTATTTTTCCAATTAGGCTTTTGCCTCATAGCAGGCTTTCTGATCGATTGAATGATTCAATAACGTTTTCTGTGCAAATTGAACGCGCTAAAATATTCTTTTCAGATACTTATCAACTTTTTATTCACTATATGTTCCGTTAAAAAATGTTAAAATTTATTAAACATATTAAAAGGCATGCGTTTTATTTTGTTCTTACACTTATAGATATTCCATAATTTAATGTCTACGACGCAGTCCACTTTGGCTTGCATAGTAACCCCCTTATTCATAAAAACTATTTAAGCATTATTTCGTTAATCATTGTTTTGTCTCTTTTTCTCAAATACAAAATGACGTTTGTGTGACGTTGGCAAAACAATATTTAACTAAAAAATGCTTAAATATTTTTTATGAATAAGGGGGTAAGTAGATAAGAATACATTAATATTCCCATAGAATAACTTATATCACATAAAGAAAGACAGTTTTGGATAGTATTTATCTACTATCAAATAAAAAATACCACTTATAATATGCTTATGATAGTTAAACTATTATTGTTTTCTAAAGTTTACGCGAACACTACACATTGAAATGAAACAACTTTTACGGATTTACTCGCGTTTATTTTACACATTACTTATTTAATGTTTATCCTGACGTTTCGAACCCTTTGCAGGGTCCGTGGTCACAGGGAGACTGAGGTGTTGGTTGTCTCATAATTAGTTGGTAGCTTGTATACCCTCATTTAAATTTAATCAGGTGCGTTCCGTTTTACGCAGAAAGAGCTTACAGTATCTTTTGGTCTGGCAGTATGGTGTTGGGGCTGGGATTTAATGTTTTGTATGATGGGATCCCAGGCTGGTGGTAGATTCTAACCATCTTCTCTATTAAAATTAGGATGTTTTTTAATTTCAATAGCCTCGCGTATCATCCTAGGGATGAAACGTTGTTCTCTAGCGAGTATTTGTGGTTTATCAAATCTGATGTAATGGTTGGGCCCTTCTAAGGAATGTTCTACCACCAGCCTGGGATCCCATCATACAAAACATTAAATCCCAGCCCCAACACCATACTGCCAGACCAAAAGATACTGTAAGCTCTTTCTGCGTAAAACGGAACGCACCTGATTAAATTTAAATGAGGGTATACAAGCTACCAACTAATTACGAGACAACCAACACCTCAGTCTCCCTGTGACCACGGACCCTGCAAAGGGTTCGAAACGTCAGGATAAACATTAAATAAGTAATGTGTAAAATAAACGCGAGTAAATCCGTACAAGTTGTTTCATAGTTAAACTAGTTTCATAAAAAATTTACAGTTCATTTTTAATTGTACAATAAAATTGTATTTTTAATATATTAAAGTTTAATTCCAATCACGTTATGATTCAACAAAAGTCATTCTGAACATACAAAGAGTTCATCAAAAATTTAACTGAACTGTCTTGGTCTTTTTCTATTAAAATTTCGCTGAATAACCTACTTACTGTTTAGATTTCGATATTAAATTTCTTTACGCATTGCGATTCTTCGTAACGGCAAAATCATATTATTAATTTATGCTTTAATGTTCAACGTTTTCTCATAATGCTATAAAGTATTTCAAATAAAATAAAAGATAATGAAATGTTTTAGAAGATCTAACTAGTTTTTATTAGTAATTTTATAAGATAAGATATTTTAAATTTTACTCTTACTTTAAAACTAACCTAAAAGTAGGCGAAATTTATTAGTTCACTTGTTGGTTGATTGGTGGTTGTTAACGACTGCTAATGCAGCCAGGACCAATAGTCACCCATCCGATGACCGGCCTTTGCAAAATTTGCTTAACTTCAGCAATCGCAGACTAATCGTATTTAAAATTGCGTCATCGAGCTCCTAGACTGAGATATGAATCGAAAAATCCGTAAAAAACTTAGTAATCATTTGTTGATAGATGCATTCTGTGAAGCATTTGTTTTGTGGCATAACGCCCTGTAAAGGCACCGATGGTTAATCGGACCTGGCTTCTACTGTCTCCGCAGGTCTCCGCATATGAACTTACTCGATTTGGAGTGTTTTGTTCCGTAGGTTGACGTATGTGACGGTTGTTGTGATGATGGAGGGTTCCATGGCAATGGTAAATAACGACTGCGTCTCTATATGTGATGTTGTATATTTACAGTGACTACATTGTGACTGACTTATTACCTAAACCTTACAAGACTATTTATACAATATAAACTGTGTAGATGTTGGAGGGAGGATGCCGTGTCTTATCTTAATCAGATCTACACGCGATTAGGAATGCGTTTACAAACTCTTTAACCATATGTGAAGATAAGAAATTATTTGGCGACCGCAGGCCGCCACAGTACTCGCCCCTCTAGAAAAGGAAAAAATATCGTTCAGGTCTTCAGCTTCTTTTGCGTTTTCCGTTTGCAAATGCCAGTAGTGCGTAATTTCGATGTAATCTTTTAAGGCCTTGTTAATGGTACTTGGTGCAAGTGCCACGAACGGCTCAGACCCAATGAGCTGGGTGCATCCGCTATCTCGTTGCCGTGATTCCCATATGGCCTGGGACCCAAATCAATCACACCTAGTCGCATCGCATCGTTATGTCCTATAGCCTGGGACCCAAATCAATCACACCTAGTCGCATCGCATCGTTATGTCCCATAGCTTCGGGCGATATGAGCCCCGAATCGACTCTGGCCTTGTTCTGGAAACCACAAAAGCTATAAACAAGCTAGGTGACTAGAGCGCGGCTTGGCTGTCACTCAGGATGAATATATTGCGCTTTTTCATAGCTAACTCTATATGTATTCTGCTTATACTTACTCTATATCTTATCTCTAACTATCGAAACAAAACAATGCTACTGCCATTGTGGTTATAAACCTAGATAAAATAAAATCTCGCTTTATGAAAAACCGCTGTCGTTTTCAGCAGCTCAATAATCATTTCTCATCAAAGTTGTCGAATTGTTTAAAAACTATATTGTCTGGTGAATATTCGGAGTCATTCCCTTTGTGAATTCGCTCAGCCCTTTGTGACGTGGCATGTAGTTTTATATATAGTTTTATCTCAGTGTTCAACTTTGGCAAACTCAATTGATGTATTTTATTATATTAAGTAATGTTAAATCGGCGACAGTAAAATGTTACGCAAATCTTTACAAACAAATGACAATTAGTAAAAGTGTTGAAAATTTTTCACTAGTAAAATCCGAACCCGCACCCTCTGACAATCTTGGTCAGGTCATCATCATCACCATCAGCTCATTTTTATGTCCCCAGTGCTGGGGACGAGCCTTCCCTATGGATGGATAGGGAGAACGGGCCATAAACCACCACGCGGGCCCAGTGCGGATTGGTGGTTGTTAACTACTGCTAATGCAGCCGGGACTAACAGCTTTACGTGCCTTCCGAAGCACGGAGGAACTAGCAAATGTAGAAAATATATATATTAACTATATATTATACTTAATAAAATAGGTAAGTAATAAGATATATACATAATACCAAAAATAGTAATCCTGAGATTTCAATATTATTCAGTCAGTCAGTACTTAAATACTGTAGGCATGCATACAACAGAGGACTGCCTCCTAAGTCCTCTATCAAAAAGAATCAAAGACATTGTCATACGAGTGTATTAGGTATGCTTCATACATATGGCACCAATGGGAACCTTAAAAACCAGTAATGACTGGCACATCACACTACAGTTTCATCTTCACGTCAAATTGAGATGACAGAGGTTCGAGCATCTAGCCAGAACTATTCCCGTTAATGACAGCTACATATTTTTTATTTATAAACTAGCCTAGTCTCGGCTCAGGGTGTGCCAGCGAGCGATAGAATGATAGAGCGATAGAGCGCAGCATTTTGGGAGTAAACACGCATGATAATCCGCCGGGCTGAAGTTGGACTGGGCTGGACATCTCTACCGCATGCCGCACGAGATGTGGGTGCGGATCACAACGGAGTGGACCCCACTTAATGCGAAAAGGTGACCAGGTAAACAAAAACGAAGATGGCGGAACGACTTTGATAGGTTCATGAAATAATAGCATGATGTTGCAGGGGACCGGAAGGTATGGAAAAAAGGTTGGGAGTCCCTTGCCCAGGAATGTGATAGTTAAGGCTGTTATTATAATAGTTTAATAAACTAGACGCCTCAATAGTCGAGAAGCATAGAGTGGAAGACCTAGATTCAAGGTCTAGTACAGGTCAGGCGCAGAATGTTTCGATCTTTTCATTACATATCCCTGATTTGTGACCTCCAATTAGATCTCAACTCTTTAGAAGGTATAGGTATTCTAGTCGATGAAAGCGTAATTTATGCCTACCTAACTAAATAAATTGAACATGGATCGGACTAATATTTTAAGCTAGTATTAACTTTTCTTTTTAAAATATAATTAAACACACAATGTCAAAGGCCAAAGTTTTTAATACTTTTTTGAAAATGGGTTATTTCACTTTTGATTGCTTTGCATGTATTTTTGTTATTCGATTTATTTATGTAAAGTTAATGTTTGTTAGTATGTTTTATGTTTAAAAATTCTAATGCTGATTTATTGAAAAATGAGTCATTAACATTATAACCATGTACGACGCTGTAAATCTTCCCTAAATAACTAATTGGCAGGTACATATTGTTACTCTACTAATTCAAATACTAAATAAAGCATAAGAATAAAATTTTACTAATTTTACCTTTAAAAATAGGTACCCGGTGTTTCAGTGTGTGGTGCTGAACTTTCAGATCATACAATTTTTTTTTATTTTTCTTCAAATAACGCCTAATACCACGACCTTACCGCGAGTGGTGGCCCACCGCGTCGTCTGCATTTGGGTAACCGATTCAATTAAAATTAATTAGCTCTTGTGAATGTCACTATGCCATCGGTTCGTAAGTCTACTCTGGGCGGGAGATCTTGTACTAAGAAGAACCGGCAAGAAACTCAGCAAGTGTCAAGCTCTTTTCTCCCTTAAGGCGTCAAAAATATTGGAAAATGTCCTATCATAGTAGGACAGTTCTCACACGTAGGGTGTTATCGCAAGTGGCTCCAGCCATGGTGCTAAACTGTCAGATAATACATTTTTTTTCAAATAGCGTGTAATGCCACTACCTTACCGCGAGTGACGGCCCACCGCGTCGTCTACATTTCCCATCTCTGCCGCATTTTGCTCCGCCGCCTTTCCCTCTATTTTTGGGATAAAACTAATTTTGTGCTTTGTTGACTCTCCCCGTGTTATATTTTCATTTCGATTGCTTCGCTCGCCACCGTGTCGTGTGTGCGTTGCGTTGATAAGAAATTTTCGCTATTGTGGTTATTGATTATGTGTTTTGTTACTAAGGTCGTAGGGTTTCGTATTTTTTTGTTTAGACTCAACGGTGGGTCTTTTGAAAGAAATCTAGAAAGGAGATGAAAATTTAACTTTCATAATTTAAAATCTTTTTGCTAAGTTTAGGCTACAATCATTGGGTTTGAATGGCACTACGTCGGTGTGTAAGTCTACTGAGGGCCTAGACAAGTGGCATAATTCCAGTATAATCTAAATAGAATAAAAACAAACGCAAACCTAGGTAGAAATTATTTATTTGTTCCGTTTGCGGTGGAAACAATGGGTCCATGGGGGCCGGAGGCAAAGCAGTTATTTAAGGGTGCGCCGTCCATAAGTGACAAGTGTCATATGTTTTATTTAAAATGTCATCGTCCATATTTATTTGATGCCACGCGGCCATACTAATTTTGTATGGGGAATTTATGGTGCTTAATAAAAAATAATTATTTAAATAACCACTTGATGAATCGAAAATGTAGTCTAGCAATTTGTAGTTTATCCATTGATGATTGTTTAGACAAAATCAGAGGTACAATAATTTAGATAAACTATAAGAAATCTACTAAACGCCGCCACTCGTATTCATGATTTTTGCCCAACTTTAAATGATATTGTAGAAAAAACTATAGCGTGTTATGAATTTATGGTTCTGACAAATTGTAAACACGTTCCCTATGATACTAAATATATATTTTGTTCATTTAATACGATAGTATTTTCAATTATATTTACTTAACCGTAACTGCATTTTTTTGTCGGCGCACCCTTAAAGAGTTAAGTGCTCGCCTTATCGAGGCCTCCGGTGACAAGAAGGCTGGCAGCTACTTCTGCCAGCGTATTAGTTTTGCAATCCAAAGGGGCAATATTGCCAGCATTCTTGGGAACGTTCCCATGAGCCCACAGTTGGAGGACATCTTTTATTTATTAGTCTTTAGTTTTAAATTTTCTAATTTTTCTGATTTATTTTTTCAAGTTAAGTTATGAATATAATTATTTTAATAGAATAAAATGAGTGGTATATACTTGACATACGAGTAAGCCAACGACACGTATAAAATACGACTTATGTAGGTGATCCCTAAGGTTATTAATTAAATTCCATGTCTATTCTACTAGCGTTATGCTACTTGTCTGGGTCATCCGATTGGGCTACCTTGTATTAAGAAGAACTTTCAAGAAATATTTTTTTTAAGCCAATGGGCTGGCTCGTGACGATGGAAAGAGGCCCGATGGAATAACGCTCGTTGCCTGGTCGCAGGGGATGGAGCCAGGGTGTCCACGCACGTCGCATCCCACACTAGGGATCGGCCCTAGTGTGGGATGCGACGTGCGTGGACACCCTGGCTCCATCCCACATTAGGGCAACCTCGGTTAGTGCTGGCGCGGCAGCTTCAGCGGCTGAGGACCTCAAACGGCGCAAATATAGTTCTCTAAGCCTTGGGCACATATTTGCGCCGTTTGGGGTTGAAACTTTGAGACCATGGGGACCGGCAGCTCGAAAACTTTTCAATAAATTTCCGCTCGCCTTATAGATGACCACTGGTGACCCTCGAGCTGGCGCGTATTTTGGCCAACGCCTAAGTTTGGTCATCCAAAGAGGCAACGCCGCCAGCGTCCTGGGCACTCTCCCGCTTGGCAGCGATTAGGGGTCCCTTTTTTATTTGTAAAAATTGTGTGTAAGTATATTTCTATAATTTTTTTTTCATCATCATCATCATCTCAGCCAAAAGAAGTCCACTGCTGGACAATTTCTACCCCAAGTATCTCCACAACGACCCGTTTTGTGCTGCTCGCATCCAGCGGCTTCCCGCGACCTTCACCAGATCGTCAGTCCACCTTGTTGGAGGCCTGCCTACACTGCGCTTTCCGGTACGCGGTCGCCACTCCAGGACTATCCCGCCCCAGCGGCCATCAGTCCTGCGAGCAATGTGCCCTGGCCACTGCCACTTGAGCTTAGCTCTATCTACTCTTCGGGCTATGTCGGTTACCTTTGTTCTTCTGCGGATCTCCTCATTTCTGATTCGATCACGCAGAAAAACCCCGAGCATAGTCCTGTCCGATTTTTTTTTAAATTTCTCTTAAATATAATATTTATTAATAAATTACACAATGTTACAATTAAAATTTTTAGGAAATTTTACCCCAGATTAACTGCACAAGAACATCATACAATATACTAAATATATTTACTCTGTGGTACGACGAGTCGTGATCCCGATATTCTATGAGGTTGTCTTGTTGCGTTAATGAAGAACAAGCCAAAGCTGATTTAGGGATTTCCCGCCATAATGAAAGGAAATATACAAAGCCAATAAGCTCTGTTTACATCCGCACTAATATTGACGTCTCAATTATGATACTTTGTGAGTGAGCAGCCAATAGTAAAAGCGTTGTACAAAATAGTATAAAATGTATCTACATTCTAGATTTTGCAATACCTACAAGAACAACTCGATTTCTCCTTTCTTTGAGAACGCCTCGGCAGCTGCGGAGTGGCGGAGGTCCTGGGTTCAATGCCCAGATCGGCCAGTGTGTTTTGAATTTTTCGACGCATAGCCTGGGTTTGTGATCACCAACCCGCATTATACAAACTTGGTGATGAATCTTATCTCTATCAATAGTAGCAATGACTTGATTTTAATGATGGGGCAAGTCAAGCAAAAAGATTGAATAAAGCAATGTTCATACGCAACAGTTCATACGTAACTAAGTATAAAAAAGTAGCTATAGTAGTATGGTGACCATGAAATTGCTTTATCACTTTTGACAAAAACTTTCATTACAATAAAATTTCGACAAGGCATAATGACAAGTATCTGTCACTTAATCTTTTAAACAAAAATAGAACTTTTTAAGTATTCATAAAATTTATAAAATACAGTGAAAAAATTAAACGCCTACCCGACCCAGCCAGGAACTTCTTGTTTTATTTTATGCAAACAAAATTCACTTCTAAGGTGGTAAAACAATTTCATTGTCGACTATACATTTAAAACAGTCTGCAGAACTTCAACTAAACGTCAGTTCAAAGATTTTGTTAATTTTGGTAGCC
Organism: Eudonia lacustrata; assembly: GCA_947562085.1. Classification (NCBI taxonomy): domain Eukaryota; kingdom Metazoa; phylum Arthropoda; class Insecta; order Lepidoptera; family Crambidae; genus Eudonia; species Eudonia lacustrata. The sequence continues at coordinate 17,218,025 of OX387326.1, read as the reverse complement.
CCTAAAGCAACCTCCAATCCGCACTGGGCCCGCGTGGCGGTTTATGGCCCGTTCTCCCTATCCTTCCATAGGGGGGCTCGTGCCCCAGCAGTGGGGATATAAATGAGCTGATGATGATGATGATACAAACTACAAAGTTTAATATTTTTTAATCAGTCAGTTGTAATGAAACCTTCTTTGCTAAAGCAAAAATCAGGCCAAATCCAATCAAATCAAAACCTTTGAATTTAAAAATGAACTTTGGGAAAGCATTTTTTGAACGTACAAATCCAAGCTGTCTGAAAAATCTTAGGAGTAGGTAAGTGGACTGCTGAATTTTAGCGATTTGAAACTTTCAACGGTGTACTATAAAGATCTTAAGCTCTCGCAAGGACAGTCGAGAAATGCAAAACATTTTTGTTCTTTCAGTCAGGCAAATGCCAGGAATAGGCAACAAGAAAATGTAATTAGTATACACGGTATATAGTGTATTGGTAATTAGATTGAGTTAGTTTATTTTTTTTAATTCGGTTAACACTTTTTAAAATTGTATAATTGTTATTAAGTCATCTCCATAATCGTCAGCTCATTTTTATGTCACCCCTGCGCTTTTTTTTTTTGAGAGAGATTGCTGATTGCCTCGGACGGCATTTTCAGCATCACCGAGCCTTTTTGAGGGTGGCGAGGTACGTAAAGGGTACCTCAAGCAGTGTTGAAACGAATCACCTTCGTAGGTTTTCTAGAGGGAACGGCATCGCACACTTAAAAGTGCGCGTCCTCATGCCCTACTAGATACTCTGAAGGGTTTGGATCGGATCGGGAAGCGGTACCACCCGAGGGTGCCTCTAAAGGCACGGACCTCGGCTCGGGTAGACCGGGCCGTGGAGGAGGAGACCCACTGCGCTGTGCACGAGCTTTCCCTATAAATGGATAGGGAGAACGGGTTATAAACAACTACGCGGGTCCGTGGATGGTGTTTGTTAATGACTGCTAATGCATCTGGGACCAACGGCTTTACGTGCCTTTCGAAGCACGAAGGACTTCGAAATGATACAGTTTTGGTCACCCATCCGATTGGCCTTTGCGAAAGTTGCTTAACCTCAGCACTTACATAACAAACGCTTTAACCACTGTGCGATCGAGCTCTTCAAGTATTAAGTAACTGACAGGACATAACTGTAAACGAAATCATTTAAGAATTGTCGCCGTTTGATTTATTCAGATGTAAACATAGACTTAAAGTATCCTGCATGTTGCCCTTAAAACAGAAGTACCAAATAGGAAATATTACAACAGCAGTTTAGCAGAGATTAGGCGTTTGCGGCATTCGGACAATAAAACGTTATCTCCTCACCCCAACTACACCAACATTAAACGATAGCACAGGAAAAGACGACGGTAATGGCCGCAATCCAGACCGGCCCACAATTCTCACATTCGTAATAACATAGTTGTAAAATTTAATATGTGGCTGAATTTAAGTGGGCTATCATCCTTCCGTCCTCAAAGAGAAGGTATGCCATTGTGATTTTGTCTAGTTTTGTTGTTGCATTTGTACAGTTAAAGGGAATAACTTTATTTCGTATGAGTTAAATAATTATCAAATCAAATTAAGAATTTTTTACTGCGTAGTGAACTGCGAAAATTTTTCCAAGTTTTTAATCTGGTTTGGGATATGATTGTAAATTTTGATTGACATAAAGTAAGGACTGGATGAGATTAATGTTAACTTGGTGAAGGGTAATTTCAGCTTATTTAAATATCTATCGTTTCTTTATGTTTTGTCAATGGGTGAAAAAAGTTCTTGATGTTTTTGATAAATTTACATGACTCTAATATGTAGATGGATATAAATGTAAGTATTCTATGTTTGATAAAGTGGGGTTTGCATGACTCTATATGTTTTATATTTGTTAATATCCTCAAGCACTTCTTCTCTTCAATATAAACAATTTATCAATGTCAGAGGAGTTCCCCCATAGTATGATTCCATAGGAAATAATTAAAAATGCATAGGCATAGTATACTGTGAGGGTTGTTTCAAAGTTAGGCACACGTTTTAGATGGTAAAGTACGTAGATGAAAGATGACATTTTACTTTCTACTTTTTTAATGTGTTGCTTCCAGTTCAAATGCGAATCTAGTTCTATACCTAACATAGTAGCCGAATTTACTGTTTCTAATTTTGTATTGTTATAGATATATGATATCTGTAATGGTTTCTTTTGGTAAGGCTTAAATCGGATTAATTTTGTCTTATTAAGTTTGAGTTGGAGATAGTGATGCTAGCCAGTTGGTAATTTTATAAAATGTGGAATCTAATTTATTTTTTAATTCTGACGAGTTTGAGCAAGAGAGAAGCACTGAAATATCATCAGCAAAAAGTACACAGAAATCGTCAAGAATATCAGGAAGATTATTGACATAAATAAGGAATAAGAGACATCCAAGGACGCTGCCCTGTGGTATTGACCCGGTAACATGGACTGCATCAGATCTGGTGTATGTGATCATACCCGTTTCAAAATCTGTATTTTGTATCTCTACATGTTGGTACCGGTTGTCAAGGTAGGATTTAACCAAATGTGAGGCAGTCCTCTTACTCCTGTTCGATACAATTTATCCAAAAGAGTTCGAAAACATACCCTGTCGTAGGCTTTACTCATATCGAGAAGGAGACCCACTACATATTTATTATTATTTATTTTTTTCATTATATTTTTTAAATATTTGTAGATTGCTAAGGTAGTTGAGTGTTTTTTCCTAAAACAATTCTGGTTTTCATTTAATGTTTTTTTTTCCAAGAATGAATAAAGGCGTTTCACCATGGCTGTTTCGAATATTTTAGCTGACGTTGATTGGAGAGCAATGGGGCGAAAATTATTAATATCAGTAAGTACTCCTTTTTTATGTAATGGTTTTATCAAAGATATTTTTAAAACGTCAGGAAACGTACCTTCTGAAAAAGATTTAATCACTAACAATGTGTAGGGATCAGTTAGTAAATTCAAACTAGGCGGGATCTACATACATAATACAGTTTATTTCAGTGGTGTCAGTTTGACTTAGGTAAAAAGTATTTCATCATCATCTTCCTGTGGGTGTCGTAAAAGCCGACTAAGAAACCTTTGCAGAAGATGGGCAGCAGCATCTCTCTGAGGTTACCCTCAACCTACTGCGATCGCCAACCCGCCTGCCAAGCGTGGCGATTACGGCAAATACCCCTCATATCCTTGGGGGAGGCCTTTGTCCAGCAGTGGACGTCTTTGGCTGAGATGATGATGATGATGATGAAAAAGTATTTTCGATATTTTTTGTTGGTGGAGTTTGTTTTAAGTTGGAATGTAAATTACCAACAGATGCAAAATAAGTGTTGAATGTATTAGCTATTTTAAAGACAAAGGCATGAAGTTATCAAAATCAAAATTTCAGATTCGTTGGTCTTGTCATACTCCTACAACTTTCGATGAAAGTTGATGTATTTTTTCCAAGTGGCACCTTAATTAGGTAATATGTAATGTGACATGCCATATGTTCATAAAACATTAGTACAGCTATAGAATACATTATCCAAAAGTAAAAAAAGTTTCTGCTTTGGAAGCGGCAAAAACATTTGTTAGCTAAGCCCCATTCCTAACCCCGGCACGTACAGTCACCGCGACAAATCTAAACGGCCGAACGTTCGAATTAAAATTCCGTACACCCCTTTTACCTATTGTCTACACAAAATATCCTTTAATTATGTCGGCTGTCTCCCTCTTTAAGGTATGGTCTGAGTGAGAGGCGATAAATTGTTTTCTGCGATGAATCGACTCTGTCGCTGTCTTTATCTCAAACTATTGAGTTCTTTATCATATAGAAAGACACTTGTTATGCAGATGCAGGGATTAAAGATCCCCATTGAACGGCCACCCATCGGCTGAGCAGGTCAAAATCGAGGCGAACCAAGTGAATCTTGTCATTGAACTTAAACGGATATTGGATCTTATATCTAAATGTAATAAATGTACATATGCAGTGGGACCCAATATAAACTAAAAAAGCTTTAAAAAAACTAAATTGGGCTCCATCTTGTATGTGTGGTCAATGTGTGCGCGTTTACGGTAAAATATTCTTATCTATTATCTATTAAAATTCTTTGTTACTATTATTATTATTAAGTATGTTTTTTTTCGCAGCTATAAGCTGGCTTTCTCTGCAATTACGGGTATATTTAATAGAAAAAAAACCAAAACCTTTTATAACTCCAATCGCTCACCCTCTTTACTCGCACCAAACATGCGTACGAACAGGGAAACATGTCCGTTCAAACATAGAACAATACATTATGTTCTCGGCTCAAACAAAATTAATGTCAGCCGACTCGCGCCGCATTTTAATTGGCGCAAATTGTGTCGGGATGACTGTTACACCCCCAGTAATTGACCTGCTTATCATAATTACGGTATCCGCATGTTTTAAATTTGGAATGCCGCTTTTGATTAATGCAGCGTTTTGTTAGACGTTTACGGCGGAGCCTGCTTCGATGATTGGAACAGTTTCATAATGGGGTATTTGACAGGTTTTAGAAAAATATGCCTAATGGTTCATTATATCATAATATATTTGCAATTTGATTAATTTGTTATGAATTTCTTTATTTTTTATGAAAATCGCCATTAAAATTTAAATTAATAAAATAACCGCCAAAACGCTGAATACGCCATGCATGCAGGTCACGTGATGTCGTGACGTCACTTGCTTGTAAGCAAACTTTTAGCTGTCAAATTAAACGTACAAAACTTTGATTGACATTTACTGTAAACAAGCTGGTGACGTCACTCCAGATTCAGCGACATCCCCTGCGTTTTTGATCACGTGGTCAATCATACCCCTTTCGGACCTGAGTCACACGATCGTGACTTTTGACTTTGAAAATTTCAAACGTCGCGCGATATTCGTTTCTACGCTCCAAACCGACGCCACATAATCGTGCGTTTGTCAAGTAGCCAATGAGAAATCGTTTTCGCGGCAAAATAGTTTATTAGGCGTGTGCGGGCTGACAAGACGGCTGCGTTCCTTGACCCCCGGAGACAGCAACGTAAGTTTTATTGGATATATTGAGTTTTTATTGCCATTTCTTGTATCTGCATATGTTTTTAAATAAGCAGATACATGAAGTAACATATTAACGCAAAATTTTCTCCTAGATATCACTAATTAACGGTAACGATATGAGCAAAAATGTAACAGCACGATCGTGAGCTCTGGGTTCCAATTGTATTAGCGCACTAACGTGACTTTGTAAAATGATGTGTGTTTTCTAAGTATTTTCTTTTATTTTAGGAATTCCAGTGAATGATGATTTTATCCTAAGCTTATTGGAGGATGGCAACTGCTTGGACATAGAAGTTGACTATGGTGATATAGAAGTTGACTATGGTGATGAAGAATTTGTCTCGAACACTCGGACACTCGAACTTGAAGTCAGCGAATCTAACGAAGAACCCTGCAACCTGAACCCATCGCCATTGCCGAAATTATGTTAATTTATTGTAATATCTATCTTAATTTGCCATAAGGCACGTTCCTAACTTGAATGTGATTGACAAAAATATGTTACGTTCCATACTTGACTGTGATTGACAAAAATAAAAAAATATTTTCTAATTAAGTGTAGTTTTATTAATCTGCACGAAAACAAATATTTGTTATGCTTGCCATCTCACAAACAGTAGTAACTAAATATTTTTTGAAGCTACAACAAAATATATAGCGTTGCTGATCACATATACCATGAAATACTATGAACTCACTATCATGACCAGGTACGAGTAAAACCCAGAACTCACGATCGTAGCATGTACTTTTTAGGTTTGTTAGTAGAAAGAGATTTTTTCAATTATTTTTTACATTAAATATAACAACTAACCATACAAAAGTCATAGAAATTTAGATGATCAAGGAGAATAAAAATCTCAGGTCCGAAAGGGATAAAAATTTTAGTAATTAATGATATTTTTTTTAATAAAAATCATACTTATTTTAAAATTATGTGCTGGCTAAATTAGTTTAAAAACATGTTTACTATTAAGTTAACAACAGTTTGATCAATATTTTCATTGTAGTCAAATACCCCATTCATTTATTCATGTCCAATGTACATAAGACTCAGTTAGTAAAAAGGGGGAAGGCTTTGTCGAGTTCAAGTGGCTCCCCGAATACTGCAGATGTCCATTGTCCATGGTCGCCGATGTCTATCTTCATGTCAGGTGCCTCGCCACCTCGTTTGCTGTCTATTTACGTAAGTATGCTAGTAAATAGCCTATAACTGTCCCACTGCTGGGCAAAGGCCTCCATCCACCATGGATGGATAGGTATGGCTTAGTCACCACGCTTGCAAACCCGGCTATGCATCGAAAAATCCGAAACACTTTTTCTGCGAATTGACTTTAGGACCTTCGGGGCGTACAAATTAATAAATATTTGATTGCTGGCTGAGTCAGGTAAGCGTTTAATTATTTCACTGTTTTATAAATTTTATAAATATATTTGAATACGTTTTACTACCAGGCAAACGCATTTGGCAGCAGTGATGTATGTAGAGGCAGTTCACTCTGTCTCCTATTCATCATCATCAGCTCATTTTATGTCTCCACTGCTGGGGTACGAGCCTTCCCTACGGATGGAAAGGGAAATGGAAAGCCATAAACCACCACGCGGGCCCAGTGCGGATTGGTGGTTGTTAACGACTGCTAATGCAGCCGGGACCAACGGCTTTACGTGCCTTCCAAAGCACGGAGGAGCTGGAGATGATATATTTTTGGTCACCCATCCGATGACCGGATTTTACGAAAGTTGCTTAACCTCAGCACTCGCAGACCGGGCGCCTTAACCACTGCGCCATCGAGCTCCTCAACACTGCGCCATCGAGCTCCTCACCCTTAAACTTTGCCCTATTAAACTTAAAATGAAGTTGGGGCCAGCCTATACCCTGCGCACCGGGAACCTTCGATGTCGCTTCATCATCATCTCAGCCAAAAGACGTCCACTGCTGAACAAAGGCCTCCCCCAAGGATATGAGGGGTATTTGCCGTAATCGCCACGCTTGGCAGGCGGGTTGGCGATCGCAGTAGGTTGAGGGTAACCTCAGAGAGATGCTGCTGCCCATCCTCTGGAATGGTCCCTTAGTCAGCTTTTACGACACCCACGGGAAGAGATGGGGTGGTGCAATTCTTTATTCCCGGCACCACACACGATGTCGCTTGGTTGCAATAAAACATTAGAAACGTGCTTCATCCTCGATGCGCTGCAGCTAAGCATACGGGAAGTTGTAGTCACTGATAGAGTAACTATTTAGAAGTAAATTACGTGAATTGAAGAAAATGGAATATTTAATAATATAAATAAAGGTCGGACATCGGATGGGTAGCCAAAAATGTATCATCTTGAGCTCTTCCGTGCTTTGGAAGGCACGTAAAGACGTTGGTCCCGGCTGCATTAGCAGTTGTTAACAACCATCAACCCGCACTGGGCGAAGGGGAAGGCTCGTCGTGCCCCAGCAGTGGGGACATAACTCTAATTATTGGATTGATTAATACCATACTACGTTAGCAACCAGGACCAATGACTTAACGTGAATTCCAAAGCTCAAAGAAGCTCGAAATAATCTATAATTTGTTAACCCATCCTGAAAATAGGCCAAGCGAAAACCGTTCAGCTTTTACGATCGCTACGTGTACGCAGTAGCTGCTGCTCCTCTTTAAACTTTACCGTCAGCAAACTTTCAGCGCTTCTGACAGTTGAATGTAGTAAGTTTTAGTGCTGAACTAGAATATCTGGATACTGGAGGAACCATAGAGCTAGTTTACATACAGAAGTGGATAATTGAAAAATACGGTATCAATGACCAAGGTCTTGGCAACGAGTGCGGTTCTTGCCACACGGCAAGGAAATTTCTACCATGGTAGTCAATATTGTTATAGGCTTAGCCAAAACAGAAGAACGCATATAAAATAGAAATTTCCTTCAGCGGTCGTGGCCAATCGTGGCCGAGCGGTTAGTCCTATCTATTCAAAATAAATCTTTAGCAAAGAAATACACAACACAATACAAGCAAGATGCATAGATACCTGCGTGCAAATGTGCTCGTACTATGAGAATTATTTGTGTACGGAACAAATTAATGACAGCACCCGCGCCGATGACGTAATTCGCAAAATGGCAAAAAAAATATTTTTTTTTTAAAAATAAAATGGAAAACACACAGAGAATAAAGTTTTTAGGGGGTTTGATTCTAGCAAATTTACTCTAGTTTTTATATAGCTAAACTTTTTCATACAAAAGTAGCCTCGAAATCAACGAAATTTAAGTTTTAAGTCGCGTGGGGAGCGCGCTCGAATTCGAGCGCTTAGGGATCGACCGAATATTGCCGGGCTCGAATTCGAGCTTCCGGGGATTGAGAGACTTTGGTTCCTAATTTAAAGTTTCTGTAAACTTCAATTTCATATTTTGGCTGTCATTTGGTTTTGTATTTATTCAGGTAACTTTAAAATTAAATACCTATGTATGGTCTACATCATCTACATGACACCATACATATTTAATTTTAAAGTCCGGTGGCGCTAAGAAGACCGTTTGAGGCTATCAGCAAACTGTCTTTGATGTAAATAAAAATAAATTAATAAAATTGTCTTTAAAAAAGGTGGTCTTAAAAAAGAAAATGTTGTTCACGTGGGTATTCTAAGACATTTGTAAGTCTATGGGGCGAGCATAACATCCCAAAGTCCTCCTAAATCGGTTTTAAGATTAGAAAGACCCGGCTGAGCACCCACAGTAGGTAATATAGTCAAACACAATATGAATTACTAATGAATTAATATACAAGGCTCTCGCAATAGTTCTGAAGGAACAAGCAGCGAATTATGAATTCAGCCGAGCGATCTCGGGGGGGCCATGCTTAAATGTAGGCACAGGTTTTACTTATTAATTCACAATTAGGCTAACTTTGACGAAGTAAGTGTTTCTAATTAAAACTTTTGCCCTTTCTATGAGATGCTTAGAGGGTAGTGTTTTAGTTATAGTGTAGTTTCGGGAGCGATGGATGCGTATTTTTAGTTTTAGAAGAGCTTTAGTCAGTAGGCATATCTATATTGCATCTGATCTGTCCAAGGTGGGAGCTAATAAATACGACACAGCCTTCGACAACTGTGGTTAATAACGTTAGGTACAAAAAACTGAACACTTGTTTATTACAGCAAATAAAGAATTTTATTATTATTATTAATCTTTGTACAGTCAACAGCAAAGGTAACTGATGATTGGTCAAGTTTCAAAATATGAAATCCGTATGAAAATCAAAACTTTTTAAACGCATATCGAAAAACCTTTGAGTGTCTATTAGTACCTGCAGACTTTGACTGTAGTTATATAGAAAATACCGACTTACACTATTGAAACTATTTTGAAATCTAGTAAACATCATCTACTTTTGCTGTTGACTGTACTCATTTATGGATCGTGGTGAGCCGAATGGTTTTCTTAGTAAATTGTATGGAAAAGAGAAGTAAAGATGGAGCAGCAGCTTGCGTGTTCTGGTTGTGATCTTGCAAGTTGAGCCACTTTATCAATGTCGAATCAGCAGATGGGTCACCAATATATATCCGTGCCTCAATTCGCGCTCAACACATGTGCCCTTTTTATGTAAACTGCCCCGACACTTGAGAGGATAATATAACCCCAAAAATAATATTTACCTAGGTACTATTTCTGTATCGTCAAAAAGATTTTTTATCGTAATCGCTTTTTAGATGAATGGGCGTCATTCCATTTCACGCGAGAAGTGCCAAAGAATTTACGGGTGTAAAAAATTTAAAAAACACACAAATTGTAAAGGTCCGTGCACACGTACGGGTCGCTACCGCCATCTGTTGGCGGGGACGTGATGCTTCAGTGACGGGGTACGTGATACTCGTAAGGTAAGGCTTGGTCAGTCATGAGCGGGAGCGGGCATAAAGGCGGGAAAACTTCATGCGTGTTCCTTTCTTATATTGTACACGATAGCAGCTTGACTTAAGGGTGCGCCGTCTGTAAGTGACAAGTGTCATATGTTTTATTTGAAATGTCGTCGTCCATATTTATTTGATGCCGCGCGGCCATTCTAATTTTGTATGGAGAATTTAAGGTGCTTAATAAAAAATAATTATTTAAATAACCACTTGATGAATCGAAAATGTAGTCTAGCAATTTGTAGTTTATCTATTGATGATTGTTTAGACAAAATCAGAGGTACAATAATTTAGATAAACTATAAGAAATCTACTAAACGCCGCCACTCGTTTTCATGATTTTTGCCCAACTTTAAATGATATTGTAGAAAAACTATAGCGTGTTATGAATTTATGGTTCTGACAAATTGTAAACACGTTCCCTATGATACTAAATATATATTTTGTTCATTTAATACGATAGTATTTTCAATTATATCTACTTAACCGTAACTGCATTTTTGGCATTTTTTGGTCGGTGCACCCTTAAGGGAGAAAAGAAAATGCCCTTTGCTGAGTTTCTTCCCGGTTCTTCTCAGTACAACGTCTCCCGCCCAGAGTAGACTAACGAACCGATGGCATAATGACGTTCATAAGAGCTATTTGTAGTCTTAACTGAATAAATTATGTTTTTGTTTTTGTTTATTTAATTTTAACGCAAATTTTGTTGCGAACAAATTACAAAAACACAAGTGTTGAAAAAATTTCCACGAGCAAGATTTGAACTAGCACCCTTCGGACATACCGGGTCAGGTGCTCTCCCAATTGAGCTAACCATCTCTATTGATAGAACCACGATAGCTCAATTGGGAGAGCACCTAACCCGGTATGTCAGAAGGGTGCAGGTTCAAATCTTGCTCGTGCAAATTTTTTCAACATTTGTGTTTTCTGACTAAATGATTTTTTAATTTTCTTTCTAAAGAGTGCTAAAGAATTATGGGAGTGAAAATTTTGTTAAAGAAACACAATTTGTACAATATTTTGTAAATCTGTATGTATTGTTTCCAGGAACGTAAAGATAGAAGTTCGTCTCATACTTTCAACATAACTTTTTAAGCTCCGTTATTTAACCCTTATTGAAACAATGGTAGAATACATGCCACATCCGACATGTAGATTTGTTTTGGAAAAAAACAATATAACCTGAACGCAACCAATATATATCTTTTAAATGTCTAAGAACAAGTGTTAAACTTTTTAATGTTGTCAGTGGTAAAAAAAAATATTTTTTTTTACCAGAATAACTGAATATCCCGCTATATCGGCCCAATTAGCTCGTATCCGATTAAGGGTAGCATTGTGAAAGCAAAATTAAATATAATGAAAATATTTACTCACAAGGAATTACGTCTTTAACGATTGTCGAAAGAACACTTTGTTATGAAGCAACTTTTTTAATTGAAAGAAAGAAAATAAATGAAATTTAATAATAACAAAATATTTACAAAATCTATACAAAACAATTTATATACAAAAAAATCTAACAGTTAATATGGGGAGGCCTATGTCCAGCAGTGGACTAATATAGGCCGATGATGATTATGATGAGGAATCTATCAGCGCCAGATGGCGCTTCCTCAGCAGTATGTAGCGAAGGACTGGCTCAGCAACACTTCACAGGATCTCGGGGTCAGACTGTTTCAGCAGCACCGCACAGGATCTTGCAGCACTTCACAGGATCTCGGGGTCAGACTGTTTCAGCAGCAGAGGTCAGACCGGCAGAGGTCAGACCGGCAGAGGTCAGACTGGCAGAGGTCAGACTGGTAGAAGTCAGACCGGTAGAGGTCAGACCGGTAGAGGTCAAACCGGTAGAGGTCAGACCGGCAGAGGTCAGACTGGTAGAGGTCAGACCAGGTAGAGGTTCCGCAGTCAGACAGAGGTTCCGCAGTCAGCCAGAGGTTCTATAGTCAGCCAGAGGTTCCGTAATTAGGTTCTCCTTGGTCAGAACTCGTAATTAGACTGGCCTTTGACCGCAGGACAGGACGCTTATATACCCTTACCGTAGAACACAATTTAATTTAAATTTATACAAATTTAGAATTACATAAAAAGTTTACATTGCACTTTTAAAAGAAAATATTGTCTTTGCCATCAAAACATTTGACATGGTTGTCAAGGCTTTGTTTATAAATTTTCATTGAATGGAAGTAATTTTATAATATCTAAAGAAGTATTGTAAGAAAATAAAGACAACATGTAATAATTTTGATAGAAAGATAAAAGGAAACAACTGGACCTAAAAATAATGTGACTACAAGAGATAAAAATATATAAAAATATGCTTAGCAACAATAAAAATCGTAAGTATTTTCGTATTTACACAAACCTTTCCCTATCCTCTATCTTATTAACATGTTATAAAAAGTGAATACTACATTTCCCCCACAACCCCAGAAAATTTTAACACTAAGTGAAAATTTTGAAGGTTAATAGGTTACTTCCAACTCTATCATACCAATCCTACCATACAAAATCTAACATATTACAATAAACCTTTCATACAAATATCTATCAAACTTAAGGGTAGGGCTCACAATCAATGGCTCCTACTCTAAGGAGAGTACCTAGCTATGCTTCATAACATTGGCTTTTTTTAGGAGTTGTTATCCGCTCACGCTGAAATCCCAGTGATGATGAATGATATGACTGTAGGCTTATTTAATGAGTAGTCAGCCGCTCATTAGAAATAAAATGATGTAACAAATGAAGAAAGAAAATATATACAAATGAAAATGTAAGTATTAAAATGTATGTATGACAAGGGCTTATTTTACGAGTTGTCAACCGCTCAAATGAAGAAAAGATGTTATCCCAAGTAAGTACGCAACGTAGGGGTAGGGCCTGGTGCAAAGTACTTACAGGGAGTAGCGCATCGCAACGCAGGGGTAGAGCCTGGTGCAAAGTACAAAGTGGAGACGCAATGATAAGCATGAAAAATGATAAGGAATCAGAAAGCCAAAAGTAACTAACGAATGAAGATGAAAACAAAATATATATATATATACATTACCTAAAATCAAGATAGAAATTAAAATTATTATTAAATATTGTAGAAAATTAGTATTAAATATTGTAGAAAATAAATTAGGTACCAAGTTAAACTTTTTCCAAAAATCTACCCCAAGAATTAATGAGGGAGTTATTTCTGGGAAAACAAAAGCTCTTATTAAATGAGTTTGACCATTAAAAGTAAAAGGAAGATCAAAGTAACCTAAAGATTTAATTTTATGATTATTTTCGTATTTACACAAACCTTTCCCTATCCTCTATCTTATTAACATGTTATAAAAAGTGAATACTACAACTTGGCGAAAGTGTTTTTTCGACTGTGAGGTTAGTAACTAACTTCACAGTGACGTTAGCCGCTCGCTTGATTAAGAAAACACAGATGCTTACTTTAAGTATTGGACGACCTTCTTAGTCGAGGTTTGTACACCGGTTTTCATGGTGTCGCCATCTCTGAAGTCCCGGGTTCGATCCCCGGTCGGGACAATTTAGAAATTATTGTTTTTCTAAATTGTCTCGGGTCTGGGTGTTTTCTATGTATATTAAGTATGTATTTAAGTATTTTAAGTATGTTTATCCGTAGTCTAGTAACCATTTAACGAGTTTCATAACGAAGCTTCTCTTGGGCTAGATAATTGGTGTGAGTGTAGGAAAGTTTAGTTTAGTTTAGTTTAGTATAAAATTAGTAGCATATTTTATGTGTGGATGGGCATTCGCAACTACTATGGCATCATCTAAGACGTGTCTAGGACGTCTAGAAACATCTCGCCTTGAAAATTCGAAATTCAAAATCATTTATTCAGTTTAGGCTACAAGTAGCTCTTGTGAATGTCACTATGCATCGGTTCGTAAGTCAACTCTGGGCGTGAGACCTTGTACTGAGAAGAACCGGCAAGAAAATCAGCAAGTGTCAAGCTCTTTTCTCCCTTAAAGCGTCAAAAATATTGGAAAATGCCCTATCATAACTTGTTAAAGGAAATCTGCCAACATCATAGTCGGCGGCGGCCGATACTTGTTCATCATCTCAGCCAAAAGACGTCCACTGCTGGACAAAGGCCTCCCCCAAGGGTATGAGGGGTATTTGCCGTAATCGCCACGCTTGGCAGGCGGGTAGGCGATCGCAGTAGGTTGAGGGTAACCTCAGAGAGATGCTGCTGCCCATCCTCTGGAATGGTCCCTTAGTCGGCTTTTACGACACCCACGGGAAGAGATGGGGTGGTGCAATTCTTTATCCCCGGCACCACACAGGGAAACCGACACTTGTTCAGATGGAAGACAAGCGTTAATCGCTAATTCCTATTAACAAGTTACAACCGCCCGTTCCCCTCCCAACACATCGCCATCAATTTATTATTGATACCGCAGCGATACCTTAAATTTACTTTTGTTTATATCGCAACGTTACGTGGAGCCGCTCGCCGGTAAATACATCACGAACTTCTCGACTTCCACATTTTACGAGAGCCGCCCACAGCCAGCCGGGAAAAATTATTTTCGGTGCATTTAAGTTGGGAACAAGTTATGAATATGGGATGTTTATGGAAACATAAAAGCGGATATAAACGAAAAAGTTTCTGACTATACGGTGGATGTGAATGAGCGCGAATTCAAATTGAGATCTCACTCGCCGGTGCCATAGACTAACTTACAGCCAGAGTAATCAGATGAGTTTAATGATATTTTTTTTACCAATAGGCACATTACGCTTACATATGTTAGAAAATATTTTTTTCCTGCACTAATTTTAGTGACCATGATAATATTATGATATACTATATTTGTTTACAGAATACATACACACACATTAATTTGTGTTTATGTTTAACCTGTAAAAGTCTTTAAAATCTTTTTAAATGTTTATTAGCTTTCTCCATCCGACTGGTTGCCTGGAAGAAATCGCTTAAAAGCGATAAGACCGCCAAATTGTAACTTTGTAAATTAGATTAGATAGGGCTGGTTAGAACCACTATAGCTCAATTGGGAGAGCACCTGACCCGGTATTTCAGAAGGGTGCAGGTTCAAATCCTGCTCGATGGAAATATTTTCAGCATTTGTGTTTTTGTAATTTGTAAATTATATTTTTTTTGTTTATAATTATGTTTTATCGTGTAGCAATAAAAGTATTATCTATCTATCTATCTGTCTATCTATAATTACAACAGTGTTTTCTATCATAAATAATTATATATTAGTATATTTGAGTAGTACCTATGGTTATTTTTATAATTTTATATAGCACAAAATTTGTTATTGATGACGTAGCTGTAAGCTTCTTTGGTTTACAAATTAAGTGCCTTACAAATAAACAAAGATAGTTATTCCTTGTTTTGTCTCTTTTACCCTATTTTGAAATGACGTTTGCATGACAGGAACAAAACACGGAATAACTATTCGGAGCTTAATCTTTGTTTATTTGTTAAAGGATTAGAGTAGATAGTGTTGATTAATTTTGGTTTGTAGTTTGACAGAACCACGACAGCACAAAGGTAGGGCAATTTACCCGGGTAAGAGCATTCTTACCCGAGGTTTTGTAAACAAACAAACGTCAGCGAGCAACGAATTCTGCCCATCGAACTAAACATTCACTTTCGTGCAAAACTATGAACGTTCGAGTCGAACATCCGAGCTTGGAGCATTCGAATACTAAATGTCAGTAATATATATATTTTTGTTATATTTAATTAACATTGACAAAAACACGATAATACGATAGACCAAGAAGGTCACGATCAAGCAACTGTTCCTTGCTTACAAGTGGCCAGTATAATTCCTACATACATAATAGCACTAATTAATTTCATTATCTGAGTACTCGCTTTCGAGCGTTTTGTTTGCGTGAACATTCGAATGCGAGCCATTTCCGCGAACAGCGTTGCGACGTTCACACCGGCCGAAATTCGTGCTTGCGTGTAAACTTTGTAACGCTCGGCTCACCGTCCACACCACTCGAACATTCGACGCCGAATGCTCATTACACGCGAATGCTCTCAGTGAGGACGCGTCTATTGGGTGCGAGTCCCGCTCGTGGATTTTTTTTCAAATATTTGTTTAACACTTTTTCAAATTGAAAGTTAACATTACTTAATACAATTTCAATATTTTTAGTTTATTACAACAATTTCAGTACCTACAACATAAACAACAATAAATACAATAAAAAAAACGACGGGTTGCACTCCGGGAGTGCCGGCAGAAGTGAAAACTTGAATACTAACATTGTGTATTTTTGATATTTTGGAATGGTTAGGGAATAATTTTGCACGAATTGCTTTAATTATCATTGTAAAAGTACTATCATTTATGTGGTAGAATACAATATTTATTTATTGCGCTATCGTATACAAACATGACAATTTATTCACGCAAGCGCCCTGCACCGCCTAAACGAAACAGCAGGCATACATTTTCGCCGCGCCGTAGAAAGAGAGGGGAATACTTCCTCTCCTACGCCGCGCCGGCTGTCTACTCTCCATCCGTCTTACGAATTTTCGATCAGGTCACGTGTCCTGACGCGAATTTAACATTTTTTACCCATTACAAAAAAAGTGTACAACGCCGCTAGAGAAGTTTTCACTTCAAAAAACTAGTAATAAGTACACTACATCATCCGGAGCGCTTGTTACTAACAAAATTATTGAAACGTTGTGCATGGGCCATATGTCAAAGGGAGTCGTGAATTTTAAAATACAGAGTGGCTAATCCCAAAAAGCCTAGCTAAGTACGCCCTTTGACGAGCCTGACGGATTTATGAATAATGCCGGGACTGATATAGCTTTGGCTAACGAGTGCTCCGTTCATGATAATGCATAAATAGTGTAGATATATCATACTTTAACGATGTAGGTGCCTTTTCAGATTTAGAACATAATATAATTAAACTTACTGAGGAACTCGGTGGCGCAGTGGTTAACGCGCCCGGTCTGCGAGTGCTGAGGTTAACAACGAGAGGTTAAGCAACTTACCTTTTGAATACCTTTTATCTCGGTAACAGGTTCCGGGACAACAGTGGGATACCTACTGTATTCCTCGCGAACGAAGTCGCGGGCTACAACTTAACTTTGCACAAACCTTTTTTTTTAATCAATAATATTAGGGCCAACTTCATACTGAAGTTTGGAGATCAGCTTCAGCGAGACCAATCATTCATCTAAGGAGATCAGTATACAAAATTTTCTGCGATCCCATATAGATTGTTTTAACTAGCGATAACTAAGTCCAGTCTACTTTTTGATGTCGTTCAGCCATTTGCGTCGTGGAAGTATATACAAATCATTTTTATAAGTAGGTACTATCAAAGTTCTCGTTAAAGTCAGAAAAGCAAGGCGAGTGCAAGCACATCCCGATGCTAACATCAATGAGTGCCGACTACAGATTAATAAACTGGCGAGACATGATTTAGATTGGAACTGACACTAGACCAAGGGACACCCTAAACATAGCGATGGTTCTTAAAAATGCTCGAATTTTTCTCGCCTTCTATTTTTCAGAGCCTAAAGTTTTTACTTTACGTCTGAGCTTCAAGCCTGTCAAATTCATAACGTTTAAATAGTGTGTCAAATGCCTGTATTAAGACGTTTTAAAATAACGAATCGAGTTTCTGGTTCTTTGGTTTTTAAGCGTGTTATCGCTTGATTTATGTAATGTTGGTATGTAACTTTTTTTGGATGTTAGTTTTTTCGATGTCGTAACAAAAGCAGCATTAATCAAGCATCAACCTTTTGAGCGCTACGGACATGTATAGAAAACAAACAATCGTGCTCCACACGCCACGTCATTTATAGAAGACAATGTCCAATTAGAACTTTTATTTTTTAAATATACATAAACATAAACAATTGGTTTATTTTTCTTTGTTCGTAATACCTAAAGCCCTAAATATACATTTTTATTTCAATAGAGGCCTTTTTTAATTTTAAACACAGTAAAATTATTTTGGCCACAAAATGTTACGTGTCCCAGATGTCGTAGTCTTTATAGCAAGACGCCCAGTGATGTGATTAACGTTTAAAGTCATTAAAAGTCAGTCAGTCATTTTATTCGTTTAAAGTTATTATTTATGTCATAATATACAACACGTGGACGTTCCTCGGCTGGGTTAAGGTTTAGCCAAATACAGCGTATGGGGACATTGAGCCGTAATCCATCATTATGATAACAGGCACATGCGTCTCGTTTTCACAACTGCAAAACTACTGCTTTATGAGCTTATAATAAAACTTGGATTTAAATGTTCGAATTTTCCAAATGTCACGATGGTAATTCTTTACTATTATTCGAAATATATGCTCCATGTCTCTTGGACTAAGACCATGTCTCTGTCACACCAATACAAATCGAGATGTCGGATGCAGCCAAAGTTAAAATTACCATTAATAAGGCAATTGCCAGCGCCAAATTGCAGTTTGCACGCGCTATATTCTAAAACCTAACTTATTACCTTAATTGTAAGTGCGACAGTTGTATAATTAGTTACTGGTACTTTCAATAGATTGAAAAACTTCGTCAGAATAAAAATAAAAGATTGTAGGAAAGTCTTGACTTATCTCTTTCGTAGATCGTTTTTAAACTTATGTTATCTTTCATTATCAAATCAGCCGTTATTTGCATCAATGTTTTTTTGATATATGAGTATAATTGGAGTGATTTTTGACTTGTACCTTACTTTTAATCTGCACATTATAAAGCTTGCTAGTGACTGCTATCGTCGATTAGGCCTCGTGATGCGGAACGCAAAAGACCTTCGAGACCCTCACGCGATTCAATTATTGTTCACTGCTTTGGTGAGGAGCAAACTTGAATCTGCTGCTATAGTCTGGCATCCGCACGAGAAGTCATACACGTTAATATTAGAAAAAAATTCAAAAAGCATTTTTACTATCTTTATATAAAACAAAATTTGGCTTTTATCCTTTCTTGTATCCTACCAAGTTTTTGCTGGGCGTGCTAGGCTTTAACTCCCTTGAAACTCGCAGAAATTACACCCTAATAGAGACTGCTTGTCGTATTCTTCGGGGTAGCTCTCCCCGACTGTCCCTATCTACTGACCCTGATAGGTAGGGTATGGCAGCTGGAACTACGGGTCCGGCTGTCTTTTCAAGGGTACCACGGGAGTTCCGGATCCTAGGCCCCCTGCCGGTTATGCCTTCGCGGGCGTCTCCGGCAGGCCCCGGACATGGGTTGGACTCGTGGTGGCATGTGGTTAGCTATAGAAGTGGGAACGTTCGTCTGCCTGGTTGGTCTGGCCAGGCTTCCATTTCGTGCATAGCGAGCGGGTCTTAGTAGCGGTCCGGTGGGGGCCTGAAGCGAAAAGATCTGCGGGGTACGTGAGTTACCCTTAGTTGGTGTGGTGCTCGGTGGTTTTCACTGAGTAGTTACTCCAACATCTCCGGTACTAGTCTGGAGAACTAGTAGAGGTGCCCGCTAGATGCAAAGGCCTCCGGTTTAATCAGCCGCGTAGGAATTTGGAATTGATCAGGTGCCTGGATGGGTACCGAGAAGTGAGTGTGCTTACAACTCCGCCACCAAAGAGGACATTTGGTAGTTGGCTTTAGAGCTGACGGCCCAAGCAGTGGTACACTGCGAGTTGTGCTCTTAGTGCAACGAGAAGTGAGCGAGCTTACAGCTCCGGTGACCTATCTGGATATTAGGTAGTGGACTATACGTGTCCACGGGGCGACTAGCTTGAAACACTAGTCTTAAAAGTACTGGATGAAGGATGAGTACCGGCGTGTTCTGATCTGGCGTTATGACCTGATGTAGATGGTCCCTTGTGCTTGCGCAAGGTTATTCTGACACCTACTTTGTAACCGGAAGGTTGGTAGGGGGTGTCAGTATAAACTTTAAAGTAGTGTATAGCGGGTTGTCCTTATTTGGTTCAAAGGTCTTGCAAGTTGTTTACTCCAGGCAGTTATGGTAGAGCCCCTCCGTTTGTTGGCAATCGACAAGGCGCGTACCGTAGAGCATCGTAACTCGCCTCTGGTTCGTGCAATGGTGCATCTGAATGCGCTTCTGGCAGTGGCACCACAGAGTGATGTGTTTGCTGGAAGATTGACTGATGTACTTAAGGATTGCTTGGAGTTCTGTGAGCGAGATGATTGAATGGTCTGTCCTTTGTTATATGTTTTTCATTGTTTATTGGTGTATGTTACATATTGTTCAGTGCATTAGTGTATACTGTAATGCTGGCAATGTTTGTTGAATAAATAAACTAATAAACTAAACTAATCTACCAAATGAAATATTTATTCGACTTCTTAACGATCAGTTTACCTACATGAAACAGCTATTTCAGTAATTTAAACTGTAATTTTTCACTCAAACCATTCTTGAGCCAAACCATACATAAAACTCAGTTAGGTCCTTCGATAATTTGATCGATCGAAGGTTAGAGCACAGAAAAAGAAACTACAAACTCCATTCATGATTAATAAAAATCTACTTGAAATACCTTGTACAATAATAACTAACTATGTTATCACGTTCCATATAAGTTTTTATAGAATAGAATAGAATAGAATAGAATAATTTTTTTATTTTTTTTTTAGCTTAGTTAATAACGATTCCTACAACATATGTTTTACATAATTCCTAAGATATAGTCATTTCAATGACGCGCGGCGACACGCGGCATTTTCTCCGTAAAGCGCTCGACAGCGGTACGTTGTACGTTTTCGGCGCCGACAGTGGAGTGGATAAGTAACCACTATTTATTATTAATCATTATTGCCAAACAAACAGCACAATCTAACAACAATTAAAATCGACAAATCGCTTGCAATATGTCGCCTAATATTGCTCGTCTAAGCCCCCAATATGTGTTCGGGGTATAACGAAAATTCGACTGAACGGGGGCTAAGTGGACATAAACGAAAGCCTGTAATGGAGGTCGGCGTGTACTGCTTTTGATCGATGCGGGTCATATTAGTTAAGCTGCCCGTCACACCATTATGTAACATTACAATCTGTCTGTACAACGTGTAGCAGAAAGGTGTGGAAGCAATTAACAGATCCAATCCGATCTTTGTATGCAGGGTTACCAAAACATAATTGTTAACTTTCATTTGTTATGCAATTTTTTATTAAATATTTCTATTGTGACGTCACATCAAAATAAACAAGTCACATCTCTAGTGATTTAGCTTATGAGGCCTATTACATCTCGACGGTGATTTTTGCGTAAAATGCCCATTTTCGCATTTTGTAGTAATTTTCCAGTTGTATTTATCGTTTTTATCTATTTATTTATTTATTTATTTATTGGGCAGTCAACAAAAGCATGTGGCACCAAACAAACAGTAATTATAGGGTAAATGCAAAACTTATTCTAAGAACAGTTTTCAATTATAGACAGCCACGGCATGCGATGTGTACTAATAGTTATAAAAACGAATCTAACAAATTTTACCAAACTTAAAATTACAATAATTTTATTAAATACCTAAAATATGATTTAAAGTTTAAAGGGGGCTTACGTAACTATTTCTAATAATCTGTTTGAATTTGCGGGCACTGTCCTGAAAAATATCTAATACTTCCGAATTATATGGCCGAGACAGGGTGTTATATTGTCTTTGGATCCTATTTAATGTAGAATGGTAACCTAGATTGCTCTTTACTGACTTAGGGACAAAAATGTTAAACCTAGTAATACGAGGTAGTTTTTTTGGTGTATTAAATTTAATTTTTTCAAGGAGATCGGGGCAATCAAGGCTACCCCTCATCAACTTATATAGACACATGACATCAAAAAGTAGTCTTCTGTTTTTGAGGCTTTCAATTTTGTAGTGTTTAAGACGACCCACATAGGTTGCTAGAGCTTTAGCAAGGTGCGTTCGGAAGGAAAGATGCCAAAGAAATCTTTTCTGTTTGTCTTTTCTGTTTATCTATTGTTTTTATCGAAATAGGATAATAAATTCATTATAAAATATTTATTCCTCATGAAGTAACAATTATTCTGGTATAAATTTTGCTCAATAATATTATCGTAGATAGGAGAAATTCACAGCGATCTTAAAGCGCTTTTCGAAGTTTTTTGGTTTAGAATAAGATTTTTTTTCTATGTAAAAATCAATGATATCTAAAAATTCCGTGGCCGCTACGAACTATTCGACTATATAAGAGATAACATTCTATTTTTTTTATTTTTCATTTGTTTAGAACTGTAGTTCAATCTAGGAGCTCAAAAAAGTGCCTTCGCGCATTTTATGAAAATCTTTCTCTTTAATTTTGGGTTTCATTAAAAAGTTAAGCAATATTTACAAAAAGCGAGGCCGCTACGAACTATGCCAAAAGCTATTCTACACTGTTCAATAAGTCAAAATTGTTAATGTATTTTCGTTTCTGAGATCGAGAACGCCAAAATTGGCCATTTTACGCAAAAATCACAGTCAAGATGTAATAGGGCCCGTAAGTTAAAATTGCATGATAAATTAAAGTTAATATTTTTTTAAGTCTAGTTACTGTGCATGCTAGATCTAGATCGTTTACACGTTAAATCTTTTAATTTTTACTACACTGCACCGTTCTGTTACACATTGTCTAAGCATAACGTGTATACCACTTATGTTAAAATATTAAGTCAAAGTATCTTACAATTAGAAAAAATGTGAAATAATCCACGAGCTGGATTTGAACCTGCACCCCATGACATACCGGGTTAGGGGAACCTTTGGTATAGGTGTTTGTTTTTTTTTCTTAGAGTATTGGTCATCTTTGGACAGCCAGCGGGACCCCTCTTGCCCGCTGATGCGTCTGTTAGCAGATTTTACACTCCGCATCAAAAAAAAAAGGTGAACCTTTGGTGCAGGAGCAAATTTGCGTAGAATTATATACATATAACCATGATTATAAAATTACGACGACGATGATGATGATGATCATACTAATATTATAAAGAAGAAAGCTTTGTATTTTTGTATGTTTGCAACGAATAAACTTAAAAACTACTGGACCGATTTACAAAAATCTTTCACCATTAGAATGCTACATTAGGGCTGAGTAACATAGGCTATATATATTAAAGAAAAAATGTCCACCCGTGCGAAGCCGGGACGGGCCGCTAGTGATAAAATAAAATAACTTGACAGTTGCCGTTAACTTTTTCTTCTCATTCTTCATTGCGTGTCAGCGCAGAGACACCATATACATATTATGATAATATAAGAAGAAGAAGAAATTTATAATTCTCACTGACCAGAAAACTGCCGTCAGTAAGTAGCCCTCTGATCAACCTCGATCGAACCGTATTTTTTGAGTCCGGCTGTCAATAACTACAATTCAAAAAACCTACGTAGCAAATAATCTACATCTCATATTCCCTACTTCGTATTATGACTAAATCGCGTAAATAACATAGTAGCAAAATGCCTACTTTTTCAAAGTTTTATGATATGCGTAATTGGCTGTCTGTTTATTAATTAGTGTAATTGGTATAGGCCTGTTAATTAATTAATTAAATGGATTTGTGTTTGTTTGTTATTTCAAGCTAGAAACACCATAATGGATTGATTGGTGAGGCACACACAAATAATGTTACAATATTATATAACTACAAACGCTACTTTACACAGGAGGTCCTTATTATATTATACTAGCACTTTAGCTGCGACTTCGTCGGTGGATTTGAGATTTAAAAATAAATCTTTTTATATCAATACTAGCTGTGCTCGCGACTTCGTCCGCGTGGTTTTAATTTTTTAGGCTCTTGTTCCCGTTTTTGCAACATTTTTCACTGATGCTTCGCTCCTATTAGTCGTAGCGTGATGTTATATAGCCTATAGCCTTTCTCAATAAATAGACTATCCAACACAAAAAGAATTGTTCAATTCGAACCAGAAGTTCCTGAGATTAGCGCGTTCAAACAAACAAACTCAAACAAACAAATATTAATAATATAGATATAGATAAAATGTAGCCTTGGTTATCCACAAGGTATACAGCATTCTATCAGTGAAAGAATTTTCGGAATTGAACCAGTAGCTCCAGAGATTAGCCTCAACATACAAACAAACAAACAAATTCACAAACGTTACCTGTTTAAGATTGAACCGCTGATGAAAACTAATTAGTGTATGGAAGTTCATCCGCTAAGGAGATTCAATTGGAGCGTATAGTGAGTGAAAGTCTGCATTAGTAAGATTTTTATTGAAAACTAGCTGTCCCGGCATACCTTGCTCTGCCCTATTTCTCTAAAACAAAGTTAATTTTTTTTATGTTAAGAGCGTTTATGCCGCACACTAGCGCCGCCAATGAAAAAAAAAACTTTCCTAGTAATTAGAGATAGAAAATCAAATTATGCTCAACAAACTATCTGAATGAAGTAATTAAGCATTTTTACGTCACCTAATGAACACCTGACATGTTATGGTTTAGTTAAATATGGCGTTATAGTTAAAAGTGGCCGTAACGTCTTATATAACTAAACCATAACATGTGAGGTGTTCATTAGGTGACGTAAAAATGCTAAATTACTTTATTCAAATAGTTTGTTGAGCATAATTTGATTTTCTATCTCTAATTACTAGATATGTTTATTTTTTCATTATTGGCGCTAGTGTGCGGCGTAAACGCTCTTAATAGCTGCCCTGACAGATTTCGTTCTGTCAAAAATTATTGGCCTGTCGCAGTCTAATAGAAATAAAATAACATTGAAAAACTTTAGTAATATCTAATGTGATGATATTTTTTAGGTTAACCTTTAGATGCAGTAAGTCGAAGGAATACTTACCGTATTCATAGGGTTAGTGAAAACAAGTCTATGAATTACCCAATCAAAAACCCCCTAAATGGAAGGCGGTTCCGGTCCCTGTCATCATCAGCCTAACTAGTCCACAGCTGGACATAAGCCTCTTCAAGTGCACGCTACTGGGCACGATCCGCGGCTACTTTGTAGTTGTATCCAAAGACAATCCCTAAATATAGTAGAGCTATAGCAGTACCATTGCCTTGTCTGCTTGGTTGAGGTACTAACACTATACACCTACTTTGGGGAACTATGACGATCTAATACTAACAAGAACAAAAGGCCGACGGGGCTGAAATATAGCCAGATCACTTCATCATCATCATCATCAGCTCATTTTTATGTCCTCATTGCTGGGGTCGTGCCCCAGCAGTGGGGACATAAAAATGAGCTTTCCTTATGGATGGATAGGGAGAACGTGCCATAAACCACCACGCGGGCCCAGTGCGGATTGGTGGTTGTTAACGACTGCTAATGCAGCCGGGACCAACGGCTTTACGTGCCTTATGAAGCGCGGAGGAGCTCGAGATGATACATTTTTGGTGATGACCGGCCTTTGCGAAAGTTGCTTAACCTCAGCACCGCAGACCAGGCGCGTTGACCACTGCGCCATCGAGCTCCTCAGATCACTTAAACTGATATAATTAGCACAAAAGGTGAGCAGGCATATACAGCTCTAGATAAAACTAGGAACCTTCCAGAAATCTCGTTTAATTTCCATCTACCCGCAATGTAATTGGCTCCATGTAGGGGAGTCACACGCCCCGCCTTTCGCTCATTCCGCCTTTAGTGGAGCGCTTGAGGAGCTGTGACAACCCTTAATTAAGCGTTCCTCTAAATAAATGGGGTACATACGAGTACACTAGGCAGGCCTGCTTGTGTTATTTTCTTTGCTGATTTTGAATTAACAAAGGAGTTATTTAAGTAGAAATGTTAAACTCGATTGATTAGAATGTGGCTTATCTAAGTACTTCACCCGGGCAGCTGGAACTAAGGGTCTTGCTGGCACCAGTTCTCAGGAGTGTTTTCTTTTTATTTTATGCGCAAGCACTTGGCCCTTGTTTCACCTGGTGTTAAGTGATGATAAGGCCTAAGCTGGAAGCGTACTTTACTGGGAATCCTCAACTACTGAGACACTGGCTATTTTATCTCCAGCTGCCAGAACACAACAATAAACAACAACAACACACAACAAACGTTGAATGGCAACATATTTAGATAAGCTTTTAGCAGTTCTCTGTCGAATGAGTAAATGACCTACATTACATATCTAAACGCGGACGTGCAGAAGCGCAAGTAGTTTTCGAACCGTAAGAAGCTGGCTATCCCATAGTCATGAACAAAAAGATGAGACATAACTTTATCTTTAGAGAAATAGAAATTATTTATTGTATAACTGTGTACAATAATAGTTCTTAAATAATAAATAGTATCAACAGTTTATCCATTTCGGACGTACAATGTGTTTTGTGAATAATACCTATTTATCAGCATAGTATTCGTTTAATTAAATTTTAAAAGGCCTTGTGTATGAGCCATACTCTCAAACTTTTTTTAAAAATGTTACCTTCTAACCTTTTTAACTCTACCGGCAACTTATTATATATTTTAATTGCACTATTAAAGGCTCCCTTGTGGAACATTACAAATAATACTTTTTAGTTTATTCATTATATCAATGAATAAACTAAAAAGGTTAGTGGTTCTAAAAATATGATCTTTTGGTTGAATGAATTCAAACAGTTTTAAATAGACCAGTGTCAGGATCGTGCATGACGTGCCAAGCACCTCGGTTCATCGTCTGAGGTGACGTCATGAACCTGTAAATATAAGGGTGACGTACGTGAATAATTGAGCGAGAGTAAGTGACGTACTTCGGCATTGACAGTCTGCGCTCAGATTGACTGACGTCGAGTCTCGCGAGATTTTTACTAGATAATCTTTTTTTGTTGCATATTTTACACGCTTTTATTGTATGAATAATTTTGTGTGTAAGGGAGAGGGCCACCAAAGGAAAGACGGATGTGTTTTTTGTTGCACTATTAAAATATTTCTTTAATGACATACGAGTAAGCTTTTTCCCTTCATCTCATCTGATGTTAAAGGCCCTATTACATTTTGACTGTGATTTTTGCATAAAATGCCCAACTTCGGCGTTCTTGTTCAGAGAAACTGAAACCCTTAGACAGTTTTGACTTATTGTATGGTGGAGAATATTGTAATTTGTAGCGGCCCCTCTGTCTGCAATTTTCCCTTATCTATTTATATAAAGCCAAAATTCCGAAGCTAATTTTCAATTAAATACGCTGACGGCAATTTTCAAGCTCATGGAATTTAACTACTGTACTAAGCAAACGAAATGAAAAATATACAATAATATCTCTTAAATAGTGGTTAAGTTCGTAGCGGCCTCTGAATTCCGTAATAAGAATGGGATTTCTACAAAAAAACATCCCATTCAAAGCAATAAAGCGTTCAGAATTAGCTGTAAATATCTCCTTACTCCATTAATATTATTAAGTAAAATGTACAGGAGAATTAACGTTAGTTTATAAGATTTTAAAATAAATACTTCTTTAGAACGATAAAAAATTATTAAACTTCAAATAAATGTAATTACAACTGCACAAAATGCCACTTTTGCGATGCGTCCGTCGGCCGCTCGTAGTACTGAGAAAGCGCGAGCGCGCGCATTTTGTGATAGGCCAAGTTATAAAGGACAAAGGTAAAAAACGCACATTAATATTCAAAATTCAAAGTCATGTATTCAGTTTTGGCTACAAGTAGCTCTTATGAATGTCACTATGCCATCGGTTTGAGTCTACACAGGGCGAGAGACCTTTTACTGGAACCGGAAAGAAACTCAACAAGGCCATTTATTTTCTCCCTTACAGCGTTATTATCACCAGGAAATCTCAACCAAGGAAGAGTTCCTACTCCTGTTCCAAAGCTAATACTATAATAGTGTTAGATCAGGTTAGGGATTCATTATAAATCCCGGAGTTCCTCCTATAAATTATTCTGTCTTCAAGTATACAAAAACAATACCTCATTTTATAACCCGTTAACTAGAGTGTGTCGTATAAACAATGAAACTATTACTGGACATTTTTCTTTAGACATTTTTGATAAGAACCTATACAAATTTAAAAAAGAAGTTCAAGCTGCCCTTGCTTGAATATACATTTTTTATTTAATCTAAACATTTCAACATTATTACTATTAGGTTTTTTTTTTATTTTTCTTAGGAACTAGTATAAACCTAGAAGATCATAATAATACATAATACTGTATAAACCCTCATTTTTAGTACCTGTATACCTACTTGGATCTTATTGTGCCTACATCATGAGTTACGGTTTAGTTCAATGTAAAAGTACAAATTAAGTGCATGCTTAGACTATAACTTGTTTTGTAAGCCTTAATCAATAAATAAAATGAATAAATTAGTATCTAATCTGACGGAGCTATGGGCATGAACCACAACTCTCACATTAAAATCAAGCAGCAATCCGTTCGGTTGTCGACGCTTCAATAATACTGTGAACACAATTTTTAACTTTTCTTTTTAATTTTTAACTTTTTGGGGTTTATCGCCTTAACCAGTGGTCTGAGATCTAGAGGTACTAGATTAAGTTGATGGTTGGATTGTTCTTAGTTTACCTGATTAGTTACCACCACTTTATTAAGTCTCTCGAATCGTATGGCTCACCCTGCTACACACTACTTTAAAGTTTATACTGACATCCCCTATCAAAGTAGGTGTCAGACATCCTTACGCAAGCGCAAGGGACCATCTACGTCAGGTCATAACGCCAGATCAGAACACGGCGGTACTTTTAAGACTAGTGTCTCGAGCTAGTTGCCCCGTGGACACGTATAGTCCACTACCTAATATCCAGATAGGTCTCCGGAGCTGTAAGCTCGCTCACTTCTCGTTGCACTAAGAGCACAACTCGCAGTGTACCACTGCTCGGGCCGTCAACTCTAAAGTCGACTACCAAAATGTCCTCTTTGGTGGCGTGGTTCTAAGCACACTCACTTCTCGGTACCCATCCAGGCACCTGATCATTTCCAAAATCCTACGCGGCTGATTAAACCGGAGGCTTTTGCATCTAGCGGGCACCTCTGGTCAACCCGCTATACACTACTTCAAAGTTTATACTGACACCCCCTACCAACCTTCCGGTTACAAAGTAGGTGTCAGAATAACCTTGCGCAAGCACAAGGGACCATCTACGTCAGGTCATAACGCCAGATCAGAACACGCCGGTACGCATCCTTCATCCAGTACTTTGGTCAGTGAAAGATAGGATAAGCTGTTCCTCAGTGGTATCGAAAAGTACGGTTAATTCTTATCGTTATTTATAATCAAGGGATATGCTGGCCAAGCGCTTTTGCCCCTAACAAATTCTTCTTCCTTATGTTACTTTTTTCAGGAACAAAAAATTTGCACAGCGCACATAAGTTTAGGAAGTTAATTATTCTCGTACTCGTAGGTCGTTCTACTATGATTCAGTGAGTCTGGTGCAGTTTCACGCAATATTTGCTGGTATAAGAAGTGTAGTTAGTGAGTACAGTATACTGTTTTGAAAAGAATATTTTAGCGTGTTTCAGATCCAGTAAGATACTGGATCTGAAACACGCTGATGCTGCTGGATCTGAGACACTGGATCTGAAACACGTAAATGCAAAGATACTGGTGTTAACCAGTATCTTTGTATTTACGTAGAATTTGACATCAAGTTTTGGTCTTGACGGTACTTCATCTTCACTTCATCTTCTCTGCCTGATAATCTACGATCGTTAAATGGCACAACTTTCAAGAGAAAACTACATAATTATGTCCCTCACTGAAAAATGCTTTTACTCCGTACAAGAATATTTAAACAGTAATTGTTGAGAGGCTGCTTTGCATTGGCTTGTTCATGTGCTCTCTGATATTATATAATTAAACAAATATTTGCATGCTTAATTATAATAAGTAGATTTTGAAGGAAACTGTAATTTTTAAGAGCACCATACCATGTACCCAAAATTGAAGCATTTAAAAAATATTTAATTTCATTTCATTTCAAAGGAGGTCAAGGTCTAGCGCTTACTGCTAGCACTTTGTCCTTCCCAAGTTACTCTTTCCATGTTGGAAGGAATGTTGGAAGGACCAACTTTCTGAAAGGATTATTTCGTTACGAATCAAGGAAGTTAATTATAGGCTACAGACCTACAGCTTGCGGCGTGTGTTTTAGAGCATAACCGTGTCTGAGATAGCAGCCGTGAATAAATGAGCGAGTGCAAGTGGCGCGGTCTGGCGCCGCCAGTTGCGTTTACATTGCTCAGTGAATCTGGCGCGGTTTCACGCAATGTCTGCTGTGGAATAAGATGTTGCGATTACCGTTGAAAAATAGTAGATGGTTTTAAAAAAGTGTTTTAATTTAGCTTAGCTCCACATTGCTAGAGGGTGTACATACTGTACTAGGTTTATTTGGTGGTAGGGCTTTTTCTGAGTCAACCTGATTAGTTACCACCATCTTATTTAAGTTTTTTTCCATTACATCAATATTGTGCAATGTTGTGTTCTGACAGAGATAAGACAGCCATATCCTTAATGGTATATAAATGCTGTTCAGTCGTATCATCCCTCCCTCATCAAGGGAGATTGAAGACCAATTGCGTCCTCATTTTGAAATTATCCTTTCCAGGTAAGTCGTTCCATGTTGGAAAGACAATATGAATAGCTTTGGTAACAGGCTACAGACCTACAGCTTGCGGTGTGTCTTAGAGCATAACCGTGTCTGAGATAGCAGCCGTGAATAAATGAGCGAGTGCAAGTGGCGCGGTCAGGCGCCCGCCGCCAGTTGCGTTTACATTGCTCAGTGAATCTGGCGCGGTGTCACGCAATGTCTGCTACAGAATAAATAAGGTGGCGTGATAACCAATAAAAAGTAGTAATTAATGGCTCCAGTATCCGACACTTTAAGCCGATGGCGCAGTAGTTGATGCGCCCGGTCTGCGAGTGTTGAGTTTAAGCAACTTTCGCAAAGGCCGCTCATCGGATGGGTGACCAAAAATGTAACATCTCGAGCTCCTCCGTGCTTCGGAAGGCACGTAAAGCCGTTGGTCCCGGCTGCATTAGCAGTCGTTAACTACCACCAATCCGCATTGGGCACGCATAGGGAAGGCTCGTGCCAGCAGTGGGGACATAAAATGAGCTGATGATGATTACGGGATAAGAAAGCATCAGAATTAAATTGTTGCTAAAAATAAAAATTAGTTGTTACTGACATTTTTTATTATGAATGGACAAAAATGTTAATCACTACTTCCTGTCAAACATTCCTACTCTACTAGACAGTTTTTGAAGGCCTACCCGACCCAGCCAGGAAAGAACCTGGGTCTTCCGTTTTGTCTTATTTTATAAATATTTAATTCAGCCTCAGTGCAGCAATTAGCACTTACAAATAAGAAGTTTTTGAAGGGTTTTGTTCAGATTCTGATACAGTAACTGTAGATTAACACCTACTTTGGAATCTGTCCTGATTCGTCGTATTCCTGTTTCGTCGGATTCCTGATACGTCGTATTCTCATTTCGTTGGAATTGTCAATCATATAAAACCTATCATGCGGTAAACCAGTATTTACATAAATTATATAAATAATTACATAAATTGGAAATTGTCAACGACTTTGTTGAAAAAACATATCAGTTTTTGTTTATATAGACTCTGTATATTAATTTAATTGATGTGTATGCGTATATCATACTATTTTAACGACTTATCTTTAATTCAAATTGTTTTTATTGTAAATATTTAGTTTTTAATATTAAATACAGAAGTGGAGTCACGGTAATTCCATAATTTCATTTGATATTAAAAATCCGACGAATCACAAATCCGACGAAACAGGAATACGACGAATCAGGACAGATTCCTACTTTGTATTTACTTAGCACGTGGCTGTAAGCTATTAAGTTTGCATATTAACGTCACTTCATCATCAAGCATGATGAAAGCTATGCGCTTCACCGCTGCAAAATTCTCCTTCCCAAGTTGTTTCTCTCACGTTGGAAGGACCAACGGTCCGATATGTACATTCCATCGCGCATAAAGAAATTTGGTGACTCGTTTCTTCGTCGCACTTCCAAAAGATGGAATGGTCTACCAGTACACGTTTTCCCTCCATCCTATGACATGGGGTCCTTCAAACGAGGCGTGAAGAGGCACCTTGTGGGCCGGCAGGGTGAGGGTGACTGATGCTGCGTTGTTTTCACGCTGCACTATAGTTATCCTCACGGACTCCATTTTCACTTAACATCAGGTGAGTGGAGTCATTTGCCGAGCTAGGAATAAAAAAAATATCAGCATCAGCTCATTTTATGACCCCACTGCTGGGGCACGAGCCTTCCTATGGATAAATAGGGCGAACGGGCCACAAACCACCACGCGGGCCCAGTGCGGTGCGGTGGTTGTTAACGACAGCTAATGCAGCCGGGACCAACAGCTTTACGTGCCTTCCGAAGCACGGAGGAGCTCGAGATGATACATTTTTGGTCACCCATCCGATGAGCGGTCTTTGCGAAAGTTGCTTAACCTCAGCACTCGCAGATCGGGCGCGTTAACCACTGCGGTATCGAGCTCCTCAAAAATAAAAAAAATATTATAGTAAAATAACAAATTGTGAATATAAAATAACAAAAGTATTGTTTTTATTTGGCGTAGAAAATTTAACGATCACCTAATATCATCTAATTAAAAGAATACTTACATAACATACAAATTTCAAGGGCAACATGAGTTATTAGAGCCTAATTATACCTGTCTCGTGGGCTCGAAACTTTCCCAAAGCCCATCAATTACTAAGCTCTTAATAATGGCTTAATGGCGTTGTCATCGGGACACGCAACCAATAGTTGTGAAACTGTTAGCCTTTCTCAACTATTTCACATACCTACATACTTACATACGTTATTTGTCAATTCATGCACCGATACTTTATTAGGCTTAATGGGACGATGATTATGGGACGTTGATGATGATGATTGTTCTGCCCAATTTCCGTTATAGTGACCACTTGGACTTAATTCTAATCAGTATGGCGTTAGTATGCCTAAGATGGCTAGCATAGCCGATTTTCTTATAAACGTTATAAATTTCTCAAAGAGATATTTAGGTAGGTATTACATGTTTTAGGCTAAGTGTATTGTTCCTTAAAATCAATATTTAAAGTCTTTAAATGTTAAAATGATATAACTTTGGCGACCTCTATAGCCGAGTGGCTTGAACGCTAGACTTTGGGCGGCGCTAACTCTGAGGTCTCAGGTTCGATTCCCGGTCGGGTCAATGTCGAAAACGAACTTTTCGATATTGTGTCGGGTCTGGGTGGTTGTGGTTCCGTCGTTGTTTCTGATTTCCATAAAAAGAGTGCTATAGCTACTAACTTACCTAGGGATCAGAACAATGTATGTCTAATGTTATTATTTGTCCTTTTATGATGGGGCACTTTCTAATATTGTTGACGCTGTAAGGGAGAAAAGAGCTGGACACTTGCTGAGTTTCTTGCCGGTTCTTCTCAGTACAAGATCTCCCGCCCAGAGTAGACTTACGAACCGATGGCATAATGACGTTCATAAGAGCTATTTGTAGCCTAAACTAAATAAATAAATTTGAATTTTGAATTATTATTTTTAAACTTTTCGGATTTTCTCGCATTTGACATTTATTTAATTTAATTGTATCCTGACGTTTTAAATCTTTTGCAGAGATAATGTTTGAAATAAACGCGAGTAGCTATCCGTAAAGATTGTTTCATTTCATGTGTAAAAATTACTGTATAGTAAACCTAAAGTCAACCATCACACTTTTATCTTGATTATTAGGTATGACATTGTACCATTTAAAAGAAGACGTTATTTTTTATATAAGAAAAAATTCACACAAAATAATTTTGAAACATAAAATCATTCAGATGTCCACACGAGCATGCCCCCTGGCGACCAGTAATCTACTAAATTGATTGATATACATACCAGTCAAGGGCAGTATATTCCATTACTGATCCGGCAAATAGTGTTGTGAAAGACAAGATATCGATAAAGCTTTTCTTTATTGTTTTTCTGCGTAAATGTCATTCGACGGCGCTTTTTATGTAGCCCCGAGCTGCGTAGCTGCTTCTTCGTAACCCAATTTGAACGCCTCGGAGAATCTAGTAGGGGGCAGGGACATGTTCTACTTCTCTAGTACTGACTACGGTTTGAAGAACCTTATGCTTCTCGCCACTCCTAATATCCAGTTACGCTGGAAAATCCACAGAAGGCAATAAAGTAAAGATAATAAAAAGCAATAAATAATAATACTCAAAAACAGAAGAAGGCCAACAGTAAAGGCTTTGAGTAGATATATGTCCCCCTTCAACATACATATAGGGAGTTATTGAATGGTCGAGAGCTGCTTAGCACAACGCGTACCTAATTAAAATTCAAAATTCAATCTAAAATTCAAAATCATATATTCAGTTTAGGCTACAAATAGCTCTTACGAACGTCATTATGCCATCGGTTCGTAAGTATACTCTGGGCGGGAGACGTTGTACTGAGAAGAACCGGCAAGAAACTCAGCAAGTATCAAGCTCTTTTCTCCCTTACAGCGTCGAAAATATTATATTACAATGACGAAACACGTACCTAATTGCAAAACAAACGTTCTAAATAAGTCACTTTTATATATTATTAGAACTAGCAATAACAATCAGATACACAACACTAGTTGGCGATAATATTAATGGGGACCATTGATGCCCTATTACGGAGTAGGCTTTTTCTTTATCAGCGAAGCCTTGTGATGTATTGGCGGTATTAGGCCAATGGAGGGCATTATAATCTCGCAGGAGGAGTTCGTTGGCGCAGTGGCTTGTGCGTTCTGGGTTAAGCATATTCAAATTTGCAGGATGGGTGACCAAAAAATCAAAATAGAGTTCTTTCGTCCTTTTTTTTCACAGCTCGGCAAATGACTCCACTCCACCTGATGTTAAGTGAAAATGGAGTCCAGACGCAAGGACAACTGGTGCAGCGTGAAAACAATGCAGCATCAGTCACCCTCACCCTGCCGGCCCGCAAAGTGCCTCTTCACGCCTCGTTTGAAGGACCCCAGGCCATAGGAAGGAGGGAAAACGTGTGCTGGTAGACTATTCCACTTTTTGGAAGTGCGACAAAGAAACGAGTCACCAAATTTCTTTGTGCGCGATGAAATGTTCGAGACAGTACAGCGGTGACTCCGGAGAGCAGCACGCGTACTCCTATGGAGGAAGGGAGAAGGTAGGATGAGGTCAAAGAGCTCTTCAGAGCACTCGCCGAGGTATAAGCGGTAGAAGAGGCTGAGTGACGCTACATATTTATGCAATGGCAGGGGCTCGAGAGTATTAGTAACCTCAGCATTGCCGATAATGCGTATAGCGCGCCGCTGCAATCTGCCCAAGGCATCGAGAAGGTACTTTGCGGAACCGTCCCAGAGGTGCGAGCAATACTCCACGCAAGATCGTACCTGTGTCTTGTACAAAAGGCACAACTGATCCGGCGCGAAGAATCGCCGCACCCTGTTCAAGACACCCAGTTTACGTGACGCTGTTTTTATCACGGCTTCAAACCTTCACACGCATGCGCATCAACCTACCACAAACTGTCAAAGTTCCTCAAAAGACTTTGAACTTTATAACTAAGTTATATGGTTGAAATAGTAGTTTATGCAACTGTCATATAATGAAGGGTATTAAAACACGAGTGTGAGTTTATGAAACGAGCGCAGCGAGTTTCATAATAGTAACGAGTGTTTTAATACCCGTGTTATATGCAGTTGCACACACTACTTTATCTTCACTAATGCAATTAGTCAAACAACAAGAGTAAAGCTGACAATAGTTTATTTATAATAATTGTTAAAATTTTTGATGGTACAATTTTGAAAGTTAATGTTAATTATTGATCCAGCAGCTGTAGCGGTCGCGGGGCAAGCAGTAGAGCTCGTAGACGGAGTTGGAATATTTATAATTACTTCATACGTCTTGTTTTCTATACTGTTCAAGATCGTATTTGAGACTTGAATTTTATTCATTAAAGACTCATCAATGTAGCTTTCAGCCACAGTAGAAGACTTCCACCCCCCGTGTCGTTTCAGTGCGGTCAAATCACCACCGCTATCTATGAGAAGGGTCGCCGAGGTGCGCCGGAAGCAATGCCCCGTGTACAACGCTGGGTTAGGCAGACTCAAAAAACTTGCGATAGTTTTTCCCAGAGCACCAAATTTATTAATACCAGTTCTTTGATCGACGCACTTCCCCGATCTATAGCTCAAGAAAAAGGCAGGGTTTCGACAGGGGGTGGGTCGAAGTTCCATGTATTTTTTACATACGGCATAGCAGTTGCCCGTCACAACGAAAGAATCATCTATTTTCGTTTTTGTTTTCGAAACTTTCACCATGATTGTACTGTCGTCTATGTCTATATATCGAACTGGATGTTGTATAGCTCTTGCCTTCGGCATGCCCCCATTATGCCGAAGATTAGTGCAACCTGTAACAATAAACGATATAATAAGCTTGAGGTACATAGCTAAGGCAAAAACTATGATTTATGAAGTAGTAAAGTGTAGGTACCTACTACCTAATTTATACACAAAGCGCTTAAACGGAGTGTCTAGATAACTTGCGTGTGTAGTACGTAAGTACTAGGTAGATTAAATAACAGAACTAAAATACACTTACCTTTTCAAAAAGATACAAAATATCTGGTGAATCTTTCAGGAACATCTTTATTTGACCTGATGTAAACGTCAAGGACTTTTTTTCCTTGTGTCCTTCTGAACTGCGTTTCAGGAACGCTATGACTTTTGAATACTTCGTGATATCAATATTGTTGTAGATACTCAGTGTGGACTTGAGCATAGAATATTTAGCCCACATAGAAGATGGCTTGAATTTGTCGGAGAGGTCTTTGAGATACACAAGAATGACATTTTCAGAAAATGATGTAGTTTTCTTTTCGATCTTCCATGCCAAAAAGTTATTATATACTTTTTCATATAATTTTCTAGATTTTTCTGGCAAAAGATTGTGAGTTACTTTTGTTGCCAATTCTAGAATATCCGGAGGCGTACAAATATCATCATCGCTGTCCATTTTTAACTTTTAATTTGTATTTTAAAAACAAAACACATTGCGAAACATTAAATTCACGCGTACGTGTATTGTCACAGTGAACTTGCCGCCATTAAAATCTAACCAATGAGAGCGCAGCTGCGCGCGTAGGGCCAATCAGGAGCGAGCGCGCGCTGTTCTTTTTTTATTTAATTGGCACAAGATCTTACCAAAGAGTTTTGTGTATGTAAGTTTAGTAGTTTCGACGAAGTTTTCACGTATAACCCAACTGTTTTCAAATACCAACCTAATATCAAAATTTTATACAACTTGTATGAGGATTTTGACATAAGACTCGCCAGGTTAATTGGTCGCGTTTTATTGTTGTTATAATGAGATTTTACGATATCGATGTGGATATCATACCATCATGTGAAATTTCTTAAATTGAGTGTTTTGTTGTCTGCGCTATAACAGTAGTAATTATAAGTCAAGTATTGGAAACATAAGTAGAATGTTACAACATTAGTGTAGATAAAGGTATTTAAGGGTGCGCCGACCAAGAAAATTCAAAAGTGTAGTCTCGGTTAAGTTGATATATGATGAAAAAACTATCGTATTACATGCACAAAATATATAGTAGTATCAAAGGGAACGGACCCATAAATTCATAACACACTATAGTTTTTTTCTACAATATCGTATAAAGTTGGGCAAAAATCATGAAAACGAGTGGCGGCGTGAAGCAAAAACTTTGTACCCCTTTCTACGAAAATTGTTCGGACGGAGGAGTATGAAATATCGCACACTTATAGTTTATATAGAGAAGGAGTACAGAATGTTAATATTTTTTATATAAAAAATACATTAAATCAATAAAACAAACATTACACACACTACCATGTATTTGACACACACGCATAAATACTCAAATTTCAAAAATGGAAGAGGAGTGGCCGAAATCTGTCAATGCCAATTCAAACTTACATTCTATCTTTTTTAATTTTTCATTGCTTAGGATACAATCCGTTCAGCCTTAATAAAATTACGGTCGAATTTCGACCACTGGGCGACCACTAGTCTTAATTATTATACCTCTAATTATGCCTAAACAATTACCAACGAACTTAACAATTCGTCCGTCTCACATTATTCAAATTAACAATTTAAATTCCCCATACAAAATTAGTATGGCCGCGCGGCATCAAATAAATATGGACGAAGACATTTCAAATAAAATATTTGACACTTGTCACTTACGGACGGCGCACCCTTAAGGAATTTGACAGTTTTGGATTGGTTGCTAAGCAGGCGTTTGTTCGTTCCAAAATTCTAAATCTTTTATTCAGTTCAAGCTACAAATAGTTAACTCTGTCTCCCTAGACAAGTGGCAAAACGCATAGAGAAAAATCAAAATGATTATTGTACGGGATTGACATAAATAAGTCAACGATACGTATAAATGACGTTTATGTCAATCCCATACTTTAATCATTCTATTTAATTTCTATATTCACACTAATATTATAAATGCGAAAGTTTGTGTGTGTCTGTGTGTATATTTGTTGCTTCTTCACGCTGCAACTGATGGATGGATTTAGATGAAAGTCGGCATACAGGTAGTTTATAACCTGGATTAAAACATAGGACACTTTTTATTCCGATATTCCTACGGGAACGGGAACCACGCGGGTGAAGCCGCGAGCGGCTGCTAGTGTTCTATTGATTCTATTAGCGTTTTGCCACTTGTCTAGAGGGGCTGAATGTCACTTCGCTATCGGGTCGTAAGTCTACGGGCGGGAGACCTTGTAACGAGAAGAAGAAGCCAGAAACTCAGCTAGGGGCATTTTTCTTTTATCCCACTGCTGGGCATAGGCCTCCATCATTGAAAACAAGTCATCGCTACAATTGATAAGTATTGATTAAATCACTATGCTTGCCGAATGCGGTTTGGTAACCGGTTGTGCATTAAAAGTTAAAAACCCTTTGTCCCACCTGGGAATTGAACTGAGGACCTCCGGACATCGAGCCGAGCGCTTTGCCACAGACAAAGATAATAAAAATATCCGCGTAGCTAATACAGAAGCTATTTATAGCAATCTTTGTTCTGCAAAGTCTTGATAACAACGCGACCAAACTCAAACACAAATTCTATATCAACATTAAACCATTAAAGCTGGGTACAAATCCGAAAATGGTTATTAAAGATAAGGAAGCAGACGAAAACAAGGACAGACCATCAAACTTGATCAATCAAAGTTACAACGAACAATGGTCCATGGCTATTTACTTAACAGATCGAAGATAGACAATTTGTATTGAGCTAAAAGGTTCGTACAGTGTGGGCAGTGTTGAGTTTGTATTTATATGACATTTATAGTACAGTCAACAGCAAAAGTAGATGATGTTTACTAGATTTCAAAATTTAGTTTCGATGGTGTAAGTCGGTATTTTCTATATAACTGCAGTCAAAGTCTGCAGGTATTAGTAGACGCTGGAAGGTTTTTCGATATACGTTTAAAACCTTTGCTGTTGACTGTACATCTAGGTATTGTTTATTATATTAGTCCATGGTATTAAGAAAGTAGCTATATTACTTTCAAGAGTAAGGCCAAGTAAACGTCATTGCTTTTATACATCATACTAATATTATAAAGACGAAAGCTTTGCATTTTTGTATGTTTGTAACGAATAAACTCAAAAACTACTGGACCGATTTGAAAAAGTATTTCACCATTAGAATGCTACATTAGCGTTGAGTAACATGGGCTAAATTAAAAAATAAATGTCTACCCGTGCGAAGCCGGGACGGGCCGCTAGTATAAATAAATAAATAAATAAAATTTCCTACACTCACACCAATTATCTAGCCCAAGAGAAGCTTCGTTATGATACTCGTTAAAATGGTTACTACACAACGGATAAACATACTTAAAATACTTAAATACATACTTATTATACATAGAAAACACCCAGATCCGAGGCAATTTAGAAAAACAATAATTTCTAAATTGACCCGACCGGGGATCGAACCCGGAACCTCAGATGGCGACACCGTGAAACCGATGTATAAACCGCTCGACCAAGGAGGTCATCGAAGTATCATATAACATATGTCTCACTCAGTGATTTTCTCGTGGAGAAAGTCAGTAAGTAGACTGACTTTCTGGTATCAAGATAAAATATTACTAGAAAAAGCATTGGACGGGTTATACAATGGTCGTGGGTTTGATTCCTGCTCGAGCTTCCTTAGGGCTGGTTAATTTTTTCTAGTAAAATTTTATCTTGTAACATTATATAGCATTGGAATTCATAATTCAAAATAATATAAATAATTCAGCTTTCAGTGGGCTCATACCAGTAGTCTAACGTGGCTTTGGCTTAGTGGTTTAATGCTCTAAGGGCTATGGGGATCAAAATAATTTTGGATAGAACCAAGATTTCTAATAATACACGTAACTAAGCATATTCCATTTTAAATTAATAAGAAAAAATACTAATTATATAGATAGTAAAAAGTTTTAATCCAAATTAAAAAGTTTGACACAGGTTACATACTTTATCTTTTAAATAACAAATTATGTTATTAACTTTATCTACACTAATGTTGTAACATTCTACTTATGTTTCCAATACTTAACTTATAATTACTACTGTTATAGCGCAGACAACAAAACACTCAATTTAAGCAATTTCACATGATGGTATAATATCCACATCGATATCGTAAAATCTCATTATAACATCAATAAAACGCGACCAATTAACCTGGCGAGCCTTATGTCAAAATCCTCATACAAGTTGTATAAAATTTTGATATAAGGCTGGCTTTTGAAAACAGTTGGGTTATACGTGAAAACTTCGTCGAAACTACTAAACTTACATACACAAAACTCTTTGGTAAGATCTTGTGCCAATTAAATAAAAAAAGAACAGCGCGCGCTCGCTCCTGATTGGCCCTGCGCGCGCAGCTGCGCTCTCATTGGTTAGATTTTAATGGCGGAAATTTGAACAATTATTATAAATAAACTATTGTCAGCTTTTACTCTTGTTGTTTGACTAATTGCATTAGTGAAGATAAAGTAGTGTATGCAACTGCATATAACACGGGTATTAAAACACTCGTTACTATTATGAAACTCGCTGCGCTCGTTTCATAAACTCACACTCGTGTTTTAATACCCTTCATTATATGACAGTTGCATAAACTACTATTAAAATTTAAAAATGGATAATGTAATATTGTGACGTCGTTTTGCCTTTTGTGTTACGTATGTGCGACTTCGAACCTGTGATTTCCGATGAGCGCTTGAAAAACATTAGGTGACTTCGTGGCCACGGAGCCACGATGACGTTTGTGACGATGACAGTAAATATTTAACAATATTTAATTACTAATATTTTGCAACCTTTTAATCTTTATTTTTAAGAGTTAAGGTCATAGTAAGCTAAAGTTGTTGATGCAACAAAATGTTTTTTCAGATTTTGTTATTTGAAATTTAAATGTAATCACGAAAGCGGAATCTGACGGACGAGGAATCACGGGAATTGCTGTTTTGTCACCAGTTTCAAAATTCTGACCTATACGGAAAAAAGAAGTGATCTGACGAAAGCGAAATCTGACGGAAGTTTACTAAATCGAGCAAACAGGACCACTTTCGAGATGCATTTTTGTTACGTATTCTTTATCTAGTATAGGCACAGAGGCAAGATATAGGTATCAAACATTTTTGCTCTAAACTCCATTGACGATAAAATTGTTCGTCATAATTCTAATCTTCAACGTTTCAACGTTTAATGGCCGAACACATTTAACGAACAGCCTGTATGAGCCGAAGAGCTTCAAATCAAAATTGAAATGATTTATTTCGGCACGCCTCTCTTTACCGAACTCGGGACCGTATAAGTTAAATGGAAACAGTTAAACTCCGTTTACATCTGTAAAACTTTACGTTTTCACGACACTTTTATTGTAGCCTGTATTTTAGGAGAATAAGTGCTTTTTTACGACTTAAATACTATTAATCTCACGTGAGTCGGGTGGGGAGTATATCTAAGGTATAGATATATCTAAGTTATAGTTATTAATGGTAACCGATACGGAGATGTCAGGTTGAACTTGATAGGGTACATAAGGAATTGGCATGACGTTGCAGGGACCCTGATATGTGAAAACAGAGTGGGGAGACCGTTGCCCAGGAGTGGGACACTGGTATAGTATTAATGATAATATTAAAAGCTTGCTTTTTTTAATGAAACCTTGGCAGAATAATCTCAGTAACGACCGATTTATTAATTACACATCGACGTATTTCACGAAAACATTTCTCATTTTCGTAGACTGTTAAGAGAAACCTTTAATTTAAAATGTATATTTTCAACCTGATTTTGATGTTAGTTTTGTAATTTTGGATCGATATATTTGGTATTTTCTTTTTCTTTCGCACTGTTCTTCAACAAACCGTTATTTTTGTACAAGTTATCAGTGGAAACTTTAAATACAACTGTATTATATTTTTTAATTGTTTATATGTGTGATATAAAGCTGTATGTTTTCTTTTTAAAATAAAAAATAACAATAAAAATTACTTATAAATTATTTATTTATGGAGGTTTATCTATATTCTTAAAAGTATTTTATTTATTTGTAATGTATAGAATATGTATGTATTTATTCTTAGTTTGAATTTTGAAAAATACTGTTTTCCACTTTTATTGTCGCTCAAAATTGCACCTACCATCTCCTTTCTGTACCACCCTATGGTTACTGATTGAAAATGTCTCAGGCACTAAGTCCGCCATGTAAGATTTTGTTTCAAAAGTTTAAAATAAATAAATAGTAATATTTTTTTATTTCTCTTTTCCGGGTTCGATTCTAGCTAGCTACTATACCATCTTATCTAAATATTGTCGCATTCACGCCAATTTTAGTAGCTGTTCCAAAAATTAAACATGGCACAGCGCTGTCTAGCGATGAACTCATATTCCTTTCTCAGCAATCAGGTTCCTACGAACCTGATAGCTACTATCGCGTATCGTGCTCATTGGCGTGCACTTCGAGTGTTTCCTATGTCCGTTGTGGAAGAATATAGGTAGACGATGTAATTTATAATAGACTACATTGTTATGCATACGCGCCTCGATCCGATCCGAACGCCTCAGAGTGATGCCACCCCCGTTAGAAACCCTCTGAGGATGTTGCGATCAGACGGCTTGAGGAACCCTTTGAAGTTCCTCGTCGCCTATAAAACGTCCGTAACACGTTGTAAAGGCTACACAGGGCCAATGGCCTTTACAAAAAAACGAACACGCGCTTGTTTGTATATATATGTTGTTTTTGTTTCGTTTATCCATTAAAGAATTCACTTATCCACTCATAATCGAAAAACCCATCCGTCTATTACCGTGCGTTTTATTTATTTTAACGTGTCCGAGTTAAAAGCATCCTAAAAAGGCTTTAATGGTATTCCTCCGTTCGTATTCAGCCCGTGTCCACCATGGCATAGTGCAGCGACAGCAGTACGGTATCTTCGTAGATCGGTGATGAGTTCGTGGGTACCTACACGCAATTATACACAACAACAAAAACAATTAATAAAATGATTTTTTAATAATTGTTTTTGTTGTTGCGTATTGCGTATGACGCCTTTACCACGGTGAATGCTCTGAGGAGCTCTTTAACCTCATTCCTCCCACTCCATTCGTTTTCAGATCGATAAGTGCAGGTCTGGGAAGCCACCCTCATACCGTGCTGACCATCAAGACACGTACCAAAAAGTTTGGACAATCGTTTCTGTGCCGAACTGCCCGTATGTGGAATGCGCTTCCCGCACACGTGGTTCCCTCCTCTTTCTCTCCCGGGTTATTTAAGCGGGGCGTTTAAAAGCATTTATGCAGGCCGCCATAGTGTGAGCGTTCGGCATAGCGTGGTAGCGCTGTGATGAACGCTTTCACTTCTTGGGCTTCACTGGCTGCTTTTCATCAGGCAGGGTGAGGCCATTTTGGCGTGCCACAATAAAAAAAAACATGAACATAACAAAACTGTAATGGCGCCTAGTTAATTTCTTCTTCCAATTTAGATAGCTTCTCTTGTCAGTATCAGTTCAGATATAAATAAAGTTTCGTGACTTTAAGATTCGGAAGAGTTGCAGTAAGTTGTACTTTGATGCTATGTTACGAAGTCAATGTTAACCTATTTTATTCCTTAGCCTTTGAATCGTCCAATTATTTTTTTACCTATTCAGAACGTCTTTTAGCTGTGGATTGATAGACGGAACA
The DNA here is from genome assembly GCA_947562085.1 of Eudonia lacustrata. NCBI lineage: Eukaryota > Metazoa > Arthropoda > Insecta > Lepidoptera > Crambidae > Eudonia > Eudonia lacustrata. The sequence goes on along the minus strand of OX387326.1, from coordinate 17,173,874 downwards.
CTATTCAAAATTCATCTCACTATTAATAGTCATCACCAAGGCAAATATTAACTTACTGTTTCATACCACACTATGAATATATGGCTCCCGAATTCATTACGACCCTTGTTAAGAATGTTCATTTAGGCAGGATTTGTTATGTGTTGCCCAGATAATTACGTGTGTTCCGTAATTGCGCGTTTATTTGTTCCATAAGTACTTTTTCATTAATTATACTTAAAAAAAACAACAATTAAAACCAGCCAGCGCATAAAAGTAATTCATTTTTATTTATAGTGCGAACGAGCGCGTGTAGTGGCGTATATACAAACGTCTCTTTTCCACAACTGCAATTACACTGCTGTAAGAACGCATAATCTAAGGCTGGACTCTGCATCACTAAACAAAAGACAGAGCAAAGTCATTCACTACTCATCAATAATAAATAAGCCCATTACAAAAGTCAAGTATCCGTCGACGACGTGGCTGTGCGACTCATGCTAAAGCTTTCTCTTCTGTCTGGGCTTCCAGGAATTCTACGAACCGTTTAAACTACCTACGAGCACCGGCATCCTTCACCCCTGACCTTAAGAAAGGCCAGCTGTGTACCATTCAACTACATACCATCAAGCGTAACATCAAGCTACAAGAGGAAGCGCAGAACCTGTCCGACCTGCAAGGGACCCTGAGGAGCAGCAGCACCCAAGAACGACGTCGGTTCAGGCCAGTGTTCCCCCCTTTACCTATCTCTCAACAAGACGTGAGGCGGCCATACAAATATTAGGCTTTAAAATAAACGGCTATTACATTACGATAATCGTTTCTTTACGAACCTCTACCTACCTATGGCTGGCTGGCGAAAGCCAAGTGCCGTTGGGTGTTGAGTGTGAGAGTTGAGTGATCATTGAAATCAAGTCATTACTCAATTGATAGGCTACAGCTTAATCATCATGCTTGCCAAATGCGGGTTGGTGATCATAAACCCAGGCTACGCATCGAAAAATACGAAACACACTGCCCGACCTGGGGATTGAACCCGGGACCTTCGGGTTCGAGCGCTATGTCACTTGGCCACCGAGGCATCTGACAAAAGTCAAATAAAAGTAAAACGTAACAGATCTTTATCAACGTCCACTAATGTTCAAAAGTTTTACAAGCTTCGAACCCTCGCCACACTCTCTCACCACATAAAAACAACTCACCTTTGACCATATTGTACTAAACAAAATGGCGCGTAGGCACCAATTACAATGAATGTAGTCTGAGCCCAAACCAAACAGTGCTACTGACATTAAAAACAATGGCTTCGAACATTAGCAGACCGCTGTACACACCGTTACAGTCTTAGATTACATCAAAATAAACCATATTCAGTAATGGAATCAGGCGTTACTTCGCCGAAATCCTCGACTTCGAAAAATGCAATTTAAATAAAAGTAGTATTAATTCTGCTTAATTATTCGTCTGAAACCACATCGGTTACGGGTTTTTTATCTACGTGTGCATATTTTCAGGGGGGAGGGTGGTGCTTGCGTTTTGCATGCGAGCATGATGAACGAATGTTTAATAAAATTACAAAAACAAAATTTAGGCAATTAATTTGTTGAATGCCTCAAAACCTAACTGATATTTGACGTGGCACTTAAATTTTAAAATAACTTATAACATTATACAATATATAACATAATGATGTATGGCCAGTGCAACAAACGCAATTTGAAACAAAGGAATAATATGTTCGGTGTTCGGTAGCATATTACACGCGCTCGCTCGCACGCACGCTTCAGTGTGAGCGCGTACCCAATTTTGCGTAAGACACCGGAAAACACAGAGGGCGTAACAGACTGTAATTACACAGAACGATAGTTCTAACGAGGGTATGCACATTGAATGCTAAGCAATCGGAACGTTCGGCCGGAATATCTGATGAGCAGGTGCGTATAGGTAACACGAGAGATAATTACGCGACCAAAATTTAGATGGGTTCGATTTTATTGTGATACATGTTTAGCTTAACGATAATTACAGACGTCTTTACTTTATGCGCCATAAGTTTTTATTTTGCCATATAACATTTTAAAATTAAAAGTATCCACCATGGCAGCATCATCATAATCAGCTCGTTTCAGCCACTGCTGCATATATTATATGCCTCTTTATTGTTTTGTAGTCCTACATAATAAGCCGTAGAGTTACAGGTAGAATTAATGCTACTTACTATACACCTTTTAACGGCACACTATTTTTTAATCCGTTTGGCCGAACCTTACACCTTCACAGTTTTCTATTGAGCTCGATATTCTTATCCAATAGATGTCAGAGACTTTGCTTATATTATCACTCCACTTTACTATGGGCAATTTTCCAAAAAAATCGAACTATATAACTATAATTAGCAGCCTCATAGTTCCATGGGCACGGTTGACTTGAATAATTATTGTATTAAGAAAAATACGAACAGTGGAACGTAGAACCTCCTTCTTTTTTGAAGTCGGTTAAAAATACTCTAATTACTAAGAGTAAAGTAGTTTCCTATCAAATACACATATATACACATATTAGGATATATAGGAGGATTAGATCGCTCCACCTCACTAGTTGAAATAGTTTTTTGGAAAATGACCCAGACAGGTAAGATAAGCAGACTCATAGTACGGTTAACTTGAATATTTATTTTATTTACTAAAATATAATAAATCACCAAAAGTAAATTAATGAATGAATACTAAGAGTATAGATAAGAGTATTCATACACGTAATATAATATAATGGAGAATGTATAGAGGTAAATATATACGTAAAGTACAAAGCAACACTCGTAGAATTGTGTATTAAGCATTTCGTAGCTCAACTGACTTAACAGAACACATCGTAGCTACTACGAAACATTTACGCTACGGTATATTCTCGTAGCAATATATTCGTAGCGGTTCAACAGTTACATTGGTAATTTAGTGCACATCTCATTAACGCTACTACGAGAAATTGAAGTGCTGACGCTACTGTCCATGTGCTTGGGTTGCGATCTTGCATGTTAAGCTACATTTGCAGTACTGTGTCACCGGATGGGTGTCCATTTCCTACACGTCAATGCGTCCTGTTTAACGATTGCTATTTTAAAACAAGAACCATGACTTTCAGCCTAACGTGACTTTAAAAATGTGGGCGATTTAAGCCCACTATGGATGGTTTCAAATCGCAATTTTTTCTTTTTAATTTTGTCTAATAACTCACTATAATTAAAGATTCCGGAATTTCCCTCAAGTTTAGTTAACTCGTGCATAATGGTAAAGTTTTATTAGAATTGACTCATTGGTTTGAAAAATATTCAAAATCAAAAAAAAACAAAAAATCAAAAATATTTTTATTATTAACTACAAGTAGTTTTTACAAATGTGTGGGTCTCTTCTGTTAAGTTTGAAAAAACCTGTTTTAGAAGAGACCCCTCTCTTTACTGTACAATCAATTTTTTTTTTTTAGTTAAGTACATAGGTAGGTCTTATAGGTTAGTGGTTCTATGATTTGAAAATAGTGTATATTTAGTTTTATGTGCGATATTTTGCATGTTTCTGTATTGTGATCAAATAATTTAATGCTTTCCCTTCTACTTTCTTATTAAAAATATTAAACTTAGAATTTTGTGTCTGATCCCGAAATGCCTAAAGGCTCTTAATACATTTGCTAACTTAGCTTTATGATAGTACAAAATACGTCTTATAATAATGATAACGCAAATATTTGTCATATTTCTGTATGTTCTAATACACAATTAAGTTTTAGTATGAGATTCTATTCAAATGTTGTTGGCTGTGCTTTTATGATTAAGGCCACATAGAAGATTAACAAAGTGGAACGAAGCCAAAAAATCTGGCATACCAACTCGCACAGGGCTTACTCAACAATCCTTTTGTGCAAACTTCATTCACAGCCTTTCTTTATGTTGCGGACCCGTGAAAAAACTCATTTGGACCGAATCTCTTACATACTCGTACACGAAACATTCTCTCAACAGATAAGCTGACGATGGTCTACAATGTGGAATGAAAACTTCTCCTGCTCTACATTTATTGCGTACTGGTTCCCCGCTTTTGTGTAAAGGCGTTCGCTGCGTTCAGCGGGAGCACGCCGCGGGGACACGCGCCGTGTTCCGTCGCAGACAAATTTAATGGTTTTGAAGCTTGTTAATAATGTACCTACTAAATAAAGGACTAGGAACAGAAAAGTATCTCGAAAATGGTCCTGTTTGCTCATATGCATAGTTATGACATATAAATTTAAATTTCGAATAACAAAATTTATAAAAACATTGGATAGCATCAACAACTTCAGCTTACTGTGAACCTTAAATCTTGAATATAGAGATTAAATAAGGTTGCAACATATTTGTACTTACTTTATATTTACTGTCATCGCCACAAACATCATTGTGGCCCCGTGGCCTCAAAGTCGCGATCCGTTTTCAAGCGCTCATCGGGAATCTAGTACGTCATTATTGATCAAAGCTCAAAGTGTATATCAGTGATCCGTCCCACAAACGGACGCGCGTGTCCTGTCGACCGCGCCACGTGCGACGGGCGACCCGCCTCACGCAGCGCTACTCTATGAATTTACATCAAACAGCACGCCGCACGGTCGCCTGCGCCGTGCGCCCGCTTGACGCAGCAGACGCCTTAAGGCCTCAGGCATGAGCACGAGCATCTCGAGCGAATTTCTAGTTCTATTTATTATATAATTACTTATATTCCGGCAATCATAGTCAACGGTGATAGAAAGAACATAATGAACTAGAAACCGCAAGCAAGTGGTCGTATCCGAGTGATAATACAACCATGCACCTTCTGAACCATGATTTGACTACGGCGCGGCAAAGTAAACAAAAAAATATCCAGAAAAGTATTGACAAAAGACAGAGCATTAATCACAAAACAATTTTGGCGAAATATTTATATATTATTTAATAAATTATTATTTCGATAGAAGGATTAAAAAAAACCGCTCCTGTGATGCGTTTGATTCATATAGAGGACACACGTTCCTATCAATTTGATACTGCCAATTTGGGCTTATTTTAAGTCTACCTTACTACCTAATTAAATGTAGTTGCCGTAGCAACAATGAGTAAAGCGTTTTGAGGTTTCGTTGTTAGAGATAAGATATTCAGTTCCGCAGTGGTCGAAGAATGGTCTGTGACCAACATAATTAAGTCTGCTGTCGTATCAAAAATGTTAACAACGTTGTTAAGCTTCGTCATAGTCATAGAGATAAGCTATTCAGTTCCTCAGTGATTGAGGATTCCAGATAAATGCGCTCCCAACTTTATAGCCTTATAGTTTAAATTTTTTTTAATAAAAAATGCCGTTTTTGAGTTTTTGGTTGTTTTTCAGTACTACCCGCTCAGGCGGCCAAGAGGACCACCCACGACGGGCCCCTACCCGGCCACGTCATTCGACACTTAATGGCGGCGTTGTTATTGTTTACAAAAAACGTTATTTATGACTCTGCGTTGGCGCGCGTAGCATTTAAGTGTTGTTTTTATTGAAGCTGATAAGATTACACTACATCTGTTAGAGTATTGTTTGGATTAGACGATTCTTATAGTAAATAATCAACATATTTTTTTTTTTTACATTTTTGACTATTTGCTTCATTAAAATTCTTATATTTCTAAATATAAATCGATGACCTATACTTTTTATAATTTTAAAAGCATTGTAAACACATTCCTAAGCTATATTAATAAAAAAACACGCATAATCCCGGGGAAAATTTTTTTTTTAGGAGGTTTTCAAAATTCTGCGTTGATTTTTAGTACAAGGAAATTTTATTTTTTAATTTTATTTAATTAATTTTTAAATGAACCTGGTACTTAGGTCTGAAATAATAATATCACCATGAAGAGTATTTAATACTATATCATACTATATAAAAGATTAATAAAACATGTAATTTTAAAGACAAGTCTAACCAGACCCGGAAAAAAATAAAAAATAAATAAAAAAAATATTTCAAAAATTTACTACGTAAATATTATAAATGAAATAAATAAAACAATAACATCATTAAATACTGTATTTAATAGGCTTTCTAACAATGTATTACACTTCTCTTAACAGTAATACCAAAAAATGCAGTTAATTTCACTAAAACACATTACTTGGCACAACATACTATAACAATGACAGATGACAGGTGTCAGATTTCAAACGCTCTTGTATATTAAATGGCGGACTGGATTAGAGTGTTTCTCTATTAAAAAAGGTTAGGAATTTAATACAGAATAATAATTTAATTAAATTTGGTCCATGCTTAGTGGCAGCAGCGATGTGGTGGTTAATAGTGTCATGTCTAGTCAACTTTCGACATCACTGAGCATCCTGGAGAGATGTCCGCTGTGTACCCAAGCTCGGTTTTTTAAAGGTAAGCGGGGTCTGAATGTGCATATTGGAAAGGTACACAAACCACAAAATGCACTCACTTCAGACTCTGTCTCAACATCTTTACCTACAACACCGACGACATCAACTTTAAACCCGTTTTGGAAAACCCTTTCAAAATTCAAAAACTCTGTTTCTGTTTTGAAGCGAGTCCCCCGCAGCGCTAGACCTCTAGTGGCACAACATCTAGCAGTTTGCATACGTCTTGCCGCCCAGGAGAACTCGCAAAGTGCTTGGGAACAGCTTCTCACCTTTCCTTACAGAATTCTACACGTACAAAAGGATTTGGCAACCAAAAAGACTTTAACTGCACAAATTAAAGATAACTGTACTATTTCGGCTCATAATCTAGATTCCAATTTACAGACCCAGTCATATACCTCTTCAAGAGGTATATCTCATTTAGTAGAATCTAAGTTAGGGGAGGGTGACATTAGCGGAGCAGCCAGGATTCTCTTTAGTAGTGATGTAGTGGCACAGTGTTCTCCAGAAACGCTTCGCAGCTCTGGAGAGCAAACACCCTGCCCCAGCGGATGGCCTTTCTTTTCCCGACCCCCCTGATTCAGATATTCACTCCCTCACCATTACAGGTCGAGAGTTGGTCACAGCCGTTTGCTCCTTCCGGAGCGGCTCTGCTGGTGGCCTCGATGGCCTGACTCCTCAGCACCTTAAGGACCTTACCTGTTTAGGCGCCGGGGCTGCTGGTGAGTTGCTCTTGAAGGAGCTTACGGCTCTGATTAACCTTATGCTCTCCGGCAAGGTGAACGAGGCCGTCATCGACGTTCTGTATGGGGCCAATCTATGCGCCCTGCGTAAAAGCGATGGTGGTGTTCGTCCCATTGCCGTGGGAACTACTTACCGTCGTATAGCAGCCAAGATTTGCTGTAAATTTTATGGTGAGGTTGTTTCGGAAAAATTTCAGCCCCTAGGTTTTGGCTCCAAAGGGGGCTGTGAGGCTGCCGTACATGCTTTGTCGACCTACCTAAATTCTGGTAAAGGAGAGGTCATCCTGAAAGTTGACATAAAGAATGCCTTCAATTCTGTTAATAGGGACACCTTGCTGATAGAAATTAAAAAAGAAATACCCCAAATCTATAGTTTTCTTTGACAATGCTACAGATACCCCTCTAAATTACTGTATCGGGACAACCTTCTGGAATCAGCTGTTGGCTGTCAACAAGGTGACCCCCTCGGGCCTATGATTTTCAGTTTAGCAATTCACCCAATTATTCGTCAGCTAAATTCCAAATTTAACGTTTGGTATCTTGATGATGGAACCTTGGGAGGCGATGTAGGTTCTGTTTTAAGTGACCTAAAATTCCTTAAAAATTAACTTCATTCCATTAGCCTTGATCTCAACCTTTCGAAATGTGAACTATACTTACCAGACAGTACGGACAGACATCTGACACTTCCCCAATTTAACGCAATAGCTCCGGAAATCAAAATTGTTGAAAAAAGTTCGCTTCGTCTCCTTGGGTCTCCAATATTTGAAAATTCCTTTCCCGTTTTTATCGAGGAAAAAATACAAAATTTTAATGACGTTTCGGAAAGATTGTCCCAAATTAATATGCATTCGGCTATAACCTTAATTCGTTACTGTTGTTTCGGCCCTAAATTAATATATTTCCTCCGCTCTTCCCATTTATGGATGCACAGTCATCTTTTAGATAAAATGGACCAAATTATGCGGCATACATTAACGTCGATTTTAAATGTGGCCATGGACGATCGTTCTTGGGCACAAGCTACTCTTCCCATTCGCTTGGGAGGCCTTGGCGTCCGCAAAATTTCAAGTATTAGTTTACCGGCTTTTTTATCCTCGGTCCATGGCACCGAAAAATTAATCAGGAAAATCCTAGCCCCCACACTGATTAATTTTGATTTGCCGTGCTTCACCGAGTCTATGGATGCCTGGAGACTCGCTTGCCCGAATTCAGATACACCCGACAATCCATCTTCCCAGAGTCGGTGGGATGAGCCGCTTTGCAGAGTAGTATTGAATAATTTACTTGTCACGTCTGCTACTACTGCGGAGCGTGCGCGCCTGCTGGCTGTGGGCAAGTGGGAGTCGGGTCTTTGGCTTCATGCACTACCGTCGTCGAACTTAGGTACTTTGTTCGACGACACTACTTTCCGCCTCGCTGCTTCCCTGCGTCTAGGAGCTCCTTGTTGTTCTCCCCATCGCTGTCACTGTGGCGAAGTTGTCAACGGCCTCGGATACCACGGCCTGTCTTGCAGCCGTAGTGCGGGCCGCTTAGCCCGGCACGCGAATATTAATGACATCATCCGACGTGCTCTTGTCACCGTCGGCGTTCCAGCTGTATTAGAACCCAATGGCTTGGCACGTGACGATGGCAAGAGACCGGACGGCATGTCTTTACTTCCATGGAAGGTGGGTAGGCCTTTAGTGTGGAATGCAACTTGTGTCGATACTCTTGCGCCATCCCATCTTCCTAGCACAGCGTGCTGTGCTGGTGCTGCTGCTGCGGCTGCAGAAAACCTCAAGCGGCGAAAGTATAATAACCTTATCGGCAATTTTATTTTCGAGCCGTTTGGGGTAGAAACTCTCGGGCCGTGGGGTCCGAGTGCTCATGCTTTGTATAATGACATCTCCAAACGGCTAGTTGACTCTTCCCATGACCCAAAGGCTGGCTTTTACCTTGGCCAGAGGCTAAGCATTGCCATACAACGAGGCAATGCCACCAGTCTCTTGGGTACATTACCAGTCGACAGCGACGCGGAGGAATTTTTTGACGCCATATTTTAGTTTAGTAATACACTGGGCCGCAAAAATTCCGGGTCGCTTATAAAAAGTGTGATAGTTTCTTAACTACACAACACAAACTAGTGAAACTGTAGTATGTTATAGATGACTGACTTATACATAAAAGAAAATACATAACACGTTTGTAAACTGTATAATTTTGTTTAAGTACTAAAAAATACAAAAAAAAAACACTTCTAACTTTTGACAACAAAAATATACAACACAGTTAATCTGCAAAATGAAAGCTTTTCTGTAAAGGAGATGTTTAATTTTTTGCCAGGACCATGTACACCTACTCAAAAAATAGTATAAAATACATGTATTTAGTTGATATATTTAATATTCCGATATGCTTTACCATTTTTGCGTAAGAATAAAAAAATGAAACATAATTTTTAATAACCTGGCAACTTGAGATGTCTTTCTGAGATTAAACACAAGTGTCCAAAGCTGTAAAGAACGTAATTAAAAGTGCAACTGTCACCATGATTTAAAAAAAACCGGTGTTTTGTTTTCATTCCGTTTTTACGTGGATTCTGAGTCGTTGTGTTTTTGTGCTGTGCTGTTTTTAAATTCTGATTTGGACCGATTACCTGCTACCGTTTACTGCCTCACTTGTTGACTTCTGCCTGCTATCCTGGACTTCCGTTTGCTGCCTCACTTGTTGACTTCTGCCTGCTATCCCGGACTTCGATTTGCATTTGACCCTGCTACTGTTGATACCATTGCATTGTTGCTACTACATTCGTTGTTTTCAGGTGAGTTTTTCGTATTTTAATTAGGCATTTACCAGAGAATTAATAAAATGCTTTAAACACTTCTTTTCGAGGAAATAGATTCCGAACCAACTCAATTATCTATGACAGTAATGGAATTGATCTCAAATATTTACAGTGCTCTATTGAAATAACTATAATCAAAGTAAAATACAATAAACTAAATAAAATATCTATTTCAGCCAACAAACAATGTCTTCTTTTTGTGTGATGTGTGATGGACAGATAGATGTGTGTTCGGAAAACCATTATCTCGCATCTAATCTGGGGATAGAATTACTAATGATCTTGGAACAACATGTTGGACATGAGGTTAGTTGTTATTGCATGTAGTATTTATGTAAAACTATTTTTGTTACATTTTTATTTTCCTAATAATTAGAACCTAACACATTCTTCACAAGAAGACAAAATAAATATTAGTTTAAAACAAACTTTTGTATTTTAGGTTGACACTGATGGCATAGTTTGTCATCCATGTTTCGCAATACTAGAAGTAGGAATGTCATCAACTGAAAATGAAGCTTCTAGCCACCGAGAACATGTTTGCGTTTGGTGCAGATCAGCATTGTTTCAAAGACGAACACGTTCTATCTCAGAAGGACCTCAGAGAGAACTTATTGCTGCTAGAATTTATCCTAGACAGGTATTGATTAACTTTTAATACATAATACAAATTCATGTTGAAGTAATAATTAAAGTGAAGATTTTTTTATGAATTACTGATTTGAATTACAATCTTTTTTGTAGATTCCTGAAGGAGGATTAGTATGTTATGCATGCTGGGTCTACTTTAGTGGCCTCGTTAGTCAAAATGAGGGTCCAAATCCCAGGCCTCCTAGAACTTTGGCATCACAGGACTCAAATGCCTGTGTATGGTGCAGAAGGTCTTTAATTCAGAGAAGATCACATGCATTGTCAGAAGGTCCCGAAAGAAATGAAATCGCGAGAAGAATTAGTCCAAGACAGGTATCTTTTCATAGTTTTATTATCAAGAAATACAAGTGAGTGATCTAATTTAAAAAAATTACTTTACATTTTATGATTTCTTTGTTAACAGATACCTAATAATGGACGTGTTTGCTATGCTTGTTGGGTTGCTGCTCAGCGAAATATTCGCAGACAAGCTGCAAACAATGCTGTGAGGCAAATAGAGGAAGAAATTGTTGATAGGAGCGAGGATGAAGCAATCACGTATAATAGAAATGTTTGCGTGTGGTGCAGATCATCTTTGCTTCACAGACGGACACATATTCTGGGAGATGGTCCTGAGAGAAATATAATCTCAGAAAGAATGTTTTCAAGAGAAGTAAGTAGTTTCATTTATCAAAATTCTTTTTATATAATTGCCTTGTTACACTATGGGCCATATCTTCGTTCTAATATATGGGTGACAAAAATATCGTTTTTAGCTCAGAATCCACTAAATAGTCGATCCCTATTAGTTTTTCGAAAATATCTTCAGTGTTTTATAATGGTATAGATAGATATGGTAATAATTTTGTGTTTTCAGATTCCAGCGGATGCATTAGTTTGTATGGGGTGCTGGAGAATGGTCCAGGAGTTACGAGAGAACCCCAATATTATCGCAGTACCAGAAACAACTATGCAATTAGATGAGTTCACTCATACGACACATTCAAGTGCACACTGCTTTGTACCAGGTTGCACAGAACCAGAACGATTGAATGTGCCTCTATGTTTAAAGAAGAGAATCCTCCAATCGAAAAAAGTGTTTGTAACAGAAGATGCAAAGATCTGTCAAATGCATAGCACAGTATATGACTGGGACATTTTAGACCAATTCGAATTAAGTGACTCCTTTACTAAATATGAAGTGCAATCTTTACTGAGACTATCCACAGAGGCAGAGGATGCCAGTGGAATACCAATTAACTTTAAAAATTATAGATTGGTTCACGACAATATTTTTCATTTTTGGACTGGAGTCACGAAATCCAATTATGAATCAATATTAAGACAAATACCTAGTTTACAAGAATCATGTAAGCGTCCACATTTGGCACTAGGGCTTTACCTAATTAAGTCTCGAACAGGGGAGTCACACGACAGAATAGCTTCTCTGTTTCAAATAAGTAAAGCTCTAGTGACAATATTATTAAAAAAAGCTAGAGAAGCTTTAAAAAATGACTTTGTACCGTTACATTTAGGTATTAACCACATAAGTAGAGGTGACCTTATAAATCGAAATCTTTTGATACCCGAAGGGTTATTCGGAAATCCTAGTGCAGAGAGAAAACCAATTGTCATCTGTGATGGTACATATATATACGTCCAAAAGTCGTCTAATTATCTCTTTCAAAAAAAAACTTACAGTATACACAAGTATAGAAACTTGGTTAAACCATTTTTAATTGTCGCTACTGACGGATATATAATAGATGCTTTGGGGCCATATCCAGCAACAACATCAGATGCAGACATCACGAAAGCCCTTTTCCAAGATGAAAATGCGGAATTAAGAAACTTTTTCAGACCTCAAGATATTTTCATTTTAGACCGGGGCTTTCGTGATGCTCTGCCTCTGCTGGAATCACTAAATTATGCAGTGTATAAGCCAGAAACATTAGAAGAAGGAGAAAACCAATTATCCACCCTTATAGCAAACAAATCAAGATGTGTGACGTTATGTAGATGGGTAGTTGAAGTGGTAAATGGCAGATTTAAACGAGACTTTAGATTATTACGTAATGAATATTTTAATGTGGCTTCAAGGCATCTAATGGACGACTTTAGGATTAGTGCCGCAATAATAAATGCTTTCCATAAAGTGCTTGTGAACCGGCCAGATGCTCAAATAATTTTGGAAAGAGCAAAAACCAGAATTTTGTTGCCTAATTATTTAGCAGAATATATAATCTTAAATAATGTTAACCGTCGGCGGGCCCATTTTTACAGAATAAATGAAGAAAATGAGCAATTAAGTATCTTCCCACGAATGTTCATGAGTGATCTCACACTATTTGCTCTGGGTATCTACCAAATAAAACAAGCGAGATCGTATTATGGCGAACATTTGAGACAACATGGATCATTCGTGGTGGAGATATCAACTGATTTAGAAGTTACTAACATACCAGAATTGTCCTCACATGAGACTGTGTTGCTAAGAGGACGTATAAAATCTCGCCATTTTAGTCAAAAAATATATTACACATATATCCTCTTAGCAACACAAGGTAATGAATGGGAAGATGTAATAAAAGGGTATTACTGTAGTTGCATATGTGGTAAAAGAACTGTTGGAACATGCGCTCATGTTATGACAATTATTTGGTTTCTGGGATGGGCCCGTCACGAAGAAAATATAACAGCTCCAGCAACATTTTTAGATGGCATTCTTGTGAATGACATCTAAAAATGTTGCTGGAGCGAGAGAATGAAGTCAAATTGAAATAAATAAAAATATAAAACTTCATAAAACTGTTTTATTTCATCACTACCAGTTACCTTCCCTACCTACTTAAGTGTGTTTACTAGGTAGTTGATTATTCACTGCATGTTACTACAATAGGACGAGTATGTTGTGTGTTTTCTCTAATGTACATTAAGATTTGATTTGATGTAAGTACATAGAGTTCAATCGAGGTTAGCTGCTGTTCTGTTATGTGTAGGTGCAGCAGTAGGTAATACATACATATAATCACGACTATTATCCCCGAAGGGTTTGTCATTGTCAGACACTAGGCAATGAGGACATCAAAAGCAGTCCTCTGCCATAGTCCACTTTTCACCAAATAGCGACTGCACATGTTCTCAGCGTGCACCGCTCTATGATGTTGGATGTATGTGCAGTCTTTAGTCCGTTATTATTCCGTCCGTAGTTATAAAAGTAATAGCCAGAAGTAAGTTAATTTATTAACATTAACAATTTTCATTCATACGGTAAGTACTTTTGTTATGACAGCTACTTGACATGACATGACATTGACAGAATACCACCATTACCCCCTGCGATCACGAAACTTGCCATTATTTGTTATTTAAAATACTTCTTACGTAAAAACTATTCATTTATTTGAAGAAAATCATTTTGAATAAGCTTATTCCATGCATAAGCTACATTTTGGTATTATGTACAAGGTGTTGGCATTTTCTCCATACAAAATTAAACATCTCCTTTAATACCTTGTATTTCCTCCACGAGCCCGTATCGCTTCATTAAGACGATGTGGCATGCTGTAAATCAAATTTCTAATACGGTTTTGGTCTATGTTAGACCATTCTTCTACTAGCGCACTTCTTAACTCACGTAAGTTAGCTGCAGCTGGAGAGCGTTGTTTAACGCATCTCCCGAGCTCGTCCCATAAATGCTCTATGGGATTTAAGTTTGGGCTGCGAGCTGGCCACTCCATGCGGGTGATACCGACGTCTTGAATATACGTGTTGACCAAATGTGCTGTATGTGGTCGCGCATTATGGTCCATAAAAATGGAATTTGCGCCCATATTCACCAAAAAAGGACCAGCATGCTCATTTAAAATCTCCTCTACATATCTGGGAGCTGTCAGAGAACCTTTTTCTATAATTACTAACTCCGTACGATCCTCTGAAGATATCCCAGCCCAAACCATTATTTATCCTCCACCGAATGGCACCTTTTCCTCAAAACACGCTTGACGATAACGTTTATTTGGTCGCCTATATACTCTTCGTCTCCCATCGTGTGCGAATAAACAAAATTTTGACTCATCGGAAAACATAACCCTGGACCAATCTTCATCTGTCCATCGGACGTGTTCTCGAGCAAACCGCAACCTGGCAACTCGATGTTCTCTGAGCAATTTAGGACCATTTGCTGGCCTATAAGGCTTTATATCAGCTTCCCGATATCGCCGCCGGATCGTGTCAGAGCTTACATTATTGTGGTGAATTTCTTGAAGGCTATTTCGGACCTGAACAGCCGTGAGATGTCGATTTCTTAACATAGTGCTCACGATGAATCGGTCTTCTCGTGTAGTTGTACACCTTGGCCTGCCATTCCCTGGTCACCTGATGTTCATGCCGGTCTCTTAAAATCGCTGGAGTACTCTTTGGACCGTGGATAAAGATACACCTACTGTTCTAGCAGTACTCCGCTGACTCCTTCTTTCTTGTACCATGGTGATAATTCGTGTACATTCTTCAGTAGATAACGACATGTTGGTGCATGGTTGATGCACAAAATACTGTGACCAGCCAAAAAAACTGTTTATGATGACTGCTCGGTTTGAAACAAAAGCGAGAAAATTTTCTATATCAAAAATTTGAATTATGATATTTTTCAAAAATCGGAATTTCTTTTTTTGAAGCTGTAACTTGTTCAAATGCAACCTCTTTTGATATGTATAATAAGCGTCACAAATCTGCCTATAATATATTATTTATACGAGGGATCTATGTAAATAACTTTGGGAGATATCGCTGTTTTTCTAAATGACCCGTTATTTTTGCTGTCCAGTGTAGTTTTAGTTAAGTTTATTTTATTTATTCCACATGTAATACAATAAAGCTTATACAGAATTATATAAAAGTTATAGCAAACGAATCGAATCTTTATTTTAAAGATAAGAAGAACTTTTACGAACGCAAGATCGTTTGGTTACTATACTGCCCATGGCCGTTTTGAGCCATTTTGATTTGGTTACAAAAGTAACCAGTGGCCGTTTGAGCGGCTACATAATATCTCGTTGTAGACGTATAAACCAATGCCAAATAAATATTCTTCAAAGACATTAATAATATATTTTTAACATAAATGTCATCATCATCATCATCATCATCATCAGCCCATTTTATGTCCCCACTGCTGGGGCACGAGCCTTCCCTATGGATGGATAGGGAGAACGGGCCATAAACCACCACGCGGGCCCAGTGCGGATTGTTGTTTGTTAACGACAGCTAATGCAGCCAGGACCAACGGCTTTACGTGCCTTCCGAAGCACGGAGGAGCTCGAGATGATAAATTATTTGGTCTTTCGCAAAGACCGGTCATCGGATGGGTGACCAAAAATTTATAATCTCGAGCTTCTCCGTTGTATATAAGAAGAAGAAGAAGAAAAAACAATCCTTCGTATCACATAACAAAACACACAATTAAACATACCACATGTAACAAAAATAATAAAAAAATAATAACAATTTACAATTATTTAAGTATGTTATAATCAAATTTCGTAGGTACATTACATTTGCGCCTTAACTCCAAAGTAATAAAATTTTATTAAATTCACCTATGCGGCTACGTTTGTATTTCGTTAGGTCTATGGTTCGGTAACGTTGGCGAGTACTCCAATGTTTCCTTTTGGCTTAGAAAATTGAAAAGTTATTTATGCGCCCCGCACCATACAAAAGTCCACTTTGTCTCTGCGCTAATTTTTTGTTTGTTGCATTTCGCTAGTTGAAAATCAACAGCCTATGAATTCGCTTCTGCCAGGAACTGGGCCTCACTTATCGGGACATCGCATGGGTAGTTCGGGTAATTAAAGCGTACGTAGGTACGTTATGGTAGTTTCAGTCTATTCTCTCTTGCTATCTTTCTATGTTATTTATTATTTCATACGGGCCTCGGTCTTCATCTTACCTGTTGTTAAGCCGAAGGTGTAAGCGCACTTCATCCGGAATCCTCAACTACTGAAGCACTGGCTATCTTATCTCAAGCTGCCGGAACACAACATTGCTACAAACATTGATGTTATGTCGACATATTTAAGATAAGATGGTGGTAGCTAGCCAGGCGGACAAACAAGCCCTACCACTAACCAGACCGAGTACACAAACATGTACCCCCGCTGGGAATCGAGCCCGGAACATCTGGGTTTAAACCGGTGGCCTTAACCACTAGACCACAGTGGCGGTTAAAATAGTATAGTCGACAATGAAATTGCTTTACCACCTTAGAAGTGAATTTTGTTTGCATATAATAAAACAACAAGTTCTATTTTTGTTTAAAAGACCAAGTGACAGATACGTTGTCATTATTGACAATGAGCCTTAGCGAAATTTTATTGTAATGGAAGTTTTTGTCAAAAGTGATAAAGCAATTTCTTAGTCGACTATACATTCGTTTCGCTATAATGTGCTTTCATTTACGATCTGTATTTTTATTTATTAACTAGCTTTCGCGGCAACGCGTTGCTGTGCCTGTGACATAAAAGATTTTGAGATGAAAACTTTCTGAGGTCAAACAGCGCCATCTGTTGATTACAGAAACAATCTTGGCAAAGATGAGCTTTTTAGTCAATTTAGTACCTTTGCAGGTTAAAGAAAGGTACGAGCAAACACTAGAGGAAACGAATAAGACAGAATAAAAGCATTGTTGATTTTTTTTCAGGAGTCATACGTGTAAAAAAAAACAAACGGCATCAATATTTTTAAACATCTTAATACTAACTATTCTTCCGTACGTGTGTTTAAAATTTTATTTAAAGCACACCTATGGGTGTGCTTCGTCTGGGTGTGCTTCGTTTGGGTGTGCTTCGTGGAATACCTCGTCGCTGAACTCCTCCTTAACGGCTGTACCGATTTTGATGAATTTTTTCTGTGTATTTGGGTGGGTCCCTGGATGGTTTAGAATCAATTTAATCCATAAAATAGGTGACACTGCTATAGAATATGGTTCTAAGATTATTATTTTTTTAACGATCATGCGATTAGAGTTAATTTAAGTGGACGAAGTCGCGGGCGGGCTGCTTGTATTATTATATTTATAATAGATTTTTAGAGCTAAAGCATCAGAAGCAGAACCCGGTATGCAAGTAATACTTTATATAATTTGTAACAATGGTCGTACTAGCACGTTTTAAAAAAGTATTTACGTGTTTAACGTTATCTCTTCAGAGATCGTATTATTTTAAACTTAAGCATAAACGCCCAGTTCCACAAATCACACGATTTGAGGTTTATCATCTATCGTGTCGTTAGCCGTGCGGTTAACTTGTACATCATAGCTCGGTTAACCAAAGCTAAATAGGTTGATTGGTTGGTGAGAGATCAGATGTTGCGGTCAATAACCATTAATGTGCCTACAGAATTGGAATTGTTCTAGAAATGGAACTGGATTTAAGCCTTTAATTTAATAAAGTAGATTTAATTTATCTACATCTATTTGTTGTATAGGTATAGTAATTTAGTTGGACCTTTTGAGCTTCAACATCGATGCTGTCACGTTATTTAAATTCCCTGGTTCAAGGTTTTCGGTAGATGGTACTGGTGGTTCCCAGTCCGCCTGAATAGCTACCATCAACCATCGTAGCTAGTAGTATCATTGCTATGTTCTGGCAGCTAGAGATAAGATAGACAGTAGTTGGGGATTCTGGGAGAAGGGCGCATCCACTCCCAAACATATCGTTACTTACACCAGGGCCTCGTTTCATCATCAGGTCATGTTATATCCGCACTGCTGAGGCACTGAGCCTTGCCTGTTGAATGAAACAACACAGGCAGAACGGGCAATAAACCACCACGTGGGCCCGTTGCATATTAGTGGTTGTTAACGACTGCTAATGCAAAGGCACCAACGGCTTTACGTGCCTTCCGAAGCACGGAGGAGTTTAAGATGATAAATTTCCTTATCTGATATCCAACATTTGTGTTCAAAAACACAAATGTTGAAAAAAATTTCCACGAGCAGGGTTTGAACCTGCACCCTTCTGACATACCGGGTCAGGTGCTCTTCCAATTGAGCTATCGTGGTTCTACCCAGCCCGCCGAAATTATTCAACACTATTTACTTTTTACTTTGAAAGCCAAAGGCGCCCATTCAATGTTCAACAACTACCGTAATTAACATCCGATCATAATAATTTTACAAATACTAAAGATCAGTTAAGAAGTAGGCAAGCTATTTGTATAAAATTATATAAATGTTTATATAATTTTTAACGCAACGCAACGCTTTCAAAGTAAAAAGTAAATAGTGTTGAATAATTTCGGCGGGCTGGTTAGAACCACGATAGCTCAATTGGAAGAGCACCTGACCCGGTATGTCAGAAGGGTGCAGGTTCAAACCCTGCTCGTGGAAATTTTTTCAACATTTGTGTTTTTGTAATTTGTTCGCAACAAAATTTGCGTTAAAAATTATATAAACATTAATATCGTTCAGTTTTCCTTTAACATGTTAAGTCCTAATTGTTTATTTCTTAGCCGTTATGATAAAAGCTTTTAAATGCCACATTCATCTACGTGTTTTAGTGTTCTTTTTTATTCATATAAACAATAACCTAAACACGTCTGAGTTTAAAAGATTCCAGTTGTCGTCCAGCTTAATACGTTTGGATACAGACGGCGGTGTGTGGAAGAATTCGCATGGTAAATGCTAAGATGGGAAAAAATTATCAGTAGACAAAGTAAATAATCGGATCGAAAGACGCGTTAAACCATTTGGTTTGATTACTGTCGCAGGATTTAAGTTATTACTTGTAACTTGGGACCTTACTATGAGTCGAACATGCACACTAAAACCGATACCCGACACGTGTTTTGCCCCTCTTCGAACATTCGGGGTTGACTGGTCGAGAGCTGCGCACTGACGGACGTTTCGACAAAGTAGCACCGACCGTGGTCAAGAGCTTTTGGCGTCAAATCCCTTTAAAATTCTTTAATACCAATTTACCATTACATATGATTGTGTGTTTGTATGTATAGTGTCCAAGTAAAGATTTTATCCATCTATTTATAAGTTCAAGCAAAGGTTTCATACTGTCCCTATCTGTACTGCCGCTAAACTGTACATCCCGCACGTTTTCGCTATCATGACGCGACGTTAAGCAACTCGTGCAATGTAACACCGACCTGACAACTTCCACATGACCCCTACGTGACCCCCCTTTTGGCTATTTCTCAGTTACAAAGATATGATATGAGAGCCCCGTCTCAGAAACTATTTCGAAGAACATTTGTCACATACGAGTAGTTCGTTTTACGGAGAGCGCATGACAAAATGGCAAAAAAGGTTCGAGATTTCGGTGTCCGTTTGCTGAATTTTCGCCTGAAGCAAACTAATTTGTCGTTTTTTTTATTTAGCTCGAAAAATTACTCCACTCTACCTGATGTTTAGTGGAAATGGAGTCATGATGCGAAGACAACTGGTGTAGCGTGAAAACACTCAGCATCCGTCACCCTCAACCTGTCGGCCCACAAGGCAATTAATTACTCCTCGTTCGAAGGTGGAAACGAGAGTTAGAAACGTGTGCCGGCCCATTAAACTAGCCCATTTAATAATATGAAACAATAAAAGCTATAATGATTTTATTTCATACGAAAAACACTATAGTTAGGTTACAGTAACGACACGATTGTCAACCAGTGCACGTATTAAAAAGTTTGAATCCACTTTTTTCCCGCCAAGAATTCACTGGAAACGTACGTGAATGGGCACCAGGCGCCGGGATCACGGCTGTAAAGCTTAGCGTGCTTTTGTTCGTGACATTTATTACTTTTAATTCCACTATATTGATATGCTGTTTCCTGCTGTATTTCACAACGTAAAAATACGTGAATTAAATGACGATTCTGATTGTTATTTTCAGTTTTTGGTAAATGTTGTGCACAATTTGAATTGGACACCGAATGCTTTTTTATTTTATGTGTAAGATTTAATTAGTATAATTATTCTGTTTGATGACTGTTATTGTATATCATAAAAAGTAATAACAACTTAAAAAGAAAAATAAGTAGGTTATGTAAAAGGCATCTAAAGGACTACAAAATAGGCAATTTAACATTTTAAAACAGCAACAAGAATGTAATTTTTGTTAAGCTTAGATGATGAAGTGTTTTTTTCTTATTAGAGAAGCATTTGTAAGACAACTATTCAAAAACAATCATGGTTAAAAAAATAATTAAGATGAACAGGAATGGTGTTGGTCAAAGCAAACACCCCTGTGGCACTCCCGAATTTGATCGCCCGCAAGTTGTTGCGAGAAAGCGGGTTAACATTCCGGCGGCGAGCTAAGTTTGTTAATACAGGTCAAGTCGCCTCGGGTAATGTACCGCGAAACAACTTTGATATAAGGTGCAACTTGTAAACTCCGAGTTTATTTTTATCGGTCGTCGTGCTTATGAAACGAGTTCGCAGTCACAAGAAGTTTGCGAGTTTGAGCATATTTAAGTCACATTTTGAGGAAACTTGCTGCTAAGGTGAGGCAACATCGCAGTTGGGAAAATTCTTGACGGTTTGCTATGAAAGTTAGATAGCTTCCCCAATGGCAAGACTTTCGGATGGGTGACCATCACTTACCTTACCTTACCTTACCTAACCTAACTTATTTATCTTAATCTTGCCATTAGCTTGATTTTACATAGGTCAAAGCATAAATTATTATCGTCTTAATGTCATTTTTTTTTCTCCTTGCTTCGGAAGGCACGTAAAGCCGTTGGTCCCGGCTGCATTAGCAGTCGTTAACGACCACCAATCCGCACTGGGAGCGCTTAATGGTTTACGACCCCTTCTCCTTATCCATCCATAGGGAAGGCTCGTGCTCCGCCAGTGGAGACATAAAATGAGCTGATGATGATGATGATGACGATAATGTCATTTAGCCTCTAGATTGGCGCAAGAGTATATTCTTCAATACCATTTCTATGTTTTGTGTTATAAAAAAATTGTCAACACATCATTCATTCATACATACCATTGCATTGTTGGTATAAAATTTTTATGACCAACACGAGATGTGCCTGAGTCGCTCTTAACCATTTTCTATAATTTCCGATCCTTTGCTTGAGAATTATTTCGTTTCATATGCTAATTTCTTACGCTGTGTATGTAAATTTTCGAATGTTTTTTGCTCTTTGATTGTTATAATGTGTGTATTCTGTAGTCAAACAGAAAGACACGAGGCGTTGCGATATTATGCTGTGCAGTTCTGTGGTTATATCTGTAAACTTTTGTGTATCATTACACACATAAAGTTACGATTTATGCATCAGCATCATCGGTCTACATATTGGCGTAAATAGTCCTACCAGTGTAAATACCACAGAAATCAATCATTGACTAAGTTTTTCAAAATAGCATTTCATAATTTTTAAGTATTTCAGATGTCTGTTCCTTATTCAGATCATGTCGGATCCTATACCTTATAGAAACTTCGAGCTTAGCTATCTCCATAGTTTGCAACTATAAATCATCGTCATGCCAGCCAGAATAGGTACGCCCAGTGCTAAATATAGTCCAATTTCAACGATTTCCACAACCAATTATCGATGGTCACTCTTATCATGGATGAATAGTTGGTCAGTGTTAGCACTGATAGTGCATAGATAGATGGTCTGGGGTGAACCGCTGGTTATCAAATTCTTCCTGGCTCTCTTGCCCAGAAGCGAGAGGAAGATGCCAGCTCGCTGAAACTTCTAGTTTAATCCTATCGATCGATGTCACTATCTTGCGACCACAGACAGTAAGCACTAGACGGAGACCTGCATGCGTCTTATAGATACCAGATCTTGTGTAAAATGTTATGATAAATAAAACTTTTTTCCAAACATGAGAATGAAATCAAATACAAAATCGGAAGTAATTATGTGATATAATACATGAATAATAATATTCTATTCAAATGTTTCAATTACGCCGTTATATTATATCCCGTCCCATTAAGGGGTACTTGTTTAGGTAAATTTATGATAACCAATTTTTCTCATCCCACTTATACCAGAATTCGTAGCATAAATTAAGAATAAATGTAACGGTAAGCTTCCTCGTTAAGCTATTTCGAGAGACGAGTAACATATACATATAATACCTATAGAACGGAACAGAAGAATCAGAATAATTATACCTTCCACAACTCACTTCGCCCATTTTACCACAGCTTTGACGCCATATCACTAAGACCGCTAATTGTAACTTTGTATTTAAATGTTTTATGGTTTTGTAGTCCTCCTACATTTTCTTTTTCACTTAAACTGCTGCTTATCTGGAAAGAAAAGTCATCTTGCAGGGATAAGTCCCCCTTTGTATGGTCAACTACGAAAATAGCTAAACACTTCAGTGGCACTACACCGGCTTTCATGGTGTCGCCATCTCTGAGGTCCCGGGTTCGATCCCCGGTCGGGTCAATTTAGAAATTATTGTTTTTCTAAATTGTCTCGGGTCTTGGTGTTTTCTATGTATAATAAGTATGTATTTAAGTATTTTAAGTATGTTTATCCGTTGTCTAGTAACCATATAACGAGTTTCATAACGAAGCTTCTCTTGTGCTAGATAATTGGTGTGAGTATAGGAAAGTTTATTATTTATTATGATCAATAGGAGATTGGGTCACCACTACCGTGTCATTATAATATCACCATTAGTTAATTGACAAGCGCCTACCTGTTCTAATATTATTTGCTCTGACAAAGTACTGAAGTGTTCAGTGACTTTTATGGCTCACTGTACATATAATAATACCTATCTGCTTTTTTTTAAATATATTTTTGTGACAGTAAAGTACCACGACTTTCCTTTTGTGTTCAGATCAAAATTTACATCTGTCCAGAAAGTTTTTGGACGCAGCAATCGTCTTACAATAAATAACAATAAGAATCACTTTGCGAGAAAAAAAATCTTGTTTCTTACACAAATTTCACTTAACAAGACTTCGGGGAACATTTTATGGGTCGCCCCGAGGCTATAAAAATAACTACTGGGCCCGTAATAATGTTTTGTTGTTATATTTTTATATTATCCTGAGATTACTTGCGTAAATTACAAAGCTGCAGTAAATAATTTCGATAACATAGTTTTGGGACCTTATTTCATGAAGCTTAAGTCAAACAAACAACGGGCGTTTTTGTTTCAAAGAATGTATTATAACTTGGTTAAATAAATAAAATAATTAATAATTTATTGAAAATAACAGTGTGACGGAAAAGGAACTAACTAAGTTTGAAGTTTCATTTTATGTTCTAGAATTTATGTTTTGCCGAATATTAATGTGAAACAATGTTTGTGAACGTGCGTGAATCCCCACTACTGCTACATTTTGTAATAATCTTTTATTTTGTTTTGATTTTATGATAATAATAAATGAAACGCTTCGGTGACAGTGTCAAATGTCAAATCAGTAACTAATAAGTAGATAGCGCCGCCAATGAAAAAAAAAACATATCTAGTAATTAGAGATAGAAAATCAAATTATGCTCAACAAACTATCTGAATGAAGTAATTTAGCATTTTTACGTCACCTAATGAACACCTGACATGTTATGGTTTAGTTAAATATGGCGTTATAGTTAAAAGTGGCCGTAACGTCTTATTTAACTAAACCATAACATGTTAGGTGTTCATTAGATGACGTAAAAATGCTAAATTACTTCATTCAAATAGTTTGTTGAGCATAATTTGATTTTCTATATCTAATTACTAGATATGTTTATTTTTTCATTAGTGGCGTTAGTGTGCGGCGTAAACGCTCTTAAACTTCGTTAAAAAAATGAATTTCAGGTATGTATAGTATTGGCACAGGTGATCGACACATTTAACCCAGTGTCCAGTGGTACACCAGTTTTCATCACCAAAAAGTTACATATTCAAATTCAAATAATGAGGTCGGACGAGACAATGTCCTAAATATTTAAGCTCGTTAACTCTATGCAGAGTAGTAGAGTTCAACGTTATACTTAGAATACATAGAATTTAATTGAAATTTTCTGCATGACAGCCCGGAAGCACATAGTCGGTCGGTATTCAATTGTTGCTTCGTACTAAAATCATTTACCGACCCCTATTTTAATGATCATAGGAAAAAGATGTCGATCACTGCCCTTGGTAGTATATAGGTAATTCAGCGTAACTGTCTAACAATGTCTAACGATGTCTAACAAACACCTAACAATGTAAAATAAAATTGGAGAAACATACATTTTGTAACGCCTTCGGATTTTTCGATGATTGCCCGGGTTTGTGATCACCAACCCGCATTTGGCAAGCGTGGTGATTAAGCCATTACCCATCAATTGTAGCGATGACTTGATTTCAATGATGGAGGCCTTTGCCCAGCAGTGGGACAGTTATAGGCTGTTTACTTATACGTCCAGCAATGGACATCACTATGCTGAAAGGAAGGAAGGGAGGAACTGTCTTCGCATCTGAACTCTTCTTCTACCTAACGTCAGATAGAGCGGAGACATTTGCCAACTCTTCATTAGAAAAAAATAAAAAATATTTTCTTTTTATGTTTTTCGAAGTAATAAACGATTTTTTATTTCAAATCTAAAACAATGGCTCAAACAATCTACAAAAAACATTAAATCATAACTGTCACACAATCGCTTGCACGTGTGCCCACAAAAGGTGCGTATCGCCCCTCCATTAATTAATCCAAGGTGCTATCTAGTTCACAGTTGAGCTGCCTATTGTATTGGCCTATCGCATACTACAGGCGGGCTGTGGACATCGGAACGAGTAGATTATGCAGAGCAGACTCTATCTGTGTTAGGCATTTAATACGTACTTACTTTAATTAATCATCTTCAAAAGATATTTAAATCTACACAGTGTTTTTTACAGTTTACGCGAACACCAGCATAATAATTGTTTTCGTAATTATGGTTTTACGTATATAATTTTACACACAATTTCAGAAAGTGTTCTAATAATATAATAGATAACGTGTGATAAATTAATACAACTTACAACTTTTTTGTTCACCAAAAGATATTTTGACATAAAATTACATAAAAAGTACACCTACAAAGAGCAGTATTATCACTAAGTTAAGTGATCTCTTCCAGACAATGTTAATAGCAGTAGTTTTTTTCCGTCCCTTTTCTACGAAATCACTACCACAATACAATTTGAAAAATAACAACAAAAACTATAACTATAGATAAACTATTGACAAGCTATCACATTTAATACACCTACTTAGAGTAACAGTGAAACTACAATTTAGAATAGTACAATTATTTTATTTATTTTGAATTACCAATATGTCGTCAACAAGGGTAAGCGCGTTCTTTGCGCTATTGATACTGTCGTAAAATACATTTATATTAGCATTAGCATTATTAATACACATACAAGCTCTTACGAGAAAACTGCTCTATAGTGGTCTATAGTTGGTGTGAGTGAAGCGGATGCTAGAAAGTTTCTATAAATTATTACGGGGTGCTCGCGTAGGTATTATAAAAGAAATTTTGCTCAGCGAATCATGACAATTTATTGTACTTCTGATTATCGTAACAGTACAATGACTGCAATGTTCCGTCTAACACAAAGTGGGGAAATATGAAATTTAGCGCAGCGTTGTTCTTAAGGACATTTTAGGATTCTGAATTTATAACTCAAATAGAGGTCCTGGGTTCGGATCAGTTTAGAAATACCTCTTTTCTATATTGTTTCGGGTCTGGGTGTTTCCTATATATAATAAGTTTATAAATATAAGTACAAGTATGTTTATCCGTTGTCTAGTTTTCCATTTATCTAGTTTCTTAAGGAAGCTTTTCTTGGGGCTAGATAATTGGTGTGATGGTATGGGAAATATTTATTATAAAAATATATATTCCCATAGATTCCACCCACGGATTTGACGTGAAACCCAGTCTGTTACAAAAGTCTTTATTGCGTCCTTGGGCAAGTTATATTTGACCGGGACAAAAAAGTAGCTTAAGACGAGTAAAGACTCTCCAACTCTACTAATACAACTCTCTTTACAAATATCATCGGACCATCTCGATCGGTTGCTCCGTATTGATGTAATTGAAGAACGTGTTTTGTATAGCTGTTACCACTATCACATTTAATATATACGATAATCTACAGAAATCCTGTAAAAACATTAAAAGTTAGTCTTAATTTTTTTTTTATATTAGAAGGAGGTAAACGAGTAGGCGGGATACCTGATGGGAAGCAATCACCGCCGCCCATGGACACCCGCAAAACCAAAGGAATCACAGATGCGTTGCCGGCCTTTAAGGAAGGAATAGGCTCGTTTCTTGAAGCTCCCTAAGTCGTATTGGTCCGGAAATACCGCCGCTGAGAGCTGGTTCCACAGCACTGTAGTAAATAGTTAAATTGTCCTATACATACAAAGGTTTCACTCACTATCAATCAGTTTCCAATAAACAACCTAAATAGATAAGTAACCCTTCTATGCAACATAATCTTCATGAAAGTCGGTATAGGTACCTACACAGCACTTCGAGTAATGTCATCGCCACTCAAAGGCACAGGTCACATAACTCCAATGGCCCCTGTTTCAGCCTGTGGTTATTGATCCCTTGATTATGAAACCTTTGTATTGTTTGCAACATTAATCACTGCAAGCGGGCGAATGTATAATCTGAATCTCAATGTTTCTACTTGATGACCATAAACAAAAGTCGATGGATATGGACTATCTATCTCAATATTACATTCGTAGTACAAACGCCTTTATGTATGCGAGAAGAGATGGTAACGAGCAAGGCGGACTAAAAAAACAATCCTTACCACATAACTGAGTACGATTTGTACGGGTATATAAACGGGAAACGAACCTCTGATTTCAGACTGAAAAAAGAAAAAAAAAGATATTATATTATTAAAACTTACTGATGTAAATATCTTCTACAATCTTACTATTATAAGGTTAAACTAAGTAATAATTAGAGGTTTGTTAACTTACAACTAAACTAACTATTACTACTTTTAACTACTAGTTACAAAGGCGACTTCTTGATAATGCTTGACCGTACTTATAACCTTATCATAATACTATATCGATAAAAATTATGTCGAATATACAATTAATCGAAGCATTATTTAAAAAAAAGGAAAATTTAACTTTCATAAGACGACATTCCCAGACTAAACCCCAAACCGAGTAAGCCGCGGATGTCTCAATAAACAACAATATTAATATGGAATGTAATAAATAAAAATCGCCGAGAACACAGCCAGGGGAAACAAATGGCCACTCGGCCGTACCCTGGGCAAACAGCTAGTGCGATAATGTAATCCCCCATAAATTATTCAGGCAGCCATACGAATTAATACGAAAGCTTTTTATTTCATACCGCATGTCGCGGTGAGAGAGCGAATTGGATAAAGCTCGTAATTCCGGCCCAAATATATATTTTTGGAAATAGTATTTTTTTTACTATGTCCTGCTTTGGGACGTTTAATATGACGTCTTAAAGTAAGACATTAAAAAAAAAAAACTTGCATAGAAACTATTATAAAAAAGTAATAAGATAAGCTATATTGAAAATTTAATGACTCGATAAAAAAATGTTATTGAAAAGGAGTTTTGATAGATAGATAGATAAATAATACTTTTATTGCAACACTATAAAACATAAACATGATCAAAAGAAAAAAAGAAAAAAATTACAAAGTTACAATTTGGCGGTCGCTTTTAAGCGACTTCTTCCAGACAACCAGTCGGATAGAGAGAGCTAATAAACTTTAAGGTCAGAGGTGAAACTATGAAAACATAACACACTAGTATAATGTGTATTTTATAAATGAAGCAAAATAATCATATTAATAATGACTATTACCTTGACTTGGCTCACGAGGTAACCGCCATGTGGGATATTGACTCGACAATCATTGTGCCGATAGTCGTATCTGCGAACGGTCTGGTAGCGAAGAGTCTCGACCAACACCTTAAGAAACTCTCGCTCAATGGTCTCAATCAAGGGTCAGATACAGAAGGCAGTACTCTTGGACACGGCGCGGATAGTCCGAAGGTTCCTGTCTCTGCAGCCCTAACCACCGGCAGCTTGAGCCCTGCCCCGTTGCCGGCGGCACCCTAGGCTAGGTTTTTTTATAATATTTTTATGTTTTGTATGTGCTTTTATATTAATATTATAACAAACCTAGGCTAAGAAAAAAGATAAATAAAGAGATAATCATGATAAATATATAATGATAATTATAATAATTATAAACATATATATATATATATATATATATATACCTACTTAAACATAATAGTAGTCTCAGGTAGGAAAGTAGCGGATATGGCAGTTTTGCAGCGGGACAGGGTTAATCGGAAAGGTAGGTAGATTTTGATTAAAGATTTAAGGTTTTATTTTTTGCTGGAATGCTATAAACAGAAGCAAAGGCAGAATATTGATCAAACATTTTGTTGATGTTTTTTAATATCAGCTGTAATTAAAACGCGCCTTTAGAGGCGCGTTAGTAGCTTAGGCTACCGTGTTAAAATTTATAAATATACTTACTTAATCCTACTAATATTATAAATGCGAAAGTTTGTGTGTATGTATGTTCGTATATTTGTTGCTACTTTACGCTGCAACGGATGGATGGATTTAGATGAAATTCGACACACAGATAGTTTATAACCTGGAATAACACATACGATACTTTTTATCCAGATATTCTCACGGGAACGGGAACCACGCGGGTGAAACCGCGAGCGGCCGCTAGTGTATGTTTATAATTACTATATCGAATCAGAATCAGAATCTTTATTGCATGTCACAAATGAATGATCGTGGCTTGTTATATTATTTTCTGTTTGATTATAGATGACAATGTAGAAATAATAGATGTTTAGAAAGGTCAAATATATGTATTATTTGCACTGTTCGGTCTCTTAAAACCCGGTGAAGCTGAAATACCCAGTGGCAATCCGGAAACCCTTTAAAAAAAATGTTCGGTCTCCCTATCCATCTACAGGGAAAGCTCGTGCCCCAGCAGCAGCATATAACGAGCTGGTGATGACGATGATGACGTTCGGTTGGTACATTTTTACAAAAGTCCGATGCGCTTTTAAGTGACTGCAACTCGAGCTCGCCGCTTTCATATGTAGACTGCATGCATCTGCATTAACAAAATGGCTCGTGTAATGGCATTACGCTCTCCTTCGAGCTCGAAGCTCGAAGCTCGGAGCTCCTCGTATGACCCGGATCAGCTCCTCGGATGGATTTTGCATCGTAGACGTAATACCAATGAAGACTATGTTATAATTAATATCTCATTTTTGACTTAATTGATTGTTTTTTTTTGGGCTGGGTGGCTAGTCAGGTTGAATTTTTTTTGTAAAATTTTACGTTGTTACTTTAATAGCATTGTTAATGCAAAATTAAAAATAATATAAATCTCATTTTTTGACTTGATTGATTGATTTTGCCCATAAATAGATACATTTAAAATGAAATTGAAAACTTGGTTAGTTGAGAACAGTTTTTATACTAAATTGAGGAATTTATGGATTACTGTAAAAGACGACAAAAGAAACTTAAGCTTATATTGTTATTATTATTCTTTTTATTAAATATATTTGTTAAGATTTTTTTTTATAATATTTTATATAAAAACATATTTACAATATAAAATATTATAAAAAACTTAACCTAGGTTGCGTGGTTTATTATTATTATCTCTTTATTTCTCTTTTTTCTTTTATTATTATTATTAACTTTAATTTATTCAAGTATCAAAGACTCTTACTGACTCTTACTCTACCTTACGTAGTCTTTTAAGTTCCAATTTAAGAGCTATGTTAGTAGATATATAATAGATATATAGTAGAGTTAGTAGATATATAGTAGATATATAGTAGATATATAGTAGATATATAATACAATTAAAATCAAATAAAATTAAAATCAAACTAAATTAAAATAAAATTGAAACTTAAAATTGAAAATATTATGATCGTATGTTAATGACGGTAGTTGTTAACATTGAATAAATAAATAAATAAATAAATAAACTTTCCTACACTCACACCAATTATCTAGCCCAAGAGAAGCTTCGTCATGAAACTCGTTAAAATGGTTAGTAGATAAACATACTTAAAATACTGAAAAATACATACATATTATACATAGAAAACACCCAGACCCGAGACAAATTAGAAAAACAATTAATTTCTAATTTGACCCGACCGGAGATCGAACCCGGGACCTCAGAGATGGCGACACCATGAAAACCGGTGTATAAACCACTCGACCAAGGAGGTCGTCAAATGGGCGCCTTTGGCTTTCATAGTAAAAAGTAAATAGTGTTGAATAATTTCAGCGGGCTGGTTAGAGCCACGATAGCTCAATTGGAAGAGCACCTGACCCGGTATGTCAGAAGGGTGCAGGCTCAAACCCTGCTCGTGGAATTTTTTTCAACATTTGTGTTTTTGTAATTTGTTCGCAACAAAATTTGCGTTAAAAATTATATAAACAAAACAAAAACATTTTAATAAAAACAACTCACAACAAAACTAAATATTACCAATCCGGCTAAAACGTCAATTTGTATCAGGCTATCAACTGGATTAGTGGTAAGCAACTTGTGATCCCCCACCAGGGGGATCATTAGCGATCTTAAGTTTCAACCGCGCAAATTTGACGGGTATTTATTCCACAAACAAGCAAACGAGGTTGTATAAACATCGTGTTTACAACTGTTAATAAATTGAAGACAACCTTGACTCGCTCACTAATCTCGTTCGCGCTGGGAATGAGAGTCTAGTGCGAGTAAATTTTTGACATTGTATCACATATATATTTTTGAAGTGAAAACTTCTTTAGCGGCGTTGTACTCTTTTTTTGTAATGGGTAAAAAATGTTAAATTCGCGTCAGGACACGTGACTCGCGTCAGGCGTCAGGATACGTGGCCTGATCGAAAATTCGTAAGACGGATGGAGAGTAGACAGCCGGCGCGGCGTAGGAGAGGAAGTATCCCCCTCTCTTTCTACGATGCGGCGAAAATGTATGCCTGCTGTTTCGTTTAGGCGGCGCAGGGCGCTTGCGCGAATGTTCAAGTGCTTTTTAATGTAATATAAATTGTCATGTTTGTGTACGATAGCGCAATAAATAAATATTGTATTCTACCACATAAATGATAGTACTTTTATACTGATAATTGAAGCAATTCGTGCAAAATTATTCCCTAACCATTCCAAAATATCAAAAATGCACAACGTTAATATTCAAGTTTTCACTTCTGCCGGCACTCCCGGAGTGCAACCCGTCGTTTTTTTTAATAGTTTACGGGTAAGCTTAGTGCCTTGATCTCACCTGATGGTAAGTTATGATATGAGGTCAACGTTAACGAAAACGAGAATTTTATGGCAAAATTTTAACTCTTCTACAACGTGTTACAGAAATGTGTGGTCAAAATGAAAAGATCCAAAGTGTATCCGATCTAGATCTCGTATGCAGAGTTACAAAGACATGATTATTAACTTGCCTTACTACTAAAAATGTCTTATTGCAATTTTTAATTTATTACATCGGTTTAGCAATCCTTAATACAATCAAATAGTTATAATAATTAAACATTCCAATTTAAAACCTTAATCTAAATACCACCGCGGGCCACCCCCGGCTCAAAGGTTCCCATGATACCGCCAGCGTTACCACGTTGTATTGCCAGGTAGAGTCTCTGAACCAGGTACGTCCCGCGGCGGCGATCGTACCCACGATCCGCTAAACGGTGCCCTAATTAGGCAATAAAAGATTTCGCTTCCGTGCCCCACACCCCAGAAGTCTCTACAGCGAAAGGGAGAAAGTGGTACGGTGACTTCAAGGCAGCATACTTCAAATGTTTCTGCCTCGCGGCACTCTCAGCAGCAGACCCAGCAGTCCGCATTTTTAATTTAATATTTCTATTGTGACGTCACATCAAAATAAACAAGTCTCAGCCCTAGTAGTTTAGTAACCTCTGTGTACCTCTGTGTGTGTGTACATTTATGATATTGCTGCTTGCTTATGCGCGCCTGACGCGCATCACTTCACAAATATAAATATTTCATTAACCACTGCATGACAAATTAAAGTTAATAATTGTCTTAATAACAACACATACAAGTTCTAGACGGGGTACACTTTGGATCTTTTAATTTTGACCACACCTTTTTGTTACACGCTGTATATGTCGACGGGTAGCGCTGCTTCAATGCCATACTAATTTTCGTTTTCGTAAACATAATCGAATGATTATTTACATATAATTTTACGCAAATATTGTTGCGAGCAAATTACAATTAGAAAAAAGACAGTGTTTCGAAACCCGCTCGTGGAATTTTTTCAACACTTTGCCTTTTTTCATAATCGAATGAATACGGATAGTAAACAAAACTCGCACTAGGCATTCTGTATCGCAAACTCATCGATATCACTACATAGTATAAAACAAAGTCGCTTCCCGCTGTCCCTATGTATGTATGCTTAGATGTTTAAAACTACGCAACGGATTTTGATGCGGTTTTTTTTTAATAGATAGAGTGATTCAAGAGGAAGGTTTATATGTATAAATACATGCATAATATAGTAGAGAAACACTGATAATTTTAGAGGTTTCACATTTTTTTGCGCTTACATTGCAAGCGCTTACTGAATCCTACGAGATAGATCAAAACAATGTACTACAGTATTGTACACCTTAAAAAGGTCTACAAAAAAGTCCGCGATGGTATATGTCTATCTTTTAGGAATCACCCACAATAATCTTTTTTTTTTCTTTACTTTTTACGAGAAATAATGGCTTATTTACGAAGCGATTTTAAGCAATACAGCATTAATCCTTATCCCATTATTTAAATGAATATTTTCGAAGATATTACAGATTTAAAACGGAAGGACCTAGCGGTTGCGTGTATCAGCATTGCACCCGTGCGAAGCCGGGGCGGGTCGCTTGTATAGTATATGCTGATATCGCGTTCCGAACACTCAATGTGTTCGACTCAGCTGTACTGCAGTCCGTACACCTTACTTTAGGTGACTTCGACATTCATGGTGCGTGCGTGGGTGCGAACGGAGCGGCGCTAATAAATCGAAAAGTCGATAAATCAAAGTGAAATAAGAAGAGAAAATAAGAATTTTAGTCAAATAAGAAAAACTACTTATTATTCAAGTGAATAAATAGGTAATAACCTCGTAATTCCACAATAGAAATAGTAATTATTAATTTAATTGCGACGCCAAGACGCCTTCTACAATCCATAGACTCTTATTACTTTACGTTGAACGAAACGCGTAAGCGCTTTGAAATTCACGGCGCTTACAACGTTTGGGTCGCGAGAAAACTATACTCTATTAGCGATCTAGCGCTGTATGTTTTTAGTTTGGTTAAACGACATAATAAAATGTTATAGCGCTACAGCGAACTTTAGTTCTTATTCCCAGTATATGAACAAATAGTTTACAAGAACGTTCTTGTCTATTTAAATATAAGTCAATGCGCAAACTTAGGTATTTCGAAGCTGGATGTCGCGGTAGTAAAAGTGCTCCGTCTATGATTACTGAAGTTAATCAACTTTCGCAAAATCCGGTCATCAATGAGTGACAAAAAATTTATCATATCGAACTCCTCCGTGCTTCGGAAGGTAGGTAAGCTGTTTGTCCCGGATGCATTAGAAGTCGTTTACCAGTTACCACCACCAACCCGCATTTTGCAGTAGTGGTGGCCCTTTCTCCCCGTGGTGTTTTTATCCATAGGGAAGGCTCGTGGCCCACTAGTGGGGGCATAAAATGTGCTGTAGAGAGAGAGAAGATTTGACAACCTCCTTGGTCGAGTGGTTTGTACACCGGTTTTCATGTGGTCGCCATCTCTGAGGTCCTGGGCGCGATCCCCGGTCGGGTCAATTTAGAAATTATTGTTTTTCTAAATTGTCTCGGGTCTGGGTGGTTTCTATATATAATAAGTATGTATTTTAAGTATTTTAAGTATGTTTATCCGTTGTAGTAACCATTTTAACGAGTTTCATAACGAAGCTTCTCTTGGGCTAGATAATTGGTGTGAGTGTAGGAAAGTTTATTTATTTATTTAGAGAAAGACAGAAACTTATCTAGTTCGAGCTTTGGCTAGCAATTAAAGCTAAGAAAATTTTGTAATGTTGCGTTTCCGGATGGGAAAGTCAATTTTAATCTATAGTTGTAACTCAAGTCCGTAAACGCGAATAATTGTCTATGACAAAAACATTTCATCTACTATAAGACTTCCTTTATGATAAGTAAAATGGAACAAAAGGGATTCAAATTTTAACTGTCTGAGCTGTCGTTTATTCTTCTTCATTATATTTTTAAAAAAAAGCTTTAAGTCAAATATCAATAAATATTTTACAACCTTTTGTTCCTTTTTCCATTGAGTTAACAGTCTTGAAGCCTTACAAATATTTTAATATAGCTTCCAACCTCTACTGTGGTTTTGTTTTTGATCATATATAAAGAGGTTCCTACAATATTACTAGTTCAAGCTCGGATACACTGCGTAACACAGATAAGTTTCCCAACTAGCCCTTTGAGGTTATAATTTAAATACTTTAGTAAATTGTTCATAGTTTGTAGATAGTACTACCCGTACAAAGGCAGCAAGCTTCCCACGCTTATAAATTGAT
This sequence comes from Eudonia lacustrata, assembly GCA_947562085.1. Classification (NCBI taxonomy): domain Eukaryota; kingdom Metazoa; phylum Arthropoda; class Insecta; order Lepidoptera; family Crambidae; genus Eudonia; species Eudonia lacustrata. Next base: position 17,138,637 of record OX387326.1, on the reverse strand, counting down.
CAAGCACGAGCAAACTCAATAGATATACAAATCTAAAGCCTTTTGTTAAAAGGCATTTCAATGTTTTAGTACTCAATAACTTGTCTGATATAGATAACTTTATTGTAGTTTTAAGTAGGTTTTTGTCAAATTTTTTTTTTGTGTACTAAGTTTATAAATTTTTAAATTATAGTTTTTTTTACCAATAAAATACATAGTTTGTAGTGAGACATTCCCAGAAAGTAATACATATACTTTTACATTGGGCCAGTTTCAACAGTTTTATTTATTTAATCTAAGTAGGTAACTAAGGTGCTTATTAGCTAAGTGTGTGTTTATGTATCTTATCTTATCTTATGCCTACAAATTTAAAAGCTTCAATTATCGCGGCGGTCAGTGCAGCCATCGAACTCGGTCATTTCATTGTTAGAATCACTACTTTCACTTTCACTGTCACTCCCTAAAGTAATAATGAAGGGTTCGTCTAAATACGCGTCTTTTTTTATATAGTCATTTTCAATGCTTTTTACATGGGCACAGTGTTTTTGCCACTCTTCAGGTGATATTCTGTTAAAAGCATCTTCGACTAACTACGGCATTTCAGCATTTGATTTTCCAATATTATGCTCTGCAACATGGCGTTTTATTGAACTCCAGATCATCTCTATTAGATTACTTCTATTGGATCATCTTTCCCTTTGTTCTTTCTCTTTTTTTCCCCGGAGTAGAAATTTTTGAACCCGTTGCATCAGCCTGTTCTTGTTCATTGTTGTTGTTCATTTCTTTAACCAACTTTCGTACGAACCGCTCACTAACACCTGCAAAACAGTACACATATTTTTATATATAATACCATAAAGAAAGCAAAACGATAGACATAGCTTAAAATAAATAAATAAATGATTATTTCACAACGTTTACAGCAATTATTCAGCCAGAAATTAATCCGAATAGAACAATTAAACTAAAAATAATTTAAAGCACAATTAATGTAATACATTAATATAATTTACTTTAGAAACATAAAACTAAATAAAAATGAATGGGTAGGGGTGATTCAAATCAACAGCTGGCAACACTAACCTGTAGCAGCAACAACTCATTCGTACAATTTTTCGAATGGTATTAATGGCAGTTCGAGACGTTTTTCCTCCTGCATAAAAGCTAAAACTTTTAAAATAATATTCCTTGCGTCACTTTCAATGCTTTCGGCATTATTTATTTCAATAAATCTACCAAAAAACGAAATAAACACTACGCGTCGTGCACAACTTCAAACAACAACAATTTGACAGCAAAATGACATTATAAAATGGCAGACGCGTAGTTCCAGTTTTGGCCACCGGGTCAGATAAGTTTGTGGCACTATACTTGCCTGTGACATAACGTGTGCATGGAGTCAATATGGTACTTACGTAGTATTTCGTAATCTATGAATGTGTGTTTGCCATTAGGAAAAATAGAATTGCGTATAGGTGTATGTACTCTTTGGTAGCTTTACCTTATGGCCCGTTCTCCCTATAGTGTTTTCATGTCTGTTGTATGGGAGTCCCACTTAAATATTTACAGCCCCCCTTAAATATTAGTTTTATTTTAATTATAAATATTTATTAAAAAAAAAAGGGGGCCGGGCTGGTTAGAACCACGATAGCTCAATTGGAAGAGCACCTGACCCGGTATGTCAGAAGGGTGCAGGTTCAAACCCTGCTCGTGGAAATTTTTTCAACATTTGTGTTTTTGTAATTTGTTCGCAACAAAATTTGCGTTAAAAATTATATAAACATTTATAAATAGCTTGCCTACTTCTTAACTGATCTTTAGTATTTGTAAAAATATTACGATCGGATGTTAATGACAATAGTTGTTAACATTGAATGGGCGCCTTTGGCTTTCAAAGTAAAAAGTAAATAGTGTTGAATAATTTCAGCGGGCTGGTTAGAACCACGATAGCTCAATTGGAAGAGCACCTGACCCGGTATGTCAGAAGGGTGCAGGTTCAAACCCTGCTCGTGGAAATTTTTTCAACATTTGTGTTTTTGTAATTTGATCGCAACAAAATTTGCGTTAAAAATTATATAAACATTTATAAATAGCTTGCCTACTTCTTAACTGATCTTTAGTATTTGTAAAAATATTATGATCGGATGTTAATGACAGTAGTTGTTAACATTGAATGGGCGCCTTTGGCTTTCAAAGTAAAAAGTAAATAGTGTTAAATAATTTTGGCGGGCTGGTTAGAACCACGATAGCTCAATTGGAAGAGCACCTGACCCGGTATGTCAGAAGGGTGCAGGTTCAAACCCTGCTCGTGGAAATTTTTTCAACATTTGTGTTTTTGTAATTTGTTCGCAACAAAATTTGCGTTAAAAATTATATAAACATTTATAAATATTTATTTTTAAAGTGAATATATAATTAAATATTCTGTGAATATTTCAAGCGTCTACCTGTTGCTGTTATCAATATCGAGCAAAAAAATCATGTTTGTTGTATGGGAGCTCCCATAAATATTTATTTTATTCTGTTTTTTAGTTGTATTTTGTTGTTATAGCGGCGACAGAAATACATCATCTGTGAAAATTTCAACTGTCTAACTATCACGGTTCATGAGATACAGCTTGGTGACAGACGGACAGACAGACAGACAGACGGACGGACGGCGGAGTAGTAATAGGGTCCCATTTTACCCTTTTGGTACGGAACCCTAAAAATGAGCTAGTAAGAGCTTTAAAGTTTTTATAGATGAACGATGTTAAAAAAAAAAAAGTTAATTAGATATATCTGTATTATATTTAAGAAAGAGCGGAATCCCCTGCTACTGGCAATTACAAGCTTAAAAGTGGGCTCCGACAACTGTTGTATACAACTGTCTTGAAAAGTAATAAACATTTTCGATTTGATTTGATTTGATTTGAATGCAGTTAATGTGAAAAGCTCCTAATAGATATAGCCCGAGCTAAAGTCCACAGAGTCATAAAAATAGCTAGGTACCTTCATAAAACCTTTTGTTAACTCGCAGTGGAGTTTTAACAATGTATTAATGTCGCCAACAGATAAGTCTCTCAAGCCGCAGTTAATTTCCCGTCTTAACTGGTTTGAGCCGGCATGCTCTAGATTAGAGCGGAAATATCTGGTTCAAGGCATTTGTAAGCGTTAGATCATACTTAATAGACTTAACATGCACAAACCTGGCAAGTGAAGGGTTCGAAACGTCAGAAGAAAATGAAATGAAAAAGTTAAACGAGAGTAGACTCGTAAAAATAATTGATTTCTATGTGAGGGGTTTAGTAAGTTTTAGAATACAATATGACTTTTAAAAAAGGATTCAAACCCGCACCTCATGGCATGCCGGGTGAGGTGCACTACCAATTAAGCTATCAGGGCTCTATTCAACAAAGCTAAACACACTTAGTCTTTTTCAATTCTTAATTTGTTCGCAACACAGTGTGCGTATCATAGATATTTATTTTTTTATTTTATTTTATTTAACTTTGTAAGTTAAGTAATCAGCTTATATACTCTCTCACCGCTGGGCAAATGCGGAGGCATCATCATGTCTCCCGAAATTACTGAAATCAAGTCATCGCATAATCACACTCTTGCCAAAAGCTAAATTGTTAATTAATATACCTTATATTAGTTTTAGTTTATAACCTTATTTTATTTTACTATTGGTTGCAACTTAATTTTCGAATGCTGTATACGCCGGTAAAGGTATATCTTGAAAACTAGTCCTTAAGTACATACATTTATTACTGTGTAAAATGATAATGCCGATGGTGTGATGGTGGTGGATCTTATCAAAAAAATAAATAAATAAATGTGGGTTAACGATCACTGATAATAACTGTATATTTACAAACCGCTGCCTCTATTGGTCTAGTGGTTAAGACCACCGGTTTAGACTCAGAGGTCTAGGGTTCAATTCACAGCGGGGGATACATGTTTGTGTACTCAGTTTGGTTGGGGGTAACGCTTGTTTGTCCGCCTGACCAGCTACCACCTTCTTATCTAAATATGTCGCCATAACCTTTACACATTTAGACCGGTATGACTCAACGCAATATCTTGGTTACTGCAAAAACATCACCTACTTCCTTCAGAGGACCGCATTGAAATTACCGATATTTTGTTCCTACTAAAAGCTGCTTCTGGTTCCATTGACTGTCCAGATCTACTGTCTCAAATCACTCTCAGAGCGCCATCTAAGCTCCTTAGGTGTAGCCCGCTTTTATATCTGCCCCCTTCCTTTTCCAACTATAGGCAGAACACGTATATCTGGCGTGCGAGTAACAATTTCAATGCCTTATCTAAAAAACTAGATTTTGACCTTTTTAACACAAGCGATGCATCAGCGAAACGGCTCATGAGCCAGTTATTTTTTGAGTAGTTTAATTAATAAATTTAAGTGTGCATTTTTCTTGTTAAGTGCATCACATTGTTATTAGTTCTGTTTTTATTAGTGAGGACCTATAATTGGCTTTCTGTTACTATTTTTAAGTTTTTAAGTTGTGTCATAGCTGTTGGTCTTCCTATAAATAATTAAATAAAAATAAATAAATAAATAAATAACATCAATGTTTGTAGCATTGTTATGTTCCGGCAGCTAGAGATAAGATAGCCAGTGCCTGACTAGTTGAAGATTCCGGGTGAAGTGCGCTTCCACATTCGGCATTATCATCACGTGTCAGTGATGAGTACTTACGAGTAAGTCCTTAAAAAAACATTGAATTAATGAAAAAATTAATTAACGTTTTTTTGGTATTCATTCAATACATAACACAAGGTTACACCTTGTTATTTGTAGATTCCGCCTTCTAACCTATATACATAGTCTTGCCATAAGTTCTGTCCCAACTTATACGAGGGTATTTAAAAAAAAGTAATATGAATTTATTACTATTATTTGATGTCATTTTAATAAGTAAGTTTTATACTATTCATTTCAATATAACACATAGCTATGTAAACATGGAGTGGAGTATCACAGAGAATCGAATCGCAGTGATTGCCTTACACAAATGTAACAAAACATCAGTCAAGATTTTCAACTTGTTAAAACCATTGAAAATAACGCAGAAATTTGTTTACCGGACCATCAAGCGTTACAATGAGTTTTCTTCTGTCAATGATAGGCCAAGGGCCGGTCGACCTCGAACAACAAGGAAATCAGCAGCTATCAAAGCCGTCAGAGCGAGAATCCGAAGAAACCCGACCCGTAAGCAGAAAATCATGGCTAGGGAAATGAAAATTCCCCTAGGTCTATGTCTCGTATCTTAAAAGAAGACGATAAGCTTAGGGCTTATCGAAGGAGGACAGGTCAGCTGTTGACTGCAGACCTTCGTTTCAAACGAACTACGAAAGCGAAGAAGTTGTTGCAAAGACACGCAGATGGTGGCCATCGGAAAATTCTTTTTACTGATGAGAAAATTTTCACGGTTGAAGAGAAATTTAATCGTCATAACAACAGGGTCTATGCACACAGCTCCCAAGAAGCTAACGAGATAATTCCGAAGGTCGAAAGAGGCCACCATCCAGCATCTGTGATGGTTTGGTGGGGCGTGTCATACGAAGGGGTGACAAAGCTCCATTTTTGTGAACAAGGGGTGAAGACACGAGCAATTAACTACCAAAGCGATGTTTTAGAGAAGGTAGTTAAGCCACTAAGTAACACTGTATTTGCTGGTAAACAATGGATATTTCAACAAGACTCAGCACCAGCGCACAAAGGGAATCAACCCAGCGCTGGTTAGACCTGAATTTAACGGATTTCATCGCCTTTGAAGATTGGCCCCCTGCCAGTCCTGATCTTAATCCTTTGGATTATTGCTTATGGAATATTTTAGAGGAGAAGGCCTGCTCAAAACCCCATCCAAATATCGAGTCGCTAAAGGCAGATTTAGTGAAGGCGGCTGCCTCGATACCATTATATGTGGTACGTGCGGCCATAGATGAATGGCCAGGACGTTTGGAGAAATGTGTAAAAGCCAAAGGTGGTCATTTTGAATAGTTTTAACATTTATAATAATCGTTTAAAATACATGCTTTTAAAATTTCTCTAAATTTTTTTTTTCTACACTGGACATGTTTATATGAGGGACAGAATTTATGGCACGACTAGGTACATATAATGACTTGTCCTGACTGACTGATTCATCATCGCCGTGCCGAAACCACTGGAGCTAATTAGATGGACTGTAGGTTATTTGAGTGACGTAAGCAGCCACTAAGAATGGATATTACGGAAATCGAAACCTAAAGGAAATCCAAAGGAAAAAATGAAAGGCCGCCAGTTTCGAAGTAAAATATATAAAAAATAAAGAATGACTTGTCTCAGGAATTTTGTTTTTTTTTCCTATATGGGAGGGAGGGAGTGTAAAAGGAAAAAAAGGGAAATCGTTATTTTTAAAGTAAGAACTACAAACATTTATAATTTAATCGATCTTTAGATTTTTCAATAAAAATAAAGAATGACGTGTTTTAGCATGTTTAAGAAAACCCTGTTCATTTGTATAGTGTTCCATTTTTATTGTAAAGTCTTTGAACAAAGTAAAAAAATAACAATCTTACATTACTTTGTTACATCAATTAAGATAATTCTGTTGATCTATGAATTTTAAATTTATTTTATTATTAAATGTTATCTTCCTGAGGCTGGTTATTTTTTTTTGTAAAGTTTTATCTTGTATGTTATCTTGTTTATTTGTAATCGTTTTTCTGTAACAGTATGCAAAATAACAGTATGCAGACTTCCAACAAGGTGGACCGACGATCTGGTGAAGGTCGCGGGAAGCCGCTGGATGCGAGCAGCACAAAACCTGTCGTTGTGGAGATCCTTGGGGAGGCCTTTGTCCAGCAGTGGACGTCTCTTGGCTGAGATGATGATGATGCTGCTGCAAAATAAATTAAGTAGAAGCAAATATGTAGAAGATAATACAGGATGGCGCCGACTCAATTCGCTCATATTATTGTCTGCTCACAATGACACCATGCGTGAGTTAAATAAATCATCGTGATCCCCGGCCCTCGCCGCAATATTGTTTTATAATTTAATATGGACGAGGTTGTAGTATGAACTGGAAAATAACATTTTAGGCAACACGCTGTATTTACGCAGTTAGTTTAAATTCAAATAAAATGAACAGAAGAGCAATTGGTGTAGGGCTGTCAATTCATCAATGCCAATAACCTGTATATGTGCATCAAATTTTAGAGAATGATTTTTTTTATGCGGATTTATAGCATTAAAGTTTTCAAACATAACTTACCTCTCTAAAGCCATTAAAAAGTTACTGATTGCAAGTATTTGCATATACCTACTTGGAGAGAATAAAGTAGGTAATTAGTTAATTAATGACAATCAGCAGTGTTAATTAGTTATTCTAGATATCTAAAAATCAAAACCCAGCTTTTTAATTTGAACTTTATTATTATTTTCTGCGAATAGAAATAAGGAGGAGTTGCTTCAGAAGTTTTAACTGCCGCACTGGCAGGGCCCCAGTTCCTGTTGCGCGCTGCGACGCCGACTACGCCGATGTACCTCTCGCGCCTGCATCACACCATCACAGAGCAGGATGTGATAGAGTACATCAAGACAAAGACAAATTTCCTTGTGAGGGTGGAGCCGCTGGAGTCGCGACACAATGTCAGTTTTAAGGCATTTGTGGCGCGAGTCCCGACAACCAAGCTGGTCGACACCTTTATGAGGGAAGACTTCTGGCCGAAGGGCGTGGTGTACCGGCGTTTCCGCGGACGATTACCCGTCCACACCACCGGAGCAGCACAAGCTAGTGCTTAATATACTAACATAGTTATAAGTTATATAACTAACAAAATTGTTTTATATTGTATGTATGTTAGTCTGTAAGGTATTTATTATATGGGCCCCTTTGTGTTTTTACCACCTTGTACATTGTGTGTTGCCTGAAATAAATGATTTATTATTATTATTATTATTTAACAATGAATACTTAATATATAGATACATACACACGTCCAAAAAGTAGGACAGAGCAAAGAAATCTAAAATTTTGAGAGAATAATAACATACACAAAATGATGTTATATAAAAAACAGTATTCGAAACAGTTTTGGAATCCTTACCTGCTTTATTGTTTTCAAATTAGGAATGACACGATTAATGACATAATTATACAACGGGGTGCCTCATGTTTTTTGTGGAGTACCAAAACGGCGGTCCACGCGATCATCGCCTCACACTTTAAGTGGCAGTACGGTAACGCTATAGTTATTTAGAAACTTTTTATGTGATCCGAAAACAATGATAACCTGTTAAAATTTAAATTAAAAGAGTTATTAGTTGGCAACCTTAGACAACTGCGGGGAAGCGGCAAATTAAAAAAAGGAATTTGTTTCGCTAAAACGCGTTTTAGCGCAGAGTGGTTGGCGAGCGGCACTATCGAGCTATTCAAAAGCCGTTTGTACAGTGTGGAAAAGGTAAAGTTGTATGAAACTAATGCACAGTTCTTAAATGATACTGTTATATTATCTAAAACTAACTAGGTACAAGTAAAGAAATCAATGTTTAGCTTAAGTATATGGTCTAAGACTTTCATCAGATATTTTTAAAGATCACCAACACCCATCAATTGTAGCGATAACTTGATTTCAATGATGGAGGCCTTTGCCCAATGGTGGGACAGTATATATGCTATTTACTTACTTTGTTAATACCCTTAAAGAAAAATATGCTTGTCTTACACAAGCATATTGTCTTAAAGCGCATTGGACCAAGTCATTGGTCCTAGGCAGTAGTCTAACGGAGATATAGGGATTGAACCAGATTGAACCATGATTTCTTGCATTCAACCACAGCATATAATTTATACAAAGAAACTAAGTAATATTTTCTAAGAAGCTTTCATTTTTACAGACTCATGATATCTTAATCGATTAATATAGGCTGTATGTATAGCAAAATTCACTGAAGTCAAACTATTTGAAATATTTAATGTTAAACTCGACTATTAATCTTATATTCTACTAGCGGCCGCTCGCGGTTTCACCCGCGGGGTTCCCGTTCCCGTGGGAATATCGAGATAAAAAGTATTCTTTGTTTTAATCCAGGTTATAACTATCTGTATACCGAATTTCATCCTAATCCATCCATCCGTTGCAGCGTGAAGAAGCAACAAATATACACACATACACTCATACAAACTTTCGCATTTATAATATTAGTGTGATTGTTTTTCACAAACTGTTCCAACGTTACAATAAAAAAGTATGAGCACCTTTGAAAGCTTTGATTTTAACGTATTTCGCAAGCTTGTATACGAATTAAATCTTATTTTATTTAACAGGTTCTTTTTACAGTGGTCACAAGCAGCTACGTCGTAGCAGATTGCTACGAAAACGACTACGCGGAGATGTAGCTATTCTCATTGCTACAGCCGTATACAGAAAACGTAATAACAATTATTGCTGAAGATATACTCATTTTTTCGTCATACATGTCTGTATTGTTATAGTGTATTAGTGTATTAGTGTGTGTTAGTTAGTGTATGTTCAAGACTTTTTAGAAATAAAAGAAATCCCATACTAAACTCGCGTAAAAATGTTTGTATTACAATGCAGGTGGTAAATTAGAATCATTTAATATATTTTATGCATAAAATATATTTAATGATACTAATATAATTCTATAACTGTCCTAACAAATTCACAAAACTTGTTTTTTTTTTAAAGTTTTAAGTTTATTTTACACACAAAATTTTATTTTTTTTTTATTTTTTTTTAAACATTGACTATGCGAAAACATTCTCCAGAGTCGCTACTAAATGTTTCGTGGGCCATGATTACTTCAAACTCCTTCTTCATAACAGTAACACACACTCATACTAAACACTTTTTATTTATATTTATAATATAGTTAGTTAAGGTGTAAGTGTAAGACCAAAGTTAAGATACCTTTAGTGCATAGTACCGTACTCAAAACTGCACTTCCCAAAGTAATTATTTCCCCGTAAGAAACCAGAATGAGGGGATCACTTTCAAGCTCTCTTTGTTTATTGTTAGTTTCCGATCTACGCCTTAGACTATGTAATAGTGAACTACATGACCGGTACATTATACCTTTTTTTTAATAAAGTAACTGTAGACCTGGTTACTAAACCAAGACCTCTCCTCTACATATCGGGCCGTGCGCCACAAAGATTTTTTGTGTTTATATTTTCTAACGGCTGCACTATCAGTCGTTAACAACCAATCGATCCGAACTGGGCCCGCGTGGTGGTTTATGGCCCGTTCTCCCTGTGATGTTTACATCCATAGGGAAGGCTTGTGTCCCAGCAGGTGGGGACATAAAAATGAGCTTCGATGATGATGATAATGATGTTTAATGATATTTTTATTACTGCATTACCATTGCACGTAGCAACCAACTATGAAATTTGTTTTCATATACTTTTTATGTTATCAATCCGGTATTGTATCTAGATATATGAATAGGTGAGACAAAACGTTTTGTTTTTATTTTCAGAATATTACTCGAAATTGATTAAGAGATTCGTAAATGGGTTGTACAATATTGATTGCTTTCTTTAGTATAGTTGAAAAAAACAGCATTTTTAAATAGATATCTTATTATAGATCTTTGAAACTATCATCATCATCATCATCATATTAGCGGCCCATCATTTGTCCAGCTTTGGACGTAGGCCTCCTCTCCTCTCCACTTCCGGCGGCCTTACGCCCTCTCCATCCAATCATTTCATATCTTCGGATATCATCAACCCACCTTTTGGTAAGTCTTCCTCTTCCTCTGGTATTTGCTCTGGGTGTCCATAAATAAAACGATTTTTTTTTAAATTCCTCTATAATTTATTTCATTTAAGTAGTGAAATGTTCTACAGACTTACCGCCTCACAACTGGGACAACACGAAGGCAAACTTCCCCGTTACGGTATTAAAGTATTAACATACCTTATTGCTGTTAACTATTAAGAGGACTAGAATCTGTCGTGCCACCAGAAACTAGTGCAAACTAGCTCCACACTTAGCGGTTCACTGTATTAATATTAATACCAGCAGCTAGTTATTAATTCTGCAGTCGAAGTTCGGTAATGAAACGGGAATCGCGGCGCCATCAAAAGATCTTGTACGTTTACTGAATGCGTTCTTAATGGGACAGAAGTAATATATGAGAGGTTAGTAGCTTTGATGGTGCAAAAGTTTTATGTAGCTTTTTATGCTGGGTGTGGTCTGAAACTTTGTGGTATAGCGAAAAATACTCAAAAGGCTCGCACCATTTTTTATTCTTTTTGTTACATGTTGTATGTTTAATTGTGTGTTTTGTTATGTGATTCCAATAAATGTCTTTTATTCTTATTCTATTCTTTATTCGCCTGATTTTGATAATAACAAATACTAAATTATTAGACTTTTGAAAAAAAATTCTATCCAGGTATTGAACCCGTTGATTTAAAACATAAAAACAATTATACTCTTCGATAGTGACGCAAATAAAGATCCAATTTTAGAATCAAATCAAAATTCTTCTTTTTTCCAAAATATTATTTTTCGAAAGCAGTTTTTTAATGTCAATTCTAAGTAAGCCATAGAAGTGAATGACATATGGCGAACTAAAACAAATGTTAGTAGATAGTAGATATGTAGATAGTAATTGGCTTTAAACAATACAAATCCAAAGTAATTATGTACTGGCTCGATACAATCTCTACTAATTTAAAAAGTTCGGCTTTTCTACTACATGCACGTTAGAATTAAGTTAAAAAAACTGTTACAAAAATAAAAAAGCATATGAAATATCTTGAACAATTATTAAATCATAAAAATACAGCATTTAGATTTTTTTTAATCTACAATAAAATTGCTAATATATAAACAATCAAAATATTTTTATAACACAAAAGCATCAAATAATTTTACAGCTAAAATAAAAGTGGACGCTTTTCTGACTTCAAGAGCTGTCTGCTATAAATCAGAGCTGTCGATGTACGCTTGACGTGTGAACAATGCACCCTGAAAAATATATTTTATATTTTCAAACAAGTGTAGTTATACGGAAACGTCGTGTCATAAATCCAAAAGCTTTTCACCTTTTTTTAAGGATGGTATATGGATAGGGTTGTTAATAAATAAATAAATGCAAATATTTTATTATTATTATGGCTAATATAATTTTACGCAAATTTTGTTGCGATCAAATTACAATTTGATATAAAAAAATTGACACTCCATGACATGCCGGGTCAGGCGCACTGCCACAATAGCATAGTTGGCAGTGCACCTGACCTGGCATATCGGGTGCGGATTCAATCCTGCTCGTAAAATTTTTTCAACGCTGTCTTTTTTGAAAATATTTGAATTTGTAATCTTTGGGCGAGCTCGATAGCGCAATGGTTAACGCGCCTGGTCTGCGAGTGCTAAGGTTAAGCAACTTTCACAAAGGCCGGTCATTAGATAGGTGACCAAAAATTTATCATCTCAAGCCGTGCGTTGAAAGGCATGTAAATGCCATCCGCATGACAGGAAAAAGGCCAAAAAGGACTAATTCGCAATAGGACTAAAACTTGATTATCATAGATAATAATACTAATGAACGTTAGATACATGAGAATAAAAAAAACTTGCATTATTAAATAATTTTGGTTTATTGTCGAAAGAAATCGACGATTATAAACAAAATTTGTATCTTTTTATTCAAAGACAATAATTAAACTCTCAAAAATTACTAATTAATAATAATCAAGTGTGATTGTGATTTAGTAACTGCAACGCAGGTTTTCAGAGGAGCCCGTAATATTTTTTTTTGGGGGAGGGGTTGCTAATTTCCTTAAACGGCATTTTCAGCTTCACCGGGCTTTTTTGAAGGCGGCAAGAAACTTAAAGGGTCACCAAGCCGTGTGAAACGAATCGCCTTCGGAGGTTTTCTAAAGGGAACGGCATCACGCACTAGTGCGTGTCCCCGTGCCCTACTAGATTCTCCGAAGGGTTCGGATCGGATCGGATCCGAACCCTTCGGATATTTAAAAATAAAATATTTTTTCAACCAAACTTTGTTATTGCGTCCCTGCGACAACATTGGCAACCTGACAGCCTGTGCACCTACCTAACATAGATCAGGTAGTCTACCTGCCTCTGTCGACAATGACGAACGTGATATACAACCGAGCGCTGAGCTGATGTGCATAGAGATTGATGGGTGAGCGACGACGAATGGCACTGTTAACACTGTAAAAAAATACCTTTTAACTTCTCCTTTTTGAGCCCAAAGTAAATTAGATTTATCTACACTAATGTTGTAACATTCTACTTATGTTTCCAATACTTGACTTATAATTACTACTGTTATAGCGCAGACAACAAAACACTCAATTTAAGCAATTTCACATGATGGTATAATATCCACATCGATATCGTAAAATCTCATTATAACATCAATAAAACGCGACCAATTAACCTGGCGTGCCTTATGTCAAAATCCTCATACAAGTTGTATAAAATTTTGATATTAGGCTGGCTTTTGAAAACTGTTGGGTTATACGTGAAAACTTCGTCGAAACTACTAAACTTACATACACAAAACTCTTTGGTAAGATCTTGTGCCAATTAAATAAAAAAAGAACAGCGCGCGCTCGCTCCTGATTGGCCCTGCGCGCGCAGCTGCGCTCTCATTGGTTAGATTTTAATGGCGGCAAGTTCACTGTGACAATACACGTACGCGTGAATTTAATGTTTCGCAATGTGTTTTGTTTTTAAAATACAAATTAAAAGTTAAAAATGGACAGCGACGATGATATTTGTACGCCTCCGGATATTCTAGAATTGGCAACAAAAGTAACTCACAATCTTTTGCCAGAAAAATCTAGAAAATTAGATGAAAAAGAATATAATAACTTTTTGGCATGGAAGATCGAAAAGAAAACTACATCATTTTCTGAAAATGTCATGTTGTGTATCTCAAAGACCTCTCCGACAAATTCAAGCCATCTTCTATGTGGGCTAAATATTCTATGCTCAAGTCCACACTGAGTATCTACAACAATATTGATATCACGAAGTATTCAAAAGTCATAGCGTTCCTGAAACGCAGTTCAGAAGGACACAAGGAAAAAAAGTCCTTGACGTTTACATCAGGTCAAATAAAGATGTTCCTGAAAGATTCACCAGATATTTTGTATCTTTTTGAAAAGGTAAGTGTATTTTAGTTCTGTTATTTAATCTACCTAGTACTTACGTACTACACACGCAAGTTATCTAGACACTCCGTTTAAGCGCTTTGTGTATAAATTAGGTAGTAGGTACCTACATTTTACTACTTCATAAATCATAGCTTTTGCCTTGGCTATTTACCTCAAGCTTATTATATCGTTTATTGTTACAGGTTGCACTAATCTTCGGCATAATGGGGGCATGCCGAAGGCAAGAGCTATACAACATCCAGTTCGATGAAGTCTCTAACATAGACGACAGTACAATCATGGTGAAAGTTTCGAAAACAAACACGAAAATAGATCGTTCTTTCGTTGTGACGGGCAACTGCTATGCCGTATGTAAAAAATACATGGAACTTCGACCCACCCCCTGTCGAAACCCTGCCTTTTTCTTGAGCTATAGATCGGGGAAGTGCGTCGATCAAAGAACTGGTATTAATAAATTTGGTGCTCTGGGAAAAACTATCGCAAGTTTTTTGAATCTGCCTAACCCAGCGTTGTACACGGGGCATTGCTTCCGGCGCACCTCGGCGACCCTTCTCATAGATAGCGGTGGTGATTTGACCGCACTGAAACGACACGGGGGTGGAAGTCTTCTACTGTGGCTGAAAGCTACATTGATGAGTCTTTAATGAATAAAATTCAAGTCTCAAATACGATCTTGAACAGTATAGAAAACAAGACGAATGAAGTAATTATAAATATTCCAACTCCGTCTACGAGCTCTACTGCTTGCCCCGCGACCGCTACAGCTGCTGGATCAATAATTAACATTAACTTTCAAAATTGTACCATCCAAAATTTGAACAATTATTATAAATAAACTATTGTCAGCTTTTACTCTTGTTGTTTGACTAATTGCATTAGTGAAGATAAAGTACTGTATGCAACTGCATATAACACGGGTATTAAAACACTCGTTACTATTATGAAACTCGCTGCGCTCGTTTCATAAACTCACACTCGTGTTTTAATACCCTTCATTATATGACAGTTGCATAAACTACTATATTACGACATTTGCTTAACTTGCAACATCGCAACTCGACCGTCCAACTCAATGCACCTTCGATCTCCTACTTCGGTAGATAAAATCTTTATTAGTTCATACGAAGCGTAAGACTTTTTTTTTAACAAAAACAAAGGACGCAAAAACAAAGTTGCCAGCTTAGTAGTGCAACTAAATCCACAGGATAAAAACAAAGTTAGCGTTTAAACAGGTAATAGGGATTCTCAGTTATTTTTTTTTCGAAAGAGTTTTTATTTAATTTTCCTCTTTCCCCTTTGAGAGATCTCTTTGAAGCCATGCAGGCGCCTGAAAGCTACTACCGAAGGATTCGTTTGAACGACCTAACTTATAGAAAGTACAGTTTCACTAAGCCATTAATTTAATGAGTAAAATAGGTTAAATAAATCAGAGTTTTAATGCAGATATAGTGCTGATTAAGGCCAATCCCCATCAATTGTAGCGATGCCTTGATTTTAATGATGGAGGCCGTGGCTCAGCATAAAGGTATGCTTATTACTAAACATACGGATCTAAATCTTTTTATCATTTTTTCATCATCTTCAGCTCATATGTCCCCACTGCTGGGGCACGAGCCTTCCCTATTGATGGAATAGGGAGAACGGGTCATAAACCACCACGCGGGCGTAGTGCGTATTGGTGGTTGTTAAAGACAGCTAATGCAGCCAGGACCAACGGCTTTACGTGCCTTCCGAAGCACGGAGGAGCTCGAAATAATAAATTTTGGTTACACATCCGATGACCAGCCTCTGCGAAAGATGATTAACCTCAGCATTCGCAGACCGGGCGCGTTAACCACTGCGCCATCGAGCTCCTCCATATTTATATTAATGAGGTTTCATCATTATCCGAATAAATGACAAAATGCTGGGCTCTGAGCTTTCCATATGAATGTTATACATAGAAAAATAGGGACTTGGCCTTCTACGTTTGTGTCCCTTTTTAGGCACATTGAGCGCACGGAGGTGTAGTGAGATTTGGTATTTAAAGTTTATATGAAAAAAGTCCCTAAAGATAAAGTTTATGTATAATATGTGTACAAATAAATCTATATATATATACGTGAAGCAAAAACTTTGTACCTCTTAAATGTTTATATAATTTTTAACGCAAATTTTGTTGTTTTCGGCGGGCTGGTTAGAACCACGATAGCTCAATTGGAAGAGCACCTGACCCGGTATGTCAGAAGGGTGCAGGTTCAAACCCTGCTCGTGGAATTTTTTTCAACATTTGTGTTTTTGTACCTCTTTTTACGAAAATTGCGCAGACGGAGGAGTATGAAATTTTGAACACTTACAGCAATATAGAGGAGTACAAAAAGTTAATATTTTTTTTAAATTATACATAAAAAATACATAAAATCATTAAAACAAACATTACACACACTACCATGTATTTGACACACACGCATAATATACTCTTTTCAAAAGTTTCAAAAATGGAAGAGGAGCGGCCAGAATCTGTCAATGCCAATCCAAACTATTACAGTTTCATGATCCAACCCTTTATTATTCTGAGATCCAAACTCACATTCTATCTTTTTTTAATTTTTCATTGCTTATGATACAATCCGTGCAGCCTTAATAAAATTACGGTCGAATTTCGACCACTGAGCGACCAGTAGTTAAATTAAATGAACAACTGGTATTAACGCGAACTGATTAGTAAAAAGTATCATACCTTCTTTATACCCGGCGTTTCGACGGAGTTACACCGGCCGTGGTCACAGGCTGACTGATGCTCTTGTTTGCTGATTGCCTCAGACGCTATTTTCAGCTTCACCGAGCTTTTTTGGGGGCGAAGAGAAACTTAAAGGGTTCCTCAAGCCGTGTAAAACAAATCACATTCGGAGGTTTTCTAGAGCGAACGGCATCACGCACTAGTGTGTGTCCCCGTGCTCTACTAGATTCTCTGAAGGGTCGGATCAGATCGGGGAGCGGAACAACCCGAGGGCACCTCTAAAGGTTCCGACCTCGCTCGGGTTGACCGGGCCGTGGTGGGCTGCTGTTGCGATGTTGCGCCTCCGTTTGCGAGGCAGTCTTCATCCACCGTCACTTATTTATCCAACTGCCGCCACACACAACAGTAACTGCACAGACCACGCACCACTAAAGCAGTTGGCAGTATTTATATTGTCTAAATGTATACCGACACCTACCTTTTGTTTGGGAATTCATACATTCCGCAACGGGCTATGCAATTTCCCTGTGTGCGCTCGTTTTCAGTACATTGCTCCACAAAGCAATAATTCAATTAGAAATCCTTTGAACATAAATTAGTTCACCTGCGTGCTCCATTTTAAGCAACATTGGGGCTATATCCTTATTTTCGACGATTAGTATTCAACAACACTCTTTAAAGCTAAGCGCTTGGAGATTGTGAACTTTAAGCAACGTTTGTGACAGCTGACCACGGATGGGTGACCTTATGCAAGTAGTTTTCGTGCTTCTTGCCTTTGTCTCCTGATGGAAATCCTCATCAATTTGTAAGTTTGAATGTGTATTATTCATTAAAACACTTATTAATGGGAACGGTCTTGTTTTATTGATATTTTATAAGCTTTTAGAAATTACAATGACCTGCTCTTTTAGCGACATCTTTTACAGTGCCCATAGACTATGTAGCACTACTAGTGTTGTACAATAGTAATAGTGTTGTACTCTAATATAGAATGTGCACTGGTACCAATAATTAAACCGCCAGGGCATGCGTAGGCCATAACTCTGCTAGTTCAAAAACGATTCAATAGTTTTTATTTTGGTGCTAGTCTGGTGGTGGTGGCTTTTTTAGATGGTCTGTATTCAATTGCTGTTGACCTCGAGTTGCCTTTTCAGCGACACCAGCCTTTTTTAGGGGCGGCGAGAATCACAAATTAAGGAGACCTAAAAAGCCACAATATAGCCATCAAAAACCAACATGTAAAAAAACCAAGTCTCGCAACTAAGTTCTTCTACCGTAAAAAAGTTGTGAATCCATGTAATACCAAGTCGGTTAAGTGTGTGTAAGTGTATTGTGTAGTACTATAGTGATGTGAAGTGTAGCTCTATCATTTGTGTAGGTAGACTCTATTGAGAGCCAATATTGAGTTCGAAACTCAATAAGACAAAGCAGATGTTACTTGTTTATGTCATAAAGTTGGAAGGCGAAGCTATGATCAGCCTCTATTCCAGCAAAGCGCGAATAACAGCTACGTTTATTCCTAGACATAATAAATTAAAAGGAAGGAAATAATGAAAGTGGACGAAGCGAAACAAGTATGTATGGATCGTAGCAAGTGGAAAAAGGGGTCTCTGCCTACCCCTACGGGAAAGAGGCGTGATTATATGTATGTATGTAATGCTTTAAAGTATGGTACATATTATAAGTAATGAAAATTCTTTATTTAATTTAGGCATATTGCACTTATGGACGTTAATCAAGGTGGTGTTGTACATCGGTTTTTGAGTCTCAAATATTTTACCGTAATATAGCATACAATATTACATTAATAAAATGATTATAAACTATTTTGATATAATTAAAATGTCACGTTGTCGACAAAACTAATTTATAAAAGAATGAGTATAAATACTAAAATATTGTTTGAAGGTAATGAAAAGGAGGAGAAAAGAACGATAACGCAAAAATGAGCGATAACTCACAACGGGTTGTGGTCACTTGTCATCTCCATTGCAAAATTCGTGTTATGACTCTTGTAAAAATGCCCATGACGCGTTGTGGCAAACACGCTATCTCTGTCTATCTATATAGATCACTTAACGAAATTCGTGTCGTGACTATGAGTATAATGATATTCGACTACAACGCGTTGCGGCAATTATTACCCAACGCAACCAACCTACCAAAGTAAAATCACTACAAAATCTAAAACTAATTAATGAATTCAAAACAGAAAGTAACGTCTTTCGGTTTTAGAATATTAGAAATCAATAATTTCTATTTTGTAGTGGTTTTCATAATAATTTTATATACTTAGTTGTGGCCTAATGACCAGTAAAACTCAGGAGATCCACAGGTAAATATTTATTCAGGTAAAATTTAAATCTAAGCAGAAAAAACCTGTTTATAGATACAGGTTTTTCATTTTAAATAATAACTGCACAATCGATGATACTACACATATAATAATAATGTTGTTATACGGAAGGATTTTTAAAGACTGATCAACGATAACCGAAATAACAATTTCATGACAACGACATCGACATGACATTCAAGGTATTATGTTTCAGAACCGTGAATATAAATTTTACAGACAGTTTTTAAAACTACCAAGTAAGCAATAAAATGCATAGCATAAAAATATAACGTAGAGTAAATTGCAACGACAACGTTACATAGTTACTTACATATATACATAAATATACATTTAAGACATGTAAATGAAACTTTTATATCGCATAGCTTGTTAAGCAACCTTGCCTAATAATCCAACTATTACCTCTAAGCATTATGGAGCGGCGTCATTCAAATGGATGCCCCGTTCCCATCCCATTGCAGTGAGCCACGTCGAAGCTGAAATGAAATTCTGTCACAGCGCCGAATGTAGTTCAACTGTATATCTACCAGGATTGGGCACGAAATTACATATCAATAAGGTTACCGGTGCGTTGACAAGTAAGCCATGCATACACAATGTTCAAGACATGTTCGCCTATGAATAGTTGAGGATTACGGGTGGAATGCGCATCTTCTGCGTTGCTTGTTTATTATTATTATTATTCTTACATTTTGAATTACAATTCAAATCAAATCAAAACATTTATTTCAGAGACAAGTCAAAATAAAAATAAAATTTAGTCAGCGACATTAAACAGCAAAATAAAACAAAACAAAAGAAACGCAAGCTTTACTCTGAGAGATTATTAAGTTACGTGCACACAGCGCTTCATAATTGGAGAGTCTACTCGTCCAGCCACAACGCGCATAATGTCATTAGAACTCCTACGAACACGGCTAAGCATCGAGGCTGCCTTCTTCTGAAGGATGGCATGGAAGCCATCAGTATGAGCTTCAGCGAACACGCCTGACGCACTGCAGTACCGTTGCAGCCCCAACAACACCATGAACGCATTGTTATACTGCACCCGCAAGGCGTTGATGGTCTTCTGCGTATAATTGACCCAAAGTTACACGTATAAAAGGACTGGCAGAAAGCCTTGAAAAGTATCACCTTTACGGGTTCTGTGCAGCGTGGAAACCTGCGAGCCAGCATATTGCATCTGACTGCCAACGCCCTCCGCTCCCTCTCGATGTTTTCATTATCAGAAAGTTCCTCCGTAACCCAGTGACCCAGATACATAAACGCGCGACCTGTTTAAGTGCAACACCGCCTAAACAAACGGGAGGTACTGAGGTGATCTTGTGACCCCGAGACTGAAACATAAGTAGCTCACTCTTGTTTGCGTTGTATCTGAATCAGGCATATTCCTCACATATCTTGAGGCACGTTTGCGAAAGGCACTTATCGAGGGAGCCAGCAGCACCATGTCATCTGCATAACTCAGGTTATTAACGAATTTCCCGTCAATAGAGCAGCCAACCCCAGCGCAACTAAGTTTCTCAATCAGTCCATTTATGTACAGGTTAAACAGACGAGGGGATGTTAGACCTCCCTGTCTTATTCCTTAACTTAGCCTGTACTCGTCAGATATCTCACCCGCCCAACGTACAACATTTGTTTGGTTTTTGTACCAATAGTCAAACACATCGACTATTTCACCTGGGAGACCAGTATCAGTCCTCAATTTGTTCCATAACAACTCTTAGGACACCAGATCGAAGGCCTTCGAAAGATTTAAGAAACAGGCATAGACAGGTGTTTTCCTGTCAGTATAGTACCGGACGGTATGCTTCATGCACAATATCGCAGCTTCTGTAGACAGTTCGGACCTAAATCCGAACTGTGCGTCATTCAGCTTCAGATTACTGTTGTAGGATGTGATCATGCAAACCGTCCAGTACCTTTGCCACGGTAATGGCCAACGAAATAGGCCTATAGTTGGTTTTATCAGTTGGATCTCCAGTCTTATTCTTGACCATTGGTACAACAACTGTCTTCATACAGTCTATTGGCAAATACACGTGACGCACACAAAATGTAAAAAAACATGGAAAGAACCCTAGGCAAATGAACACCTGCATGCTGCAGATGCTCAATACTGAGTCCGTCGTGTCCTGGAGACTTTCCCCTCTTTATGTTTGATAACAAAAGCCACTTCTTTTGTCGTGAACTTAGTTGGTAACTGGGACGCTAAAGGCTCAGGGGCGGGCGCGGGGACGTCAAACCTGTATGCTGCGGATACAGGTTTGACGTGACGGTTTCACATGAAAATGGTCTTTAAATAGGTTAGCAATATCTCTAGGTTTGGTCACATCATCCACACTCAGTCAGAGGAATCGGTTGTCTAGGGCTTAGTTTCTTTGTGCATTTCCAGAAGCTCCTAAAATCACTCTTTGCATGATGTGATGCCAAAATGTCCATCTTTAACCTCTGCTCGTTATTCTGGCACCATAAGTTTGGCTTTAAATGCACTTCGGGACATAGCCATACTTTCATAGACAGGATCACTAGTCGGACTACCTTGTTGCCTCCAAGTATGGAAGCAGAACCGCGCCTCTTTATGGATAGCTCGAACATTCTTATTCCAACCGACCACTCTACGCTTATTTTTGCCCCGGGTTTGACATCTTGAAGTGGCGTCGGCTGCTCTACTCAACACATCAACTATAGTACTGTATAGCTTGTCTATATAACTAACTATGGTGTTTGTTGGGTGTGAAATAAATAGTTTGACTTACAGTTCTGAGGTTATTTACTAAATCCACAACACCAATGTTTATATATACACATACAGTTCACAGAAGGCACAGAAGAAACATTCAAGCACAGGAAAGTATAGCACTATAAATACGGTCAGATAAGCGTGAAGAAAGTAGAAAGTATATAGTACATAAAATAAGCACAGAGCGCGAAAGCAAATAAGCGTATGCGGCAAGCGAAATGCGAGTGCAGGGCAGGCGTGCGTTCCGCGTCGTAGAGAGATCTCGACTGGTGTACATGCGTGCGGGCGCTGCTGCCCGGGCGCAGGTATATAGGAGAACAATAATATGGTAAATGGCACTGCGTCGAACTAGTGCGATGGTCGTGCGTATCGATAAAGTTTATCGATATCGACAAACCAGTACACACACGATGTCATATGTATATATTATTATTGTACATATAAATAGTTTAATAAATATTAATAATAGATATAAGATTTAGTAATAGGTGTAAATATTTAATAATATAATTATAATTTAGTTGTAAGTTTTCTATTTAAGTAGGTAAATATTCAAAGTAGCCTACATAACCTATGATCAGGCTCGCTACAAACACTATCACAACTACGGACGGAAAATCAATTTCCCTTAACCCCCGATGACATAGTTCATTATACTTTTTTATCAGGTACTATGGTTAAATTTTTTTTATTTTTTTTGCGGTCATATTAGCCGCAGAACCGACAACCGTTAGGGTAAACGAGTTCTCGAGTGGAGACCGCGTATCGGCAAACGTAGTGTAGGACGCCTTCAGACTAGGTGGAGCGACGATCTTTGCAAGGTGGCTGGCAAGAGCTGGATGAGAGTAGCCGTGGATCGTGCTCAGTGGCGTGCACTAGGAGAGGTATAGGCTGATGATGATGATGATATATATATTTTACGCAAATATTGTTGCGAACAAATTAGAATTCCACGAGCGGGATTCGAACCCGCACCCCATGACATGCTGGGTCAGGTGCACTAACAACTATGCTATCGAGGCTATGTTCAACTAGCCGAAATTAATCAACACTATCTACTCTTACTCAGTAAGCCAAAATATTCCTACAAAAAAAATGTAATTTAAATAATATGTAGTGTTAATTCCGCTAACTCACTCGTTTATACAGCTTGGATGCAGTACGCATGCAACCGCCCTCCCGCCCGCAAAAAGTATGCACATGCAGGAGAAACAATGCGTGCAAGCGAAAATGCACACCAACACCGATACCCGACACGTGTTTCGCCCCTCCACGGGGCATCCTCAGGAGCTGTTAACTGGTCGAGAGCTGCGCACCGACTGTTACGGCTACGCAGCTCCCGGCCGCTATTATAAAGCGCCATCGTTTGACATTTGTGACGTACTACCTGCGACAATACGTAATAATGGGGATGGAACTAAATTTGTTTGGTCATTCAACAGCGCATGACTGTCATTATTATGTTTCATTATTTCTAATTGCTCCAACACACACAACCGAAAACTTTTATTACAAACATGCAAAATATTATAGCTGTTATTGTCGCACAAAGAATGGCCGGTATCAATTAGATGTTTTGCGAAATGTGATTTATCTGGATGGCCATTCGATTTTTTTGCCGGATTTTGCCGGATTTTTTTGAGTTTTCTCAGAAAACTCAAAAAAATCCGGTGTTTATAAATTAATTTGTAACGACTGTGATGGGGTCTATGTAGGTCAGACAGGCCGAAATTTTGACATTAGATATAAGGAACATATTGCCGCGTATAGGAATGGCCATCCAGATAAATCACATTTCGCAAAACATCTAATTGATACCGGCCATTCTTTGTGCGACAATAACAGCTATAATATTTTGCATGTTTGTAATAAAAGTTTTCGGTTGTGTGTGTTGGAGCAATTAGAAATAATGAAACATAATAATGACAGTCATGCGCTGTTGAATGACCAAACAAATTTAGTTCCATCCCCATTATTACGTATTGTCGCAGGTAGTACGTCACAAATGTCAAACGATGGCGCTTTATAATAGCGGCCGGGAGCTGCGTAGCCGTAACAGTCGGTGCGCAGCTCTCGACCAGTCAACAGCTCCTGAGGATGCCCCGTGGAGGGGCGAAACACGTGTCGGGTATCGGTGTTGGTGTGCATTTTCGCTTGCACGCATTGTTTCTCCTGCATGTGCATACTTTTTGCGGGCGGGAGGGCGGTGCATGCGTACTGCATCCAAGCTGTATAAACGAGTGAGTTAGCGGAATTAACACTACATATTATTTAAATTACATTTTTTTGTACTATGGATTTCCGCAAAATAACGCCTGATTCCATTAATTATCAAAATATTCCTGTCTGTATTCAATGTTAACAACTAACGTCATCAACATCCGGTATAGAAATTTTTTACAAATATCAGTTATGAATTAGGCAAGCTATTTTATGATAATGGTTATATATAATTTTAAAATATTCTAAAATATTACAAGCATTGTGTATTAATAACAGTCCTCAGGGTTTGTTTATTCACATTTGGAGTCATAGCCGACGGCGACCATTATAGACATTATGTTTACCAATTACCTACTCCACCTGCGGCTTAATTAATCTACGCATTATACACCGATATGCAAAGAATAAGAACCAACCACCGAATAAGACTAATACTATGTACGGTCGTTAGTTGCCATCGTGCTTCAATTCTGCTATCATAAAATGTCCACAGTTGTGTCTAGTGGCCTAATTCTAGTCGATAAGAAACTGGATAGTATATTTTCTGTGTTTTGTAGATATAATATTAGACAACTTCACATACATTGGTCTGATCCCAAGGTAAGTAGATAAAGCAGTCGTATTATGGAAATCAGAAACAACGAAGGTACCACAACCACCCAGAGCCGACACAATATAGAAACGTTCGATTTCGACAATGACCAGCCCGGGAATCGAACCCGGGACCTCGAAGTTAGCGCCGCCCAAAGTCCGGCGTGCAAGCCATTTTTGTGTACTCGGTTTAGTTGGTAGTAGGGCTTGTTGACCGGTCATTTGGTAGGGAAACAACATTAGTGATTAATTACCACTTAATTTATTAGTAAAAACTCTCAAAGAAATAACATTTTTAATTTTTTAGGCTCTTGTTCCCGTTTTCCAACACAAACAGATTTTTTTCAATTCGAATCAATAGTTCCTGAGATTAGCGCGTTCAAACAAACAAACTCTTCAGCTTTATAATATTAATATAGATGTCACCGTAATATCAATGTTTGTAGCATTGTTGTGTTACGGCAGCTAGACATAAGAAGCCAATGACTTAGTAACTGAGGATTCTGGGTAAAATGTGCTTCCATGTTCGTTCTTATCATCACTTAAGGGTGCGCCGCGTCCGTAAGTGACAAGTGTCATATGTTTTATTTGAAATGTCGTCTTCCATATTTATTTGATGCCGCGCGGCCATACTAATTTTGTATGGGGAATTTAAGGTGCTTAATAAAAAATAATTATTTAAATAACCACTTGATGAATCGAAAATGTAGTCTAGCAATTTGTAGTTTATCCATTGATGATTGTTTAGACAAAATCAGAGGTACAATAATTTAGATAAACTATAAGAAATCTACTAAACGCCGCCACTCGTTTTCATGATTTTTGCCCAACTTTAAATGATATTGTAGAAAAAACTATAGCGTGTTATGAATTTATGGTTCTGACAAATTGTAAACACGTTCCCTATGATACTAAATATATATTTTGTTCATTTAATACGATAGTATTTTCAATTATATCTACTTAACCGTAACTACATTTTTGGCATTTTTTGGTCGGCGCACCCTTAACATCAGATGAGAAGAAGGCCAAGTACGGTGAGTAATAAAAAAATACTTACTTAGCCGCAAATCTCCTTATCAACGCTAAGGTTATGAGAATGCCGAGTACCTAGTTACCACCTTTAGAAACTACGTTTAATTTTCACGGTTTCAAGCGTTAAGCTTCGTAGGAATTAGCACCTTCCGAGGTTTTAACTAGACATTCTCTATGCAAACCCACTCTGCTCAGAGTAAATGTGTATTTCGAAGAGTTCCGTATTTGTTGCGAGTTTTCCTTTAGGCAAAAAGGATTTCTTTGCACGGATCTTTCCTCCATTTACACGTGATAGAAACTGGGGTTTAGAGGCATTAAAAGAATGAGATTCAATCTGTTTTAAGCCACTAAAGTAAGGGGATTAGAGAGTTGCTTTAGAAATATATTTTCTTTTGAATAACTTGATTGGTTTTAAAGATCAACCTTTTACAATGACTGACCTTTGAAAAATTATATTACACGACCCTTGAACAACAACTATGGCATTGTAAAAAGCAAAAATTTATTTTAATAAACTTGATCTGAAATAAAGGCTAAATAATTTAATAATCTTATTATTGAAAGTTATAACATAATAATGGTCTTCATCATCATCATCATCTGCCTATGCTAGCCCACTGCTGGACATAGGCCTCTCCAAGTGCACGCCACCGAGCACGGTCCGCGGCTACTCTCACCCAGCTCTTGCCAGCCACTTTGCGAAGATCGTCGCTCCACCTAGTCATACCTAATACCTTAATAGTCTTATTATAAATATTTTTTTTATTTTATTGTTGTTTCTGGCTAACAGACGAAACATAAATTTTGTGTGTAACCCGTCTCTGTGTAACAGTGTGCAAAATAAATTATTTGATTCGATTTGATTTGATTTGTTGTAAACTGTTTGATGATGTAGAATATTATGTTGATTAGGTTCGAGTTAATTAATTATATTATTTGACTCTATCATAGATCTGTGGCTTAAGCACGTAAACAATTGACACATAATACAGCTAATTTCCACTCTTTTGAACCATCATGATCACTAAAAAGAGAAAAATAATCAGTCACAAAAGTCAAAATATTATATTAAATCGTTTTCAAACATAATAATTCCATTCTGCATCATACCTAAAAACAAAAACATAACATTGGAAAAGCGAACCCAACTCAATATCGTAGGTACGTAGCTACACATTTCCAATAGACCCATTCAGTTTGAGGATTGGGCTCCTCAAATATCATAATCTTTGCTTCCAACAACGAAAAACATCGCTCCCATCAGTAACTCGATATTGCTATGTACCGACGAATCATGATCGTAGCAAAATAGGTATCCATGGAATAAGGCCAATTGAGCACGTGCGACAAACTAAGTTTAAAGGTCGCTTCCGACGAACGTCAGCTGGGAAACAACACCGCTAATAATACTATTCATAAATATGTAGGTAGTATGTTTAAAATATAAATTTGTGTGGTGCGGAGAATCTCGATGGCGTAATGGTTGACGCGCCCGGTCTGCGATTGCCAAGGTTAAGCAACTTTCGCAAAGGTCGGTCATCAGATGGGTGACCAAAAATTTATCATCTAGAGCTCCTCTACACTTCGGCACGTAAAGCCGTTGGTCCCGGCTTCATTAGCAGTTGTTAACAACCACCTATCCGCAAATCAATGGGCCAGCACCGCGTGGTGGTTTATGGCCCGTTTGCCTTATCCATCCATAGGGAAGGCCTGTGCCACAGCCACGGTATAATAAACATATAATAAGAATAAGAATAAGAAGAATAAAAGACATTCGTTGGAATCACATAACAAAACACACAATTAAACATACAACATGTAACAAAAATAATAAGAAATAATAACAATTGACATTGGGCCCTGTTAAGTGATACCAACACTGTATAACTTAAGGCGGGTACAGACTGCTGTAACGTAACATGCAATGTAACATGAAAGGAGCATTTCATAAGTGTGGACGTGGTGTGGACGCAGCGCGCGCGCGAACTAAAAGTTAAATAACTAAAACTAATTTTTTTTATGGTAAAAGGAGGCAAACGAGCAGGCGGGTCACCTGATGCAAAACCAAATTAATCGCAGATGCGTTGCCGGCCTTGAGGAAGGAGTTGGATCTTGAGGAGGGAGTAGGAATTGGGAGGGGGAAGGGGTGAGAGATGAGTCTCCGGTACTTTCACTCACCGGACGAAACACAACAGCAACGAGTGCCATTATTTCACGCCGATAGTCTGTGAGAGGGTGGTATTGGCAGTGATGGCATTTCGTGCTGCAACGCAGCGTGGCTCTACCACTCAGGCAGTGCCACTCATTTAGCACCACCCAGGGGTCACGTGTAGGGTCTCAAGGGTAAACCTACGGACGCGAGTAACTTTAACCCCCATAACGTAATAAAAGTTAAATGAGCCCGTCCGATAACAGAAGTTTGCAATAGTTGCTTCACCTTAGCAATCGCATACTGGGCGCATTAACCACTGCGTTATCAAACTTCGAAAGTACTCAACATCAAAAAAGGTGGTAATAACGAGAATTACAAATAATCTTTCTTTAAACATAGTTTTCAGTTAAGTGCTCATCAAAAAATGAACGCAAACGTGCTCAATTTATTTTATCTTCAAACTTCAAAACTTACTTTCTAATCTTCAAGCAAGGTGATGTTAACACGAAATCTTATTTACCTACTAAAGACTTTGCTCTCAAAAACTTATTCACCTAAGGTAGGTAGACTCATTAAACTTCATCCAAAAAGCGTTGTAGAAACTTTATGATTAAGCAGAGAATGCTACCCACTAGTATTTTAATTATCAGGCGAGTTTCAGGCTTCGGCTACATATTAATTTCGACGCCAGAATTAAATAAAGACTTTGTTTATTCTACCGGTAACTCAGTACTCTTATTCTAATTAACGTTGCAATATATAATTCAGTGGGCTCAGCAAGATAAACTAACGAATTCATGTGATAATACTAGTTAGTGCAAAATAATTATTTTGTATAGAATGTTACTAACATTCTATACAAAATAATTATTTAGCTATGTTACTAACATTCTATACAAAATAATTATTTAGCACTAACTAGTATTATCACATGAATTCGTCAAATTAAAGTCAAAGTCAATTAAAGTCAAAGTCAAAAGTCAACTTTTTATAATTAAATTAACATGATTAATAATACTTTTGAATCATCCGACCATTTTTTTACAGTACCCACATTTAAAATGAACATGTCGTTTATTATGTTTTACCAGTTAAGGGTGGGCCGACCAAAAAATGCCAAAAATGCAGTTACGGTTAAGTAAATATAATTGAAAATACTATCGTATTAAATGACCAAATTATATATTTAGTATCATAGGGAACGTGTTTACAATTTGTCAGAACCATAAATTCATAACACGCTATAGTTTTTTCTACAATATCATTTAAAGTTGGGCAAAGATCATGAAAACGAGTGGCGGCGTTTAGTAGATTTCTTATAGTTTATTTAAATTATTGTACCTCTGATTTTGTCAAAACAATCATCAATGGATAAACTACAAATTGCTAGACTACATTTTTGATTCATCAAGTGGTTATTTAAATAATATTTTTTTATTAAGCACCTTAAATTCCCCATACAAAATTAGTATGGCCGCGCGGCATCAAATAAATATGGACGACGACATTTCAAATAAAACATATGACACTTGTCACTTACGGACGGCGCACCCTTAAGGTAAAGATATTACAGCTTTTCAGTAGTAAGAATTCCGGTTAAAGGGCGCGTCCATCTTCGTTTAAACGTCCACAACGTTTATTTTTTCTTCTTTTTAATTGCATGTACCCTTTAAGAAAAACTTTGAAAGCAAACGGTACTGGCCGAAAACCAGCGCTACATAGGCATTATGCCTATGTCGCATTAATCTGAGCCGGTAGCCTTTGGCATACATATTGTTACATTACAAAGTCTAATATTTGTAGCTACATGTGCAATAAATAAGTAAATAAATAGTGAAATATTATATTGTATATTTAAAAGATGTAACAGTGTGCCAATAAATTATAATTTCATTTCATTTTATTTTATTTCATTTTTCATTTCACAATCGGATGTCAGTGATATTATTTTGATCTTCTCCCCACAGCCCTAATGTCAAAATCAGGCTACCGATACACTAATGACACGTTACTATGTTAGCAGACTTTGGCTGGCTTGCACTAAAACTCACTAAATACGTTTAGCGCTAAATATGTTAAAAGTATCATTCTGTCTCTAACTTCCAACAAATGACAGTAATGGAATGACATTTTAAACGTATTTAGCGCTAAATACCTTTAGTGAGTTTTGGTGCATGCCAGCCTTAGGCCCTGACAAAGACTGTACTTTAAAACGTGTGTTGAAAACAAAAGAAAACAAAAAAACAACAAAAACATCAATCAATAAATATCAGCGCGCTAAGTCGTTCGATATCGCTCCCCCTAAAACAATGGCTTCCACCTAAGGGACCGTCTTTTGTTTCACACAGGGGATATACTCCGAGCGCTAGGGAGGGGCTTGAATTACAACCACCGTTTATCTTTTATGACCCATGCAATCTGGGGCTCGGGGTAATGCACGTAATCTATGGCCGCTTGCCGAGTATTTTTTTAAATTGGGGGTGGCAATAGAACGCAGTGTAACGAGTTTAAAGGTAACAGTTGTTAGTGATTTCTCATTTTGTTACTAATTACACTTTGTGAATTTTGTAATCTTCTTATAAGAGAACAAAATAGAATCAATGAGCCAAATTTGACATGTGTATGTGAAATAGTTTTTGAGTTATGAGGGGGTCAAAAGTGGCTCCAAATGGTTCATGTAATATACACACGGTGCTGCTCGCCAGTTCTGTTAGCTTGAACTTGGCTTGACACGCTACGGCGTGTCTAGATTTACTACACTTTAAAAAATATCGCATCGTCAAATAAACTAAGAAGGTGTGTGGACTTCTTGGCGGGAAAGTGAAGAGTCATTGTCTGCGGTTTTGTTTTGTTTTCTAAAATTTGTGTTAAGTTGAGTATTAATGTTACTTAACGTTGGATTATTAACCGTTAAGTGTTCGTGAATGTGCATGAGTATTGGCCAATAAAACGAAAAAAGTGCAACATCACTTTTCAAATTATCTCAAGAAGTCTGCGTGAGTTCTTCGTAAAGCCCCTCATCTTTACTGAGATACTCATGGGGTTGGGGGTATATCATTAATTCTCATTTCTTATTACTATTATCATTAATCATCATCATATATTAACAAAAGATATATTAATACTTTGTTGTAGTTATTTTTTAAGCATTGTATGTGGCTTAGATCGTTATCTAACCTCCAAACCGGTTCCTCCGGTTCCAAAACATTAGACTGAGGAGAAGCCGTTTTGGCATTTCATTTCTTGTTCTATTTTCTTTAATGTATTTTTTTGAAATGTCAAATAAACGTTTCCTTCTTTCTTTTTTTCTATTTCAATAATAATATATTTAATGTTCTAGTTAACGAAAACGAGAATTTGTAATAAAAATTCAATAACAAACTTTATTATTTAAGTCATAAGCACTTAAATAAGCATGACGATAAAACAAAAACTAAAAGTCCACAACAAATCTAATTACAAAATACCCAATTTATACAGTAGGTAGGTACTTAAAATATACTTTACGTGAAATTCGTTAAGCCCACCAGATCTGGCTAATTAACTTCCACCCCGGTGTAGCTGAAGTGCGTGGCTCCCTAGCGCAGGCGTTACAATAACACTGTTAATGGCATTGAGTACTTTACACAGAAAATTCATAGTCAGTACCTTCTGTTTTTTGTTGGAACTGACCTGGCAAACGAGCATACAACACCCGCCTGATGGTAACCTCGTTTTATTTTGTACTGCATGATTGTAGAAATTTCAATTGATATCTGATGGTAAATTTGTATTTTTTTCGTTATTGCATATTAGTAGTTATTAGTTTTGTTTTATATTTTGTATTTTTTTGTAATGCAGTGTCGTTCTTTAATAGCGGCCATTTTCCAATAATTGACGATATTTTATTTAGAAAGGGATAAACAAAATACTCTTACTTAGTTTCTTGCCGATTCTTTTCAGTAATAGTTTGGTCGGTCGTCGGCGGAACAAGTAGACTTAAAAACCGATGATAAAAATTTTATTCAATATGAATAACGATTAAAAATATCCCAACTATTGTTTTCCAAGCTATAAAATAATTTTGTCAATGATTTGAATTTTATAAAAGTAAGGAGGCTACATCAGAGGTCCACCAGGTGGCAGATGCCACACGGGCATGACATGTACATCAGCCGTTGTAAATGCGCGTTACTATGTTATATGCTAAGATAGGGCATTTTCCTATATTTTAACGCTTTAACGGAGAAAAGAAACACTCTTGCTGAGTTTCTTGTCGGTTCTTCTCAGTACAAGGTCTCCCGCTCAGAGTACTTACGAATAAGACCTACTTGTAGCCTAAACAGAATTAATGATTTTAAATTTTGAATTTCCAATCTTGAAATTTTATAAAAATACAGCACCCTAGGTACTGCTGTCTACCATTCACCACGACAAGGGTCCAAGTCAAACAAACAACCTCTTAATACATATTCAAATTTCCGTCGTGCGTCGCTTTTGTTAGTCCATTATGGGGTACAGCAGTTAAGTGAGTGAAATGGCGATTCTGTCGGTAAATCTTTTTGGGGCTTTCCTTTAAAAACACACCTGTAGAATATCTAAAATCGTTCGATATTATTGGTAGTCAATTGGCGTGATTGACGATAGTTTTTCAAACTTGTTAACACATATTTGGCCACGTGGTGGGTTATGGCCTTATCTCCCTTTGTCCTGTTATTTATGTATGAGTGTAGTAAGTTTCAGACCCGTAAGACTTAAAATCTGATGAGGAATTTTGTTTCGTAGAAAAAAGAATACTGTAGAACACTGTTTCTCAACTTGTGGTCCGCGGACCGCGAGCATATATGGAGGTCCGCAGTCTCATCTCTGTTAAAAGTGCAATCCAATTAGATAATTCAACTTTTTTTTTTATTATTTTTTTATGGTAAAAGGAGGCAGGCGGGTCACCTGATGGAAAGCAATCACCGCCGCCCATGGACACCCCCGCAAAACCAAAGTTATCACAGATGCGTTGCCAACCCTGAGGAAGGAGTTGGATCTTGAGGAGGGAGTAGGAATTGGGAGGGGGGAGGGGTGAGAGATGGGCCTCCGGTACTTTCACTCACCGGACGAAACACAACAGCAACGAGTGCCGTTGTTTCACGCCGATATACTTAGGTAGTAGTAACATCAACCCAACCTAATTTTTGTTTGTATTAAAATGAATGATCGAACATTTTTGCTGTTATTTTATTAGTCTTTGAGAATTATGAGCCTTTGGCTTTCAAAGTAAAAAGTAAATAGTGTTGAATAACTTCGGCGGGCTGGTTAGAACCACGATAGCTCAATTGGGAGAGCACCTGACCCGGTATGTCAGAAGGGTGCGGGTTCAAATCCTGCCCGTGGAAATTTTTCAACATTTGTGTTTTTGTAATTATGAGAATTTTGAGAATTATCTTTGAGAAGGTTGCCTGGAAGAGATTGCTATAAAGCAATAAGGCCGCCTACTTGTACTCTCTTCTCTGTCTATTGTCCTGTTTTGTAACTGTTTATTTCTTAGTGTGCAAATAAAGTTTTTATTTTTATTATTATTAATTATTGTGCTTGATTTCCTAGGGGTCCGTGGCTGAAAAAGGTTGGGAAACGCTGCTGTAGAATACAGTAACTATTACCTGAGTTACAAAATAAGCAGACTGCAGAAGGAAAGCTTCATAAAAACGTGAACAACGTTAACATAGACAATCTCTCACGGACACGGAATCCCGCAACAGGATTCGCTCGTACTGCTTCAAGCTGTAGCGAGATCCGTCTCTAAGCAAGAGATCTATGTTTTATTTGGAGGGAGTTTGCTGATTGCCTCAGACGGCATTTTCAGCTTCACCGGGCTTGTTTGGGGCCGGCGAAAAACTTAAAGGGTTCCTCAAGCCGTGTGAAACGTATCACATTCGGAGGTTTTCTAAAGGGAACGGCATCACGCACTAGTGCGTGTCCCCGTGCCCTGCTAGATTCTCCGAAGGGTTCAGATTGGTTCGGTGGGATCTATGTGTGCGCTGCTCGAGAGGGGAGATCTATGTGTGCGCTGCTCGAGGGGGGGGATCTATTAGTGCGCTGCTTGAGGGGGGATCTATGTGTGCGCTGCTCGAGGGGGGATCTATGTGTGCGCTGCTCGAGGGGGGGTCTATGTGTGCGCTGCTTGAGGGAGGGATCTATGTGTGCGCTGCTCGAGGGGGGGATCTATGTGTGCGCTGCTCGAGGGGGGGATCTATGTGTGCGCTGCTCGAGGGGGGGGGGGATCTAAGTGTGCGCTGCTCGAGCGCGTTATATGTATATTAAACTTACCTTCTGGGATTACCGGATTACCGGAGTGCAGTACCGAGGAGCTCGATGAGACTCAATGGTTAACGCACTCGGTCTGCGAGTGCTGAGGTTAAGCAACTTTTGCAAAGACCGATCATCGGATGGGTGACCAAATTTTTTTTATCTGGAGCTCTTCCGTGCTTAGGAAGGCACGTAAAGCCGTTGGTCCTGGCTGCATTAGCAGTCATAATTAACCACCAACTCACACTGGACCCGCGTGGTGGTTTATGGCCCGTTCTCCCTATCCATCTTTATGGAAGGCTCGTGTCTCAGCAGTGGGGAAATAAACAGAGCAGATGATGATGATGCAGTACCTTCACTATAGGTGGCAGAAAAGTTTTCAGGACCGTCATTATACCATTATCAAGACCTGTTCTATACGCAAAACCCATTAGTCAAAAGTATCACTGTAAAAGTTGGTTAGGCAGTAAAATCCTTTTTTTGGTAAAAACAAATTCATTGACTATGTGACTGTGTATTTATTTTAAGTAGGCGAATCGACATCTTTAATGTGTACTAAAGCTCCTGCACTACTCTTTTAATATGTTGTTCAATGCGGCTGAACGTTACAAAACGAAAAGTACTTATCATCAATTTTTTTTCAAAATAGATTGTATTTGTTTTTAGTAGGCGAATCGACATCTTTAGTCTGTACTTAAGCTCCTGCACTACTCTTTTAACTGTTGTTCAATGCGGTTGAATGAAAAGTACTTATAATCTAATTTTTTTCTAAATAGATTGTGAGTTTAAGTGCCCGTTTGCACCAATGGCATGTGAACTGTTTGCGAAAAACCAATGCATATTCAAATCCAAGTCGTGTGCTCGCGTTAATAGACCATTAAAAGAGGAGGGTGAAATCTTTGGTAATTTGCTGATATCATAAACAAATCGTAAAAAGTAATTGCGCATTGTAGTTGCGTTCTGTATGCTTGGAAAACACTTTCAGAACGTTTAACGATGTGTTTGTAAATGTAATTTAATTATTGTTTTTATTCTTTGTTTAATTTGATATAGGCATCACTACATAGTATAAAACAAAGTCGCTTCCCGCTGTCCCTATGATTGTATGTATGAGATCTTTAAAACTACGCAACGGAATTTGATGCGGTTTTTTTAATAGATGAAGTGATTCAAGAGGAAGGTTTACATGTATAAATACATGCATAATATAGTAGAGAAACACTGATAATTGTAGAGGTTCACATTTTTTGCGCTTACATTGCAAACGCTGGCTAAACCCTACGAAATATATCAAAATAATGTAATACAGTATTGTACCCCTTAAAAGGGCTACAATAAAAGTCCGCGATGGTATATGTCTATGTCTTAGGAATAACCCACAATAATCATTTTTTATCCTTTACTTTTTATGAGAAATAATGGCTTATTTACGAAGCGATTTAAAGCAATACAGCATTAATCCTTATTTAATTAAGTACCTTAAATACATTGTGCATTTAACATAGATTAATATGGCCCCTTACAGCATGTAATTTAAATAAATATTTTTGAAGATATTACAGATTTAAAATGCAGGGACATAGCGGTTGCGTGTATCAGCGTTGCACCCGTGCGAAGCCGGGGCGAGTCGCTAGTGGACTAATATTATAGGTTATTAAAATTTCTGTGATATTGCCACAAATTTTGTGTTTATGAGAGTCGTCATACTTTTAGTCCATACTCCGAAGAGTGGCTAAGCATAAGTAGCAGTGGGCAAGGCACATCGCTCACAGGACTGATGGCCGCTGGGGCGGAACAGTTCGCGAGTGGCGACCGCGTACCGTAAAACGCAGTGTGGGCAGGCCTCCAACAAGGTGGACCGAGGATCTGGTAAAGGTCGCGGGTAGCCGCTGGATGCGAGCAGCACAAATCCTTGGAGGAGGCCTTTATTCAGCAGTAGATGTATTTTGACTGAGATGATGATGATGGGTTTACTTTTACTATTGCTGTACCAACTTTAGCCAGAGTAGCAATTCAAATATTAAAAATTTACTGGTAAGATAGGTTTGGTTAAGCTACATAAAGTTTGTTTGAAATAATTGCAGCAAAACCTCAAGGAATCAGAGTCATTCCAGACCATTCCAAAAGTACAAAGAGGCAGTACTTGTAAGTTGTGCAAAAACGTATCAAAATTAACCGTTGTTAGCAGTTGTCGGAGAAGAGCGGGCATTATCCACACGCTCACAGCATAATGACCCTTCAAGGCCGGGGTGTTCAGTAAAGAGAATTATGGAAATCAGACGACTGGATATGGCTCAGTTTTCAATTTATTGTTGCTGATTAACATCAAAGTGAATTAAACGGGTCAGTTTCATCAGAATTTACCTTATTTTTACCCCATTTTTTATACCTGTTTACCTACAGTAAATTATTCTGTTTAGTCATTCAGTATACATATTTATATATTTTAATATAATTTATATTATAATTAAAAATAATATATAAATTAAATTATATTTTATGTAAGTATATATATTTTTATAGAATAAGTAAAATATTATAGGTATCATTTTTGCTAAGTTGAATTAATGGTTAGTAAGATTGTGCTATGGCGCTCATTAGGGGAGGCCTATGTCCAGCAGTGGACTAAGATAGGCCGATGATGATGATTGTGCTACAAGCTTTTACTAAAAACAAGTAAAAACTTAGACGATGAAAGCTGTATGTAATGTAGCAAAATTTTTTTATACAATACTTGGCTGGCTGGTAATCCATTTGATAAAGGAGGGAATTGGGAAGGCATTGTCGACAAATCTTTAATTAGAGTTGAATATAGTACGTTGAAAATAACAACTCTTTAAGAAAAGAATAACTTCAAAAAATAATGTGTTTTCTTTTAATAAGAAACTTTTCAGAGTTTTTGGGTAAAAACTCTGAAAAGTTTTCATTACTCAATTAAAAGAACACCACTAATTAGAAGAAGGTCACATGAAGAAGAAGAAACAATCTTACCAATACTTACCTATAAGCTAACAGTACTAGTACTTTTAGTTATTCTGCGACAGTACTAAAGTCTCCATGTTTAAGGTATGTACTCCATCCAGGGAACGCTTAATCACAAACAAAATGGCGCATTCAAAAGTGCACTTAGCAACATTACGCATGCAAATCGGAACCGTTCGACGTCATCTGCCGCCGGTAATCGGATTATGCCGGATAACTTAATGGTAGAACCATAGTACGAGTAGAACTTACGAATATTTTAACCGTGCACGGTTTTTGTCAATATTTTACCAAAACAGTGTCGTTTCTAGCTTTCTTTTTCATATTTTACCTATAAATTATGTTCAAGTTCAGATTACGACATGAATTTACATACTTTTGAAGAACGGGTCAGAGCATCAACAACCACCACGGGGTCCATCAAGGGGGCCCCCTAATAGAGTATCTACTGCATCTCTCCTCAATCTCAAAACTCACCACCCCATTTCACTGCTTGGGCACGAGCCTTCCCTATGGATGGGTAGGTAGAACGGCCATAAACCACCACGCAGGGTCAGTGCGAAAGGGTGGTTGTTGACGACTGCTAAAGCAGCCGGGACCAACGGCTTTTGCCTTCCGAAGCACGGAGAGGAGCAAAAGATGACAAATGTTTTGATCAACCCTCTAATAACCGACCTTTGCGAAAGTTACTTATCTTTTGCAATCACAGACCTAGCGCGTTAACCATTGCGCCATCGACTTCCTTACCAACCCATTAATTAAGAAAAAAACACTTCACCCCAAATACTTAGCCGCAACATTGTTCAGAATCATCTACTCCACTCAATAACGCACTTACGCAAGTTGAAGCAAAACGTCCTAAGTTACGGGCCACTTAGTTAAACTTATCTGTGAACTACACTCGCCTATCTTACGGTCTTTCGGCAGTGTTACCCTAAAGGTTCAAGTGGAAGGTATTTGGATCACGCAAGTTTAAGTAGTCTCCGTGTAACCCTACCCATAGCCTTGTGATATATTGTTCTTGAGATTTTCGCTTTGTTTTAAAATGTTATATTGCTTTTATTACACTTTTAAAACTATCCGACCCAATTTTTTTTAGTTATGTGTTTAATTTCATAACGTTATTAAAACGTTACGTTTTAAAGCTGCTAAATCAGGCTGCTGCCCCGCTATTAATAGCGCGGCAGCAGCCTGATTTAGCAGCTAGCAATTAGGACAGGACTATGGAAAAATTTACAAAATCAGGTCAATACACGATGGTTGGGGTTTTAAAATGGCCGTTCGATAGTAGGCGAGTCAAATGTGTGTCCTGCCTAGTGCGAGTTTTATTCGCGACGACGAAAACGAAAGACGAAAATTAGTATGGCATTGAAGCAGCGCCGCCTAGTGGAGGACAAGGAGAGTTAAAATTTAGCCATACAACTTTTTGTTTTAGTAAAGGTAATCGAATGAATTCGGATAGTAAACAAAACTCGCCTAGAGTGAGTGATTCAGTGGCTTCCTTAGACTTTCATCCTTAGATTGCTCCCGACGCCCGTCGGCTCCGTGCAGAAATCTTAAAACCTACATTTTAATAAAACATTTACTAACGTAACTGGCAATGGAGAAGCATTATTATGTTCAGATTGGTTGAATTTATAAAATTAAAAAAAAAAATATGTAAGTTTTTATTTTGAAAAAGAAAGAGCTTTACAAAAGTTGTTTTTGAGGCATCTCCAGAAAATAATAATGTTGGAGATGTCTCGATCTTACCCTTAGCTGATAATACCAAAGGAAAATAAATGTACTTAATGAAAAAGGATAACAGAAAAATAATAAAAATGGAAAAAACTTTACAAAGATCACCAATGATCATATTTTGTGTATGAATGCAACACAATGCACAATGCAACACACACATACACACAACCAGTGCAGTGCATACACAATGCAACACACATGTGTGTGTGTTGTATGTGTGTTGTATGTGTGTGAGAGATAGTGTATGTGTGTGGATGTGGGTGTAAGTGTAAGTGATATCATCTTATCACTATATCTACCTCAGGTCCTAAAGTTTTTAGGCTAGCCGCACCAGAAAGTTTTCGATATCCTCATATGTTTGTTCTCTTAGCCATTCTGTAACCGATTTTTTACATTCGTAGGTCTGCATAGGGTGTATTTCCAATTAAGAGTTAATTTTGTTATTTACAAAGGTAGATTGCGTGAAGTATTGACGTTCGGGAAAGACTGTACAAACTGATTGGGGTAGCGCAAAGGAAAAGTCACTTGACTTTTCCTTTGCGTCTCTTTAATTTAACTATAAATAAATAAACTATCAAACTTTCGTGTTCCTTTTTATAACTGAATTTTAACGTTTTACTTAGTATTTATGTTAAAAGGCCTGCCTGTCCTTCAACAGTTTCGTTTTCTCCAATATTCTATTTTAGCACATTGTTTTGTTTGTTTTGTTTAATAATAAGATAATAATCACTACATAGTATAAAACAAAGTCGCTTCCCGCTGTCCCTATGGTATGAGACCTTTAAAACTACGCAACGGATTTTGATGCGGTTTTTTTAATAGATAAAGTGATTCAAGAGGAAGGTTTATATGTATGCATACAAGCATAATATAGTAGAGAAACACTGATAATTTTAGAGGTTTCACATTTTTTTGCGCTTACATTGCAAACGGTGGCTGAACCCTACGAGATAGATCAAAATAATGTACTACAGTATTGTACACCTTAAGAAGGTCTACAAAAAAGTCCGCGAGGGTATATGTCTATCTCTTAGGGATAATCCACAATAACCATTTTTTATCCTTTACTTTTTACGAGAAATAATGATTAATTTACTAAGCGATTTTAAGCAATACAGCATTATTTGTTATCCATTTAAGTACCTATACTGAATATTTTTAGATATTACAGATTTAAAATGCAGGGACATAGCAGTTGCGTGTATCAGCATTGCACCCGTGCAAAGCCGGGGCGGGTCGCTAGTAATATAATATAATAATACTCTTAACTGTTTTGTTTTATATGTGTGTATCGAGAAGATTTGAGGGTGAGTGCCGATTTTATTGTACCTACGTATAAGCTACCTCTTTGAATCCACTAAAAGCACCTGCTAAAAATATCAATAGGTGCTGAATGTGGACTAGGCCAGGTGCTATTCGTTCAGGTGCTATTTAGGCGGGTGCTCAAAGTGGATTACTTACCTCTCTTTATCGTATCAAATAAGGTTTGGTTTTTCAATTACAGGAATACACCATGCCTAAAAAGTAACGTTCTTACGTTCCTTATCATAGGCACCGTACAAAAATGCTTGACATAAATATTTCCGAATCACATTTTCCCAATAGCGTCTTGTATGTGAGAGCTTCCGGCTGACCGACTTCTCTATAGTACTGTAGACTTGCCGAGGATCATTTCATTAAGCCCACAAGTGCCTGCACAACGGAATACAAAAGTTCAAGAGATTTGAAGAAAAAACAACTTGTAGGTACATGTATTTTGGAGGGTCGAGTTTTTTTTGAGATACTTATACAGAATACGTTTTTTTGCTCTCAACATACTTTTGAAATACCTTCACAGGATACGATAGCTTCACTTTCAAAGTCAATGTCAAAGTCAAATATTTTTTATTCAAATCATCATCATCATCATCATCTCAGCCAAAAGAC
The DNA here is from genome assembly GCA_947562085.1 of Eudonia lacustrata. Classification (NCBI taxonomy): domain Eukaryota; kingdom Metazoa; phylum Arthropoda; class Insecta; order Lepidoptera; family Crambidae; genus Eudonia; species Eudonia lacustrata. Next base: position 17,097,723 of record OX387326.1, on the reverse strand, counting down.
GTCCACTGCTGGACAAAGGCCTCCCCCAAGGGTATGAGGGGTATTTTCCGTAATCGCCACGCTTGGCAGGCGGGTTGGCGATCGCAGTAGGTTGAGGGTAACCTCAGAGAGATGCTGCTGCCCATCCTCTGGAATGGTCTCTTAGTCAGCTTTTACGACACCCACGGGAAGAGATGGGGTGGTGCAATTCTTTATCCCCGGCACCACACAGGGAAATAAACAATTTCAATTTATTCAAATAAACTTTAGAAAAGTGCTTTTGAATCGTTCAAAAAAATTTTTGGACGATTCAAAAGCTTTCTTATGTATATCTAACAAAACTAACTCAAACAAGCAACTAAGTAGTAAGTAGTACATAGATCGTGTTTACAATGTTAAGTTATAGTGTCCATTATTACTTTTGTCACCTTTGTATAGTCAACCATGAAATTGCTTTATCACTTTTGACAAAAACTTCCATTACAATATAATTTCGCTAAGGCGCATTGTCAATAATGACAACGTATCTGTCACTTGGTATTTTAAACAGAAATAGAACTTGTTGTTTTATTATATGTGTCGGAGACATGGCGCTAGCATCGCTTAGAAACGACAAGTATAGTCTATACTTGAGTGTGGTCTGCGCAGCCTATGCTCTATGGTACGCGGAACGTCAACGTCAGTTGGCGCAACAACGGACTGAACACATTTGAACGGTAGCGGCCGGAGAGTACGCACGCGCAGAACTCACTTCGTTTCTATAATCCATTTGCATCGGGCAACTATTTCTAAATATTGTAATTGTGATATTAAAATAACATTAAAGTGACTGTAAGGAATACGACTGCGTCTTTATTTTGAAGATCCAAGATGAACTGTGTTATCGACGAATCAGAGTTTGCTCAACCGTCCTACTACAATCCAGCCTCCCAGCCGACATCAGAAGTGGGATGTAACCGACGTGAACCACTAGAAAAAAAACGATGCCAAGTTTTATCGTAAATGACAACGAATGTTGAAACAGCAAAATCAGAATTGTATGGCGTGACTTGAAGTTTAGAAAGCACCGTGATATGAGGAGATTCACATTACCGGAGTTTATACGCGTGCGTAGCTACAGTCGACGTATGGATTGCTACATTCGACAGTGAGTGTATAGCCGAGAAAAATGTACAAAGTGCACTGCATTAGTGATTCCTCAGTGAAGCCTTGCATAAGAGCTTTAAAAGGACAAAAACAACATGGCTTTTTATGCTTCACGACCTTCAACGACAGTGATGGCTCGTTTCAAGAATGTCATTTTAGAATAGAAACCTTTGCCATGGAGCCAGCACAAGAAAAAATATTACTACAGTAAAAGATAAATCAATCACTGGTGCATCTTCGATTGTTCCTTTTGATCGCGTGTAAAATGGAAATGCACAAAAAGTCAATGACCAATTTTAATAATTAAATATTCTACGGTGTTTTTACATACCCGAAATTTTTTTTTAAAGCAGAAATCTGTAATTGAGAATGAGAAATTAATTCTGCTTTTAAATGATCGTCGTTGCCTCCTCGTTTGTATTTGTATCAAGTATTCTACATCACTACTCTCACTGCTCGACGGCCCTGGTCCCACGCGATGCTTCATGAGTGAGAAACTGGGACATCGCAGCACCGATTGCCTCTCCACGGATAATAAAAGGTCATGTTATCGTTTCATTATTTTTAGTGTTAATTATTTTGTCAAACATCGACCAAACGCGCCTGGTTTTATGTTTTAGATATGAAGGCACGGATCCCGTTGCAAACATGTGCCCACGCGCTCATACCATCACTGCGAGGCGCGGGGAAGGGCGCTACTAGCAACTGCGGTGCAACCGGCATCGGCAGAAGCGACACCGACACCGGCGGCGGCGGCGTGGCGAGCAACGACAACCAGCGCCATCGGGTAGACACCTGGGCTGCATCGGCAACCCTGCTGGACTGCTGAATGTTTCTGGTGATGTTTTCATGTTTCATTATGATTGATTATAATGCTTAGAAAGTTCTATGATGAAAAAGTCAAATATCCAGAGGAAAACGTTTACATAATGAAGTGACAATGTGTGTTACTTCTCCAATAAGTCTGTGTGACAAATAGTCTGTGTGACAAATAGTCTGTGTGAAAAATAGTCTGCGTGACAAATAGTCTGTGTGACAAATAGTCTGTGTGACAAATAGTCTGTGTGACAAATATTCTGTGTGACAAATAGTCTGTGTGACAAATAGTCTGTGTGACAAAGAGTCTGTGTGACAAAGAGTCTGTGTGACAAAGAGTCTGTGTGACAAATAGTCTGTGTGACAAAGAGTCTGTGTGACAAATAGTTGTGTGACAATAATATTGTCTATGTGACAGTTTTCTTACAAAATGTTTATGACAGCACCTATGTGACGCCAGAATCGCCGAGCTTGGGTGTTCTATCGACCGTAATTTTGTTCGTCACAGATAATTACGATGACGAGACACACGAGGACGTGTGAAGGTGCAGTCTTATGTAGAGTCTTATGTAGAGTCTTATGTAAAGTCTTATGTAGAGTCTCATGTAGAGTCTTATGTAGAGTCTTATGTAGAGACTTATGTAGAGACTTATGTAGAGACTTATGTAGAGACTTATGTAGAGACTTATGTAGAGGCTTATGTAGAGGCTTATGTAGAGGCTTATGTAGAGACTTATGTGGACATTAAAGTGACTGTAAGGAATACGACTGCATCTTTATTTTGAAGATCCAAGATGAACTGTGTTATCGACGAATAAGAGTTTGCTCAACCGTCCTACTACAATCCAGCCTCCCAGCCGACAAACAAATTTCACTTCTAAGGTGGTAAAGCCATTTCATTGTCGACTATACAAGTTAACAAATATTATTTTAAAATCTTAGACTTGTGTCTTTTTTCCGTGCCTTAGATTATGTACGTGTAACCATCATGTAAAAAAATGTAAAGCATTTCAATAATTTATAAATTAAATTATTTATTAATAATATTTTTGAATTTGGAATTCACAATGCTACCTATTTAAAGTTACAAGATATTTTTTGATACATTATTAAAATTTTACAAATAATTTGTTAAGAAACTTAAGTAACTAAAACTATTACAAACTAAAATATGGCGTCAAAAAACTCCTCCGCGTCGCTGTCGATTGGTAAGTAACCATGAGACTGGCGGCATTTCATTATATTACCCAGATCGCCAAAATCACAAATCAACATTATTCCTCTACATTGTAAAAACATTTATTTACTTATCAAAAACTTTTTTGTTTTTATATTAAAAACTTGAAATTTTTGTTCATTCACAATTCTATCGGTAATACAAAAAAATATAAAAGTTATCATTGATACACTACACTAGTGGATAATGGATGAAATGTGAGCAAAATGAAATGAACAATATTAAAATAAACAGAATCACTAAATTTATTTAGTCCGACTTTAGGCAGTTTGCGTTGGTAATACTTAGTAACGCTTAGTGCTTATAGCGGCTAAACATACAAAAGTGAGCGTAGGCGTCCATTATTTTGAATGCTTTCCTCTGAAAGCCAACGAAAATTTGGATGTTCAAATGAGTTTTATCACACTAATATTATAAATGCGAAAGTTTGTGTGTGTGTGTGTATATTTGTTGCTTCTTCACGCTGCAACGGAGGATTTGGATGAAATTCAGCATACAGATAGTTTATAACCTGGATTAAAACATTGGATATTTATCCCGATATTCCCACGGGTACGGGAACCACGCGGGTGAAACCGCGAGCGGCCGCTAGTAGAACTTAAAGGTCATCTGAATTATTTCAGAGAGAGAGGAAAAGAGAGGAGTTTTTGATTTGGAATGGAACCATGGAATTCTCCACATACTATTCTCTTTTGATTGAAGATAGAGCTCGTTCTCAACTTCAGCCTGGCTTCTTTCTCTTCTTCCCTTGTCAGCGATATCGACATCATTATATCCTTCCTGATGAAAAAGCTGCCACGTCAACGGCCCTCTAGTCATCATCATCATCAGCTCATTTTTATGTCCCCACTGCTGGGGCACGAGCCTTCTCTATGGATGGACGGGGAGAAGGGTCCATATACCACCACGCGGGCCCAGTGCGGATTAGTGATTGTTAACGACTGGTAATACAGCCGGGACTAACGGCTTTACGTGCCTTCCGAAGCAAGAAGTAGCGGCGAGATGGCGCAGTGGTTAACACGCCCGGTCTGCGAGTGCTGAGGTTAAGCAACTTTCGCAAAGGCCGGTCATCGGATGGGTGACCAAACATTTATCATCTCGAGCTCCTCCATGCTTCGGAAGGCACGTAAAGCTGTCCCGGCTGCATTAGCAGTCGTTAACAACCACTAATCCACAGTGGGCCCGCGTGGTGGTTTATGGCCTGTTCTCCCTATCCATCCATAGGAAAGGCTCGTGCCCCAGCAGTGGGGATATAAAATTAGCTGATGATGATGATGATGATGTATGTTTTTAGATTAACATTAATAAATATTATAAAAGTAGGTTACACTAAAATGAAATTAATTTTATTACTTAAGGGCAAGCCAGGTAGTTTTTGTACGTCACCTACTGTTCATCTGTACCCTTACGTTTTCACAATGGCAACGAAATTGGGAAATTCAATTACGACCTGGTTGCTGTTACGTAAAATATATAAATAGGGCCGCACATTCTCACCGAAACTTAAAGTAACTACAAAAAGGGCGAGCTCAATATTGCACCCTACCTGTGCCACAGTCAACATAGTTTCAGTATCTCTATAGCAATATAAATTATCCCGATTCGATCCGAACACGATCCGATCCGAACCTCGATCCGGTCCGAATCCCGATCTAATCTAAAGAATCTAGTCATCGTATCGTCGTAGTAATCTAGTAGGGGAGATAGGTCTAAGGAGACACGCACTAGTGCGTGATGCCGTTCCCTCTAAAATACCTCCGAAGGTGATTCGTTTCACATGGCTTGAGGAACCCTTTATGTTTCTCGACGCCCCCAAAAAAGCTCGGTGAAGCTGAAAATGCCGTTTGAGGCAATCAGCAAACTCTCATAAAGACAAAAACAATAATAAAAATTATGCTGTTTGTGTATTTGTATGACAGTTACACTCATAACCAAAAAATGTAGTGTTAATTTCACTAACTAATACATTGATTAAGCTTGGATATAGTACGCAAGTACTGCTGTTCCCCCCACAAATATAAGATACATGCAGAAGAAGCTAAAAATGTAAGCAAACATGCAAACCAAAAAAAGGTTTTGCGTCTCCACGTGACGTCCTTAAGGACTGGTCAAAACCTAGCAGCGAGATTAAAGTTTCATTTGTCAAGATCACGAGTAAACTCATCACTATACTATAATTATTACCTTCAAATTATTTATCATCGCTTTCTACAAACATTAATGAAATATGAATATGAATGTATAATTTGAATATTATGAAATTAAGATAAACACATTTATCTATAGCTCTTTCAAGACTATTACTTACTCTTTACTTGTTGTTAAACTAATTTCTTACTGTACGAGTATGGTTATTTCTAGAATTTAATTTCTTTAGCCAAAAACCGTGGTGACGTGGCTATTTTGATTTATAAATGAATTAATAATAACAGAGATTTGTACAGTTATTTTCCAAACAGTGTTTGTAGAGAACATTTTCGATGCCATAATATTTTTGTATAAAAATACGAATTACACATTTACATAAATATTCGCGTTTTCCTAAAAGCCACGTATGAAACTTTCAATTACACAACACAGTTTTTCTTAATTTTACTTTTCGTTGATTTCATGTACTGAGTGTATTTTTATTGTACGTAACAGTGAGGGTTGCCACACAAATGTCGTAAATTGACCCAACAATGGGCAACGCAGTACGTGATAGTGGAACCCTACCGAAAGTAAATAAAACTATTTGGTACGTACCTACACTAAATCTCCTCTAAGGCAAAGATATTTCGAGAATGTGACTTACGTAGAAATTAATTTGTTCGACCCTTTTTATGTGCAGGTACGTTTCTTTTTAGGGTTCCGTACCCAAAGGGTAAAACAGGAACCTTATTACTAAGACTCCGCTGTCCGTCCGTCCGTCCGTCTGTCCGTCTGTCCGTCTGTCCGTCTGTCACCAGGTTGTATCTCATGAACCGTAATAGTTGAAATTTTCACAGATGATGTATTTCTGTTGCCGCTACAACAACAAATACTAAAAAATAGTATAAAATAAGTATTTAAGAGGGCTCCCATACAACAAACGTGAACTTTTTGCCGTTTTTATAGATAACTAGCTGTGCTCGCGACTTCGTCCGCGTGGAATAGTGACTTTCGGCAGCATTTTTAATTTTAAGGCTCTTTTCCCGTTTTTGCAACATTTTTCACTGATGCTTCGCTCCTATTAGTCGCAGCGTGATGTTATATAGCCTAAAGCCTTCCTCGATAAATGGACTATCCAACACAAAAAGAATTATTCAATTCGAACCAGTAGTACCTGAGATTAGCGCGTACAAACAAACAAACAAGCTCTTCAGCTTTATAATATTAGTATAGATGGTACGGAACCCTTCGTGCGCGAGTCCGACTCGCACTTGGCTGGTTTTTTTATTGCTTAGGGTCTCTTAACAACTTTGGTGTACCTATTAATTGGTTGTATTCAATTTGTTAGTCTTCTAACTGACTACTTAATACTATTTCATTCAGTAAGAAAACACTTTCTAACAATCTAATTTGTTTTTAACCTGTCATTACGGACCCTTTTCAGGGCCACAGGTACACAACAGCCTCCCTAAAGTGGGTAAGTAATGAAGGGCTCGAAACGTCAGGATAAAATCAATTAATATGTAACTTAATATGTAAAAATTTTAAGAGCTTGCATTAGTTTTTTTTTTTTTCATTTAATGCTAAGTATTTGTTCAAAACAATAACATATTTATAAGACTATACTATCCCTAAGCAATATGGGCTGCATTGATATAAATAAACAAATATAAATCAATGGATTTTAGTCATAGGTAAAACCCTTGCTATAACATCACCAGGTCTGAAACACTGGTCTTTCTATGTCCATATCTTTCCGGTCTTTGTCTCTTGACTATTAAATCTTCTTTCTTTAGGACGCCTTTGTAAGGGGTCGCCTGACTTGTTTGGGGGCGGCGAGAAACTTAAAAGGTTCTTCAAGCCGTGTAAAGCGAAACACCGTCTTGGTTTTGTAGAGGGAATGGCGCCCACTAGTGCGTGACCCCGTTCCCTACTAGATACTCCGAGGGGCTCGGTTTGGATCGGGTTTGGAGAGTACACACCAATTCTGAGTTAACAATTTTATCTATGTTAATAAAAATCAATTGCCACAGAAATGAAATGAAATGAAAAATATTTATTCGGAGCATCTATGACAACTTAACACTTAGTGGCCATTTAAAATATATGGTCACCACTCAGCTTATGCCATGACATTGACGTGTCAAGGCGCTGATATTTTGTGGAACTAATGTATAAAAATAGTAAAATAGTAATAAACTGTGGAAAAATTTACACAGTGACAGCTGTAAACAATATTAATCTTATCATTACACACACAGTACATATAAACATGAGGTCTTCGAGCTGGTAAAACCACAGCGTGTTTACTAAAACGGAAAAAGTCGCGGGCGGGCCACTAGTATCCGTTGTATAACGTTGTCTACACGCAGATGAAGTCGCATTTGAATAGCTATATCTACAGACTACTTATACTACAAAACCGTTCCCAATGCTAATGACAGCCCCTTAACCTAAACTCTGACCTTAGTTTACTAATAAATTATTAATATTTGTTGACGGATATGAACATTGCCAGAGTTCTCATTCTTACCTTACTTCAATACGATAAATCTTTTACAAAAATATATAACATTTTAGAAAGAACGAATAAAGCTTCAAATTCCTTTTATCGCATCATCCTGGTACGTGACCAGTTTATAACTGACCGCGCCATAAACAGTTTCAATTTCCCAAATGCAGCACTTTAGCAACAGTGTCGTCGGCCGATTAACGACACTACAATTAAACGTCGCCTTCACTTCGCCTGCTGATGTAGTGTTCCTTCAATACACGCTGACATACAGGCAGGAGGAATGGTCAACTCAGAGAGTTAAAATATAAAAGTTATTTTTATTTCTGTATTTTTTAGCGATGTGTCTAATGTCACAGCAAAATAAATAATAAATAAACTTTCCCACACTCACACCAATTATCTAGCCCAAGAGAAGCTTCGTTATGAAACTCGTTAAATGGTTACTAGACAACGGATAAACATATTTAAAACTAGCTGTTGCCCGCGACTTCGTCCGCGTGAGCTAAAGGCTGTAGTCTGTACAGTTTAATTTTTATGTAGGTATCTATTTAAGCTTATTAGGTTATAATAAAATTATATGCATCGGAAATTTAGAAAATTGACATTGTATTTACCGACATACGTACATCTACTCACTCTTAATATCCTTTCAGCTGGGACTGCTGAGATAGACAAAGACAATCGATCTCCATTTAGTTTGGTTCTGGCATACTTCCTGTGTCTCCTTTACGTCCATCATTATTTTTCATACATTATCTCATATTCTTTCGACTATCATCTCTGCCATATACATACATATATTCAGTTTGAAGCACAGAATCGTCCCGTTCATACAGATTCTCACTCAGTTTCCCGTTTCAATTATCCCTCCACATACATTCAGTATACAACACCGTTTCTCGGTGGGTTGCGCGTATTTGCTACGTCATAAAAACCTGAAATGGGTTTACTGACGCTCAATTATATGTAATAAAATTGGTATTTTACAGCTCAGGTACTCGTCCGGAGTCGTCCTAGGCACTGGTGTATCTTAGCTAAGATGTGTCTACTATTATACTGTCCAACCACGGACTTCAAATTTTTTTTTGCCTTGTCCACCGAAGCTGGATATCGAGTAGCAGGTAGCGGTCCAGGATTATTGGTTGTCGGCCATAAGGCACAAAAAACTATATACCAACTATGTTCTTATTCGTAGATACAAAATATCAATAAATTGAGAACTGTAATGAATTATATTATTGTCTATTAGGTAATACAGTATAGTATTTTATGTTACATACTTGCGATAAATTTGAACTTCTTCGTGGCATCTTGTTAGGTAGGTAGCTTTTTAGAGGTAGATCACAGGACACAGAAAGAAGTTACCTCTAATAAAAAAAAAATCTGAAGTCCGTGCCTCTAATACAGTTGTACCCTGCAGACTTAAACATTTTTGCAACTCTGATAACAGAGGTAGCCATCGTCTTATGCGATAGAAGAATGGAAAAACCATTTTTCTGTAATCTAGAAGTATGTACAAAATTCATTCTTTATAGGTTTTATGATATTAAAATTGTTATGATACTTACTTACTTATATTGTATCATTGAACACAGATTTATCCTATAAACATGTTAAGAAACCAAAGTAAGAAACTGCTTACATGTAAAATAAGTACTGAAATAAGTGTTTAACTTACCTGCATCAAATGTTTCATAAAACTTTTACACATTGAATAAATCTTATTTGAAAATTAATAAGAACTGAATAAGTACTGAAATATTTAACGTATCTGCATAAAATGTTTTAAAAAACTTTTACACAATGAATAATTAATATAATTTGAAAATTATTAACAAATTAAAAATAGGTACTTAATGCATTGCAAAACATCAAAATTTCCTTCTGTTCGTTTCAAAATTTGAGCGCCAATTTTTTTTTAAATTTTCCTGTTCTCGCGTTTTTTCACCAAATAGATTTAAAAAAATAACATTAAGTATTTTGGGCAACGACCCAAAGGTTTATACAGCCAAGCTATGTAATTCAAGATATCTTCTATGTGCAATATTTAAAAAAAATAGAGACATGATTTTGGGCAATGATACAAAGTTATATACAGCCAAATTTAATGAGTACCTAGGTAACATCTCTATGCATGACTTAAAAAAGAGACATTATTTTGGGCAACGACACAGAGGTTTATACCGCCAAATTTATGTAATGTTTTAACTTTTAACATTTCTGTGTATTAGAAAACTGCAATAAGCGCCGCGCGCAGGCGCGACTAAATAGCCATATTATTATTGGTTATTTTGGAAAATGAAACAAAAGGTGTACCTATGTACAGCCAAGTTTAATGATGTGCGTGATTTTGAGCTTGTTTTTATTTTCCGTCGCTTTACTAATGCGGTGCTAATGTTCGCTTAGGTGCCTCACAGATTTATAAAGGGTAGGTAACCTTAGAGAGTAACAAAACTTTTCTAAAATAATAACTCAACGAACGTATCTAACAGTTGGTCGCGTAAATACGTATATCAAAATTTGTTTAACATTTTTCGATTTGTATGTTATTCTCCGAAATTTTCTAAGCATTTTGGTGATAACCGCATCAAAATCGGTATTCTCATGGCAACAACTATCAATGACAGGCTCAAAAGGGCAAAGAACCCAGAGCCGTAAAACACGATAGCAATAGAGAGCCAGAGCCTCAAATGCCAGAGCCGTAAAACTCATTAAAAAAAATCCCCTATGTTACATAATAAACAACAGTTGCCAAGCAACCAAGAATTAAATCCCGGTTTAGACCAAATCAAAATTTATCAATTTTCGAGTATTTATGTAGCCTATGTTATTCTCCGGAATTTTCTTAGCATTTCGGTAAAACCGGATCAAAATCCGTTCAGTAGTTCTCGAGTTTATCGTGTTCAAACAAACAAATAAACAAACAAATAAACAAACAAACAATTTCTTTTTAAACTATTCTATCGTGTTCCGTAAGCGATTTTAAAGTATTTTTTTTATATCTTGCAATTACAGATTTTTTTTATCCCTACGTTCTTATTATACAGGGTGTCTCATTTAAATCGGTCAGTATGGGAAAGTCTGAAACTATAAGACATACGAAGATCTGTTCTTAGGAACCATGTCAATGATTTTAATAAGAAGAAAAACTGCATTCATACATTTTAAAAAAACCTGTACTCAGCTCGGGAATCGAACCCGGTTGTTTTGAAAAAAATAAACTTACACTATTTCTATTTAGATATCGATTGTGTAGGTCTTAAGCTGTAAATTGCTCTTTGAAACATGATGTCTAAAATGAATAAAATGCATTGTTTTCTCATACTTTTATTTATTTTAGAAGGTGTTCGAAGTGACCAAGTGACCAGTGACTCAAAACGCCTTTGGAGTGTTTTGCGACTTGTCCAAGGCTTTCGATTGCGTTGAGCACAAAACTCTGGTGATGAAGCTAAATTACTACGGTCTCAAAGATTTCGCACTAAATTTAATTCAGTCGTATCTTAGCTCTCGAACACAAACTGTCGATATTAATGGAACTAAATCATCTGGTTCTCATGTAAAAATAGGAGTTCCACAAGGGTCCATTCTTGGTCCTTTTCTGTTTTTGATTTATATTAATGACTTGCCATTCTTTGTAGAGAACTTTTGTGAAATCGTATTATTTGCAGATGATACTTCACTCATTTTTAATGTAAGTAGGTGTAAGAATAATTACGACGATGTAAACAAAGCACTCTCTGATGTAC